>OX421852.1:10000000-12400000 GCA_949127965.1 Pandemis corylana | reverse complement strand
TTAATTTAATTAAAACTAATCGAAATAAAATTTTCCATTCCTCGAGTGACACTAACTCCATGTCAGTAAATGACGTCACTTCCGGCTGTCCACGTTCTTGAATATTATCGATTCTTGTTAACGTCTTTTAATAGATGTGGCAACCCTGGCCATGTAAACACTAGTTTGAGGGGCTCTTATTGTTTTTAATTAATTTTAATTACGAGAAATAGTATTACTTACAATTGGGAGTTGTGATAGTGCTGAAGGCGATCACCTGTCGTGCTTTTGTTGGACTGTGCGCCTCAATTTCATTATGAGAGGCTTTTATCTACACATCACATCAGCGGTGAGAATAAGATCTTGACCGTTTTATTTTAAAACAAGTTGAAAAGAGCAATAATAATAACTCATATTTGAATTAACGGGAAAACACCGACATCGCTGTTGAACTAACTAACAGCTGATAGGTCGGTGACCGATGACAGTGACACTTGACACTTGATACCATAGATGCGCACTCATTGACGGCGTCGAGTGAATGTTGCCATAGTGCGGCCGTTTGTTGCACGGAAGGAGCGTTTTTAAAACAGTCCCTATCAGTCGCTGTCAACGACTTTACTATAAGCGCCATCTTTGATAAAGTCTCCGAACTGCGGTACCACGACATCCACAAATTACAATTAGTCTGGTTCTATAATCAATAGATAGATAGAATGTCACTAAAGGGGAATCCCAAAGCGACAAGCGCAGGCAGTGGCCGCAAGATGGCGGTGACAACTGTTCGTTGCTTCAAATGTAATTCTTCTGTGGAAATAAAAAATACTGCATTATGCTCAGCATGTAAAAACAGATTTGAATTCGATTGCGCTGGTCTGTCGGAAAAGTTATATCGCCTAAAGAATGAGGATTCAAAAAACAAATGGAAATGTAAATCTTGTGCTAGTATTAAAAAATATAACAAATTACCTACTGTCCATTCAAATGTTACATTGAGGAATCCGCAAAAACAAAAACAAAACCTCACTAAAAACATTACACCGAAAGCTTCGAATTCCGCTCCACTGAGTGCTTCTATCGACTTTTCTGGTAACACCTCAAGTACTCCAAAAGCGCAAGAAAAGCATCTTACTAACATGCCACTACCAATTTCACCCACCTCGTCGCTTTCGCCATCTTCATCACGGGACGATACCCTCACCGAATCAAAATCCTCCTCCGATTTGATGAGTCCTACTGGCCTCCCATGCGATTCCCACCTCAGCAGAAGCTGCCCGGATTTGAGTACAAGTATACACGTATGTGAGGAGCTTGAAAGAGCGAAAGTCCATACTTCAATGCTTCAAGAAAGACTGGATGTTGCTGAGAATGAGATAGCAATACTAGTATCTGAGAACTGCGAGTTGAAACATACAATAGACAATCACAAACGTAAAATTGGCACACTCTTAAGCATATGCGCTTCAGTGCCCAAAGAGTGTAGTAAAAACGCAGCGAAAAGGTACAACACTACATTAAAGAAAAAAACTGTCAGTAAAATCAATACTGACTTCAAGAATAGAAGTCTCCAACAGCAAAACTATTCGTCTAATAGCTCAGAACATGAATATGCAGATTTGTCTTCATATGAGGAGAATATGAAACTGTTACAGGAAAAAATCGACATGCTTCAGTTAGATTTGACTGAGGCATACATAAAAATTGAAACTTTGGAAACTAAACTAAGTGCGTGGAAAAAGGAACCTGGTCGGGATTCCAGCAAACGACCTGCTGAACATTGCCCAAAAATCTGTTTCATTAGTAGTTCCACTAAAGACGTTAAGTTAATGGCAGAACGTTATTTTAACTCGAGTTTTTGTCATTACAAGATCACGAATGGCGGGATTATCCAACTAATTGAAAATATTGAGCTTAAATTGTTGAACTATACTCTGTCCGACTACTGTATAATATTTATTGGTTCACCAGACTTTGAATCAACATCTGACTACGGTAAATTGGTGGAGGGCATTAGAATGACTCTTAGTAAAGTCCAACATACAAATGTAATACTTTGCTTGCCTACTTTTATGTATAGCGACCGAGCTTCTTTATTCAATAGACGCATAGAAGATTTTAATAGTAAACTGTATAGAGATAATCTAGAATATGAATATGCATTTATAATGGATACGAACAACTGTTTGGAGTACTCTCATGCTATGTTTTCTAGAGTTGACTTTCAAATCAATAGAAGGGGCATTAATTCAATATTTCATTGCATAAGAGAGTTGGTTGTGAATATTGGTGAAAACTTAAACATGAAAGCTGAAAATCATAACTTTTTTCGTGAATTGTAGCGAGAACCAGGTAGCGTATGATGTTCCAAATTATAGTAAATCACCTAGCGGCAAAAAACTGGGTCATGAACCCAAAAATAATCAAAAAATCACGAAAAATACATCTATAGTAACTTCCATTCCAATGAAAACCAGTAAAGTTGCACACATTAATGTTCAAAGTCTTAATACCCACAAGATTTCCCAAGTAGAAATATGGCTGTCTTCTGTCGATGGCAAAGATGTAGATGTGCTCATGGTTACTGAACATCACAGAAAAAAGTCAGAGCTGAACTTAATTAAAATCTCAGGATTTGTTCTGGCTAGCTATTATTGTAGGCCTAGTAAAAAAAGTAGTGGTGGTTCTTGTATTTTTGTAAAAGAAAACCTGTTATTTCAGGAGTTGCCACATGTAAAGAATGCCTCTATTCAAAATATATTTGAGATCTGTGGAATAAAACTAAATGATATGCATCTAGTGTGCGTTTATCGACCAAACACAATGAAAAATGATAACTTTCTGGATCATTTGGAAACACTTCTAGAAACGTTCAGGAACTCTCCAAAATTGATAATTTGTGGTGATTTTAATATAAATTTATTAATTAATAGCAACGAAGCCAAAGAATTTGTCTATTTATTAAATTTATTTAATCTTAAGACCCATATAAACGAACCAACACGAGTTACAAGTCATTGCAGTACTTGTATTGATAATATCATAAGTAATATGGAGCTAAAAGATGTCACTGTGATAGATCTTGCTATTTCCGATCACACTATGCAATTTGCTAGCCTACCTGTACCATTGCAAAGGCGCAACAAACATTGTTTTTATAAATGGGTAAGAATTATAAGCGACCATAACCTAGATAAACTAAGATCATGCTTAGAGCAGTTATCATGGCAATTTGTGTATAAAGCAAAAGACGCCGACGTTGGATTTAATTTATTTCATGATATTTTTATGTTTCATTTTAACAAGTGTATACCTATGACTAAGATTAAAATAAAAAATTGTACAGGGAAAAACAGGAAATGGCTTACAAAAGGCATTAGAAAATCAAGTGTAGTTAAACGTAAACTATTTATTCAAACAAAATTTTGTAAAGATGATAAATTATTGGTTTACTATAAATCATACAATGCCTTACTTAAAAGAGTTATAGCAGTCTCAAAGAGAAGGGTAAATGAAAGTAGGATAACTAACTCTAAAAATAAAGTCAAAGCCACTTGGCTGCTCATTAATGAAAACATGAAGACTCCTAAACATGGATTGAACTTTAACGCAGATTACATAGGACTCTCAGATGGGGGGACCACGGCAAATTCAAATAGTGAAGCTGCTAATATCTTCAATAACTACTTCAGATCTGTGGTGAAAGACTGTAATAAAAATCCTTCTACAAAACCAAGGGCAGTCCTGCCACCCTTTGAATCTGGCACCATGTTTGTTAAGCCAGTAGGTGAAACTGAACTACTTAATGTTATATTGAGCCTTAAAAACAAGAAATCCAGTGGATTTGACGGAGTTCCATCCAGAGTTGTAAAATGTGTCGCTCATGAAATATTGCAACCACTTTTGTTCCTTATCAATCTTTCCTTATCTGATGGAACATTTCCGTCAAGATTGAAGATAGCGAACATTAAGCCTTTACACAAGCAGGGAAGTAAGTTGCAGGCTGGTAATCACAGGCCAATAGCTCTTCTTACGATATTTTCTAAGATTTATGAGAAGGTAATGGCTAATCGCCTATATACATACTTGGTTTCTCGTAGAATCGTGGCATCAGAGCAGTTTGGTTTTCAGAGAGGAGTCTCAACAACAGATGCTTTGTTTGATATGACCGATTTTGTCTCGGAAGCCTTAAATCAACAAAACAACGTGATAGCAATCCTATTAGACTTATCTAAGGCATTTGATTGTGTCAATCATGACATTATGTTAGACGTTCTAAATCGATATGGTATCCGTGGAGTGAGTAATAAATGGTTTGAATCATATCTTAAGCACCGTGAACAGTCTGTTATAATCTCAACTTTTGATCATAAGTCTAACTCTGTGGTGGATTATAAATCGAATAGTGCGTGTTTGGAATATGGGGTCCCTCAGGGGAGCATACTCGGCCCCATCTTGTTCCTTCTCTATGTAAATTTTCTACCAAGACTAGTACCGCATAAGCTAATCATGTTCGCTGACGACATCACTATTCTATTCAGGTTTAAGCGTAATGACATTGAAAATCTTAGTAACTTAATTAAAAACACCCTGTCGACAGTAATAAACTGGCTTCATGGCATGAACCTATGTACAAATATTAGCAAAACAAAGCTTGTTCATTTTAGAAATCCTAGGACTGATAGTGTTATGATAGATGTTACTTTAAATAGTGATACTATTGAAATTGTAGATGATACTAAGTTCCTTGGCGTGATTATTGATAGCAAACAAACATGGAAGAAACATTTGGACTACGTTGCCAGCAAGCTTAGTAGTTTCGCTTTTGCTTTAAGAGCTTTGGCAAGGTCATCAACAAGGACCGCTGCAGTTCAAGCGTACTATGCATTTGTCCAGTCCCACATACTGTACGGTTTGCCCATATGGGGTGGATGCACGGACATGGATCGACTGTTCAAGCTGCAAAAAAGATGCGTGCGTATTTTGGATGGTATTAAGTCAAATCGCGTGTCTTGTAGAAATTCTTTTAAAAAATTAGGAATACTAACTTTGACTTCGTTATATATAATGGAACTTTGTAAACTTGTAAAGCGATATCCTCAGAAATTTCCTCCAAAAGACTTTAGAAGCGATAGGTTAAAAAACATATTTTCTCTGGATGTTTATGTGCCTGTTGCCGGAACGGCTGGGTTCAGGAGATGTACTAAGGTTGTTGCAGCTAAAGCTTATAATGCCTTACCAAACAAAATAAAGTGCTTGACATATTCAAAATTTGTGGTTGCTTTGAAAAAGCACCTGATTGAATTATGTCCTTATAATCTAGACGAATTTTATAATGTTAGTTAATTATTGTATACTTACTTAGTGTGAAATGACTACTGATTAAATATGACTATAAATTAAATTCCTGGTGTAAAGTGAACAAATGACATTATTTAATGATACTATTATGATTTATATATTGAGGTTCTTGTATGTTGGCAATAATTATTATATCTGAAATGGATTATTTTATGTAATGTTAATGTTTGTTTTGTTTGGAACTAATATGTATTTGGCTACACCCTATGGGTAAAATTGTATTTTTTCAATTTGATGCTAATAAATAAATAAATAAAAAATAAAAAAATTTAAAGATTATCAGTCGTAAAACTTATAATTAATAATAATTGACGAACTAAATATGTCTACGGTTCTATATATATGTACTGTCGGAATTCCTTTTATTCAATTCGATTTGATACAATAATTTTATTTTTTCTATCAAGTTGCCAATATTCAGCAAAAAAAAAAAACCATGTGTTAGTTACACTATTAGACAACAGATGTCGCTATGAGTTATGAACCAACTATTTTTCACATATTCCATAATTATTTATGAATAATTCTTCCATAATACTCAACTCAACCACCGATGACTCACAACTCCCAAAGGACTCTCCGGGGGGCCCCAAGATGCCATTAAAACATTGAAGCAGCCTAATCTCTCAATAACTATTGTGGAAATCAATGGCACAGCAACTTTCAACATCTTGAAAACCAACAAGCTCCATCAAGTCGAGGACCAGCATATTCCACCATGTCGGGAAAGGTGGCAAATAATAGGGGAATCCATGAACTAATGCTTATCTGCTTCGTCTGCAACTGAGTAACTTAGAAAAATGTGTGGAACACCCTATTATTCGCACCCTCCCGTAAAGTAAATGATTTATCATACCTGGGTCGTCCGTCTGGTTGGTTGTTGGCTTTCAGCGTGAATCCTGCTTTGCTGTTACCATCCTGTCCGTGTCTCAACCAGCTATCTCTTTCCGCCTTCTGTATACATAATGACCAAATGAGTAATGCTGATCACCCATCTGGCCTGGAGCACCACAATACTCATGATGCCTTCGGTGTATATAATCTTCTTAGTCAACTGCAAAACATAGTTAGTATCAGAACCACACTACGACATAAAATATTATCTCGATGAACCCTGTAAAACTTGCTCGCTTCCAGGTGCCAGGGGTCACACGGACGTCTCCGTTGCCCACAAGCTAAACAAACAACTGCTTGGTCAAGCGATCGCGCCAAGACTTGACGATAGAGCCTGGATCTAGTCCCCCCAAGTGGAGACTAGATATCCAACCCAGGTTATCGCCCGAGCACTAGGGAACACTTCAGTAAGAACGTATCTCAAGCCAAGCGCTGGGAGCCTACGTTCAAACTGGAATCACAACACATCAAAATTGGTTCACATAAAAAAATTACACCGAAGCTACCATACAAATATATCATTACTCTGGCAATAAGTAATTCAGTTATACTCAGCTTTGGAAAAAGGAGATGCTGCTGCTGCTAAACTGGTGCTGCTTCAAGACTCACATGAACTTTTATACTGAGTCAAACATAATTTAACTGTTGCCTCCATTTGAAAGAAAACCATAGACTCTACAGTGTTACCCTTTCATGCTAGTGTTGCCACATAAAATTTATAAAGGTTCCCACTCACCTATAGGTTCGCGGCTGGCGCGACAGGCCTGTAGTCTAGTAGTCAGGCAGCTCGAGTTAAGCAATAGGTACTATAAAAGTAACGTATTTTATTGAAAAAATATAGGTATGAACCTAGGAACGCTAATTTACCTACGTCAAGGAGATAAATGTGATTCATTGTTACCAATAAGTCGTTAGGTTTGAGTCCAACGTTGCGCCGATGAATAACTGGCAATAAATAAAAACGTTAAATTCCATTAGCGCACCATCCAGATAATGTGCCCACCTTAGCGATGGGCCTGTTGCGTTACTCGTTATGCATTGTTCTAGCGAAACGCGCGCGTAAACGTTAATATTTCATAAAGCACGTTCGACAAGTTCCGCGTAAACGGCGGACCCCCGATTTGTTCCGGTAGCGACTGCCAAGGTAAAGAGTACTTATATTTGCGGCAATAAACGTGAATTTATTACCCAGTTACGTTTGCAGTTTTACTGAAATGTGGAGATGTGTGAGCGGAGCGGCGTTAGCGCCAGATGCCTCCCCGCCGTCTCGCTCTGGAGCGCGAGTCTCTGACACGTACAGCCTGCCACTATGACAGCTCCTCATTTTTATTGTGATCTTTTATAGTTTAGGCTACTGAAATATGAGTTTAATGGTTTTTATACATTTTTTAGATGGAGAATAACTAGCAGGGGACCTGACGCCTGATGACAAGCAATCACCGATCCGTCTATTCAGAATTAGCAATTGAAAAAACGTGATACTTACTTGCTAATGAGTACTGAAACTACTGAGATCTAGTTTTCATCGTTGATTTCTAAATATGAATACCGATGCCTAATTAATTACCTATATTTTGCATGAAAAATCCCGAATCTCAACGGCTAAGGCTAGGGACACATAATTTCACTTATAATGTTTGAAAACACCCGTGACGTTTCAGTAAAATCTCGTAATTACGACCACCAGATCTGTGTACACACGAGCGAAACCGTAGGTATATAATACCTAGTGGGCTATACTTAGGTACATGACTAGTAACAGAACTATTTTTTTTCAACCTACATCAGTTCCCTATTTCACCATCTCGACGATAGTCGGTGACAAGCGACGATTCGAAATGCAGTGCGTAGCCAATATGAAGCCAACCGGCGTGGATCTTTGTCGAGTTTGTAATGTAATCAGAAATGTCACTTGTCAGCGACTATTGTCGCGTTGGTGAAATAGTTCTGGCTCCCAAACAATATTGTACTTTTACTAGTCAGCGTCAGCGCCCAGCAATGGAGTGTGATGTGTGATGCGACACAGATCACGGAATTGACAAGGCGCGCCGCTGTTAGATACGGCAGTGAAGATCATAATTATCATGTATGCTGCCTTGTGTGCTGGTATATACCTAGTAGGTATTGTACTATATTTCGGGTCTGCGTACTATACACTGTTGAAGAAATATAAAGTACGCTAAAATATATTTTCAACACCGAACGAAATCTGAAAAACAAATATAGTCTTTATAAAAATAAATAGTTAACAAATATATCTGTGTCTATTTTTTAATTTTTCCATAAAATATTATATTTTTTAGAAGTGTACTATATTTTTTTATAGCTTATTTTGAAAAATACTGTATTTACCTGAAAAAATGTTAAACCTAACTGCGTACCACTAACTTGATGAAATTAAAGACTTGGCTTAAAGGTCCAGTTACCAAGCCATAATCTACAAGAAAAAAAAAACGGTAGTGACGGGCGTCAATTTCTGTTCACATTATCAAGCTAATTTTTTTCAGAGTTTATTCCTTAGTGGCCAGTCATTTTGACAATAAGGATACGTCATATGAGTAGTGGTACCGCGTGTGTTATGTAAAACGATGGATAACTAAACGTATGGAAATAGTTGTAAAAGGCGTCTTTAGCAGCTAATACCTACTACTAGGTACTACTGGTGGTCAATTCCGAGCTCTGTGGACGCGGTAGTCGAAACTGCGCATAGCATGCGGCTCACGTCCGCCGCGATCCGCAGTTAAAAGGGGATTATGAGCCAGGGCCAATAACACGCCGTTACGTGCCTTCCGCAAGGAACTACAATAAGCTTTTGTTCTTCATGTACCTACCCTCATACTTACAAACCTCTTAATTCAAGGGTAAGAAAGTAATTTCAAATGCAAAAATATAGCTTACTCCACTATTACCTTTTACAAACTTCTATTTGACTAGCAATGGTTTGTTTGTGTACAGGTTCGGGTCCTCTTTATTACCCAGTTACCTAATTTTGGTGATTATTTCAGCACATTAAAAGTTGACTATTTATTGAATAATTTGATCGTTGTATTATTCTTACTATTAATTTGTTTTTAATAAAACACGCGGGGACTCACACAAGCTTAATCATGTAAGTCAGATTTGCACCACTTGACCGGCTGTTCTGCCGCGTGTCTTGATAGGTCAAATATCTGCCTATTTCTAGATGGGACGACGATGTACCAATAAAGTAGAGGAGCACGAGCAATTTTCTGCGAAATATGAAAAAACAATCTAGAGGCGTTATCACTGTCCCATTTAAAAAACGTAGGAATTGAAAAAAAAAAATAGTAAAAACAATTAAAGCATTAAAACTTGCAGACCGCAATAACAATAACCCAAGCCATTAGCAGCGGCACTAGCGCAAATGAAAAATTCATTCGCACGACAAATTCAATCAAAGCATAAAGTGGCGTCATCCAGCAATTTCTGCGATTGGAAACAGTTTTACAAGCAATAAATTGCTGCAACACCCGGGGAGGGTATCTTGAACATTTATTAGCTACAACCCAGATTAGATTAGCGTTGCATCCCGTGGCCCCGGGGCCTGGGGGCCCTGGGGCTAGCAGGCCCCTGGGGGTCCCGGAATTTGTCCCAGTAATGCGGCCACGCGCCGTACTAATTCGATGGAGCGCCGGAACCGACCCTTGCCGATGTGACTCGAATGACGCCTCGCCACTGTTTGCCTATAATTGAATAGTAAGGGTGACACCCGTTGTTTTCCTAAAGATAACTTTATAGTCGTTTTGCATAATTGCCGGCCGTGACGCTCTAATTTGTTGCAATTTCGCAATCTGTCACAGTTGTTGTTTAATCAATAGGAAATCGTTGAGTCAGATATAACTGGTAAATAGTAGAGCTGGAATTAAACGTTTGCTGTATTTTTATATCGTGTTGAGGCACTTTTTCATGGTACAGATATCCTCATACAACTCCAATTAACTTAAAAAGCTTACGTTCTTTAGGTATTTTTTCTACTCCTGTATATTATCTGTGATTTATGTAATCACGAGCACCACTAAAAGAACACTCATAATAAGATTTTAGACTTATGTCTATATTTTTTATTCCCTCTAAAGGCACTTGTTGGCTTATGTCGCTCTAAAAGTGCTCCATCGTTACGTGGGTAAAACGTTAACTGCCAATGAGGTTTTTGTTTATTTGCCCATTCAGACAGGCTATGGTCAAAAAACATTCAGTCGTTCCGGACCAAATATGGTATCTACACTTATTTAGAAAGCAAACAAGATAAAATATTTCAATATATTAAATATTTCAGTATACATATATAAGTATTTCAATTTGACAATTAATGTTTAGGGCCCTCTTATACAACTGTTGCATAAAATACTATTATTGAATCAGGCGTTACTTTGCGGAGGTCCATTTCTATGACCAAAAAATATTTACCTTGCTACGCCGCTACTCACGTGCAAGATAACCAAGCCTGTGCGAAATAAATATGTTTCTTATGAAAAATTATACATAAATTAAATTAAATCATTAAATAAAAATTATTAAATTAGTATTGTGTTTTTAGGTAGGTACCAAGTTTTGCCTAATATGGTAGAGGTATAATAATATTTCCTTACGAATAATATCTGCGTACATAAAAAACGTCGAAAATTCCGTTTATACGGTTTTATTTTTGAAGTCGGCTAGAGATACGATGCAACGTTCTCCGCGTGACACGTAGCGCCATCTAACGGTAGCGCAGCAAACGACATAGTGCGGCACGCGTAGATACGCGCTTCTGATTTCAAAGCTTCAGATTTCATGAAACTCATCGCGCTTCTATTTTCTGATTAGTTACACCTAATTGCTAAATATTTAAGTATTAACACATTTTCAGTATGTTTTCTTTGAATGGGGTATCTAGGACCTAGATTCTAGGTGAATTACAATCTCGTTAGAAATTAAAACAATACTGTAATATAGATATCTAACGGTTTGGCACTAAACGAGTTAACGACAGACTGGCCTGTGGTTTGATTTGATAGCGAGGAGCTGCAACACATTTTATTTTTTTCTGCATTATTTTCTTACTATTTTATTGGAATATCGATCTTATGAATGAGAAAGTGGGTTTAAAATCGGGGTTTAGCTAACCAACTGCATAAGGTAGGTAGCTACTGTACGGCTCTGAGGGATGTAGCCAGTTCTACAGCAAACTAATTGGACACATACACCTGGATTTTTTTGGCGATCTGGGTGCTCTGAGCCAAACTTTCATCTAATTAATGAAATATCATATAGATTCATACCCGTATTTTATTTCAAACTTTTTCTCTTTTAATATTCTAAGTTACAGCAGCAATGCCTTCGGAGGCAGCTGTAAAGGTAATGTCATAAAGAAAAACTACGCAAAACTACGCAACGGTTTTGATGCGTTTTTTTTTAATAGAGGGTGATTCAAGAGGAAGGTTTATATGTGTAATTCTGCGCAGACGAAGCCGCGGGCAGAAGCTAGTTCACAATATAAGATGTGGTTAGGAAACTAACTTACCAATTGTTCAGACACAAATCAATTTGAAAGGTGGTAGGCAATGTCATTGCAATAAAAAGTAGGTATGTAGGTACCTATATCTAGTAAAAGTTGGTACCTAATAAAAAATATGGTTTGTAAACTGAGCGTTATGGATTATGTATGGTGTCCATTATTTTAGGCAATGTCTTTTTGAAGTATTTAAACAAACTTTTAAAAAAAGCCCTAAACCATGCTAAACGTGGCCTTAAGGTTTTGTTGCCTTAGGCTCTGTCAACCCCGTAAGGGATAAAGACGTGATATATGTATGTATGTATGTTTTAAAAAGTTCATAAACATATTTTTTATTGGATTATGAAAATAAAACTTCACGTTTTTTATTTATTTATTGCATCAAAAATTTTAATAGGTACTGGGGTTGAGGGTGTAAATAATCAAAGACAACACAAATATTATGTTAACAAACATTTAATTTTTATCGTTTAGCAATATATTATTCATAGATAATAACTATAATTTAACTACAAAGTTACTATATAGGTACTTCTATGTCTCCGTTGTGAATGTATCCAGCTGTTGGAAACCTCATTAAAGACACTAAATATAATTTCTACAATTTATTTAATACATCTATTCTTATAATAAACACCTAAGTTTTCTAAAACAATTTAGTTTTTTGATGTATTGCACATTTTACCTAATACAGTTCAGGCCTAACACTCCGAAATTCGATTTTCGAAGTTCCTTTCATGCCGTTCCGCTCACACTAATAGTAATTAACTTGAGAGTGAGAGGGACGGTATGATACAAACTTCGAAAATCGAATTTCGGAGTAGCCCCGCAGGTGAGTCAAACGGACTCGTAGGTATTCACAAGGGAACAAACCGGCGACACAAAGTACTAACTAAACCCAATTAAGTTTTGAATACTGTCATTTAATGCATTTATTAAACCCTAATTGGCTATAACTATAACACGAACTTTGCTGAAACCATCACTACATGACGAAACTATTAGGAACATACTGAAACAGTTACATACAACTAAAATTAAATATTATTTTACAATATAATACAGCGGTTTTCGTCGAACAAAAGATCATAATTACAAACTTCGAGGCGTTAAGAATCCCGGTGTAGGTACATCGACGCAGGCTCACAACACGTGTAAAGCGCAACTCGTATAAATGCATTCGCAATTCAGTACGTCGATTCACTTCAGTCTGCACAATGCTAATAACCCACATCATTAAAGTCAGCGGAGCGGCGGCGCCCGCGCACCCGACACCGGTCCAGGCGGACCTCGGAACAATATCGCATCTACGGAGATCTCGGTGAAGTCGCGCACGTTTATTACTAAGTAGGACTGTGAGGCGGGTGCGGGGTGTGCGGGGGGTGCGGCGGCAGCGGCGCGGGATGCGGGCTGCCGGCGCGCAGCGAGTCCGGCGAGGAGCCAGGCGAGGCCCGGCGTGGCGGGTACGGGGAGAAGCGGTGCTGCGCCAGCGGAGAAGGCGCCGCGCCAGGCGGGTAAACCGGCCGCGGCAGCTGCAGCCCAGAGCCCGACGCCGCGAGGTGCTGCTGAGCCAGCAGCTGCGGCGCCAGACAGGCCCACTGCCCCCACAGCGCTGCCGCCGGCACACCGTACAGCGGGTACGCCGCGCGCAGGAACAGCTGCGACCGCGCCGCCAGGATTGCCTTCTCTTCCAGCGTCAAATTATTATTGTGCTGGTCCAGATCAAACGGCCGCAGAGGTGAACGCAGATAGTGTTGCTCCGCTAACATCGACTCCATCGTCTCCCTGAAAGACCACATGTCAGCGCTTTAATAAAATGTTCGTATGTTCTTACCATTGCACTGTAAGCGTATTTCATTACAAATAATAAGGGTGCGTGAGCGTATCTACCTATGATTGGCTGCGCTGAAGCGCGCCTCATCGGGGAAGGCTGATGTTCTTTCGTGCTCTCCCGTGATATAGAATCTCAACAAAGAAAAAAATTCAAAATAAAACATTTGTAGATAATGACCGATTTGTAACAATTAATTCATGGACTAATGTAACCTAGCTACATAATTGTGGGCTTTTTAGTATGCGAATTGAGAGAAATCGACGCATTATAAATTTTACGGTTGCAATCGTTTTATAGTTCAGAGCTTATAATTATATCGATCGTATTGGCTAAGAAGCAATAAAGATGGAGACGTAATTGAGCACCCGGGGGCATCAATCAGTGTCCGTTCGTCGCTCGTGTTTGTTTCTGAGAGCGGAGCCTGGCGGCGCAGTTAGAGCCGCAGCCCAATTCTGTCGTATGCTGTGTAATGAGGCTAATGAATGCTCGTGAATGATACGCGGCTGTCGTTTCAGGTACCTGCCCAATTATTATCCGTCATTACCACATCTATTTCAACGAAGACTTTCTGGGAGTTTCGTGTTATGATTAATAAATCAATTGGACAAACATGCTAATTATGGACAACATCACCGATACTTCGAACGCCATGCAATATTTACCTTTCGAATTCAGTGAGACGTGAAGAGTCCCGGAATCCCTTGGCGAATGGATTACTGTCTATTTTCAGTTTCGTGATCTGAAACAAAAGAGACACGGTTATTTTGCCTCGAGATATTGTAACGCAATAAAACTTAAAACAGTGAGCTCTTAATATTGCTCTCGAATTTATATTAAACGATATTTTTTTTAGATCGGGCTGCGTAAGATCATTATTATTATTAATTTTAATGAGTATTTGAAAATAAATAAACGAAACACATTTTTTTATAACACGGCTCTAATTTCAATTAGTTACATTCCAAACATACTTAATGCACCATGGTGATTCAAGGTTACTGTATTGAGAGTAGGCAGGTAACACCGGTGCCAGTTCACATTAGGGGGTCTACGAGAGTACAAGGTGGTTGGTTCTCCTTTCTACATGAAAAAAATACCTATGCATATTTACACATACATACATACATAAATCATGTCACTATCCCTTACGGGGTAGACAGAGCCTAAGGTAACAAAACCTAAAGGCCACGTTTAGCATGATTGTGGGTGTATAGGTGGAAAGGGGAATCAAAATAGTGATGGGGATGACGGAGCCACATCGCCTATAACAATTCCTAAGATTTTCGCCCATTCCCTCGATGGGCTTTTACCATCTGCGCGGGAAGAGAAGCAACTGGTACATACTATGTTTTTTCTTTGCTTCCTGACCATCATGGAAGAATGGATGGGTGTACGAGTATATTTGCAGCTTGAAATCTATATAACTGCAAATAACAGATTGCCAATATTTTTTAAATTTCATTTATTACGGGGAGTGCTCCACGTATTAAAAAAATCGGCTTATAACCTGCTGCTAAGTTGTCTAACATACCACTAGCAACCAACTTTCATTCCACCCTCGCCATCTAATATTAGCAGTCCACTATACTCGTAGTTTGCGCAATTTTTTACCACACCCGGGTCAATTCCGAAATCAGATACACACAAGAGAAAGACGGGTGAACGATATAAGGAAACACGCTGGCGCTACCCAGATGCAGACGGAGGGGGACATAATGTCATAGACGGCTATGGAGGAGGACTAGACGGATTAACCAAGGGCTGTGATGATGATGATGACCGTATAAAAAAAATGATTTGTAGATTTCCTTAAGGAGCGACCACACCGCCGTCTAGTGCGGCAGTAGCAGTGACGTGTCGTAGGCGTCACGTTTTCTCCCCGTTTTTTCATACATTTTGTTGCGTGAACGCACCGTCAACGTCTTTTACGCACTAGTGAGGTCGCACCTTCAGTATTTAATACGACAGTGATCCTGTGGCCCAGTGTGGACCGGCCGGGCGCACCGCCCGCGGAGAGCCCGGCTCCGACTAATAAGGTTAACTTATTGACGACATCTACCTCCGTTTATCACTTTAGTTCACGGCGAGATCGAACTATTATTATACAGCTGAACGGGAGGATGTTTGCATTGAATTAAACTCACATTAAGTATGTTGCTTCTCTTCTCGTGCAGATGCTAAAAGCCCATCGGGGGAATGGGGGAAAATCTGAAGAATTTTATGTTATTTTGATTCCCCTATACGCCCACAATCATGCTAAACGTGGCCTTTAGGTCTTGTCACCTTAGGCTCTGTCTACCCCGTGAGGGATAAAGACGTGATGTATGTACAGTCAAGGACATAAATATTTGTACGTCACCAAGTGCCAAAAACATCTATATGTCATAAACAATAAGGTCGGTGATACATATATTTGACGTATTCGGCTGTATCGATATTCTGCCCTCGACTGTATGTAAGTATTTTTTATTTGGTGTTAGTGCCTAAAATGATATTGATTAAAATCGAAGTCCGTATATTGATTTTATATTTAAGTATTTATAAATATTTATGGTTTTCACTTACAACTGCTACTATTATTCCTTTAAAATGCTTTGCACTCTTTTATATGGTTTAAAATTCTGACAAGGGTATTATTTGCAATTATAACCGTTTACTAAGTAAATACCGAATTGAATTAAGTCGATGCACCCATAAAGCAAATATTTGATTTAAGGTAGGGCAAGGTGTTAAAAAATGTGTTTGGCACCGCAGAGGCAGCGGCGATGAGAAATCGGCCCCTCGCTGCGTTGCCCTGCTGGGCTCACACAATTTCTGAATAATATTTACGATAAACCTTCCACGGAAACCAGTGACCATTAAGCCACTTCGTCCACCTAATATCCGCCCAGATTAAACCAATAACGGCAATAATTCCACAAACCCATTTTTAGCACCTCTTTATCGACTGTGTTCAGACTCGGAGCAAACGTCGGAGAAACTCACGCGATGTTCTTTTGTCTTTTTACTTCAGTTCTTTTCGATTAAAAACTTATAAAAAAATTATACCTACTTTATTGTTTAATGCCGTACATGATTGCTGGATATATACATGGATTAAAAGTAGTGCGTCAAAACTCACTTGCAAAGATTCGAAACAATTAACAAATATAGGTAGGTACCTAACTTACGTCCAATTAAATTAGGTAGTACATAATTTTTATCCGTGGTAGGTAATTTATGGCGGCACTGTAGAATATAATACATAGATGTATTACTAAATCGCCGGATGAGAAGTTGATGTTAATATTGGCATTAATATGGATAATTAACATTTTAATCAATGATGGTTATATATTTGAGTATTACACACATCCATTTCGTCACTTACATAAAACATTCATAATGACATTTGTGTTAGTTGAAATAATGGCGGATTGAGCTGGGTATTTTTGTGTCTTACCATTGAGACACTGGCAGATAAAAAGTTACTCACTCAATGTAAATGACAGTACCAAGGTAACCGAAGAATACTATCTGTTCTGTTATCCACGGAAATAACTACCTCTTAGTATTCCATTTAATTGTTTGGAATGTCGGTAGTGTCACTTATTTTACGGATTTCGACGATTTCTCGTCTTTTGATGGAGATTTATTTCTGCATTTGTTTGATGCTCTCCGTCAGAAAGACGCGTTAATCTACACAGACTCAAAATACACACGGAATCATTGTCACGGATCAAAGAGAACAATAAACAGTACAAAATATTGACCACCCTGTGACAAATCTTCGAATGCCGTAAGTAACATCACAAACAAGTCAAACTACAAGTCGTAGACTAACGAATACAAAAATAAATACAGAGAAGCTGGATTAAAAGAACGATGTATTTTATAATCGTCGGTACAACTCGAAAATCATTCGGTATTCTCTTCTAATTCTCTATTAAAACATAATTGCATCAACTGTGAGCTTATTAGGGGCAAACCCAAGTTTAGGCTTACAAGAATAATCCTTCCAGTTTCATTCCATAGCCAGGCACTGATACTAACGGGCAAGAAGTCGTCGACCAAGTGCCGCTACGTGATGCGTGCGACTTAATTTGTCTTGTAAAGTCTGAACGGACATATGTCATAAATGTATTGTTTGCCATAACCATTACTCTTTTTTTATTATACTGTGGATTGTTCAGGATTGTCATAAAACGAACCTAACCTACACGTCTAGCACGAAGTACACACGCGACGCGACTCGCGACTCGACAAATCTCTCCCGCGGCTGTCAATTATCTCGCTTTGCGTAGCACGATGTGACACCGCGACAAAACTTGTCGCCGCGAGTTGGTAAAGTCGCGGGCGACATACCGGTGATGCCATGTGTATAAAAAAATTGGCCAAGTGTTTTATTCTTTCGTGACAACACCGAATCGGTAATAGTGCGACCCCATTTCGTTCGTTCTTTGAGTGAAGTTTTTGCTCGATAAAAGACAAGTTTGTCTATGATCTGAAAGATTTTGTCAAAAATGTCAAAACAAATCAAATGACATGGCAGGCGCCTAGAGGGAAAACGTAAGTTATTTAAATTAAATTTCTCTTTTTAACGATATTCATGACTTACTTAAGATTTTATTATCATTTGGTATCATTAATTACTTACTTACTATGCTTCAGTTTGCTTCAAAAGCAGTGAGTAATGATTTTGATGTACCCAAGTACTTGTGTTATTATGATGAAAACTTACGAAACTTATAAAATTTCAGAGTAAGAAGCGATTAAATTATTTGTAAACTACATGTCTGCGCTGTGACGAGCAACGACGCGTCACGGACATAGGCGCTGCCCCATATCACTGTGATAAATTGAAAATGATTGAAGATCTGCCAAAGACCCTCATGAGCTCTCGTAACGATCCGTTAACTTCCACGATTGCGGTGACGTCCGGCGTTCAGCGTTTAAACGGAAATACAGAAATCGGACTGCTAGCACTAAGGCGCGCAAGCCAGCAACGGTCCGTAGTCACTATGGCAGAAACCAACGACGGACGATGCCCACCTGCCCGTTGACGCTAGCGCTGCGGGAGACGAGCACGCGAGCCCTCCGCCCCCGTACCACAGCAGAAGCCCGAGAGCAGAAAGAAAGAAGCCCCGGTAGGACCCTAGGGTGTCCTACTGACCGCCCGTGATGGTCACCACGCCAACCACCCTTCCGGAACCATTCCGCGGCCCTTAAGCTGAACCGCCCCTTCAGAGAACTAGAAAACCTGTAGAGTACCTACATCGTAAGCGTAACTGAGGTGTTGTAGCATACCAAGTGCAGATAGATTGTACGACGCCCTTCAGGCAACCGTGTATGTTGTTGCATGTAAATAAATCCTTTCAGTATTGTAAATATAAACCGTTATTTACTTCATCTCTTGAAGCCTATCAGCCTGAGCTTACTCCCAACCCTCCCAGCTGGGTTCGATTCCAGGCCAAAAGCATAATGTCGGCGGGTCTCGCGGGTGCCCCGTCACGAGTCTGTAAATCTTTTGTCTGCCTTGCTCACGTGACGCCAAAATTGTCTCCTTCCAAAGACCGAAGTGCAATCTTTATGGCCGGGTACTGTAAGTCGGTCCACTCGGTGCTCAAAGGCTGAATGCCGTGCCGAGTGAACCCGCCTTCAGCAACTGCTAGCGGAGTCTGGGCCCGAAAAAATTATTGCCTAGTGGAAGCATATACCTAAGTATTATATGATACTACTATAGCTCGGGACTTCGTCTGCGTAGAATTATAACTTTTGTATAAAAAAAAAATTCGTTGCGCAGTTTTAAAGATCTAAGGCTTAGGTATTATAGACTACAGGCCCATGTCCAAAAAATGTGGGTCATATGAACCACCAGGTGACGTATATAGGACGATATAAGAGCATAAAATAATAAGATTCAGCACTATGCCGTCACTTGTAAGCTGTCCAACTGAGTGCTGGTGAGAATTCAAAAGTGCAACCCTCGATTTTTTCCCCTTGTCGCATGATTTTTGTACGGCGTTGCGGAATAATGGATTAGAAGCTGTATTGAAACAGTATGAAACTGATGCCGTACAGAATGAAATGACCAAATTTACCCTGGAAATGGTCAGAAAATAAAAAAAAAATACCGACTTTGTGGCGCACCATTTGTACGGCATCAGTTTCATACTGTTTCAATACAGCTTCTAATCCATTATTCCGCAACGCCGTACAAAAATCATGCGACAAGGGGAAAAAATCGAGGGTTGCACTTTTGAATTCTCACCAGCACCCAGTTAGACAGCTTACAAGTGACGGCATAGTGCTGAATCTTATTATTTTATGCTCTTATATCGTCCTATATACGTCACCTGGTGGTTCATGTGACTCACATTTTTTGTACGTGGGCCTGTAGTCTATAGATTCTAAGCATACATAGGGACAGACAGAGACAGACAGACAGCGGAAAGCGACTTTGTAATACTGTCTAGTGATTATGTTCTGAATTTTATTGTGTAGGTACATATAGTTAAATAAACATTCAAACAAAAAAATATTACTTGAGCTTATAAAAGTTCAACTTTCATCTCATTTTAGTAAAACTAGTTCCCACGCCAATTCCTGGGTTTAGGCTGCCAAGCGGACTTAAAATCCCGGCACAAACGCTTGAAATGAAACACGATGATGATCTTATTTAGTTGGATTGGAAGCCGCTTTATAAATTCCGTTGGTGGTGTTAGAAAAAATGGAGTGTATCGAAGGTGTTTAGTAGTCGCCTAAACTTGTGTAAAAATGTTCAGTTTCATTTTCTTTCCTAAATCACGTCTTTATCCAATTCGGAGTAGACAGAGCCTAAGGCAACAAGACTTAAAGCCCACGTTTAGCATGAATGTGGGCGTATAGGTACAAAGGGTAATCAAAATAGTGATGGCTAGCCGCATCGCCTACATATATTATAATATTCTGATCCCTACAATTTTCACTCATTCCCTCGATGGGCTCGATGGGTCTATTTTCTAGGTCTAATATTTAAAAGAAGGCTATTTAAAAAATGGATTGTTACTTGTGAACATAATAGTGTTATTTTACGCATAAATGCTATTAATACGCGTTGATAATTTTAAAACATAAACATATTTTATGAAGTCGCGTTCGAGTCGCGCATCTAAAGCCGCGAAGACATATATCTCGCATATTGACATTTAATCGCGACGAATTTGTCGCAATAAACACCGTCGTGCTACGCTTTTTGAGAGTATCTCGCACTTGGCTGTCATTTGACCGCCATGACAAATAATCGCGACGCGACAAGCTATCTCGCTACACGTCGTGCTACCGGTTCGCGACACAGCATTATGTCGCGCTTCTATGTCGCTCTCGCGCAACTCGCGCCTTGTCGTGCTAGCCGTGCTAACCCTTAGAGTTCTACAGCACGTCTAGCACGAGGTACACGCGCGACGCGACTCGCGACTCGACAAATCTCTCCCGCGGCTGTCAATTATCTCGCTTTGCGTAGCACGATGTGACACCGCGACAAAACTTGTCGCCGCGAGTTGGTAAAGTCGCGGGCGACATACCGGTGATGCCATGCGTATTAAAAATTTGGCCAAGTGTTTTATTCTTTCGTGACAACACCGAATCGGTAATAGTGCGACCCCATTTCGTTCGTTCTTTGAGTGAAGTTTTTGCTCGATAAAAGACAAGTTTGTCTATGATCTGAAGATTTTGTCAAAAATGTCAAAACAAATCAAATGACATGGCAGGCGCCTAGAGGGAAAACGTAAGTTATTTAAATTAAATTTCTCTTTTTAACGATATTCATGACTTACCTACTTAAGATTTTATTACCATTTGGTATCATGAATTACTTACTTACTATGCTTCAGTAATGAGTAATGATTTTGATGTACCCAAGTACTTGTGTTATGATGAAAACTTACGAAACTTATAAAATTTCAGAGTAAGAAGCGATTAAATTATTTGTAAACTACATGTCTGCGCTGCGACGACCAACGACGCGGCACGGACATAGGCGCTGCCGCGCGTTACCCGCAGTACACAGCGCTCGGCTCGCGTATCGCCCCATATCACTGTGATAAATTGAAAATGATTGAAGATCTGCCAAAGACCCTCATAAGCCCCCGTAACGATCCGTTAACATCCACGATTGCGGTGACGTCCGGCGTTCAGCGTTTAAACGGAAAGCCAGAAATCGGACTGCTAGCACTAAGGCGCGCAAGCCAGCAACGCTCCGTAGTCACTATGGCAGAAGCCAACGACGAACGATGAGACGAGCACGCGAGCCCTCCGCCCCCGTACCACAGCAGAAGCCCGAGAGCAGAAAGAAAGAAGCCCCGGTAGGACCCTAGGGTGTCCTACTGACCGCCCGTGATGGTCACCATGCGAACCACCCTTCCGGAACCATTCCGCGGCCCTTAAGCTGAACCGCCCCTTCAGAGAACTAGAAAACCTGTAGAGTACCTACATCGTAAGCGTAACTGCGGCGTTGTAGCATACCAAGTGCAGATAGATTGTACGACGCCCTTCAGGCAACCGTGTATGTTATTGCATGTAAATAAATCCTTTCAGTATTATAAATATAAACCGTTATTTACTTCATCTCTTGAATCCTATCAGCCTGAGCTTACTCCCAACCCTCCCAGCTGGGTTCGATTCCCGCCCAAAAGCATAATGTCGGCGGGTCTCGCGGGTGCCCCGTCACGTGTCTGTAAATCTTTTGTCTGCCTCGCTCTAACTCACGTGACGCCAAAATTGTCTCCTTCCAAAGACCGAAGTGCAATCTTTATGGCCGGGTACTGTAAGTCGGTCCACTCGGTGCTCAAAAGCTGAATGCCGTGCCGAGTGAACCCGCCTTCAGCAACCTGCTAGCGGAGTCTGGGCCCGAAAAAAGTATTGCCTAGTGGAAAGCATATAAGTATTATATTATACTACTATAGCTCGGGACTTCGTCAGCGTAGAATTATAAAATATATATAAACCTTCCTTTTGAATCACTTTTGTATAAAAAAAAATTCGTTGCGCAGTTTTAAAAATCTAAGGCTTATTAGATTCTAAGCATACATAGAGACAGACAGACAGCGGAAAGCGACTTTGTAATACTATCTAGTGATTATGTTCTGCATTTTATTGTGTAGGTACCTACATATAGTTGAATAAACATTCAAACAAAAAAATATTACTTGAGCTTTTAAAAGTTTAACTTTCATCTCATTTTAGTAAAACTAGTTCCCACGCCAATTCCTGGGTTTAGGCTGCCAAGCGGACTTAAAATGCCGGCACAAACGCTAGAAACACGATGATGATCTTATTTAGTTGGAAGCCGCTATATAAATTCCGTTGGTGGTGTTAGAAAAAATGGAATGTTTAGTAGTCGCCTAAACTTGTGTAAAAATGTTCAGTTTCATTTTCTATTCTAAATCACGTCTTTATCCAATACGGAGTAAACAGAGCCTAAGGCAACAAGACTTAAAGCCCACGTTTAGCATGAATGTGGGCGTATAGGTAGAAAGGGTAATCAAAATAGTGATGGCTAGCCGCATCACCTACATAATAATATTGGTTCCTAAAATTTTCACTCATTCCCTCGATGGGCTCGATGGGTCTATTTTCTAGGTCTTATATTTAGAAGAAAGCTATTTAAAAAAATGGATTGCTACTTGTGAACATAATAGGGTTATTTTACGTATAAATGCTATTAATACGCGTTGATAAGTTTAAAACATAAACATATTTTATGAAGTCGCGCTCGAGTCGCGCATCTAAAGCCGCGAAGACATATATCTCGCATATTGACATTTAATCGCGACGAATTTGTCGCAATAAACACCGTCGTGCTACGCTTTTTGAGAGTATCTCGCACTTGGCTGTCATTTGACAGCCGTGACAAATAATCGCGACGCGACAAGCTATCTCGCTACACGTCGTGCTACCGGTTCGCGACACAGCATTATGTCGCGCTTCTATGTCGCTCTCGCGCAACTCGCGCCTTGTCGTGCTAGCCGTGCAGGTGACCATAATTATCAAAAGTCCTGAAAAAATACGGTTTCAGAGAAAAAAACAGTTCGGTATGGCAAATGATCCCTGTGACGAACTTTACATTATGGCATAATGAAATTCAGCTAAAAACACGATTCGAAGCTGAGCTTTAGATGAGACACTTTAAACCTTTGCTAACGTGACAATGTGGTATGTGGTCGCGAGCGCAGTCCATTACGGGCCGGGTCCGCGCGAGCCGAGGGTCACTGGTGTCGCGCCAGCTACTTACACTTGCACACCCACCTGGCGAGCTCCATTGACTACAATGGCCACGCTCTCTCGTCGCGCCTGCGCCTGACGTAATGAGTGCGCCTACAATGCGAGTAGTAGCTGACAATATTGACGCATTATACATTATGTATGCCTGTCGGACCGCCCGTAATTGTTTTCGATGGGTTGACACTGTTGGCTTCGTGATTTGCGTTACCTTAAACGATACGGAGACTTTTACTCGTAATTCAGAAGTGCTTAACGTCCTCGTGTTTAATACGAAGCTCCATAATACATATATCAATGGGAGAGTCGGGTAATAATGAATGAGACGTTTTCTCGCTACCGACGTTTATTAGATTTAGTACAAACATAAGAACGAGGCGTGTCAAAATAACCTAATTTAAGTATCAACAAACGTTCGCCTTGGGCGGCGGCGGCTCCGCTCACTGACAACATTAAAGGCGCCATAATGACATTATTCCCGAGCGGGAAACAAAAAAATCTCACAAAAAGGCGTCAAGGAGAGAGATGAGCATCGCCCGCGCACCGCTGCAAACGACGCTCTAATTATTGGGGTGGTGATGTATTGTATGGAAGAAGACATAAAATACAGGCGCACTCGACAACCGAATATCTATTTTTATTTCTTCCGCTAAGGATACTATAGTTATAAAAATAGTGCACCTACTTTGTTACGTAGTTTCATAACATTAATTGCAACGGAAATCAACAGAAGCATGGAATTAAAAAACGTCTCTAAACCCTACTACATTTCAAAACTAATATCACACGTGCGATCACCTACAAATTAACAAACTAAAAATCTGCGTCAAGCCTTTAGTGATCTTTAGTGAATGATTAAGAATAGCATCCCGACTATTTCGTCAACCTCATAGACATGTACAATTATATTGAAACATGATGAATCAGGGTGTTGGGTTGTCATGTAAACACGCGAGAAGTGCCACGACGAAGACATTCCGGGGAATAAATTAATGCCGCGTTGCTCCGCGCAGTACCTCGCTGATTGACGCAAGGAGCATCGCGCGGACGGAGATGTAGCGGTTTACGAACAACGCGCTTTTGAAGAAACATGCTTTCAAATTGCATTATATTTAATTGTTTCTTAAGTTTCATCCAACGTATAATGATTTGATTGACTTGAAATAGTAAATTAATTCAAAAGTGTTGTTATCATATTTATTTCAGAACTTTTTCGTTCGCTAGATGAATGAGAAAGCGATAGCGATGATCCGACTTCAGCTATTGTTTCGTAAGCATAAGCAATTCGACTCGTTAGTTTATATATCTCAAATTATATTAATGATACACGATGTGGTAATTGTTAACCAATATTAGCACCCAGCTCAACTGTTTATTGGATATTGCGCAAGCGGGTTTGAGAAGACGCTCTGGGCGCCGGAACGACCTACAGCTGCCAGGTTTAACGACGCTTTCCAGAAAACCGATGCTTTATTGACAATAATTCGCGAGTGTTTCCAAACTGCGCTGCATGTGCTGAATGCAACCGGTTCCACGTGTGATAATGTGCCCGGCATCTTATGGCTTTAGTGTTTATACAAATCGACTTCCTTAAGCGCGGGTAGTTAGGTAGGTACACAAAACGTTTATCGATAAGGATACTTGATTCTATATTTATGCCTTTAGCTAGAGCAACAATGAGTTGCAGTTTTATTAAAATTGTATTGTAAATGAAAACATCATTCGTAGTCACTACTATTATTTTATTTGACTAAAGATTTCAAACCGAGTGCCCCTGACCTTACAAATGTTCTTCTTCATCTAACCATTCGATGAGTTGCAAGCTGTCACCGATACTCCCAATGGACAAAATGAACGATATGTTGTGAAGATCGTACAGGTCTTCTGCTACCTCTGCTACTATCCTTATCAGCATTCTGCATACCCACATGACTTCAATCAGGAGCACCGCAAATATATAAAGTAGTTTGAACTAGGTTTGTCGGTTAGATGCATTTCGAACAAGTTCTAGCCAATCGGCAGTCGCTCATTGTTCTCTCTAGTTATTCTGCTCAGGAGATCTTTAAGAGGCCCCACTGTCAGTATCAGGTCTACTTTACACTCGTGCCCAAAATGTCGACTCCAAACACGGAAAATCAACGAATATGCAATTTGCCACATTTCCAAGGTAGCAAGCGATTTATCTACCTATTCCCCTTAAAAGCAAGTAATTTTAGTAGCGGCATTTATTATTATTGTTTGTGACGTCCTGACGCGTGTCATTGCTATTTTTTTTGTATATGGTTAAGACAGTTAGGCTGAGCATTTCGAACTTATTGTTATTACTTTTTCGAAATATACTAAAAAGGTTTGTTAAGGATTATGCCAGTAGGGGCAGTAATGTTGCAGTAAATTTGGTAAGCTTGAAATTGTTTTCCGGTTTTTGTCTAACCCTTTACAGCAGTAGCAATTTTCGCTTAGCAGTTTAATAAGTTTTAAATTAATTAGCTGCTCGCGTACAACAAATGTTTAGTTTTTCCCTGGTCCTGCGCAGACGCTATAAATCCAGTCGGGCCGCACACGACGGCTCCGCGTGACGTCACACCTCGGGTGATCGATGGCATGATCGAGCGAGACCGCACTAGTCCATTCACCAAAAACAAACCACGAAAGACCGAGACGTAAGATCAATAAATAAATTCATTCAAAAATTATTTTAAATCTACTTTTAACGAAAGTACGTTGACTTCTTGTATTTTTGAGTAATGTTCGTTGCTTATATCGCGCCTTATTATTTTTTGAAATATGTACGTCCAAATTGTGAGGATCAGTAGTAAGAGGGGTTTCTTACGCAGCTTATTTATGCTATATTTTTACTTTTTTTTAAGTTTTACGAAAAGTTCTAACCACTAAATAATACGCTGTGACATCAGATCTCTTGTTTCCACTAAAAGACACCCCTACTAAAATCGGCGATTCAATCCATATCATTAAAGATTTCATAGCATTAAAGAACTCAATTTTAAATCCCAAACATTAATATTTGTATTAGGTACATATATGCAGTAAAATACGAACACCCAAAATCGCTGGTTTACCATTCTACCTATTTCATACAAAAATAGTTCTCACTACATTCATTAAGAATTTCACTATAGGTACTTACGTTAAAAATCCGATCATTGGGATCCGATAATTGTGAGTTCGTAAGATTGTCAAGTATAAAAGGATCACATTAAAGAATGAATCGATTACCGGGAAGAAAGAATCGCTCGCGGGATCGGCGCGGGCGCGGGCGGGACGCAGTGACACCTGACCGCAGCCATTTTGGCTCATGAAATATGTTTATTTGTCATGGCTGCCCTTTGTTATTGAAATCGTGTTTGCCTTTACTCCTTCATTATATTGTATGATTATGCTCGAGTGGAACTCGTTTGTAGCTACTCAATGTGAGAATAGCTTTGGAGATTTTAGAATATTGATTGTTGATATCTACTGAGAAATGAGAAATAAATTTCAATTAAGTGTCTATTGAACATTGTCATGCGTGAGTGCGCTGCGCGGGCGCAGTTATTTCCGTGATTATCTCCTCAAGCCGCGTAATACCCGCTCTACGGCGTGACTAACAAAATACTGACACGATTTCTCTAATCGTTTTATTACACATTTGTCTTCTACTAAGCACCTAACTTATTCTTATTACTGTTGATCTTGTTGATATCGATTGTAAAGACAATATTACGAAGCTTATTTTTTACATTTACGTCCTACGGGTATCTACACAACATTTATAAACATTTTACGCAGCTCTGCAGGTTACCATCCGCGAGTTTTTACCCCAGAATCCTCAGTGAAGCTATCAATCATAACAAATTCACAAGTCATCGGCTATTAAAAAACACATTGTGTGTATTGGGGATGCGCAAACGCTAACAAACATTGTCACCTCGCTGCGAGTCCAATTTCTGACAAAGGCTTGTACACAACCCAAAAGAGGCGACAATGGTGTGGTGGGTGTAGAAGAGTATAAATATTGAAGCAGGTCGGATGCGCCCGCGCCGCGGTTCCCTGGAACTACCCCGCGGCGCGGCCGGCGACGCTCCGTCTCACACTGCGACACGTCACAAAAAACACTATTCACATTTTTTTGTAACAGCACAGTCTTATCTTGTCTTATATCAGCGTTCCAGTATGATAAAGCACCAATAATGATGTTTCATTTCGAACCGATTAAACAACGTCGCGAGCCAGTGTAAAGTCGTGGTGACACTTTTTTACAAAAACCTGGAGGTTATCCTAATCTGACGACCGCAAGTTATAAATTATATAGTGAATATTAAAAATTAGAATGTTATTTCACTGCCTAAATAAAAAAAGGATTTTTAGATCCGTAACGACTTGTTCAACGGGGTCTTTTAAAAGCTTAAAGTTATGCGGGCTTAAGTCATATCGATCTCGGTTGCGCGCAGGTGCAAACATGCTAAGTGTATTCTTATTGTTGTAAGGGATTGGTTTATCAGTGACACTATCTCCGCTGTTCGACAAATGTTTAAGCTGTCAGAGGTGTGACGTCAGCCAATTCGGGCTGAGCGGTGCGCGCGCGCCGCTCGCGATCAAACCGACGATATCCCGCTTTTAACTTGTGAAGTGAGTAGACAGGCATTTTAGATTTGCTATGAAAGACGATTATACAACGAACGATCAATTACTATATTTTCAAAATTTATTGTAGTCATTATGACGCTACGCTACTGAAGCATCGCTCGATTTATTACATTTTATCCTTAAGGCCTGTCACGAGGAAGGTTAGATGCTAGCACTAAATCTAAAGGCGTGTTAGATTCAATGGAAATCAATAGCTTCCTACCCCGGGGAGTCATTTGTAGCTCGCGTAGGTGGAGCTTTCACTATCAATGCTATACGTAGGCAAGCAAGAACGCGGTGGCTATTATGTCATTTTATTTTCACATATTTTTATCTAACCTGCAAATCCTGCAATGTCTTTTTTGTGTGTCAGTTGTCTTCAGAAATTTGCAAACCATTTTTCTAGTGGTCAGACTGACTTCAAATTTATTGGACACCTACTCATCGCACGCTTAATAATAAACCGGAATAACTCAAAAAAACAGTTTTGTGGGAAATCGCTGTCAAAGTTTTGAGCTTCTACCGTGTTGGAAACATTGCCGTCGCTTTCACGTATTTACGATCCTATTTGGAAGCATTTGGTCTTAAATTACAGGGCAATAAGTAGCAGATTAAAATAAGTAATCGGAAATATTAAATTATTTTATATTCCATTAAAAAAAATAGTTTATTTTTTAAGTTCCGAGTTATTTCAGTTTAATTTTAAAAATAGTGACAATTTGTTTGAATCCATTTGCAATAATACTTGATAATTCAGTTTATTAATATATATTTTATTAGTTTGTTTTATCATTTAAGACTTGCTTCAGTTTTAAAAAAAGTTAGGATATAAAAGAGAAGAAATATTTAGTGAAAAATCGTTTTATTTTTGTAAAGTAGTATAATTATTGTTGCAAACTCCTTTCCGACGGCTTTACTTTTTATGTTTTGATGGATACTGAATGTCACTTGAACGTATGGATTAAAATGAGGCTATCGAAGGAGACAAGTTTTATTGTAAATTAGATTTAGTTCATTACAATTGGTCCTTCGAGCTGGATATTGGATAGAAAAAAAAGAGTAAATGCGACTTCGTAGCGGACTAATTGCCGGAGTCGAGAAAAATCAGGTACGAGAAAAAACAAAAACCGGAATTGACATGCATACTGCCCAATCGTCCGTCACGGGCACGGCGCGGAGTACGACCTCCCAGAAGAGACTCCTGGAGGCACGCGCGGCCCGGGAGAAGGCGAAGCTGGAAAAGAAAAGATTAGATACTGAGCGTAAATTAGAACAACAACGACTGGATGTAGAGCGCGAGTTGATTGAGGCGCGGTTATCGGAAGAACTAGCGCTCCTCGACGAGGAAGACAAGTCATCGCGTGCTTCGGCGACGTCGAGGGTGCAAGAATGGGTTGACGAGCATCAAGGTCAGTCCGTTCACCAGGAATGTGAAGTTGGGCAGAATAAGCCGCAGGATTGGTCGGATAAAGACATCGTTTCGTTGGCTGTTGCGATAACCGAGGCAATCAAGCAGGTAGGCCGACCCGCACCCACTGGCGACAAGCTTATCGGAAGACTATCAGCTAGAGATTTGCCAACATTCTCGGGAGACCCGATTGACTGGCTTCGCTTTAAGAGCGCCTTTGAAACCACGACGGTAATCGGCCAATATTCAGAGAAAGAAAACGTGGCTCGCCTTCAACGTTGCTTGACAGGGGAGGCATGGGAGGCGGTGGCCGCCAGACTAGTCACTATGCTCTCTTCCGCCGCTGATATCATGGAGATGCTGGAAATGCGATTCGGCCATCCCGACCTGGTGCTACATAAGTTGATAGACGGTATTAAGAGGCTGCCTAAGCTCACTGGTACGCGCTCCGATTTACTCGTCCTGGCGACCAAGGTATCTAACTGTGTAGCTGCAATAGAGGCAACAGAGCGGTTGGAGTATCTACACAGCCCCGATCTGGTGACTGAAGTGATCGGCAAGCTGACAGAGTCGTTGGTATACCGTTGGCTGGACTACCGGGGAGCATCGAATAAGCGTGAAGCCAGATTATCTTCACTTGCCAAGTACCTCATGTCAGAAGCCGAGAAGGTATGTAATGCAGGTGCAGTCGAACTACCCCAAAGAACTACAGCGAGATGCATCCCATCAACATCCAAGCGACCCGTACTTACTGTCACGAAAGAAGTGGACGACGAGCCATCTGTCAACGCCGTCGCTGAAATAAAAAAGCCTAATATGACCTGTATTTATTGCGATAAGGCAGAACACTCAATCGACAATTGCTCTGATTACAGAAAGTTCGATGTCAATAAGCGATGGGATTGGGCCTGTGAGAAGAAGCTCTGCTTTGCCTGTTTGAAGTCGAGGCACCGCCGCGACCGCTGTCGCACAAAGAAGAGATGTGCGACGTGCAAACGCGGTCATCATTCGCTGCTGCATAGAGATGACTGGCATAAAATCGAAGACAATAAGGAAGGTAAACCCGAATATTCACATACAACGGCAAACTTTTGGGACCAGACGGGGAAGAAGGTTTACCTGAAGGTCTTACCAGTCACTGTAGTGGGGCCAGCAGGAAGCATGAAGACTTTTGCTCTGCTAGATGAAGGCTCTACGGTAACTTTAGTCGAACGCCATGTTGCTGAAATTATTGGAGTCCATGGCCCAGAAGCCGAACTTAATCTTCATGGTGCTGTAGGCGACTGTTTGCGTACGCCAAGTCACCGTGTGTCATTAACACTCCGCACGTCAGAAGGCACGCACAAACTAGACAACGTCCGCAACAGTTGACAACCTAACACTCCCGACGCAAAGTTTAAACAGGTCCGACTTGTCATCACTGCCACACCTTACAGACATTCCCCTGTTACAGGAAAACCGAGTATGATTATTGGCCAAGAGTATTTGATTGTAAGCAGGCAGGTAAGAGAAGGCAGAAAGAATGAGCCCGTTGCCTCGCTTACTCGATTAGGATGGGTTCAGCATGGATTTGCTGCCGGAAGATCTAACGGCGCTGACTATGGCTGTCACTTGCATGAACAGCACGATGACGGGCTGCACTAGTTGGTAAAGTCTTACTTTAAATTTAACAGCATTGGGATCAAACGCGATGACAGCCAAAGGAGCTCATCTGAAGAACGGCGCGCGCTTGACATGCTGGATAAGAAGAGCAAAAAACTTGACAACAGATGGGAGGCAGGACTTTTATGGAGATCCGACGACGTGAAACTACCAGATAATAGACGAAGTGCAGAATGCCGACTCAAGACTATTGAGAAGAGCATGGACAACGATGCTAGCTTTGCCGAAGACTACGAAAAGCAAGTTGTTAATATGCTCGAGAAGGGTTATGCAGAGGAAGTCACGAGTCCTATAAGTGGGATCAGATTATGGTTTCTACCTCATTTTGGCGTTCGTAACCCCAACAAGCCTGGCAAACTTCGACTCGTATTTGACGCCAAAGCACAGACCAATGGGATTTCCTTGAATACGGAACTTTTGAGTGGACCGGACCTTCTAAACTCGCTGATTGGTGGTCTTCTGCGGTTTAGAGAAAGAGCTGTAGCGGTCACTGGCGACATGGTTGAGATTTTCCTGCAGGTAAAGATTATTGGCGAAGATCAAGAAGCGCAGTGTTTTCTTTGGCGTGGAATGGACCAACGTGGCCCGCCAAGAATATTCAAAATGACGTCTATGACATTCGGTGCCGCATCATCACCCTGCACAGCTACTTACATCTTGCGTCGAAACGCTGACGAATTCGCCAGCACTCATCCTCGTGCTGTGGAAGCTATAAAGAGAAGGCACTATGTTGACGATTACCTGGATAGCGTTGATACCGAGGAGGAGATGAGGCAGCTCATATCAGACATTAAAGAACATTAACAAAAAATAAATATGTGTTTCTAATAAACTGCAATAACTGCGAGAGTACTTTTTAATATTTGGACATTTTTAAAAATAAACAGAAATAAACACAAATACTTTTATATTTTCCAATAATGTTTGCAGTAAAGTGAAATAAAAATAATTGTTTCCTGAATTTAACTTATACTTTTGAAGTAAAACGCACTAAATCGTACTCTTTCATATTTATTCACAGTCAATTTAATAAAACACTGAAATAAGTCGTAAAATGAACGTTGCAATAACACAACGTTTTCGGCTAAAGTGAAATAAATCAAAATCATGCTTGTTTAGAAGTAAAAATAGCGAAATAAACTTACGTGCGCTAACAAATAAACTGAATTATTTCGCCTTACTTCGTCCTCGTCAAAAAAAATGTAACGTCGACCTCACATCACGGCTGGTGCATTACTGATTGTATCACTATTTCACGAAACGCATTGACGCGCGCTTTAGTAAAAAAGAGAAGGGTGATCCACTAACTCGGCCATCTTTCTTTATTTTCGAGCCGCGGTAAAAGTGTACCTATTCTTCAGACCGAGTTAGTTCACTTTATGAGAAAAAGTAGAAATCATTAAATTTTGACTTATTTCGGTTTATTATTAAACGTGCGTCATGTAAATTAGATGACATTGCAAAAAAAACTTGTGTTCAAAATATATTTTTAGCAAATGTTATTATAATATACCTAGTAAAATATAAGTTTAATATATTAAAATCAATGTAATTTTTATCAAAAACTGTTGAGTTACACAAAGGTTATGTTATACTTGATACAAAACAGTGTATTGTAGACCTGTAAAGTGTGGAATTATTTCAACTCACCGTTTTATGAAACCAAGTTGTTATAAATGGTTCGAAGCAGCTAATTGACGAGCGAATGAAGATTTATCTGCCGCGTTGTCGATATAAAGTAGCTCTTCCTTTATGAACTTCAAAACGTCCTAATTATTTTACTACACGCAACGAAACAAAACGACAAAGTCGGAGACGCCCAAACGCTCTTGTGACAGAGAATTAATTGTGCATGGCGACTTATGCGGCGTGTGCGGCCAAGCAACCAGCGGACTTCTAGGCATAAGCGGGAGCGGAAACTTAGCGATTTACTAGAGTCAATCAGACGCTTCTTTTCCAGTCTATAAATTAGGTGAAAGGTAACTTAATAGTTGGAAAAATCACGGAAGGAAAGTTTGGGAATTCTGTGTCACGTGCATAGCTGGACATCGTTTAAAGCGTGGGTATATTTAGCGGGCGTGAAAACTTTAATCGTCACCGTCAGGCACGCGTCAGCCGCACTATCCGTCCGTCGTCAGCTCGCCCGCGTGTGGCCGCCTGATAGACAAAAAATGATGTGCCACCTCCCTTTGTTCCACTGGACATACCTTTCAGCGAGATGCAATTAGTGTCGCAGAAATAGAGCTCGTCGATAGCCAGCAGACAACACGCCGCGTTCTCAAACGTTTAGTCGTCTGATCTATTTTGGGAATCGAATGTAGATAATGCGATTTTGGTAGTGGTTGAGCAGCGAACGTCTAGTCGCTAATTGAAGAGCAAGCGAACTACAGCATCCCGTCTTCGTACCTATCGTCTTCTCACAGAGCATAATCGTCGAGTAGCGAAGTTAGTCCGTTAGCACTAATTCTCGCCTCTCTCTTTTTATTTCCCTTCTCCTTTCCTAAATCGCTGATAATAATGAAACCCGTTCTTCGATATCATGTCTACTCAGCCAACATCCGGTCACTGTTAGGCCTCTTTATTTTCACGCAACTTTAGATGGCCCTGCACCAGTTTCATCTTATGCACAGCTTTCCAGCCGACTGCTTGATACCATCTGAGCAACGGGCCAGATGTTCTACATTCTACATTGTGATAAATATGAGGAATACTCACGAGTTGGTTCTGGTAGGCAGTAACAGCCGTGAAGACGCACTCAGGGAATATGAAGGTCTTGAACTCCTCCTGCTCGAGGTCAGTAATGGGCGCGTTGATGGCACCCTCCCGCCGCAGCACCAGGTGGATCCGCGGCTGGTACTTGTGCATCGAGTTTAACACCAACTGTTCACATCAAAATGTTTCATGAATTAGAAGGGTCAAAAGCATCATACTACGATAAATGACTTTGTACTACAAGGTTCATGATGCCATATTCTTTGCAATTTATGAAATACCTAACCTAACACCCTTAGTCATAAACGCCCGTCAAACTCATGTTAACTAAACATTCGTTTGCCTTTATCTGTCATTTTGACATTTGCTTTTGCCAGACACAGCATACGTTGGCAAAACTTACATTTTGCCCACACACACACACACAGGTTCAGGTCACAGGTTTGTGACTTATTTTGAATAGGGGCAGGAGGCTAATCATTCAAAATTTTGAATCATAAAATATTTATGTAAGGTACCTAACCTAGGTACCTACTGCAGCCAAGAACAAGACTACAACTACTGCAAGTTAACTTTCAAAATGAGCCTTTTCAAGTATGCGGTCTTATTTTCACCTGTCCATTTTTGTCCATTTCATTGTTGGTGAGCTTGACTTTCTCGAAGGAGACGACCTGCTTGCGCAGCTGGTCGCCGGAGAAGGGCGAGTCGGGGTGGGGGTAGAGGCGCGCGGGCGCGGGCGGGTCGGCCTTGCCGGCCACCAGCCACGAGGAGCGGTGGTACGCGTAGCGGTAGCGCTTGCCGTCCACCGGCACCACATCCAGCAGCACGGCGTAGCGCGCCTCGCCGCGGCACCCCGTGAACGACACGCGCACCGTCGGGAACATACGCCTACCGCACAAGGGACAAATACTTTTATTAGAAGACATGCCATTTAACAAACGCACAGTACAAAGAATTAAGAATACATCCAAGACATCATTAACGTCATAATTATAGCATCTTACTCATTAAACAGAAGAGCATAAACTATTGTATTCCGGCGCGAAGAGTAAGACAGCCGCGGGAATTACTGGCACAAAAGGCCATCATCACATCTTAGTACATTGAGTTAGTACCGACAATCCTACCTAATAGTGTTGCGGGTGTCTATGGGCAGCGGTAATAACTTTCAATCAGGTGATCCACCTTTTCTTTTATCTTCCTTGTTGTATATAATAAAATATACAAACGGTCAGGGATGAAAGCACACAAAAGCGAACTGGTAAAATGAACTGAAGGTGCTCTCATTGCTGATTGGGATATTGCTTTACATTATTTTTTCAAAAATGTTTCTTTTGATTTAAATACCTAGAGTTTCAAGGTATTAAAAATACGGTACAAGTAGGTAATAAGTAGTATCAAAAAAACTAAACTGAAATATATACAAGTAAAAACCCTATTACCTTAGATTAAACTCTCACAAAAATCAGTACCTTACAACCTACCAAACACTTTTGTCATCAAAGCGCCACGTAACTTTCGTTTGAATATGTACAGGCTACCGTCGGCCCCATAAATATCAGTACATTCCCAAGTTTACGAAAAAAATATTGTGCTATCAAAAGCTCCATTACAATCAACATTTCTCTGCAAAGAGAACAAGAGCATGCATATTTCAGCTCCCATACGAACAATAATGGCAGCTGAAGCTTATAACTACCGGCAGTTTAAACATTCATCGCTTATTGGACAGAAAAACATACCTAGGTACTTTAATTATTTATATCTCTAAAATTTTAATTAACTATGCGTGCAAAAGTTAAATAAGTTTCTGTCAAAAATACATTTTTAATACCATTGTAATCCGATTTACATAAGTATGCAAAATTTCAGATCAATAGGTTGAGGATGACTGGTTTAAAATTGAATATTGAGATTTGACTAATACAAGCATACAGACGTTCAAACATTGCAAGTTTATAAAGAGCTTATCAAAAATTACTCAGTCTTGCAGAACGTGTTGCATCAGTACCTATAGGTTGACGACGCAGTAAAATGTACCACATGTGCATTGCAATTTACCTTTATTTAGTTTTAAAGCGTGGACTTCCTCGATCCATTGTTTTGTTAAAGCGTACATTTTCACGTTAACGCAATTATTGGACAATTACTTGGTTGCGTAGCAATTATCGCTTGCTGAGAGCGCAGCAAATCGTCGCCGCTCATTAGAGCCCGGGTTATCGCACATTATCGCTAGTAATTAGTATATTATAGTGCACCGGATAAGTGTTACATTACACGCGTTTCAATGCGTGTAATAAACCATTATAAAATTCCACAGTGAGTAAGCTAACAGCAATGCCACAAGGCTGCGAAACTCTTTCTCCAAGGAGGTACAAATAAATGCGTCAAGCTTCGTGATCCTACTAACCATCACTACAAGTATCTATTTCTCATATGAAGAAGGGTGGTTTATATATTTACTCTCCCCTCGGCAATGACACCGATGGAAATAATAAATATTTAGAATAAAAAAGTAAGAACTGGCCTACGGTAAAGACAAAAATCGTTTGGCGATAACTTATACCTTTAAATAAATTGTAAGCCTGCGGTGAGAACCGCTCCAGGCGACTGTGACTCTACGGAGCGTCTCCCCTTCCCCCTCTTAACAGAGACATTTTTAACGTCACTCGCTGGAGAAAGATGAATGGCTACACATTTTTGTAGAAGTGTATGTTTTTGTTGTTACTGTAAGTAAAATCGTTTGTGGTTGGTCGACATAATAGCTCTTATTAGACTTCTATGCCACTGCGGTTTCCTGTCGTAATTTTTTAATGGCAGACGCAAACGAAGGAAGGTCCCATCATACATCAAACAATATTAAAGTAACATCACGTCAATTTCGAAGACAAGAAGCAGACTTCGAGAGCGCTAAAATAGGAAATAAATACAAAGAACAAACACCGATCAACGATAATAAACTCGTTATAAGAAAGGAGTGTCACAAAAAAGTGGTGTCGGTAGCGGGCGCGTGAAACACTATCTCCTAATCGACATAAAATGGTAGTCATTGAGGCGGCGAGAACGGAAACAACAAATCTTTAACTGTAAGTTGATACGCCACTTCGGCTAGCTGCCTCTCACTTTTTGTCGAGTGCGCCCGAGGCGGGCGGAGCGCGAGCTTGACAATTCGCTATCAAAGCTTGCGCAACGCGACTACGGAATGCGGCTTCTGACCCGCGAACTAGCATAAGAACATTCATAACACGGGATCAGCGGCCACCCATGTCGTTTACTGACATTGTGCAGACATGCTTAATTTACAATATGATTTTGATTGGATTGATTTCTACAGAAAATCTGCTGCCCCTACGAGTGATTTAACTGCCTGCCGTGTTCAACAAAGGCGAGGCGCTCTCAGCGATATATGTTCGTTCTAACGATTTTACAAGATCGAGGGAGGACGAAAATAAGAATAGCATTAATAAGATTTATGCACGTTTGGCTGTGGTCTCGCGCGTCGATTTGCGAGACGCTTCTTATAGCGCTCACGGTGGTGCATGCGCGTAAGCGAGCAATTGCACGCGTGCGTTAATGGCGACACTCGGCGCACCGTGCGATATATTACCGCAATGATATATGGCCACCGACGTCGTCCATCATTCTACCACCCAAAAGTTAGCGGAAAACCGCGCGAAAGCAAAAAGACACCGAGACACGCATATGAACCGATTTAATGAGCAGATACCGTGGACAGAAATAAGGGGTGCTATTTACAACGGCTCATTATTGTTATGATATTGTTAAAACGTACGCCTGCGCTTGGAATCTGGAAGCATTGTCATAAATTAACCCTAGCATATTTAATTTGTTGCTTGAATAGATTTTACACGTTTTATTTATTATTAAAAACAGTCTTACGATATAATGTCTTGTGCGTTGAAGCAATTGTAAACGGTTTAATTCTACATGTGAATGTGGTCTTTCTAGATCAATTTGCTTGATTGTGATATATTACCAGGTCAGCTATAATATGTTTTTAACGCAGCAGTTAAGTGAACTGGCGAGATACAAGGGTAAAATTAGTAGGTTTGTGAGTTAAGCGAGCGCGAAGAGTTGCGAGAGTGGGCATGTCGTCTTAATTAGAAAGGCGCGGGCGAGGTGCGAACTCGTCAATCATTGTTTCTCGGCCGAGAGCGTGTGATGAATCTGTTCGACGGACTATTGGAATTTTGTCGACCATGAATCCTTGTAAGCTTTTTTTTTACAAACATTTTGTACGTCTATTTTGTGGGCCATTAAGGATGCACCAAGATCAGTTCACTTTATATATTGATGTTCTTAGTTTTCACTAAGTATTTATAAATGTAAATTTATGTCTAAATATCCTATGATTAATTCTGTTTCGCAGCTCAAGCATAAATCTTGTTCATTTAATTCATATTTTTAGTACTTACCCTCTAGTCATCAAGCTACCAAACTTGTTACATACAACGTTCTTGTACCAGTATATTGCTTATTTTTGTTTTAATTGACTTTACTAGATAATAAAACTTAATTGAGGCAAAGCATTTTTGTTGATATCCCAAGGCATTCTGCAAACGTGTGATAAGCAATTATCAATTAGTACGAATTGTTATTGATGTAAACATTAATATAGTAAAGCAGGCTGTGTGGATATGTGCAAATGAATTATGCAATAGGAAGCCAGTGCACGTCATTAGCGCAGTGTTATCACGTCGTGTCGTGATTAGGGCCGTCGCGCAACCAATCCGCGCACGCCGCTTCTAATTATACAGGAAAGCGCTTTATTAATAGCAATTACCCGCCGCCATATTGCGAGCGCGATTTAATTAACTCAATCCGTTGATTAGACACAGATGGCGCGAGATTGCAAATCCGCCGGAGCCGCTCATTAGCTCACTTTTGGAGCTAGCTCCGGTGTTTATCTACGCGTGATACCACTAGTACACGGAAGTGACACGTGATCAGAATTGACTTTAGCTGTATAGGTCGATTTACGAGTTTATTTTTGTATTGAACGTTCTGAATGCTTTTCGTTTAGGTAGTTTTTTTATGTTGTTGAAGAAATTGTTTTAATTATTCAAAATATTGTAATTAAAGGCTGGGTAGTTAAGGTAAAGTAATAAAATTATTTAACTAAAATGTAACGGGTTTTGGCAGTCCGCCACATAAATAATTATTTCGTTTTCGTTATTAGGTAAAGTAACCATATAAACGATAATAATTGCTACTAATAATGTATAGCTTAAAAATAATTGTACTGAAATTAAACTGAAAAATTATCATTTGCCTAGCCTACTGTGTAGGTAGATTTTTAGCGTTTTACTTCAAGAGGAAAACTGGACACATCGTCGTCCATTGGTCCGTCTGACTGTTTGGCTGTCTTTCTTATCTCTCTTATTTTGACAAAGCAAACAAATCAAAATTTACAGATCCGACCGAGAACAATTAAACAAATTAGGCAAAAAGCAAGATTCTGAAAAGTAGAAGAAGAGTATCTTTATTCTCTACGAGTGAAATCCAAAAGAAAAATAGTTATGGTGGTGTAGTGATTAGTAGAGTAGGTATTTATATAGTATGGGACTATGACATGTCAGCACTGTCGCTGCGTTTTTTTCGCAATTATAAACTCACATTTGCAGTTTTTGAATCAGCCAGAAGTATCTATATTTTTTTACTGCTCACTAAGGTTTGTATTAACAATAACATTCACGTCTTTATCTCTACGTCGACGGCACGATTGAATGGTTATTGATTGATTGATTGATGGACAGATGACTCTATGATGAGACAAGTCCTTGTGGGTCCTTGTGACTAAAATCAGAAACAAATGGCTTGTACACAAACCATTTACGAAGGGCTCAAAGAGTTGTGTCTTTTATTGTAAGCTCAACACTATATAGGAATATTCAACACTTCTCGCCGGCATGAGCTATGATTTGTATGGTAGCTGCTTGGTGCTTGCTAAGCTATAATATCCAAAGGTCTTAGCGACATATGAGCGAAATCTGTTGTAGTCAAGACCGGAGGTTTTATTTTTCGCTTTAAATAAAGTTAAGTAAACTATTTGGACATGTATTGTACTTTTATAAAAAAAAGTGACAGCAAGCAACAAATACAAAACAATATTTTTTGCTTTCACAATTAAAATTCATTTATTATTTTAAAAAGCTTCGCTCAATAGAACTATAGGTGACATCACATCAAAAAATTATTACTTTTTAGTAAAGTGAATAATAAACGAAGTACATATTCGCACCTCTATTGCAACAACGACGTAAATGCAAGTTTTGTGTTTTTTGAGAAAATGCATTTAAAAAATTTATTTCACTGTAATCACTGTAATTTTTTTTCGTTAGGTGTTTAGTAATAGTTTGAATCATAAAATAGTACATTATCATATAAGCCTTTTTTATAGTTTTATTTTATTTTTTTAAATCTTTTATTTTTTTGGTTATTGCCATTTTATTTTGAAGGTACCTACATTTAAGTCTTTGTTCATCGAACATATTTAAAAATATTCAACTTTTGGCAAGCAATAACGACATAAATGCTTAACATTTATTATTAACTAAAATCAAAAATTAAACCAGCATTGTAATAAAATTGTTTAAATAAATATGCAGTTAAAATATAACGTAAGAAACATATTTTTATTATAAGCAGCAGTTTTACCAACTAATTATAAGCAAAACAACCCAACGATAAATTCATAGAGAAATAAAACTTCAGTTCTGCATCAATATTCTTTATTTATTTTAAAACGAACAATCACCATAAGGAACACTTTTAATTGGCATATCAAAGTAACTATCTAAATAGTAGATTTCAAAAAATAAAGTGTAACAAAATAACAAAACAGCCACAATATTATTTGGGAACAACGTCGATATTACACTAAATTTTGATCTCAATTTTATGTCAGTATAATGTAAAAGTGACGTTTAACACAGATAAGTCAATATCGTATTGATAAACATACATTACTTGGGAACAACAATGACTTATTGCTACAAACGTCGATATTACGCTAAATATTTGATCTAATTTTTTATGTTAGTAAAATGAAAAAATGACGTATAACACAATTAAGTCAATGTCGTATTAATAAAGATCAATTTTACTTGGGAACAACAATGACTTAATTGTGACAAACGTCAATATTGCAAAGAATATTTTATCTAAATATACATCAGTGACACGCTAAAAATGACGTATAAGACCTTTATGTCAATGTTGTTCTTTAAATCGCAAAAAAGTGAGGCGTAATTACCTTTGCGTCGATGTACAGTTGCGGGACAACTGACTTTCTCCACTCCCCGCGAACAACTGACCAATCAGTCATTGTTGGTTTCAATAGCCGCTCAAAACAATAATGACGCAACGCCCTCTGGTGGTATTTTGCGGGAAAAACTTAAAAGTCAATGTAGTACCAAAAAGTTCGATCGATTTCGGACCGTTTCCTATCATTAAGTCATTTATTGAAAATTTTGCATTTACGTCGTTGTTGCAATAGAGGTGCGAATAATACGTTTCTTCTACTTCTTCTACCTACTTGTTTCTGTCTTACCTGAGCTTATAACAAAAAAAGCAGGAGAAATTTTATACTCTATTTATTTATTTTATTGCTGAAGCTATACTATAGCTAATTACATAATCTCTCTATAGGTACCTACTGTTAATTTTAAATATTAGATACAACTTGGTGTTTTCAAGCAAGCGCTTCATGAAGCACAAGTAGCCTGATAGTATCGAGATCAATCTCTATCATGAGATTGTATGAAATATTGAACGCAGCTCTACGGAATCGCGCAAACGGGATTGATCTTGATGATATCGAGAAATTGGCCTCAAGGAAGCGATACGGATATTGTATACAATGAATGTAATATCCGATTAAAACTTATGTATGTGGAGCTCACTATATATGATGATATTTAATGACGAGACAATTCAACACTAAATATTAAAAATCATAAAAATTCATAAAAGTGTCAGTCGAATATTTTTTTTGTGCAATAGGATAGTCAACGAGCGACTGGATCTTCTAGTTAGAGAGCACCATTATCCTAGCTAGACACCCGCATCACTAACGAGACCTTTGATGACATGACAGAACCAATACTTTTTTGTAACCAGATTTTTCACACGTCCACAGAAAAAGTTTCGCCACCCCTGGCCCGAGCTTAGGTAACTACATGTTCCCTACACTGCACCCAGTAACGAGAATATCTACCCGCGGCCAGCTCCATGTACGGCGGTCATTATTGTGAATTAGAATGATTAGCGATAATGGCGCCCTAAGTGATTCCAGCAGCAATACAGTGACAACAATCCACCTTGGTGGCCTATGAATATTTCATATCGCATAATCAGCCCACTTGCAACTAATTTTATAGCTTATCCGATGACGTCTGATGCCGTGCTTAAGATAAGTGGGAACAATGTCATGATCCACGTTTTTCGAAGTTAGAAGCAGACACATCGAAACCGTTTATTTTTAATTAAAGCATGACGGTCATGCGGTCCATTAGTTGCCAGCCTTGCTAACAGTAGTACACTTGCCTTTTAAAGGCACCTTTGTTGTAATAGGTCGGAAAAATCTCAGCTGCGAGTCTGTTCCAAATTTTGCACGCACGCAGCAAGAAACAGCGCTTATATCGCACAATGGAAGAAACAAAATCTTTCTAAAATTGGTTTAGCAAAAATCCTAAAACTTAATGTAGTAAAAATGTATAATTATTAAAAGCGAGAAATATACAGTAAACCCTTCTAGATGAAAATTGCTACTTAAGAAATCAGGTCAAAATGTATTATACAATACATAAGAGTGACTAAATACTTCTTAGTGCGCAACATTAGAACTTGTCATCGTTTTAGGGTTCCCATTGCATTTTGAAAAATGAAACTGTAGCAGTGCCAAGTATCCAAGAATATTGCAAATCATCAGCTATGCTGCCAAGTGCTCGCATTTCAGTATCCCGCTGTGACAGGGCGTCAGTTCATGATAGATGCGCAGGCGACGTAGATTCTAACAGTTAAAGACTCCACTCGTATTCTGAAGCGACGCATACACGCACGGTCGCTCGAACGGTTTCAGATTGCACAGTATGGAAAGAAGCATGACAGCCGCGTAAACGATGTTTGTATGTGTTTGTGTCTCTCTGTCTGTAGTATTTTTAGGGTTGTGTACCTACCTCTATTGGCAAATACGGTACCCTCATAAGAATCACGAAAGAAAGTTAGAACGCATGGTCGCTCGAATGGTTTCAAATTGCACAGTTTGGAAAAAAGGATGACGGCTGAGTAAACAAATGTTTGTATGTGACTTGTGTCTGTCTTTTTATCATTTATTATTTATTACTACTATGAAATCTAATCCTATGAGGTATAAAAATCTTCATTTTATGTTTGACTGTCTTTGTACCTAAGTACCTATCTAAACCTACCTAATTAATATAACATTACCTTACACTGATGACATTTTACTTTGGACACAGTATTTTAGAATTCACTTGCCGAATTAATTAGGTTGCCTCGGTCCGACTCGCGCTTGGCTGGTTTTTTATCTAGTGATGGATGCACAGGGTGTCGCATGGATCCGACGCGTCACGATTCGGCGCCTAGCGCGACTGACGTGCGTTTGAAACCAAGCCCTTATGACAGCCGCTTTGTTACATTAGTTTGACTGTGTGTCATTTGACTTAATTAAACACAATATTCTGAATTTAATTAGTCAGTAACGTTTGATTTGTGAAGCTGTCAATTATTTGGAAGGTGTTCATGTATTGTGAGAGTGACTTTAATAATTTACGTTAAGTAACCTTTCAAAATATATAAACGCTAGCTTCAAGAATGTAAATAGATAAATCGTGCGACAACATATTAAGCCGAGCCGAGCGGGATGCGATTATGACAGAACAGGGCGGATCACGGCGCTGACACCAGAGTGACGCGATGACAAATGATCGCTCCGCAACCTCTGCGATACTCTACTGTACTCTATAAACTATGTTCGTTTGCTAATTGATTAAAACACATCAAGAGTGTTGATTAAATCATGAACCGTGCCGTTAAGAAAAAAAATTGGCTGTTTTTACCAGTAATAAGCTAATGAAAAACCATTAGTGTTTCAGGTGACGTTAAAACTACTCAACCATCAAACTGCGTACTTAACCTTGGTTAAACTATTAGCTTGGCTATTTTCATCCTAATTTGATTAAGCGGGTATTCTAGTTTTAAGTTACAAAAAAATGGCGTGTTTGTGATTTTTTGCCGCATCAGCGGCGCTGGCATGACGGCGCGAGTTACCTCCTCGCTAGTTATCTGAGATCTCCGTCTGACAGAGATATTAATCAATAGGATTGACAAAATCGTGCGAGTGTCGAAAATGCGCTGGCGCAGACCTCCCAAGATGGCGATATTTCACCCGCGCCGCCCCGCCCTCGGGCTCATTAGCTCTAATATAGACACTATTGTTTTTTCAATTAATTTGGAATGAGCTACTTTTAGTTTAGATACACCAGTACCGTGCGTAGCAAATGAAGTAAAAAAACCGAAGGCGCTTGTTCCTACAGGAAATAATTTAGACTCAACGTATTAAAAAAAGTGATCTACTCTTTTAAGTTATCGAAATTTTCTGACAGTTTCACCCTAGCTATTTATTCAATTTACTTCAAAGAACTAGGCATGTAGCATGGCAACCCTTCAACAATGTAATATATTTTTGAGGTAAAAAGTATGTTAACACAAAAAGAAAATGATTAGTAACGTGTTCGCGCGTTGGTAATTAAATATTCTGTGGTGCTCGGCGCGGGCGCAGATGTTACGTCTAACTATATGTTAGTGGCAGGGTTATTAGTGAATTTAAACAAATAATACCTAAGCGTACAATTTTTAATTGATAGGTGGAAGCATCGTTACCCTCGCCGCAGCAAACCGCATGCCGGAAATAGTTCTTTTTAAAATACGTTTCAATACGCGAAGACTATTTTAATAAACATATTGAGTGACGTGCGTGTAATTATAGAAATGCCTATAAGTGTAGCGTAACTCGTTAGTAGCACTCAATATAGCACCAGTTTTGTTTCTACAATATATAAAATTAATTTTTAGGTTGCTATTCCACTGTTCATATTTTTCCGAGATTTTTTATAAATAAAATGAATTTTGAATTGTTTTAATTTATTTCGAGTACACCAGGTGTCACAAGAAGCATTAACGATATTTCACATACCCGTTAAGAGTTTCGTAAGTTTCGTTAACTTTAATTAATTACCTATTGACCTTTTCTTAAACCTTAGTTAACGAATGTTTGCATGCTTATAGGTATCATTGTAGTTACCTACTACGTTCTCAGTGTAAATGATGAGCTATTCATTAGGTACCTACACTTTTTTAAGTTATAATTATAGTACAAAACTTTCCAGAGGTGTTCAGGCCGACTAACATGACGAGTATGCGAACTATTAATTAAATGCTTATGTCAAAGTCATGTAGCAATAAAATTGCATTAAAAAAATTCAGTTCAATTCCGACATGGCATGACACGACACGACTCAAAAAACAGGGAATTCTTACCGATCGCAATGGCCAAATGGGCCTGTTAACATTCCCGTAGTTACTATGAATAAATGGTAGGAACGGAGGAGGCGGGCCGCGGCCGGGCGGGCATCCAGTCAGGAATGTTTCACTGGCGGTAGCAGTGACGAACTACTGCCCACAGTTATATTACCTAATGGAAACTAAGTTTTTGTTAAAAATATATTATATTTTTAAGACATAAGAAACGGGAGAAACACCCCTACTTTACGTTTAATATGGATACCTAACCTAAACATAACTCTATTTTTATTAATTTTATTCTACCTCTTCATCGGCATTGATTGCTATGTGTACACCGATGCCAAAGAAGCATAGGTACTGTTTAAGAGTATATGATCTAAGGTTGCGGACATACAAACAGACAGATGCATGGACATGCCGAAATTTTAAGGGTTCTTGCCATTTTGGTTACGGATCCCTAAAAAGCATGTTAGAGTTAACTTAAAACAATGAGGAGGGTCTAACTTCATTAGCACTTATTAAATATTTTGTTATGTCTGATAATTTTCGCAATTGTGGTCAGGGATTGAACGTTATTTCTGATATAAAACAGCATGAGTGTGCTCTCGAGCAAACTAAACAAAACCTTTATGGGGGGACATGTAAGTGAAGTTCAGTACCTACATGCTTCCAATTAGGTAATTTATCTATTTGTAGATACGAGTAGAGGTACCTACTTAAGAGTTTTTTTAAAGTAGTGTCTTTAAGGAGGTTACGTTAGGCACTAAGTCCCATAACCTTTCATAAAGTTGAAATTTACATGGCGGTTTTCGGTGAAGGAAAAGTTACACAGGAATTCTTAGCTCCGGGATCTAGAGGCAAAACAAAGGGTAATTAGACCAATTTTTGAAAAGTTTCTAAGTTCGTCGCCAATTCCAATGGACCCTGGCAACCTTGTAAACACCAAGCTGCCAGCATGGATACTGGATAGTGTAGGTCTAGGTAGATGTGTAAAAACCTTTTTTGAATTGCAATCGCGCCACTAGGGACCTACGAGGGCCCTACGCATTCCGGTGCCTACGTCGGTTGGCTTTAAATGTGTATGACATTGTCAGATTCCATGAAAAGGAGTTTATGCAAAACAATATTTAAGCGAAACAAATATTCTATGAACGAAATTGATAAATCACATCGAAAATGTTCCTGTTTTCGCGGAACGCCGCGTGCCAGGGGCGGTGCGGCGTCGAACCGACAACCGACGGCCGCGAAATTCCATCTCTCTCTCTCTGCTCCTATTGTCCCGATTTGCAGCGTTAATGGTGTCACATTGCATAGCGACGACCAACGCTCACAGTTTTCTTGTTGTCGATGTATTTTGGTCGCTTGTAAATTTTATGAGGAGGTGTTGCGGTGTTGTCGAATGACTTGTTTTCACTAATGAAATTTAACACGTCAGTGGATGTTGAGAACAGACCGTTAAGCTTAACAATAATAAATCCACTCTCCAAGTACTTACAGGTAGTTTTTTGTAAAACTGTAGTTAGACAGACAATTATGGTGTCATTCATAGGAGTTATAGTTGAACTATGGCTGACACACTTAAGACTTATAATGAATGTTCATATTGCAACTATGATTTTTATGACAACAGAATAGTTATTCAATTCATAAACAGAATGACACAGACTAAAGAAAAATCTTTTTTATCTATATATACCAACGAGTTTCAGAGTTTCAGTTATGTCTTCTTCATATATTACTCTATGGTCACACCTGCGAGTTTCTGTTCACGAGCCTCGGCGAGGAGTTTCGCAAGTCGACACCGAAATTGGGAACTTTGGCGACAATATTGCGAAAACTGTTGCCTGCACCCCCCTACGCTACCTAATTTAGCACTCGTACCACCGTTCCCTTTGATTATTCCCACTGCTCCGCATTTATACACGAACTCGATCTTTATTTTGTATGTTTTACACATAAAACATTTTATCAGGAAAAGCAATTTTTACTTAAAGCAACAACCGCAACGACGCTATTTGTGATGTCATTTAGTTTTGAAAGACACCGATGTCAAATGTTTTGAAATTGCCAATAAACAAACAACAGAGATTACCATGTTCAATGTAGTTGTCAACTGTCATTATCATTCAATTTTTTTTTGTTTTTCTAATAAGTGTTGTGTCGTCTAAATTCTCTAAGGTTACCTATGTTAGGTGTAAGCTTTATGCTTAGGCACTAATCTTTTTGTAATTAACAATTTGGTACAACGCTAAACGCATTTGGTATATTCATTAGATATGCTATTACTCTATGAATACACGTATGTATGTACGTACAACGGTAAGGTTGTTTCATTTCCATAAAGATGGTGGCATTTGCGGCGGGCACGTGAGGCTGTGCTACAGCGAACACCTCTCGCGTGGAACGGACTCGGCGAACAATGCCTCGGCCGCTAAAAAACTGTTTATGCTACCTGATTTGAATTATTTAAGGCGTATTTGGATTGTCCCCGTACAAGATGACCCTTCTGAACGCACGGTAACTGCTCATTGAGAAAAGTAGGCGTTAACAGCACCTATTGAGACAGTGTAAACCCGTGGATAATAGCCATTATGCAAATGTTCATTTGTAGGTACGTTTAGAAAATTTCTGACATTTCATTGTCAAGAAAAATCTATGAATAATTCATACGTAATAAAGAAAACATACGCTAAGACATGTGAGATTGATGACTGCGAGCTTACGTTCTCCTGACAAGTTAAAACCGAGATACGACGCAAATCTTCTGTAGACGACGTAGTATAAAGCTTCTGCCATCTCTCAAGAATCTTAGCTATAGCTACCTATGTCAACGTCTGGCTGGAGACGTGCCCTATGTCTGCGGCTGCTAATGTCGTCAGTTCCGGGCGGGGGAGGCGGGCGCGGCCGGGGAGGCACGTACTGACTGTTAAAACGCTACATGTCAACGGGGAGCGGGCGGAGAGCTGCGTCTCCCGGCTGTAATCGCTGCGATGGAGGTCCGTTGATAATGTCGTGACCTCTACGTTAGATTATTGGGGTCGGGCCAAACTACTGCGCGATTATTTGCATACTTAGGCATTGCTCAATAGTAGGTTGTTGCTAAACTAACCGTTGAACAGATCGTTTGAAGTTTTCTTTCAAAAACAAACAGTCTTCGCATTACTACATGGTATCAAAATAATATGAAAGCTCAGTGGGCATAATGAGTAATGTCTTTAGCGGTCGGTGGTCTAACAAATTGACATCAGGCTGGAGTTGAACGACGACAGCGGCCCACACCGGCACGTCAGTTAGTGCAGCGCGTCCATCCACACTCAACTCTTGCGACTCGAGATCAAACGGACTGCTGCAGTTACATTGAATGATGACTCAGGCGCTATCTAGAACGTTGCTTTATGACCGCAGAACAATATACAGATTGTATGTGCATTGATGTTCCTTGAACATGCCGTCCGAATATGTATACTTGAAGTTGTTTAATGTCTTACGATCGACATTGTGGAATCTAAAGCTCTGACCTACCCTACTAATATTATAAATGTGAAAGTTTGTGAGTATGGATGTTTGGATGTTTGTTACTCTTTCACGCCAGAACGGCTGGAGAGATCTGTATGAAATTTGGAACATAGATAGATTATAGTCTGGAATAACACATAGGCTACTTTTTATCCCGGAAAATTGCGTAATTCCTGCGGGATAGCGATAAACGATTTCTATGCAGACGAAGTTGCGGGCAACAGCTAGTAATTAATATGGATGATATCAACGATATCGAATCAAGGTTTGTAAAGTACCTACTTGTAAAATTCGTTAAACATAATAATATCATCGGTTTTAAAACAGCACAAACGGTAGGTAAGTATTTTGTTTTAGTAGGTATGTTAGGGATTGCCCCTCCTTTTTCACATTAAATAGAAACCACAAATGAAAACAAGACCGCCATTACCAAATCGTAACATAGGCACATAATTCAGGTCCAATTAGCTCATTAAACATGAGTCCCTACACATAAACATTTTCCGCGTACTTACTTCCATAAATTAGTTCCCGTGAAGGCACGGTATAAATACCCGCGAAACGCCACAGTTCACTCGCTCATTACTTAGGTACACTAATAGTTTTATTTATCGGCTTCCTGCGCGCTCCACAACAACGCGCGGCTCCCGAACCAAATTATTACTTCCAAAACGAACGCAATAGTTTAACACCACGCAACCCTTTTTACTCCCATTGACAATCGATATCGGTCGCAAAGCCTAATAGACACCTTCGTAAACGTATTCCACGGAGGACAAAACAGTAATCAATATAATAAGCACCTTCCGTTTAACAGACAACAACCGACCCTGGTATCTCAGCGAAAATTCCAAATTACACCTTACAAACTTTCCCGAACGTTTATACGAAAAAAGTTATTCGATAATCACCTGTCATTACTTGTGCGAGGCGTCAGCCAACGCGTACACAAAGGGCGGTGGTACCGGAAGAAAACGACGAAAATTAAAAGTTTCCACCAAACAAACCAACAGCTGTCATATTAAACCGTCAAAGTAAAGATTACAAATAAAATATTCACGGTGAAAGCGGGGTACAGCCCGTGGTTATGTAAATAAGTGGCTACGAAAATGTACATAATTAGTTTACACGTTTTCTTCGAGACACCCCCTACCCCCGCACCCGAGTGCTCGCGGCATATGCGGAGGGCGAGATTAGCCGATATACATGCTAAGGGTGCATTTACATGAATCACACATCTATTATACGGTGTATTCAAATACCCCGCATGTGTTCTCTTCACATAACCTAGATACTGTCGATAGGGTTGAGTGCTTTAATTATTGATGTATCGAATGTTTAAAAAAAACGTACATTCAAAGCGAGTTTTTATAATTTCTACTTTGCACTATGATTATGTCTACATAATCATATAGATATGTAAGAAGTGTGTATTTATTTTAAGTAGTGATGTAAAACATTAATTGATTCAACCTTGATAATGTTTCCACCCAAATTCCATTATAAATAAAGAATGTGTCATTATGGAGAAAGCTTTTTATTAAATGAAAGGGCTCGAAGGATCACCGTCGCTCGAGTGACAGCTAATCTCTTAATAAGACGCAAAGCAAAGTGAATTCGCGCTGCGGCGGGGTAGCGGGGTAGGGCAGGGCGCGTGACGCCGCGTCGGCGCCGCGTCAGCGTGGCGGCGCATCCTCCTTTCCTTAATTCTTTTGTCGTTCTCGGTTCCATCAAATATCGCGTTCCCGTTTGCATACATTTTCACCGGCGAGCCACCCCCGACGCGGGCGCTCTCTCCCCGACGCCGTCTTTCACGAATAAAATTAGTGTCGGCAGCGTGACACCAACTGAATTTAAGCTAATTAGATATTTATAAAGAAATTTCCGATTCAGCAGCAAAGTTCAAAATTTGACTTCGGCCCCGCAAAGAGTTCGGTGGCGTTTTCAATTTAAACTTGGAACAAGTTAAATAATGCGCGAGTTGCGGCCAACTCGATTCATCTAAAGGTTTTAGTGGGTTTTAGTGAAATTAGCTTTTGAATTCAAATGACTTCGGGATATCCATGGCGTTTTACTCGAACTTTAAGGAGACAATATTAATCCGGCTATTTGTACAGAATGACGTTCAAACGGGTTCTTCTGGCGCTTTTGAACAGGGTAGGAATGAGTTAAATAATTAAACAAGGAGATTAGAAAAGGCTTCCTGTAGGAGTGGAGGTGCGATTGCGGCGTGAGTGTGTATGAGTGGTGAGACGTGGCGTGGAACAAGTGGCAATGGTCGCGGCGGCGTGTGTGCAGTTCGCGCGTTCGCCCACCTCGCGCCTAATGTCCGGGCATAAATCAGAGGTAACGCGCCCTCCCCCCCCATGCCCGCGCCCCGCACAGGCAAGGCACCGCCGATAAAATTCCAAATTGTTTTCTCGCCCCCGGTGGGCGCCGCCCTCGGTTCGCTCTTAAACGCCGTTTCAAGTTGCACTTGTGAATCGCACTTTTTACTGTTCTTGAAATTGGCGTTGCGAATTGCTTTTCGACTTCGCCCGTTCAAGGCAACCTTTTATATAGCGAGATCGCATCGTGAAAGTGTGTTTTACGAATGTAACTGAAATCGGAGATGAATTTTTCGCATGAGAACTATTGGCACATCGATATGGAGGCGACACGCTGGCATGTTAAATGCGATCCAATTAGAAGATTAAGCGTTGACAATTACGGTGTCGGGTCGCGATCGTATATCAACAATTATCGTGCGAGCGCGACAAATGGCGAGCGCGCCGGCACCTGTGCGCCGCGGCCGCGGCCCACGCACACCTCAACAGATCACGCTACACTAGCATCAACTACGTCCTTCAGAAGCATGATCAGCTTCAGTTACTCTTCTGTCAGAGGCCATAAAGAAATCGGATTCAACCATTGCTCTATGGCTTTTTACAGAAGGTTAAAGTTGGAGGTGTGCGCGCAATCCATTTCCACGATACGCTGACGATATCAATTCCTTTAGTGTACAAAGTTAAATTAAAATTTCAAGTAGGTATATCTACGTATGCCCGCTAATGTCGAAGTTATTTTGCAGTTGTTCTTAAGTTCTTTAGTGTTTACTGTTAACTAAATAGCTATTTAAGTAACGATGGAAATGACGCAGGCAACCAAGAAGTAAGGGTCGCACTGAAGGAAAAAGCAGGTCACGATCTCCTTGTGCTATCTCTACCGATGCCGTTACAAGACTCCTTGTTGTTACAGTGTACCTACCCTAGAGATTGTAAATACGCCACTTAAATTCGACAGCATCATCTACACTAACAAACTTTGAAAGAAAAGCGACCCCTTATTTCTTCCCATCGTGACATTCACCCTTAATTGTTGACCTAACTGCAACTCAAGAACGGGTTAATGTATCTAGTATCTGACTGTGCAACCTAGGCCCTAGGGTATTACGTCTTCTACATATCTTGCACGACAAACGGTGGCTTTCCGAGTTGCGTTCCGCTACACGACTTGTGACACGTGGGAGTCGCGCGGTATCGCTCTATAAATTGTCCAGCCAGTTCCGCGGATCGGACACGCTACTACGTAGGTACTTCGACGTTCGTAAATAGAAGAACGGTAAGCGATGCATAAGAACTCTTCACATAGAAATTGAAGTAAACAGTTTATAAAATATCCCGGCTTTAGTTTATAAATAGGTATCGTATATGCATATTTAACAGTTCAATCAATGGAAAAATATCAGTTACCCAGCGACTATGACGTTTGTGTAGATACTTACTTAGATACGATTTGTAGCTAATTCGTGATTACTAGTGATATTGACGCTTGTCTTAAGTTTTTAATGAAGGTTAAAGGTAAAGATATAAAGGTTAGTGACAGAAACATAATTTTACATATTAAATTGCATCAAAGGAAAACAACCGGATGAATGGATTCTTTGAAATTATTTGATACTTCTGCTAAATATTGTTCGGGCAGGGTATTTCATTGTGACAGCGTAAGAATTATTAGTGATTAGTGTTTTAATTAAGAATATCTTCAAACGCTACGTGATAAAATACGTAACAAATGTCTACAATATAAAACCTCACTTTACAGAAAAGAAGATTTAAGAACAACAATATTTCAGCCGTCTATTACTCACTGCTAAAATGTTTTATTCTAGAGAAACGTTTCGTATTAAATAGTTTTACGCGGAAATATCGCGGTCACATCAGACGCGGCGAAAAGCTATTAATTTTATTACGCGAATAAATATTTATATCTGTATTAACAGAATGGTGTTGAGAAGTAAATCAAAGAGTGTGTTGTGTGCCAAGTGCGCGCCGCGGCGATTAAAACGCTGGCAGCCGCGAGCGCCGAACACCTCCGCCGGACTAATGCCACTATTGTTTTCCCATTCACACTGATCACTTCTAGACAAAGACAGCTCACTTGTAATAGGATGGGGCTTGACAAATGAACGTAATGATAGGGGCAAGGCTAGTTCGGTACTTTCCAATCCGTCTGCCAATTAGCTCATTAGCAGATTTTGCTTTTTCTAACAATTTCTATTGGTTAATTTCATGATGACTAAACCACAAATAATCTTTTGCCACACTTTTCAGTCTGCTAAAAATACAATTTATTAGTTGTGGTAAAACCCCATGACATCAGTTGAACGACGCGTAATCGGGAAGCTGACAAACATCAAAATATTTGCACAGGCGAATGAAAAATGGCTCCCCGTTGAATAAACTTCGAAAGAGCTACACAATGAGACAGGTTTTAAAACGCAGCTTACCGCGTTAGCTCGGAACGCGATTAGCATACCAACTACTGTACGATATTTACATTATACTATTACGGCTGTTATGATAATCTCTGCGGGGTGAATCGGGCTAATGTGCGCGGATTAAGCCCTTCCATTCCATTGGTGACGCACTTGTTATAAATAACAGCCTGTGGTATTGTTAATTTTGATTTTCTACATGCCTAATGATATTTATATTCCGTATGTTTCTACCTAGATTAGGTAGGTTCTAAGAGAGCTTAAGGAAAATGAGTGAAAACCGAAATTAAAGTTTACAAGTTGTTAAGTTTGAGTTGGACACGTTTAAAGTCACAATTTGTATTTAGGTACTTTTCCACATATCTGGTTGCCTAGAGTAGCACCTGATGCAGCATTACGTTCTCAGTATGACCCGACAACTCGGCAGATCTCTACGGGGCAATTCAATTACAGTGAAAGATCCCTCATAAGCGAATCGTTTTTCCGAGTCATTAATTTTTTCGAACGACACGGGGCCGCGTGATATGGCGGGGTGGGTCCGCGCGGCTATCTCGCGAGATAATGCTGATTTATGCGGCCGGGCGACGGCCGTGATTCGTCGCGCTTCATCGCCGCGACATGCGAGCGTCGCGTCGCGTCGCGCCGCACCGCGCGGCGTCGCCTCGCGTCCTGCCCGCTCCGCTGCCGCGCCCGCGCCGCGTCCGACACACATTCGTGACGGTTAGTTGGCGAGATTTATGCTAATCGACGGGGCCGACTCAGATAAGCTCCCGTGACGGTGTGTGGCAAATTGTCTCCCATTGCGACTTCCCAAAGCCCTTTGTAGCATTCGCTATCGCATTCAATCTTTTATTAACTCACATGACCGTAACGAAAATATCGCTAATGCAGAAAAAGAGATAACGTGGGCGAATTATGATGATACATCGCACTCCTGTATTAACATAAGAAAAGCAGACAGGATTGGAGGTATGTTTAATTTGACAGTTATTTTTTGCAGAAGAGTTATTACGAATCAACACAGCATCAAGCATGCACGTGAATTGTTCTGGGCTACTAAGTTCGGAAATAAATACGTGTGGCTACGTTTCCAGATGTCGTATTTTATGGTGCGTGGTAGAAAAAACTGAATGCCCGAGGCGTCGTTAACTCGAGAACATTATAAGGAATAAATAAGTGAGGTATTAATACTGCTTTATAGTCCGTGAAAGAGCCTTCATTGTTTAGTGCTCCTACACTCGGCCTTTGTTCCCGGTTATATTCGTTTGGAACTGACGTATTTAGCATAAAACATTTTTGCAATGCTGTACTACTAGGTATGTTCGTATTCAAATTAGCTAAGCAATTAGTACTATTACGTCTTATGTTTTGACGAGACTATGTGATTAACTAGTACGCGAGATTGACAATCTATTATTATATACATATAAATAGTTTTGAGGTAGATACTTAATGCTGCTACATTCTGCATCAATTACGTTGACTATATTAAATACACCCCGTAACCCACTCAATTAGTGGTGTCTTTCAGTCGCAGTTATCACGATATCGATTAAACATTAACGATTGGTAAAAAATTAGCCGTACCTAAGGAAAGTGAGTGCGGTGGAAGTCGTCGTTATCGATAGATTAGGTCGGCGAATTTGTCACGATCGGCGGCCTGTCGCACTGATTTACACCCGCCCGATAACGCAGCCACAACACACCGTTTCAATTTGATAACACGAGCAGGTATTTAAATGGTGTGAATATTTACAAAAAGTCTTCTACATTAGAACATACATACATAAATCACGTCTTTATCCCTTACGGGGTAGACAGAGCCTAAGATATCAAGACCTAAAGGCCACGTGGAATTTTAATAACCATGAATAGAGTAGAAAGTAAATAAAACAACGTTTTTTCGGCGAACGAAAATACCGAAGTACCTACCCTTCAAAGTTTTAGCAAAAAATGAAGCGGTAATTTTCTCGGTCCTTTACAACTTCCATGTTATGTTCAACCAAAACTCTATTCTACGAGTATCTGACACTTTCTAACGTTACCGATGACTTTGATCTCAACGTCAAATCGTTGACTATTACTGACACAACCGCAACGTCCGAAACTAATTCAGTCCACCTCAAATCAATTGACGACCAAATTCGAGATTATAGGCTTCTGTCGGCCACCATGGTCGCGGGTGTGGTCGATTGCCCATTGTGCGGGCTCGCAGCGCGACGGCCACGCTTCGCTCGACCGCCACTGCGCCACCTACCTTATCGCCTTTGACTCCGAGATTTCGCCTTGATCTCGTTAACTAACAATCGCTTCGATTACCCACCACCGAGTTTTTAATTTCTCTGCTGACTTGTGCGCGGCGTGCGGTAGACTCTATTGTACTCTAATGTAAGTCACATGAACCATTGACTTTTAGTACTGTAAAAGTTATTTGGTGTAATGATGGTGCGTTTTTGATAGTTAACATCCATACGGTATTGTTCCCCAGTTAACTGCAGTTTTATCAATCGATCAAACACTACGTACAAGGACATAGTTATATTTGGACGAGATAACAAAATAAATCTTTTAGAGATTTATATCTATCTTATCCTAAAATTATACTTCTATTTCTGTCGGTACGCCAGATCGATCGACTGTCTGTTATGTTATATGATTACATTTGGTTATATGTTAGGTTGTATTCATTATTAATTGGTACAAACAAAGGTATATGTCACATTATGCGTAAAACAATGTTTTGTTGTTCATTAGTAAAGTAAAGCAAACAAAAAATATGTAACAAAAAGAATACAATAATGGAACGAAATGAGCCTAGTCTTCAGCACCTATCATTATGGTCTATCTACTATTTAAAATCAAAGTATTCTCACCTGCCAGTCTTAGTGATGATCATCTCGGTTCCCAAATCGTTGAATTTGTCCCACAGCTCCTTAGTCTCCAGGTTGCACTGTATGTGCCGCATCTCTTCGCTGGACCAGCGTTCTGCGAGTTGCGGGTTGCGCGGCGGCGGCGACATTGCGCGCGAGCCGCTCGCCGCGCCGCTCGCCGAACCTGCCTCGGACGTCGACGATACATCCACTGGTGAGTCTCGCTCGTATTCAGCGAGGGGGGGTGAGGGTGAACCGGACCCAGAGGCTGTTGCGTCTACAAATTTTTCTGGAAAGAAAAAGTATTATTTTGTTAAATTTCTAGTAAAGATCATATTGATTCAGGATCTTTGATGTGATAGTTGGAGTGCGACAGTAAAGTCTAGAAAGCGGTTGAGCGATAAACTAAAAGCTTTCAAACAAGATAGTTATGAAGAAAGTCGCTCCCTAGTTTAATTGCTACTACTTTAGTCGTATTCTAAACATGCTTAATAAACGTCAAAATGTAGAACTGTTATGCCTAACCCAATTTAAATGTTTTTTTACAATAGGGCAGTATTCATAACCCAAGCAAATCTAAATAAATTAGCAAAAAAGAGTATGAATAGGTACAGGCGTGAATGCCTGAATATGGCGGCTAAAATATTCAAGTACCATATGTGAAGGAAACTATACTGACGTCAAAAATAGCAGGTCGCTTTCCATACAAATTTGTATGAAAGTGACCCGTTATTTTTGCTCATCAGTGTATTGGGCCGCTAGTTTATGAAGTTTCATATAAAGTAGGTAATCACTTGGAAGGTACAGTTAAGGAATTTAAATGTTGACCCATCGAGGAACCTCTTCACATAAAACACAAGGAAAATCGTTACAACGCTTGCTTTAAAAAGTTTCCATGATGGGTTAAAATTAAAATTATTGACTGTACTTTCCAACTATAAACAAACAATGGTCTGTATGGCAACATACAACTTCGAACCTTTTATACAAATATATTATAGTCTTTCGTACCTATTTATATACCATTAAATTGATTTCACCGACTTCATTTAATGAAATTTTGTAGATTCTTACATTATCTATAGTATAGATTCTATACTTAATTTGCCAAAAAACGTATTTAGTCAAAACAGATAGGTTTATGACTGAACATGATGCGGCACATAATTTTTAACTCATCTTCACTGCGTCAAAAATTATGCCTTTCAAAATGGGATAAAGCTTTCATCAAAATTATATCTTCTTTTAAACTAAAACCAAACTATGAACACTAAAATGGCCATAAAAAAATTATTCACAATTTCGACTGTAGGTAAAACCATTAGTAACAAATAAATATTATTCTAAATGCGACCAAAATTGTCGTAGCTTACACGTATAAAGATATTACAAGCAAAATTGTATCCTTGTTCTTTCTTTGGAAACAGTTAAAAAGGTTACCTAAGGGTAAACGAATCTTATCAAAATGTAGTTCTTAACACTTATTATGTTACAAGTATACAATAGGTATTCAAGATTACTTTTTGATATAACATAACTACGACGTAAGATAGAGATTAGGTATTTTGTATTTTAAATGGTACTAAAAGCATATATTTATTCATCTATCCATCATATCCACCATATTTATTTCTATGTTAATGCACATAAAACACTTAAAAATATTTTTCACTAGCTTCTGCCCGCGACTTCGTCCGCGTAGAATTAACTAAGAACTGATGTTGATACCGAGTAATGATGGGCCGACTACGGCTTTTGCCGACTACCCGACTACCCGACTAGTCGGTTTCAAAAATGCCGAATAGTCGGCCGACTAGTTTCAGGTTTAGTACACTTCGTTTTAACATTAAACTTTCTAACGTTATAGGAGCCTAGGCTTAGGGTTCCTTATTTGCATTTTAGCCATGAAACCCCAAAATAATAGTTTTGTATTGATTTAGAATAACCACTCAATTTATTGTGATTTGTATTTTTAAGTTACTGATTGCTACACAGAAGCAATGTTTAATTTGTGAGTATCTAAAGAATAGTGTGTTGAAGATTCTTATTTTTTTTTTTATTTTTTTTTAAATTATCAATACTAACAATAGTAACAGTGAGCATGTTGTCATTTTTTTTTATATTTATGTACGATAATTGCTAGGTATATGTATAAGACATTTAATTTAGTCATCCTGGTTTTATTTATGAACCCTTTTTGTTAAAAAATAATAACCTACTAGTCGTCAATATTTGCCGAATAGTCGCCGACTAGTCACCGACTATAAAAACCGCCGAATAGTCGGTTTCCCTGACTAGTCGGCAAGAATCACTAGTTGGTAGTAGTAAGTGCTACCTATTATTCTGCAATAGTTATTTTACATTGCGACTCTAGGCAGCTACGACAGATGACATATTTGTGGCTATCTCGCGGGAATTAAGCAATTTTCCGGGATAAAAAGTAGCCTATGTTTTAATCTAAGGTACCAGCTACCTTCGTTCCAAATTTAATCAAAATCCGTCCGTCGTTTCAACGTGAAGAAGGAACAAACATACACATTCACTCACTTACTCACATCGTCACAAACTTTCGCATTTATAATATTAGTAGGATTAAAATGTTCAATCGTCAAATCATCTAGTCGAATTACAAATACACATACATACATACGTACATACATAAATCATTTCTTTATCCCTTACGGGGTAGACAGAGCGTAAGGTAACAAAACCTAAAGGCCATCCCAAAATTAAAATTCTATGAGAATAAAACAGTTTCTTCTTCTCAGTGAACCGCATATCAACAGAAGGATTGTTAAAAAAAAAAACCGTGTATTTTGGATATTTTCAATATATTCTGTCTTAGTTTAAAATGGGTTCACCGATGACTCTATCAGGCGCTCTACCACAATTAATATTTTTTTTAAATACGTTAATGATCTTTCAGCTTGGTTTCACGGGGGTGCTACTGTTGATAGACCTACTTTCAGTGATCATTGTTGATTTTATTTGGCTTACGTGATGGATGGTAATGCTACTACAACAAAAAATACACTTTTTACAATAACTGTTGTATGTCTATCCGTAATAAGTTTATTGTAACTGTGACCGGCAAATTGGGAAAAAACAGAAAAAGTACGTTATTTTGTAATGTAATTTTTTGTACCTAAAAATTTGTGGACCGAATGTCACGGTACAAATTTATACTCAGCTCTATTTCTTACCAGGATAGCAAATTTGGAATCATCAAACTGATCAGAATACTGGTAGGTATCCTTTACTTTAACGGAGCGATGGCAAGCGCCCTGATGGGATGTCATTGATTCCATGGAGGTACGGACGTGCGCTGGTGTGGGACGCTACCTGCGCCGACACCATGGCTGCGTCCTACCTTCCAATGACGTGCAGGCATGCCGGCGCGGCGGCGGACACCCGGGAGCGGGTAAAGATGACAAAATACCAGTGTCTCGGCGCCCAATACGAATTTGTCGCATTTGGCGTCGAGACACTTGGTCCGTGGGGCAAGGGCGCACGTGGGCTCTACAAAGACCTGAGCAAACGCCTGAGGGAGGCAACAGACGACCCTCGCGCCGGCAGCTTTCTCGCACAAAGACTCGCAATTGCGATACAACGCGGGAATGCTGCCTGCGTGATGGGGACCCTACCTAAGGGTCCAAATTTATTTTAATTTTTAACATAAGTTTTATTTTTCTAAGTTATTTTAAGGTAGCCTAAGTTTATATTTTAATTATGTTGTATTTACCAAATAAATACTTATTATGTGTCTTTACTTTAAAATTTATAATTAAAACATCGATCAACTTTCGTATGTGAAATAAAATCGTTTTATTTTATCTACCAAATTGCAATGTCAACTTACTGTGACGTATCGAAATGAAACCTACTATTCAGAAATAAGAAATATGCATGTTTATTTTTCTGATTAGGTATTACGTATCACAAGCATTTGGAGCAATTCTCAAATGATCATAAACATACTAAAATACTTAAAAAGTAACGGCAAAATTTAATAAAATGCACAACAAATGGAACATGGCGCATGCGGAGTTAATCATGTTTATTCATTTCTTCTTCTTAGCTATTGTCAATCATTTCGACGTAGCCCTCCTTCAATTTATGCTACTCCGCTCTATTTTGGACTCTTTACCCATAAAATTTTCGACACATTTTAGCTAGGTTTTAATACATACATACATACCGTCACGCCTCTTTCCCACAGGGGTAGGCAGGGACTACTTTGTTCTTTGTTATTCGTTGGGTTTTCATACCTGCCTAAATTAACGAACTTTTCAGAAAACAAGAAAATAGAACTCAGTCTATCTTGTGTTACCTTAACTACAACAATTTTTCTTTATAATAGCGACTTTTAAAAATGTCATATTAGTTGTAAGTTGTAGTATAACGTTTTAACGTGACCAAAGCCGTGCCTTATAAACAAAGCAAAACAGTTAATTATCATTATAACTTTTTTGTTGTTGTTGTTGTTGACAGTGTGCATCGAATAAACTTGATTTTGTATGACAGAGCTGCATTATAGAGAAACAAAATACCTATGTATAATAATGTCTAATAAGAAGCTAACTTATTAGAAATCAATTACTGTATTTCAAAGTATAGGTATTACGTATTTTAATTTTGCCTTTTTGCTTTATTCATCTTTCCTTTTTAACATTCTACGGGATAAATTTAATGCGATAAAAAGGAACATTATTACGTTTTATCCTAGATATATTTTGTATCTATCTGCCACGACGTGACTGAATATCAAATACCTAACCGAAGATTTTCACATACTTTCTGAGTCACTTTTACATACGTTATGGGATGTAAGCAATATAGCTCGCTTATTGTCTCAAGAGATGATGCATAATATGCATATATATTATGTATATTATGTTAAATAATGGTTTGTACATAAATACATACGAAAACTTGAAAAAAAAATCAAATGTGCAAACCATCACTTTTTAGACCTTTTGTCACCACTGTCATGGAGACCACTATTTTATATTTGTTGTAAACAAAAAAAACCAGAGTGGATTACCTGGATAACCGCAATGGTTCTTAATTTTTATTTTATGGAGAGGTGTAGAGCTCCAGGGGACCTATTACTTTTGTTCCTTATTTAGTTTTTTTATTAACTAGATAGTTAGTGTATGAACAATATGCATGTTTTTTCTCGAATCTTGGATATTTGATTTTTAATATGTGTGCACATATTTATATATTTAAGTGTGTTTACCCGTTGTTTTAGCACCTACCCGTATATAGTGAATGCCAATTGGTGTCAGTTGTTCCCCGATATTTGTTTCATATTTATTTACTGAATTTTTTTATTGCTATCATCACAGGTGAAATGCTAAACACAAAAACGTGAAGTCAGGTACATAATTGATGATTTATGTTTTTAAACAAGTAACAAACAATTATAAGATTCTCATTGTTTTCTTAACCCTTAGCGTACACATCAAACAAGTATAAGTACCTAATTATCTCATCATGGTTTTCCAACTACCTAAGACAAATAAAACAATTATCATCATGCAAGGTGTGGTTGTGTGGTCTTGTGGTTGTGCATGAAAACTTGAAAATGCTTAGCAGATTTAGATTAGAGACCATAGCTTTACTTTTCGGATTTTTCTATGTGTTCTAATTTTCACTGACATTTAGAAATTTAGATTAGAGACTTAGATTATTTTTTCCAAATTTATTTCCACCTTTGTTGTCATAAACGCTAGTTAATTTCATGTTTTCGTTCTATGACGTTATTTGACATTAAGTTTTTTCAGATACAGACAGTACAGCTTTTTAACCTTTTTTCAGATGAGTAGAATTGGAGCACGAGGTAATAAAACTCTAAAGTTTTAGCTAAACTGTTCAAAGTACAGTGTCTCTACGACTCTATAAAAGTTGCATAATTAAAATTTTGAGACTGCAACTATTCGTAGTTTTTGGCATGACGTCTTAAATTTTATTGGCTGCATGAATTACTACAAGAGGGAGTTGCTATGATTTAAGCTACTAGCTTTTTGTATAATTGAAACTGATACTATATACGTGCCGAAGAATTAATTAAGTAGTAGCTATATTCCCTCGGATAGCATATTGTAAAGTTTTCTAAGTTAATTTACTTTCAGTTAAACTTAAACTTAACTTAAATTTTAGTACAACTTTGAACCAAAACCGTAAGTTGTTATATTGGTAAGTTTTACTAATTCTATAAACTTCTGGACATACTAGATGCAATCAAATAACAATTCAAGCTCATTTGAATTTACAAATAAGTTTACCGGTATATATACGCATTGTTTCTTATTGGAACATTTGTAACCAACATTGTGAACATCATGTGTGTCATGTAAGTATGTTTGTCTACTTATCATTCCTTCAGTTATAACAAAAAATGTGCGCACATAGTTACAGTCAGGTACCTATAGAGAAAGCAAACCACCCCATTGCGAGCGCGACCACACTAGGGGTATTTCTTATTAGGGTTCCGTGTTCAAAAGGTTCTATAGCTCTCACTCATCCGTCCGACTGTTTTACCTTCTCTCACGAGGTCTACTGACGAACAGTCATCAAAACAATAGATTAGGCCGCTATAACAACAAAACGCTAAACGTGCCCCTTAAGATCTTGTTGCCTTGGGCTCCATCTGACCCGTAAAAGATAAAGACGTGATTTATGTATTACCTATGTATAACAACAGAAAATGGACATGAGCGAAAAGTTAAAAGCATTTCCCTTACGCTGAACGTATCGTTTTTAGAGTTCTTTATTCGACTAAAATATTTAATGACAATTTGGTACATATACGGTGATACGGAACTTTGTTTGGGTGGTTCGTTTTTAATTGTAGCTTGCTAGCTAATTGTATATGATGTATATGTACAGCACATGATTGTAGAGCGTAATACTGACAGGCCAAGTTCTGAAAAAAAAAGACTACGCGAACAAGAAACAAAAGCTAGTAGGTAATTTATGATTAGGTACTTGTATACGAACCTAGTGGTGTCAAAGTGTCTTCCCTGGGGTCCCGGTGTCTCCGGCGCTCGCGCCGCTCCTGCCGGTCGCGGGCCATGATGGCGGCGATGGAGAAGTCCGTGGCGCAGGGCCGCGCGGAGCAGTCCTCCTCCATGGCGCTCCCCCGACCTTCGCTCTGCAGCAGCATCAAGTTGGCTGGGCCCAGCGTGCGTCTGCCTGCCCCTCCCGCACAGGTCAACACGACGTCACCGTCCGCGCATCCCATCGATAGCGCAGAACATAGTCTTTTATATGACAACTAAGTTTCGGCTGACGGAGCTCAGCTCGAATTTAGTTAGTGGTTCGGTTGTCACCTATAGCAGGTAAGTATCTTTGTTAGGAAAAATTGGCAATGTTATGTTTGTAACGCTTGGCGTTTCGCTAGAGAACTTTGAACGGGAAAACACGACTGGGTTTAATAAGTGAACACAAACTGTCTTATAAATCGAGTCCTCTCAGTGGAGCAACGTAAACAACGCTCGTCATATGTTCAGGCGTGTCGACACCGCGATCTGAAGTTTCAGTGTGCGAGGAAACTTTTTACGCGCGCGATGTAGCAACGTTTCGAGCGGACCGGTGCGGCGCGGCGCGATGGGGACTCGACTGAAGCGGCGGCGGCGCCCGGCGGCGGGCCGTAGGGAGGGGCCTGCATCGCCGCCCTATGCCACCACGCTCCGACCACGCACACACTACTGATTTTTTTATTACTTCTTTCTTATAACATCCATCCCGCTCGGGCGAGCGCGCTCCTCGCACTCGTCTTCGACGATCGGCGAGTTTTTCTCGGCGCGATAACTATTGAAATTCGCTAAATGGCTCACCGCGGCGCGGAAAAGGCTCTCGTTAAGCGGTGAGGCGATCCTATCGCAGTATTTATTCGCTGCGCCGACGCCTCGCATCGCTATTTATGCGCCGCGCCCGCGCCGCGCCTGCTCGCCCGCCGATTACTTCGATTCGATGAGAAACTTCGCGCTTATATTATTATGAATAAATAAATAACCTCTTGGTTTATTATATGAAGCAAATGGCCCCGAGCGTGTAGGCTATTACAGTTCCAACATAACATTAATAAATTGTGATTAACTACGACCGAAAGCAATATACTAGAGTTCGACGTAATGTAAGTAGGTACAGACTTTGATGTGAACTTCCACGAATAAAAATATTTAAACTGTTAAAAATTGCATTTTTTCACTCTCACGATGTTGGTTCGCAATTCAACTAATATTTTATAAAAAAATCTAGGTACCTACATAATATAGCAAATTAACTCACATTTTAACGGCAGTAATTCGACGCTACTCCGGTACCACAGTCCAACATCACTCGTCCACTTTAAGTCGTTTAAAAGCATTTAATTAGACGGACTTTATAAAGTTGATTAGTTCGGCTGCGGCAGAATAAACAAGTGGGTGCAATCAAGGCGTCGCGGCCTCGCGATTGGCGGACGTTCGCTTTATGGCGTGGGATCAAATTTGCGGAAAATTGCACTTACAGACTTTCTCCTAGTTTTGTATAAAATAATTTATTACGTGCGAGGAGTTCAAACTAACCATGCAGGATCGCAGTAAACCTTATCGGCCGTAAGCCGGTAATGGCGGCTCAAATGGCCGCCGATGGCGAATTGTGACGAATCGGAATAATTATTTTACTGATACCAAAGTAACTGCATGTGAGCTAATTGACTGTGCAGGCACGGGGTGTGATTGTTGTTTTTTTTTCCGTTAATTTAACAGACTGCAACGTAAGTCTTGTACCTACCCATTTAGCAATTTCAGTTGTTTGAACGTTAAAACCATATTTATTTTAAAGGAAATACTATTGTACCTATTGTGTTTAGATATTAGCAGATTGTTTGTGATGAAACCGACTTCATTTCTGATGATTATTTATTAACTAATTTTCACTTGAAAATAATTTAATAATCTTGGCGCACTTTTAGTCTTTGCAGAATTTAGTATGTTGTTCTACCTACTATTGCTAAGACTCTTAAACCAAAAGTCTGAACATTCCGTCAAGCAATCTGTGATGAAAATTTTGTGAAATTGCATTGACAAATAAACAGTTAATTGGGTCTCTTGCGGCTTAAACTTGTATTATAATTTTACCGGGATCTTTCCATATTGATTTATAATTCTGCATAATCCACAGCAGCTATGAAATAATAAATTGGTGCTAACACCTGTTGCACGGTTTACATCTACATGCAAGTTAGTTGCTGACTTAACTACTGCTACTATTCCCACCGATAAACTTAAATTCTTATTTGACAGCTGTCATTTCCATACAATTTCTAACCTAAAACCATAAAACTGGCTGCATTTAATTATAGATAACATTATTTACGTAAACATTTACGTACTTTTTTGTGTTATTCAATTATTCAAATATTTATTTATTACACGACCAGAAGATAAATGTTATTTAGGTATTGTATGAAAATAAATATTTTATTAAGCATTTTTTTATCCGTTTTGCCTCTAAAAACGGGGCTAATCGGATATTTTTAGTGTTTTTTTTTAAATCTAATGACCAAAATTAAAAATTACCTCCAGGTTCTATCTAACACTCAGAAAGAATTATCTAATCTCTTTGAAATGTTGTATTTGGGTATATCATACTCGTACTAACCAAAAATAAAATCCGATTGCCTCGGTCTACCCTTGATGAAATTCGCGTCAGATGCGCCACCATGATGAGTGTACAGTGTACCACAATTTACCCCAGACGTAATACTTTCACAATTGTTTCTATTTCTATTTCGAAATATTTGTGGGTAGTTGTATGTTCTAAAATGCACAAAGCATCATTTTAACGTGCTTTAAGTACCTAGGTACCTGAGATATCTTTAATATTGAGTGCATTTCCTCTTATGAACAATCTAGTTAATACAAATTTATGTGGACTAGATTTGCTCGAGTTAAATATAAACCTTACTAATTATAATATGTATTTATTAAACGTTCAGGGGTAGGTAAAGCATAGGTAAATCTAACTTGAAGTTACGTTGAAACACATGAGCACACGTGGCTTTACGTATGGCTGAAATGAGAACCCTTGAATTTTGGCTTTAAATACAGACCTACATACAGTCATACATACACAAATCATGTCTATATCCCTTATGGGTAGACAAACCCTGAGGTAGCACAACCTAAGGGCCACGTTTGGCATGATTGTAGGCGTATAGGTGGAAAGGGGAATCAAAATAGTGATGGGTTGCTGGCCGCTTCGCCTATAACATGATTCCTAAGAATTTAGCTCTTTTCCTCGATGGGCTTTAAACTCAGACAAAATCTCAGTGTCAGGGACTTAGTCCCACTTGGCTGTACCTAAGTCTTCAGTAATAAGACAAAAGTAGTACCTTTAAAATATTTTTTTGCTAAAAATAATATTTCAGTTTCAGTTAATATTAAAGTTTTGCAAATTTCGAAGGCAATTTACATTGATACGAATACCTACTTATTGTAAGGAAATTAAAGCTTGTAAATAGGCTAACTAGGTATACCTTAATTAAGGAGTATTAACATATTATATAACAATTATATACAAAACAAATTGATACAGTAAACAAAATTTTATTGTGTTGTAAATGTCAAATAAGGTTATAGTTAGGTAAGTAATAAAAAAAATTAAGTCTAACTCTGGTAAGTAACACTTTATTATGATTCGATATATTTTTTACTTTAATACGCTTAATGTCGTTTTTGTAAAACTTAAATGTTTAGTACCAAATAAAAGTCTGAAAACATTTTACAGTTACGTTATTTGAATCAATTCATAGCTTTAAACAAATGCCAATATTTGTTTGCGCGCAAAATAAAAATAAGTAGGTAGGTATGTATGCATAGGTTCACCCCGTATCTATTAAAATCCTCACAAATTTATATGAAACATCAAAAAAAACATTCATTCAACTTATGATTTATTGTTTAGTAAAGTCCCAACTTAGCTGAAATTCTTTAACTAAACTAATCAATTAAAACGTACAAACATACTTAAACGTCTTCGAACAAACCAATGACACTGGCCATTCACTTTTGTCAAAATCAACTACAATTGTTTCTCATTAAAAATTTAAAGCGAGTCGCGTGAACGCTCTCTGCAGGAGAAGGGGGGGGGGGGACCGCCCCTAGTAGGCGGGACATCTGTCACTTATACCATTGTACACTGTATTTTGTAGTAGTAAGGTAGATGTTGGCATTTGTGGTTGGGATGCATTTAATGCAAGTTCACTGGTATGGGTGCGAGGGCAATTCGCCACTAAGTAGCTTTCGAATCTCGCTCGTGATCGGGATTCTTTCGCTTTTGATTATAGAATCGCCGCTTCGCGACACATTCGCGAGTTTTTTGTTTGGAATCAATTATGTAGGTTTATTTATGGGTATTATTTTTGCAATCTCTCATTAAACTTTTTATCTTTATTTATAAGCTTGGATCATTTGAAAATGAACATGTCAGCGCCAAAGGCCTATTCTAAACAAACAACATCTACCACAAAAATATGTTTTTAACTCAATAACGACAGAATTGTATAACTGTTTATAAAAAATCCTTATACATCTTTAGCCATCTGAGACACAGGTTTAGCCAATATTGACAACAGCTACATCCAAAAGAGTAAAACCCCTATCTTTGCACAGTTAATCCCTCTTAACACATTGCATTAAAAAGTGATATTTTATACATCATCGACTACACAAGTACCTACATAGATAGGTATTGTAAATGTGAAATTTTGACAAGCTGAATGGAATGGATTATTGGAACAGATTCTTATAAAATTTTGCACTGGACCCTGGATACACACAGGTGACTTTTTCCACTGAAAAGTACAAAGTAGATAGGTACCCGCGGGATAACCAAAAATCGATTTTTTTCTTCAAATTTTACTCATTTTAGATATTAAGTAGTATTGCCTAAATAAACACCATTTTATTATTATTAGTTTAGCGACTAGATTGTTTTCAAAGTTATTAGGTGCAGTCGATGGCATAAATATCAATATCTACAGTCATCATATCAAATTTATGACTCATCGGCCTTATTGTTTATGGTATAATGGTGTACCTACAGATGTTTTTGACGTCTTGTTAACGTACATAATATATTTATACACGGCATAAAGCATGTGTTTTATTTACCATATCCTATCCTACTAATATTACAAACGCGAAAGTTTGCAAGTATGGATGGATGGATAGATGGATGTTTGTTACTCTTTCACGCCAGAACGGCTGAACGGATCTGGGTGAAATTTGGAACAGAAGTAGATTATAGTCTAGAATAACATATAGGCTACTTTTTATCCCGTAAAATGATGTAATTCCTGCGGGATAGCGATAAACGAATTCTTTGCAGACCAAGTCGCGGGCAACAGCTAGTTTGTAATATTTAAGTCAGTAGGTGTAGGTAGTATTGACTTTTTCTTTTGTTATGTAACATTATTAGCCTGCATGTCGATCCAATATCTGAGGTTACATTGAAACAGATACAACACTATTTCGGTGCGTGATAAAATTTTACTGGGTAAACGTTATTGGAATAACTAAATCAAAGAAACAAGGTTGTGTGCAATGCACTCTAGCCCCTCCATACAAAACAAACGTTAGATGGACGTAGAGTTGCCACCTTTTTTTGAAGAAATATAGTATTTTTCTCAGAACCTTGCCAAAATATAGTACTTTTGGGTAATTTTGGAAAAAAAATAGTACACATTCATTCATTTATCATGTTTAAACATTATATACAAATTACAATCCTATATCACTCGTGAGTGCGTTTCGTTCTAAAATTCACAACGCGTCACTACGGGTAGGTACGTTCCAATTTAGTCGATGTTTATACAAAAAAGTGCAGCAGTGGAGTTAGCAATGAAAATATAGTATTTTTCGTACTATATTATATTTCTATAATATATAGTAGGTACAATTGACCGCAATATAGTACGATACTATATAATATAGTACAGGTGGCAACCCTAGATGGACGTCTCATATCCCAATCAAAGCTTTTAGATCTACTTACAAGGTCTATTAGAACTTATCCAGGATATTTTACCAGGTGGCTGTGTATTTTTGAATGAACCCCAACAAAGAGTTTTTAGTTTTTACTTAAATGTTTCATTTCAAAATTTAAACTCGCCCTTGACGCGTTTAACTTTGCACATCGATCTATTGACTAAAATAGACTCTATACGTCTGTACCTACTATTAACGAATATAATTTAAGGCTCGGGGACCTTATATATCCCTTTTATAAATGTATTTAATTTAAGTAGAATTTAAGTATTCTTACTGTACCTACCTATTTTATTTTGAAAAAATGACTTTCTGCCAAGTTTCTTACGGCGCATTCTTCTTGGCAATGATGGTCTTTCCGAATGCGTTGGTAGATTTAAAAAAAGACATGTAAAAGAGCCCTTGGCGGCCGATTTGTTTTTTTTTGACATTGTACCTATAAAAAAAGCTGTGGTAGCCTTAAAAGCCGTTGTTGCCCAGTGGTTTGACCGGTAGCCTCTCAAGAGGGTCGTGGGTTCGTGCCTGGGCTCGCACCTCTGAGTTTTTCGGAACTCATGTGCGATACCTATTACATTTGAAATTTACGATGACCATTTCGGTGTAGGAAAACATCGTGAGAAAGCCTGCACACATCTGCGAAGCGATTCAATGTTGTGTGTGAAGTTCCCGATCCGCACTGGGCCCGCGTGGGAACTATAGCCCAAGCCCTCTCATTCTGAGAGGAGGTCTGTGCCCAGCAGTGGGATGTATATAGGCTGGAGATGATGATGACGATTCAAAAATCCTGAAAAATATTTACAGGGCTATTTAGTCAAGTAGTTTGTAACCACCAGCTGAAATATTTCAGAACAATTTTAAGAGATTTTTATACCTATTAGTTTATCTGCAGCCCAACAGAGTGTAACAAGTAACAACAAGTTCTGTAGGGGATTGAAATTTAGTCGATTGCATCTGTACTATCCTGATACCTAGTCAGATAAGACTTGCTTTTTATACCTATAATATATGTACATAGCTATATTAGCTAGACGAAAACAAGTAGGTAAGGTAGGTACAGTCAGCAAAAAAACTTGTATCAAAATGATACTGTCAGATTCTCTTGAAATATGAGATCTGAGGAGACAACTTTATTATAGCTATGATACATAATTTTATTCAAGTGTACCTACTATCTCAAATCACAATGATACCACGGCCTACATACGAACTAACTTAGTAACACTTAACTTACTAAATACACGCACTTATTGTAATTTTTCCTATTACAAATGCACCCCGAGTGAAAAAACGGTTCATTTACCATACAAAGTAGTATGAAAAGTCAGCCGTTATTCTTGCTCGACAGTATGGATAAATAGGTACCCACATGACATGTGCGAGGTAAAAGGCACACGCGATATGTGACCGCAACCTCGGCGGGAGCGGCGATCCGTCTCCGCATTTTCTTTTTGTTCCTATTCGCTATCGTTTATCGCTGACTGTCCTTTTCGCAGCTACTGGTTAGAACGAGACATAACATGCTTTATTTCCGTCAGAATCTGGTTTGCTAGCGCTCTGGCACTGGCACCCTCTGGCTACTAACGTAAAGAATAGACAGAGACGTGAAGCCAATCGTTTTATGTATGGCTAATAGGTAGACTTCGAATTAACATTGTCAGTAAAAAAACTGCAGCGCTTATAAAGGCATGCACCGCACTATCTATCTCAATATTGTTGAAGTCACAAGAAAGTTATTTACTACCATGTCCTGGTAAAATATCTTTAAGAATTAAAAAAATACCCCTTTTCGCTGCCCAATACTGCATAGGTTTAGGTTTTTTTTAATATGGCTCTGTCCATTGGGTATCAATTTTTGTGAATAAGAGACTGTTTTGAAATATGTCTGCCATTGTAGGTACATTATAAAAACAATAGAAAACGCAACATGCCATTGTGATTTTATTTTGTCTGTAACTAACCTCTATGGGTTCAGTCCGAATTAAATGGTTTTTTTTTTAATTATTGTAGTGTCGGCGATAAATCCACTGTAAGTGTAAAGTAGGTCAAAATTTACTTTTAAATTTGTTTACATACTACACTGTGTACACACGTTGTTAAAAAATTGTTGAATAATAAAAGTAAAGTTAACATAGAAAGAATAAAAGAAAGAAGACATTTATTCCTTTTTGCAAGACACACAAATAAAAGAGAATGAATATACACAGTTTTATAGAAAATAATCAAGACAAGAAAAATAGATCATGAGCGTTGTGTGCGTCTTCGCAACATAACATAGGTACATACAACATAGAGCGCAGGTAATTTAAATATGGTTTACGATAGGGTGTGCGGCCGGCAACCTTGCTGTTTTACACGCCTGCAAGTTAACCCTGTCTGATTTAATTTGTCGCAGTTTATTTGTTTTTAATCGAGGCCAATAATTAGGTGCACTCAGTGGCATCGAGAAAATGGCAACAGTCTCCTGCGCCGCAAACGTCGCGGCCCACGTCACCTGAATAAATTAGGACGGTCCCGTCTTAATTAATGGCCGACACATACGGCTACTACTTTTATCGTGATTAAGAACCTTTCTGCCGTCTGTTTGGCACTGGCCGTTTGCTAATGAACTGTTAATCGAAAAAGGTTGCATGTACCTATTTGAAAAAAAAACAAAAACTAAAATACGGATAAAACGGATCTTTTTTTGGAAAATTAGGCTTAGTGAACATCTCAACAAATAATCCTTCAGCCACCAATAGGTATTAGGTGTACGTCAAAAAATAATGGTCAGTTTTCATAGCTCTACATTCCAAAGGCGTCTTTGATGAATTCACTATAGAAAAACTTACCCAATTTAAGATAATTTTATGTAGGTAAACAACGAATTTCCTTTACATGAAATATAGTAAAATTCCATGCGTTCTTTCTACATATATAGCATATGTTTACCCACATCTCGTCGTGTAGGGTGACAATGCGCTCCTCGCAGCGTCGGACAAGCGGAACGCGGGACTGTCTCGAGGGACCCTCTAAATCGTATTGGATTCACATTATTATGTTTATTTAGGTGTTTTCCACTGCCAAAGACAGCAATGCTTTTTTTAACCTAGCTATTTCGCGAAGATAAGGATATCAATAAATTCGCAGTGTACCATTTTTTTTCCGATGTCAGATATTTAGAGTCAGCCAGTGCATATTAATAAGGATTTATTAAGAAGGATGTATGTATCTATTTGTACGTACCTACCCAGTGGTTGGAGGATTGGATTCTCGCCAGAGTTAGAGGCATAAATCATGACTCCTAAACTAGTATTTTGACTCACGTAGATAGTGGCTTCAGTGTTGCTTGGAAACCCAAAATCTATGTAAGTATATCTCTATTCCAATAGTTAGGAAACCGATGCATGAACTCAATCAAGAATTACATGTTTTGTATTTTTACAAGTACTTATAGCGTTCAGTCGTAGTTCATTTCCTAGTTCAATTAAAAGGTTTCGGAGGTAACCATTGCTGGCCATTCTCAATTTAGCAAAAATAATGAGAAATAGTAAATACCGAAAGTTTCCATGGATGTAATATTAAGTGTGGCATTTTTCGCGAATACTTAAAAGTTGCTGAATCTTGGTACGAGAAACATTCAAAACGATAAATAGGTAATAACACACCGTCCACAGTCATAATGTGCAAACGCCAAGCTCTCCGCGTTTGGCTGACACCGTTCCAGGCACGACGTGTGGCCACTGCTAGCGCAATATTGCCAGTTGAAAAAAATACAACTTTTTCTACGCTCGAAATAAGAATGTCTTTTTAGATTGCTAGATGAATCCGCAGTCCGATTGAAGCAATTTAAGTTGTATTTGTGTTATGTTGCATCTGATTCTGAGTTGAAAAGAATCACGGCAGATCTTTCTATTTCTGGGCAGACAATATATTACATATTGCTTGCTTAATATTGTTACCTTACCCTAATGTGGTTGGCTAAGTTTTTTCAAATAAACGCCAGGTTTAAGAAGCAATGCGAGTCACCCCCTACAGTAAAATATGAGATGACGGGCTCAAAAACTATTTCTTTTGTCTGGTCTCTTAATAGTTATCGTTTTATTTAAATGTAGAATAGCCCTTGACCACAATCATGCCTGATAGTAAGCGAAGGTGGAGCCTAAGAGGGAGCGCGCGAGCCTATGCGTAGTAAGTACCCATACCGATTCACCCTAGATTTGAGGATATTGTAGGCCGTTTTACTTGATTATTATTTTGTTACGTGAAAACAGATTGTTAGTTAAAAGCCCGCTAGCAGTGAGTCCACCCAGAAGCACCGAGGCGGAACGAGGCGCGAGCTTGCTTTATCTGCGCTGGCTTTGCGCGAAACAATATATTTATTGGACAGTGGAGCGCGGCAGCGCCCGATTCGGCGGATGATCTATTCTCCATACAACTATCTTGATGCACTGTTATTTTCGGTAGCACTAAGGTAAGACAACGTAAAAGATACTTACCTTTGAAAATGCTTCATGCAGGCTTGATGTAGTTTCAGAGTGTATTTAGACTTATTTTTATTGTTGTACCTAGTTCCTAGGAACTTTTAACACTCGCTTCATTTAACATAATCGTGAATGTCGTGCCTATTCAAAAAGTTAAAAATGCAAATTCAACATGATAAAAAACATGAAAATTTTAGCAAAATTGTAGTAGCTAGAGGCAGAGGCCGCGACGCAGCCAAGCGCAGACCATTCATCATACGAGTAAGGTCACAGTTTGCCCTGTCCGCCGCGCCAGTTGCTCTGCTCTTGTTTTGCGAATTACGACACAACGCCAGTTTTGTTTCCTAGATTAACCAAAACTATTACGCCAGCGCCTACCGCTCATATGCTATTTCCAACTTCAAGTAATTTCATCTATTCGCATGAAAGCAATAAGCATTCAAAGTCACGAATCTCATAATAAGCTATATAGATTGATGCATGAACCGAGTTACCCCCGACTGGCCAGGTGGTGCTCAACACAAACACGAGAAACTTTGCACAAATAAACCTCGTAGACGTTTCAATCACGGCACTATTTGCTCAGGAACTGGTCTCCGGAGAGACGAACAAGATGGATCGCGGTGTCAACACGAATTTGCATCCCTTGTTTGTCTCCGCGGAGCGTCGGCGGAAAAAAACACCGCAATCTCATTGGGTTCGGTGCAGTGGGCGGCCGCATCAGTTATTCGCCGGTGCGGCCGGCTAACACGATTATCTGTCGTTTCGACCGAGGAGCTCTTTTTTCTATTCCCTTGTTTTCCAACTTCACGTCTGCTCCGTGTTTTTCTGAATAGGAAATGGGATATGTCAGAGGAAAAATTGACAAAAATATGGCTGACGCTGATGGAGAATAGTGGGTTTTGCGATATGATCAGTCGTGCTTACTGTAAGTAGTTATACGTTTCTACTTATTTGCGAGGTCGTTTTCCTGTTTGTCATTGTTCTCTTAAAGTTTCTATTGGAGCCGCAATCGTGCTTATCACGGTGGTTTTACGAGAAGACAATTTGGAGTACCTACAGCACTTGGTTAGACATGATTTATAAATACTTTGACTTATAATCGTGGGTTGTCAATGAACTAACCGTCCATTAGCTTTTTATTTAAAAAATAAAGCTTTTTGCTGCCACCCGCTTTACCAATAAGCAGACTTTAAAGAAACTTATTTACGTTTGGAGGTGCATTTAAAACATTGAAATAATTAAGTATATTATTTAGTTGGCTTGAAATATAACTCCATTCAGCGCCTATTGATAATGATTCTTGATTTTAACAAGCCCGCTGAAGTGAAATCTTACATTACCTAATAGATTTAAGCCGAGCTTGCTGTCATTATTTAACTCAAGCCACAAGTCAGAATCTAAATCAAAGCCAAAGTCTAAACAATGTTCAGAAATATGAGGATTTCGTGTTGAAAATGTTGCCCATAAACGGCTTGCAGTGCCGTGCGGTGTTATTAATGTTGGTGTCAGATGAAGAGCGACGGCGAGTGACGCGGCGGCGTGGCCGAGGTGCCGGCAGCCGCGTGGGTGGCCCTGGGGTCACGAACTCGCATACACACCACGAACATCGCAATATTATTTACGTTGTATTCACGCCTCGTTACAAACCACTCATTAATTTCCTATATTCACATCATGTTTTTCTATCCAAACTCAACGTTTCCTCTCCGAAACTCGTCTCATTAGCACTCACACCACCTTCCGTTGCATAAAAACTGCGCCCACAAAAACCGCTCCAGAGATGACAGATGCGATTCCAAATATTTCAGCGATGCACTTTTTCTGAGATCCTCCGAAGAAACCAATGTTTGATTTATTAACCATCGTAAAATATTACAAATTGTTTTTGAAACTTAGATGCGTCCAATACTTAAATTACTAGGTACTTGGTGGTTAAAGATGTGTATAAGGGCTATTCCGCGCAAATGAAACCATATTTATTTGTGCATTTCTAACCTAGTCCTATAATAGTGCGTAACAAAAAGCTAATTTATCCACGATTTCATAGCGTTACTACCCGATGTTCAAAGTCATAAATTGCTGGGACCCGAGATATGTGATTGCGCCATGAATTACAGAGGAACCACACGCAACGGATCATAAAGATCCCTCTAATGTCTTCATACGATACACTCACAAACGCTTCAACACGAAACTAGTGTCGGAGTAAATTCACCAAACTAATAATTTCCTCGCGGTGAAGTGAGTCCGCAGAGAGTAGCTCACACGCTCTAGCGGCGGACCCACTGATTACGACTTGATTATACCCTACAAAAACTTTCATAACCCGGAACTTCCATTGCCATTAGTGGCTAAAAAAACAATTATTGACGCCTCATGATAGCAATTAACACCCATCTGTTATTACGTCCAAATCTTTACTTTCGGTAGACCTACTATCATGTGTAATGAGTTGCTTATATCGCCTTGATGTTTCGGGAAGATTGTATTTTGATAGTTTTGGAGTAATGGAATCCGTGCCTTCTGTATGTAACCATACGATCTATAGGAGTGTGGTATGAGTGGCAGTAGAAATGTGTGGTGTGTAGACGTGTGAAGCTGACGCCTCCTGCGGGCGGCGCGCGCGCAGACCACCCGCGCTCGCGCACCGGCCGCTGCCCGAGGGCGTGTGCGCATCACACGTGGACAGCGATGTGCATTGACCATCGTTTTTTGCAATTTTTACAATAACTGTACGAGTAATTTTATCATTGTCATCTGTATCACTGTGACATGGAGTATATGGAGAAAGCCAGTGTCAGTCATCAATCGTGACCGAAGCTCGTGATGATCTTCAAGATAACGTTGGCATACGAACGTCAACAGGTTTCACCTGGAAGAGGCTGGCGAGGTGTATCCGTGTGGTCCGCCGCTGTCGGCGCAGCGGCACGCGCGCTATGCGGCGCTCTCTCTCTAACCGCTTAATAAATGACCAATAGTCAGCATTAGGCGGATCACATACATCATTTATGTAAATTTTGACGAAGACATATCTATCTCGGCCAGTGCTGCCTTCACTCCACACGACGCGCATTCCAACTTAGCTTTAATACCTCTGTCATTAATACAAAGTCGAATATTTAAAGCGCTGTTTACTTAAACCAAATGCAAATCCTGTTCACATAAATATCATTAAAATACATTCCTAAAACTGGAATTCATCGTAATGATACTTTCAAAATAAAGTTTAATTCAATAACACACGCTTATTAATTAAAACGGTAAGCTTCAAGTATAGTTGTAATGTAGAGACGTTTCTATTAGTATTATAAATAACACATCGTATGATTGGTTCTAGCAGCTTTCAAGCTTTCTGGTAGTCTAGGGTGGTTATAAATTTCCCTATCCCGTTCGTGCACGGTCGTCGCTTTTTAATAAGCAGCCAAAGCTGCGACGTTGGTTTAACTAAATTGCAGAAGCCGTATAATTTTATCAGATGTTGTTTTGGTCAACTAAATATGGTAGAAGGTATTATATTATATTATAGAAGGGGTTTGTAATAACCAGGGGGTTCCAGTTCAGAAGAAGAAAAAATAAATTTGAATCTAAGTACATTATATCGTCTACGCATCGACATATCATTTCAAAACAAGCAACGTTAAGATTTTCGACGTTAAGACTGTCGAGCAAAAACAACGAGGCACTTCCTATACGGAGTTGTATGAAAATTTGACCGTTAATTTTGCTCGTGAATTTATTAGTATTTCACCTAATCACTACTACTTGCGTGCTACTAAAAAAATTATCTCTTAAAATCACGTACATCTCAACTCGACTATAAGTCTCATTTGGTTTACTTAATCATAGCTCAAAAATTCATCTCAATTATGATAAAGGAATTGCAGCTACCCGTACTACGTCTTGCGAAGACTGCGAATACTGCGATTCACAATCAATGTTAGGTATTTAAAAAAATGTACCTACGTCTATTTAGTTTTATTGTTGTTTAGAGATAAACTTGTCAGGAATTGATTACTGACGAATTCTTTGACTACCTACTAGGTCATAGTTAGGTACATTTTTACTCATCAGTTATTTTTACACAACAAAAATACTGAACCACACTGCCATTCTTATGAAACAGCTGTAACCCAAGGCAATTTCTGGGGCTTATTGTTTACCTTTGTTAGTTTACTAGCTCTCCATATTTATCGCCCCATTGAAGACGTCGCTACATTGTTCGTTGAAGGGCGTACCCTTAATATTGTGACAATCTCACCATAATGTGAAAGTGATTGATTTTAAGACCCATCTTACCTCCTACCACGCGTACTTTATCTTTCTTTTTAATGGTTCTAATATTGATTGAGACATTTTTAGAATAATTGTTTCGGCACAATCTACCTAACCTACCTTTTTTAAAGTTGGCAAACGAAAAGAAAGCCATTCCAATCTCATGTATTCGCTGCACATTATTTAGCATTTGTTTTGGTGCACGGTTTTTCTTTAACCTAGTGAACGTATGGTTATATGTCTTACAGTCATTTAGTCAAATTGTCTCCCATTCTAGTGACTGCTTAATGGAAATCTAACAACAATTAGGTTACTTGCACATTTTTCAAAACCAAATAAATACGTCGAACATCAGCAGGCTCCCACTGCGTAAGCGCATGAATCAAGTTGCATAGAGACGTTTTCAGTGGGGCCCATCGTACAACATTGAAAGCGCATGTTTAAGTGATGGTTTGCTACTCGATTTCTTGTGGTGTGGTCTGTCGTATTATGATATCATTGACAAAAAAAACACTTATTTAACTTCAAGATTATTTATTGTAGGTTTTATTGATACCAATTTGAACTAGAAGAAAGAAGATTTAGTTTCAACTCTGATTTAATTTATATTCATTATTTTTTATTATGAATACCAACCTGGGTGACCGAGCTCCGAAAAAATCAGAGTAACGCATTTTCCTAGATAAGTATGAAACCTAGGTAGGACGATTTTTGACCCCAAAAACCTCTACATAGTTGCAGTCGTTTTCGAGATCTCAGAACAAATACAAACAAATCGTTTAATAGCGTAGCACTACATACTTGACAGTTGTCCTATTCCCAATTTCTAACAAAAAATAAAGATACAGCATTAGCTATTATGCAAGTTTATACAAAGTACATTTAACAAAGATGTATGGGTACGTAATAAAGAAAGTTGGACTTAAACGAAACTAAAATAATGCCAAACACAAACTGACTCTTAATTTTATTGCAAAAAATCAACGCACGTGTTTTGCAAAAAAAAATATCGATTATATTTGGAGCGCCACGTGGTCGCCGTTGGACCATGTTTGGACACTTCACCCTGCATTAAGGTCCGCACCCCTGCGGTTTGCTGCTTTTTTCCAATCTTAGTTTGTCAACTGGCACATTAGCCAAGGTGTTTGCCACTACGGTGGTCCAGTTTTTTTGCACGCCCACATTGATAATTGGTGACAATCGTGATCACCAACCGCCCGGGTGAAGAGAGATGTTTCCACGTAGCAGATGTGTTAATAATGTGGCTGAGTTCTTTATGAGCACAGTTTTTTTAAAGTTGACTGCGTGGTTTTATGAAAGATCATTTGAAACTGATGAATGTTCTCCGTTATCCACCGACATATCTTTATTCTTACGCACACGTTTATGAACCAAAGCGCATGGTGCATTTTTTCGAAGGCATGTACGGCATCTATTTTCGTTTCATCAAGGGTTATGGATTCGGCAGCTTCTGAGAGATAAAGATAATGTCCAGGAACACTTTCTTGCTCCCGACTAAGGGATCTGGCGCCAGTTATCCGATACTCTGGTTAGTCGGCTTTTTAAACTGTAAGTGATAGTTACTAGGGCGAGTTTTGTGTTGATACTTTGGAATTACACCATTCAGTTCAGAAATATCTAGAGAAATATCTGATCAGTTTGGCTTCTGAACAGCTTACGGAAATAAAATTGGGGCTGAAACATTGATGGAGAATATTGTTTATACTTCACTTTCGAATATTGATGTTAAAAAATACATTATGAAGTAAGATGGAATTGTCCAAATAACAATGTTAAGCATTGATAATTAAACTTATTCAAAGATTTGTTTATAACACCTTACCTCACCCCATTCTTCCCTAGTTCGTCTGTTTATATTTGTTTTGTCCTTTAACCTCTTGGTTACCTGTGTTTTATGTAGAAATTTTCATTAGGTATATGTAAAAATTAAAAATTAAAATACATTCATTGTACGTAAATATATACCTGCATAAGTACTTGACCAGTTTTTTAAGGCGTACATGTAAGTAAGAAACTAAAACTAGATAGGTACCTACAACGGAGTTTCATACGGAGTTTCATTTCCGTTATAAATACGTGATAAGTGAAAAATGCTGGAGTTTCGGACTTTCGCTTATGTAGGTACTCGTATACTTTCAACAGGCAAGTATAAAGTCCATATAGGCGTATAATAACCTTATGATGTGAGTTAACGTTTTAAGGCGGTGGTTGATTATGCGAGGTGGAAAACAGAGCAGCGGCGGTGAGCTCGTCTCGATTATGTTTGATAGCGATTTAAGCACTCTGTACCACCTCCCTATATCGCTTCTTTGTACAAACCGCTCTCACGCTACCGTTGGCAAAAAACTTGCAGTTTTATCGACTACGACGACAAAGAGTAGAAAGTGGGTGAATAAAGAACTGAACGTTTCAAACAAAATTGTTACTTACCATGTTCAAGCACTTTACGTCAAAAATTTAACACTTGCGAAGGAAGTGGACCTTCAAATAGATAATCGAATTCAGAAGTCAATAAGATATACTCGAGAGCATAAAAACCGGGTCACTCCTCGTAGAAGGTTGTATGAAAAGTGACCCGGTATTTTTGTTCCCGGGTAGGTATAGTTCTGGTACTGAACAACCCAAAAAATGCTATAACTGTCATTTAGTTCGTTTTTCAGTCAGAAGTAATTAATTTTAACGCATTTGAATTCATACGCAAGGGTAAGAACGAAAAAATGGATAGGTACTTTGTGAAATAATTTCCTATAATTAACGAGTCCCTAAAATTTTCATGAATGAGCAGTGGTCAGTGGTTTTCATTTTACGGTCGGTTGACTTCGCTAGTGTTTTGTTTCTGACGCTATTACCGTCAGTTGCCGGTGAGTTGAGACGCGTTTTTGCAAATTTGGCCGTCGATCCGTCTCGCCTATTACTGCGGAGTTGCGGGCCTTAAGCTGTGTAACAATATCATTTTATTGCCCGAAGATGGTAATTGTTAAAAGGAACCAAGTTGACTAAGCATTGCTTTTAATCTGTGTATAAAACTTTTGTTGTAAAATTTTGCACAAAGATTTTAATATTTTTTATACAACCAAAATTAAAATTGAAATGGGTAATTAATGGAGTGAGACATAGTAGGAAAAGCGTTAAAGCTGGCGTTGTATTTCAATCTTGTGTGAACTTGCCTTGTCCCTCTGTGAGTAGAAATTTCTCTTTTTCTATAAGTCAGCTAGAAATAGCAATATGGTACTGACGAATCGCCCATGCTAGCAATTCAGCTACCACATTACAATTAATCTGACCAGCAGTCATAAATGCATATTCCGCTCTCGCATAAACCCGTCCCTTCCCAATCGAAGCTACCTAATTACCTCGAAGCCAAGCTGGTGTTGATGAAACAACGTTTTTGCAGAGATTCGCGGTAGTCGCGTTATAGCGCATAAACGTACGCCCATAATGACGCTAAATATATTGCTCGCGAGAACTGGCTCGAAACACCGGCATCGCTACCAACCTTACAAGCCGGAGCTTAATTGTTTTAAACGTTCAAGAAGTCAATTACGAGGACGCGAACACGGCGACACCTTCTGTCGAGATTGCCGTGCAGCAATTAGCTAAGTACGGTGCATTACATGGTCTTGAGCTTACATTAATGGAACGAATTCTTTTTATTATTCTCAAAATTATTTCTGGATGTGCATGGTCACCGATCATTTAATATTCAAGATATAAACATGAGACCCTAAAGTGAGCTAACAAAACAATTCGTAAAGTCGCTTTGAGAGCTGTTTCAGTGCAGTATCCCAAAATGCAAAACGATGTCTCAAAATATCAAAGTTATATGCAGAGTTACTTGCTTGCAATGTTGAGTTGACTAAGTTTTGTCGTTATTGTTTATATTCTAGATGTGTTTGGAAACAACAAACTTTTATAATAGTTTATACGAAATGGGTTGTTTCCGAGTAAGCAGCCAAGTCAAAGGCAGCGGGACTAGTCGCGCGAAATTTGGCCGCTGTAGCACCGTCGCGTTGGTTGGCTAATGGCCATCTCTCTTATTGATTGAAGCTGGCAGACGGGTAATAAAACGCGTCGGTGATCGTAAACTGGCACTCGAAGCCATCGCTACCGGCGCCCGCGCAGCGATCAAAGCCGGCGACGCCGACAAAGACGCCGCTCCCAGCCCTGTCAACACAGTCACGGCCCCTCCTAAATGTTCGCCTCAGGCCAAAATTACGAGCGATGAGCGTTACCGAATTAAATGCAGCATTTGCATAAAATTTAATAAAAACAATGAAATCGCATAAATGCAGCAGCCTTAGTTTAATCGCGCCTCACGCGCCGAAGCGTTCGTAATCCGGCTGGAGCATGCCCAAAAACTGTGAGCGTCTCAAGACGGAAGTCGCTGTTTTAATTGGTCGCATTAGGGCTGAGCCTCTTATTAATAGGTTGATTACTTGCGGGTGGCTAGCGGCTGCAGCGCCGCGGCGCCGGACGGCCCGCACCGCCTCCCAGACTCGACGGATATTCCCTGAGATTACACCAAGATGCTAATATAAGTACCTAATACTTATGTATACTTATTAAGTATACATAAGCCCTAGAAATGTAAACGTATAACAAAACTACAAAAGATGTAGGTGATGGTTTAATTCGTAATTTTTCTGGCACACGCTGTATAAAGCAATAATTGGTTTTCGATTCAGGATAAGTACCCACTTGAGAGTGTTGTGAGCCCAAAGCCACATGATGGAGCGAGCTGAAAATATCAATTTGTCTGGAAATATCCACGATATCTGCGTTACGGCCATAAATCTGCGAGGTGTCGGCTGCTATCGGCCGCTCACTCTCTGCCTGATGGTTTCTATCATTTGCAAAGCAGCTTATGAAACGTTTTAAGTAGCCACTGCTGTCTGTATTGTAAGCCAGGGAGATTTCATTTCAATAAACGCCGCACATTGAGACTTAGCTGTAAATATTGCAGAAAAATATAAGCAAATCAACATTTTGCCATACCAAGACTAACATAATTGAGGCATCATAATCCGATGCGAACAGTACTCGATTCAGAAACCTCATACAACAATTGCCCTTTCAGGTCCGAGCTTGCGGCGCTCATTCAATAATAACCACATCAGATGTGAATATTTTTCGAGTGCCACGAGACTGGCGGGCAGAGTGGCCGGCGCGCGGCGCGTGCTGGGTGCTGGTTGACTCAGCGAGGTAAGTGCTGCCCGCAATTAAGATTGCGCCGATGAAGACACATGCTGAAGTATTTTCTAATTACGTACACCATCAATCACGGCTCAGCCAGAGCCAACCAGAACACCGCCAATCAAGTAATTGCATCGCGTGCATTGGCTTTTCGGTCCTCGATAATAATAGGCATTTTATTGCCCCTAATGGAGTCTCTAGGGCCGTCCGGCTAAATGCTTGGCATTTGGTATCCGTCGCTACTTTTAATTTAGACTAATATATGCAACAGTATGAGTAGTAAACACTCGCATGCTCGAGAACGAGCGGGGCTCCCTAACCATGTTTTTTTAATCAATTAAGCCGGCGATTGTTTCGATATTGCACGTTAATGGAAATTTGATATTGTTGAGTGACTATCATGTTGATTGATTTTAAAATGTAACACGCAACAATTCGTGGCCTTGTGTGGCTGGACTGGACATATCGGTTGGATTGTATTTTAATCGGCTTCTAAAGCGGCGGCATTTTTATATGTCAGCTAGATACTTGACAGGGTAGGGGCATAACGAAACAGATTTCAATTTGTGGTATGCCGGCAGTGACCCGCGCCTCACAATGGAGGTGATGGAGTCCGGACAGGTGGCTGACGCGCTCGCCCGCCGCTGCGCGCTGCCAGGCCGGCCCGCAGCCGAGACCGTGTTGTGGATGATCGATCGATAAATACCTCTTACATCTTTCTATTTCATTTCTGCTAGACAACTAGTCAGTCAGTCAACTAACCCGTATTAACTCCGAACTGACACACATACGCTTTTATTGGATCGTCGTAATGTAATGATGCTGTCCTTATTTACCCAATTTTAAACCGCGAACAATACGTTTTGCAATAAACTGAACTCATCAATCATCATTCATCAGAGAGGCCTTTATATTAATCTCAATGGTCGACCTATTGCACAAGTCACTTTCAGTAATAAACTGCATATGAAAATAAAGCATTAGTCAATGGACTCCAGTAGCATTATCTGCAGAACTAAGATAATAGAAAGTAGGTATATAGGTATAGGTACTGTGATTTTTAGATAGTTTGTTAGTCAAGACGTAGGTCGGGCTTTGCTTCCAAGAATGCTTACCCAAATTGGCATACAGTTGACTCAGACCACCAAAATACGGCGGACTAAGATGGATGGAGCGCTATAGCAAGTTCAACAATCGAGAGCCAATTGTTAGAAGTCAGATCACCTATCACCGACTTGCCGTAGCTTAGAATTGTTAGTTCACTTTTAGATAGAATATTTGAAGGCATTTTTTTACAGTTTTCAAAATTAACAATTCATATTCCTGTTACAATTTTTAATTTCTTTCACAACATTTGAATACATATCTATGTTTTATTTAATTTCGAAACTAAAATAGAGTCACTATTACTATAAACTACCTATATCATTTTCAAATGATAACTACTTAGTGCTCAGCAGGTTTCGTCAGTAAAATTATTAAAATTTATTTTAATATCGGCGTCTCGACGGACTGTGAACTGTCAGAGTGTCACATCGGTGCGTAAGTTATCTGTAGCATTACAACGTCGGTAAATCATGATCAGCGATGATCGGAGCCGATGCGGTGTCAGATTAGGTCGCTTCTAGCTTTGTACTGTAATTTGGAGCCGCCCTGCGCGCGCGCATGACTGGCGGCGCTGGTGAAAGATGGCGCGCAACATGCTGCTAGTTAGTGCGCGGTAAATTATCAGGAAGCATTGTTTTCTATCGTTGTTGATCCTAACCATGACCAAGCATATTGACATTCCGCTGCGTAATAGGTATGTGGGATGTTGATGATGACTATTAGTCTTTCTGATTTGAGAAAAAAAACAACGATTTCGATAAGTAGAAATCGTTACATTTATCATTAGGCTTCATCCAAATTGACTCGGCGTATGGTATCACAATAGCGTAGCAACACATTCTCGACAGAATTTTAACAGAATTAGAAGAGAAAATGTATGCATAGTTTTATTGACTTTGTATATCGTTCACCTTTTCTTCTATTATATCCTACCGAGGACATCCATTATCGCACTGTCTTCTGTGAACGCTTCAAACAACACAGAATTATAGGATTCTACATCATCCAAATTCATAATTCGGAAATGACAAGCGAGAGAAAACACTGACCTTAGCGAAACCCAATATAAAATTTCTCAAAAATATTTTTCTTCTGTATCATAATACGTCGTCATAGTCTCGCTGTATGAAAGCCCTAAGTAAATGAATGAAGCAATTTAGCTACCTACTATTCGTCTCTTTTTCCTCAAGTGAGGGGCATCACTAACAAACATCCTGGGGCTAAATGAGGGATTACCAGGGCCGGCGTCGAAGCCGCAATTACCGGCGGCTTTACGTTCCAATGCTGCTGAGACCCGGGATCCCTACTACCTACTAATCGCGAGGGTCATTCGAGTATGCTCTACATATACCCTTAATCTGCGCTTTGGTGATACGTGACTCCATTTCAATTGGATATACCTGAACCGCTAGTCCAAATAATTGAAAGTTCAGATTACGAAAAAGTTTTTCCATTCGTGAAAATTACAAAGCAAAGTAACCTAAAACGATGCGCTAGTCATGTCATATTGTATGTTCATCTTTTATAATAGTAACGCATCGCGAGTTGGTCGGCGTTGCCCAAAGCTATTGCTACAATAGAGTTACGAACCAATATGAGGCTTAAAACTCGGTAATCCGTCAGTAAGCGGTGTGACATGCGCGCTCCGCACCGGCACAATGGGACATTATACCCTGGTCCCCGCCCGGGGCCACCGAGGCATCCCATCAGAACACCACCATTCCCATTCAGAGATCATTACAAATATTACAACCAATCCATTTTAACATGACTGTAACATGTACCAACTAATTTACGAGTGGAGAAAAAGCTAAATTGATTATTTGAGCTGCACTTTCGAACAATTTTATCTACATGTGTACTACCCACATTTCTTTGTATGTGTCTTCCCTGTGCCAATATTCGAGCGTTTTGACCTCGATTATTTAATGAACATTAACCTCACTTTGATTACTAAATAATGACCCAGATTGTATTTATGTGGCGCATTCAAAGGTAGATAGGTAAGTATTTAAAAAAACCAAGTAGCTCCCAAATACACGCAGGATGTCATGTCGATAATCAAAACGGGTTGCCGGTTCTCGATTCGAGTACGTCGTGCGAATCATTTTACAACTTTTCACAACACGGCGCTTGTCGATCCAATTTCGATATCATGCGTCGATCAACGTCGTTCTTACCTGCAGTTTCTTATAAAAGTTCAAACTTTTTATTGAAAAACGCATCGTATAAAACGATTTCCCATTATAATAAGATTAACATCGATTTTCTGGCATCATAACATGTTTTTTTCTTATATGAATGGACACTGTCGGTGAGCGGTGGCAGACAAAAGCAATCCTTCATGTGCTTTGACAGCACGAGCTGTTTGCTCGGATGAATGGCAGCCGCGGCCGGGATGCGCTTGTGTCTGGTAAGTCTGCTCTTGCATAATTATTTTTTATTTTTACAGAAGTCAGTTCCGATGTCTTTGCAATGTCTATGTATAATTATAGTCATTTTGTCGTGTCATAAACAGAGTATTTTCATGCATTAGGTGAACTTTATTAAAAACATAAGGAAATCATAACGAAAAACATATATGTATATTTCACACAGGCTTGGTTATTTTGCACGTGAGTAGCGGAGTAGCAAGGTAAATTTTTTGTTCGCCATAAGGAAATTTATATTGGCATGGTCTTCAGTAGGTACTAATGTAAATTTGCAAACCTTGTTTTAGCGTTTTGTAATGTTATAAATGTGGAAGTGTGCCTGTCTGTCTGTCTGTTTCTACACCGCTGAACCAATTTAGTTGGAATTTTTCATGGAGATAGTTTCAGTGCGAAAACGCATAGTTCCCGCGAAATATCGATAAGTGAATTCTGCGTAGACGGAGTCACGGGTAACAATTAGTGTGTTATAAAAATAGTTGTTGTCGCTTGTCGCTATTATCTTCAAATTAGTTATTTTACAGCGGTGAATATGACAGGATACCTGCTCTGATATCCATAGCTACACGAAGCACCTAAACTTCTTGAAGGCTTGTGAACTCGGGCATTATTGTTACGTGAATAAAGGGAATAAGTAACAATTCAACGTCGACTTTCTGTCAGTGTTTGGTTCCGCATAATACGTCATTGAAAGTAACTGTCACTCAAATGTCAAAATATCACTCGCGTGTATGAATTTCGCGGTTAATTTTCCGTAACATCGGAATTTTTTGATGCGATCACAACAGCGTAACAATAGGTGAATAGGAGAAATATTTACCACATACAATTCTGTAAAAAAAGTGATTTTATGCTACAAAAAGGTACGGTCAGCCTCGACATTTCTTTAATACCTTGCATTTTTTTCTTATTTTACTTACTATGACAAAGTACTCAAGTGCCAGTTGATCCGTGCTGTTGATGCTATGACGGTTTTGAGGCTCCCGCTATCTAAACATCGTTAGACTACCTTCCAAACTCAGAAACATAAATTAAAAAAAAAATGTAAATTATAGTTACGATTTTCTAAACCTACAAATGTTTATTATAACAAGTTTGGTTTCAATTGTTCGTATCACTTACTGTGATTGAGGTTTTGAGTGGGGCAGTAAATCCATTGAATCTCAACAACGCTTCAAACTTCAAAATGATAAGACACCGACAAAAGTGAAGTTTTGTACCAATAACAGTTATAAAAAATGCTTAATAGTCAGTATCGACTTACAGAAAATTACTGTGTCCATCTATTAGAAAGCTACTGTCTAAATAAAAATAGTAAGGTAATAGAAATGATTCAGCTGTTACATATCGGTTACGATTCGACCGGCGGCGAAGCAAATTATAGGCGAACCGAGGAGGTATTATTTTTTCAACGCGCCCGGGTGAGAAATGCATGATTGGTGGCCGGGCCGAGATTACAGGCTCGGAGACACGCCGGGCCCACCGGCTCTCGCTTATGGCCAATCATTATTTTGACTACAATAAAGTGTTAGAGAACGGAACCACTGCCACCCAAGACCCAACATGTGCTTTTTAATTTCTTTACTTTTACTCTTTTTTTTAAATGCACTGAAAGTTGCTAATGGAACACGGTGACGATAAATAGTAGTTTTACTAAAAGCGTTTAAGGGTCACTAAATAACGACATTTATTGAATAGTGATTATTGTATGTTGTCCTGATTATGTCTTTCTCCTGGTGATGGTCTATTTGCTTGAACTTGGCTTGACACGCTGCCGCGTGTCTAGATCTATGTGCAAAATTACATCCAAATCCGTGCAGCCGTTAGACACAAATAAACCAGTAATCGCGGTCTATATTCCGTTGAAAACATGTCTAAAGCATTCACATTGTAGTAATTGGATTCATTTGTATGGATATACATACAAATCAAATACGTAAGTAAATGTTTCGGCCACGACTACCTATTGCTTCTGTTTAATTCTCAATGTTTAGGTGTTAACATTTCTCGGTCTGTTGTTCACGAAATCGAGTATCATGAATTTGTATACCTTATCAAAATGAACCACGTTCTACTTATCAAACATGGTAAATAACAACATGAGTACATGTATAAAACACTGCTCTTTTGACCCGACGAATATTGCGTTAACTCTCATCAACATATTTATGCAAATTCAAATTTGAAACTCCGTTTTAAAATGAGCAAATTAGGGAGAAAATTACAGGGCTGGTGCGCCGATGGCACGTTTAGGCGGTTAACGGGATGCGCGGGCGCTGCCGCTGCACGTAGGTACGCACACTACGCACTACTAGCGTGAATAGCTGGGTCTCAACTTTAAAATTCGTATCATATCACCCCGCTCACTCTCCTATTAAACTCTAATTAGAGTAAACGGAACGGCGCGAAATGAACTCTGCATTTCTAATTTTTAAGTATAAGACCAGGAGTACCGAAGACCATGCTTCATCAGTAATTTCGTATCTCATTAAAATTGTAGGATAAATATCGACCAACTTGACAATCAAAAGTGTGTGTACATACAGCATTGCTGATGTGTATAGTGTGTACGTTCCTAGTGATGTGCCGGATCTTAAAAAAAATAAAAATGTGTGCCTGTCCTGAGATGCGAAATCGTATTATACGGATACGGATCACTTTATGTCGTATTTAGATAGGTACCTACGCTAATTTTTTTTACTCAGCGTCGCTACGTGTGACTTTAGAGTGATAGTTGTCGGTTCATTATTTTTATTTGAAATATACTACATAGGTACAAAATACACAATTTTAAGGCCGTATTACTGCAAGGGGATAAAGACGTGATTTGTGTATGTATGTATGTATTACTGCAAAAAAAATCTTGAACTTGATCTCGATTTGTTTTTAAGCTCAATTCAGTAGTATCTAAATGCATAGAACTGCCAATTAAACTATAAAATTTTCAAAACGACACTGGAAATTAGAACACATTGAAAAATCCGAAAAGTACCTGCTATGGGTGGTGTAGCAGTATAGCACGCATCAAGGAATGATAAGGATCCGGGTTCGATTCCCGGTCAAAGTTTTCCTTTTGGGATTTTTCTATGTATTCCAATTTTTAGTGTCGTTTAGAAATTTAATTTCTAACGGTAAAACCGTAAAAGTAAACATACAAAATCAAGAAGTAAAATTCTTGATTCATTTGATAGTAACTAAACCATTTCAAGTTTTTTACTGACCTTTTAGTGACCTTAGGAAATAAAATTTAGTAATTGAAGTAGATACCTTTAATAAAATTCCTAAGAAAAGATCCTCGAAAAATAAATAATTACATTATATTATACGGATACACCCGCACTTATCAGCGGATACGGACGCGGATATTAACATCTGCGGCACATCACTAGTGCTTTCCTACAGCGGGATTGAGAAATAATAATAAAATATTACACCTGTAGGTACATCCTCGGTGTTACTAAGGGCATGAGATTTAAAGCATTACTTAGTTACAAACTCCATAAGGTTATTTTTTTTCTACTTCGCAATTCAGACCCCCACAGGCATAAACACCTAAATAAAATCGCTGAAACGTTTACATCAAACACAATTCCAAAGTTAAACCAACGAAAACTCATGAAACGATTTTATTTTATTACCTATTTGTCACCTCAGCGGTCTTTCAATACGGCTAACAAATTAATATAGGTATGCTCTGAATGCCGGCCGCCGGCAGATTACAAGGCAGGCGCGTAATAAGGCCCGTCGCCTCCACCCTATACTCAACTTAATGCTCTCGCAATTTCACTCAAAATAATGAACACAATAAAAAAAGACGTTTTCGGCAGATCCTTCGGGATCTGGATGCATTATCAAGTTCTGTCAGCGAAATGGAAATGCTGTCGTAAACGATTCTTGAAAATGACAAGCAAAGGAATTATAAAGAACTTTTAAATTTAACATCACGCAAGGCCACAAAATTAAAAACAAAATTAAATTCCCATATGTTTAATTAGTCAAATAATGTTTTGATTCACCAGCTAATTAAATTAGAGCTAATAGTTTAAAACATCATTTTCCCGTACCTACTACTAAAACTCTACAAAACACTGCAAATATGCTTAATATTGGTTTTTGTACCTACTTGTAATTTCTGTACTTAATCAACAGATCTGAAAGAGAGGTAGCCAAAAATTACATGGATGTTTTGTGCAATGCAAAAGTAAATGAGCCAATGGTTGATAAGTTTTTTTTTTCGATAAAGGTAGATTCAATTTTCAGTTACGTGGCATAAATAAATTCGGTAAAGGAGAGTGGCCAGTGTGTCCAGTCTCCGGCAACGGCACGGTTGTCCCAGCCCCCGTATTGATCCTTCGGAGATGAGCGCGTGTTCTCATTGATCTCACCAAATTGTTCTACGAACCTCAAATTGCTTTCTCATTTATTGCCAAAGTAATATGAAACGTTTCAAAAGCGAATTTCTTTTGTCATCAGCGATTTTCGATTCAACGAATTGGATAAATAACATACTACATTCTTAGAAGGCTGTCATTTGTATGCTACAGCGAACCATTACGAATTAGAGAGCGGAAGATACCTACGTACCTATATAATAAATACATGAATTTCACGTTTAGTAAATAGTACTTAACCGTATAGAAATGATTTTCGTCTTTGCAAATATATGTCGGTTTACGATGTTGTTACCTTTATGTGTGGGAGAATTAATATAACATGTAGTGAAGTAAGATAAATTTTATGTGTAAAGATTCATTCTTCCTAATTACCGCATGCACGCAGCATCATAAGTGGGTACAGCATTAGAGCACCAGCGATTTTTGATATAACCATCTAACAAAATTCCACCCAACATTGCTGTAAATTTGCGTTAAATTTGTAACACGAGTAGAGTAGTAGAAAATTACAGCTCTATATGGAATCGAAGCGTTCCAAACGCCGTATCCTGTGTGTTACGAAAAATCGACGAATGTGTCCACGAACTGAGACCAATTGCTTTGCCATTCGCATCTACGCACTATACTACACGTCCCCGTGGGTTAGCTATGTTATTGGTTTAGATTCATGGAAAATTTCGTAACACACGGGATATGACGTTTGGGACGCTCCGCGAAATTCCCCAAATCGTTTAGTCAACAAAGTAAGGCCCAATTTTCGAGATTATATAAATATTTTTGTTAGTGGTTGTTGTGCTCTGTTCCAACATGGAGCGTAGCTAAGTCTGCGGATGATATTACTGACACTTGAGGTGTATTGTATCTAGCCCTAAGTCTGAGAAAAAATCGGTTCGTTGGCATATAAATAGTCTCCCAAACCTTTATGAAACAGCCTTAGTTTGACAAAACAAACAAACTAGCTAGATGCAGTGTGTGAGTCCAGAGATAGTGCGCCCCATCCGATAGCGCTGGAATACGACGACAGTTCGCAGGCCCCGCTGAACGAGCCTGCGATAAGCGGCCACTCCCTGTATTTGCATTTTCATACATTTGAATCTTGGAGACGGTACCGTACCGGTAGCTGCTTAAATAGGAGACAAAAAGTTCCGATATCGAAATAAACTTGGAAGCTTTTTGCAATCGCTATTGGCTACGGAGGAGGCCACACAGCCACCAGCATCTCCCGGTCATCTCTGCTAAGTTATTTTTGCCCGCGGTTTTGCTCGCGTCACCTTCCCGTGAACCAAAACTGTATAAAAAAGCAAGTAAGCGTCTATACGCTAAGCGTGCAAATAAGCGTGCAAGCATAAGCATGCAAACAACGTACAAGCAAAATTACAAGCAAGCGTGCAATGAATCAAGCGAGCACGTAACAAGGTACCTACGTAACTGAGCAAGCACGAAGAACAACATGCAAGTAAGATTGTAACGGAACTTGTAAGTATAGAAACGTTTATACCATATAAAATTAATATTAAAATGACGAATTACATGTAGCATAATATAGGTACTAAATATGAGTGAAGAAGATAATGATGATGGTTAATGATGATCTTATTTCACTGTCTCGTAAGAGCCACTTCAGGTGACGGAATAAAGCTACCCTATTACCATATGCATGCATGTTCACCGGTGTTGTTAGAGAAACTACTAAAAGACAATTTCGAACAGTTTAAATTTACCTACTTTGTGCAGAACAATAACACTAGTTACCAAAAGGACGTTCCTTATCTTCACCAATGCATTAGTGCTTGTTTAAAGCTGCAAGTTCAGACTTATTCGTTATTCTAATATAAATGAAAAGCATCCTGAAGCTTAGATTGTAAGCCGAGATTTTAGCTTTTAACTAAAAATATTATGCTTCGTCAGTCAAGAATTGAGCCAGAGAGTCATGCTGTTTCGGACGCTAGTTGTAAAGCAGGCTTAGGGGCCGTGGCCGGCGGCGCCGGCACCCGTATGATACCAGCTAATACGACGACAATTCGCAGCGTCCCGACTATCTCTAGCTCTCGCCATTCTTCAGTATTTATTTTTTTATCCTCACAGTTATTTATTTAATTTTGAAGAAAGATTAACTATTTTAAAAATATTGATGCATGATACGCTGCGTCTATCTTTTTTATGGAGAAAAAAATAAAACAGACTAAAATGCTATACTATTAGTGATGCTCCTGACCCTAAATGTAAAGGTGATAAAAACAAATTTGAATTTAAATTATGATGTTTCTTCGAAGGTTAACTTACACCCTCATTATCAGCCGTTAGATGCTAGATAAACTTCATTAAGAAAGGAGTTAATGCCCAAATAATAATCGCCATCACATCCCTGATATAGAGATATTTGTAACGATATCATCGTAATCTATTATCTGTTAACGTCACAAAGTCAGACGGCAATTTACGGAACTTCCAGAAATCACATTAAACGACAACATCAAACAATAATTTTTGAAAAAGCAATTATCATTATCCAGATAGGAGGGTCGGGGGCGATCGCATTAACATCATAGAAGGGGCGAAGTTAGTCTGCGCCCCCGGGACGCCCGTCGGCGAGGAGACAGTTACATATTACGCAATAAAGAGCTGTTCTCGCGAAAGGAAGTGTGAAAATGAACAACATCAAGGGGTTATCTTGAATTACTCACTAAAAACTTATTGCCGGAGCATCGGCGGGCGCCGCGGGGGTGCGCCGAGCCGGCGGGCGGGGGGTGGATTTGCCGCGAACAGATAAGGGCGCGCTATTGGGATCGCGTCGTTCTCATCCAATTACACGGTCGAGCGCGCGCGCGCGGCGAACAGCACAGATAAAAACGACGCGCGCGGCCTCCGCGGGATTGTCGCGCGGCTAACGGCTTCGGCTGCTACACGCTGTCTTTACAGCAACACACTTGTACACGAATCAGCGACAAGATCCACAATGAACCAAAAATCTCGGTCATTCATCGGACTCGATTTGTTCCAAAGAAAGTTTTTCAACTCTAATTTCCGGTTCTTGATTTCTTAGACAGCAGATTCAAGGAAAAAAGATTTTTTCCAGCACTTGTATGATAAAAACGACTAAGTATAGTCCCGTACAAACAGTTATCAGGAGACAATCTCGAGGAAGCAATCTAAGTCAGTGCGCGGTGGGAATTGCCGGCCGAGCGCGAGGCCGCTGCGTCTGGATTCAATTTCCACCGCACATCGCCGCGGGAGCGCATCTCAGTCATGCCCGCAGACACGGCTGTCTTGCGACACTGCTTCCCGTCATCTATCTAAATACAAAAGGTACAGTTGAGCAAAAGGAATGGATCAGGAAACTTCTTTCTCTGCCAAAAAAGGCTTATCGGATACCAATTCGAGTAGCGCGGCTTTCCAAGGACCATAATTCCCGTCTTAGGCTTAATAGCACCGTAACCTAATAAATAACAGTGACATTTGTTTTCGGTACTAAGCCCCACCCTCTGTCACAACAGAACCCAATCCGACAGCGTGGCCGCCGCCGCCGTATGTAAATAGTTTACCGAAAGTCGCCGCTCGTCCATCACGCGTTGTCACATAAATTATGCCGCGGCGAATCCGCGGTCGAATCATTGTTTGACTTTTATCTTATTACGTACATCTTCCGATTTTGTTCGCGTCATATTTCTTGTGACTTATCGGCCTTTATCTATCGTTTTGTGGCGAGTCGCGCTATCGATCACTCGATCCCTGGAGCGGGCCGACAAATTCGTCTCCGAATATTTTGAGTGGATTAGACGAAGGATCCGTGTCGGGCCGCGGCGGTCGGTCACCGTCGCCGCGGTGACTAATGCGCCGCCGGGATTATGTGGAGCGCGACTTGTCGCTTATCTGATGACTGCCCTGAGGTCCCGAGCCCGCTGGCCCGCTGTCGGCGCGGGCGCCCGCCGCGCCAACCCTATACATCGCCACCGTCTGCATCGTCATGACTAATGATTCGTTGTCTGAAATATCTAACAATTATTCTTCATCGGTCGTGGCAATAAATTAAGTCACGCACTTGACTCCTAAGGAATGACGTTACATTTAATATTTTAATACATGCTTCGATCACGACTTGCAGTTATTCACGTCAGATATATCAAGGCGATTCGATGGGTACTTTAAGCCGAGACGTTTCGCTTTTTCCGCGCAAGGTGACATTTGTCGCAATGACGTCATTTAATCCTAAGTGACAAATGGTCGGCAGCGGCGAACAGTAGTCGCAGCACGAGCTATCTGGGATCTGCTGTCCGCCGTCCGCGACACCCGACACCGCGGTGGCATCGCCCGGTTCAGTGTTAAATTAATGAAAACATCCATCCATAAAGACCCGACGCCTCTGCCTTCTTATGAATGAAATTCCAACCCGAGCTCGAATCCTTTTTTATGATAATCATAAATTAGACGACCAATTTCCAGCGAGTGTCACAGCACGGATAAAGGAATCATTTTTATAATATCCTCAGCGCTTAACAAGGGTACAAATAATGCCCACGCATATTCACGCGGCCATAAGTTGGGATCAGGCGCGCTGGCCACTGCCTGCTAAACTGTTAATATAAATAATGAACTGTGTTATGGGCCGACGTGGTAGCTGCAAGACAGCGTTAACTAACAATCTTTTTGTTACCGGACCCGTAAGTTAGGATTTCCCGGAGCGCCGGTGGTCGTCGTGTGCGCAGAGTTCAGCGCGCAGATTATAAGGACCTTTGCACTTGACACTGTTTGTCCGAACAACAATTACAATTATGTTCCATACGTATACAGTTAAATCCAAAAATTCTTTACGAAAAAGTAACAGTCGGATCTGAGAAATGTACATTTTGTTTTTATGTTTAGGTACCCACTTAATATATTGATCGCAGTCGAAATTTAAAAAACTTGTGGACCATGTTTATACTAAAACGAGTAGTAAATAAATTTATCCGACTTTATTTTATTTTTATAGGTACTATAATCTTGAAAAAGACTTTATAGCTGGGCATTTTAAATTTAAAGTGTACCCTTAAAATAAGAAAAATTAGGAAATATTGGGTTTTCCTTCACCAGAATTACAAACACTATAAATTTTTTGTAAAGAAAATAATTATCACTTATTTTTTTTTTTTTTTTTGCGACGTTCTTTTATAAAATTTATCTAGCTCATAGCAAAAGTTACACACACAAATTGTATGGAAAATTAAACAAAATGACAAAGTACCTATTTAAATTGAAAGTACTTAAATCGAAAATATCCAGCTACCATTTGCAATCCTTCGCAGCTAGTGGTCTTGGTATTTTTGTCAAACGTGTAAAACAACCAATAAGTATTACTTTATTTGTAATTTAAAACGTGTTTGTCACACATTTTCTACTTTTTGGGTGAGGATCCGCAGCGTACAAAAGAGGAATCTTGAAAAAAGATTATTGGCAATAGTATTTTATTAACGGGTTTGTGAAAAAAAGGTTGTTAGGTCAGTGTTTTACGCACCGCCGTCTAGATTTCTCGCCGCCCACTCAAACAGGGTGACACACAATACGAGGAGCAGTGTAGTTGGATTTACTACCCGCGGGGCTGACTTATGGCCCGCTCGGTGCCCTTTGTGGGACTATTGTTTACTTGTAGCCAAGACTTACGTTAGTTACCATTAACACTAAGTTATACATTCATGGAGAGAAGCAAATTATCGGACGCTTAAAATTGCGATAGACTTAAATAAAATAGTTACGATAAGGCATGTACTCACACTATGACATTCGTAACAGTAAGTTCATTAACAAAAATGCAAAATGTAGGTAATATGTGTAAGTAATGATAAAATGTATGTGTGCCATTCTGGAACTTTATCATAACAAACGCCATACTCACGTACCTAAACTTGTGTAGTTACAGTAGTTACTTAGAAATGTATACGTCACCGTGCTATTTTATTGGAATTACTGGCATAACGACCTATATGTTTTAAAACAACGATGGACTTAAGACATATTTATGATCTAAATTGCGGTTATTTTTCTACCATCACCTCATACCGTCTGACGGAAAGAATGGTAAATGCGATTTGAAGTTTTAGAGAGTATTGTTATGGCCTATGGTTGTACTATACTCTGTATAAATTCTTTCATCTTTATGTTATTTTAATTTTTGGCTTTTTTCGAACATTTTATTTTCATACCTCCAGTCTCCCCGGTTTAAAAATGGCCCAAAAAATAATTTATGAAAAGAAACCATCTAATAATTTATTCAATTAAATATTGCCTTCGTACTTAACGCCGCGTTCGAATCCGGAGTCTCTAACAGCTCTAACGTTGGGCATCGTTTTGGTCCTCCGAGTCGTACGACACTATAAAGTGTCCGTGTAAATGATTAAGTGTTAAGTTACGATGTCCGCAGGCGCGCAGCGGGCTCCGGCCTCCATTCGATATTATATTACCCACCACCGAACACCTCGCATCGACAGCGAAGATGTTATCGCTCCGGAATGTTATAAAATTGAATATTTCCCATATATTACCTAATACGCTTACCCCTGCAGCGTCTATGCGTCTTCCGCACACTTGACGTCCGTCCGCTGTCTATCCTACACCTACAAACATACAATTTTATGGCGCTCTTTATAAGGAATAGAGATGTTATTTAATTTCGTCGTCAACATTACCACAAATATTTTAATACGTTTCGTTTCATTGCCTGTGCCTATCGTATTTTCGTGAATGATATTTCCATTTTTCCGGTAAATTTGTCACTTGATTGACCATTGTTCTAAGAACAGACATCATTTATTGTAAATACATAGTATAATTTACAGTTAATTACCTTTTTATGTATTTGTATTGTATTAAAAAAATCTCTTGGTACACACCTAATATTGATCTGATGAATTTGTTGAGTTTTACTGAAAGACGTAATACAGAGTAATAAAATAAAGATTATAATGAAATATAGTTCAAACGTTCTCCTATCTGACGAATCTGAATTCAACATGATGGTATTGACGGTAAATACTCCTTCATTCAGTTCACGCCTTGAAACCTGTTAAGTAATAAGTACAGTAAAAATTAATTTCATTAACTTTAGCTTACAACATAAATATGAATCCGGTTTATTATCTAACATGGAAACTCTACTTCATTAAAAAGACAAAGTCTAAATAATACTGAAATAAATGTCAGTACTCTTATAATATCAATTACCGATACCGTTTCCGAACGTATGCAAAATAATTGTTCCATTTAACGTCCTATTTAGGTACGCAAATGAGCCGTTTGTTTATTCATTGCCAAACCAATCAGCCCACATAAACACGGAGATGAGACATAAAGAACAAAACGTATCGTACTTGACGCCCAGCGTGACACGTCAGTCTCTCGGCGTCAGTCTATTTGGGCTTCAAATTGAAACAAATCTATAAAAAATCCCCGTTTTAAATAATTACACCATTAAAAAGCAATGAAGAACTTTCCGAAGTGTTTAAAGCGTAGATTTTTATGTTCTCTAAGATTCGCGTTACTTTGATTGACTATTTATCGGCTGGAGGCGTAGTTAGTGACGCGACTGGGTGTCTATTCAAACCGGCCTAGAGATAAAATCTTAGTGACTCTTCCGTTCTTGTTTTCATATCTCACTCTTATGCGAAAATCGTAATGCGCTAGAGTGAGACAAAAATCTCTCTGTACCATACAACTCGAGCTATGGCGATTATGAGCCCTGGGTTCTGTTCGTTTATGACATTCCCGGATGTGGTTTGTAGGAGTTTAAGACACTGCCCGCCAGGGGGCGCATAGTTAGCGCGCCAAATTATGCTCACCGCCTACGTTAAAAACGCGTTTAAAAACTATCGCCATGGGGTATCATTTTCTCAGGCTGTGATGAAATGTTCTACTCAAATATTTGAATTATGTGTTTACTTAAATACAAAAGCAACCGGCTGTTTATTTTATGTATGTGCTATACTTTACGATGATAGCATTTTGTGTTTCCATGCTGGTCTGGGCGCAAAGAAAAAACATAGAATGTACCAGTTGCTTCTCTTCCCGGGCAGATGGTAAATGCCCATCGAGGGAATGGGCGAAAATCATAGGAATCATGTTATAGGCAATGCGGCTAGCAACTCATTACTATTTTGATTCCATTTTCCATCTATACCTAGCCCCACAATCTTGCTAAACGTAGGTGTAGGTCTTGTCACCTTAGGGTCTGTAATCAGTAATCAGTAATCAGTCATTTATTGCTTTAAGGAATTCCATGCAATACATTATATAAGAGAATTATTTGAATACAAAAATGCTAAAAAATAAAAATTATAGGTAAATATATTCTATTTCACATCGTTAATTTCTCGATTATTAAAAAAATGTCAAATTATTCAAAAAATTACAAATTATTCAAAATTACAAATTATTCAAAATTTAAAATTATCAAAAATTACAAATTATCAAAAATTACAAATTATTCAAAATTACAAATTATTAAAAATGTCAAATTTTGTTATATGTCAAAGGAGATACAATTATAATTTACAAATAAAGTACATCGACAATATTGTGACGAATTAAATGTAGTATTTAGCATGAATTAGTCAAATATCTTAGCAAAATATTCATTAAGGGTATAAAATGGTCTTAATTTTAAATAAGATTTCAACTTATTAGAGAACTCTCTTAGGTTTTGTGATTTTCTTATGTTGACGTCAAGATGATTATAAACCTTTGTCTGCGCCGTAAGGGATAAAGTCGTGATTTGTGTAAAGTATTTTGTGTTATAAGATAGTGGCGTATTCAGTTAGTTTATCAGGATACCTGGAAAAAAGGAAGTCTTTGCGTCTGTGTGACTGGATCTGATTTTTCAACTTCGACTGTTACAACAGTAGGTAGGTATAGGTAGAGTTGATAAGTTCAAAAATAAAGTTGTTAAATAATTATGTAGGTAGTAACAAGCATTGTGAAATATCTTTGATCATCATAATATTATTCTATGGCATCTACTACGGCGTAGCACTCGTAGCAACTAGGCGTAGCAGTCGTAATGCTTTAAAAGTTCACCTAATAAAAAGGTTATTAAACCTCTTCACATTCTTATTATCACGATCAAAGAGCAACAATTTTCACATAGCAACATCGATTAAAGTTTCCACTAGCGCCTAAACGGCAGAGCTGACAATCCCGGAAAATAAAGAGTCGCGTTTTTTAACGTTTTAAAAACGTGAAATGGTGTGATTTTATTGGTGCGGGTAAAATATCAGAGCGCGAGTGTGTCGTAGCGAATATCAATTAATAGGCGTTGGTGCGCGCGGAGCTGCAAAAGTGTAAAGTGCAGCGAGGCGGGGGGCGTTTCGTAAATCACGGGTCGCTCCGCGTAAATCGACAGCGCTGAAATACTCACTTACTGCTTACCTATACGCTATCGGACTTCGCGTTTGCATCTGGTACTAAATATGGACATTAAATGAATCAATAAGACATCTTATGTCAATCAGGATTTCTCGCGTACTTTTTAAAAACAAGTGACATAACGGCCGAAAGTACAATACGAAATACAAATCTTTCAATTAGGTACTTATGCTGAAATAATGTCCAAAATTTCAGAATTAGCTCTAAATCTCGCCTAGGTCTTAAACACTACGTCTATTTTAAAAAGGTCGGGATTCAAGAGGATAACAGCTAAAATGCATTTAAAGCTTAATAACTAATAAGTACGTAAAAAACTAACCTAAAACTAGTTTTATCTAAACTTATAAATTAAACGGAGAAAAGGATTGCAGCTGCCAAAACCTTACCTATCTTGCAACACAAACTTTCACACATACCTTTCGCGAAGTAGATACCATTTGACTTACATACACATATACATATGAACATAATGTCAATATTGAAAACGCAGAAGTTGTAGCGTTTCAACCGCGTAGCACAACTTTTTTTTGTTGCCAGTTGCTATCAAAACTTCAGCTCGTCGAAGTTGCAGTTCAGTAAATTTTTAATCGTCAAAACACATGCCGCGTTCGACAGAGTGGTCACATCGCAATGTAGCAGAGCCGTGCGCGGGTCACACGCTGGCGCCATAGATACAGATGGCACGTGAAAATTATTGCCACTCGGATTTTTCGAGAGCATTAATGCAAATTTATCGAGCCGCGCAGCGCTAATTGCGAGCCACGCGCGCCGCTGATTGTTTTCTCGTCCAATTTATGGCAACACCTATTGCCGATTTAAAGCTTTAATTGTAAACGATTCACGTGTTTTATTGGATAGTCAGACTGCAGTATTTATTCGAGCGGCCTGCGGTTTCTGTTATTGATTTTCCGCTTTTGTTCTGAGTCGAAGTTTCACTTGTCGTTATCGAAGTGAACTTGAGGCGTGTCAGGCTGACAAAACATTATCACGAGTAATGTTTAGTAAAGAATAACCACGCTTGATTGATTTCACTTTTGATAAATCAGTTCAAAGATAAACGTCAAAAATAGGCGAAAATATTTGCCGTATTTATTTGATAAAGATATTCTACAACTGAGCTTAGACCAAACATTACAATACTTAGTGTTTTTAAAAATATTACGTCACACATTTTAAGTCTAAGTACCTATTAATTTTCATCTGCTTTTACTTTAATTTTACTTACACTTTATTTGAACATCAGCTATTTGAGTCTACAAACTCTTGTGGCACTTGTACTAAGAAGCCAAGTGTCATTAACTAAGAAAAATCTTGCAAAGTTAGGTGTTTATAAATTAAGTGACGTCACATTTGAGCGGTCAACAAAGTTAACTGCGGCCCGGGGGCGGTTCCCGACTTTTTCGCTTAAGTTTTCCGCGCCACCGGCACCGGAAGTTCGGCCATTATTATTTTACGCGGGCAACAAGCGGCGCGATAATATCCAGCGCTTCAGCCCGCCTTGCTTAAGACTTCCTTTAATGGCCGAACGTGTCTTCTTACTTTTCGTTTAATAGGTGTAATAACTTAAAAAGCGAAATTTCAAATTAAAGCCCGATTGTACCTGGGAGTGCCGCGGCAGAAACGTGAAAAAGATTCTACAGAATACTTTATGCAAAATGAAAACGGTTTCTGGATAAGAATTACGGCTAATTGCCTGGAACCAAACTTTAACGTGAAAAAAAAAACTGTTTTATATAGTACTTAATACACATTACGGTCGGGATAGCAATTTTTTACTAAAATTGAAATTCGGCTCGTTCTCAAAGTCGCTCAAATAATTGAAAGACATTTTGATCGCACAGGTTACAATTAAGTTATTTATTTATTTATTTATTTATAAAAACACATGCAAGTTTTACAGTGCAGAATCAAAACACTCACACATTAATTAAATACACATAAAATTAATACATTATCTGTCAAAAGGGAAATATTACATTAAAAATTATATTAAACTTACAGTGTCAAAGTGAATCCAATTTACAATTTAAATACAATACAAGAACAAATCAAATAAAATAATAATCAAAAAATAAACGAAAATGTCTGATTGAAATTAATTAAAAATGAATTAAAAAGTTCAATATCCAGCCACAAATTGAATTAAAAATTATTAAGTTAGTAGTTAGCGTATAGTAGGACCATGTGCAGAGTCCGTCAGGGTCGATACCACTATCCTCGCTATTTACGCCGCCGAGCATTCCTCTTGCTTCTGTGTTCCGGCGTCGAGGGTAGGACAGACCGTGAAATGACTGACACATGATAGTAATATTATCTTAACCCTCTATTCGGCTGGCAATGCATCTTTAATAAATCCGTAAGCAATTTTGATAACTCATCATCAGGTAGCCCACTTGGCTCGTTTACCTCCCTTGTTCGTCTGAGCACTGTGTGAGTTCGTCTGGTCACTAACAAAGTCACCAGCTACTCTAAATAACTCACCCAAGTACCATATTAGTACAAATAGCCCTTCCTGCCTCTAATAGCAAAGCCGAACTGTTGGCAATTCTCGATGCCACCCACGTCACGGCGACGTGTGGCGTGTGACCGTGTGTTTTGCGTAAGCCCGGGCAAGGCTTAGTTAGGTGTAAGCCGGGTCGGACCCGGTATCTCGCACTTCGTCCCGTAAATCAATCCGGTCCGTCTCAGGCGACGCGGCAAAAATAGAAGGTCGCTGGGGTTGCCTAGGGGAGAAAATGCTAGAAGGCGAAGTTGCAAATTTTCGCAAATAAATATTTTTTTACTTGTTTATCTATGACGGTCACTTCCAATGTCATTACACCATCAAAAGAAGTTACTACTTACTTCAAATCAACTTAAATGATTTTTGAAGTGAAAACTTCTTTAGCGTCGTATTGAGCGCTTTTTGGGATGGGTAAAAATGTTAAGCTTACGTCAGATAAGGCAGGATAATACGTACGTTGATTTCGTCACTCACTCGTAAGCTACGTTTGGCCTAGTGGTATAGCAATCCAAGCGCCAAGACGAAAAAAAGAATTAAATATATCTACGGGAGCACTGTAGTTGTCCCAACTGCGGCGCCATACTGCCGGTACCACGAAGTCGCCACTGAAATCCGCTTACACACACGGTTTAGTAACAATATATCTAAGCACGGGGCGATCGAGAGTCACCGTGTGAAATACTGGTCCCTGCTTCTCAACTGTCTGTTCCGAGCAGGTATCTACTGAGAAACAGGGCTCTCAGGTTAAGTCTTCGCTTACTAGTGACTTCATTAAAAGCTACTTTAAATTAACTTATAATTTTGAAAGTGTTAGTATTAAATTAACGCTCAGAACAAGAAAACAGGAATGTTTCACCGATCGTAGTTCCGGCTGTCAATAGCATCGCGATATTACGGCAAAAACATTTTCTACAGAGTTCCGCAAACAAATAATGGAAGTTATTTACCGACATGCTTTCTCGTGACATGCAACGCCACAACACGAAATAATGGAATATAAGAGTTGACAGTCCATTGTCTGCTGACTTATTCACGAAACTATTCGTCGCTCCAGATCTTTGACGAGATCGTGCGATATGGGGAATTACACGCGTTTCTTTATTTACAGAAAACTTCGTTTAATGACAGTCGTGACAGTGCAATATTGACTTTTTGCTGCAGAGTAATGACGCCGCTTTCACGAAAACATCTAATTTACGGGGATCTTTACGGTCAGTGCGTTGGCTCTAAACGGATTGTCGGTTTCTGTAGTAACTGAAGCTTGAAGGGTAAGCAGTAATTATGTTATTCTGCCTCTGGTAAAAACAGTGTTAAATTAATTTGTATGCATTCATTGATACGTGTAGTACGGTATAATGGAGGCTCGCATCCGCCGGGCGCGGGCGCTCGCGGCCGCGAGCCGTCATTACGCGCCCGACGATTCAATTCGACACATCTTCAGGGTTTCACCTCGCCCAATAATTATTACCCAGCACTATCATTAAGCCGCGTGCACAACAAAACGTAATAACCTTGCAATTAGACGGTGGCTGTCATTAGACTGTAATAGAGTTTCGTACAACAATTTTGTGAGTAAAATCGTCAAGCGTGTCACATTACCGGCGTCCATTAGGGCGTTTACACAACACGGAATTGAAATGAGCAGTCCACAGATTATCGTGATAGACAAACAGACCGCTTTGTCTCGATAATAACGCCTTACAGGGGGTGTCCCGCTGCGGAGTATCGCGTTTCAGTTGTTTACCGCACTCCGTCACAATGACAAATTGCTGTGTGCTATGTATTTTGATTTTCTTTGTTATTTATTACACAGCTGGATAACAAAGATATTTAACTAGCTGAAAACATTAAGTTCGAGTGTCATTTTGATACTCTTTTACATTAAGATACTTTATCTTGGACACGGTTCAATATCACCTGTCAACAATATGCTTTTACATCGGAAATGCAGTTGCAATATTTTTTTAAACGGAACATACTGTAGTAGGTACCTATATGCGATCGTGAAAGCTGACATGTTGGCATAGGCAGCCGCACCATTCTATCCGTTGTGTCCGAACGATTTCGGCAGGTAGCACGATAATATCCACACGTCGGGAATTAGGATCACGGCGATAAGATCGTATCGCCGCCACGTTAAATAACACGTTTCCTGCAATCATCGCGGTAATTTTAATAAATTATAATTACGATATTGGGCTGTCGGCTTTTCAGGCCTGTAATGACGGACAACAAAACACCCTGACTATTAAATAACGTATCGCAACTGATATTCACTGATGATTTCGTGATATATACCTACTTTACGAGTTAACTGTCACCTTGAAATCTGCCAGCATGGTTACCAGTTAAATATACATGTCGGTTGTTCGGGTATGTAGATCACAATCATTTACACGGCAACAAACAAAATTGGCTATAAATTACTCCAATACACTCATAGATGATTTTTCTATATTCTCGCAACAGTTGAGACAGCTAGCAACGTTAATGGCGTTTATCAATTATAATAGTTATTTCCTTTCCACATCCATCTAACATGTTAGCCACGGAACTAAGCGCATTATTCTAAGTTAAAATCTAATTAATAACCGACCGCAGCACGTTAGGACCCAATTCACGCAGATGGTCAAAATGGCAGTCGTAATAATCACAATAAATCTCACCCTAAAGGTGTTTTATTCGCTGTTAAATGAATTCTCGCATAACGTCGTTTTGTTTTTGGTTACAAGCGAATTCAAAAATGTTTTAGTGCATTTTTAAGGGAACTTTGGAATTTTTATTGTAAATCTTTAAATTATTTACAAAGTTCCTTATCTTTTAATCAATGAACTGAAATACAGGTACACGTAACTACGTTAACATAATATAGATATTAAAAAATAGAAAAAAAATAATGTCGTCGTTGATAAAAAATTTACAAGTACCTACAAACATGAGTATCTCTTAAAAGTTAAAGAAACAATCCTCTCCAGCCAATCCATGATCGTAATGACAGGGTATTGCCATCTAATTTGTGAACACGTAATGAATAATAGATAGCCACTAATGCGGTTAAATGTGGGCAAATCATGTGAGGCAACAGCGATCTGCGACGGCCACCTAATGACGGTGCAGGCTTATTGTTTTAGATCACCGCCGCCCTCTAATTTAGTGCATCGCCTGTAATTAAGGACCAATGTGCCGAAAAAAAACACATCAAGTGCACCCCTTCGATAACTGCATCTGTGGCCGCGTCGCGCGCCCAAGTAACGGTCGCCCGTAGAAAGCAATTTTAAAGATTTCGCCCAAAGCCGCACTTATCCCTTGTGCGGCTATAACATTATTATCTCTATAATACAATTTAGAGTTGAACCGCATAATTCTGTTAAATCTCCCCTACCCTGCTTTTAACTACGCAAACCTTTGAAACGAAAAAAAAGTTGTAACGGCCGTTCAATTACAGTTTAAGATTCCGCACAGAAGCGCGTCGCCGACCCTAAATTTTTCCCAATTAAATGCAAAACTCGCCCTCGACCGGCAATATAAAATTTAACGTCCATACAATTCGCGCAACACAAATTTTTATTACCTTCGCCCTGTAAGTAAGTAAACAAAAAGAACAAATTAGCTCGGGCCTTAGTAGAAGACGTCGTCCGAGCTATATCCCGCCCGGGACACAAGGGTGTAAAAAGTAAAACAATAAGGATTCCGCGCGACTGCGAGGGGATATTTATTGTTAATGAAAATGGCGGGATTTGAACTAACGTCTTGTAACTAAATACCCTCTCACGGTTAAAGCGGCCACTAATTTGGTTTTTACAGCGCGGCCTTAATTTGATTTGGCGGTATCGCGCGCCACTATTGCCAGTAGCAGCAATTAATTTGGCCGGATTATATTTTTCCGGCGCCTTGTGCGAGCGAGCCCCTTGCCGCGCTTGCTTACGCGCCCGCAACACGATTCCACTGAGCGGAGGAAAAAATAAAATAAAACTTAAGCCCCGTTTAATTTGAAGGGTGGTTCTGGGCTATTAAAGTAACACGCTTATGTATTGCAAATTATATTGAAATTTGTCTTCCATTACTAGGCGTCTTCCTCACACAAATGTTGCCCGCATTACGAGCGGGAGATTTTTATTCCTCGCTACGCCCACCCTTGTCTCCCGCATTTTACGTCGGAAGTTTTGTGCTGCTTTTTTTTCACTAATTAAAACTCTTCCGCGCCGTTTCCTCTGAGAACCGAGATCCGATCAATTAATTTTTGGGCGGCGTAAGCCATCTCTAAATTTACTGGCCTGTATAAAAACAATTTCGATTCCAAAAAAAGGGTAGATATTAAAAAGTAATTGATCAAGTAGCTAAGCTTTACGCTCTAAACGACGGCATTCAATTAGCGAACTTTTAACCGAAATAAAAAATGTCTGGGAATACTGGCAAGGAGCGTTTTGTGGGCCTGGGGCAATTTGTTTGGAATTTTATTATTCAAAGTGAAATTATAGTAGCAATAAGGTATAGAGAACGCTATGGTGAGTCAGTATTGCTCAGTGACTGGTGATTGCCGCAGTAATCCCATTGCGAGGAGCCGCGGGAGCACGGAGATGGAGTCACGCGCTCTATTGTTTCGACGACGAACGACAATCACTTTCTGTAAATCACTACTGGGCAATTTGGACATAATGTCGTTGATTAGTTCGTGATTGAATTGTCGCTACTTGTCTAGTACAACCAATCAAAAATATTTCTTGATGAATTATTAGCTTACAGTACTAGAGTATCGAATGAAGCACGCTAAAACGTATACGTACCTATTTACTTCTTCTTATTTACCACGAGCCAGATTTTCGAAAGCGCATAATAACATTCGAAAAATTTTGCACGATTTACTATTAAACCATCAGTTCAAATGAAATTTTTGTCTAGCTGACAAGATTAATTAGCGCCGTAATTTTCTTGTGCTATACCTACTTATTTTTCGAATTCAACACAATTCTTTACCGCATTTCAACTGCGTATAACTTGCGTGTGATGTGTTTTGAAAAATCGAGGACCAGAATTTCGGTTAAATTTATTAATTCCGATACCAAAAGCCAAACATTGCCTGATCTCCAGTAGCCGTTTAAATTGAAACTTGGCAGTCCGCTTGACACCGCGCACTACACCGTATAAAACGTGCACTCAACGAAACACAGCGCAATAAGTGAAGAATCAGTTTGCACGATAACAACAAGAACGGGAAATACAATAAGTAATACGCACCGTATCGTATACACTTTACCCAAGCGACTCTCACTATTGTCATAATTTTCCAAGACCTGTAAATTAAAATAAATCTCTTTCACTGTTGCCCAAATTTCCCATCAAGCTCGCACAAAACCAAAACAAAAACGAGCAAATAGACCAAATCAATCGCACCTCAATCAGCGGAAATGAAGGCGCTGAAGGTGGACCTGCAATTTGTCGGTGATGGGAGCGGAGTCGCCGTCCACTCGCCGGTCGCCGGCACGCGTCGAATTAAATGGAAATCAATAGCCATCGCTGCACGTGACCGACGACCCTTACATCTCGCCGCTCGAGGAACTACATAGTTGGTGCAGATGTTACTATTTACCTGCACGTTGAACAACGTGGAGTCCGAGTCTACGCTTAGCTATTTAAAAACACAGAAATTTAAACCGTACACTGGCCGTGTAAATAAAATTTGATTTGAGTAAAATGTTCTGGATTTTGGAGTTCTCTCCGCCATCTCAATTTATCACCGTTTAACAGCAAGAAATTAATGATGAACAGGATAGTGACGTGCTCTGCGTAAACCTACAAAATGAAAATAATGCTGTCGCTTGATCGTAAAGTACCTACCTATTTAGATAATTTACTAAACGTGGCCTTTAGGGCTTGATACCTAAGGCTCTGTCTACCCCGTAAAGGATAAAGACGTGATTTATGTGGGAGTGTGGGCAACTAACCGTTCATTACTGTCATGTAAAAAAATCCAAAGATACAAAAGAACCTGATAAGCTAATGCGATAAGGAAGAAACAACACAAAATGAACCATCTTTTGTATTTACCAATTAATAAACAGCAGTATCTCTATTACAAATGTACGTACCTAACTCTTAAAACGGGAGTCCGATAGAATTATTCTTGCTGAAATCATTAGACTCCGCAGGCATAATCAATCGGAACCACCGGCTTTGCCACCATAGAGTAGCTCAAAGCTGATATCAGATCCTACACTACAAATACTGCACCTAATCGAAGAAAGACTGCAAAGTCGAGCGCATTGGCACCGCATGGATGCCAAGCTTCAGTTCAGATCAGGGGCCAACGAAGTAAATTGAAAAGGTACCATATTTACGTAGGTAAGTACGTACCTACTAGCATAGGTAGATTTTAATCAAGTGCAATAATATGTATCTAGACAAAGTTTCAAAAATAAGTACCATACGCTCTTACGCCAGCGTAATAAGGTTGTGGGACATATTTTTGAGAAGTTCCTATCGATACTTATTTTTGCACTTGACCGTACATGAAACTACTCGCGCCAAATATCGTAACGAAATTTCTGATTTTTGAAACCGCACCTGTGAAAATGCCACTGGAATAAAAGTCATAAAAAATTGTGTTGAATTTGAAATAATTAGCTATGAGTATTGTAATATTCGTGACAACCAGTACAAAATTTAATTAGTGCTTATTAATATCCTGTACCTACAGGCTCCAACGCCTTAGACAATATTTTTTAACTCCCATATTTCTGGTAGAATAGTTTGCCATGGAAACATAGTCATATCTCCGTGTTCCCTTGGTCTTTGGGCCGCTGGAGACTGTCCGGGGCGCAGGCACGTCCGCGGACAATGCGGCCCCGAGACAAAGCCGCACTTACACCGCCTTCGATTCAGTCCGATGATTGATCAATCAGTACATTAGAAAGGATGGCTTAATTGAGGCAATTTCGTGCGTTTATTTGTACTGACGAACGCGACGGTGGGTCCGGACAAATTACTCCCCTTCCATTGTAAGTGCAGCTATCGTTGCTCAGGAAGCTACGTGGCTACCAACAAATACACCTTCCGACATAATTATGTCAATAGCCTTTGTGCCTGGTAGAGGTGTCTTCGTATTTGCTGTTTCTCTTTAATCATTTTCAGCAAAACCGTTTCTATCGGGACAGTGACAGTTTCAATAAAGTTGCAATGCTGTTAAAATATAATTGTAAAATATGCTCTGTGTATATTATGGTATGGGTTTTTATGTAATTTTGTTTACGGTTGAAGATAACACCACCCACCTTAATACATTTTCTTTCTTCATTTTTGCAAAGGTTGCCTGGTAAAGATCGCTCCATATAGCGATACCTGTTGCTTACGAACTGTAAATTTTTTTCATGTAGGTATTTGCCTGTTATCAATATCGCATGTTGTGTGGTGGTCTGAATATTTAAAGTAACAGCGATAAAATTAAACCGCTTTAGGTAAATTAAGTAATTACTAACATCAATTGGCGATCAATTTCCTACTCGGGTATCTTGGCAAACAATCGATTCGTGTACTCAATCATAAATTTTTGATAGGTGCTTATTATCCGCATGCTGGTCGACCCATGCCCCGATGCTTACGTAGTAAAGCAATATCCGCAAAAGGACAAAATATCGCTACAAATAAACGTTTAAGTTTATGGACTTGAAAGATATTACCGATTCGTGGTCTCCTTTTTGTTTAGTTTCGCCCGGGCGGCCATCTTGGCGACATGTGGCGGTAGATTTAGGCGGGAAACGTGCCCCGCTATATTAGATTATGTCGAAATGAATTGAGCGCTACTATTGGATATGTTATTGACGTAGATTTGCGATCGGAGGAACGAACTGATATTTCGTATTGTTATTAAAGGCGCGCTCCCCGCGGACGTGAGCGGCGTCCCAAGCGCCTCCGCCCGATACGCCGCCCTTATGGTCCTATCGTTTAGGCCTCTTTATATTTTTCTTATGTAAATACGGTTTCATATCCGATGAGCTTTATTTATGTGGGAATCGTTTTAGCGAGATAAGTCTCTTGTGCTCCAGTGTTCACCTCTCGTGATGCATGTAAATTTTGTTTGTTTGGGAATAGCTACATATTGATTTATGTTATCCAGTTTTACCTTTGTTTATTTGTGTATAAATTTGCATAGGAGAGATATAAATCTAAAGCTTTGAAGTGTTATTTTCACGGGGGGAACTTAACGGATTACCTTTCTCTTAAAGTCTGAATAGTTAAAACGGTATTTTTAAAAGCTAGAATACCTAAATCACACAAGATTTAGTACGAAGTTTTACGAAATTATCAAACTTTAAAATGTATTTAACTTCTAAATTTGTTTTCCAAAGTAACAAAACTAGTTGATGGAGTATTTAAGTGTCGCGCAAAGATCAAAGAGTGATGGTGCCAGGCCGAGTGCTGTTAAAGCATCTTCAAGGGTTTTGGCGGTAAACAGTAGCGACGCCTGTGCCGGGGTTATCAAGCGCCAGCGATATTTAATTGTATCACAGCTCCAAATTTTTGTTTGTTTCCTACTGTTTTTTATCACCATTTTAGCTAATGATGAGCTGCATGCTGATCGCTCATCGTATGCAAAAGGGACGCATTCTAAAATCATAAGTTTGACATCTAAAAACAAAACCATTCGTATAAGATTTCAATTGTAGTGACTGATTTTGAGATTGACCCTTTTGCATTCAAAGAACGTGATGTACAGTCAGCGTCATATAGTATGAAACATCCATGGTAACCAAAAAGTTCGATGCACCGTACTATTTCTATGGGGACCGAACTATTTGGCCGACTTGGATGTTTCAAACTATATGACGCTGACTGTACACACACTTTTTCTTATCGAACCAAGGTTTAATGTTTCGTTCCTCAAAAGGATAAAATAACCCTTATTGGATCACTTCTTTGTCCATCAGTCTGTCTGCCTGTCTGTCGAAACAGTTTTTTCAGCAACGCGTGGATATATCAAGTTGAAATGAAGAAGAAAATAAGAAAATCCGAAAATCTGCGATATTCATTTGTGAATAGGAAAGGTATCAGTTTCTTAAAGATTGTATGATTAATGGTCGAATAATGTAGTTTCAAAACCCTATTCTACCTGAATCCTTATTGCAAGTAATATAAAGTCAGACAAAAGTCTAAAATCGTATTCGTTTTGGTTGTCCTGAGTTGACATAAAATTGATTATCTGTACAAAAAACGCTACCTTGTATAGCTTGCACCAAATGAGGCGGCTTCCTTTGAAGAGAGGGTAGTTATGAAAATTAATAAAGTGAGCATCGTGTAATTGCTTCCGATAGCCTGCGCGGGCGCACTCGGGTTTTTCGCTGGCTGTTTAACGAGCGTAATGCAAACAACGTCTTTAACTTATTTATTTATAGACATGTTATAAAAATTACAATTATGAACGACTAAAAGATTAAAGTGTCGATATTGTTAAAGGTTACCTGGGTACGTAATTGAAAAACTGTTGACTATTAAAGAAAAAGTTATAATTCTGTCAGTGTTATTATTTCTGCCATAAAACTAACTTCAACTGATTATACTTAATATGTGCACCATAGTCTTTCAAGGGTGATAAATATAATCAAAATATGAATTAGGAATTAAATTATTTTTTGATGCGCCGCGACTGGATAAAAATGTATTTTATTTTTCCTTTTCTCCAATTATACTTACTTGCGGCAAGCGATGTCTCTAAAACTAATTAGAAATGGCCCTAAATGTCTCTACAACTTCAGCAGTATCGCTTCAAACTGCGTTTGTGTACCTAAATTTTTACTCTACCTGCAAGCTCTTTGGGTCTAACTTCAGTAGTCACTAAAGCTTAAATGAGTTGTTTTAAAGCTTATAAGCACCTGTCAGTCTGGCGAGCTTCAGTGATAGCGTTATCAGGCTGCTGCGCACACGCCGCCGGCTTTGAGCGCCGGCGCATAGCGCGATCAACTTACAAACGGTAGCACATTTTGAGCCACTTGACTTGAAAACGGAGCAGTCTATTTTGAGAGGGGTTTTAAGAGGATGATTACTTACGTAGGTAGGTGATTTTTTTTATATCATTGAGTCTTAGTCTATGGCTATTGTTAACAATATACCAATCAGATTTTATGGTAATATTGCAGATAGTTACCCATCTAAGTAGATGTGTGTATCGTGTGACTGTGTGTGTGCTTTTGATATCAATACAGTTATCTGAAGCACGTCGAACTAACGTTACGAATAAAACGATAATGTTAAAAGAAACCTATCAATAAAAATCAACTTAACGTGTCTCGAAATAAAACACTTTGTTATTAAGTTGACAAGCAACCGTAAAAATGTTCCTTTAAAATGTAAAATAAACAGATCAATCATGTTAAAGCGATCCCACCGGGCTCGCATCGAATCCCCGAAAAGAAGCCTACGTAAGCGTCTATTATAAAGCACAGATGTTACCACAAGACCGATTTATTACCCCGTTCCCCTCGCACAACCGCAATGCAAACTGGACAGAGCAAGACGGAAAATATATGTGATACGTATTTTTTATTCTTTTTCAAAATAAGAATTGTTCTACATTCGGGAGAGTGATTGACACGCGGTCGCCGGCGGCGCCCCCCGACGCGCGGCATTAAGCGTTTCACAAGATGGCCCTCGCATTATTATCATTTTGTAATTTATTACGCTAATTATGAAAGGCTCGTATTTAAAAATGAAACAAAGGTATTACAGAGGTCTCTGTAAAAGCTCCGCGGACGTAGCGTGCTACTTTTTTGAGCAAATAAATCTAGGAGCGCACATCAATCAACTTGTCAGATGGACGGGAAGTCCCGTTTCTCATTATTATGTAGATCCGTGATTAAAGCATTTAAAAAAGTAACGAATTCACAATATGTAGGTGTAATATTACCACATTTTAATTTTTGACGTTGTCGTTTATAAAAGGGTTCGTGCACGACATGTGTCGCGTCATTATTTACGGACTTGTATTGTTTTGATGAGGTCTTAGATTAATATGTTTTACTGTAGGCTGTAGCTGTGTACATGGTACATAAGTATTCATGGTGGGGTATAATAAAGCAATATCGTCATTGGGGCGGTCGGCTGTAATTGGCCCCCGACGTGAGAAGACTACGACCGGCCGTCGGCTCCCCACTGTCCACTGCCCGTACACGTATGCTATTGGAGATTTTACAAGATAACACTGCTCTTAATTGTTATACCTACATCTAAATATCTCACAGAGTAAATTTAACTCAATAATTAGACATTTCTCGACGAAATTATACAGAAAACCTTTGGAAATAATGTCAAAATCGTCGGTTGTGGTTAACGTAAGTTAGTGCAACTGACACTAAATTCTTTATATATATTATATATAAATACGAAAATCATGTTATAGGCAATGCGGCTAGCAACCCATCACTATTTTCCATTTTGTGTGCGCATGTGTATGTATATATAAATACAAAGTCTCAGATACACTTTCACTCAAGTCTCAAAACTAACCCCGATTAATCTCAGAGGGGATTATCAATGCTGACTGAAACTTTCCCAACCTAGGACAATTGACTTTGAATCCAACGAGCGTGCGAGTTTATAGGCAATTTAACGAAAGACAAGTAACCAGCTTATATCTTCTTTAGTCACAAGACTTTATCTTACGCTCCAAGCCTAGCTAATTATTAGTCAAGGAGTAAGATCGGCCGCTGCATAGAAAATGTAAATCGGATAAGTGTACCTATATTTTACCACTCTCGTGCGGGCAATGGTTACAGGGCAGTAAGTTAAGGCATGTAGATAAATGAAATGGGAGTTTGACGCGCGATAGGACGCCTCCCTTCGCGCGGGGTGAGCCTCTAAGCCGCGGGCGCACTTGCAATTGAAACATCGCCGTCGAGTTCCAAACGGCCGTGGCTTAGCTGGCGCATCCCGCACTCGAGTCAATAGCCGTCTTCTAACTTGTAATTCGGAGCTTAGGCGCCGAAATAACGCAAATTCACGACTTGGAGTGAATTGGAATCGTTTAATACAGTCTCCTGCAGCCTTCCATATGCGTATAAGTCGGGTAGGCTTCAGTTGATGTGTTATAAATGATGCGGACAAAAGAGACATTTGACACAAGCATATAAAACGCCTCGAGCTGGCTCGGGAGACGTCACAGGAGCCGTGCTGCGTCCACTCCGCAAGACTGTGTGGTCACGAGAGTAATCCTTATTTATGGCAAGACGCTCTGCGACGCCTCTGCCTGACCAACTATTTGTCAGGCACTTCGACCGACGTAGCATCAATCTCGGGTGTTGGCTTAGCGCGACCTCGGTGACGCTCGCAACGGAACGCAAGCGTCTATTATGAGAGCAATCGAACAAAACTATCATAACAACTGGCCAGCGATGCCTATTAAAGGCGTAACAATGTCACTGCACAAGTTAATTTATAGCCTGCGTTAACAATAAATATACAATGGACGTAAAGTGACCAACAAAAGTGAAACTGAATCACCCCCGAGCAGTAACTCAACAAGAGAGGCGACCACTGGACAAACAGCCCCGAGCCACGGCCTACAGGCGGCGCTCGTTAGGCGATCACTCTAAATTACGCGCAATATACGCGGGCCATCTCTCATTATTACGACTCTATTTTGGCAAGTCACAACAGCGGGCGTGGTGGTCATGGCGGGCGGTCACCGCTCACCATTATCCCTCTGTTACCCGCTGCAACTTTTTTCACGACACTGACCAGTGCCCCTATGCGGGGTGCCGTGCGAGATAAAATCGTAAATTATAGCCCAATTCCATGGCTGTTAAGACTTGACAGATGAAAAGGCTTATGATGCGGAGACTGTCGGGGCTGAATCGTTAACGTTTGAAATAAAATGGGGGTACTTCACTATAGAGACATTTAGTGATGATTAACGTCCACTTACTTAGTTTATGGCGCGGTGGCGAGAACAAGTTATTTCAAAGACTCTAAAATATACGCATGTTTCGAAATTTAACAATAGATGATTTTTATAAGATGTCATAAAATCAAGTTTCCATATTTTAAGGCGCTTATTCAGTGTTGTAGATACAACAAAACAAACATTTTTACGTTTATCGCCACCTTAAACATCGCTGAGTACTGTACTTAACTTTATCGATCGATCTGTCTGTTTTCAGTTTCAAAACGCAGTCGTCTAATTACCAAAACATATACGTCAGGAAAATCGGATGTGACTATTATTGTGTTGTGTGTATTAATAAGAAACTTATAGTAGTACTATTTCAGATATCATTTAAACAACCTTCTTTCCCCATTATTTGCAATGTGTTAACCCAAAAAGTAATATCATACCTATATACGTAGCCTTATGAATCGAACGAAGAGTGACGCTACGACCTGTGGCTTTTGGCTACTTTAAAATCAATGAATTAGATACTTTAAATATTCCAGCTTTCACAAGAGTAAAGCCTGTAATTGGATGCAGCAGCGGGCACTCGGGCAGCGTGGGTGGGTGCGTCGTAAGGCCGTAACGCGGTGCCTAGCGTCCAGCGTCGATGATGTCTCGTTGCCGAGATATTACACCACACCACTTAGCTGGACAACGTCACATCTACGAGGCGCCATTCACCAAACAATGCGCCATTACCCGCAGAGTACAATTATATACAGAGCAACCGACTACTTACATTTGGTTCGACCTCAAAGAGATAAAAACAAAAACTTGCGAACGTGCCTCGCGCGACGGCCAAGACAAGTATTTTACTATTAAGAAAATAAGTAAAAGTTCTTTAAGAATTTGCCGTAAAGAATATACTGCATTTTAAAAACATAAAGAAAGGATTCTAACTGATAATTACGGCATAACAAAAAGTCATTTCAAACGTAACGTACTTACTAAATATCCTTAATTTGTTAGTCTCTGTATCTTTTAAATTATCTGTGTAACAAGATAAACAATCAAGCAAGGCAGTAATAGACTGTCGCATCGATGTCCTATGGCATACGCGACAGGCAATCGTGGCGGACGAAGCACTGAATCAAAGCTTTATTCCGACTTCCATAAAGTTCGTTTAAATAGCCACGATAAGTCGTCGCGTTCAGCTATGTGGGTTTAGCGTCATGTTCAAAATGCGATTATTAAATTAAGGCACAAGGACCGTTGTTGAACGCCGGACCCCCGCCGCTCGGAGCCATTCTCAGCACCCACAAATATGCTCCAATGGACCACTACAGATTTGGTGCCAGGATAATATCAATGTGATATTTCGTGGTCGTGTTTAGACAAGAATGATGGAGCGGATAGCGACAAATGTCAAAGAGGGTGAAGTGGCGTTTAGGGATGGCACTATGAACAGATGATGCTTTGATTTTGGCATTAACGTGTGTTGTTGTCGGATGAGTGACGGTTGATGAACGGACGATCTTTTGATGGATGAGCCTGCCGAGTTATTCTGATTTTATTTAAGGAAAAGGAGTGTAAAGTTCTTAAAAAGTTGGCAACAAGCATTTGAGTCCCTTGGATTTTCAAGCGCGCATAGGCTACGGTAAACGATTACCATGAAACCGGTCGTATGCTTTTTGCCACCAGAAGTCCAAGCAAGGGTGAGACCGCTTGGGAACTACAGTCTAATATTTTGAGGGGATGCTATGCCCAATTGTGGGACATGTGTAAGCTGGTCACGTTGATGATGAATTTGAGTATTGTTGAGTAAGTAGGTATTATAACTGCAATCGTATTGTTGTATTGACGTAAGTTTAGTATCAGGCTATGTACTCTACTTACAATACACTGTTGATAAATACTAAGACCTTTTACAAAACGATGCTATATTGTAAACTGATGTTTATTTAATCTATTACATGCTTTCTCACAAACAATATTCCATTCATGCTTATAAATACTAATAAACAATCGTGCCTTTACGAGCTATGACAAATCCGAATTACAATCATAACCTTTATCCAGCGCATTCTCGACGCATTCGGGGCAATAAAATAACTCATGTCCAATTTATGTTAATACAATAAATACTGGCATAAATAATACTGACTGAAGGTCTAGAAGACAATTTAAATTTATGTTTGTGAAAGAACCTACTGTCTTGAGTACCAGTAACAATACCAAATTGAATAATTTGTGCTCACTGAGAACCTTGAACAGTCATGCTACTAAGCAGAGAAAGTCATCGGTAAAAACTTTTTGGTTAGTGGCATTTCGCGATTGTCGTTACACGCTGCCAATTTACATACCTCAAGGCGAATTCGGTTACGACATGAGTGTTTACGCGAACGAACTTCAACCGCAATAATACTTCATAGCAAATAATGGTATCAAAAGTACTGTTATTAAAAGGAAAGAGCGACAAACCGACAGATGCTCGCGGCCATCTTGCGGCGGTGACGAAGTATCGGCTGTCGGGTTCGTGACTTTGTGGTCGCAATGTCTCCATTTAAAATCAAATTTAGTACCTAGTGTTGCCAAAATTACCACAAACAACAGACAAAAGGTGCCAGGCAACATACTACACATGACGGCGGTTAAGTACAGCTTGTTTGAAGACGTAGCTAATACAAATAAACAAAAGGGAAAGAGTGATCGATTGTGATGTACCTAACCTATGATAAAATGTACGTAAATAGAATTGTAATCAAATTAAATCGAATTGAGTTTATTTATGGTTTGCTTGTTGTCATTTTAAAATAAAAAGACATGTGTTGTGTCATTGGCTTTTTTTTTAGTACCTAAGTCTCATTACAATGTACTGTATTGTTGTTGATGCCCCAAATAAAATAAACAAATAAAATAAAATAAAACTCAATCAAAATTCTCCATCAATCAATTCGCATTTTTCCTCGTTGCATAATAAATCGATTCACTGTTTGAACTAAAATTCTCTAAGCGCACTAAAATGTCTAATCCAGGCACTTGCATAACACAGATTTCGCAAATCACTTAACGGTTATAATAAAAACAATATATAAGCATACGAGACAAGAGGTTGTGGAGCGTGAAATTGCCATCTGCGTCGCTAACACTGGCAAATGCACGCGTAAGTAGGTAAGTAGGTACGTATGTAACCTACGCGCCACTCAACGATCTGAACCTTTATTAGGGTTCCTTACAAACATAACCCTTTCACCCATGGAAACGGTTAGTAAATACGTATTTGTAACTTATATGTATATTACATTTTCATACCTACTTCAGCTTTCTAGAGTAGAAGACTAATTCGCTCTTATTGTTCAATTTCAGAAGAGATAGGCATCGTAAAAGCTGAAGTAGAGCTTCCAGGAGTTTATTAATCAAGTGGAACGTCTCTGGGCTTAGTGGCATTTTTCTCCAAGGATGTCGTGTTCATTATTTCCCGGGAAGGCGGGCGGGATGATGAGAAATTAATCCGGGGGTGGGCAGGTGCCGTCCGTCGACGCAGGTGCTGTGGGCCAATTTGCGACAAGCGCGACGCAGCGCCCGCGCCTATGCTGCGCCACTAATCCGTACAACTACGTCTTCGGCTAATACCAGCGTTCTTTATAGAAAACTGTAAGAATACGGGTAATCTGAAGGTAAACCGGAGTTAGTTGTTGGTCATTTAAGTTTAAAAATAAATACGTGGATTAGCTACGCTATTGTTGCAGATTCGTTGTAGTGGGATTCCTGTGTTTCCCAAATAAAATTTGCAATTGATTAATCATCAACCCTAGATAAAATTACTTTGTAATACGGTACCGCAAAAATAAATCAATATGAATCTGCTGAAGTCTATCGACATATAAAAAGTAAAATAGTGTATATTAGCTTATAATAACACAATTTCACACAAAACAGCGGAAAACAGTCGCATGCGCGCGAAAGGCACGGCACAGTAATCCGGACATATCTCGGTACATTTCTCAGCGCGACACAGCGGGACTTAGCAGAAAGCCGCGCCGCGCAGATGCTTATCTCAATAACAGTTTTACTTATTTTTGCGAGACTGATCCGCCCCCGGTGGATGCCTCTAATGAAAATAGAGGAAGACGTCTCAGACAGCCGCGGGATGGGACTCCGCGTCTCCGCAGCCGAGCACCGCACGTGAATTGCAAATGACAAACTGTGCTTGTTCCGATGGGAACGATCCTGTATTTGCAAATGCATGAAATATTATTGAGTTTTCGTGAAACAGTTCCTTTGTGTAGATAGATGTGCGAGCGTTTTTCGGCTAAGTGTAATATTGGTAGAATAGGCATACCTATTTTAGTCAATGTCCCCACTCTTCTTAGGGTACCTAATTCTAGGATGTACCCATTAAACTTGAAAGGTAGCTAATAAATACAAAGTTTTTAAAGATTCTTTTGAAGATGACTGTTATTAGTATACTTGCTATGCTTATTAAATGCTAATAAATAAAAGCAAACCATTTGCATTAAAACTCCTTTAACGGGTTCAAAACATAGAACTTATGTTAGTTCACATATTCCGCCTGAAGTAAGGCTGATTAATTTATATATATACTACACATATTTTCAACGGGATATACATATATACATATAGACTTTAACGAGAAATAATCCCGTAAATAATATGTTAACTCAAGGTGTAAATTTTATCATTCCAAATACCCAAATAGCTTACAAAGTGACCTACTGATACTTATAAGTATACAAACAAAGTAACGGACAATGTGCTTGTGCTATTATAAGAGAGGAAGAGACATTTGGATTTGGACACGTGATATTTAAGACCAAGCGTCAAAATCGTTAACGATTATGGGGACAGAGTTAAAATAAAACGCGCCTCAGCTCACTCGTCAGGCAGCAATTAAACGATGGAACACATTGCCGCTTTAAATCAAATTAATTGTTAACACTGCTGCGTTAGGGATGGCAATTCGTCCTGAAATATATTCTAGATTTAATCGAGCACTGAAAGACCGATGCCCAATTAATATTTTTTTGACAATGATGTTGGCTGGACATCTAACACCGCAAGGCATCGTCCTGACAGAACGCGAATGGGCGAATCAAATGTTTGTACCTAAATCTATTCGCGCGAACTTAGTTCGTACGAACGCGCGATCAAAAATATTGAACTCGAATAGGTGTCCTAACTGGCAATCGCACGACGCGGTCGCGCGACTCAATCAATTCAATCAATTCGCGCGATGATCATTCGCGTTCTATATTAGGCCACCAAATTTTCGCCATCGCGCGAACACGCGATGGTCGCATTGCTTAGATACTCGAGCGATGATCACAGGACGGTGCCTAAGAGACTCCAATCCCAAAAGCTAGCCACTTAGTATATAACGTGTCCACGAAAATGCGAATACGCTAGTGCAAGACGACATCGAAATTCTCGTCATGCGTAAGCTGTGTAAGTAATTTACAAAACAAATTAAATTTAAATTATATTGGTAATTATTATACATGTCAAGAATATTTGAATAAATATTTATATCGAATTACAAAAAAAATTTATTAAACTATGATAAAATCTAAAAGTTAACTAAATATACAAAACTTAAAACTAAATAAATATACCTAACTATTAAATATAATTCCAGTAAAGTACCAGATATGTATGTAAAATCTGTTTTTTTTAAAGTTTAAGAATTTATTTCTGGATTTGATTTGAAAACGTCATCCCTACCCAATTCAAGAGGCTCGGGCTCCTTTGCCGCGACAAACTTGCGACTTGCAACGACATCCAGCGTTTATTCGGTCGCGAATTAACGGCCGCCCTCGTAAACCCGCCTTGTCGTAAACTGAACGCCAAAGTTTTGGGAGCGCAATATAAATTAATAAGTAGATATTATATTATATTAATTATATAGGTATGTATAATACCCTCCTTGCAAAAAAATTGGGCACCCATGGTTTTTGTACTTTATGTGCATAAAAGATTACTTTCTAAGCTCTTACTAAAAATCTAAAAACCATTCTTTTGTAGGTAGTACCTACATAACTACATTTTGAAAAATAGGCTGGAAACCGGATCTCCGTTATATTAGTATCTAATAGGTAAAGGTAGGTAATATGAGAATATTTTAATTTTTCACAAAACTACCACTGAAGAACCGATCTTGGATATACAATTAAAATAAGATTTAGATAAAAATATGTCAACCACGATAAGAAAACCCAAAAAAATATTTACGGAGGTGTTAAGTCACACAAACCCAACCACCGGCTAAATTATTTCGGGATAGGTTAGTAATTTTTATAAGGCAGATAATGTATATAGGTAAATCACGTCTTTATCTCTTACGGGGTAGACAGAGCCTAAGGAACAAGACCTAAAGGCCACGCTTAGCATGATTGTGGGCGTATAGGTTGAAAGGGGAATCAAAATAGTGATGGGTTGCAAACCGCATCGCCTATAACATGATTCTTATGCCCATTCTATCGATGGGCTTTTACCATCTGCGCGGGAAGAGAAGCAACTGGTAGGTACATTCTGTGTTTTTTCTGTACTATATGTATAGTACGCGCTTAAGCCAAGGGTGGAGGAATCGTGGACCGAGTTTGTTTTATTTTATCAAATACATTTCACAATTACTTAAACAAATTATTATTTTAAATGATCTAGTGAAATCATTATATTATGTATGACAGTATTTTGGATGAAATGAAAAAACTCAGCCCGGATTCCTCAGAGACCGCGGTCAAAGCTTCAGACTGTACAAAGCTAGTATGTAAATAATATACCCTCAACTTTAATGCAGCTTTTTTGCTGTCATCCTCGCGAGACTTAATTCAAAGCAAACTGACCGCGCAACTATCGTTCGCCGCTTATTAAAAGGCCATTCTCGTGAAACACCGCAAAGTACAGCGCGGTGAAAAATCTTGCGGTGGCAGAGCGCACCGGCGCCTAATTAGGTCATTTGCCATAATTGCCGGCTCCAGATTGGTTTTTTCGCGTCGACATCGTCCCGCGGGACCCCAGTACACTCTAATGAACACTTCTAGCGCTGAGAGCGTTGAATAAAAATCGAATTCCTCCACAGCGGTCCTTTTAACGATGTAACCGTAAGTACGAGAGTCGGGTGTGTACTTAAAAATGGTGCTCTTAACTAAGTAAGCTTGTAGGTGCTTGGGTTATATTATGTTTAAGAAAAAGCAATAAGAGACGACAGACAAACCATTTAATTTATATCGGAGTATTAGTGATAACATTATTTATGGAATTAATTTTCATCATCAACATAACTTTCCTAAAATAAATTCATGAATTGCGCTACACTGTGAATTTACTTTAAAGTATGATGATGTTAAGAGAGCCTTGGGCATAAGAATAAAGAAGATTAAAAGTGTAACTTGGGTGGCTTACACACAATGACACAAGGGTTACCACAAGTTTTAATCAAGGTAGATATCAAGTATTATTCTATTACTAAATGTGTGTGAGTGACGGGCGACCGTGACGATTGACACCAACCGAACTGACACCAACTCCCGGAAAGAAACTAGATTATCCCAGAAAGTTACTATTAAATATACAATATATATATCTAAATGAATCCCTATTTCCCTTGGTCACGGCATCACGCGTGAACGGCTGGACCGATCTCGCTGATTCTTTTTTTGTTGTGTTTGTTATTGTCAGGAGAAGGTTCTTATGTAAAAATACTTGAAAAATCTGGTACGGGGGCGAAGCCGCGGGTAACAGCTAGTATACAATACAATAACTCTTTATTGAACACCCCAAATATTTTAATGGGTCTTTATAAATAAAGCCTAAAAAAGCCTAAAAAGCCTAAGCGCTAAAGCGCACCTTATGATTATAGGCAAGGAATTCCACAACAGTAAAGCCTGAACAAGAATTTGGAATTAGAAAGAGGTACAGTAAGCAGAAAATTGTGAGAACATCTTATAGAGGTAACGCAACTAAATCGCTCTTTGATCGCTTTTTTGAATATACAGGGCCTCTTAAAATTATACCTGAATATATCAGCAGGTGGTTATGGTGGTGGTGGTGGTTACCCAACCTTAGCTTGTAAATGTGTTTCAGGATTTTTTAAATCATAGTTGACAAAATGTTTCAATACATTGATCAATGTTCAAAGTGAACCGCGCCAAAGGCGGGAATAAATTTTGAATCAAATATTTTAATGAAAAATCTTTGTAGGAATGTTCTGTCAAAGTAACCGAATCACCTGCTAAAATATTCCGTGACAATCTTAAGAGACCAGTATACAGGAGTTTCGTTTCTAGGGGTTTCAATTATTCAAACTAAAAATGGATTGCAACTGAAAATTTAAGGCATTAGGTACCATAAAGTCGGTTACTTGACCGAACGGAAGGTAGCTTTGGCCCTTTACCTACCTGCATTGCACGGTCTCGTCGTCTAAGGGTAGACGGGCCTAGCGTACGGGACCTCCCCTTCTTGGCGTGGTCCTGGTGGAAGCCGGGGCCACCGGGGGGGATTTGGTGGAGAAACCCTAGTGGCATCCCACTGCATCCCCATCACACCGGATTGAGGCAACTCCGGAGAGTTTTTAGTTTGGGTATACCCCTTCGGGGGGAAGTCCCGCATAACCAGCAGGCATCCCCGTGCCCAGGGCATCCATAAAGATTTCCTCTACGTTAAAAAAAAGAAAAAGGTAGCTTTGGCCCATATGAAAACCATATTCAGAAGGGTTTGTCAAAAATCATCAATCAATCAAATGGTAATGTGCCATAATTTCAATAAAACTTTGACCGAGTTAATGTTAATCCCAAAGGCCAAAGTTACCCTCCAGGCCTTTTTTTCGGAGGCCAAATGTATTACGCTCTATCCACCGCACCTTTGCCGTTGAGAGAGAGAGAGATACCCTCCAGGCCTAAAGCAACCCGATCTTACGGTAGTCTGTCAAAGATCGTGATTTTAATCGGTTTATTTTAACGACAAAAATATAGCAGTGGTTAAAAATCAAACTTTTACTTTAAATTCACGTTTAAGTGATACTTTGGACAAATAGGTTAGTCCTTATTGTTTTGCACTGTATTGATCATAGTGGAGGAACTGATCTCGATGATGGGCGGGTGCTGTTTGATCATGAAGTCGCGCACGCGCAGCTCGTCGCGCAGAAGCACGAGATTCTCGTAGTGCGTAGTCGAGGAGTCGAGGAGCTCCACGCATGCGCGAAGCGCCGCCGTCTGCCGTTCTTTCTCCAGCTCCATGGCGGTTTCCGTGGCCTGGCTGACTGTCATCACGCTGTCAACTAATTCATCTAACCTAAAAATTAAAAAGTTGGTCAGAGATGTCCGTTTTGATCTTCTGAAAATGGAATTTCAGTATATTCTTAAGGTAAGTTAAGAAGTAAGATGGTAAGAATTAATTATGTGAATTTCAATATATGTATACACAATTAAATTAGTGACAGAACCTTCTGTCACATTAATTAATAAACTTAATGTTCATTAATTTTCAAAATATGCTGAGGTACGGTCAAGTGCAAAAATAAGTATTAATAGGAACTTCTCAAAAATATGTCCCACGACCTTATTACGCCGGTGTAAGAGCGTATGGTACTTATTTTTGAATCTTTGTCTCGATACATATTATTACACTTGACTGTACAATACACATTCGAAAAAAAATTACAAAACCGCTATAATTTGTTAGCTACTCGTACCTATTTACCGCTACTTAAAGCAATAACGCTATGAGGGAATACGTTGTATAATCAATGCTGATCAACACAAAGCTAGAGTTAGATTTTTCGCCCCCAAAAACCCCTAAATAGCAAATTTCATCGCAATCGTTAGTTTCCAAAATCCCTGAAATAAATAAATTTATGGGAATTGCTCGGTTAATTTAAAAAAAAAAATCTAAACACAACAAAAGTCAAAGCAAAACTCACCTGCGCCGTCGCAACTCGAGATAGAAACAAAACAGGAGCACCAGCGTGGTAACAATAGCAGCGTTCAGTTGCGGCCACGTGAAGTGCTGGCTGAGAATGTGCAGCCGAGTGACCCGCACCTTTGGCACCACGTCCCACACCGAGAACTCCGGCAGCAGCAGCGTCAGCGGCATGGCGAAGGCCACCATCACGCCCAGCACCGCCGTCGTGTCCCACTCCGTTTGGCTAGACATTACGGCACTTCACTTGGACGGGGAAACTGATCATAGTAAGCACTTTGCGAAATTTGGATAGGTACGAGTGACATTTGAATCATTGAAGGATGGTATGATGGGTGTTATTGGGCTGCGACCTGCTTTAATAATAGATAATTGTGATATTCCGAAAAGGTTTTATTTCGTTCCATTTTAAACGTCTTTGTATTTTCGTGAACGTGAATAGACTATGGGTGTAACCAAAGTGTCAATCGATTACGACTCTCATTTGACCTCACTGTTTCTAACTTATTGTTCCCAAGCTAATCACAGCAGGTTGAACTGATTTTACCTACTAGTTTATGCTGCTGAGTTTCTTATTTTATAGTTTCCTTAGGGAGGTCCATGCCTCTACAAAACGGGGCCAGAATGTCGAGGAATGTAAATGAATCGTGACTTTGCGCTAGAAATGCCATTCCTACTCTACCTACTGTCTACATAAGTGGGTTGTTGTTGGTTTTATGTAAAAGTCGCGAGGCAGCAAATGGTCCGGCGCGGGTCCGTCACGGCGCGCCCCGCCGACAGACACTCACGCGGCATATCAATTTCGACTAGGTACACACAATAAAATTGGACGGTCTCCGGAGAGGGCTTAAACGATTCGCCGTTTTGTCTCGGGGCCCAGCTGTGTAATGACCGGGGCAGGAAAAAATTGTCAGCAAGAAAACGCGAGGGTAGTCGGGTTTATGTGCACGCGGCAGCTGGCGGCGGCGACGCGCTCCTAACGGCCTCTGCTTACCTCGCAAAACCCGCGCCAATTTTATTTATCGAAAATATAAACCGATTTGCGGAGGGCCCTCGTAAATTCTGGACGGCCGATTTATGGCGGTTACAGGGCGCGCTTAAAACCAACTTGCTTCTTAAGAACTCCTCTTCCTATTCTTTATTTCCTTACGTAAACAGATCATGATCTAATCTTGATACTAGCGAACCGACCTGAAAATATAACCTACAAGAGACAGCATCAAAACTAGCACATGAGCATTCAAATACCACGTTCAAATTGCTGCATAGAAAGGCCGCAGCGTAGTAAAAAAACAGTTAATGCAGGGATGCCGTCTAGACTACGGTCTGTTTACCATGGCATTTTTTGTCAAGTTCCTACTATGAAAATGTGGAATAGGTATAGTTACTTATTCCCCTACAGGCCGGCACCGGGCCAGCGATTTTCTTGGGGTTGCTGATCCCATGGGTGGCGGTGATTGCTTACCATAAGACAACCCGCCTGCTCGTTTTCCTCTCTTTGTCCATAAAAAGCACAATAGGTTTTTTGCGCGTAGCGTTTTCCGTAGTAAAAAAACGTTCATAGTAGCTAGACTCTAGGTACTTTGCCAAAGGGTGAGGTTTCTAGTGGGTAGGTATATTTTCTACTCTTGGTAGGTACGTGGTACGTGCTGCCGGCAAACTTAGTTCACGCCTGCACGAGTAGGTAGCTACCTAAATAAATACATTTAATTAATCGTAATTTGTCCAATAAAACTGTTTATTCAAATTTCACAAACAACAAAAAGAATGGCACTGTACTTAGCACCACTTTTAGATTTGACAACTTTCTCTTTTCTCTGACGCAATGAGAAGCAACGCACTAAGCGACTAGCATGATAGACAAGCAAAAAAAATTGCGAGTTCCATCCTACCTAGCCGTTTTGACGACTCAGTGCTAATCCAAAACAAAACAATAACCATATTAATTGAGTAATGGTGTATCGCGTGCCGAGGCGCATTGGCTCACAGAATTAACAAGCTCGGCGGTGACTAGATCGCGAACAGCCCCCGCGGGCCGCGGCCCGAATCAATTAGGTGATTTGAGGGTCGCTTGCGTGCACGCCGAGTCAATAAAAACCCTTGATACTTGCCCACTTTAAAGAGGTTCTCCGTCAACTTTTACTGTACCATGGGTAGTCATTTTACCATGGCGTGGCGTCCATAGTACTCGATTCCCACTGGCTTGCCTATTTTAAGGCAGTTGGGCACTTTATTGTGCAGAATTAGAGGAAAAGGCTAGTTAAATTCCTTTCGGCTTGCCTTCTGGTATACTTGACGCTACACGACTGCGTTCTACTTAATCAAGTAGTCACCTAATCGAAATATTTAAAGTGACACGGTTTTACACTTTTAAATCTTAATTACATACTTAGTTTGAGTCTTTAAAAAACCACATTTTACGATTATCCGTCAGACGGTGGTGACGATTCGTGTCTTCGTGAACCGTATCATGATACTGCATAACATACGAAAATTCAGACTTTAGTGTGATACTTGACGTAGTGATAGGTTGCCGCTAGAAAAACAATATCTAGTGTGAGTAGTTCGAAGAACTCGCACAGCTAAACGAACAAACATAATCGTGATACTCTACACTTTTAAACCCGGAAGGTTGGTAGGTAGTTCAGTGTTGCCAATCCTATACAAGCGTAAAATGCATGAAGGAGCAATGAAACAACAGTAGGTAATTTAAATGATTAGAATATGGTTTAATATGTGAATGTCTACAAATGTATAAAATATCAGTCACCTTAGCATTTACAAACACATAATTGAATGAATAGATTGCAACCTTCTCAATCTTTTCTGACTTCTTTTAAAAACCGGCCAAGTAACGCAAAAGTCTTAAGTTTAAAAAGTCAGCCAAACGGAACCCTAGGGCACTGTAAAACCTTTTCATATTCAACGTCGGAGTACTTTGACACTGACAGACACAAGTAACAAGCGGATCACTTATTGTGATATGGTTATACAGATATGCGGTCGTATGCGTAACGCATTTTTCCGCCGCAAAAAAAAATGGTTATACAGATATACAGTGGTTCAGGGTTCATTTTGGTTGACCGTACCCTACAGAGAAGACATATGACTTGTTAATACCTTCAATTTATAACTTTATTTTAATTTTATTATTACTTATGTTGTAGCAACCATAGTAACATACTCATGAGCTCGTAAGCCATAGACAGTGGAGGCTTAGAATAAGGTCCTGTTGGACACGCTTTGGGGTACGGAACCATAAAAACACAGAAAAAACTACTTCTGTGCCTCCTGTGACAGTGATACAAGTGCAAGTCGTCATTTTACAGGAGAGCGAAAATAAGACTTTTAGAAAAAACTGATTTGTGAGCCGGGGCAGCTGCATTTACCGAAGCACTTTTTATAGATAAAAATATAATCTATAAACGTGCATTTAGTGTTTTTCGGTAAATATTGTAAGTTCCAAGAAAATCGCGAAAAACCCGTGATTTGTACCTATTGAAATGTCTAATATGAGTAAATAGGTAATATGTAAGGTAGATGATACAAGTTCAGTTATATTATCATGGTGCACCCTTGGAGCACCCATAATATCTCTTGGTGTAAACTGATATACATGAACTCGTAAAATCCTATAACTCAGCGTTATGTTCCTAGTTCAATTTTTCTAGACCTAAAGTAAAACTACTACTAAATAGATTTTTTGACAGCAAAATTATATCAATATTTCTGAAAAAAATGCTAAAAAATTAAATGTGAAAATAAATTCAATTTCACTTATACCACAAAACATGAACATTGCCTTTAGAGCAATTACATGACGGGGGTTACAACTTGATATATGTCAATGTGTACTGACCAAAAAATTCGCTATTTTTTTCTGATTATTTCTAAATAAAAACACACAAAAAGGTACAAGTCGAGTTATATCACTGACCACAGGAGGCACAGACTTAATCCACGAAGCACAATACAATGCTTGAAAAAGCAGTCGCAATTACTAACTCTATGGTGAAACAAGACAACCTACCGTACAATGACCTCGGTACCGCTCTGCTTTCAGAGCAGGACATGAGTGCGTGAGAGCCAACATTGGGGGCGGCAGACGTAAGCTTGCCTTCGGAATCCAAAAGCTTATTGGTTACTTACTTGACATGAAATGACTGTTTCATAATTTTTTTATTTTTTATTATTTCTTTTCTCTTCGACATTGGAGACATCTCCAATTAATTTGTTTGACGGTGGAGGCGTTTTAGACCTCCACTGAACTTAATTTTATTTATTTTTTTATTTTTTTTATCTTGTTGTTTTGACTAGTAGAGACTTTATACATCTCTACTATAGATTAATATAATTTAAGGGTCGGGGACCTTATACATCCCTTTTATAAATGTATTTAATTTAAGTAGAATTTAAGTATTCTTACTGTATTTTATTTTGAAAAAATGACTTTCTGCCAAGTTTCTTGCGGCGCATTCTTCTTGGCAATGATGGTCTTTCCGAATGCGTTGGTAGTTTCAAAAAGACATGTAAAAGAGCCCTTGGCGGCCAATTTGCAAAATAAAATTTTCATTTTCATTTTCAATTAGTTTATTGATTTTTTACACAATATCATTGCGTAGGTAATGACTACGTAAAGTTCCGAGATATTAAAATGATTTCAGCAATTCCAGATTTAAGTGTATAGCTTCTAGACGAGACGAGCGAGTAGCAAAGAACAGTGAAACAAACGATATGCCTGCACCTGTATGTAGGTACAGTCGAGGGCATTAATATCGATACAGCAATCATGTCAAATAAACCTTATTCTATGTGGCGTAAAAGTATATAGATTTAGACGTCTTGGTAACGTACCTACATATATATTTATTTTGATTTAATTTTAATTTACTATCAATTGTATTTCTTGATTGAATGATTGAAATAAATTTCATTTCATTTCATTTGTGCCCTTGACTGTAGGTACCTAATATCGGGCATTGATACAACCTTTTCTCAATATCATAGAACGCATACCGTCATTCAGACTTATTTTTTCTAGAACTAGGTAAGGCCTCCTCCAAAATTCGCCATAACAATAGCTCATTTAGCTGCTCTCAGCTGGCGTTTGTTGCCATTTACTCGATCATTAATTATCTCATACCTACATAGTCGCGACTTTGACAATAAAACTATTTCGTACGGACGGTTGTGGTGGCTTATCAATGATGCGCCTTCCGGTACCTACTCCGTCTCTGTTTAGTTTGAAAACTCTGCTATTTCAATGTTTTAAAGCTATGTCGTTTTGATACCTTTGCAAAATAACCAAAATCGTTCTTTGATTGTTAATTTTATATACTCTCCATAAAGTATTACGCAATTTTATCGAAATAATCTTACCATGAGCCAATAATTGCTACTGTTCAAGTTATAACATGGCACATGGCATATGATAGTTATTGTAACCATCAGCGAAGTATATGGTAGGTACAATACAATACAATACAATACACAAATCACGTCTTTATTCTTTACGGGGTAGAGAGAGCCTAAGGTGACAAGACCTGCAAGTCACATTTAGCATAAAACATAATAATATTAATAAGACGTGGCCGCCAACTTCGTTCGTCAAATCAACGTTAAGTTCGTCTTTAGCGACATTATCATGTGATAGGAAGTTGGATGATAAGTGATAGACCACATACTTGGCCGATCGTACCTAATTAATATAACAGCTACTTAGAAATTAACATTATAATGTGTGAATGTGACGCTGTGGAGTTAAAGGCAGGGATTGAGATTATTTGAGATGACGATAGTAAACACAGTAATACTAAAGCAGTAGACTCAGGTGTACCTTAGGTGATTAATTTACCTAAATAGGTTATTGAGGGGAACTCTGACACTTGAAATTATATTATACAAGTTTGTACTAAGGAGCCCGTGTCGTAAAATTAATGCTAGGTAACACTAAATTCAAACATTTAATTTTCCAAAAAAATTGAACGTAACGTTTGCAATCATAAAATCAACTTTAACTTCAACTTTTTGACGACACGGGTCCTTTTAGAGGTACAGTCAAGGTCACCAGTATCAGTATGTATACACCCCAAAGTGACAAAAATATGTATACATACTTTAATTATAGTAGCGTTAAGGTTTATTTTCACATAATTTTGTAACTTTGCGCGAATCCATATTTTTGACCTTGACAGTGCTTAACATTTTTTTTAAAGTTACTTACACAAATATGTTTAGTTATAAATTGTTATAAACAGGTTGCACCATGGCTTTGCACATATTTTGCATGCAAATGTGTGAATAAGGCAATAAAAGTTATTAAGTATCTGATTGAGTTAGCCAGTCGATAACTACTCATTTTGTGAAATATTTTTACGACTAACGTTTCTCTTAAAGCTAAAAATAGCACATGCCGCTTATTCAAAATAAACAAAAACCATATACATATATTTAAATAAAAATAATATCAAATCATCAGGAGATTAAAGTTATGTGATGTAAAAGTTGATGCTGCTCAGATAGTTATTTCAGTCTTTAAATAGACTCGAAAATATCTAGGTATCAAACCTCATTGTGAAGTCAGATGACAACGCTATCGAATTAATAAACTCTTATGTTACGGGTAATTGCACAGCTTCGGTTTTAAATTAATACTTACTTATCAGTAGATCACATTATTTCCCAACCATTGTGACACTTCCACTATCATATAAATTAAATATCACTCGATATCGTTCGAATTGACGCATATTCCAGACAATAATTAATATAATGATATTCTGCAAAAATTTACATACATACATTCTGAACTTGAATTCCAATCCAGGCAATACTACCATAACTAGACCAACCGTTTAAACGAGTCCTCGTCCGCGTCGTGCAGGGGCGCGGGGTGGGTCGACCGCGGGGGCTGAGAGAGGTGCGGGCGGTGCGGCCGGCAGGCGCATGACACGCCCGCACCTCTCGGTCCCCTTTGTCGTCTTACCCCGCGCCCCTGTGCCGCGCGGGCGAGGACTCATTTAAGCGGTCGGTCTATAATACCTACAACGTATAATATAATTTAGCTACTACTTTGCTTAAAAATACATACTTTGCCTTATTTTACGTAGAGAATTGTAGGTAGCTACACAATAGAAGTTAACGCATAGGTATAGCTAGGTATAGGATGTACAGGCACACGATATGTCCAGTATTATACAAAAATAAAGTACCTAATATTACGCTGCATGAGATTAACCCGGTACCTACACACATCCGAAGTATCAAGGGATTATGCTCATATAATATGAATTCTCACACTTGCGTTTGATACGCTAGGCATTTTGGCCAGTGTATAAATTGGCCATGACAAATATTAAAGTACTCTAATATCAAGTAAGGTCTTCTGGAAGCAATATTGAAATTATTTTCACTATATACTTGTATTACTTAATACTATTCCTATCGATTTATATAATTTAATTTTTAAAATCGTATTTTTTAAAATATTAACCTTATACAGGGTGTATACGGGGGCGTGGATCAAACGAAGACCAAAGGTAGGGGACCTCAGGAGCTACCGAATCGACCCCCATGTATGTTCAGCGATTTTCATTTATTTCAGTTATGAGCATTTTATCGAAAATTTCAGAAATGTCGGATTTCAGGTATAATTTCTTAGTGGTAGCTGAACTATTCGACCTACGACCGTGATTTTTTTTTTGGAAGTAGTGAGTTAGCGGGTCTTAAAAATAACAATTCCATTTTAACTCGTGTCATCATACATTTAACAACAAAAAATTAAACTCTCAATAATTTGAGTTTATTAAAAAATTTCATAAATTTTCAAAGGTCATTTTTTTATTTTTTTCACATAACTTTTTTTTCTGCAAAGTACTTTAAAAACTACCTTAGTTTATGTAGAATTTAACCAGCAAAATTTTCTTACGTAGTCCCAAGGCATCACTTTAAAAATAATATGGGAAGGGCACTAGTAGTAAAAAACACTTTTTAAATCGCTACGTAAAATTGATTTTAAATGGAAAATGGAAACGGCACATGATAGAAAAAAAGAAAATGGAATAACAAAACACAAAAATAGCTTTTATTTTGAATTAAAGTATTTTTTATTATTATTATTAAGTAGAAAAACATTAGATGCTTTCATTTTTAACTACAGTAAGTTCAAAATGTCCACCGTTATTAGAAATACACGCTCTGCACCTTTTTTAAAAAATACTTTTAAGATTGCTTATTGCCTCTTCGTTTTCATAAAAAAATTTTTTTAAAAAACTAATGAAAAAATTTAATGACAACGAAGAAGCAATACGCGAACTTAAAAGTATTGTTTTAAAAAGGTGCAGAGCGTGTTTTTCTAATAACGGTGGACATTTTGAACACTTACTGTAGTTAAAAAACGAAAGCATCTAATGTTTTTCTACTTAATAATATTTTTTTTTATTACAATTTTTTTCAAAATAAAAGCTATTTTTGTGTTTTGTTCTTCCATTTTTTTGTTTTCTATCATGTTCCGCTTCCATTTTCTATTTAAAATCAATTTTACGTAGCGATTTAAAAAGTGTTTTTTGACTACTAGTGCCCTTCCCATATTGTTTTTAAAGTGATGCCTTGGGACTACGTAAGAAAATTTTGCTGGTTAAATTCTACATAAACTAAGGTAGTTTTTAAAGTACTTTGCAGAAAAAAAAGTTATGTGAAAAAAATAAAAAAATGACCTTTGAAAATTTATGAAATTTTTAATAAACTCAAATTATTGAGTTTTATTTTTTGTTGTTAAATGTATGATGGCACGAGTTAAAATGGAATTGTTATTGATAAGACCCGCTAACTCACTACTTCCAAAAAAAAAATCACGGTTGTAGGTTGAATAGTTCAACTACCACTAAGACATTATACCTGAAATCCGACATTTCTGAAATTTTCACTAAAATGCTCATAACTCTGAAACAAATGAAAATCGCTGTACATACATGAGGGTCGATTCGGTAGCTCCTGAGGTCCCCTACCTTTGGTCTTCGTTTGATCCACAACCCCGTATACACCCTGTATAATTTAATTTATAATCTTATTTACACAGTTAAAAAGGTCTCAGCAACTTAAGCGTTTCAAAATATATTACTCTTACAATCATACTGAAAGACATTAAGATTGTATATTATCGTCAATTTCCTTTCACATACAACTTAACAAAGTACAGTTCAAGTTAAGAGTTCGAGACTGGGGGACTACTTCGAAACTCTAAGTTCGTATCATACCGTCCTTTTTACTCTCAAATTAATGACTATTAGCGAGAGCGGAACGGCACAAAACGAACTCCGAAAACAGAGTTTCAGAGTACAAGGCCTGCTATATTTTCGTGTGAGCCGCCTATGCCTACTAAGCGATCTCAGAGTTAAATGTTCATTAAAGACCTTTCGAGCACACCGGCAAAATAAAAATATAATATTTGGATCACAATGGGCATACAACATCATAGCCCTTATCCTCATAATACTCAACACCAAAGGTAATATTTTAGCAGCCAAGTTATAATCTGGACCCAGTAGCATAATAAAATAGGTACAAGTAAATAGTATTAGCCATTTTGTATTGAAATTCGCTAATATTATTTGTTACTATTACTACTATAATACTACTATAATGTTGGGTCCTAGAATTTTCTGGAAATTGGTAGGTATTTTGAAATTCGAGGCATTTGAGAACGAAGGCATGATGCGCAAGCAAGTTAAACCTAATAGCTGAATACTTCTTTACACTTCAATTTTTTTTAAGATGTTATCTTTACATTCGTTAATGCTACTTACATGCTAATGAGACAGTAACGTTCCTTTCAAATCAAATGTAAACTATTATCTGTTTATACTTAAAATTAACGCTATCGTACACATTGCCGCTAACGAAAAATTCTGTTCCACTAGTAAAAAGACGTGTACAATAAATAAAATATTAAAAAGAAGAACATTTCTTGTGAATATTCTCAAACGTTGTCCATAAAAACTGTACAAGTATGATTTAATGTATATATAAGCTAACATTTCGTTATCGATTTACAATTGATTTATTTCAAAATTAAAGCCATCACATTTCTTCTGATTTGCAGCTAAGGTACATGTTTTGTTTAAAAATACTGCACATGATTCTATGTATATTCACCAGAAAACAAAAAAAACATTTGAAAGTATCAAGTGATATTGATAAATAAAAAATCCTAGCTACAACTACAAGACCAATCATAAGCTGTCTTTGATATCTCTGAGTTTTAAATAGTAGTTTGGAGCTGCTTTTAGGTGAGGATTTAGATAGAAAGTTACATTAAACCTTAATATCTAATTACATTAAATAACAGTTTGCAGGCTATCAACAGCCTCCATAAGACTTGGAACTGAATCTACTTTCATACCTCTTTTGCGAAGATCATTCAATTCTTGCACCAACTTTGTTTTATCTCTTCCTAGTGTTTCCCTGGAATGTAAAATAAATATATTTATTAGCTAGCGTAGGGCAGACAAAGAGGAAGCGTAAATTTTATCTAATTACGGTTTTAAGGTTGCACAAACAAAACAAGGTTAGTCAGAGTCATGATTACGTCATTGAGTCTCGTGATCGCTGACGCATCTATTTAACATTGTAAGTAGGTAGACTTACATGGCATATTGTAATACTGATTAATCTTCAGATTATCAGCTATACAGGATTAATTGTACGTGCACATTTGAAGTGTTTTTTTATCTTGTAGGTATTATTAAGTAATTAACGACCACTTAATAACACTTTTGAATTTTGTTTATTTACTTACAAGGCAAATAAAATGCGAATTAGAGATAAAAATTATGTGTAGATTGTAAAGTACTTCTTATCTTAGATAAATTCTCTACATGAATGGCTATTTCGACACGTGATAACACTATGCATGCTTCAACTACGTTTTAGAATCCAGATAAAGATAATGCATTATATTATTAGAATTATCTAGATTTAAGTGATGTAAATACCATTTACCATATTGATATGCATGTATGTAGCAGCGGTATGTAGATTAATAACAGATCCGAGTCACTGACAGCTTCGTAACGTTTGAGAGCTAGTTGCGCCCACCGCTCAACTGGTCCAGCCAGGGTTCCTCCACTGACCCCCGCACAAGCCACCACGCGACAAAGAGCACTTAACACCACACGAGATCTATCTGTGTATACCTGAAAACCGCAGAGAAGAAGATTGTTTAATATTGATTGTTTAAATTTAAAAATCATTCCATTTATTTAAATAGGTGGAATAAAAGAAATCCTTTTGAGAAACTACAATTTTTGGAAAAAATATGACAATAAAGTAATTAATGTCCATTAAATCCATTTGTTTTTTGATTATTTTAGCCTAAATGCTTATATCTTTAATATCTTCGACTGATGCTTGTTTAGATTGAAGAACATTATGTCTTAAAATACTTAATTGTTTTTATTTAAATACATTTATGAGTAGTTCTACTAGCATTTCAATCTCATTGGAGAAAAGAAATGATCCACTCCTATACATAGAATAACGCTTTTATAAAATGATACAGTAAGATTGTTGTATTATGTATATCAAATTGTAAGAATTGTTTGTTCAGTTCTGCAATATTATAATATATGCAAAAGGAGACTTAGATCAATAATTAAAAAACTTGTAGTTGAGAGTTTGAGAAGCTTCATTGTGTGTCATCTCATCAGATGTACTTACAAGTAATCTGTGTAATTGGAGACCTTACAAATAAATACAAAGTTCAACATTTATGTTATGATAAGCTTAATTCTTTGTTTGTAATTGTTCCAAACTCTGAGTCATACATAATATCCTTTGTCTTCACCTAATAAGTCCAGACAATAGGCAATTTATGTATTGTTAACTATTTTAGATTAAAATAAATGGCAAAGAAGCTCATAGAGTCAATTACTGACTGGTAGAATACTAATGAGAGTTCAAAAATATCCAGACTGAACTCTACTGTAAAGGATATTCAAGTATTTACACACATTATCAACAAGCCATTATCTAAGTGTAAACATATTGTGGTCTATAAAATGAAAGATTATATTTACCTTATTTAATAATCGGAAACTGGTTTCTAGAATAAAAAGTGCTTGGTCAAACTGGCCCTCGTTAATTAGTCTTCTTGCTTCTGCCAGTTCAGCATCCTGGAAGAAGTCGATAGCTGGCTGGGATTCCCTCAAGCGTGACTCGCCTGCTATCAGCTCTAATAACGACTCAAAGGCAGCACATCTCGTTGATATTAAGCTCGGATCAAAGTTACCTACCACCATCTGTAATAATAATATTTTACCATAAGCTCATAATTATAATTTTGTTTGTAACTAGCAAACTTGATCATAAATAGGTAGTTTAATGACTTTATATAACCAACAATGCAACACAAAGCCAGATATGACCCACTAACAATCCAAACTATTTGAGGATAATAAATATCAGTCTGATGTTGACGTGAATACAAAAGATACGCCCACTTTTGCACTTCCGTGTAAACTAATTAATTTAACATGACTCATACCTTTCTTGGGAACGATATATTGAGTAAAAGCGCAGGGAAATCCTTCTTGAGCCCATTGTAAAGATCCAAGAAATGGGTGTATCTACGTTCTACATTCGCCGGATCAGGATCGGAGACATTTGATTCAGTGGAATCCTGTCTAACTTGTAACATGTAGGCCACGAACTTTTTTTCATTCTCAGTACCCGTAGAAATTCGCGAAGACACTATCTCAAACTTTAACATTGTTATTTGTTTCCGCTAACGTTGCTTGTGCGAACACCTCTTCACTCAAGCTCGGCGCGATAAAAAATATTATTCACAGTTCACAAATGAATCGAAACAATAACATTACAATAATAGATAGGGCGAAAGAATATGACATTTGTTTGACAGCAAAATTAAATGACAATGACAAACCAATTTCGCCCCTGACGTAGTGCTGCCATGTCAATGAAACAAAAATAACCAAATAGTTTTTTTTTTTTACAGAATTCATGATTTTGACCGCATTTCAAGTGACTGCGCGTATTAGATTAGAATGTCGAAAATAAGATCAATTATTAAATTAAGGCCGCGTTAGGTGGAACTCTTTGTCAGTCCCTAGGCTAATGATACTCTAATCTACTCAGAGGTTAACTGGTACAGATCCCAAGGATTAGTTCGCTTAGAGTTAGTTTTTTATAATGTTCGCCGTTGTTCAGAAAATTTTAAGAAATTGAGTTCTGAAATATCTTTTAATAATAATCCAGTTTTGATTTTTTTCTTTTTTTTTATTACTAGGAACTGACCAGTGATTGACCTCTATCTCACTTGGTGGAAGGTGCAGATGAGGCTAAAAGTGTAACTCACTGGTTCGTTATAGCCTATTCACTCTAGCCTTGAAGAGCTCTAGGTTGTATCTATTCTGTCCGGAAATACAGACGATGGGAGCGAATTCCATTCCCTAGCAGTTCGCATTAGGAAGGATGAAGCAAACCGCCTCGTGCGGGCCAATGGTATGTTGACAACAAATGGGTGAAAACGCTCCCCCTGTCTGAAAGTCCGTTGGTGAAACGGAGATGGAATGGAACTATAAGGTCGTGCAATTCCTGCGCACACTCACCACCAAAATGTATCCGATAAAAAACACACAGACATGCAACTCTTCGACGGTGTTCGAGACTGCAGCCTGTTCTCGATTAACGAGGCATCACCAATGAGCCTACGGGCTCGTCGCTCTACCGAGTCCAGCGCGGCCAACTGATACTTGGCAGACCCGTCCCAAAGGTGGCAGCAGTACTCCATACACGATCGAACCTGTGCTTTGTATAGAGTAAGAAGCTGTTCCGGCGTGAAGTACCGCCTCACCTCACCTTATATAGGACACCAAGCTTTTTAGCAGCAGATTTCGCCGTAGCGACTTAAGGAGTAGGAATATCTGTTGTTATGTACTTATAGTTGTTCTTCAGCACATTTCTCTTATTTGTAAGAGTTGTACTCAAGTAATGTTTCATATTTCATGACTACTTATTATTAAACCAAGAAAGCGTCAACAGGTATATATATTTAACAAATACATATTTATATTTATTTTGTATATATTTTTAGTACTAATTTTATGAAAAAGACACATAGTCTAAGTAGACTTTTTGTTCTTGTTCAAAATCTAGAAAAAATTCTTGAACGGTTTTTCTTCTGAAACGTGCATCGTATTTGAAAAACAATGAATCAAATTTTTAAATGTTGTATTCAATGTTGTTTTAAAAGTATGATTAGTAAACTCAGGATTAGAATTCAGTAAACAATTTTATAAAAGATGATCAAAATGAAATAACTTGGCAATACTATTGTTATGTCAATTAGTAAGTGACATTAACGTGCAGGCCCAAACAAAAAAAAGTGACATTGAAGTTCAACTGACAGATGTCAAAGAATAGTAAAATAAAAAACACCTTACACTGGATTCACACACATGCACTGTCGTTAAAAACGTGAATCGTTCGTCGAGCTAATAATAAATGTGATCTATTTTTTTATAATTTTAGGGCTGTGATTTTATATGTGTTTTATAGTAGTAATAAAATAAATTGTTACTTATTTAAAAGTCGTTTTCTTTTTAGTTTTGTCGTGTAAAGGTTTTAAAGGATTTTAATTAACTTTTTTTTTAGAAACTGGCAAATACTGGTAAATAGAAAAATGACAATCACCGTTTATGAGAAGATTCAAAAATATTGAGAAATATGCGACTTGTCAGGTTGCTTCCATTTATTCAAAGATTTCAAAATGTTCGGCACTTTACAGTTAATTTTCCCCTTTATGGGCACAGATGGTTTCCTGATACGGAATACGTTAAACAATTCAGTGGATCATTCCTATGGACTACTCCAGAAATGGAGAAATATTACAAAATCGTGTATCACGGTAAACTCCCACCTGTCGAGCGCAAAGTCACTAATATGATGATTAATTTTGGACCACAACACCCCGCAGCCCATGGTGTGCTACGACTCATCCTCGAATTGGATGGTGAAAATGTAGTAAGAGCTGATCCTCACGTAGGATTTTTGCATAGAGCAACAGAAAAACTTATGGAGAATAAACACTACAACCAAAGTTTGCCGTACATGGATCGCCTCGACTACGTGTCGAGTCTTGTAAATGAACAGGGATTTGCGCTGGCTGTGGAGACTTTGTTAAATATTGAAGCACCGCCTCGAGCCAAAGCAATCAGAGTCATGTGTGCAGAACTTACTCGACTAGCCAATCATCTTCTGAACGTATCTGGAACAGTCCTCGACGCAGGTGGTATCACACCCTTTTTCTGGATGTGTGAAGAAAGAGAAAAATTATACGAGATGTTTGAAAGGCTTTGTGGCGCTCGCGTGCATTGCGCCTACATACGACCCGGTGGAGTATCACAAGATATACCAATTGGATACATGGATGATGTTTACGAATTCTGTGCCAAGTTAGGAGAACGTTTGGATGAAACTGAGGATTTAGTTACGGGAAATCGCCTATATTACGCGCGAACAGCCGGAATAGGTGTAGTTAGTGCTCATCAGGCAATCAGTTTGGGTTTCACTGGCCCGATGTTGCGTTGTACGGGTGTGAAGTGGGATATAAGAATTAATGTACCCTACGACGGTTATGATCTATACGACTTCGATGTACCTGTCGGAACTTTCGGCGATTCTTACGATCGACATCTTCTTCGCAACGAGGAGATGCGCCAATCTTTGAGAATTTTGAACCAAGTAATCGATACGATGCCCGAGGGGGAGTATAAAACAGACGATTCTAAGTACTGTTTACCTTCGAGGGTAGAGATGAAAACTTCAATGGAATCTCTTATTCATCATTTCAAGTTGTGCACTGAAGGGTATGCTGTGCCGCCTGGGACTACGTATACGTGTGTGGAGGCTCCAAAGGGGGAGTTCGGGCTATACATGGTTGCAGACGGGACCTCGCGCCCATACCGCGTGTTCGTGAGACCGAGCTGTTACACGCATTTGGCCAGTTTGGCAGTGATGGCCAAAGGGAACATGCTCGCTGACGTCACTATAATGATTGCTTCTATTGATGTTGTTTTCGGCGATATCGATCGTTAGATTTTTAAACAAATTACTTATTAGAGTGAAATAAAAAACTGGAACATTAAGTGCGAACAATTTATTTAATTTTTTTTTACTTTTCAATAGGTACTTATTTGTTACTCGCGTCTAAAGAAGTCCTTGTTAAATAAATACGAAAGATCATGGCCTGCGCTGCGGTTCTTACATTTGATATTGGTAATGCGGTTTTGGGCCTTGATAACAATTTTTGGATAGTTTAAGTTTATAGTGTACGTTTAGCACAGTTGATTTGTCAAAATCATTGTACCTATTGTCTTCGCGATATTAAGAATCTAGCTGTCCCTGCAGCCCGGGAAATTACTAATTCGATATGGTGTAACGAATACCTAACCAGATAAAAGTTAAATATCTGCAGATTATTTTCAAGTAGATAATTTAATACCGAATATTTAGTGACCCTGTACTATATTTCCATAAAGCAATCAACATAATTTGCGTTTCACAACGACCCGTCAGATCAGAAAACATAGGTATTATTGAAACTACTTTGCTATAAATATGGCATACATACACTATAAATGTGTGCATTAAACCCAAAGCGCGTATTGCACAGTGCTGCAATAGCAGATAAACGTTTAAAAAGTGTAAAAGTGATGGTAGCAAAACCAAAATACAACAAGTCTAATAAACCTACTAATCCATCACATTATATCCTTATGTTCCTATATAACATAAATAATCAATACAAAGTCAACGTTGATCGCAGCGATCTGGTAAATACAGTCTATAGACACCCAGGAATACACAATTGGAATGTATTGGTTCTCGTCATGTTTACAATAATTTATCACTACATAGTATATAATATTATATAAATTTTATTTTGAATATAAACTACTTACTTAAATAGAAAATAGAATATGTTTTAATCTACAGTATATTTATTTACGGTATATTTAATATATACTTACAGCAATATGTACCTAACTATTGTTAAATATTCAGAGAGCAAACACGGCTAGTGTTATTTTTCAAGCCTAAGATATTAATTATAAAGAGAACTAGTTATTATAATAAATTATTCGCCGCGCAAAAAAATTAAGAACGATCAGTATTTAGATTTATCTTTTACGATCATAAGTTTTAGCAAAAAGCACGTGGAAATTTCCTTCAGCTCACATCGTCTACACTACACTACATTTTAAATTGCATTTAATTTGCGCTCTGCTATACCTACTATTGCCGAGCATTAAAGCCGCGCTCATTTTTCACTTCATTTCCGACGGACTGATACTAACTACAAGGTGGAAATTTGAGATGGGGTAGCCAAGCCAACCACTTCAATCGTTGATGCCACGCGAGCCTATAATTTCCAATCTCGAATCATGCGGAAGTTGCTCTTCATTTTAAAGATAATGATTTATTTTAATAAAATGGTACAGTCAACGAATTAAGTGTAATTTTTCGTTTTTTTTCTTAGTACAGATGCGATGATGAAGATCAAAATGTTATTTTGGAGCAATTACGATTTGGACAGTTTTTGATAGCTGATCCAACTCAAATTTTCAACCTGTATAATATAAGTTTATCACAATATTAAGTGCTTCTTTCAGCAATCATTCATTAGTTGTTATGTAATAATTATTGCATCATACTTTTTAATCAAATTCTTTAGCAACTTTACAAGGTATGTTTGTTTGCTTCACATAGATACATGTGCAATCTTCTTTGACCTTCTTTGATATGCATTCAGTGGTTATATAAACTTGAAATTTGGTACACGGTTAGAAATCTGAGATAAAGTATTATCAACTGTGTAATGTAAACCGATTGAAACAGTCAGTTCATTATTGTCTACCTAAAAATACTGAGTTGTGTGCCTACTGTGTCCCAGCTGTCAACCCACAATGGAACTCGCAGATAAAATCCTACATAACAAAAGGACGGTCACTAGTCACTAAATTCGCTCATACACACAAATAATGAAATTAAAGATCGCGCACCCATCCTTATTCACATGGCTCATATGAGACAAATAATAAGTAAACCATTTCAGTAAACCCAATAGAGTTTACGTATAATACGCGTATAAATAACATCGTTTGGTCCTTATTTGCGTTTGATCCATCAGTATCACAGTTCTCGTTCACTGTGACATTTTCTCAGTGGATTCCACATAGATGCAGGAGCAAAGTTTCTGGAAGAACCTGAGAGTGCAGCCGGAGAATGCGTGGTAGATGTCGGGTTTTGTGTCCCACTTGACGCAGAGGTAGTAGACAGGGATGCCGGATAGGAGGATAGCGAGGCCTATGGCGCTGTCTGTGGGTTTGTCGATGGCTGGGATGATGACTAGGCAGGCGATGGCTAGGAGGAATAAGTACGGGACGACGATGTTGACGCGGATGGGCCGAGGGATGTCGGGCCGCGTGCGGCGCAGCCACAGCATGCCGACCACTGACGCGCCCACTGACAGCCACAGGGTTTGAGAGAAGTAATTGATCAGGGCGAACACGTTGCTCGTGGACAGCATCAGAAGAGAGAATAAGCACTGAAAAAGATAAAATTGCATTTAATGTATCGGACATAATAGGCCAGACTAATATTTTTTTTCACCTCAGTTGCTCGAAAAGGGTATCTTTCTCCTTCATAATCTGCGTGGATGTCATTTTTCCCCCCTTGGATGGAAAAGGATTTTGAAATTCGAACGTGACGATGACCACCGTTGTCCACCTACTCGTATGCTCGGAAACCTGAACTTCTGTCCCCATGTCCCTATGTCCCTATATCCCTATGTCCCTGTATGCTTATATTTTCAAAACTACACAACGGATTTTGATGCGGTTTTTTTAATAGATAGAGTGATTCAAGAGGAGGTTTTTATGTATAATTCTACGCAGACGAAGTCGCGGGCAGAAGCTAGTAGTTAATATGAGGTAAGTGAGAGGGGCGGAATAATACGAACTTCAAATGTAGAACTTGTTATCAGACCCTCTAACTTTTTAATTCGATTAAAAAAACATGTCTCATTCAGAAACGCGATCCATTATCCATTATTACCTAACTTATTTTAAAATCCATTAATTCCTAAGTTATTTTCACGATTTGGTAACGTTCGCTGCTAAATATAAAACTGATTTAGCTACTATATTAGTTCAACTGTTTTTCTTCCATCCACCATTTTTCTTTTCGTTTCGCTCGGCAGCAAAGTTGTTTAGTGTCACGTGCCTTGAAACCCACGCCACGCAACGGAACCAAACGGCAACACTGGATTCCATAGATCCTTCGCTTGCTCGGGTTTCAATACAGGCACTTGCGCCAAACAAAGATTTTGCAGCCTTGCACAACAAATAACCGTTGTGTGCTATTTTGCACTATATCGTTTAATTCATCTCTGAGTAATGACTATCAGGTGATAAACATGATCAGTTTTCTCGTAGTTTTATCATTATCACTGTACCTACTATATAGATATTATCTAGAAGAGCACAGATAAAGTAAATCCCATCATAAATCCCGTCACACTGAAAGTACGGCAATCTCATGCCTCAATTTAAATCGAAGTTGGAACATCGACGTTCGTATCGTATGAAGCCAGTTTAAAAAAAAATTACAAACAAGGATGGAAAAGGACCGGGTGGAATGGAAGCGGGCTACCTCATGGTAAATAATAATTTCTTCCCATGGATATCCGCGACACCAAACACATACGTAGCCAGATATATCACTGACTGTCTTACTATTCGTACCGGAATACGGCAGCGTAAGTACTGCCGCTTGGCAGCCGGCTTAGCGGGTAATATGGTGAAAGCAATCTGGACGGACCCCTGCACAAGGCCCTACCACCCACAAAACACTTTTTGTCTTCGTATTTTTTCGTCTTACCGTGAATATGAGCGAAGGTATGGGCGTCTGTTTTTCAATATGGAAGAGCGAGAAGAAGGCGGGCATGTGTCCCTCTTGCGCGCCCGTGGCAAACAGCCGGGCCGACGTGAACAAAACGCCGTTAACACCACCAAACGTCGACAGCGCCACGAACACGGGGATCACCCAACTCCAGGCACCGAAGAGTCGGTCACCGAACACCTGGGAAATATAGGTACGAAGATAGAGCCAAAGGTCACAGCTCGGCGGATGGTTCGAGTGCCTCAGCCAAGTACAATTACAATTGCATGTAAAAGTACCTACTTATTGTTTTTTTTACATTTGATACCTACGGCATTTAGGGGTATCTACCTACCTACAATACTGCACTAGGTAGCCGTTATCGATACAGCTACCACGTGTATTTAAACGTAAATATACTCCGTTTATCTCTTATTTACACAAACTGACATTTATAGATATGCTCAATTATAACTTTAAAACCTTATTTACAAATCATTGACTGACCGGTCAGTTGTTATCGCAGAATTAATTACTTACCTATAACTTTGTTAATAGCAATTAACCATTAATAATAGAATGATGCCAGGCGCAACTGAACTCATTACCCACTGAGGAAATTCTATATTCAAGAGAGTTGATATCAGGTTGATACCTACATACTTACCTACTGACCTATTATGTTCTATTTATTATCAGTATTACCCGAGTCTTTGATATAAAAGTGTCAAGAAACACAGACAATGATTGAAATAGGATGTACACGGATCACTGACGTACCTATTGTAGATAAATACGACTGTATACAGTGGAGGACGTAAAATATTGCTACATTCATCACCATCACGTCAAATATTATGTATCACCGACCTTATTGTTTGTGCCATAAAGGCCTATGATGTTTTTGACGTCTTGGTAGCGTCCATATATTTATTCTCTTGACTGTAGGTACCTATTTCTAGTTTAGTTATGTCCGACATGTTTCGCACCAATCCGTGGTTCTTGCTCTACAACCTGGTAGCCGCGAGCTGCAAGAGCGCTGGCATGCAGTTCGCGATTCGATTTCCGTTTGAGCTCACATTGAGAAAGAACTACGGATTGGTTCCAAACATGTTACCCATACCTGAACTACCTATGAATAGTATAAATACATTAATGGCCCGTTTACCCTATTTTAATAATTAATTAGATATAAATAATTATTATAATCGTTGGAATCTCAATCAAAGGCACCGTAGCTACTCTAGCTCAGGATGAGGAAAACGGAAATCTGTTGAATAATAAAACGCTTCGCGAGGGAGGGACTCAAGTGTACTGCTTTTGTTTGATCATGATACCTGCACTTCGCCAAATATTACGGCCCGTATTACGATTAAAACAAAATGCGCAGTTTTATCAATCTGAACACGTGTTTCTAACTTTGCTATATAAAAAATAGACAATTATGATGGTAGTTTCGAATGGTCATTGCGCTTAAAAATAATCAGTCACTAAATTGCACTAAGCTGCGCTGTTTCATACATAGTTGTCTAGTTTTGGCACTGACAGTTGAAAATAGTAGTTTCTACTTACGTACATAGAAATACTACCTATCTACTACCGATTTCATGCCGAAAACACACCGAAAATTATATTTTTAGCTAGATACATTTCTCTAAGACGTTTTACGACTCCCAAAACACCCGCACATGATAAATTCCTGCTTCATTATGCTAATAAACCGAATTGCATCAACGTTTTCACTTCCTTTGACCTATTAAACGTTGTTAGTTTAAAAATATACTTACAACTGCGACGGCAGGATTTGACGCCATTTCAATTTTTGACACGACGGCGAAGTAGGCCAAGTTTGCAAGGGCATAAATGATGGTCACGAGGGGCATGGCGATCCATATCGCACGAGGCAAGTTCCTGAAATACATAGCAAAACGCGTAACGCATAAAAATGTTATGAGCGGGCGTTAGCGCGGCAGTAGTAGGCGATAACAATAGATTGCGGACGCTTGAGAATTACGACGCATTATCCGTCAGTTTTTGAATTCCACTCTTCCCTGATAAACCTGATCGAAACCGAAGCTGCATTTGAAAAAATGCAAATAAATTATGAAAATGCAGAGTAAACCAAAATTTCTAATCCGGTCGGCATCTAATGGTTAGAAATATTTTGTCAAAATTTATAATTATACCTGCCTGCCTGCGATTTTTTTTTTACTCACGTCAACTTGATATCTATGTACGACATATATCAAGATCATTAGATAGGTGTTTAAAAACTATAATTTCGGATCAAGTGATCGGATCGTTTTTAGTAAATATCGGATAGATAGAGTAATGTCACCAAAAACTGTTACGAGTAGGTACCTACTGTGAATGATAATAACTTAATGCTTTTTTTGTGTTAGCAGATAAGCGATCTTTGCGGTTTCGTCTCACATATGTAGCTTTTATTTCGACTATGGAACCTTTTGCTATGCGTTCGACACGCCCTTGGCCAATTTTTTGTAAAGCAAAAAAGATTACTAATATTCATTATTTCACGCTACTAAGTAATCGTGAGAAAAGATACGTAATTTGAATTGCAAAGACGTGGTCGGCTCGGGATACCAAGACTCGATGTGAAAATGAGTTTCCCGCGAACTGTTAGTGAAGATGAATGACTATGAATAATGCAAGCAATAGGGCGAGTGCTAAGGAATGAGAACAGGACACTATCCTATGTTATACCTATAGTTGAGTACCGCAAACCCCTGTTAAAGTCCTTACAGATCATTTCGCGTTGGCTCAGAGGCGTTCCTTTCGGTCTCTAACTAAGCGTTGATGCATCTCTTCTGCTTTAACGTTGATTGGTCCATTTAAGGATTAGATAATTTATGTCTGCGATTATACCTTATTTGAAACTATTTAACTTCTAGTGTCAAGGTAATACTTAACTCATTGGAGCACAAATTATGTATAAAGCAACGCCAACGCCAAATAAGGTATAAATCGAAGCATTGTGCATTTTGATTTACCTATATCTTCAGCGCAGCGCAATGTTGTTTCTTCTGAATGCCTTTTGTTTGGACTGCACTCAACAAGTGAATGAAAATACGGTTGAGAACTTAATCTAACAATTGCAATATTTATTTTCAAAAAGAAAAACTATGACTTTATTTTGTCATAGAGCCGTAATTCGTATTCTATCAACTTTAGTACTAGGTTATCTATAAATGACATTCGCGGGGTTAGATCTTTAACTAAATTCTCCAAGATCTTTAATGACAAAATCTTTTCTTCCTGGTATATTTTGGTGAAACGATTATATGAATAAATAATTATGTTGCAACCTGTGAAAACACTATGGAAATCCGTTAGCGTTTCCAAAATTACCATCAAAAAAGACGAGTCAACAAACAAACCCACAAAAAAATTTATCCTGTAAATGTTCCTAGAGTAAGTAGTTTTCCTGAAATAAATATCTCAAATGCGCGGATTTTCTCTCTTTACTATTTTACTACGTATCTACTCGTATTATAAGTACCTAGGTATACATAACGTATATAGACGTAGCCTCATTTTCCTCTAATGGACATTGAAACCCACTAATACTAATACCACTTTCATTTGAAAAGCAGAACCAAACAAAAGAACGCGTTCGCTCGAAAAGTGTTTGCGAACCTCTCTAGGGAGTCGCTTCAAGGAATTTAAAAGTCAATTCCCAACACAATTACAGTATTACCATTCCGTCTAGTTGTTTTGTTATCCTCGTGACTTCATTACATTTCATTGCCCCACTGAATATATCATGTGGAAATCCTACTTTATGTTAAAAAAATATTCGTTGTTTACATTTTAGCAGGAAAACATTATACTGTACTTGATCGCCTTGGATTTGACTCAAACGTTTAACTGGTTTTCTTTAAATAATTTGTAGTGATTCATAAACACTTAACATAAAAAAATATCTTTGGATTGAACTGTTTCTAATGATGTAGATACATAAAATAATATTATTTGTCATTAAAAATACCATAATGTACCTACCTACCTATCACGTTACATGTATATATAATGCGTTGGCGCGAATCAACAATTCTTTTCTTTTACGACTATCCGGATGATCGTGCTTTTTTGCAACAAAGCTTATTTAAGCTCGTTATTTTCTGCCTTGATATCCATCCGCGAATATAGGTAAGTTGGACAAGGCAGTCTTACACTTACACTTTGACATTTGTACGGCTTATGACGTAAACTGACATAATTTTCTATAAAATGGTGTATATGCTTTTATATTTAATTGTCTTGCAAAAAGGAATAAATGTCTTCTTTCTTTCTTACTGTTTATTGGTCGACCGGTTATAATTTGTATTGATAATTATAACCAGATACCTACATAATTACAAACTGCATAGGCAATTAATTATTGATAACTTGATTAAGTTAATACCTATTTGAATGTTTTATTGCATGTACACTTTTTTTTACATTTTTCATGACAACTCTACATCACAAAATTTAAAAAACCCCCCACGCATTTGTCGAGTAATCATACGTAAATAAACAATTTTGTGCCAAAAATGCCTTACAGTATTTTGGAAAAGAGCCGATATTCTTCAAACTGCAGGACCGATTTTTACCAAACATGGTTAAGAACCACCGCGAGGAAACTGGCTTTCGAATGAAAAAAACCGCATCGAAATCGGTCCATCGGCTTGAGAGCTATGATGCCACAGACACACACACCGACGTCCAACTTATAAAGCCCCTCTTTTTGCGTTGGAGGTTAAAAAAAACCAAGCCGATTGTCATAATGATTTCTAGAGGACATTCTAAGTCGTAAAAATGACATATATATATATATATAATCTTAAGGTGACAAAGGAACTTCTCAGCTGACTATGCAAACTTACATATAAGTGAATGTTATTGTAAACTTACTGAATGCTAGTTTTGACCTCTAACAAGAGGTTCAGCATTGATACAGTCGAAATCGAAAGATTATACGTCTTAATTCGTAATGGCCTTCATTACGACTATCGAGTCTACTTTAGATCATCTAGGAAGAGTCGTACTAACCAAAACCGACACTCAATATAATAAATTTAAGCACACATACAAAAAATAGATCTATAAACGTAATACACAGGGCTTCGCCATTGATAATTCAGTCACCGGTTAAGTAAAAAGGTAGATCATTGTTATAAAAATTTCCTTGCACACAATGAAATCACGATTGTACAGTTTTCGATTGGATGATCTTTCATATTATGGATGTGAGTTCACGTTGATCTACTCATGATTAACATAGACTTACTTGTAAGGATCCTGCAGTTCCTCAGTGACGAAATTAAGGTAGTTCCAGCCTCCGAAAGCGAAGAGGCCAGAGTAGAAAGCCAGGGCCACCTTTCCGACACCGTAGTCACCATCCCAGGCGTCTTCAAAGTTCTCCGTGTGGCCTATACATGGAGTTTCTAGTTAGAATATTTGTATCATCTAAGATTCATCATCATCATAGCAGCTGGAAGACGTCCACCGCTGGACATAGACCTTCCCCAAGGGTAGCCTTCCACAGTGAACACTTCAGAACTTTTTGACCCAATTCTACAAGCATTGTGCTCTGCCCACTTCCACTTACGGTGTGCAGTTCCCATATGAACTGTCTAAGTATCTGAGATTAATTGGGTTGCTTAATTTAATTACAAAGACAGTTAGTAGCCCGTGGGTTTTAGCTTGCATAAAACAACTTGGTACAAAGTTAATCGTAAAACAACCGGATCGGAAGCGACCTGTTGCTATCAGCAAGATTTATGGCATCGGCGACCGGTGACCGAGTTGACCGTGACTACGGCCGATGTCAGCAATTATTTGTAAGTAAAAGGTGCAGTCACCAGCAAGTATAGCCACAATGACAAGAGTCGGATATAAGAACTAAAGGCTTAGCTACTCTTCGGATACAGCATGGCGTTGGAAGAAAGCGATAGAGCGGAACCAACAAATGCAAACCCACCTCCGTGTCGTGTTGTTGTTATAATACGCATACTTTTGTACGCGTACCTTTTCGCTTTTGCCAATAGAGTCATGTTAGACCAAGCCTACATTATTTACATCTCGCCTTTAAAGAGTTCCACATTTTAAACCATCATTTCATAAAAGTTAAGAATTTTACATAACGTAAATCATGTGACACTTAGGTCGATTTAGTTATCCATTAAAATCATATTAAAATAGCTGCTACCTACCTACTACTACATTGTACGACTGATCGTACATATTCTTAGAACAGTTTTAATGAACTGGTAAATATATCGTATGCCGAGTGATATGCTGATGTTACCAAGACTTGTAAGTATTGTAGAACAAGTAAACATCGTCCGGGATGATTTATGATTCATGCCTCATAGCTAAGCAACGTCATGAAAAGCTGATATAGCGTTACTTGTCCATCGGTCATCGGAAAATTACGATAAAATTGTAGATTTACAATAATAATAATGACTAACGTCGGGGTCAAGGCACTGGAATATTATATTGATTACCGCTTGTTAATTTTACTCGATCATAAAATGAATCTAAACTTTTGACACAATCAACCAACAAGATAAAAAATAGGCACTGAAATCCGTCTTCAGTTAAAATAGCAAAACATTTTTTTGGATCTTTAGAGTATAGAACGGTCAAGAATTGGAAAACGCAATCATTATAAGATACAAATACATGATTTGTGTATGTATGTATGTACCTATGTATTACAAGATTCCTCTATTATACGTTACGTTCATGTGTTCAGTATCATAGATATCATAATGTAAAAATACACCGCCAAGTCTCCGCTTCAATCAGGTATGCAACGGATGTGCAGATACAGATAGCGGTTAGACTCCACGCGGAGGCGGGATTAGCCGATGGCTCGTAGAATTGGCAGAACGAAAATAATAATAACACAGAAGTTGCACTGGAGAACACAGTTCAAATACTTACCCATGCTGATGTAGTAGACGCCAGAGATGATGATGATGACGAGAGCAAGCAGTTTGGAGGATGTGAATACGTCTTGGATGCGCATCGTCCATCTGACGCTGATACAGTTGACTGCTGTCAGAATGCCTGCAAAATCACGCCAGTCAAAATGTTTATTATTTTTCCTCTTTTGATTTTTGAAGGGAGGTAAAACCATGAGTAACACGGCGTATGTAACCTGCAGAAGACATTCGTTATACAGTTATTTTTGGGAAGTCCAGCAGTGATAGGAGTTAACAGAGAATTAAATAGATTTCTGAAGCACAACATAAACGAATTCGAACTGTGGCAGAGCCTTTGTTCCAAGTCGAATAAAAGTTAAAATCAAACAGCTAATGTTATTTCCTTCAGTTTACGCCATCTTCTCGAACGAGTAAAGTTAATTTTCGCCAGTATCTACAGTTGATTTTCTGAGCGACTTCCTTCGTCGCAAGTAATTAGGTTAAGTGATGCTTCCGCCGCCTCTGTCAGAGCGGCATGAGAGGAAGAAGGCAATGTAATCGAACAGCAAATTATATTGATTCAGCCTTAAAAAGTGGTTTTGAGCTAGTGGGACGTAAGAGACTACAGTTTTCATTTCTACAAAGAAAAGCTATTTGTAAGGCTTTGCGAAACCTTTTTTATACCTTACGGTTTTATATAAGAGATTGTAATCATAATAATGTTTTATTTCATCTCTAAACCAATCAAAATCGAATAACTTCATAATCATAACATTTTACAAAAAACAGATTTACAGTAGGCACAATTACTTGTCACTATAAATTTATTTTAACTGTTAAAGGTTTAAAGATAGGAATATCACAATTATTTCCAGTAACAATGTTTCATTATACTATCGTTAGAAAAAGTAAGAGCAACAGGGTTTAAACAACAGTTTTCAAAGCATAAACAACTACAAGCACCGTGGGAAACTCTCAGAGTGATACGTGAACGACTAGAGCGAACGCAAAGCATTCAACAAGTCGTTTCTTCAGATCTCTGAATGAATTGCTTCCGCTCACATTAATGAAATACGCTGGTGTGATAAATCAGATACACTTACACCTTCAAAATATTTGCTCAAATATTTCGTAACATGAATGAGTAACACTACTGCACAAATAAGCTAGCATTTAAGTATGCAAATAAACAAGTTCGTTAAGATAGCTTGGCAATCGCGTTCGTTGTATCAAAGATAACGCATTAACGGTATGAGAGTCGTTGCCGGAGTCAAAAGTCAATGCAGACGGCACGAGAGCGATGCACTCTTCTACTATGTATTGAGTTAATTAAAATTTTCCGTCATTGCTAACCGATACTATATCTACACTACTACCTACTTTAAGACCCTCATACACAAGAAACTTTTAATTTACTACGCCAATCAGATACTTCATCTTCATTCATCTTTCATTGCGAATGCGAACACTACATCTATGGTGGTCATTTCTGGCACGATTGTGAAAGGGATCTGACCTACCGTCATATTGTATCTACTTAAGTACCTGTACTTACAGAATAGAATATTGCTTTTGTACTGGTTTCTCTTAACCAGTTTTGGGCAATGTTTACATCGTATAGTGCATACTTTCTAAATTATTTTTTTAACTTTCAAATTGTTTACACTTTTACATTTATTTATTACTATCTTTTGCCCGCAGCTTCATCCGCACAGAATGAAAATTTGCGCTAAAGCTTCTTCCTTTCTAGCTTCGGAAATGTACAAAATCCAGCCAAATGCCAGTCGTACAGGATTTCGTACTACCTACCTACCTCAACGAAATAAACCCGTTTCTTGCTTGGACACCCACTTCAACTATTTTTTATCCCATCCGTTTGTTCTGTGGGAAATTCGAAAAATCCCTTCTTATGATGTCTACGTGATATTCAGAGAACATGTCTACTAAATACAAAGACTATATTTTTTATTCCATCCTTGTATACCATGGAAAAAATGGAAAATCCCTTTGTAGTGTACCTACTCCCTTCTTATGATGTCTACGTGATCTTCAGAGAACATGCCTACTAAATACAAAGACTATATTTTTTATTCCGTCCTTGTATACCATGGAAAAAATGGAAAATCCCTTTGTAGTGTACCTACCTCTTTGATCATCAAGGAATATGTCTGTCAAATATCAAGAAACTATACCTACTAGCAAGTCTTTTTTTCTTATCCCACAGTAATTTCGCAAAATCCTGAAATCAGTTTTGAGATATCATAATTACTATTGAAAAATCCCTCCTTAGCTTAGTGCATCTCTATGATATTAATACTGAAGCAATATTTATTTACGTTGTGACTCTAGGCAGCTTTGACAAGTTTATCGATCGCTATCCCGCGGAAACTAGGTATGTAATTTTCCGAGATAAAAGTAGGTAGCCTATAACTTGGCCGGTAATTTACTCAACAGATAAGTAAAGTTTGCATCAAAATCCGTTCAGCCGTTTTCACGTGATGCGCTCGTAAATATACAGACAAACAGATAAACAGACAAAAAATCTAAAAACTGTTGGAGCATTTTCTGTTATTCATTCTAAGTATCCCCAGCCAATTTTTTTCTTAATACCTTCCATGTACAGACTTTCGACCCTATTCAGCTTTAAGTATTATATGTATAGATTTATCTTATCGTACACACCTCCATGACAGTGTCTCCGAAAAATATTAACGCAACTAATTGCATGGTGACAATGAATCATGCATTTTACTTCTTGACGATTTTTATGTTGATAAATTGGAGACTCACACAAGCAGACAGCTGCCAGAAACTTGACGGCATCCTGCGGCGGGTTACATTCAGGAAAGAAAGGTTTGACAACATAATGGCCAAAGGTCAACGCCACTATAGCTTGCGTGGTCGGTCTGATGATGAGCAAGGCTATCCAGAGGCGTAGAAAGGCTGGGAGAGGGCCAAACGCTGCATAGATGTATGCGTAGTCCCCTCCCGAGCGCGTGATAGAAGTGCCGAGCTCCGCATAGCACAGGGCTCCCAGAGTCGACAAGAGACCGCATACTAGCCATATTACTAGAGATGCGGCTACGGAACTGTAACAAAAGGAAAATACCATTTTAATTCACTGATATAATTCAGGTTCTACTTTTAAAAGTAAAGTAATAAAATTTTACACCAAGAATATATAAATAACAAAAAAAAAATACTCGGGTATTTATGGCAGGAGTCAAAACAAATTTTGACTTGATACTGGATTTGCTGAATTAAACCACGATGTTGGAACACCGCTACCTCACACAAAATTCAAATTAGATCTTAGCTCTTATTTTGATTTTACCAGTTTGGCTAGTGGAGATTCTAGTCCCACGAGACTTGCAAGCAATCTAAAGCGACATAATATATTGCAAGCTTTACTGGTAGATGACAGTTTATGTCATCAATCATGATAATATTTCTATGAAGACAACACGTGGTACGTGGTACACCATATAGATATTTATGTCTAGACTACAATCTACAACATTAAGAACATATGTACATATCAAGTTTATATTCATCGCTTAACCTCAATCCTTATGCATACTTACATAATTACAGTATGTAAGTACGTTTTGCTGTCTTCAAAGCCCATGCGGGTAACTACTCGACAGATATTAGATAGGTAAATGAGTGTATCTATCTTCGTAGTTCGAGTTCATCATCTCATCTCCAACCTGTATGTATACGACCCACTGCTGGGCACATTCCTCCTCTGGGAAAGAGAGAACTTGGGCTATAGTTCCCACGCGGGCCCGGTGTGTATTGGAAACTTCATAAACACCATTGAATTAGGTGTGTGCTTAAGATCTTTTTCTTCGCCGAAAAACTTATGCTAGGTAAATTTCAAATGTAATTTCGCACATAAATTCCAAAAAACTTAAAGTTGCCTGGATTTGAACCCACCAGTTTCCACTTTTAGTTACCTACACATGTATTTTATGCAAACGTAAAATGGCTGTCACAATCGTAATCTTTTATGTTGCTTGCTGAAATGCGTGTCAAATGATAATATTCGTACTCGGTATTCGTCGATCTCTAAATTTCGTTGGTTCTAAATAATTTAGCTCTACGTCAAGAAGTTTTTAATAATGAAGTATTTATTGCTGATAATAAGAACAGTGAGAGTCATTAGAGCAAGTCGTATTTCGGTGGCTTCCTATTTATACGCAGATTTTTTTCAACCATTAGTCACAGTTTTCCAACGAATTCCGACTACTTCAGTACGTCAAATCTTGTGCTTCCTACGCAAACTAGAACACAACAACAGGAATTCATCATACCGATATCTATATCACATTTACCCCGATGTTAATTCACAACTGTCTTGAGCAGAGTAATATTATTGGATATTGGGGTAAATGCGCCCAAGGAAATTACTTTTTCAGTCTTTATAGTTACAGGTAGGCTAGGTAGGCAACTATAATTATAGGTATAGCTTTAGAGTAGACAAGTAGAACGGAGACCGATTATAGGAGTAATATGATACTAATACCTTAGTTGATGAGCGCCCCCCGCTACGCCTACGCTGTGGTTACATTATACAGGTTTCAGGGACGATATTCTTTGTACCCGCCTGGACTCTATTAGTTCCTAATCTTAAGTACTTCACGTTAAATGATATAATGGTGAGTCACACACGGCGTTCTCACCGTTTTAGGTAAATAAAAATGTTTTAAAATGGTTGATTTCGACAGCTTCAAACATAGTGTACCGGATAATAATTAACACAATCATGCCTATTAGTAACTGTAACAGGTAGGTGGGTTTGGAGCCGTCAAGAAAATCCTGATCGGTGCGTGTGCTGTGCCCTGTCAGTAAATTTAAATTACTCTGTGTTTCCAATTCATCAAGAAAGTTTAACTACATCACATATATCTGTAGGTACTCGTAGAGTAGAAAGTAACAAGTGCAGGAAGTCATCTATAAACAATAATCATCAAAATCGATCATGCGGGCTGAATTGAGGACAGCAACTACTTACGCACCTAGCTATAGCGGACTCGCTAAACTGACCGACATTCTTACATTTCTTGCATAGATAGGTAGGTAACAAAACTTTAGGATTAGAAAATGCCTCAGGGAAATATCCGCACAATTGCAGAATTTCATTGTTAGTTATTTTAGGACTGTTAGTGATTTTATTTACACGTTTACCATAAATTAATGACGAGATAGTAACACATTGTTTCTCCTTTGTCAAAAATGATATGACAGGTAGGTACTTAATTGAAAGTGACAGTTGTCAGATGATTTTATAGAGCATGAGTTTGCAGGAACGTTGCAATTTTGAAATAAGTCTAGAAGTACGCTATTACATGGCAGAAAACTTTAGAGCAAAGAAAGAGGCCTTCAATTAGTTTGAGATGTTAACTCATGCTGGCTCACCCAATGGAACTAGCGCTATAGCATTTACCGTAGACATTATATTCGTCCCTTATACACACGTTGGGTTAGAAAGAGATATATGCTACGTCCACGATCAGAATTGCTATGCTAGGCCCACAGGCTTCGTTTGGCAACAGGTGTCAGCAGCAGGTTACGTAGCCTTGGCCCTGTTGCTAGTTCACTAACGCAGTGCGTTCACCGCACCAATCTCGGCTCGATTAACAAGTTCGCCTATTAACATCCATTTACTATTCTTTTTAAAGAAATATTTTAGAGAATTATGCTAAATTTAGCGCTCCGTCAAACTTGTTTAAAAAAGTTAGGTAAGTATATTATTATGTGAAGAGATTAATTACAGTGCCAACTGATGTAAGAAAAATCAAAATTAGGTTAGTCTTTCATAAAATTATTGATCCAGTAAGAGCGTACATCATTTTGTAAAATTATACGAGTACCTAAGTACAATTTTTTTTATTAATTGAACATTCCACGAGTCCATGACTCAAACAATAACTATTCCATTTTTATTATAAATTATTTTATTATAAATCATATCTCACAAGAGTTTAAAATTATAGAATGAGTAAATATTCTACTACTCTACTTTTATTTCAGATTAACGCAAATATTCACCATTTTCGAATAATATTTTCACACGGGGTGATTTAAAAAAATGGCGAATTTGGGGTGCTAGTCAGAATATATAAATTTTAAAATGTATAAGGGGTTAAATTACGTAATGGTTCAAAATATATAATACTATTAGGGACCTGTGAAACTATTAATAGTAATAGTAATTTATAGATTTTAAGTTAGGTTAGGTTTATTTTAGAGGCCGGAATTCTCGTGGCATTTTGAGCTGTCATAATGACCTCTCATTTATTGAGTTCCATATCGATACATTACAGGACCCAACTTATTAAAGAAGATTCAAGGTAGAGATAAACAACAGGCGGTCTTATAACCAAATATACACATATGCAAACAAACGAAAATAATGAAAAGTTAACAATTTCACATCTAATCAGTCTAGTCTTTTATCCCGATGTTTCGAAATATAATCCACGCTATATAATCTGTTTAATTTTTTTTTATTTAAATGAGCAATAATCACGAAAACCTCATAAGATATTATTATAATTCCTATTTAAAGTTTTACCAAAGATTCAAATTTAAAAAGTTGGTATCCAAAGGTGATTACCTACGAACATCCCACCGCCGACTCACTTCCTGGTAGTACGAGTACGTATATAAATCTCTAAAAACAATGTTGCTCGTCGGGTTTTGCTTATTCAGTATACTTAATCAATGCTAGGCTAGCAAAAACAATGGCTCCGTCCTCTCCAATAGCCAATAACTTACTCAGTAAACATTGAAATATGAGCAAGTAAAAACGAACAAATAAAAACAAAGGGCCCGATAAGCGGAAGCTGTAACATGACATGAAGTGATCCCGTCTGAGTGATCTTAGAATTGACCTGCATTGTACCTGTTATCTCGTTACACACGATTAGATACGGTGCGTGAATAATACGAAGAAAAAAGTCTACAAACGTATTACCGTCATCCTACACGTGCCATTAAACTCATACGGTAATCGGTAAGTATCAGCAGTATCAGGATGTATCCTCTACTTTAAATAAAATTTATTTAATATTACAATATAATAATATTTATTTAATATGCAACTATAGACTACAAACCCATGTGAAATAAACCAGCGTAAATGAAGCTTAGAAGGCTGTTACTATATTATAAAATAACTCTGAGCGCTATGCCGTCATTTCTGAGCGGTACATTTATGGAATTTCTCAGGTACAAGTGAGGAATTACATAAAAATAAATGTCGAAAAACCTAGTGCCGCTTTAAAGTGGTGGTGCCGGAAGTTAGTGCAATTTTTTTTTCAATGTATAAGAAAAAATCTGTACCGCTCAGAAATGACGGCATAGCGCTCAGGGTTATTTTACGATATAGTAACAGCCTTCTAAGCTTCATTCACGCTGGTTTCTTTTCACATGTTTTTTTTTGTCCATGGGCTTGTAGTCTACTATTGATAGAGTTAGAGTTTTGATACAGTTGCCGACAAGCTTCATGAGCGGTGACAGTTGACAGCGTAGGGTTATATACACTAGAAATTTGAAATTCGTATCGTAATCCTAATCCGCTTCACAGGGAACATCAAATATAGAATTTGAGAGTAGACCTTTTGCAGCGAATTATTTAGCCTCCCTTTGGAGGGTAGTTACACCTACGACGCACCCAGTGCTCAAAACATTAGCCGGCATCCGTTCTTTTATTGCTTAAAAGTGCTAACAAGTATCAAACGTTTCGGCAGTGATTTCGGCACATTAAAAAGTCAATGATTGAATGAATCAATTGAGGAACGCAAGATGGATTGATAATTTGGTTCGTGTTAGTCAAGGTTATGATGGGCTTGGCTTGACTAATCAAAGTAAAAATAATCCAAAAACCATTCCAGTTACGGTACAATTATATTTAAATTTAAATAAATAATCACTTGTAATATAAAATAAATTTTAACTATAAATTTGATATTCTTATACAGCTTTTAATATCTTTGAGTACCTAGTTATATAACAATCAAGGCTTTGTCTAATTATTATTTAATTATTTATCGCTACCTACTCTATTTTTTCTTTAATTGCCACGGTGTACGCTTAAATAAAATATGTAGTGTAATGTGTTAGGTGTATTCATATAATCACTACACTACCCAACCCGTTGATCATAATCCAAAACACATTTTAAGCTCAAGTGTCATTAATACAGTGTCAACTCAAGCTCGAATTGGACACGTAACAGAAGGCATTTGATAGGCCATACTCGTGACTCCGATCCAATGTATTGCCATTTATTGCAAACGATCTTGACTTGTCTTGTCTAATAAACTCTGGACAAATAAGGAAACAAGGCCTATAATAGCTAGGCTGTAAAGTCACACCCACTATTTGATTTGAATAACACGTAAAATAAATGATAAAAAGCATAATAAAAGGAATATAGTTAGAAGAAATCTTGATGAAGTCACGCCGTAAACATAATTATTATTACGAAATAAGGCATTCCGACTACCTATCAGTTCTGTTCTAGCTCCTAAAGCACCTAATTTGCTCGAATTTCGACACTCGAGGATACGGGTAAAGATGATGATGGGGATGCAAAGCCGCCTATGGGCACCCATAACATATAGGTTACGTGTGCTTTGTCGGCCCTAAAAATCCGTTTATATTGCCTTTCATCTGTCAAGTTTCCTAACCTGTCAAGGTCAAAATCAAAATTATTTATTACCAAAACATAGTAATCAAGACATGTTATTTAATTATTATTTTTTATTTCTATATCAATTAATTTATATTGCAATCGTTTTACTAACAGCTTATATTAGTCGTCAGTCGTTGCCAGATATACGTAAATTACATATACTCGTACAAAAAAAACTGAAGTAAGTTAAGTATTCGGATGCGCTCGTGTATTCCACCCGTTTAAGCGAAATTGCGATTTTACCGTACCCAAGATTTGATGAATCGTTAGGAATATAACACTTAATAGTTACGTCATTTTGACTCTACCACCATTCTGAAAAGGTTTTTATTTATTTATTTTTGTACCTACCTATTTCACGAACATCATTTGAACTCTACTATAGAATGCCCATAAGCTAGCTAGATTTCCATGCTGAGTTAAGATTTCAGTACGTTACATTGTGCGAGAAATTAAACTAAATAAGTACGAGAATGAGAGCCCCAATGGTTTCAAATAATTCCGATTTAATTTCGCCAAAAAGCCTGTGAGTACAAAATGCATGTTGAAATTAATCTAAAAAATGTGTGGCTTGTATTTACAAGGTTTTCCTGTAAATAATTCTTAGTATTATCGTGCTCTTTCACAAACCGAGCATAATCGTGTGCTAATTAACGACGACTATACCTACGCCGAATATTTTGTTTGTTTCCCTAATGCACAGATTATACTATTATTTGTTTACCTATAGGCGAGCATTAGTAAATTATGACATTATCTGTCTAGGCCAATGGCTTCCAAAGTTATCCGAATTTAATAGTTCAGCTTAATCTATCAAAGTTAATGACATAAACTGCCTAACTCCTCACATTGTCGTAACCTTTTAACACTTCTATTTTTATTTTTATTGTGTAAAATACCTAGCGGCAGGACCGCGGCGATTATAAAGTTTCAAACTTATGGAGCGGTTGCCATGGAGCTATCACGTGCAAATCCTATAAACACAATTGGATGATGCAAGATAGGCGGGAAATTTGAGCACTCAGCTTACCCGGTGTATTTGTACACTCCCGTCGGAGAAATAAAAATGCCGGAACCAATAATTGTTCCGATGATAATTCCAACTCCATTGAATAATGTTATTTTGCGTTTCAGAACCACTTTATCGTCACCGGCGTGCGTCTGTTCACCCATTCCGCAAAAATCAATCGCGCTACGAACGCGTAACGCACATGGGCCCGAATATTAGACGCGCGATGGCACCGCAGCGACGGCTCGCACTGGCCCGGACAGCGGCAAGTCACCTCGCCACGGAATCTCTTACAAGACTGAATCACTTTCAGTTACCATTTTTTACGATGTGCTAAACTGGAATGGGCAAAGTTGTTTTGACGTCAGGCATGGCCGTAGTAAAGTTAGTGAGCCGACCGCACAGCCGCAGTAGTGCTAGTGGGACTGACGAGTACCGACCGGGGGACTTGTGGAGCGCCGAGCGCGCCCGACCTCGCACGACCGCACCCGAAAGAGATGAAGCTTCGAGATTGCTTTACTCACGACAAGGATAGTGAATCTTGAGAATCGCGATGCCGATCGAGGTGGTGCCGGCAAAATTCGAATGTGAAAAAGGAACTAATAAAGATGGAGATGCGTCATTTACGAGTTTCTTAGTAACGTCTCACTGAAATGCCTAATGTGATAAATGAACACCACCTTATCGGTAAAACATCTCTTTGACCTTAGGCATCTTGTAGTAACGTTATGCAAATCGCCATTTTACGCATAATTAAGTGATCATTTTAGTGAAATGTATCAGGAAAAGACATTTGACTACTTATAGATTGCAAGTCACTAGCTACAATGTAAATTATAAAGAAGGTAACATGTATTTATATTTAAGTTGACTGTAAAAGTAAAATTACATATTTTGTAAGTTTTAAATAGGCTCGCTAAGTAGAAAGTATAATTTGTAGAGATCATTGATCATAATAATTATTAAGTAATAAATACCTACTTAGTTTTGTTCGGTTTCCTTAAAAAATTACAAACATTATAAACTAGTGAGTATGTAGTTATTAGATTTCGAATCTTAGGAAGCCTGTTATTCACATGACCCTGGCAATACCTCCCTGAATTCACAAGTAGTGTAGGTACATACCGTACAATACCAGTGATCAATAAAATTATCACGAAACTGGGTCCAACTATTGCATCAGATATCTATGAAAAAAACGTGTAGCTACCTACTATTCATGGTAAAGCCACCTTCTCCTTTTAATGATAGGTATACGTAAAGGTAGGTAATTTGCAGGTATACAAATGGAACCCGTAAGCGTCCAATACAATTGCAAGTTTTTTGCTCTACCTATGTATTCAGTCAAGCTGTATTTTTTTTTTTTTTTTATGTGAATAGGAAGGCAAACGAGCAAGTGGGTCACCTGATGGTAAGTGATCACCACTGCCCATAGACACCCGCAACCCCGGGGGTTTGCAGATGCGTTGCCAACCTAGAGGACTAAGATGAAATGCCTCTTGTGCCCGTAATTTCCCCGGCTGTCTTACTCTCCACACCGGAACACAGCAGTGCAAGCTCTGCTACTTAGCGGCAGGATTAGCGAGTAAGATGGTGGTAGCGATCCGGACGGACCTTGCCTCGATGTATAGACCAAAGTGCATTAAAAACAAGTTATAATTACCTGTCTCAGTTTAAATTTCTACTTTATTTGTATTTGGAGCAGGGGAAAAAATCGTAGACGATGGTGTAAAGTAAATACGCGTAAATAGCATAAGGTAATTCCGTATCTATCTGACAAAAAATTTCATGCTGGTCTGGGAGTAAAAGAATGTACCAGTTGCTTCTCTTCCCGCGCAGATGGTAAAAGTCCATCGAGGATAGGCGATGCGGCTAGCAACCCGTCACTATTTTGATTCCCCTTTCCACCTATACGCCCACAATTATGCAAAACGTGGCCTTTATTCAGGTCTTGTTATCTTAGGCTCTGTATACCCCGTAAGGGATAAAGACGTGATTTATGTATGTATGTATGTATCTGACAAAAGTCGACTTGAGATTTCCCACTAGGAGAGATATTCTAGTTCAAAGGTTAACTGGAAGAAATCCCATTTAGAGATAAGTTCGCCCATGTACATTGTGTTGTCCACTTGTCCAGTAGGTATTCATCTTTTCCATGTGTTTTATGTACAAGAAAGAGTTATACATACATACATACAGTATTAGATAAATTAGGCTCTTGTTATACTGAAACAATAAGGCATAGTCACGACTAATACCGATGAAGCCTTTAATTTTGTCACAGCGCAATAAACCACCTTGGATTCTGGCTAGTGTAGAACTTTTTCACAATAAGTATTATATGTTAGACACAGAGTGAGTATGGGGACGTCTGTAACTATAAGACATACAACCAAGTTCAACCAAGTCATAAATATATAAAAACTGCATATCTAGCCTAAGTAAAGTTAAAAAAAAAACCATTTCAAATATCGAACCCGGTTGCATTGAAAAAGAAAATACATTATTTATATTTGGATATCAAGTGTGTAGATGTAAATAAAACATGATATCTAAAAATGAATACCTATAATGCATCGTACCTACCTACCTACCTATTTCATATTCTTTAATTTATGTAGATATTATTTTTCTGAATAAAACCCCTCTTTACTGAAACTACTTTTAATTTCGAAAAAAAAACACATAAAGGTACACAATTTGCAATGCGGTTAGAAATAATCAAAAATATTAACGTCCGTCCTCTATCAATCACTCCGGCTATCTCCACTCATTCCATTCGTTCCCTCATCAGCTCGTAGCATAAAGCATTCATTCATCCCGTCATTCTCAATCCTACATTTAATTAATTAGTTACCTATACGAAATTTAGTAAAGTAGTACATACTTAAATTTGTTGATTTTACCCCGTAAGTTTATTTCATAGCAGGATGTAGACTATGTTAGTTAGGCCATTGAACTATTGGTCCTTACTGGATACTTTTAACAGCCTTCGAGTTGGTATTATTTAAAAGGACTGGGGCCTTGACCATGACGTCTTATTGTTAAGTGCGATTCAATTCCGAACCAAACTTGGATCGCTCGCCGTCAAAAAATATGATATTACCTACCCTAGCTGTTGCCCGCAACTTCGTCTGCATAGAATTCGTTTATCGCTATCAGCTGTCTCAGCCCGATCGGTTTGAAAATTGACAAAGTTTCATACAAACTTTCATCCCCTATTTTATCCCCTTGGGGGAAGAATTGATCAAAATCCTTTCTTAGCGGATGCCTACGTCATAACATCTACCTGTATGCCAAATTTCAGCCCGATCCGTCCAGTGGTTTGGGCTGTGCGTTGATAGATCACTATGTCAGTCAGTCAGTCACCTTTGAGTTATATATATTTAGAAGTGTCAAAAATTACAGTTAAAACGTAAAATTTAATTGGAATTGAATCTTATTAAGACGTCAACTGGTGAGGCCCCTGAACAAAGCGTAGAATTCAAAACATTGGTCAATATTGTTCTTCAGTCTACTTAAATAAAAAATGTGCGCATAATTTATTGCAATAAAATAGTTTTTATCTTCCATGCTGGTCTGGGAGTACAAAAAACATAGAATTTACCAGTTGCTTCTCTTCCCGCGCAGATGGTAAAAGCCCATCGAGGGAATGGGCGAAAGTCTTAGGAATCATGTTATAGGCGATACGGCTTCCAATTTCCCTTTCAATCTATACGCCCTTAATCATGCTAAACGTGGCCTTAAGGTTGTGTTACCTTGGGCCCTGTCTACCCCGTAAGGTATAAAGACGTGATATACATAATATGTATGTATGTATGTAATAAAGGAGAACGGCCAGCTATATTGGACCAAACAGTGAAACTTATGCATATAGACTGAATACGTATGGAGATTAAGTTGATGCAGACTTAAATGAACTCATAGGAATTCTTAAAGTTTTGAATTTAAGCGGTAAATCTGGTCACTAACGCTACATTAATGGTGAAACGCGATGTGTTTATATTCAAAAACTAGTTATGGGACATTGTTACAGTTATACTGTTATTTTGTTTCCCCTTACCACCTATACGCCCACAATCACGCTAAACGTGGTCTTTTGGTCTTGTTACCTTAGGCTCCGTCTACCCCGTAAGGGATAAAGACGTGATTTGTAAATGTATTACAGTTATAATTAGTGTCATAGCCCTGATAATATCTGTTTAGTGAACAAAAAGAAACAGCAACAACAAGCTAAATGTGCTTCAAAGTACCTTCATAATTTGATGTCAAGCGATTCAAGCACGCAAGATGTTTTAAGTATCGCAATTAAATTACCTGAATTCATTTTCGTTGACTCTGGCATCTCAATTGTTACCTCATTACTAACGATTGTTTTGAGGTTAACAGCTGCATGAATCGACACAGAAAAACGACGTAAAAAATAACAACACGAAGTGTGGTATGACTAACGCAAAAAAGATATCCTCAAATAAAATTGCTTTGGCTAACTATAGCAAAAAAATATGAGACACTGTCAAGGTTACTAAACTTGGTAGCTGTTAATAATTAGAAATAAAGGTCAGTTTGACTTATCTATTGAGAATGTTTTTTGAAGACTTCGCGGGAGACATCCTGAAATAACACGATTTGCAGCGCGGCGGTGCGCCCGCGCGCGGGGCGCTGCCGTCGCCCGCGCTTATCCGACGCCATTTTCACACACTCTGCGAGCTTTCCCGCGACCAGGTACGTACATTTTTATTCCCACACATATAATAAAACATCACCACTAAAAAGTACACAACTCGACACGACGATGATCCGCCGACGACAAGTCCGTATTAACTTCCACTTTAACACACAGATTTTATCTCACATTTAATAACAAGAACAATGACCCTAGCGCAGCACACGTAATAGTTATGTTTTTTGTTCTTATTTGCGATTGCTGAACACAAAATCATCCACCGGCATTTTTACCGAAAGCCAGATAAATCTGTTTGCGTTGCTCAGTATCAAATTACCTATTTACATGTTAGTAAAATTTTTGAAGCTAATAACATCTAAAAGTGAACTATGGAATGTGACCGTCATGTTTGTTACATCAACGCATTGACTGACTGCAGTGCACTATTCGACGATATCGAGTGATTACACCGTGTGTTTGCTATGTTCGAAAGATAATCTATTTGTGTCATCATGTCCTTATTTTTTTAATAGATCACCAAGCATCCCCCGCGGCGGCAGCGCGACAAGACACGAGTTGTGTTCGAAGCTGCGGCGCCCTACGCACGTGGGCAGACCGACCGTGTCGTTTGTGCCAGTGTGCTTAACTTACATCCAACTTAAATCAGAAATAAATATTCAGATGACTCTAATTCAAAACCCGACTGAAGCCAACGCCGATACAATGGACGGATCCCCGGTCAAGGAGGACGGCTCCAAGTCCTTGAGGCCGGTGAGAAACAGACGATACACACGGTTAGTACACTGACATGACTCAATGATTTCAGTTGGTGAAGATAAGTTTCTTTGTGCGTCACCCTCGAATTGCGAAACGCACGAGCGTCCTTTATGCAGGAAGCCTCTACTAGAATAAACGAACAATGCTTTCTTCTTCCCTCAATCTTACTTTCGCAATATGAAGACGTGCACCAAAAATAAGTCATTAATGATCGAACATTCTCTATTCCACTATTACAGAAGGAGTCTAGGCGCAGGCCAGCGGCCTCAGAAAAGGTTATTCACGCCAGAAATAAAGCGGTATTTAAAGGATTGGCTAGTGCGGCGAAGAGAGAATCCCTATCCTAACCGAGAAGAAAAAAAATATCTCGCTGAAGAAACAGGACTCACCTACATTCAGGTAAACTTATATAGGTATTATCTCAGTTTTAATCCATCTCATTAAAATACTAACTATTTAAAAAACTACGTAATGTATCATGTTTTTGCCTGCCACCAACCTAATTGGCAGCGAGCCAAGACTTACTATTGGTACATACCTAAATAGGCACTATTTTTGTCACTGCTTTGTTAACCACAAGATTTGTGTTATTTCTATTCCTCAGTTTCCTACTTAGTTACTTGAAAAATTCGCTTACACTGAATTTCAAATCTTGCACTTTATTTCAAGATAGTGAAAAAAAACTTAAAAAAAACTAAATTGGCATATCTTGTAAAATATTATCCATGAAACTTTTTTTGTAAGTCAAGAATTATTTGTTTTGCAATATCAAACGTCATTAAAATATTTCGAATAAAAAGTACAATTTAAATAATATTATAATAGGTACCTAACTATATTCAAAAAATCATAAATCGGGCAGACTTTGCGCCTGCCCATGATTTATTGTGCCAAAATAAGCATTCGCAGTAAGCAGCGTCACCAAAAAATTGCAGTCGACATCTTTGCTCACCGGGACCCGATTTTTGAAAGCACATCACTCGAAAGTGGTATAAACCTGTGTCTTGCTACAAAACTACAGCTTAAACTAAATTTTCAATGAGTAGATTAGATGACTTAGAGCTATGATTTTCTTTGAATCTATTTGCATTCCAAATTTAACGAAAATTTTCTCCACCTAATTTTCACATACCTAAATATGACTCTAAAGTGATAAAAATCTGTTTATATCTTCAAAACTACAGCTCGAATAAAATTTTTGACTAGTTCAGAAGATTAATAAGAGCTGTAATTTTCTTCCAAGCTACTTGTATTCCAAATTCATCACCATTTTTCACGACTTTCGAGCGGTATTTCCACATTACGTGCCTTAAAAAATCCGGTACGGCATTTCTATTGTAGGCTTTATTGAATTTGATTTAAACTTGTTTTAAGTAATTCGCCCCAAAGTACCTACCTCTACCTAATAAATCACCCTAGTTTGTGGAACCTATAGTATATAATTAGCCATGACAATTAATTAAAACACACTAAGTGGTATATAAACTATAAGCTCATTTTTAGTACTTACCTACTTAGCAAAGAAATCGCAGCGCGAATTAAATTTTTATCATCTTTTATTTTCAAGATGGACTTGTACCTACGTTGTTCAGTAAGGCACATTAATTTGATATCACAATATTCCCGCAGATCTGCAATTGGTTCGCCAACTGGCGACGTAAACTGAAAAACGTCAACGCAGACCGCAACCAGCAGACGTGGGGCCACCTTATCCGCACATACAACGACCGCGCGCAGGGCAACGTGGAACAATTCAGCATCAGCTCCGACGACAGCATCTGGAGCGAGCCAGAGCCAACCAGTTCCAACTACGAATCGCTAGATTTCGAAACTGAGCGCGGCGGTAGCCCAGAACCGAGTAACTATCATCAAGAAGACTCCAATTCTTCTTCCTCGAAAGAAAAATGTGAGTATTTCAATAACAATTCATACAGCGTGCAGCAGGAGGACGGTCTCGGCGAGTCGAAAAAAATGACGAGTCCGTTACTTCTAAGCAAGTGGTTGGAGAGTGCTGCTAGATTTCAGCCCAGTGAAATGAACTATTCGTGGTGGGCGGACGGCAAACGGCGACGCCCGGAGGCGCAGTCGCAGCGGGCCGCCCTCAACTCCGTGTCTCGACACGACCGCGACGAGGTGGAGGCTGCGGTGGCACTCACGGCCCTCGCCAGCGCCTCTAGTCGTCTCACCACGCCTTTAAAAAACTACTGAGCAATACCAACGTGACCCACATTGTTAGGAACATAAGTTCTGGTAAATTATGATTAGAAAAACCTATGGAGGTCTACTTAATTGGGGGATCGGTCTGAGCTTTTGAATACGACCTTAAAAGTATGACTCGTTCAAAAAGGTCATATTAAATCGGTCATGGTTGGAGACTCAGCCTGCCCGCCCAATTTTTGAGACCCTTTCATTAAGTTTTCCAAAGCAATTTACACATGCCTAAGTACTTACTTAACTCGAACTAAATTGGCTCACGCCTAAACATTGAAATTTAAATTTAATGTTAATTATTTTTTGTCAGACGGTAAAGTCGATTTAATTTATTTATAATTGGTTCTATTAGTTATATTTTAACGTGATAAAAATCGAGTGAATGGCTAGTGCATACTTAGCTATTTTTTATGTTACATCAGAAAGACCTGATTTGGAAGATAGTTCTCAAGTCTACTTTGTACATAGGGATTTTACCTAATAGTAGAATGGTTCCTAAATAATTTCGGGCTGGCCAGATTATGAAATTCTGCAACAAGTATTTGCAATTTGTTACTTAGACACACACACACACATACACATAGCGTCTCACAAAAAGTTTCAATTTAGGTGCTTTTATAGGTACCTATCTACTTATGCTTTGCATGCAGTTTAGTGAAGTTGCCTTGGTATCTGTCTACCTACACTTAGCCTAGCTAGTTTGTTTACTAGCTATTTACCAATGTATTATGTAAACATATTATTTTGAACACGGAAATTCTGATCGTAACATTAAATTCTTTAAGTGAGTAGAGGCTTTCTATTTAGATTGATGCACCCATAGGTACCTAATGATCTATAAGTCATTACCTGTTGTAAATACTAAATAAGAATTTGTCTGCTGCCATTAAAATAAGTTTTGCTCAAGTATTGTATAATATCTATATTTACCTAGAAGTACCTAATTCTTTAGGTAGTTCAAGAATTTTTACCTAAAATGAATTCACGTAGGTGCTTGCTTAGATTAGGAATTTTCGTTGTTTAATTGATCTCTCTTAGACTAGAAGTTAAGTCGTAATGTAACACCTCTGCCAAAGATTGCGTTTAAAAGTTCCACGTTTATTTTAATTAAATTTAAGCTGTTTATCACATTGCGTTTACTTATTTTCTATATCATCTCTACCTCTTCTTACCTTACGCGTTGCACTCACCAACCTGGGGCCCAATTTTTGAAAGCATATATGTGAAAATACCACTCGAAAGTGGTATAAATCAGTTTATATTTTCTAAACTACAGCTCTTATCAGTTTTGACTGGTTCACAAGATTAATGAGAGCCGTAAGTGTCTTCTAAGCTACTCGTTTCACCACTTTCGAGTGGAATTTTCACACATGTGGTTTCAAAAATCAGGCCCCTGACCTTATGCTCCAAAATTCACTTTTCGAAGTCTATCTCGTGCCTGGGCATTTTCAAAAAAACGTGTACCCTTTTTCCAACAAGATTACCTTAATTTCCCATAGGTAGTACAACTTTTTCGTGTCAGTTTTGTGACGCCCCATATAAATCGTATGAAAGTAGTGTCACAAAACTGACAAAAAACCAATGGACACTTTTTTCTTTACAAAAATAAATTGTGCTAATAATTCTGATTCAGAAAAACCCAAAATGTCATTATTTTGGAAAAAAAAGTCAAGGGTACGTGTTTTTTTGTAAATGCCCGCCTTTCCGTTCACACTCAGTCATTAATTTGAGAGTGAAAGAAATGGTAAGATACGAAACTTCGATAATCGAATTTCGGAGTAGTCCCCCTGTATTTTCGTAATGAAATAGGGTAGCAAACGAGCACTCACGTATTGGTAAATGAACAGCACAATTTTTTTCTTGTTTTTTTTACTTAGTGAAAACCCATTTACGAGTACCCCCGGGCCCGGGGGGGGGGGGCCGAGCGGTTATGTGGGGCTCTCTCCCTCGTCCTCTTTCCCTACGGAAAGGGGAGGGGGGAGCATACTCACTAAAAACACTACGGCATTGTCCACTCGCCGGGTTTAGGTAGGCGCCGTGGGATCCCGAGGATTCGAGCCGACGACGCCCCCCCAGCCTGCCCCGGCTTTCGCCGTGACTACCTCACCAAGGAGGGAAGGAGTCGCAACGCTTCGACTCCCCCCCCCCCCCAGACGCGTGGGACCGTGCAATGCGGGTGGAGGACCCCGCAATGTGGGTAAAGGACCCCAAATGAACAGCACCATCCATGGCCTACCACGGGGTATAATAGGTACCAGATGAGTAGGTAGGTACAGATGCGTTGCCAAAGGGTCAAGATAGCCTGCTGGAGCATGCCTCATATGTCTATTACTATAACACCACCGGCTGTCTCACACTCCACGCTGGAATACAGCATCGCATGCAGTAGCGTGGTTTTAGGATTTAGTGAGTAATATGGTGATAGCAATCCTGATGAATCTTGCATAAGGTCTTACTACTTGCGAAGTTAAAGTAGATGAGTACACTTTCACCATGAAACTACCATGAAACTCAATCATAATTACACAAACGGATAGCTCACGTAGGTCTGTATAAACGTGAACATAAGCGTGTTCGTTTCGCTGCCGCCGGTGCGAGCGCTCCGGGAGGAAGGATTACGAACTAGACCGAAACATGTCAAGTAACTCGACTTTTATACGTGATTTATCCATTTGTGTAGTTATAATTAGATGAGTACAGTGAAATGTATAATAGGCCAGGGTCGATAATTTTTGAGACAAAATAAAATTATAGTAGGATGAAACCCATTAGAAAAGGTAGAGAATATTACAAAAATTAAAGGAAAAATAAATTACGGTCGATCTGAGGTCGGGAAGGGGGGGGGGTGAGTTTTTAAGGGTGAAAAACGGTTTATCTCGATTTCCGGCGAAACTACAAGTCTTATGAAAAAAAGTTAAATGGCAAAGTTGTAGGTAATAAAAAGATCTACAACTTTTGCTTTTACACTTTTTTCACATAACCTCAAAATTTATGTGAAAAATTCAAATAACCAAGTTTTTGGTTTTTTATTTTTATCTTTTGCAAAAATAATAATTTTTTCACGAAACTTGGTGAAAACTTACCTTTTTATGTCCCAAACTTACAGTAATTTTTTTGATTCAAAAGATTCATTTTTTCACCTTATTTTGACTTAATATCGAAAAAGCACCCTAATTTTCAATCGAAAATTCTCACGTCAAAATATCTGTTTTTTTTTAAAAGTCGGTGGCCTTTTTGTTCGTTGAAATCTCTACTTTCTGATGGTATAAAAAAAAATATACATTACAATGGTAATTTTTGTCAGAAAATGCAAATAAAGGAAAAAAACATTATGTTCAATTTCGAGCTATTTATTTAAAATTTACACCTTAATTACTCGTTAAACGTAAGATTACATGTTACATTGATAAACAAAAAAAATACGAATCCATAAAACATAAAGATTGCAAAAAACATGCGAAAATAGTTGTTCTAAATATTTAAAAATAGGATTCAAATCCTATTTTTATTGTATTTAAGAAAATTACTATTAATAACGTAATCAGTATAAAGTATCGAAATTCAATAGTACGATTTACATGTATATTTATATATTACTAGCTGTTGCGCGCAACTTCGTCTGCATAGAATTCGTTTATCGCTATCCCACGGGAATTGCGCAATTTTCCGGGATAAAAAGTGGCCTATGTGTTATTCCAGACTATAATCTATATATGTTCCAAATTTCATCCCGATCTGTCCAGCCGTTCTGGCGTGAAAGAGTAACAAACTTTCACATTTATAATATTAGTAAGATGAGATTTTCTATGACATAAATGTAATTAGAATGTAATAAATCAACTTTATTACTGAAAAATATTGCAACAGTCACATTTTTTAGATGAAATCTCCTTAAAATCCTATTTTTTTTAATATTTAGAATAATTATTTTCGCATGTTTTTTCCAATCTTTATGTTTTATGGATTCGTAATTTTTTTGTTTATCAATGTAACATGTAATCTTACGTTTAACGAGTAATTAAGGTGTAAATTTTAAATAAATAGCTCAAAATTGAACATAATGATTTTTTCCTTTATTTGCATTTTCTGACAAAAATTACCATTGTAATGTATATATTTTTTTATACCATCGGAAAGTAGAGATATCAACGAACAAAAAAGCTACCGACTTTTTTAAAAAAACAGATATTTTGATGTGAGAATTTTCGATTGAAAATTAGGGTGCTTTTTCGATATTAAGTCAAAATAAGGTGAAAAAATGAATCTTTTGAATCAAAAAAATTACTGTAAGTTCGGGACATAAAAAGGTAAGTTTTCACCAAGTTTTGTGAAAAAATTATTATTTTTGCAAAAGATAAAAATAAAAAACCAAAAACTTGGTTATTTGAATTTTTCACATAAATTTTGAGGTTATGTGAAAAAAGTGTAAAAGCAAAAGTAGTAGATCTTTTTATTACCTACAACTTTGCCATTTAACTTTTTTTCATAAGACTTGTAGTTTCGCCGGAAATCGAGATAAACCGTTTTTCACCCTTAAAAACTCACGCGACTAAGTCTGCGATGAACTCGCTTATCGCTATCCCGCGGGAACTATGCTATTTTCCGGGATAAAAACTATCCTATATCCTTTCCCGGGACTGTAACTATCGCTGTACCAAATTTCAATAAAATCGTTTTCTTTTATGTATAAAACAGAGTGACATACGAACAAGTGGAATAGTCAGTGGCCTAATGGTAAGTGATCCCTGCCACCCATGAACACCCGCAACACCAAAGGATTGCAAATGCGTTGCCAGCCTAGAGGGCTAAGATGGAATAACTCATGTGCCAGTAATATCACCGGCTGCCTTACTTTGAACGCCGGAACACAGCAGTGTGAGCACTGCCGCTTGGCGGCGGAATTAGTGAGCAAGATGGGGTGGTAGCAGGTGGCAGGACCTACATTCTGTCGGCCATTTATGTATGTTATTACTCAGAATCGCGGATTTCACTATTTTCGGTTTTGTCAAACGTTACCGCCGCGTGGCAATACGTCATAAAGATAGGTATTTATTACTAATAGTTAGGTAAGAATTTTAGTTAAACTCAAGTCAAACAAATAAGGAGTTCAAGGTGCTTTTAACGCTAATTCTAGGCCTTAAAGGGGTATTTAATAACTTTCACCTATTTTCTACTCTTTGTTCTGGGCGCGATAAGACCGCCTACAGTCTACCTTGTCTTTTTTATTTTTAACTGACTTCAAGAAAAGGAGGTTCTTCGTGAATTCACTTGAATGATTTGTGGTGTCCAATATATTATGTAGAATATTTGTTGTTATTGCAGTAATTATTAGTTTGTTGTTAACTATGAACATAAAAACATTAGATCTAAAACAATGGCATTTCTATCCACATGGACTAAAACTACTTAAGCATTAAGTAATTAATGACCAAATAAAATAATGGATAAATTACTTTTATTAATTCTACAATGCTTTGACAGTTCAATTACTAAATTATCAACTACAAAACTAATCTTTACTTTCTTCAACTTCTTTTGTTGTTTCTGGACCCTTTTGGAGCTCAAGATGTGTTTCAAGGTGAGAGACCAGGGTTTGCTGACTTTGATTTAGTTGTCCCACAAGGCAGAGCCCTGCATTTTGGAGAACGGAACACAACTGACTTCTTGCTGCTTCCAAGTTAGGCAATTTGCTGAATTCCAACAGTTCATTTTTTGACATCAATCTGTCTTGAATTATTCCAGCTGCAACAAAACTTTTAATAAAATACTTGACAAATGATATAAAAAGAATATGCAGCTATTAAGTAGAAATCAATATCTGTATCTGTTTTACCTGATCTAGTTGTTATTTAATCAAATCTTGCAAGTTAGATTTGACACTTACAGTGGCAAGATTAACTAGTAGAGTACCTGTCCATAAAGATTGCACTTCGGTCTTTGGAAAAAGACAATTGGAGTCACGTAAGTTAGAGAGAGACAACGCTCTATGAAGCCGAAATTAGTTGACAAGACCAATGTGCAATCTTTACGGCTGGGTACTGTAATTTGGTTTGGTATGGACATTGTTATTGCATTGCAATGCAATGTTGAGAAAAAACAGTCAACAAAGAAAGCTCATACTAAACACGATTTTATAAGCAAACATTTGACTTGCCTTGTTTGTAACTTTGTATAAGTGGATTAAATTTTGCAAGTAGAGTTTTACCCACTTCCAGTAGTCGGAATAACTTAAAAGCTTGCAACAAAAAAAAACTACCAAGTTAAAATTTAGTTTACAAACCCATGATCACCAATTGTGGAGCTTTTTTCATAATTTTGAACATCTTAGCAACATTTTCAGGCTGGCCAAATATAATTTGTTGATGAGAAGTAAATAAATGATTGACTGCCTCATAGCGGGTTCCTTTAGTAGCCATAGATACAATTTTCTTGCCATAGGTTCTCAAATGCATGTTATTTTTTCTTAATGACGCGAAAATCGGCATTTTATCTTCCATTGATATTGAATTGGTATGTAAGAACACAACCATCTTTGAGGTATTGAACCAATTCAAGCATTCCCGCGCCAAAATTCGTTCAAAGGGATTGTCAATTTCCAAGTTCTTCCTTTTCTCCCCTCGATCGCACAAAGCAATTTCAGGCAAGCATTTTTTTGGAGGGGCGTACCATGGTTTTACTAAATCAACCAGAAGCTGCCTCTCAAAATGTGGCTTTCTGGGCTTCTGAATATTAATCTTTCCTCGAAATCGTCTCGCTAGTATAAATGGAGTCTGAACCTGCAGTAACCCTGTAAACAACACAATTATCGAATTAGGATCCTAAGATGTGATGAATGATCTTAATAAAAACCAGTACATTGTTTTACCTCTGTTCATTGATGCCATTCTATAATCCGGTTAATTATAAAATGGCCAATTTGAATTGTAGTTTTTTCGTAACCAAGATAATTCACAGTTCATGAAAATATGTAACCTAACCTAACTAAAATTAATAGTTAAAACTTAACAAAACCCAATCCTTTTCGTCCAATTCAATTATTTTATTGCTGTTTCAAAGCGTGTTATACAAAACCTCAAATAGCTTACAGTGACGTTAATAAAAAAGGTATTACCAGTAAACATTTTTTCGTTTACTTTGGAAGAAATATATCCAGTTGAGTTACTTGTTCCCCATTAAATAATAAAGCTACAGAATAATTTTGTATTCTTTAAATTAAAGGAAGATTGTGATCATTTTTATTAAATAACCTTGCATAAAGTTACAAAGTGGATTTTTAATGTTATTTCAGGTCAATCCATTAAATTGTAGAAATTAACTTTTTGTTATGGTATGTTATTTTAATAAAAAATAAAATAAAATTTGACTTTGACTTGACCTGACAGTGACAGTGACAGTGACAGCACAGATGGCCACTGATCACTGATTACTGTGATTACTGCACAGCATGCTTGACATGTAATGTGACTCACAGATGTTTCTTGAATTATATGGAATTAAATTTGAAACTTTTTAAGATTGTTAATTAAGCGCAATTAGTTTTAAGTGCGATTAATAACAATTATTTATTTATTGCAGTATCTGTTTGATGAAATAGTTACAAAAGTCGAAAAAGTGAGGTTAGTCCGGTAAGTTTTTAATTGTTTTTAAACTAATATTGCACCATGTGTGGCAACAAGTTACCGTCAGCAATTTTTAATTTAATCAGTTATCAATCCTTTAAAAGCGTTTTTCTGCAATTTCAGCAGTCACAATGAGAGATAACCAAGATAACACTCCTCCGTCGTCAATTGACGGAGACGAAATCAGAGGAATGGAGGACGAAGAGGGCGTATTCTACTTAGACGAGATGGAAGAGGTGCAACTTGAAGATCTAGAAAGGGCACTCAATGAACCAGAAGAAGAAGATGTTGACATGGAACCACCAGAAGATTTAGCAGCCCTTGTTTTCTCTAAACACATTGGATCGGTATTCTGCAGTGACATCCACCCTAGTGGAAAGCTGGCTGCGACGGGTGGGGAAGATGATAAAGCATTTGTATGGTCAGTACAAACAGGCCAAGTAATCATGGAATGTACAGGACACAAGGACTCTGTGATTTTTGCTGGATTCAGCTTTGATGGTGTTTATTTGGCCACAGTGGACATGTCTGGGTTGATCAAAGTGTGGAAATGCAATTTAGAGGACAATCAGCAGGAACCATGGGCAGTTGTATTTGAGTATGAAGCAGAAGAACTGACATTTGGCATGTGGCATTTTGGTGCTAGGGTTTTGATATGTGGAGCTATTTCTGGGGATATTTATGTACTCAAAATACCTTCAGGTGAAACAAAACTATTGCAAGGTCATAACACAAGAGTTGAATGTGCCAAGGTGGGTTTAATATCCTGATATACTAAGAATAGGAGCTAGTTCTTCTCACATAATTGCTTTCTATACATTCTAGCATCTAAAAGTTACTAATAAGGATGTTTTTGTGAAGATTTTTTTATTTTTTCTTTAACCCATGCTGGCAAGTTTAGTATCAATGTGCAAATAACCAGTATTAAAAAACTTAACTTTTCAGATGTTCAAAGATGGTCTACGCCTGGTAGTTGGATATGATGATGGAGTTGTTAAGGTGTGGGATCTGAAGTCGAGTGTGGTCACTTATCAAATAAATGCTGGTGTACACAACATGAGGGTGACTGCTGTTGATACCCACCCTGAAAATAATCTTTTTGCTTCTATTTCTAGTGATGGTAATTTATTTTAATTTTTTTTGCATAAAAAAAACTGCCTTGATTTGTATTATTTATTTATTTATAAAAATAATTAATAACCACCTCTTGAGTATGGATGTAAATTTATATTAAGAATACTTATTTTGTTACTAACATTTTTCCATTTTTTTTAGGTAAAGTAGTTTTGTCTACATCAACAAATGGAAAAATAGTGGGGCAACTACAAGCTGATAATGATTTAGAAACTGTTGCCTTTCCGGAAGACCCACAGTTAGGATACTTTGCCTTAGGTAAATCTCAATAATATATACCTATTTATCATTATATTTTAAGTCTGCCACTAAACATTGATCAACTTTGTTAATTTTGAAATTTTGCTTCCAGGATCATTGAAAGGCGAAGTAGGCATATGGGACATAGGAAGACAAATGCTCCGCCATCAATGCACCAAGGCAGATGACGAATCAATCATAGGTGTCACCAAGATGATATGGGTGAAGGGCCATCTTGTGACAGGATGCCTGGATGGCTCAATCCGCGTCTACGAGGGTCGTTCCGGCGACAAGTGCCTCACATTAACTGGCCACAGATCAGAAGTACTTGACTTGTGCTACAACGCAAGTGAAAACATAATTCTAACCACATCAGATGACGGCACCGCGAGGATATTTAAATATGAATTAAATAAAGATAAAGTATAATTGTGATGCTGTTTTTTGTCTCTACCAATTATCATTATCAGTAACTTTATTCAATGGTCTCTGTTGTTAATGTTACTGCTAAATTTATTATTTATTCATCTTCTGTGGAAACATTTTTGACATAGTCAACTTTACTGTATTAATTTTACCATTCACTATCTGTATTTTCTGTAAATGCTTCTCAGAAGTTCAATGTCTGCTTAACCCCCTTTTTACCAGTAAGTAGTCATTTTATCACTATATCTAGTAAAATGATTCATGAATGATTGTGATCACTGTAGCCTCTGGATACAAGTTTTACATCTTTATAGTAATTTCATCTTCGGCCTACATGTTTCGTTTATTAATGTAGAACACATATTCACATATTAAGGTGGTGTATTCATTGTTTTCTTAAGTATGCCTAAACTGTGCAAGCATGGCATCCAGTGTTCAGTGTAAAAAATAGCAGTGTACTTATTGTATAGGTATGTAAGTAGGTACCAAAGTACTGTCATTGACCTCCATGCTCTCAAATGAATCGTTCATATCCTGTATTAAGATGTACTACAATACTATTGTTGATCTTAAAGGAGGTTGAGTACCCATTATGCTATAAAGAACCCATGCCGCGTTATCACTTATCGGACAAAGATGACCAGTTATCGGTGAAAACTACGTCAAATACACTGGCAAGGGAACAAAAAGAGACAGATGAACCAAAACCAGTTGCTTAAACTTCGCAGAGAATTCACATATTTGGGTTGGCACAGCCAGTTTGAGCTTTACGGCTCAGTAAGAAAGCTGACTTCCTGCGGGCAGCCATCTGTTCATAAACCGTTTTGCATATTCAGTCGCCACCGTGCCGGCAGACAGCCGCGGTTAGTGGGGTTACTGGTAACCTTAATGGAATAGTAAAGTAGGTGTGCGTAACGTTGAACACTCGTCTCCTCGGCTGGCATGCTTGCCCAGTTCGTCAGCTTAGCTAAATAAATTCGTCCTATCCGTAACTCTTCACTAAAATTTGTACCTACCTCCAACTGAGACTCAAGTCATGTTATAAGCGGATGTAACCTCAGTTTTATGGGTCCGAATAAATATTAAATTTTAATGTGTTGTATATTTTAACCTGGAAATATAAAACAATGTGACAATATACGACCACGATAGCATTTGTTAATGTATCGCGCGTTATCAGCTGGGATCGCGGTTAAGCGCTGCTGTATTTTATCAATTCATGGCGTTTTCATGGTGTAGCTCGCACGTGGTGGTTCCCGCCGCCGCTCATTCGCCGTCCGGCCTGCACGGAGTGATGCAATGTTTGTCTGACGGCGCTCAGATTTTCAGCAAATTAACATTATGATTGTTTTGCCCGCGAGTTCATTTGTAACCCCACGTGCCGGGATTTACTGACTGCAACAAGTGACTATAATCTGATTAAATTTCGGCTTTTTATTATTCAGTGCTCTATTTATTTTTACAAATTATAAAATGGCAAAAGTGTCGGCATCTGAGGGACTTAAACCGAAGGCGATGGAAGTCGGAAACGAGACTGAAGAATTGTCGGGAGGTGTTCGGCTGAAGAAGGAGTTGAGCCTGTTGAATGGTGTGGCGATTATCGTGGGGGTAATTGTGGGATCTGGCATTTTCGTCTCCCCAAATTTGGCTTTAAAGTATGCAGGCTCTAAAGGCATGGCTCTCATAGTTTGGATATTGTCTGGATGCCTCTCCATGATTGGGGCCCTGTGCTATGCGGAGTTAGGTGAGTGTTTCAAATTTAACTAACATTTTTATCTGCCTAGCTGTATTTTACTTGCTGATTTTTCTTTAGTAATACGAGCTAGGTTCTGTAACGCAAACAGGTCCAACCACAAAATATATAAAACGGAATTATAATAATTGTTGTAAGGCAGTAGACACCAGCGCTGTTCCAATTCCTCGGTATTTTTTTTTTTTATATTCTCCAACAAAGTATTGCTACATACCTACATATTTATCCCTTGACTTTTCCCTCTCTACTGATTAACAAAAAAAAAACTAATTCTGAAACAACCCTATCTAAATAAAATTGTCTTGGATAATAGACCTGAAAATGTCCGATGATTATTCGAATATTAACAGGTAGCACGAGTACGTGAGTAAATCGTCGTATCGCATATATTAAAAATCACAAAATAAATATAAAGTATTTTATCTACTTACTTATGTAAGTAGGCAATACTTCAATTTTACCTCGTTACACATTGTTAAATAGGTACCTATAAGCTTTTTATCGCATTATAATTAAACCCTCTCAAAGCAAAGGTGCAAGTATTGCAACCGGCAAGTCAATACCTAAGCTAGTTACCTACATCAACATAACACGCGTTGCACCTGACCTAATAAACACTGCGGCAACCTGCCGAAAAGTACACACTGCTCCATATTCAGCCCATAACTATGCCATCGTCCGAGTGCAATACCCTTGCAATAGTACCTTATTGATTTGTTCTCATCGAAGCCGCGTGACTTCGAAAAACGCTACGCACGTGCTTTCCACTTTACATAATTTTAAATTCGCATTCTCGAGATTTGTGTACGTACACCGTCTAATTAACGCGCCAAAATTAAATGCGAGCAAAAAATAAATTTGTTTCAAATGATTTCGATGTAAAACTAAGTTATTTTTGCTATTGGCGAAAGTTCCCGGCATTTTTACCTTTATTTATTCTATGTCAAGGGAAGTAGTACTTACCATATTTGATTATGTGTATTAGGTAAGTATCCTCTTCGTGAACATTTTCACATGATGTGCTTTCAAAAATCGGGCCCCAGAGGTTGGCATCATAACTCGACCCGTTCTATGGCAGGGATAAATTTAAAAAAATCACTAGAAGTTCGTCAAATTTTACCACATAAATAAACATTACGATAACGTTGCCTACTCACACTAAAAATAAAATAAAAACTTGTAATAGAAGCTAAGGTAAAATCACGGTTTTTTTTCAACTGAAATCAATAAATGACTGCCTAAATTAGGAAGCTAATGTTTGAATACTTAATAGTTCTCTTGTAAAAAATATAAGCCCATAAATAAGCCATAACACGTACCTTTGCGCCGCCCGATCCTTATCTTGTCGATTTATCCCGTCCGACAAAGCTAAACAAACACTCGTTTGCAAATTCCTTTTTGGGGTACCCAAAGCGTGCCAACGAAACCCTATAGGTATATACATACATAAATCACGTCTTTATCCCTTACGGGGTAGACAGAACCTAAGTTAACAAGACCTAAAGGCCACGTATAGCATGATTGTGGGCGTATAGGTGGAAAGGGGAATCAAAATAGTGATGGGTTGCTAGCCGCATCGCTTATAACATGATTCCTATTTTCGTACATTCCCTCAATGGGCTTTTATACCATCTGCGCGGGAAGAGAAGCAAATGGTACATTCTATGTTTTTCCTTTCCTCCCAGACCAGCATGGCACCCTATAATAGGTACCTACCTAATATTAATATTATTTTTAAGGCTCCGCTTCCCGTCCGTTCATCTGTTTACTGTAACCGAGCTGACGTAACGACCCTTTTTTCACAGAACTGTATTAACTGTGGGCGTTTTTAATAATAAAATGGAACAAAGTAAATATATGTAAATTAAAGAACGTTTTTACTCAATCTTACCAATGGTAGGTAATATAGGAAAGATGACTGGGTAAAAAAAACAAAATTCTATTTAGTCCGTCAGTTAGATTGTCAAAAAATACTGGACGCGTATTGTTTCTTAGATAATTAAATATAAAAAAAAATCATAGATAAAGTGCGTGCGGAATAGTGCTCGTGACGTCATACCTAAGTAAAAAATATACCAAGACGTCTCGTCATGCGGCATTTCAAATCAATCTAGGTAATGTTTTATTATGTGTAAAAACAGAAAATACGTGTCCAATACTTTTCATAATCTACGCCAGATAAAGAAAGGAAAAAATTTAGTCATCAACACTATTGTACATATCTACATCGCACGGAACCCTTCGTGTACGAGTTCAACTCCCACCCACATGGTGACTTTTTTAGTACGATTTAACTATACGATAACGTTATGAGTGATGACATACGGCATATAATTATTCGGAAAAGTGTTAACGACCTAAGCTTTTTGTCGTCAAAACATCAGCATCAGCCATGGCCTTTGTTTTTTTCGGAGGGAAAATAAATTACGCACTATCCATCGCACAGTTGGGACTACGCGAACGAGCGCGTGACGTTGGTAGATCTTCTAACTAATGCTAACGATCTATACGGACAGTAGTGGAATCACACTAAAGAACACACCTCCAGCAATGGCCTAGCCTGTAAAAATGTCCTGGCCCTGACGGACGTTGACTTCTCCCATTGCATATGTATAGATAAGTACAGATTTATTGGACTTCATTAGTCATTAATTAGTGTTTCCATACTCAGATTTTTTACCCGATTGCACCACATAAAGGAGGTTAACGTGTTTAACAGTTTTTATTATGTGTGCATGCATGTTTATTCCTTTGTGGCACTCTAGAAACCAAAAGCATGGACCGAATATGATGATTTTACAAGAATTGTCTTAATTTTTCGAGTGTGTATATAAAATATTTACCTTGCTACTCCGCTACTCACGTGCAATATAACGAAGCCTGTGTGAAATATATATGTTTTTCACTCCCTCCATTACTGCCACATAAAACTTAATTATCCCTTACACCACACAAACACTAACGCGTTTCGTATCCCGCGACGCGACGTAGGTAGTACTACGCTAGTAATTAGATAAAACAACAGTAACTTTCGTATTACTACGAACGATCGAAGTTAGGAATACCTACTTAACCCAAATATTTTATTTGTTAGTCTTTTACCTCAAAATCATAAATGCCTTGCAGCATTCACCGAACCGCATTTCACCTCGAACCAAGAAAATTTCAATAGAATCTTACTTGATGCAATTTTCCTTGTAGCTTTTTACATTAGTATAAATAATTTGTAGTATTTTAATTTTTCGTGTAGTATTTACCCTAGACGCATTTTGCCGCGATAGATGTTTGTTTGGGACTCTAATTAATTTGACGCGTTAATTGATGTTTGAACTATTCGAATTCTATATTTCTAATAAAATAGGTACGTAATTTCATGCTTTACGTGCTATCCAACTCATTGAAATTATTATATTTGTGACTAATAAATAGCAACCCATCACTATTTTCATTCCCCTTTCCACCTATACGCCCACAATCATGCTAAACGTGGCTTTTAGGTCTTGTTACCTTAGGCTCTGTCTACCTAGTAAGGGACAAAGACGTGTGTGTGTGCGCGTGTGTACTAAATAATAAACAGACCAATACTCGTCATTGCAATCGAGGTGAAATGAGACTATAAAAAAATCACGATTGAGACATAACGCGTTAGTTAAATGCACGATCGAGGTGAAATACGACTGAAACTTATAGCGACTGAAAAAATAAGCGATTATGACACAAGACAATAATTAAATATGCGATCGAGGTGAAAAGCGATTCGGTGAATCGCTACAAGGAATTTATGCTTTTGAGATAAAATTTGTCCAACTCACAATAATATTGGATATGTGGTCTCAGTTTTACGAGTTTCACTAATTTAGATCGTCGACATAATTATGTACCTAAAGATATCTGTCAGAGCACGGGCCCGATTTTTGAAAGCACATCACTCGAAATTGGTATAAATCCGTTTATATCTTCAAAACTACAGCTCTAATCAAATTTTTGACTAGTTCACAAGATAAATGAGAGCCGAAAGTATCTTCTAAGCTACTCATATTTCAAATTCAGCACAATTTTTCACCACTTTGGGTATTTTCACATATGTGCTTTCAACAATCGGGCCCCAGGTACTTAAATCCTAAAATACACAACAATAATTTCTGTTTGACTCCGAGCGACTCGTATTCAGTTGAGCACTTCCGCGGCTTTACATTCTCGTGATACGACTATACAATACAACGAATCACTACATAGTAGTATATAAAATAAAGTCGCTTTCCGCTGTCTGTCTGTCGGTCCCTATGCACGCTTGGATCTTTAAAACTACGCAACTGATTTTAATGCGGTTTTTTTAATAGATAGAGTGATTCAAGAGGAAGATTTATAGGTATGTATAATTCTACGCAGATGAAGTCGCAGGCAGAAGCTAGTCACTATATAGTATAAAACAAAGTCGATTTTCTGTCCCTATATGTACTCGTATGCTTAGACGTTTAAAACTACGCCGCGGACTTTGATGCGGTTTTTAATACACAGTGATTCGAGAGGAAGGTTTATATGTATAATATGCAGACGAAGTCGCGGACAGAATCTAGTAAATGATAAAATGAAACCTACCCTACACCTACGGGCGGGGGACATCACGTGCCGCTGTGGAACCTTTCCACAATAAAATTCGTAAAATTTTTTGGCTGAATAATGTTACATGCTTGTAATATAAGTATTATATAGATAATAGCTGATGTCCGCGACTGCGTCTGTGAAGAATTATTTTATTTTTATCCCGCGAAAACGCAATTTTCCGGAATAAAAATAGAACTCCGAATAGAGGGCCGACAACGCACTGGCATCGCGTAAAGCGCTGCGGGTGTCTATGGACAGTGGTGATCATTTAACATCAGGTGAACCACTAGTTTGTTTGTCTGGCCTCTCTAACATAAAAAAAGAACTTATTTTATTCCTCAATGATCAAAATGTACCTACCTAAGTACTTGCCAAATTTCAATACGATCGGTAAAGAGGTAGCAAACAGACGGACAGAGGTAAAGAGTTGCTTTCACATTTATATTACTTATTTTATTACACTAAGGATTTTACAGCTACATGATGGCTAGATGTAAAAGACGCAACATATCGTCAGATTTCTATCGTTAGATTGTCTATGGGCAGTGGTGATCACTTATCATCAGGTGACCCACTTGCTCGTTTGCCTTCCTATTCATATAAAAAAAAAAAAAAAAAAAAAAGATTTCAAGTTGCTCGTTTTGGCGAATACTGGCAGGGTAATCCACATACACAATGCCAACTGTCGTGGGCAGACAGATTAGATATGGAAATTGGAATTAGGTACCTACCTAAATAAGTTATTTTTGCTACTGAATGTGGGAATTGCAGAATTATCTTTGCGATACTGCAAAAAAAAAACTTACATGTATTTTTTTTAATCAAATCTCAAAAAAAACGTCATTTGGTGCTTCACACGTCTAAAATAATTTTCATAACACATTTCCCAGTCTCCACCAACCGCATTTTCAATTTAAACTGAGCGTCTTTCAATGCTCAAACCTGTTTTCCCTCTGATTATCTTTTCGAAAATACGGAGACCATGGAAATGAATTTAATCTGTTAACTGGTAGGTATGTTGACCAGATAGTCTCTTGTTTTGAATGTTAAAAGTCAGTGGGCGCGTTGACGTGATGAAGCAGTAGGTACCTACCCCAAAGTGGTTTTTGTTCGATCATGGCTACTTACGCGACATTAAAGACTTTCGGAAAATATTCGGTGACCATAATGTGTTAATGCTCCTTTGATCTCGTAAGGACATAAACATTAGAATAATTAACTAGTGACTAGATAAACCGCCAAAGAAAGTAAACTAGCAGCGATCAAAGTTTTGCCTGCACTTCTCGCTCGCTTCACTTTGGTAGGCGTTGGTTAAGATTTGAAACAGCCACACGGCCTTCTTCATCTGACAGATACTCGACAACGATTAAAGAGTCGTTTTCAAAAAAAAATTACATAGTTATGGGCTTTAATTAAAACAAAAGATAATTGGATTCCTTTGTGTTACGACTGTTTCACCCTTATTGTAATGGAATAAAGGTGAAACGGTCGTAACACAAAGGAATCAATTAGTTTTTGTTGTATTTAAGCCCTTAACTATGTACATTTTTTTGTAAACGACTCTAAATTCATTGAACCGGCGTAAAACATCGTTTTTAAGGGCTTTTGTTTTTCGTCGATTCTTCTGGTTAAGTAGGTGAGATAGAATATTTTAATTTTGCTCCTAAAAAAATACGAGGGAAATTCGAAAATGGAATGCTGTGTTTTTACACGGTTTTTAGAACGTTGTGTTTTTTTTTAGACATCATGCTGTATTTGTCATAAAAACCAGCCAGTTGCCCAAAAACAAAAATCGCTAGTAGCAAAACTTTTTCAGTTACATGTACATACAGGCCCATGAATATCCTACTAATACTATAAATGTGAAAATTTGTGAGTGAGGATGTGAGTTATATACCTAGTGTGTGAATGTGTATGTTTGTTCCTTCTTCACGCTGAAACGACTCGATGGATTTGGATCAAATTTTGAACGGACATAGCTGGTACCGTAGATTAAAACATATGCTACTTTTTATCCTGGATTATTGCATAGTTCCGCGGAATAGCGATAGTGAATTCTCCGCAGACGGAGTCGCGGGCAACAGCTAGTGTTAAATGTAATTAGAATTATCAGAATTAACCTCGTTTCAAATTAATGAATTCATTTGTAATATTTTATTTGACGTGTGTATCTAATACGTCAAATTGTATTATGATTATGACAAGTACCTACCTTCCTACAAAAATATTGCGTTTAATATAATGAACCTGAACTAAATAACAATATGTGTACTGCATGCAATATAACGCTGTTGGTGATCTTGAACACGTTATTTTCAAATGTCAAAACTTTGGGTGGCCAGCATCCTGGCAGCCAGTGAAATAAACCAAACAGAAGAATCCTCCCGCCGCCTCACAGATCTATTGAAAAACTCGAAGTGCGTCTTAGCTACCACTTTACAAGTATATCAAAAATACTGTTGGTAAAATATAGTGTATCAATATTAACCTCGTGATGTGAAAATGTGAAACAGTTAACCCAATTAAAGATTTGGCTTAAAGGTCCAGTTACCAAGCCATATTCTCCAAAAAAAAAAATGAACCTGAACTAAAAGAAGGCATAGGTGAAAAACTTAAGTAAATGACCTGTTGCATGTTGTAGTGTACAGAACCGAGATGGAACTTAAGTAATTTTTCTAATTTGAAACGTCAATTTGTCTATTCGCACACATTAACTCACACATACAACAGTTATCATTTACTTAAGTTTTTCACCTATAAGTACCGATTCATCAAGATCGATCATAGTATAAAATTACGTCATTCGAAATATCGTTTACATACTACAGCCAAACATTCGTGAACGTAGGTTTACTGGTCTAATAATCACTATCAATAGTACACGGTACACAAGGTAAAGAATTCCGTACCAGTAGCTTAAAAGTATCTGACGATAGTGTGTTAATCTTAGCAACCCTCCAATTCAGCAGGGGAGTCTCATCTAAGATAATTTGGTCACAAAATTTGGTCCAGTCTCAATACAAACTTACCTATAGTGCATACATACGAGGGCCACATTTGTTGCCGCTGTGTATGTATACATATGTAATCAATGCAATGGAAATATTATACAATTTACTAAAAAAACAGTAAGTAACTGCGGCGATTGCTGCACTCAAATTGTCCGGCACAAGGTGACACTAGACACTAAAGTTAGGCAATTAGATGAATACATCAATCATATCATTGATATCGATACTAAATGCCGCAAGTGAATACAAGTAATTGGTTTTTGATTTCTTTGTTAAAAGTCGGTCAAGTGCGGGTCGGACTCGCGCTGAGATTCTGTACATATTTAAAAATTATAATAATATTTTAAACAGTACGGAACCCTGATAGTTAACGCATAAACCCGACAAAATCACGCCGACATAGTCGCAATTTATTTACGGTGTATCGATATATAAAAGCCTAATTAACCTACTGGATTCATCCGTTGTCTTTATTATACTTTTACTTATTCGTAGTTGGGGACTGTAATAACGATTATTCCAAATATCCTGTAGTATTTACTTATGGAATAGGTAAATAAAAGACATAACTTAACGGACCTTTAAAGACAGAACCGACATACTTAAATAGCCTATCATTGAGAGCGATGAATGTAAATTCACCCCTTCCTAAAACTGTAAATTTCCTTCGGTTTCGGGTTCAAGTGTCACGTGGCAATCTGTGCATATCAATTGTAAGAATCTACTTTTCTTTTCATCGCTTTAATTTATTAGGGTACATTCACACGATTGATTGTCTCAAAACCACTAACCTAACCTAACCAGGTGTTTTTCAATGACTATGCAACCATTTTATAACGTATTGCTTTTCACTAAAACGGTTATATGGGTGAGGAAATCCATGTCTATATTAGCTACCCAAAAGCATACAAAATACTAAAGTATACCAAAGTACACAATGTCTATCAGAATTTTTCCGGAATATTTTACCATGTGGTTGTTTTTCTTCCATGCTGGTCTGGGAGTCACGAAAAAGCATAGAATTTACCAGTTGCTTCTCTTAAAAGCCCAGCTGGTAAAAGCCCTTCGAGGGAATGGACGAAAATCTTAGGAATCATGTTAAAGGCGATGCGGGTAGCAACCCATCACTATTTTGATTTCCCTTTCCACCTATATGCTAAACGTGGCCTTAAGGTGTTGTTATCTTAGGCTTTTTCCACCCCGTAAGGGATAAAGACGTGATATATGTATGTATGTATTTATGTATGTATGTGGTTGGGTCAGTTCGACTCTACCTCTACAAAAAAAAACAAGGGGTGGTACTCCGGGAGTGCCGGCAGAAATGAAACCTACATACACGCACACTCGCGCAAACCCCCAGCGCCGCTTAAACGACCCAGCAGCAACTCTCCCTCCGTCTTACGAATTTTCGATCAGGTCACGTGACCTGACGCGAGTTTAACATTTTTTACCCATCCTTAAAAGTGCACAACGCCGCTAAAGAAGTTTTCACTTCAAAAAACATTTAAATATTTAATTAAAAATTTATCCCGCCATTTACCCGGTACGCGGTTCCCTTTGAACATCGATAAAGCTAAATCCCTTGAAAAAAATAATGTGTTTATAGAACACTAGTTTATTATGACATTTTGAATAGAATAAGAATGACATACAAAAAGAACAAAAAAAACATAAATAATATCTACTGTTCATGTAGTCTTGAACAAAATGTATGAAAACGTTTGTAAACTACGATTCAAAAACCATGAAAGACATTTACAGGGCTATTATTTAGTCAAACAAACTCAACCTGCAGAAATCTTCCAAAACTGCAGTTTTAAGGGACCCTCTCTTACAAGTTACCATATTAACCAACTTGAATAATTAAGACATCCTTTTTAATTCCAGGAACAATGATTCCCAAGTCGGGCGGCGAATACGCGTATATCGGCGAGGCGTTTGGTCCTTTGCCGTCCTTCCTCTTCCTGTGGGTGGCGTTGTTCATCCTGGCACCCACTGCCAACGCCATCACAGCGTTAACCTTCGCGCAGAACATTCTGCAGCCACTGTGGCCGGCATGCGATCCGCCGGATTCCGCTGTCAGCCTTATAGCTGCACTGTTAACGTGTAAGTGTTATATTATCTACCTTGATTTACCTAATACTAATCTCATCAGATGGCATTTGCACAAATAAATAATAAGTTCAAATCTCCATGGACACATTCCATATATGGTCACTGATGTTTCATTTCCTTAGATTGTAGTCAGTAAATCTACACTGAAGCATCTTGTTGCTTTGATATTATGTATTACGTAAAATATCATAGGACCTTATCTAAGGTCTTAAAAGCCAAAGTGTAAAGGTAGCAAAGAGTGCAGATGTTATGACGCAGACAGACTGGACACAGTTAGGTATGCGTGATATTTAAGTGAATTTAATTTTTTAAAGTTTTTATTTAACTTGCAATGTACACATCTACCTATATGTAAGTAGGTAAGTATGTTTGTCCGGTTGGAATCTTGAGACTCAATTTTGAAACAGATATCTTCAACCGATTGAGCTGAAATTTTGCATACTTGAGTAAGTCGGATGACAATAGAATAATCTGGCAGTGTAGTTCTGGTGACCCAGCCAGGATAGTCAACGCAGGAGAGAACTCTTCAACGGCTGATTCGTTTGACTTGAAATTTGGTAGGTGCACATACATATGTAGCACGGATGACAATGCAAGGACAGTCAGCAAAAAATGCTTGTATTCAAAATTAAATTTTTGACATAAACTTAAATGCACTTTAAATGTATCTTTAAAATCTAGCGAACATAATCGCTCCATCCGAAATGTACTAAAGACGAAAACCGCTTCATCAATCATTTACAATGTTTCATCTTCTAAATACAAAAATAATGCCTTAAAAACCCCCACGAATGTCAGCCCTGTCGACAACGATAAGTTTATAATAGCGTTTGTTTCAAATAACGTCTTACGCAGGATTTTCAGAAGAGCCAGCCAAAAGGGGCAGTCTTGTAACACTCAACTTAGGCATGCAGAAGCTATCATATATTGAACACGTTTTGCTGAATGCCAATCTTAAAAAGGAACGGTACTTATAAACTAGTTCATCACCATAACATTTACCGGTAATTTGACCTGCGCGCTCCTTTAAGTAGTATCGCAAGAGCCGGCATCCGTATATAATTTGTCAAACAGGCTGGTACCTACACATGAATACCTACTTATTTTAAAGGTGGGATTCCAAGAAACGTAAGAGCAAAAGCAATTTTCGTTTTTTCGATATCGAGTACAGGGCATTCTGTCATTACCCCATACTGAGAACCGGTTGAACTCCCCTTATTGTGTTTGGATCTTTGCTTGGGATGGGCTGGTCGTATGAATAATTTATGATGTCTGAAACACATGTGCAATATGCATGGAATTTGATTTAGCAGTGTTGATTAGGTTTACAACAAAACCAAGCCTTTTATACCTTATTGCAGCTTGCTTTTTTTTCGAGGACAATGCGTTGATGAGATATGTGGATGTCAAAGAAACAACTTAAGAGATTTATTTATTTTTGCAACACTTCTAAATTAATAAAATTAATAGTTGATAATCAAACCAAAGTAAAACCTCAAACGCACGTTATGTTTGATGAACAATATATTAAGTGTACCTAATTTAAAGTCATACACATACATATTTATGTTACTTTCTTGCTAAAGTGATCAAATTCATATCACTAATGCAGATTTAATTCAATGAACGTAGTACTACGACTATACTAAATCTTCCTCCGCATATATTGTTTCCGAAGGTCGGTTTCAATTTATAAAAGTACACTATAAATCTAAAGACATTATATCAAGCGAAGCTGTTTAGAAGGCTTAGACGATCGTATAGCGATGTGATGATGCATCGGTCTTCGTCAAATGAGGTGTGGCCGAGCTGGGCCGAGCCCGTGGTCGCGTCTTTATAGCGCGGTGGCGCGGTCGCGGTCGCCGGCGCAGATTGCGCCTGACAGGATAATGAGAGCTTCCTCCCGCATCGCTGTGACACACACTTGTGCGGAATTATCTTGGCGAACACACACCATTGCGTAAGGGCACTGATTATCTGGGCACAAAACGCTGCCCTAACGAGTGTGAAGAGGTCGTTCGTTGTGTAGAACAACAACCATCGAACACAGATGGATGTGGGTCAAAATGCGTCGAAGTTAAAGTGGGACTTGGCGTTCGCCGTGGTTTTGATTACTGGTCGATTTTTCCTCAGACTCATAGTCATAGTGTCTCCACTACAGACATAAAGTAATACCAACCTTACATATGCTGAGATATTTTTGAAATTTATTTCCTCCGCTCTATCTTTTAACACTTGAAACACTTTTAAGAAATATTGTAATGTAAACTCACTACAACGTAATTAATTCAAAATTATGTTACTTTCATCCTAACAATATATTTACAGTCTTTACAGTTTCAACAAAAGGTAAAAATGAATTTAAAAAAATTACCTTGCTACTCCGCTACTCACGTGCAAGATAACCAAGCCTGTGTGTAATATATATGTTTTTCATTCAATCCCTCCCTCCACTGCTGCCAATAAAACACATAATATAAATCCCACAAACTTAATTATCCCTTACACCACACATACACTGACGCGTTTCGATCCCTCTACGGGACCATTATCAAGGTTTAATGAGCACAACTGTTACACATGCAAACAAAAATAATTAATAAAATAATTATAATTTTTTTGTTCATTGAAATGGACCTCCGCAAAGTAACGCCTGATTCAATCAAATATTTCAACAAAAGGTCTAAATAGTTTCGATGGATGATTAAGAAAAAATACATTTGGTCAGTTGCAATATCAATAGCGCATTTTTATTAACTTTTTCAATCGTTTTTATTTCAGGTTTTCTCACGGTTATAAACTGCTACGATGTAAAATGGGTGACACGACTGCAAGACTCCTTCACAGCTGCAAAGATCCTGGCTCTGTTGCTGATATTCTTCGCTAGCTTGTGGCATCTGTTCCACGGCCACACGGAAAACCTTCAGTCGATGATGGAAGGGACGAAAACATCGCCCAGCGCAATTGCCATTGCGTTCTACTCAGGCCTCTTCTCATATTCTGGATGGAATTACCTTAATTTCGTGACTGAAGAACTGAAAAATCCTTTTAGGTAGATATCTTAGCATAATTATGGTTTTCTGTCTTTATTTTCTAAGACAATTACTTAACGAAACCACGTATTACCTTGGTTAAAGGTCGTTGTTACAGAGTGATTTTCAGATGATGCTCAGTGTTAACTTTGTTTGAAAACGATAGACATAGTTACCGATGTTGAATTTAGTCCGATCTAAGATGTACTTTCGTTGTGATAATATTCGTGGGTGGATAATGACTTTTTTTCGACTGGTGAATATAACGAACGATTGTAAAGCAACTTTATTGGCTTTTACAGAAACCTTCCCCGAGCTATCTGCATATCGATGCCAGTAGTGACCATCGTGTACGCGCTAACCAACGTGGCTTTCTTCGCTGTGCTGTCCAACGCGGAGATCCTGTCTTCAACAGCCGTCGCTATAACCTTCAGCGAGAAAATCCTGGGTTCCTGGGGCTGGATCATGTCAATATTTGTCGCTCTCTGCACGTTCGGGTCCTTAAACGGAGCGATATACGCGTCCTCGCGGCTGTTCTTTGTCGGAGCCAGAAATGGACATTTGCCGTTGGCGATATCGTTGATTGATATCAGGAGGTTGACACCGGTGCCGTCGCTTTTATTTATGGTAAGGTTCTTCGGTTTTCATGAATACCGGCTGTTATTTTAGCAAGTCAAAAAAAGAATACCTAAGTTTTTTTCCAGTCGTACTCGTTCAGTATGGGGACCATTATTCTGCCAGTAATCATTCTGTAAAACAAAAACTTTTTTTACTTTGTCGCATTAACACTTTTGTCAAATTTGTGTGGCGTGATGTAGGTGGAAGTATAGAAAACTCATAAAAGTAAAAAAGTGTGCATAATATGTATAGATACTGAGAAATGTGTGTATGTATAACAACAACCAGCATCCACTCTTAGGTCTCAATTATTGCATTCATTGGAACGGAAAAATGTGATCGTGTTGGTTACGGTCATAAGAGAAAGTAAATAAGTATGGATGATAGAAAATTACGATTTCTATCAGCACTCGTGCTCTCGAGCTGCGTGATTCAGAATTTATGATGTACTTTTTCGCTTATGCTCGTGTTATCATATTTCATTAATTTAAATCGTGAATCGTAAGCGAGCTCGAAGTAGGTTTGGCTTCTTGAAGGATGTTCTGGAATTGTTAGCTCTCGGAGACCAGCTGTAATGCTTTATTTGTATGCCGCAGCGATATTAACTACTAATTGGTCTATTCTTAATACGTTATTATATCAATACTAGCTATTTCCCGCGACTCCGTTCCCGTGAAAACCGTGCAATTTTTCGGGATACCAACTATTATTAGTCCTTCCCCGGGAGAGGTAACAGACAGATAAACAGACGCACTTTCGCGTTTATAATATTAAAAATATGGATAAATTAACTACTATTATTAAACCACAAAGTTATAAAAGGCATAATTTTTGGTTTGCGCTTTTGATAAAATTTATCGCAAGTAATAAACAATGCAATAGTTGGTAGGTAATGGAAATTAATATAGAGTTTTATTTATAACAATGGCATTAAAATTGAGTAAATACATATTAAAATATTTTAATTAAGCCATCTGACTGTTCATACGTATGTACTTACGGGGTAGACAGAGCCTTTTCGCTCAATCCGGGGTGATGGGGGCGCAGTGGGATGCCACTAGGGTTTCACCACAGACAACCCCCCACCCGGTGGCCCCGGCTTTCGCCAGGACCGCGCCAAGAAGGGGAGGGCCCGTACGCTAGGCCCATCTTCCCTTAGACAATGAGACCGTGCAATGCAGGTAGGTTACAATGCCCCGTTACCGTTCCCGCTGGCCTCAGGGGATCGGGCGAGCGGTGCAAGCATCGGGTTCGCCTTTTCCCCCCTCGTCTGCGCAAGGAGCGGTTGCACGTTAAAACGTGGTCAACGTGAGTCCGCCCCCCAAACCTCTTACGAAGTCCTCCCGAGGCATAGTGCAAAACGACAGCCTCACCGCCGCCGTTGCTTCCTCCTTGGGACTTAGGGCGCATCCGGGTATGCCTCCCATCAGCTTCCCCTCACCTCGAATCCTCATAAGAGGTACGACATTCCTCCAGGGTGCCACCCCCTTCGGAATCTCGTACCCCATCCCCTCTCTCAGGGCGTGGGGCGCGTCCGAGATAGGTGCAATACTGCCGCACTTTTCGCTACCACCAGGCCGTGCGGGGTCACAGCGGGAGGGGCTACTTAGTGGGCAGCTGCAGAGCTTACCCGCACCCTGAACCTCAAATGCCCGAAGGCCCCTCACAACGCCCGAAGGCCCCGCCGAAACGCCGCCACATCCCAAGTACCCTCTGCTATGCCCCTAGAGGCCAGCGGGATACTGGGAGCAGCACTCAGGGTGCCTAAGCACCCGCCGCAAGTCGGGCACATGACTTGCGACAGGTGGACCCCATCCCTCAAACTCCAACCCCCCAGTTGGATATTAGCCACCGGTTAATTTATTTATTTAGTAAATTAGTTGTATCCCAGGGTGCACCGGCCTAAGCGTTACCCTTCCCCCCCGTGAGGCCAAGAGCCTCTGATAGAAAGGAACTGTAACGCTAGAACTCTCGGGGAGGTTTCCGACGTCGCACCCCGGGTAGACAGAGCCTAAGGTAACAAGACTTAAAGGCCACGTTTAGCATAATCTGACTGTATTTTATCTAATATTAAAATATAATGTATGAATATGTCGGATATAAAAATAACCTTAACAATAAATCATTCTTCGTCCATTTTTAAGTGATCTCTTAACTTAGGTTACCTGCTTGTAAAATTATGACTCCTACCTGCGTAGTCACTAATTAACTGAGATAACGTGAATCACTTAACTTTTAACGATGTTTTTTAACGAAGTAACTTTTAATTAAATTGACAATTCCTTTGCCACATAAAAAAATCGGGCAAATTATGATGCTTTAGATTATGATTTGATTATGCTCGACTTGTAAAGCACGTGTCAGTGTAGAGTAGGGGCTAGGTACTCCAAAAGTCGATTTTCGAAGTTCGTATCTAACCGGCCGACTCTCTCACTCTCAAAATTAATGACTATTAGTGTGAGCGGAACAGGGGGTTACCACAATCTCTTAGTGCGTGCCAAGTTCTATTCACCGTAAGGGACACAATTATGGAGCCATATAGCTTTGTCCCTTACGCTGGAATAGAACTTGGCACGCATCAAGCGATTTTGGTAATCCCCAGCACGAAACGAACTTCGCAAATCGAATTTCGGTGTATAAGGCCAGGTTTTTTTACAATGTAAATAATAGCCCTCATACAAGTGACACACCAGAGAGATTGCCGATGCGTTGCTAGATAACCTAGACGGCTAAAGCCGGGTACTCATCTGTTAGCTGTAACATGCAACACTTGTTAGAGCACCCAGATGAGCAACCGGCTTAAGAGATGTAATGTGCTCGTAATTTCCTTAAGCTATATTACAAACACAACAGAGCAAGCTCTGCTGTTTAGTGGTAAAATTAGCGAATAAGATCGTGGTACGGATCAGGACGAATTCTGAACCAAGTTTCTGAAATACCTCTATTTGAAGTTCCAAACGAAGGCTCCTGAGCCGAAAAGTAAATGACGCGTATTGTGCAGCTATTAGCGGAACTATTCCTTTATTCCAAAATTCTTCTTCTTCTTCTTCTTCTTTTAATTGTGGCGTATCAAGTCGTTATAGCGACGACAACTTCGCCAATGTCAATGTAAATTTTTTTATTAAAAATCTTGTGACAAAATGTCGGCAACGTTGTACGGTAATGGTCAAAGACCCCCCTCCCCCCCTGTCGGGCTTTTACCCCCTTTTACCATCTGCGCGGGTAGAGAAGCAACTGGTATATTCTATGTTTTTTCTTTGCTCCCAGACCAGCATGGAAGAACTTTACTGATCTGTTGAAAAAATTACCTGCCAGGTTATAGGCTACTTTTTATCCCGGAAAATTTCATAGTTCCCGCGGGATACCGATAAACATGTCAAAGGTCGCAGCTGCCTAGAGTAGCAACGTAAGTAAATATTACTTCCGTATCATAGAGGTGCACTAAGGAGAGATTTTTCAAAATTCCCACGGGATAGGGAATAAATGGGTTTTGTAAGTCCACTGAAAAGGGCGTGTTTATCCTCATAATTATAATTACTAGAGTCTTGGAATTTGGCACAAAAGTAGGGAATAATAGCTGCTGAAAACTAATTTCAAGACTTTTTGAAATTCCCGCGGGATAGAGAGAAAAAAGGGATTATGTTATTACTTTGAAATCTTCTTATCTCCGTAACTATTATAACTAGAATTTTTAAATTTGGCATACAAGTAGGTGAACATGATAACTGAAAACTGGTTTCAGGATTTTGTGGGATAAGAAAAAAAAAACTGACTTGCTAATAGGTAATGGTGTCTTGATATTTAGCAGATATATTTTTTGATGATTCAAGAGGTGCACTACGAAGGGATTTTCCAATTTTCCTACTATACTGGACGGTATAGAATAGAACGTATAGACTTTGTATTTAGTAGACATATTCTTTGATGATCACATAGACATCATAAGAAGGGATTTTTCGAATTTCCCGCAGAACAAATAGATGGGATAAAAAATAGTGGAAGTGGGTGTACAAGCAAGAAACGGGTTTATTTCGTTGAGGTGGGTAGGTAGTACGAAATCCTTCGTGCTAAAGTACGACTCGCTTTTGGCTGGTCGCGGGCAAAAGCTAGTTGTTAATATTATGGAACAGAAGTAGGTTATAACCATAACCATAATAGCCAACTTACCAGTAAAAATGGGTCAGAATCTTACGAAACAAATCTTAATGTACCTATCGTTTTCGTGGTATGTTCAGTAAATGAATCAATTTTACCGTTTCAGTGCTTGATGACACTGGTGCTGCTGATATGGAACAATGTGGAGGCTTTGCTGGTGGTGGTGACGTCGATGGAGGCGCTGTGCGTGACCAGCAGCGTCACGGGGCTGCTGTGGATGCGATACTCGAAGCCAAACATCAAACGCCCCATCCGCGTCAACCTCGCCCTGCCCTGTGCGTTCTTCGTAATCTGTGTCTTCCTCGTCATACTCTCCTGCTTCACTCACCCTATAGAACTAGCCATAGGCATCAGTTTCACCCTATTCGGCATCCCTGTCTACTTCATCTTCATAAAATGGCAACACAAACCCACATGGCTCCTCACAGCGTGCCACAACTTCAACACGTTCATCTCAAAACTATTCATCTGCCTACCAGAGGACTCCAAAGAGTTATGATCAATTTTTTGCCCGTGTGTGACAATGGTCGGTTTTTGTCAGTGTATTTGTGTTGTTCTTATTTAAATGTCTTATTTATTTTATCCTTTTATACAATGATCTGTATGCTTATTTATGTAGGGATAAGTCGGCACATTCCGTCAATTACAAATTGACAATAATTTCCTACGCTTGTGATAGGTACTTTGTTGTTATCAAACGATATGAATGAACCTATACCTAAATAAATGAAATTCGACGTTACCGTCCTTTTCTTTTCTTTCGTCAATATTTAATCAGGTGTTTGGTAGGCATGAACGTCACACACCTTTTGAGTTTTTAATAATGCCTATTGCGTTATTTTAGTAAATAAATAATGGCAAGTGCTGAAATAAATTAAGTAGGCATCTACTTTAATTTTCAACGTTAATGGAGACCTACTGTCTAGACTCAGGTAGACACATAGATCTAGGTATCGTAAGAATACTGCCAACGCTTTATTACTTAGAAAATATGGAATAAAAATGGGAATGAGGTATATACGTATACTTTCGATACCGTACTTAGTGCCCATAATATTCAATACCTGAGCGCTTACCTAGTGTCGAGAATATTTTATTGTCGCTAGATGGCGCTGCCAATTTTCCCATAGTAATGGAGACCTCAACACGAACACGTTCCGAGACTTTTCTTGTGTCAAAAACGTACATTAATTCATCATTAATTTTGATTCCTGACCCACCGTAGAACGTTCTCACAGTAAACGTTACATGATTTTCCCTGTCAAATGAATGTAACGGCACTATGATATTTTATTGTTAGAGGGTTCCACAGTGGGTCAGGAATGAATTTGTTCGATGGTACTTCTGTCTTCAATCTAATAATACGGCTTCAAGAATGATTTCGCCAACTAAACTCCTACAAATGAGAAAATGATCGCATCATTATTTTAAAATTCTCAGAATTTAATTAGTAGGTACCTAATGGATAACAAGTAATTTCTTTAAACTAATCTACGCATACAACTTATTTAAGCGTTTTCTATTTTACTGTTGTTAGTTTCATTAAAGTTAATTTGTTTACATTACTCAGTATGATTGACATGATTACTGCAACTCATTGAACTCAAAAATAAATAATACTCATTATAGTAATAACCAACTGGTAAGTAGGTAAATGACAATCTACCGCGATTTGACACTCTTGACCAGTGTTACATTAGGTTTAGTGTCAAATACGCGAGGTGAAAAATTATTTTCTCGTGTAGTGTACCTAGTTCCTGAAACTAAACGAAGTCTACCTCCTAGCCTCCCTCCCACCCCACCAGAGTTTTGTAACAGTAGATAATCATGAAATGACAGTCTGACTAGAAACAGGAAAAGGTAAATATGCAACTAAAATGGACCACCTTTTATACACAATAGAAACATGCAGTTCCGGTGCAGGTGCAGACAACAAAGTAAAATTAATGTACAGAAAAAATACAATAAAGTCAGTTTCATGCGCGTACTATAAACATCACAATAACTGTCACACATTTGTACTCATAGTCATAGCTAACCGTCTAGAGCAAAGAACCCTAGAGTTATGTTAGGTACATATTTTTTTTATAAAAATAAACTGTGAAGTGAGATTGACACCTTTGCGCCATAATCTCTTCGTGGCCTCGAATTAAGTAAGTACCTACCCTACAACGTTACATAAAATTTTAAAAATAAATACACGTGCGATGGGTAGGTACATTTCTAAAGAATTAAGGTCCTAAGGAACTGTCAGAAAAGAATGCACTGAGCGACAAGAGAGCAACCTGCGCATGAGACTCCCACACCAGACAATCCAGAGACATTGACTTAGCGCAATAAATACGGATAGTTAGGAAACTCCACCGTCTAGATGAGACAAATATACATAGTGCGGGGAGGAGCAGTGCCGAGACAAAGAAGTGCGCTCATGTGCTAGCCTCGCTGTCATCCGGTGACCACGATCAGGCCTGACCTATTCAGAAGGCCATGCGGCCGGATAGCCTAGTGGTTTTAACCCTGACTATGGAGGTCAGTTTCCTAGTTTTAATCCCGACAGGAACAACGTAAGTAAAAATGAATTTTTCACTTTAGAATTTTTCAAAGTGAATTCGGAAGCCTTTATACGTATATAACTAGTCTTGTGTCTGTCTGAGCATCTGTCACAGCCGATTTACTCCCAATTTACAATACAAAGACTCTTTAAACACATACTTTATACATATAATAGGTACATTTTCTAAACGGCACTGAAAATTAAAAAAAGTAAAGCTATTGCTTTCTACGTGTTCTAATTTTCAATGTCGTTCAGAAATTTGATTTGTAACGGTAAAACCGTAAAATAAAAGTAAACAAAAAATCAAGACGTAAAATTCTTGATTAATTTAATAGTACCACATAATAAACAACATAAAAAGCAGGTACATAGAGGAAATTACTAGGTAAGCAATAAGTAGGCAGGCAGCCTACTACTTATCGTCTTATTTACCTGATTAATTAAGCAGAAAAATCTTGTTAAGTCAATAATTCCTACTCGATGAATACAATTTAGGAAACCTTATTACTTATCTAGACATATTACATAGGTACATAATAATATAGACTCCATTCTTCAAACATGATTATTTTATTACATACGTGAAGGTTGGCAATGGTAGCTAGAAATCAAGGAGAACATTAAGATGCACATACATACAGATATAATATACAGAAATCACGTCTTTATCCCTTACGGGGTAGACAGAGCCCAAGGTAACAAGACCTAAATGCCACGTTTAGCATGATTGTGGGTGAATAGGTGGAAAGGGGAATCAAAATAGTAAGTCACAATAAATTTTATAAATATAAATTTCCCTGAACTTTTGTCGATGCAGTATATAGATGAAAATAAAGTTATTCTCTCTTTTATACACAGGAACTGGCCAAGAAAATACATCAAAATCATGCGGAAGCAGACGAAACGTGTCATGCACCTTCCTACTTGATTATTTTTTTATAAACTGAGATACTTAGTGCTTCGATTCATTTACCAAAAATCGAATTTGACTAGAAACCATTCACAAATTTCCCGCTTAAATATTTCTCATTATTTTATTTTTCCATTAGGATTTTTTTACTATATATCGTCTCCGTAGAGCGAAAAGTCACCAAATCGCAAAATTTCCAAAATTTAGTTAAGAATGTCATCAAAATCATATTTTTTTTCTGCAAATTACAGTCTTATTACCGTAGCCATAAGTGCCATAGTTTTGATTTTAAAAAGTTATAAAAATCTTTAAACATAGACTTTGTAATCTAATCATAAGGAAAGAATTGCTTAATTTATTTAGTTACTTTTAGTCTCCGTTAAACCTTAGTAATGTATACATCTAAATCAACTTAGTGTATTTCTCCTTTAATACCAAATTCTTTTATCAATAACTATTTATTCGTTAAGTAACGAAAACGACTTAGTTACTTTCAGACCAAAATATTTGTTACAAATCGTGAAAGCGAAAACTAACTAAGTCTAGTTAATGATTTCTCGATCGTCATAAAAAGGCTGTCTGCACAGTTTACCATAAGCGACAAATAATTAAACTGAGTTAATTAGTAATACGCTCTTAAATTAGACCACAAAAGTATATTTATAAAATTAATTATAAAACGTTGATGATTATTTGAACAACTTTGACCTGCGAAGATACAACATGGTTGATTTTGGAATGCGATTTAGTGAGTTTTATTGCAATTGCGATGCCGAGCTGCCATCTAGTGAAGTTCATTTTCGCTGCGTGCGTCGAAGTGAGCGTACGTGCATTGGATTTTGTTTTAGTGAATACGATAGGTCATGAGTCGACAACGTGCTAGGGTGAATCTCTTCAAGCTATTTCTTTTGTTGACAACGTCGGCGGACGTTTGAGACCTGGATCCAATCTGATCCGGCTACTCTCTTCACGTCTCTTCACGTCGTATTTACAGCGCAGTTGTGGTCTTTCCTGAGGACGCTTTTTACCTCAGGGATTATATCTCGAAGAGACTTATGCACCATGATTTCTCATTCCAGGCAACTTTTCCAGCCTATTTTCATTTCAGATGTGCTATTCTCTTTGTCACATCTGAAACTCCGCTTTGCTCTCGTAGCCATTTGTTTGTTTTGGTGTCCCTCAGTGTCAATCCTGCCATCTATCTATCTACAGCCATTGTCCGTCCACTGCTGGACGTAGGCCTCCTTCATATTGCGCCAACTTTCGCGATCCTGGGCTTCCCTCATCCAGCCACTGCCAGCTGTCCTCCTAAGGTCATCCGTCCAACGCGGCGCAGGGCGTCCCACACTACGCTTTCCCAAACGTGGTCTCCACTCCAGGATACTTTTGCTCCAACGGTTGTCAGTTCTACGGCAAACGTGACCGGCCCATTGCCATTTCAACGTACTAATCCTTCGGGCTATGTCGGCGACTTTCGTCTTTTGTCTGATGTGCTCGTTGCGGACCCTATCTCTCAACGAGATACCGAGCATAGCCCTCTCCATAGCACGCTGGGCTACTTTGAATCCTGCCAACTTTCTCTCTACTACCCTCCGAGCCACTTCCAGCCAGTCTTTTGGTTTCCTTGGTGAAAGCCCAGGTTTCAGCAACATAGGTGGGCACCGGTAGAATGCTCCCTGTCAAATATTCTGTCCTCAGAGATTTGAATTTTGAACGCAAAATACAGTTTCGCGTAGGCTGCTCACATTATCGTTATTCGTCTAGGAAGCTCCTTTTAGTTTGGTTTTGTTTGCCCATTCTGATCTTCTGGCCTAGGTGTAAATACATGTAACGTTTTCTCTACTTGTTCTATGGTTTGGTCGATGGTTATTTGCCATCCTTTCCATCTACATTTGTCATCATCTTGGTTTCATACAAATTCATTTTCAAACCGACTTGTAGGTAGGCCTCACCTCGCTCCTGAATCATTATTTGCAATTCCTCCGGGTTATCTGTGACAAGAACTAGCTATGTAATCTGCCAATCTTGGGTTATACAATCTAGCTCCTGCTATATTTAGACACGTTGCTCCCTGAAAGTTTTCTAGGACTGAAGTGAATTAGTATTAGTTCCGTTGATTCAGTTAGGACTACTTTCATAATTTTGTACATCGATGATCTGTTCGAGCATTTTGCAAAGACTGAACAACTACCCACGATTCCGTACCTGTAGAATGTCTTCCTGTAATCAATAAATGTAATCCATAAACACATCTCGTATTCAGTTATTTTTTCGATTACAATTCTCATTGTGAGTATGTAGTCCACGGTGTTGAATCCGCGTCTAAATCCAGCTTGTTCGACAGGCTGGTAGAAAACAATCTTGTTCTTGTCGGAGACAAAAGCCAATGACTAACTACTGCCGCAGTAAGGTTAACGAACAAAGATGTCGGTGATGATACTGTGGCACTAGTACATGATTACGTATATCTGAGGTATGGTCTACCGTTTGGCCGGGATAGAGTCAAGCGAAGGAGATCGCTAGACGAATCCAGCTTGGATGGGCCGCCTTCAGAAAAATGGAAATAATGTTGAAGGCAAAGTTACCACAATGCCTTAATACCAAAGTATACCAACGTGGTTCTGCCCTTTCTTTCTTACGCATCAGACACATGGAAGCTCTTGAGAAAGCAAACATACACTAACTAAAAGTCGCAAAAAATACCATGAAGCAGGCCATGTTGGGGATCTCACTTCTCGACCACATCCCCAATTCCGAAACTCGAAAACGAACTATAGTTGTGGATGTCGGAAGCAAGATAACACAGCTGAAGTAGAGATGGGCAGGGCTTTTGGCAAGACGGACCAACGAGAGATGGTTGAAGGCGTTGAGAGATTGGTGGCCAAGATTTGGTCGAAGGACTCGAAGGTTAGTAGGCAGACCATCAGCCCGTACATCAGGTGACATCTGGCAGTCGGTTGCAAGCTATGGATGAAACTGGTGCAGGACCGGGAAAAGTAGCGTGGAATTGAAGAGGCCTTAACGCAGCACTGGGTGTTCATGGGCTGATTAGACGAGAAGAAGTGAAAAAAAAATCATTATTGGCAACAATCGTCATTGCTCTTCTATATACAGTGCGATAGTATTTAAAAATAAATTTGGGTCCGTCTTGCTGTCTCAATCGATCTTATGGGTTTGATATTTGAATCGGCCGATGGTAAAGAAAACCGAATGTTGTTCTAGGAGCTCACGGACTGTACTTTATCATTATTAGCAACAGGCGTCATTGTCGTCTCTTGCATTGTTGCTGACAATGATGTTGCCAACAATGACGAATTCTAGAAAATGTTACTCCGCAATGAGAATTTGTAAGTTACTACAAAACGCAAGACGTCACAGAAGATGGTGGAGAATATTGTGACTAAAGCAACTGTTTGTTTAATTTTCATTATGCTGTCTTGTTTTTATTTTTAATAAACTTAAATTGCATTTTCATTACTGTGTTAAATCTTAATCCTTCACAAACGCAAAGTAAAATAATAAAATAATATACGTAGAAATTACTTAATTCTGCTTTAGTAACTTTAAATTAAGTCGTACTATAACTACATTGAATTAATTCCTCGTGTAGGTAGCTGAAAATAAGCGAAAATTCACCAAATTCATTCTAAAAATCACTAACTCACAATTAAGATATATTGTTAGAGGGAAAGAACCAATTAAATATTAAATAATGAAATATCTCTAAAAACAGTTAACTTAATTGTACTTAAGCAATTGCAGCATAGACTTTGACACATTTTCTATTAGATAAGACATTAAAATCGTAAAAATGTATTACCAAAAACCAGTTATGATTTTTTTTATTTTTTTTTTATGTAATCCCTCGTATCTCAAAATGGCTAAAATGCTATTTGGTGACTTTTCGCTCTACGGAGACGATATATCCCATTCGCGAAATTTCCCAACATCATTAATTCTCAGTTTAATGCACTCAATAGGTTAGGTTCGTTAGTTAGGTATCATCATTCTGATGCCTGGAGGGCAATACGACCAAATAGGCACCCCGCGCAGGGCTCCGTCTAAGGTATGTCACGGCAAATAAAAAAATAAATATTGGTACATTTTGCGAATTTAGCGTCATAGTAAATAAGAAAACCTTTCAGGAAAATGACATATCGATTAAAAAAAATGAGAAATTATGAGAACGTAAAAAGGTAGTTAACCTTGAAAAACGATTTTAAGAAAATGAAAGGCATGTAAAAGAGCCCTTGGCGGCCTATTTGCAAAATAAAATTTTGATTTTGACATCCACTGTCCAATAGAAGGATTCATTTTCTTGGTTTGTCTTGTTCTTGAATTGTTCTCGTTCTCTCGTGACTTTTATGAGGGCTTCTTTTTTTTCGGATACCAATTTATCAAAGTATTCTGATTTGAACTTTGGAAGTTTTTAACCGTTAGGGTGATATTACAATATCGACTGGAACTAAGTTGGTTACTAATAAAACTTTGCGGACAATAGAGATCAAAGTTGTAGAGTAACTGTCACCATGAAATTGTTAAGCGAGCTATTGGAGCGTGGACGGAAGTTTAAGTTATTTAACTGCGAATAAGTTAGCATTTTTTTCTTGATATTGAGTTTTTTTAAACGCCGTCGGTGTGAAATAAGTGTGCACCCTGTCTTATGATAAATCATAGCCATAACTTATACGAAACTTGCACTTACAACTTGCCTTCGCCCTAGGACCTAGGACTAGCCCTTGATCGGGGTCGAGCGAGAATGCCTTTTGGCGCCTTTTGGTCGAGCACCAGCGCCACCGCCATCAACATTTGTTTCTCGCGCCCCTTGCTATCTAAAGTTTAGATTCTAAACTATATAGAGTGGCTACTCTACTTGCTCTATCCTAAAAAATCCGCAAAAATAAATGAGCAGAGTTTCGTTTAATGCCTAGTTTAATGCTTGCACATTAACAAGTATAAAAGCACTGATTTTTCTTGATCTATCTTAACTACCTGAAAAATCGTGTCGCTACGAACTAACGTAAAGTAAAATCGTTACAATCTTCATCGTGCGGTATATTTCCTTCATTGACAAACAAAAATAAAATGTTATCAGATTACATAAGGTAAACTTCCTGATACTAGAAAATGCTAGGCACCATCGCCCTATTGGCTTTCAAATGATCAATGAAAATTATACCTTAGCAGTTCAGTGATAGGTAGGTGTTCAAGCAAAATAGTTGATGTAATATTACTTGAACATACGAGTTACAATTTATTTATTGACATACGCTATCTGAGTCGGTGGCTGGGAATGTTTGAATTGGGCGCAGTCGGTAAATATCACAATTAGATAGATATGTAGAGACAGACGTTTCATACAGGTACGCCAATTATTTGTAAGCTTTATAAAGCAACTGTAATAAAGAACAATAGAAAGTTTAAACTACGAAGTCTTTAGTTTGTACGTGAGCGAAAAACTTCAAAAATTGCATATACTTTGTTAACTTTATTTAGCTTGCTTATCTTGCAAGTCAAAGTTGATCCATTTCTAGTAATTTGGTATATTTGATGGAGAACTATGCAAGTACAGTCAATAAAATTTACAGTCAGCAAAAGCTTGTATTAAAAAAAGACAGACTCGACTCATATTCAGGAACCATACCAGCGATATGGTCCTTCATTAGTCCGGTGTTCGGGTCACTTGTCCGGCGATGAATAGCGGCCCGGGGTAAATCAAACCTAGAAAGATAGATGAGGACTTTGCTCACAGTCGCTATCCACGCAATCACAACGCCCTAAGATTTTACTACAACTTCTGATACCATTGAGAGCGGATAGTGCGGATTTCGCAAAGGTATATAATGAATCCGTGAACACGGCCGAAGTTGTGTAATGTGTTTTATATCCTCTATCATTATTTATCTTTGACAACCCCCTATTACATCATGCACATCATCGTCTTACTGCAAATACAGTTTTCCTGTTTTGGACTGTAGCTTTTTTTTTCAGATATGCATTGGCAGGTATTTGAACTCGCGACCTCGGGATCATCAGACCATTACACGTGTCACAATTGTCGGCCACCACGGTTACGTTATCATTTTCTAAATATTTAGTCTGCCAAGTTAAAACAAATTTTGAAAAATGCGGTTTTGAGTAGTCAGCGTTAGGTTAGGGTAGAAAATTAAACCTAAGATCAAACGTAAGTACCTACGTAAATTGATGACTAGCGTAGCGCTGTATAGATAAGTAATATGTACACCTATTTTTTGTTTTAGTGAATACATATTTTATTACATTAAGTTAAAGATAATTTTAGGTTTCATGTAAGTATTTATTTGCCATCAAAAATGGAAATTTTGAAATATAATTAGCCCATCCATTGCGTTGCACACACTCACATAAAAAATATAAAAGGAGTAAACGGGATCTATTACTAAGACTCTGCGATTTGCCTGTTTGCGTCCTCACGTCTGCCACTGGTCTGTTTCATAGTATACATTAAAGGAGATCCCTTATGAGAACCATATTTTTTTATAGACGCTCTATAGGCTTCTGCTAACTTAGCAATCGTTTGTCCTTATCTGTCACTTTGACATTTACCTTTCACAGATAAGGACAAACGATTACTAAGTTAGCAGAAGCCTATAGAGCGTTTATGAATAAGGGGGGTTAACTGTTGGTATATGACCGATTCGTACTTTCCGTTTTAGCGGGGAACGAACCTATTGCTTTGGTATGCAATAAAACCAATAATCTACTCGTAATCAGCTCTATTTGTAATTCATGGAAAACGGCCCAGAATAATCACAGATAGCTGTTATGATTACCTGATTTATACTTATAATTCATAACATGTTGTTTGTTTATACATTTTTAAGTAACGCGCAATATTTATTTATAAAACATTAGAGGTTGTATAATTTGGGCTTGCATTGGGACCTACATCGTGATTTCCTAGCATCGTAGGCTGGATTCAACGTGACAAAATCCTTAACAAAAGTACTTAAACTAATATAGGTAATATAGAAAAACTTATAAAACGTTGTGGTATGTGTACAAATTAGTTATACGAAACCAGCTGTTGCCCGCGACGTAGTCCGCGCAGAATTAACATTTGTATCCCAGGCAGGTCGTGTTTTCCCGACACTTCCTACAATTATCGTTATAGGTCAACCAATATACACAAAACCATGATAAATTATAAACCTGCCTACCTAAACTCTCTTCGTGAATCGCTCCATCTGATCGTGAAAACTGCATGAAAATCAGATCAGGAGTTTTTAAGTTTATCGCGAACAGACAGACAGAAAGACGCAGTGGGGAACTTTTGTTTTATATAATGTACAAATGTGTGGTAATGCAGGTATTTAAAACATTTATCGTAATTATAACACAACTTGCACCAAGACTACACATGACAATCAATAATACCAAAAATTATTCTCAGCAAAAACTATCATTCTGAGAGGTGCTACATCACTATTCTAACAAGTAGGTAGGTATCCTTGACTTGTCATTTATTCGCATCCTTGCCCATGACTGGAGTATCGCACAAATAAAGATAGGTGGGTAGTAATGCCGCGTTCACACAGCGAGGGGCAATACACACTGTAGTGGGCTATCACGTCAAGGGAAAAATATGGAAAACTGTTGCTTCTATTCATAGTAGTTACGTAAAAAGTGCAGAAAGTAGGCAATTCTCAACGAATGCCGGAGACCTTAAAACACGAGTAAAGTGAGTATTAAAACCGGCACGGAGTGCTTTCCGGACGTATATGTCGTACAACGTTTTACAATGAATTATGTGAGAAAAAAAATCAATGCTCAAATTCCAAACCCGTGCGGAATAGTACATTGTGTATTAAGGGCGGTAAGTATGGAATTACGATCGAGGCTCTAGTTACTGAGGGCTTTCTGAGTCGAGGTTCGTAATTCTCGTACAGACCGTGAAACATACAGTTTTTTACTGTTGTTACTTACAGCCCCAGGGTTTTTGATAAGAAAAAAAGCTCGTGGGTTTTATATGGGGCAGAACGGCCAAGTTAACCTGCATGTTTTGATACTGTTTACGAGCAAGTGTGATGAAAAAGTTCAGCACGGGTCTGACGTCTTAGGATGCTGCGCTGTAGGTAGAATGTAGGCTGCTTATGCTATAATAATAATAGCTTAGAGTAATGTAGGTAGATAAAAAAATCTAGACTCAATTCCATGAACGTAAAGCGTCAAGTTTGATAATGCGCTCAATTTGGTGAGTTTTCAGACCATTGGACTCAAAGCCTCGTAACCGAAGAATGAATGAAAACAGATCAAAGCGTACCTACCTACCGATTGTACTTAGCTACACATTTATTGAACTAAACGTCTAAGTGAGAAGAATTACCTCTCCCGGTTTAGTTTTACACTTTTCTACACAAAACTGGGAAATGACGGAAGTTTTCTAAGGTCTATTATGCCCACGTAGACCATGATCCAAGATTTTATTTCAATCCTTTAAACTACAAACACTGTAACTTTGTTGCTTAACATTACGTTTTTTACTGTGACTCCGTATACTTCTGGGACTTTCAATGTCACTGTTGGCTTCGTAACAGACACTAAAGTGATAACCTACTCGACATTGAAAACAGAAAATGGAAGCATTAGGTACAGAGATATCCATTGCTTTGCCTTTAAAATAGGTACCTACAGTAAAACTTTCCAATCACCCCGGCAACAACACCTAAAAAGTTTTTCTTTATTATTTCGATGTTAGAAGGTAATTACATTGAAATTGTTGACAATGGTAGCAGCATTGAAAGTTGATTGTCTTTTTGCTGATTAAAATTTAAACCGTTCATTTACTGGTACTTAAATTGTGTAAACAAAAAGTGTTACTCTACTTAAAGCATCAACTTGATACAAGTAAACTAATCGAGCTCGAGGCTTCTTACAGGAATTGCGACATTTACGATGTACACATTCAGTCACGAGAACGGTAAAAAGCGGTCAAGCGCAAGTCGGACTCACGCACAGAGGGTTCCGCACAAATTCGGCAATTGAATATAAAATCCAGTGTTAGCAGAGCCCTGCTACTAAGTAAAACATAGTGCGAGGTCATTTTATATTGGTTACGTGCCTACATAAGCCGACTAAAAAAACGGATTATTAGACTCATTTTATTAGTTGTAGGTACTAGAAGAGCCACTTTCATACCAAATTTCAAAGTTCTAGTACCTACACCGGAAACACTTTGTGTAATGACTGTATTTTTTTATTCAAGGGATTGATTATTACACAGCTCTTAGCAGCTCAGACCAGAAGAGTATTTGGTATTAAATCAAGTTTATACAGAAGTATAAAGACGCATAGAAACGTGTTCCTGAGAAAAAGGGTCTTAACAGGCAGACGTACGGACGAATGAACGGAGACTAAAGTGATCCTTTAAGGGTTGCGTTTTTTCTTTTCAGGTACGGAACCCTAATAAAGATCGGTAATGTACCATTCAGTGGTGGTCAATATTTGCTAAACTAAACGCAGCGCAGCCACTGGAACTACCGGCCGTATGCCCACGTTGCTCACGAGTGGACGTAACATCGAATATAATTTACGGTAGGAAGCGCACGTGCGCGGGCGACTCTGGCATCGACATCACCCACACGTGGCCTGACTAAATAATCGTGCTACAGGGCCCAAATAATGCAAATTAGTACCTCGATGTACAACATTTTTGCACAAAGGCTTTAAGGAAGTGTGTGGACACAGATAATTTGATGATTCGACTGTACTTCTGCTACACCTGACTGGCATCATTGCATGGAAATAAAATTGGAACTGTATTCAGAAGAGTGTTCATTACTTATCTGGATACATCCGACTAAATTATATCGATAGTATATGTAAATATCGACACCCGATCCAATACGTATAAATACGGGGGCGCATGCCATTTGAGCGACGTTCGATGCCGACTCTTGGAGAGTCAATTCTTGGGCAGCAGTGTTTGCAGCCGTGATCTTGCGCGCGCGCCTGTACGCCGCATTATCAGTAACGGTGTTACGACCGGCCTCGAGACACGAGCGCCGGGTGAAAGTCTCAGACGCACACTTCACTTTGACTCGATAGCACGTTCACCGTTCAACACCTAGTTTCGTATTTACAAGACTCGTGATTTGGCTTATGATTACGTATCCCAAATAAATAAACAATAGAGCGTGAGGAGCGATTAGTTTCGGCCGGTGCGACAACGCAAGCGACGCGTCACATTATCACGTCTGTGGAGGCCTGCGCGGGTCTGAGCGGCTGATAGCGCGGAGTGGAGTCGCGGACCGCCGCCGGCGCGGGCGCAGACTCAGTCGCGACCATGTTGACGCCGAGTACCGTCGTAGCGCTGGCGGTGCTGGCCGCCGCCGCCGCGGCTGACGCTGACGACGCCGTCACCAACCGCACCTCCACCAACAACACCCTGCTGGTGCAGCCCGCTGAAGTCGCCGAGAAATATTTCATCAACAAAATATTCGACAAATACGGTGACAAGGGCGTCATAACATTCGAGGTAAGTTATTCTACAAACAATAACATAACGAATTTCTCAAACACATTCGAATTAATTTCGCTAGAGAATTCTGACGACTTCGATTATGAATAAGAAGTGGAAAGTTGAACAACTTTCTACAAAAGCGCACGTAACTTTGCGTACATAAATTAATCATTTAAGATGGACACGATATTTCCTTGCCTGACCCTATAAAGTAGGTACTTTATACATAAAAATTAGCAAAATTATAAGGCTGATAGTTTTCATGCACATTATCACAACACCGCGGTTCATCAACCTTAAATGTTACTTCACGATATTTTCAAACGTTTCCTTATCTTAATCAAAATCCTTTATCAGTACTCCTATTTAACTGTCCGAGACCAGCAATTGATAAATACACTCTCTCTGCGTGGTTTGAATTGTACGGCACGTAGGTATGTTGTTCATTCAATTCCAAATTGTCATTGGCCGTGCTGTTATTGTACATTTTTAAATATTTTTGTTTTGCTTGGACTATATTTAAACTGACGAACGTGCCATGTTGTCTAATAATGGGTTACCCAGTTAGAAATGTTTAACAAAAGTATTTAGGATAACTTTCTATAAACATGCTTAGCCTGTGCAACCAAGTGTTTCTAGCTGTTAATAGGTATAAAACTTAAAACTTCTTGTTAATATAGTGTTTCATTACACAAACACTTTTTTAATTTTAAGTAATAAATTTAATCGATTCGTTACATAAAGTCGTTTTAATTATAAAACTGCATGAAAAATTGACCGTGCAGCCATACCTACGTGCTTAATAAATAACGAGTTCGATTCTCGCAACGGCACAAATATTTGCATTCAAAATTATGTTTACATAAGAATGGATACAAAACCATTACGTTCGAGGCCATACGGTCTTATTTAAAACAGAACTCGCATTATATTATATTTATTTGATCGTCAAAAATTAGAGTAAAATCCCTTTGTCGGTGAGCTGGTAACAGAAGCATAATCGTCTTTTATCTCGTTCTCCCCGGCATTATACAGGAGCTGTACAGTATACACATTATGACTCTTGCTTCGTTTACTCGACTCTACATACATTTTGAAAGTGCCTAATTGAATTTAAATTCACGTTAATTCGAGTTTTTATTTGTCCTTTGCCCGCAAGTTCGTGTGCGCATAATTTTTGATATTAAGTAATGAAGAGTAAGCTCGCACTATATTGTATCTAAATGCGACAGATAGTGTCGATGCAAAAGTTACAGTGTCTTCGTCGCACACAAAGGTCGCTAATATATTTATCAATGGGTTCTTTTTTATTTTTCGTCATAAAAAGTGTCATTGTATATGCAAAATTTTATCCTAATCCGTGTAATGACTTACAGTTACTTCAGCCACGTAGATACAAACAAACAAACTTTCAATTTTCATTTTGGATTCAATTTGGATTGGATCAAGTTCCAACATATATGTAAGAAAGATAATATATGCTTCAATGACGAAGATATGGCTGACAGATCCATAGAACAACATATATGTATAGTTAGCACTAAGATATTCTCGATAATCGTTGAATGTGCGTGCATAGTGTCACAATGAACCCAAGCTCTAGATTTGTCGAAGTTGAAGCGCCTTTGTCATTGAAACAGACTCAGAAAAAGCTTAATTATTTTTAATTACTGCAGTTTACCAAATTTGCTTATCTTAATTGTTTTATACTGTTTATTCTATTCTCTCCTCATGCATTACACCAGACTTAAATAAATATGTAATACTGTAGAAATCATTATCATTATATTAGCCGGAAAATGTCCACTGCTAAATAGCCATAGACTTTCCTCAAGGATCTTAAATTTATGATCAAGCCTAAATTTATGATAATGACTAGCTTCTGCCCGCGACTTCATCTGCGTAGAATTATGCATATAAACCTTCCTGTAGAATCACTATCTATTAAAAAAAACCGCATCGAAATCCGTTGCGTAGTTTTAAAGATCTAAGCATACACAGGAACAGTCAGACAGACAGACAGGAAAGCAACTTAGTTTTATACTATGTAGTGATGATAATAAGATAATTTATGTTAAGTGGACGTTTAATAATGAATAGATTCAAAACCAAAACACTACTTATTTCGAAGGCGGAGTAAGAATGGTAGAACTAAGTAAACTGCTGCATCAGTAATAATGACAACAAATCTAGATTAGTGTGGCAGTCAGCTGCTCTGCACTATAGTTTACGTTTCTCACGTTACAATCATGTCAATGTTTACACTTGGACATAACAAAAATCTGTTATCAAACCGTCATTCATTACTATTGTTCACATCGCGGCGTACGAGTAGATACTGCAGTGTGATCCTCTAAGAGTGAGTCCCCACTGGTGCGTTCCAATACGTTGTTGAAACATTCCTAGGTAGGTATCTACATCTGCAAATGAAGTTCAAACGCACAAAATGTTGAGAAATTTCCTACAAAAAGTACCATAGAATTCTTATACTTAGATTTTAGATTTTATAATCCGTGTAGGTAACGAACCATTTTCTGTATTTTTTTTTCAAACCCAGTAATTTTAAACTAAATGGGAATGGGTAATTTTCGCCTATTTTTTGTAACTTAAAAACTGCTTATTTAGGTAACTATTTTAAAATACGTTGTCTACCCCGTAAGGGATAAAGACATGATTTTGAATGTATGTTATGTATATATAAAATGCTGAAAAATAGGTATCTGACATTTTCACAACAGGGGGGACATTTTTACTAGACGTCTTAATGCGATTCAATTCAGAGTCAGTTTAGGTTCGCTCGCTATCAGATCCATACTAAAAATGACAACTAAATCCTGAACTGAGTCATGGTAAGGCCCAGTTCTTTATACTTAGTTTGTATTTTTTTGTAATTTTAACACTCAAAAGTGGTCCCCACGTTTAAATTTATTTAATTACTTTCTGAGAGGAGGCCTGCGCTCAGCAGTGGGCTTTATATAGGCTGAAAACAGTGGCGTAACTATAACGTCTGGGGCCCGGCGCGGCAACTTCGTCAGGTGGGGCTCCTTCCTCAATATAAAGAAGTGCATCAGCGTCCCTTCCGTGCTCTAAACTAAGCCAGTTGGAGTCCCCGTAGAGCTAGGGACCCCTGGCATTTTGCCACCCCTGCCACCCTATAGTTACGCCACTGGCTGAAAAATGAATTACGTTATACGTCCGTTTTTGTTTTGGTGACTTACAATGTGCATTATCGGACCAGTAGATACTTTCAGAGCAAATTAGCTGTGACCGAGACAGACAGACGCGCGAGTAGGTAATCCTATAAGGATTCCATTCTCCGTTTGAACCCTAAAAAATAGGGACATAAACTTGATACATTATCTCAGTATCTACATTTTTAGGTAAATTACAATACCTATTCGCCACTTGTCCAGATTGCCAATCAGCGGCCTAACTGTCGCACTTCGAAGCATTTAACTGCGATTAACTTAATCTTAATCTCATTACCTAATACTCGGAACAATGCCACTCCTCTATTTCTGAATTAGTCGCCGAAACCATTAAGCGCGCAAAAATTACACCTCATTTGTATTGTTCTCAAGTAGTAAGGTAAACAATGAGCACACGCAGCCGCGCAGATGTTTCGCGGATTGTATAGGGTTAAATAAGTATGTGCAGCTAAGTGACCAAGTTAGATTTAAACACGTTCTTCGGTCTAATTTGAAGTATCGTTTATATAAAGTCCGGGGTCCTAGCGCTATTAGCCTTTTCAAACAAAGATATTTCGAAGCGGCTAATAAACGCCACGGGTGACCGTAGGAGCTTCCTTGGACAGCGTATTAGTATCGCTATCCAAAGGTAAAATGCTGCCAGCATCTGCGATACTACGCCACGGGACCTCTCCTTTTTTAATTGTTTTATTCTTCCATGCTGGTCGGGGAGTAAAGGTAAAAACATAGAATTTACCAATTGCTTCTCTTCCCGCGCAGATGGTAAAAGCCCATCGAGGGAATGGGCGAAAGTCTTAGGAATCATGTTATGTGTAGGCGATGCGACTAGCAACCCATCACTATTTTGATTTCCAGTCCACCTATAGGTACGCCCTTAATCATGCTAAACGTGGCCTTAACGTTTTGTTACCTTAGGCTCTGTCCACCCCGTAAAGGATAAAGACGTGATATATGTACCTATGTATGTATGTATTTATTTTAAGGTTAGTTTAGTTTTAATTGGTTTTCAGTTAGTTATAGTTTAATTTGTTTTTTTATTAATTGTCTTATGTTTATTCCAATAAAACAAAATAACTTTAAAAGTTAAAATCTGAAATGAAACCAAATTCTTAAAACTAAATTAAATTTTAATAAGGCACTCGTAGGCCGCCGTGGCATGGCGCCCAAAAGTTTGGCAGCATTCCCTCGTTGAATACTCGTAGTTACGCTACTACTTCGATGAGAGAGTGGTAGCTGCCGGCCCCCTGGTCCGCAGTTGATTTTACTAGGTGCTTCTTGTAGCTGTTTGATGAGTATATGCGCTCCGGGGTCTTATAGTATAGACCGAAATGAAACTGACAGTGAAATAAATTTTGGTTTCGCCAAGGTCAAGGTTTTTAATCAGACCTTTATTCCGTGTCTAGCCTAACTTAGCCTACTCGCAAAAGTACTGCCTTCTTGCTATCTACCTATTGTGATTTTGTCAAGCTGAATACAAATTTCACCTAGTTAACACAGTCTAATTTTGTAAAGCTTTCATAGTTTCGCAACTTTTAGAAATGAATCTAATTTTGTGGTAATGAAAGTGTATTGAATACATTCAGCACATTAAAATTAGATTCATCCTGGAGGCTCCAAATATAAAAACTAAAAACAAAAAAGTGGCTACATCACATAGATGAGCACATTAAACCAACTTATTGTGATACTCGCTCGACCAATTTGCTATGGATTTATGTGACGTAACACCTGGTTAAATAGAATGACTTTGCTTTTGCTTTAAATTAAGCGGTTAGTAACACGGCCAGAGAAAATAGCACGTATTAAAATAAGATCTACAATTAACAATTAGCTTAAATAAGACATGTTGCCGCTCAAAACAAAACGCCATAGTAAGCTTACCTACATATATAATTATAAAACTAAGTGGCCTGCGAGCAAAGAAAAAATAGTAAAGAATGTACCAGTTGCTTCTCTGCCCGCGCAAATTGGTAAAAGCCTATCGAGGGAACGGGCAAAAATCTTAGGAAGCATATACCTAGACGATGCGCCTAGAAACCATCACTATTTTGATTCCCCTTTCCACCTATCCGCCCACAATCTACCACAATGCTAAACGTGGCCTGTATGTCTTGCTACCTTAGGCTCTGTCTACCCGGTAAGGCATAAAGACGTAATTTATGTATATTGTATGTATGTAATTATACGTAAAACCCCATTGTGTAAGTTCGTATTTGTTTAAATAAATAGAATGGACCATCTCTGTTTCTCATAAAAATCATAGTCTGTTGGTAATTAATAACCGGGTACGTAGGTAATTAACTACAGGTGGAAACTGATTTGGCTGATGCGTACTGAAATTGTCTATACTTTCAGTATTAATTTTAATACAGTAATAAATAAAAAAACAGTTTCGTTACACTACGATTAGGGTTGTAGAGGCATGACATTTATGGAACATGTTATCTGGATTTTGTGCTTGACGGTGTTTAAAATATGAGCCAAATTGTACAAAGATATCTACACTTGGTTATTAAGTGAGCTTCTCCGTAACACAGCATGGTTGAATTTGCATAATTGCATTAGATACACATGCTTGCTTAGGTAATACGTCTTAGCAATTGATTATCCAAGTCTAATTTGCAGAAATTTACTAAATGAAGCATTTTAAATTGAATAATACCCTGTTGACTTGAACATGACTTGGTACATGCGTACTTAACTTACTAAAGTCTTCAAATGATCTCGGTTTCGTCTCGTCTCGATTCCAGCCTCGGTAAGTCCTGGTCTCGACCTCAGCCCAATGTCAGTTCTTGATCTCAACCATATTGCTGGCACTGATGCTACTTTCGATCCTGTTCTTAGTCCCCGTTCGAACCAGCCTCAGGCCCGATCTTAATCCCCATATTCTGTTTTAGCTAGTATATTTCGTGAGCATAGCATGTTCTAGAGTCTGGCTGTGCATATTTTGTGACTTCGTTTTTCACTGCGACTCCTGAAGGAGTAATGCTTTTACGCGGCGGACCTATTCAGGTACTAAATAAGAAGTTGAATGAAAACGGTTAATCTCATCATTATACTAGGAATATAAAATAAGACTCAATCTCTTTGAGCGTACGTTCGTCCAACAAAAGTAAAAAAAGTGAATTAAAAAATCCTCACATAAATTTCGTCACAATCGAATTAATGACGTAAGAGCATAAAATACCTATAGAGGAAAAAAATATTCTAGTACCTTTGGTGTCTTATGAGTCAGTATAAATATTACAAAATTATGCAGCTCATGTCATGTTGCTATTGATCCTAATAAAAACTATTCGCACTTGTGGATACCTAAACCATAAGCTATTAAGTCAATCACAATTAAATGTTTGCAGTACTGAAGCATTCAATTGTAAAACAATTACTGAAAAAATAATAATCAGGTACTTAGGTAGTACTAATAGTAATTCTGTTAGCTTGAACTTTGGCTTGACACACTGCCGCGTGTCTAGATAGACGAGTATAACAACACAGTATGCTCAGTGTAAGTTTTCGGTCACAAAATACATCTCGAACGCGTTGGCGTTGAAATGTCAAATACTATAAGAACAGTTTGTTGCCGTTTCGATCCGCAAGTGGCGCTGCCAATTTTTCCATATTAATTGAAACGTTTACGTGAACGCGTTCGAGACGTTTTTATAAGTATGCGAAAACTTACACTATAGGCTATTCATAGGTATTATTGTATATTTTTTGTCGTAAAAATGTCACCAACGCGTTCACGTTGAAATGTAAAATCTATGAGATTAGATTGATACCGTTACGTGCCGCCAGTGGCGCTGCCAATTTGTGCATGGTGCGAGACGTATGTTGTGACAAAAAACTTACGCGCTCTGTACAGCTAGCACCTGACAGACGTCACAACAGGCACAGCGCGAGTATAGAAAATTAGATTGATAACCGTAACGAAAGACAACGAGATGCGAATGACAAAACAGCTCTATATTGCTAAAATACATTGTGTAAGTAAACAATATAGTATCTGTGAGGAATTATTAACTAGAACTTTACTTTGTTAAATAATCCATTAATCTGCATGTTAAACATCTGAGTTCAAACCAAGTGCGAAGTCAAAATCGGGTAAGAGCCGTCGAGGTCTAATTGCGACCTCAACGCTTTTCTTAGTTATAGTTATATAAATACAGATTTTGTGATCATGATGCATGCACCTGCGTGGACATATCGGGAACTCGCATATTAAGGTAATCGCGGTTTTCATCCCGTAAGAAATATGTCTAATATCTTGTTATGTGAACATCTAAATAGTTTTGAACTAACTATACCATATGTAGGACCTATGTATATGTAGGTATATCATCCTTATCGTATCTGTCACGGTTTCTTGCTATCTCATTTTCTATTAGCCTCGACTGCCGTTCTTCATACAAACCAGTAGACTATATATCTAACAGTAACAGTTATAGTTAGGTATATTTATTTAGTTTTAAGTTTTGTATATTTAGTTAACTTTTAGATTAATCATGATGTATTGTATTATGTTGTAATTTTAGATTAGTTGGTTTAAATAAATTTGACAGTAACAGTTAATGTTTTTATCTATTTAGGGAAATATGTAAAACTAAATTAATTATCTAATGTTACGAAATTCAGTTTCACAAACTGCAACGGTAGCCCGCATTGATGTCTATTATTACACTCCTCACAAATGAATATCTTTACTTTGCTATCTCCGCGATATACCTAGAGAAGTTAAGTCATCCTTATTAAAAATATAGTAGATGCGTGCTGATGCGTGATGTGTGCTGCTGTGTTCCGGTGCGGAGAGTAAGACAGCCGGGGAAATTACGGGCACAAGAGGCATTGCATCTTAGTCCTCTAGGTTGGCAACGCATCTGCAATCCCTCCGGGGTTGCGGGTGTCTATGGGCCGTGGTGATCACTTACCATCAGGTGACCCAATTGCTCGTTTGCCTTCCTATTCATATATAAAAAAAAAACTGAAAATATGAAACTATTATTATTATTATTTATTCTTTAAAGAATGGCTACAGCAAAATCTGTCGTTTAATAAAGTAATACAAAATTTATATTATAACCTACTTAATATTACGATTAACTTAACTGTAGAATTGCACAACTAGCTTGAAATGTATAGTAAGTTTAGTAACTATCTAATCTATGCTTAAAATTACTATGCACTTCCGTATAGGTATAATTTAATCAGCCTACTTTATTATTTATGATTATGTCGTGTGTTGAACCGTTTTCGTGCGTTTTTGCGAGCGAATTAGGTACAAAACAAACAGTACCTATAGTACATACCTACCTATACCTATTATTTTATTTCAGTTATCTATGCTTACGCGTTATAGGCGTTTATCATTTATCTCAAACGGCAAGCCCAAATGGTGACGCTGTAACCTTCAACTTGAATGTGCTGATTTCTGCCGACAATCTCAAAAACAAACAAATTTGTTCTAACATTATTGAATATCTACCGTATAAAATTACCTTGGCTAACAAGGAGTAGGTACGCTTTAAATTAAAAGAAACCTTCTTAGAAAAGCTTTTGTGTCTATTAATCTAGGAATTTTACTGTACCTACGAAGCTTTTCAATTTCTGTCTGTCCATAGCCAAACTCACTAATACTTTTAATTTGATAATGTCGCACCCTTCGTGGAAGAAAGACGTAACTAAGTCCTGTTAAGCCTTAATAGGACTTACTTCTTTCTTGCACGAAGGGTGCGATGTGTACCTACCTACTACAGAATAGAAGAATATACATATAAGAATACTCTAAAAATTACGATGAGGTTCGAAATATGAATTTATTTAAATTATGGCTATTTAGGGGTTAAGAGACACTTCTATGATATTGCCGTGCTGCTTATGGACCAAACACTTAAACAAACATAGTTTAATTAATTGACATTGGCCTTTCTTTAAACTTCACAAAATGCGAAATTTTTTTACCGGATCACCTTTCACAAGATAAGAAAATTGAAATTTTAACAAACTTTAACGCAGTTCTCCCAAATATATCCGTTCATTCAAGATCTTCTCTCACACTTTTAGGGTCACCTATTTTCGACGAGTCAATCAACCCGGTCATTGACTGTAAATTAAATTTATTTAATAACACATCTGACCTCCTTTTTAAAATAAATCCACATATAGCACTCTTTATTATCCGTTTCTGTCTTTTCACACCAAAATTCATGTATTTACTCCGCAGCTGCCCCTTATGGAAATTCCCCTCCACTTTATCATCCATCGACAATTGGCATTGTTCATTTTTTTTAGTATGCTCCAATTCGAAAACCATTTCGAGGAAAACCATCAATTATCCGATTTATCTTGTCCGATTTCAAAAATACTTTATGATTGCAGATATTTTTGTAAAAGTACTTTGAACCTTTGTTTGACCGAACGACCGGGTTTTTAGACAGAATCCAGCATCGAATGTTTGCCACAAAAATGAAAAAAAAAGTTTGGCTACGGCAACTGTCACGTGTCACTGTCAAATCTACAAAACCATAGACAAAGCCGTTTTTTTTATAGCCAGCCGAACGAAGGCGATTGGGATTCTGTCTAAATTCACGAATTATCAAACAGCGAAAAAATATTTATTATTAATTAACAAAGCTACGTAAAAGCATAATATTCAAATTAGTTGCTTGAAATAGTCCATTTTATCGAATAAAGGTGTTAAAAGCACAGCTTAAAAAAAATGGACAATGCCAATTCTCTTCAGTCTACATTATCCAAAATTCTAAATATCAATTTTGACAGTATCTCATGGACCCAAGCGGTTCTCCCGATAAAACTTGGGGGGCTGGGTGTTCGCTCCTCGTCTAGTGTGGCATTACCGGCTTTCCTGTCCTCTGTTCATGGTTCGCTACCTCTCGTCAGTTCCATTTTAAACGTTTCACAGTTACTCGACGATGAGTTAGCTTGCCTGAAGGAGGCCAGTGAAGCCTGGTGTGTTTCATGTCCTGGAGCGAACATCCCAGTTCTACGGCACATACAGAAGGACTGGGACTCTCCTCGGCTAAAAGCAACCCATGCTTCTCTATTCGAAAATAGCCCGGACGACAATGAACGTGCCCGTCTCCTGGCAGTATCAGCCCCGGAGTCAGGCCATTGGCTCAACGCCCTCCCTTCCCGCCAGTTGGGTACGGTTCTGGATCCAAGCACCTTGAGAATAGCAATATCGTTAAGGCTTGGGTCCAGAATATGTGTCTCCCACACATGCTCCTGCGGTAAGGAGGTAGATCAGCTGGGACGCCACGGTCTCTCATGCTCCAAAAGCGCCGGTCGCTTTTTCCGCCATGGCACCATTAATGACCTGGTCCGCCGCGCGCTTGCCACCGTCTCTGTGCCCGCAATCCTTGAACCCGTGGGCATGGCCAGAGACGATGGCAAGCGCCCCGACGGGGCTACTCTGGTGCCATGGAAGCTGGGTAGGGCTCTGGTGTGGGACGCGACGTGTGTCGACACTTTCGCACAGTCCCACATCCAGGCAACCCGCTCACAGGCCGGGGCTGCAGCTGACCAGGCCCAAGTTCTCAAGCGCCGCAAATACTCTTCTCTTTTAAAGGATTATGAGTTTGCGGCGCTCGCAGTAGAGACAATGGGTCCCTGGTCGGCTGAGATGAGGGCCTTCATGAGAGCCTTGTCGTCCCGGCTAATAGAGACCTCAGGAGACCCCAGAGCTGGCGCTTACCTCTCCCAGCGAATTTCTCTGGCTGTACAGAGAGGTAATGCCGCCAGTGTCTTGGGGTCTATGCCGCAGGAGGGCCTTTTAGATGGTGTTTTCTTTTTATAGTTAGGTATATTTATTTAGTTTTAAGTTTTGTATATTTAGTTAACTTTTAGATTTTATCATAGTTTAATTTTTTTTGAAAGTGTTTAATCTTGTTATTATTGAAAAGACATACCACGGCTCGCCACTATATTGTCATCAGAATTACGTCGGAACCGCGCAGTGTAGCGTCTGGAATGATAATGAGTGATTAAAGTGATTTTGTAAGCTTACATTGAATAATAACTGACGTTACGAGTTTAATTAAGTACCATTATCAATGTTATGAATTTTATGAACATTACGGCGTTACACAAGGCGCTCTTTTATGCTATGATTTATTCATCACATGTTCCATCAAAATATGGTTGCGACACTTAACTAGAAGTCCCGTGCATCTGTGTTAAAGCAGTACTTTAATACTTTAGTTAGTCTTACAACACTTGCTTATATGTATTTACATTTCAAGATAATGAATAAACAGATACTGGCTCCCGACCTCCTCGTTCTCTGAGAAATCTATCTCTGTTTATTAGGTTAGGTACAACAATATTGACTTTTCTTATGGCGAGCATATTTTCAATTTTAGGGCTTCGAGCATCTGCTGGATAGCTTAGGGCTCGGTGGGCGCGTATTCACCTCGCCGCATGACCTCTCCGACCACCGCATCAACGGCTCCTTCAAGCAGTTTCACGACACCCAACACCGGCACCGACGCTCACCAACCCCATGTGAGTTACATACAAAGTCTGATTACATACAAAGATTCTAGAAATTTACGAGTATTTGTACCCACCAACAACAAAATAATTATTTCTATAATAATAAATTCGTCAGTTTTTATTTAATCCCTCGTCCCCCAAGGGATATTAGCCGGCGGCTAATAAGTAATTGTTAAATGATATATTAAACTGGTGTTGCCTAGGTTGCACCTGCCCTAAAGCTTCACTCCCCCCTGCCCCTTAAGGCCTTCTGCCGGAGGGAAACAGCATCGCTCGAGCACAAGACGAGTGTACGAGAATGTTAGCTTTTGACAGTGTTGCTTTTGGGTATTGGCTCTACATTCTCTGTATGTCTCAATATGGTAGTCTTCCCAATTGTATTTGATCATAATTACGCAGACGACGCAGGCACAAAGATACTAAAAATCTGTTTGTTACCATGTTGATATAAGTGAAAAGTTATAATTTCTTGTAATATTGCAAATGGATCTAAACACACCACGTTTTTTAAGACTGGCAAAATGTTATTATATGCTCTAAACTATGTTAAAATAAACATAATTTAAATAACGCGTAATTAGGGAAGTTTACTCAAGATAATAATTTCACTTTTCTTGGAATAATAGCAAATAATTAGACATTCAAAAATAACAAAAACTGTAATATCAAAAGGTACTAACTTGCTATATAATCACCCACGGGATTATATCACATGGTCTTTAAATTGTCGTGGTCGAGCTAACAGATTTTACAGAAACTGAAATAAAGTTAAAAATGGTGGGGTAGTCCGATTTCTTCGCACCCGAGTTTATTATACTTAGAAAGAACTCTTTCAATCATTAAACTTTCAAGTTTCATTTGACACACTTTCGGTGGTCGGATTGACTTGAAATTTGATAACTACCTATTCTATGTAGCAAGTTCATTCAAGTAAAATCAGCAAAAAGATTAATTAAAAACGTAATTTTCGACAGAAACTTTTTTCCTTTAGTGTCTCAGCTAACTTGGTAACCTCGGTAAATGACTTGGTGCCCCTAATTACAAAGCAAACTGCCGCCTAAATCATTCATTTTGTAGTAAATAGAATTGAGGTAATACATAGAAACATGGAATGACCTCCGCTCAACTTCAACGTCATTTAAATTAGCGCAGACTGACGGGCGCTAAGCATTATTATACAGGGTGTTAGGTAATGAGTGGATAATCCTTGAACTATGGATAGCGGGCACTTAGGACATTATAATAAAGCTAAAATAGGTTTAGTAAAAGTTGCACGGTTTCCGAGATATTCGGACTTTTAGGTTTTTTTCGAAAATGAACACCCTTGTTCAATGTTTTGATCATAGCACCATTTTAAGCTAACTTTTTCAATTTTTTATTTTGGCTTAATATTCTCGAGTACTTGTGTGTTCAGATAGGCATTACTATTTTTGTGAGACTACATGGGATTTTTTAAAAAAAAATCGCAAACTTAATTTTTGCCTTTTCAATCGTACACTGATCGAATTTTCAGCTCTCACGGTGAAAAAAAAATACACTACCGCCTAGTTGCCAATAAGCTTAAAAACATGCCGGTTTATTGACAATTTAAAAATGGTAATTACCTTTTGAATTTAAATTCAAAATGACAAAATAATTAAAAAAAAATACACACTCACCCACATTTTTCCCGGTTTACTTTTTGTATCACGGGCGTAGAACTCAAAATTTTTTGTTGCAAAAATAACATTATGGGCCACTTATTTAAATGCAAATGGCATTTAAATAATTCCAAATTTAAAAAACATGTCAACTGCCTTTTGTTTTTTTTTTTCGAATTCGATTTTGAATGTCGCTATTATTATTGCGTAATGAATGGTTAATTTTGCGTTTAGATCGTTGTGTTGAAGTTTTTTACTTTAATACTGCTTCGAACATAATACACACTGATAGAATACGCGCAAATGCATTACATTTATGGTGAGTGCCATGGCACAATTTCACCATTCATTATGGAATAATAGCGAAATTCAAAATCGAAGTAGAAAAAAAAAACAAAAGGCAGTCAACATGTTTTTTAAATTTGGAATTATTTAAATGCCATTTGCATTTAAATAAGTGGCCAATAATGTTATTTTTGCAACAAAAAAAATTGAGTTCTATGCCCGTGATACAAAAAGTAAACCGGGACAAAATGTGGGTGAGCGTGTATTTTTTTTTAATTATTTTGTCATTTTGAATTTAAATTTAAAAGGTAATTACCATTTTTAAACTGTCAATAAACCGGCATCTTTTTAAGCTTATTGGCAACTAGGCGGTAGTGTATTTTTTTTTCACCGTGAGGGCTGAAAATTCGATCAATGTACGATTGAAAAGGCAAAAATTAAGTTTGCGATTTTTTTTTTAAAAATCCCATGTAGTCTCACAAAAATAGTAATGCCTATCTGAACATACAAGTACTCGAGAATATTAAGCAAAAATAAAAAATTGAAAAAATTAGCTTAAAATGGTGCTATGATCAAAACATTGAACAAGGGTGTTCATTTTCGAAAAAAACCTAAAAGTCCGAATATCTCGGAAACCGTGCAACTTTTACTAAACCTATTTTAGCTTTATTATAACGTCCTAAGTGCCCTCTATCCATAGTTCAAGGATTATCCACTCATTACCTAACACCCTGTATATTTAACTGTTAGGTACTTACATTCAATAATGAAATAAACACTAAGCCCTTTAAAACCTTCTTTATGTACCTACGATACGATTTATACATAGCGCTTCCGGAAGAACCCTCGTCTATTACCTTGAAGTCTTATTGCAATACTGGAAAAGGACATACGTGCCAAACGTCTGATTCATTTGTATTGTATAAGCAACGTCATAAACTCGATGACGGTAGACAAAAAGCGTTGCTCGACTCAATATGAACGTTCAATATATTTTTTTTACATAACTTGCCCTGCAAATGCGAACGAACCCCTTGATATTTTGCGATAGATAAAGTATGATCTTGTCTAACCAATTTACTTACTTAACTAGTAAACGGTTAACAGCGGCCAGCGGAATGCGTAAGGTAATCAGCCATCGTATTATATTTTCTATGTCACAAACAATTTCCCCACTTTTTCAGTAGTCGCACTTGACTGAGCGCACGATGCCGCGTAAAAAAAACCATAATTTGCAGAAACCGTTTCCTATCAAGTACACTCTAAACGCGCTATGACTATGACCAAACGACAATAATGGGCACCTATCGGCGAATTCGTTTTTCAACGGTTTTTTCGAAGCTGTGACCAATCCCTGTCTAGATTGGCGTTGTCATTGCATTTTCAGGGTACCGTGAGATAAAATGACAACGGATTTTGTCACCGGAAGCATTTCTTCCTGATCATTGTCACACGAAAAACTCAACCTTGTCTAGTTGTTTGGCCTTCTAAATGCCTTTCACGTATTTGAAACTAATGAAGTTTGTGGAGACTGGCACAGTCGGGAGCTTGTTGATTAAATTTTACAACAAAACAACTACTTCCTTCTTCTAGTGGCCACTTACTGAGGTCATCGTTGGATCCGGTGTAACGTGTCCCGGAGTCTGATAGAAAGTGATGTAGATTCTTTGCGGCAAGGCTTTCTCTTCACTTTGGTTTCCTTGCACACGAGAGATGCCTACTCAAGGGAAAATAACTTAGTATTGAAAATAGGCGTAAAGTTTTCTTACTGGACAGGTACATATAGAATAACATAATATTAAGTAGATTTTGAATAATTCAATAAGTCTGAGACACTACCTATCAAAACACAAATATAGTTATAATTCCTAATAATTACAACCTCTTCATTTCATGTCCTCCTCTGAAAGTGAAAAATGTTTGAGTACCTAATGCCACAAGTTCCTATCTTTACTAATGATGTGACATTTTGCTTAACTAGAAGATTAGCTCAAACCACTAACGTCCGCCAACCCGGTTATACTAGTGGTTCATCTACTTAACTTGTTAGTTAAGTAGATTACAATTTACCACAAGATTTTCCTTTCCTTGAAATTTTATTTCATCTCGCAATTGTTTGAGATCGTATGTTGGATTTTTTCTTAAGTTAATTTTTTACCGTGCAAGAGTTTTTAACTTTCATAACTTTATAATCCCAGAAAATCAAACAAACTACAGCAAATTTTTCTACTCAGTTATACCTTAACGGATACCCTTGGTTGCTATTAGAATTAGGCAATAACCTTGGTCTCGAAGTTAAGGCTAAAGGCTATTATGGCGACAAACTTCGAAATCATCTCCCGGTCACTCCTGTCTCTGAGGCTTGTGTGAGTGAACCGTGTCTACATGTGTGTCATACAAGCGGACGGATAGTGTCATTGTCATTTTATAGCCCGCGATTATCCTGTTACGGGTGACGCTCTTGCCCGGCCGCGTAAATACTCGCTCGATCAAGTATGATCTTCGTTAGGGTCACTATGAGACATTGACTGTCCTATCTTTGATATGATCTATAGGTATCCTATTTTATCTCATGTTTGCATGAAGCGGATCCTATATTTTCTGACATCATTTTTATTTTTAGCAATCTATTACAACATACCTACTTGCATTTGTTTTACGGCTTGTTTTATTAATTTCAGCGGAACCAATACTAAAGAAATCATGCCTATCTCCAAAGGATATACTAGAAGTGTACGGCATGGAGAGCGAGCCGGGAGTTATTACCATCAATCCGCAGACGTTCTTGGACATGTGTCCAGCTCTCGTGTACCAGCTAGACCAGCGCTCCTGTTACAAGACAGAAATAGCGCCTGCCAAGTTGGACAAAAAATGGAGTAAGTAATATCGTACATCAACAATAATTTTGAGCCGATAAGTTATAAGAATAATCTTATCTATCTCAGGCTTTTTGATTGTTCTCGAAGGAGAAAATCTTTGCAACGATTCGTTACTAACGACTTTCTTTTTTTATTATAGCATGGATATACGCTACTCTGAGTATTCTGGTCATCAGTGCTACCGGTTTGCTGGGAGTTGCCATAGTTCCACTACTAAAGTCGGCCATCTTCAGCCAAGTTCTGCACTTCCTCGTGGCTATAGCTGTGGGCACCCTATGTGGCGATGCTCTACTGCATCTTTTACCACATGCGCTCAAATCACACGGCCCGCAGTCCGATCCTCAAGGAGAAACCGAAGTAATTTTAAAATGCAGTGTCACTTTTCTGACTATCCTTTTCTTTTACACAGTAGAAGCAGTGATGCAAACTTTACACGGTGGTCACGCGCATTCTCACGATAGTCATGCGCATAGTGTAGAAGAAATTAAAACAGAGACCGCTAAACAAATAGACCCAATACCTATAGAACTGGGGGCCATGATGCCAGGATCGCCAACGCCGCCCGCTGAGCGACCGATGACTTCCACGGCTCTGATGGTGATTGTGGGCGACGGCTTGCACAACTTGACTGATGGTCTGGCCATCGGAGCCGCGTTCAGTGGAGACCCTGTCACTGGTTTCGCAACCGCCCTCGCAGTTTTCTGTCACGAACTGCCACACGAGTTGGGCGACTTTGCTGTGCTGCTACGTTCTGGCATGAGCATCAAACGTGCCCTATATTACAACCTACTATCGTCAGTGCTCAGTTTCATGGGCATGGCTGGTGGTATTTGGTTAGCTGAAGATCACGAATCGGCATCTCAGTGGATCTACGCCGCGACAGCTGGCACATTCTTCTATATAGCTTTGGCTGATTTAGTGCCAGAGATAAACGAGAACAATCATGGGAAAAGTATGAATTTATTGCTAGCGGTTCTCGGTATCCTCACGGGGGGCGTCATAATGTTGCTAATAGCGCTCCACGAAGACTCAATACAATATTTATTTAGAAGTGCAGAACAATAAGCATCATAATAAATAGTAGCTAAGTAATGTAAATATAATGTGATAAATTGTACTCATGGTTGTTCAAATGGTTTGTAGTGAGTAGGTAAATTGCATTTTGCCAATCCACAGGGATTATGATACAGCCGTCTTACCCATAACACAGAGAAAAATGTAAAGGGGACAGTTTACTTGTACTACGTAAGACAGGTTAGATTTTAAATCAGGTCAGGTTTACAAGATGCAAACATATACCACGTTTAAAGCCTAAGTAAAAAATATGTCTATTGGTCTTACGTAATAGATAAACGGCCCCAAATTAAATTCGCAACATTTTTTGTGCGCAAAATTATGATTCTTAGGTAAATTACGTAAACCTACGCATGTATTTGTATGATGATAAGTATATACTTATAAGTAGGCGTAATATTTAATTATGAAAGTAAGGTATTAAGAATAAGATTTAAGTGGTTGGAAAATTTCATACACACGTGTTTTAGTTGAACAGAATTATATAGCGAGTAGAGTCGATTTAAAATTTAATTTTTTTGGCCATTCTATCATGAAGATTTTTTTAGATAAACCACTTGCAAAAAATCGTTGCTTCAATAGAGGATAGGTTCTGATTTTGTGCCCATTTCATGCTCAGATATTTATGATAATCTAATATGTAAAGTTAATTTTAATTATGCTCTACCATGTTTTCAGCTTCTAGCTTCTTAAACTTGTTATCAATATTAACGACATCAAAACCGAATAAGGGAAACACAGGTTTTAGTTGCCGATTAGACGATAAGCCATTATTTGATAACCGCCAATTGACATTCAGCAAAAATACTGCATAAGATTAAGCTGGGTACGTCCTTGATGTATCAGTATTGAAAAAGGGCTAGGCCTTTTAAATAGTTATTTTAAACTGGGGATAGAAATTCTATATTTTTCACTCGCTCGCACCTATCTACTGCGGCATAAAAAAACTGAATTAATATATATATTTTTTAATTAGGTAAATATTGTAATATCGCAGGCCCACGTAGCTGAACGCTAAATAACCCCAAACTACCTCCCAATAATTTGATAACCAACGTACAATTAGGGAAAAAATAATGTAGCATCTTATGAGGAAATCAGACGTGTGACTAGGTATAGGTAAATGCCGCTGACCTGTATTGAATTAAATGACCTGAGCTTTGTGAAATGTATGAGAACTGAGCGCATTTAAGTAGGAAATATTACTAAGTACCTACCACCACGACAGTAACAAGTGTAAGAAAAATTGTGTAAACAGTAGCATTGTAAATTTATATCGAGGGGACCTAACTGATTAAATTGATTTTATAAGTTGATCTAAATAGATCAACAGATCAATAGATCAAGTATAAATATACGATTATTTTTTCAAGAGTCAACTTGACTAAATAATGAAGCTTCTGGAAAATTCTGATATCGTTTCTCCTGACTGATCTATCAAAGCACACCCAAAACTACTAAGTTTAGAAAGAACTGAAGTAAGTCATAAATAAAATGCGCTTTAAGAATGTTTTTTTTCGAAATTCCCACGGGATATGAAGCAATCTGTACCTACTATTGTATTTATATCCGCGAGCATAAAGCAAGTGAGTAATGATAATGATATACTGAAACAGTAGGCAATGTAACCATAAACACCGATATACTTAAGTATCTAGAATTAATTCAATAAGGACTGTAAATATTTTATCATACGATTTAGGAAATTTGAAGTTGGCAAATGATCACAAATATAAGTGTTATGCATGTGTAGGTATGTGTTAATTTTAGTGCTGAGTATTATTATGTTACCGGGTAGAAAACTTAATTGAAACAAAATAATAATTACATGCACGATTTGTTTCAAGACGAATATTAATTCTAGATTTCTAAATTAGGTAAGTATGCATGGCACATGTGGCACCAGAGGGGTACCTAAGGGGGATTGAGACCTTAAGAAATAAAACAAAGGCATGACCCTCCCAAAAATATATGCAGTGGAAACACGGATGAAAATATTATATTGACATGCAGTTTTTTACCTATCTAGTTAACTAAACCCCCCCCCCCCTTATTTGATTCGGGGCAGCCCTGAGAAGTAACCCTATGTGTGACAGAATTGAAGATTGTGATGTGATTAGTGATTAATTATTATCCCAGTCACGTCGTGATAATAATGATAATTCGTCTCATTTAAATAATTGTTCGCAATTATTACACAAAATCTGCAATAAGTAGGTATGTACCTAATTTTTCTTTGGACAGTCGTGTAATAAAATAATAATAACACCCTGTTTAAGATTGCTTATCGGGAAACTTGCATTACGAAAATTAATTTAACGACTTCTCGCGTTTTTAATAAATAATTGTCTGCTGATGTAAATTCATAAAATATTCAGCGAATATCTACAGTAGGTATCCTAACAATCTAAATAAGCATATATTTCCTTACGAAACGTGAGACGTATTATTATTATAGCGGATTAGTAAGTAATATGACAATGAACAAAATAAATAAAGTTTTGTAAAATGTTTATGTAATTTTATTTCAATGACCTTTTGCTTGGGTATTGGATTTACCTTTAGAAAAACAAAACAACAAATATTTGTATAACATACAGTGCATAAGAATGTAACATTTTGAGTCGTTTTCCTTAAGTTTGTTATTATTTAAAAGCGAGTTACAGCTTAAAGATGATCTTCTGAACTGATTTTAAAAATCTTTTTTTTCAAAGGTTACCCAGGTAAGATCCATCTACCTATTTCATTCGTCCATTTAAATTTTATCGAAATCGGTCCAGCCGTTTGTATCAAGACAGCTCCTCAACAGAACAGTTAAAGTCTTCTTCTCCTTCTGCTCTCCTTAATGGCGGCCGTAAGGCTTGGGCCAGAAGATCATCTTTAAGCTGTAACTCGCTTTTAAATAACAACAAACTTAAGGAAAACAACTCAAAATGTTCTCTACTATCCTAAAATAAAATTCGTATTCCTGAATACGTTCAATCAATTAACTCTAAAAAATTAAGAAAAAATAACTGTAGTTCAACCAAAAAAACAGCTTTATTCGTTTAAAATATGTGAATAAAAGTAAGTCTCTATCAACAGTAGGCTTTTTCTTGATAATTGTTAATGGATTAAAGTCCCTGAATCGAGAAAAGTAATATTCTGTCAAAGATAATAAGCAGTTGACATTAGCCTGTTTTAAGATGGATAAATTACAAAACGACTCACTAAAAATAGCAAAAATAGAACCGCCTTCGTTCGAAATAACCGCCAAAGAGTTCGCACCATCTGGCTGGCCCATATTTAACCAAGTCGACAATTGTCGGTGAAATGTGACAATTCAAAATTCAATGCGTCGTCAATCTGAAACCAATTGGCGTAGATTGTTGTCGAGTTTATAATGTGAACCGCATTGTCACATATCTCCGACAATTGTCTCATTGGTGAAATATGGGTCTGATTGCAGTCCTTTGCAGTCGGTGCCTCAGCACGTGCCCCCATCCACTCACGTAATTTTGTAATAGATTGAAACGAGTTTCAAGGATCTAGTTTCAGAACGTATAACGTCAACTGTCAACGTGCTGGCTGTCAAAACTGTCACTAAGGTGTCACCAATATTTTCGCGCATAGCAGGTGGATTTCAACATTTTCAATTGAATTATTGCAGATAGGAATATCTGATTCTCCTAAATCAGAATATACTAATTAAAATGCTGAAAGGTTTGGTAAGTCTTTCCCTGTCTAGTCATGCTAACGGTTTCTAGTATTAAATAGTTGTTATCCAGTATTTGCGTGTAAATCGTCTTTGTTCCATAACTACTTCAGACAATACATGAATAATGTTTCACAAACAATATCTCCTTGATACGCAGTCAATACAACACTAGATAATTAAAGCCAAAGTGACACTACTCTGTTTTGAAGGAGAAATTGAAAGCTATTCATACTTTGCTTAGTCACAATTGCGTGACACTTAAAATTTCGGGTAAATTTCAAACAAAGATTATTTTTTATTATGTAACTGCAATCTGCTTCAAATAAAAATCCTTAACGTCTGACCATATCCACCAAACTTCACCGTTATAATGTATAGTGTAAACCAACAAAGTAAACACTAAAGGTTCTGCTTTGTTGTTGTTATTTATATTTTAAAATACTTTTGTGGTCAAACTGACCTATTTAAGAAACAAAACTGCATGGAGAATAATATTTCTTGTACCTAATAATCTGTAAAAAAGATAAAAATTTAAATGTCATAGTGACAATGTAAAATTCCAGTGATTGTCTGTTTTTTATACCTACATATAGGTATATTTTTGTATATTGCCAAAATAAACAGGAAAATGAGGTCCTTTTAATATAAAGTTCATGTAAAGAGTCATCAGAGTTAAAACATGGGTTGTATTATGTTTTTATTAAAAAACGGTGTAAGTGTTACCAAGTTCAACTAAAATTGCATAGTTCACAAATAACTAGAATCAGGATGAAATATCCATTAAGTTTTCAACTTACTATAGTGATACTGTGTAGACTAGACTCAATTTGTGAAGACAATATTTAATGATTTCATTAATTGGCATCATCATTGTTTATAAACTGGCAATGTATCAGTAATAATAACAACAATGTAAATATAAATACATGCAAACATTTCTTTTAATACCACAAGATATTTGAAATTGGAATGTCACAATGACAAGATAACCACTTGAAATTATGATATTGTTCATGTAAATTACAGTAAATTAACACTTAAATAAAATTTATTTAAAATATTATGTAGTTAAAGCCTGTCTAAACATGGGATGTCTGACATTACTTAAAACGGGAGTAAGTTTCAACTTAACCACAGCATGTTATGCGAAGTAACAACTTACTTCCTCTGCTTTTTCCTTTTCCTGAATTAAAACCTTTTTATGCTGCAGCGCAGTCTGACAAGCCAATGTGATGCAGTACATTAGAACTCTAGTTGTGGCAGCCGGTAGAGAGAGTAGTGTGCTCTGACTTGATTCTAGTGTCAGCTTTCCAGTAGCTTATGGCATACAATATAAAGAGCATCTATAGGGTACAACTCGCATGATATAAAAAGAACGCTGGAAGAAAGTGGAGAGGGCGTTTTTCGCATGGGGACATTATGAGCAGAGTGGGGTCCTCTACTTTTTTCCAGCGTTATTTTTACATGACACGACCTATAGCTTAGTCTATGGCAGCCAATTAGTTGAAAAGCATTGATCCTACTAATATTGCGTAATTTGCGAAAGTTTGATTGAGTGAGTGTGTGTATGTACGACTGGGAGGATTTGGATCAAATTTGGAATGGAGATTGCTGGTTTATATTAAAACATAGGCTACTTTTTATCCCAGAAAATTACATCATTCCCGCGGTACAGCAATGTACCAATTCTTTGCAAACAAACTCGTGGGCAGCAGCTAGTATGATATCAATTTGAGTGATTTGCAGATTCTTAAGGAGGAGTATAACCTTTCGTATGCCTGGATCTGTCACAAGATTGAAAGTTATCTTTTTGTATTTTTTTCTTAATCTCTAATATTGGTACTATTTGAAATGAGTCTAGAATGAAAGTTTTTTAATCCGACATATGAAAGGTTAAAGTTTTCATTTTATTAATTGAATTTTGTATATCTATGTCTATTTTCAAACAGATAATTTTTGGATCTGGAGTCTATACTGGAGTATATATAGCTCAAAATTACCAGGTAAACACCATTTATCTTTATGTAATAATGTTATACAGACTACATTCTTTATAGATTTTATATTGCAAAGGAGGCTATGCCGTCAAACCCTTCAACCATTGCTGTCTTGGCATTACTGTTCATTGCTTTTATTAAGATTCTACATAAAGAAGTGATGACTAGATTTGCTTTGCTACTTACTACTGTGATGTAGTTAAAACATTGGCTTGCAAGTTAATTTCGATAGACACTCAAATGATGGATTTCATTGCAGCTTTTTATTATTTTAATAGAATGTTTCCTGGCGTTATTGCAATAACTGAATTGCTACATAATTACAAATTGTATGGCCTCTTTTGTTTCTGTCACATTTCTGTAAATGTTATGATAGGCAATAACAACTTAAAGTGAAGAAAATTTCTTTCACACAGGACTCACTTAGATCTATCTGTAAGAGAGCAACTTCAGAATGTGACAAGGCATTGGATAAAAAGAAATGGTTGGTTCATGTTATCTTTTTTTACTAAAGTACTTATGTAGTTTTAAATGCCAGGAACCATTCTATTGATTATTAACACATTTGCTGCCAGCCTCCAAACCCAAGACCCTGGGTGTGACAAATTGCTGTAAAATGGTAACTGTAACACTAAACAAATGTCATGATGGTTCAGATGTGCATTGCAGGCAGTGAATGTGTTAAACACTTTCATAGTTTAAGAAAAAAATTGATCATTTTGACAATCCCCAACAAAATCCTCATTAGATTTGTCTAATATATTTATTGCACTGAGTTCTTAGATTTATTCACTAGTGTACCATAATAAAAGTCACTGGATTAGTAAAATCATTTAGTGGAGTATTGTCATAAGTATCATAGTGTGTAAGAAACGGAAATACATGCAAAATTCTATTAAGGTTTCCGTTTGAAACTTAATTTTTGAAGTTACTGTGTTCATGAATAGTCTTTGGGTGATGTACTGTACTAACAACTATTTTAAATTGTGATATTTTCTTTTACAGATCGAAAAAGTGGAAGACCCCATGAAATTATTTAGCAAAGCACAAGCTGCGATAAAAGAGAAAATAGATGAAATGAGTGGGGGAAAGAAACCATAATATCAAATTATGTTGGCACAACTATGGATGACTAACTACGGCAAATGAAACATTTTATTGTAAATATGATTTATTTAATGAATATACAATGATAATTTAAAGAACCTTTAGCAATAAATATTATTAACTGACACCAAGTGTAATTAATTTACAGCAAAGACAGTCCACCTCCAATATGCTCCATTCTTGTTTGTGGTTCCTCAAATGCTAACCAGTCACTTGCATGTGTGGGCAGTAATCCCATACTTTGACACTTATACAAGGCTAAGCATATGTTCACTAAGTTCCCAAAGATATACACCAGCTTCTGTCCAGCAGCTTGGGTGCCCTCCACCATCTTGAAAGTGCTCTGAGTGACGAATAAAAACTTGACCGGTCGTGCAATCAACATGCCAACCATCATTATGGGGAATATGGATATGGAGTTACCAGCCATATACATAATAAACAGGTTCATTGGCACCTGTTTCAACGGGCCCAGTGCGACATCCCATAACTTCTTTATCAATAGATGGTTGGAGTCTGTGTCCTTTGATGATTCTGTATAATTCGCACTGGCGGACTGACTGTACCCTGGTGGGGATGGTAACTCTGCAGTTTGGTTCTTGTGCCTGCAAAAAAAAACATCGTAGTTATGAACTGATTCCAATCTGCGGTGATTATTTGATCCAAACATCTCCGAGCAAGCCACTTACTTGGGGTTAAAATCCAGAGCCCACTTAAACTTTTTGCTGGACTTGATTTGGGACATTTTGTACGATTTGTAACTTGCAGAATAAACACCAAACAGAAAGATCCGTGTATTGTCAGGCTGGAGAGATGATACTGGTAATTTCGGAAAATTAATAGCAATCACGAAATCACGCTCACTAGTGACACTAGTGACAGTGAGTGAGTGAATGACATTGACAGCACAGATTAGAGAGATGAGATATAGTAGTAATTGACAGAACAACCAAGGATACGTTCACGAAGCTAACTAAATGCGCTAACATAAAACAAACAACCACACAGGGGCTACCACAAAATTCGAATTTCGTATCACGCAATCCCTTTCCTCTAACGTTGACGATGATCAGTGGCTTGCTTTCCTAATAATGAGTACAATAGTAGGGGAGCCCAAGAGGGGGATTTCGGGAGTTACTAAAGCGTGGCAGATTAACATACAGGGAGATACCTTGTACCCGGTAAAGTACCTCCACCAAATATGAGCCCCATATATATGGCTGCCTGTCAAGAATAAAGGCTCAGATTAGTAAAAAAAAAATTGATCATCAGAAATTCTCGGGCGCGTCAGATTAAGGTTGGGTAAGTTAATTACATGCTAAAAAGTGTATATTCCACTAATCTGACAATTTTCGAGTGACGTAGAGAAGTAGGAGGGTTACGAACTTGTAAAAAAAAACGTCATCTTGACTTTCTCGAGCGTGGCTAATTTTTTTTTTATTTTGAAGGAAATAATTCAAGGATAACGAAAAATATATAATCTGACGATTTCCATAAGCCGACTTAAGAAATAATAATGCAGCTATGCGATGCCTGTATTCCCCTCTCCGCGTTTCTATTCCTCTCTCACTCTTTCTCTATTACTCCCTTACTCCGTGATGATAATTAAAAAAAAAATACGCAAAAAAAAACATTTTTTATAATTATTTTCTTAAAATTATTAGAAGTATTATAATTAAAAAACATGCACTTTTTACTTGCATGCTATTTCTTCAGTTTTTAAATTAATTAAGTTCAATGATTAAAAAAAAAATTGACAGATTAGGCGAATCCCTCTAGATAATCGTCAGATTATTAGACAGCACGTCTAAGGCATTAAAATGAACCATATATATCTTAATCTGACGCGCTCGAGTATTTCGAAATGGCGAATCTTTTTTGCACTTTCTAATAATGGCCGCAAGTTTGCGTCACGTCCAAATCGTCAAATTATTATATAAGACCTTTTTTTAGGTTCACTTAACATCCCCTTAGAAAATCTGACGCGCTCGATTATTATTATTATTTTCATTTTAAACCCTTACGTACGACCACCCCCATCATGGAAACAATCAGATTAACATACGTACATTTTCAAAAATACATAGGACATGGATGCTATCAATATCTGACGCGCTCGAGTATGTCCATGCAACAGTTTTTTTTTACATTTTTGAAAATCTATAGTCCCTCCCCCCACGAGATGAAAAGGTATATATTATATGTCATTTTTTTCTTTTTATCATCTAAGCTTCGCAACCTAATAGGTCTCTCTGACGCTCGAGTAAATCCCGATTTAGCTACGTGGGCTCCCCTACCATAATATTCACAGATAATATTAGCGCCAAACGAACTTCAAAAATCGAGTTCGGAGCTTAAGGCCATTCGCGGATAGAACCTTCGTGATCGTTCCCAGAATAAGTATAAAGATAAAGAAAATTTTTCTTTTTATTGTGGCAAGATACAACCAGAGAAGGTGATTTGTGGCAATTTCAAAGCGAGGAAACGGGGCGGAATTAAAAACGAAATTGAATCAGGACAGTTATAATAATAGTAAAGATTATACACGTTTACTTTAGTTATTATAGTGGTATTCATGTAATCGATGAATTGTATTATATCGAATTAAATACATTAGTGCAATACCTACCGTGACCTATCCAATCCAAGGACATTTGAATATAATTAATTAATTACTCTATATTTACACATACCTACACACAAAACACGCCTATATCTCCTATGGCAGGTTTCTTAAAGTGGGGTCCGTAACATGTGCGCCAGGGGTCCGCTGGAATTCAGTTAACCCTTAACGTATTTAGCTACTTCAAGTATTTTTGAATAACTTTGACTTGACACACTACCGCGTGTTAGATTGGGGTTTGTTTTCTTTTCACAAACAGGGGTCAATGGACCATTTAAAAATTCCGAAAGTGATCCATATTCATGACCGCAAAAAGTTTAAGAAACCTTGCCCAACAGAGTAGACAGAGCGAAAGGTAACAAGACCTAAAGACCAAGTTTAGCGTGATTGTAGGCGTATAGGTGGAAAGCAGGAATCAAAATAGTGATGGGTTGGTAGCTGCGTCGCCTATAACATGATTCCTAACATTTTCGCTCATTCCCTGTACATTGCGAAGTTTGACAGATCGGTTGGATTCTGTACACTTGCCTCAGTAACGCAATAATGAAATGAAACATGCATGGAACGCAATGGGCCTTTTTACACTTAATTATGGTTAGCCATTGAGAGTTCCCTGATAAATTTAAATTGCAAAAGTCTCAGCAGCGGAAACAGAACGGTCTGCATATTAACGGGCAGGCGCCTCATACAGTCAATTAAAGCCTTCAGTACCTGGATGCTGAGCTTTGCTGGGTATTTTTTTTTTTGTTACGTTTTCTAAAAATGAAACCTAGCTAGATGTTGTACAGAATGGTTCTTTATTTTTCATTTTATTTATTTTTATTTTTCATAATGATTATTGTTTACAATGACATAAATATTGCTATGTCGTATGTGTATTAAACTAGGTATTAGGTAGGTATATTGTTGAGCTTATGGATTTCCGGTTTTTTTTTACTGTTTAGTTGCAGGCTAGCGACGTCAAAGTTCCTAAAACGTTCCCATAGTGTGCCTGTGGGGACGGAAGCGATACATGCCCTCGGTACTGCTCTGCTTTCAGAGCAGGACATGAGTGCGTGAGAGCCAACATTGGGGGCGGCAGATGTAAGCTTGCCTTCGGAATCCAAAAGCTTTATGGTTACTTACTTGACATGAAATGTATATTTCATAATTTTGTTTTATATATTTTTTTTCTTCGATATTGGAGACATCTCCAATCAATTATTTGACGGTGGAGGCGTTTTACACCGCCACTGTTTTTTTTTTTTGTTTTGACTAGTAGAGTAATACATATCTACTATAGATTAATATAATTTAAGGGTCGGGGACCTTATACATCCCTTTTATAAATGTATTTAATTTAAGTAGAATTTAAGTATTCTTACTGTATTTTATTTTGAAAAAATTACTTTCTGCCAAGTTTCTTGCGGCGCATTCTTCTTGGCAATGATGGTCTTTCCGGATGCGCTGGTAGTTTCAAAAAGACATGTAAAAGAGCCCTTGGCGGCCAATTTGCAAAAATAATTTTCATTTTCATTTTCGTTTTCTCTAAAAATGGCCCATTTGTGCACCAAAATTACACAAATAATCTCGCAGGACTGTTGATGTATATACCTCCTCAACTTTCAATATGGGTAGCTATTTTTGCATTATTCAAGCATTTTACTTCAAAACTGAACTAGGCAGTAACGTGACGAAGAAAGTGGCGTCCTCGTTTAATGGGTGTGGGATTCTCATTCTTTTCTGTTATAACACACACGACTTGTGTTATAAAAATAAATTATACATGTTTGTTTTTACGTGCAATGTAATTTTATTTATACAACACTATATATTTTTTATATGTAGGTATCGAAACACAACTAAATAAAATAGTTCAAATAAAGTTTGAAAAATTACGCATTCCATTTCTCAGTTACGAACTACTATTGCACTGTCGCTAACTTTTAACTGACCATTCGTGATTACTTGGTCGGAGTCAGTTCAAGAATGCTGTCTAAGTTTTTCTAGTAGGTACATAGTATAGTACTATCAGTTGTATTGTGTTAAGATTTGTTTGTACAAATGACTTCGCTGACGGGTGCCACGGACACAGTGTTGCTGTCAACTTCTTTAAGGTTGTCCCTAGAAGCGACGTGTTTCCTGCAAAACACCGCTATACGGTCGCACGCTTCAATGAGGATATTTTCCGGTACAGTCAGGACGATCCGCATGTAGTTTGGATACGCGAAACACTGTAAGACAAAAAAATATTACAATTTCGAAAAACGAGTTAATACTTTTGATCATAATTTTACCCATATAATTTGTTGGTAGGTATATAAAAAAAATATACACCTTCCCCGGCAAGCAAAACACGGATTGTTCAGACACGAGCTGCTCAACAAACTGAAGTTCGTTTTTGAATTGCGGGAACAAGGACATTTTGATCTGAATCATCATATACATTGCTCCTTGTGGCATCACGGGGCGCAGCCCGGGAGTGCGGCGCAAAGCTTCGTACGCCAGCTTCGCTTGACCCTGAAATCATAATGAAAAATGAAATTACTTGAATCCACGTCGTATCAAAAATTGTAATAAAAGATATTCTCCAGCGGCGTTCCTAATCGTTAATATTAATACAAAAAATACGTATGGTCGCTTTTCTATGACGGTACATTCTAGAAATTAATGCATATTTCTCAATCTCTTAATGCGTAGTAGCTGTTTTCCCGCGAAACAGTGCGCGGCAGACGGCGAAGCGAATGGAACATTCCACTCACCTCTAAATACAACAACACCTCATCGAAAAAGCTTTGCGGCGTAAGCTGCAGTATGGCAGGCAAGGCGCGCTGCACTAGCGTGCTAGGTCCTAGTATCCGATTTGTCATATTATTTAAACCTTCTCGAACTTCCTTTTCAAATATTTTTTGTCGGTCGTGTATTATAACCCAACCCATCCTCCAGCCTGGCACTAGGAATCTCTTCGTAATCCCACCGCATGAAAGCACAGGAACATCAGTTGACAACGATGAGATTGCATGATATTCATTGCCAGAGAAGACCATGTGCTCGTATATCTCATCTGCTATTATAGGAACGCAATTTCTTGATGCTATGTCCAAGATCTCAGTCAAATGTTCTTTGCTGTAAACTGAACCACAAGGATTCGACGGGTTTATAATGACAATTGCGGCTGTTTTGTCATCGATTTGATTCTCTAGATCTTCAAGATCTACTTTCCATTGTTGATCAGGCTAGAAAAAAGAAAGTTATTTGTAAACGGAACCAAATTAATCCCTATCAATTACGTATTTTGCATCAAGATTTAACCAAGAAGATTATATATAAATGAAGAATATGCTAAACTAGGGTATTGTAGACTTGTTATGCTTGACAAATGGAAACTTGTTATGTTTCTAGAAACTTGATTTTCATCGCCTCATGTTAATTCATGTTCACGATTCACCAAACGGAGCTAGTTTGCAAAAATATTTATAGCTTTGAATCAAACCACGACACGTGGCAATGAACGTGTAGCTTTAAGTAGGCTACAATATCAGCAACGAAAGTTGAAACTTACCAACAAGCTGTAGTATTTTATTTTAATTCCTAAACCTTCTGATAAAGTTTTGTATATCAGGAATCCTGGTCGCGGCACCAAGATGTTCTGTCCGGCGTCTGCCAGGACAGTGACGGCCATTTCAATGGCGTGTGAGCAGCCACTGCAGAGAATGACATCTTCTGGCTGCACTGGGCCCTGATGAGAGCAATATTCTGCCACAGCCTCCCTGACGTCCTGATGTCCTTTACCAGGGCCGTAGCTTCTGCTTTTAAGTAATTCTATACTATCTCGGACTGCTTGAAGAACTTGATCAGGTGGATTTAGATTGCCAAACGTCGTCGGATCACCTGAAATAGAATCCTACATATTGTAAATGACAGAAAAAAGCAGTGGTCGTGGTGTTAGCTCACATTATGTTCTGAGCTAAACAATTTTTCGACTACCTATTTGTAACATCTTTGAGCGTTTTGCAATTTATTTAAAGACAAGTTGGATTTGTATTCAAGCATTATGTGTCCAATCACAATAACAAGATCCCCATTCAAATTTCGGAAATTTTGTTAATATTGTGAAATTCGAATCCTGTTAACCTTGACTTAATTGTATCTCTACTAATTTTAATACATGTTTATCCAGTGCCCATTTTAATTAACATACGCCTTTTTAAAAACGCGTGATAGAATGGGCAAGTAAGGTAAGTTTTAAGAACCGGTTCGATAGAGTTCTGGATTTATCGATAATATCAATGTTGTCCAAGAACGTGGTAACTATGCGCCATCAGTGCAGTATCTCTCTACTTACTAGCTTACTGATCTTCAGGCGTGAATATCAAGAAAAAATCGCAATATAACCGTAAATGGTTAATTCCCAAACTACTAGGCGAAGCGAAAAGCGTTTTACAATACGATTTTCAAATTTTACTTCGATGTAAGTATATATTTCTATATAACGGTGACTGGTACCAATCACCTTAGTAAAATAATTAAACAATGTTCATTCACTGGTTTCATTTGTTAATGTACTAGGAAGTGGTGTTTATTTCCTTGGTTTTGTGGGGTGTTTTATGTTTTTCTTATTTTTATTGACATAAGTATGGGCGTAATAACGGTTTCACATCAGCAATATTTATTTGTTTGCGGTTGATATTAGGACTGGGAGGATTGAAAATTTGGAGAGATTTTATAAAAAACTAGCTCCTGCCCGCGACTTCATCTGCGTAGAATTATATATAAAAACCTTCCTCTTGAATCACTCTATCTATTTAAAAAAACCACATCAAAATCCGTTGTGTAGTTTTGAAGATATAAGCATGTACATAGAGACATAGGGAGGGACAGAGAAAGCGACTTTGTTTTATACTATGTAAGTAGTGATGATACGTCAATGCTTTCGTACCTAAGTACAGGTATGCGACGGACGGGAACAAGTGCTTATTGTTGACAAAGGGTGGAGGTGGATCATAAATTCAATAAATCTCTTTACGTTTTACTTAAATTGCCTCTACGTCACCGACACATGTCATTATTATTGAAAACTGTATAGATTCAGGTGTTACTCCATGTTATCCTTTTACTTTAACATTATTTTTGAAATATCTTCTACCAGCTACTTACTCGTATTATGTAGAATTAGATACTGAGATTACTAAGCACAATTCACCATTTTCGCTTCTGTTAATCCTGCCACGTGTGAAATATGAGACTGACTGATTTAAGTAAGCAAAATTTGACAAGAAATTAAAGTTAGGACCTTTGACACGCAAGGTAGGTCGACTTGCATCATCAACACGAATACTGGTCCGTAGTTAGCATTTACAGAAACCAATCACAACAACAAAAAAAATCATTTTTAGTTTTCCGTAAGTACCTCAAAATGAAAAAGGGAACTCTCGTATAGCACTCGTATCTGTCTGTATGTTCGTCTATTCTATTAGGTAGCTACATATTGAGGCTTAAACTAAAATTTGTCTGGTACCTATACACTGTAATAAATACACATACACATACATACATGTATACACTTAAATCTACTTGTATTTCAAATTCAACAATTTCGACATTTGGCCGGTTTAAAAAAAATTACTTAAAGTAAAATACGTAAACTGATTTTGGGATAAGAAATAAAATAACTAATGGACCTAAGAAATAGGTTTTTTATCGTTATTGTTCCATGGCTGCTTTACCAACCAACACTGGGAAAAAAAATTATCGCGTTAAAAGCTGCATTATTTTATTTAAGTCTTCATGTTATTTCATTGTACAGCTTAAAAATTTCACGTACCTAGAGTTTATTTAAATCGTATTACAAAATTTACAATGTAAAAGTAACTGTTTGTCTACGCAGTTACTACGACGTTGTTCAAATTATACTTCAAATCGCTTAGCCTTTGAATTTGTAACATTCATTGAGATAATCCTCACGTTCCTTAAACTAAAAACATAATAAAATTAAGTGTAGTTACCTATTGACTGAACATAATTATATATCAGTGTTATTTTTAACAAGTCTTAGACTTGTTTTATTTTGAATACCTAATTCCCATTTAAAAACTTTTGTCAATGCGCAGACTCACCGATAGAAAGAGCGATCAACGGTTTGTTAGGATTCGGCTCCACTTGCAAGTTCTCGACGATCTCCCTTATCACGTTGTGGGTATTGCGAGCCAACTTAGAAGCACGCACCTCCCATTTCTGACTCGCTCGCGGCTCGTACGACATGGACACACAACTTGCGGAATTTAGGACGCTGCAGTGACACTTAGGAGATCACAATCAAGAATAGTGTCCGCGGAACGATACACCTTGGTTTTGTATAAAATGCGATCTGGTGCGGCGCCTGGCGTGATCGGCCGCGGAACTGGTTTCAAAATGCAGATGAGATGACGACAGTGGAGCCTGTTGTAAACATTCCACCCTTACCTCCATAATCTAATCCGCTTCTCGGTTATATTTAGCTTCGTGAACATTTTGACGTAGGTTTTCAAAAAATAATTATTAAACCTTTATTTTAAATATTTTTTGCCTACGAAACGTAAAACACGTCTTATTTTAACGAAATTATATTTGATACCTAGTTAAAAAAAATCCTCCTTGATTTTTTCTACAGCAACTTTTTTAAAACAATGTTTTTATCTTAATCTTAATCTCATGCTTTTATTTATAAACCGTGTTTTTGTTAATTCCAAGTCTTACTTAGATCAAAACGACAACATATTGCAACGCGACGGTCGCGAATGTGGTTGTTTCGGGAATATTAGGCACTTGGCGCCCTATGTGATCTATTTCAGTGTTTGTTACACTTTTTGAAGTCACAGACCATTTTCAGAATTCCAAAATGTCCATTGACCCCCTGTCTAAGTTAAGCCTATTATAGGAAAAGAAAACTTTAAGTAAATATGTAAAGGGTTAACTGAATTGCTGCGGACCCAAAGCACGCATTCAGACCCCAGTTTCAGAAACCCTGACCCTGTCTATTTAGTACATATAAGACGTAATGTTTTTAGGTTCTCGCCTGTTTTCGATTGTACGTATGTATGTACTTAAAAAGTAAATATTAAAAAAAACTGCTAATGACGTTTCTTTAATAGTAGAGTAGGTACGTAGATAAGTATAGGACGGGATTTACAATTTGCTTGCTTAAACGATTACAACACTGTAAGAAAATAATAAAAAATAATTATGATTTTTACGTGATAGTCTCATAACATTATTGTCTTTGAATCTATTGGACGGAAAATGTCAGACACTTGATGCACAACAATTGCGATTGCTTGTGATCCAATCTATTATAAAAACAAACTTTTATAGATGCAAAAATTATTGCACCCAAATTTGGAAACAAGTAATAATTACATTAGTAGCTACTCTGCTTTTTCAACATTATACATCCTTGCTCGTAAAACTCACTCTTGACAGATTGTGTTCTTTTTTAACTAGATGTGGCTTGCGACTTCGTTCGCGCAGAATGAAATATAGCGGCGCCTACGTATACTTATACTTAGGAATAATGTAGCATTCAATGGTCAAAGAATTCGGTCTAGTAATTTTTGAGTTTATTCGTTACAAATAAAAACATACGTTTCTCTTATGAATTTTTATATAGGTATAGATTTAGCGCATTTTGTTAGTAGAGAGTTGCATGAGTCAACGAACAATTGTTTTTCGTATTATTTCATACTGGTAGGTACTTATTTAATACATAAATCGAATATACGTAAGGCCTTACCTGCATAATATCTTATTGCGTTGCGTCGTTTTATACATGTCAATAACAACAACAAGGAATGACATGAATATTTCTGATTTCCGCAAACAAAAACAAAATACGCATGTTTTGAGTTCTGTTTTAGAAAATACTTACAAACTATTCCAGAAAAGAAAATTAACATTTTAAGATAATTTCTATACAACAAAATTGGTAGGTTAGGTGCCTATTTATAGCTGTTGGGGAAAGTAAAAATTTTGACGTTGTATTTTATAAACCTAACATCAGTTCCATTGCTACTTCGCAATTAGCTACACATGTAAGACAGTTACGTCTACGCGACACATAATGTTTAAAAGTAGTTGAATCTGTGTGTGACCTACCTAACCTACTTATTTGTGATTATTGATGTGAAAGCGGAAGAGAGTATGTATACAGTTATTGTAATTCAAAAAAATATTATTTGTGTAGGTATAGAAAAGTAAGCTGGCATTAACTTAGCTGATTGTTTTTTTTTTTTAAGTGCCGTTTTATAATGGAATAGAACGGATCTCATGTGTCGTGGGGACCTGGGGCCTTACCATGACGGCTTAATGCGATTTAATTCAGATTCCTTAGCTTTAATTTTTGACACTTCTAGTATGGACCAGCTATGCAGAACATGTAAAGAATGTAGAAGAACTAGGAACTAATGGCAATAGTTAATTAATACGAGCCAACATACCTAATTCGCCAAATATCGGTGACTTTAACACCCTATAAACCAAGTTTAATAATGACACATTTTCAAAGCAACATTGACAAGTTTCACATGCCCCCATTGTAGCTCATTTCTGCCACGGCATGCGCTGTGATCGTTTTCTATTCCTCCACCATACACTTCTCACGTTCCCAAGAAAGTCATCACTTTTATACTCATGAATCTCATGATATAACATGCAGTCGCTTGAAAATTTGCCGCCAAAACAATTTCAAAGTCCATTTATTTGTGAGCTGATTATGTTACCGTTACGCGCCCCTGGTATGACTGCATGGTAATGCTAATTTTTCCATAGTGTTAGAGATTTTTTTTGGGTCAAAAACTGACACTGCAGTATGCTTATAGTAGGGGAGCCCAAGAGGGGGATTTCGGGAGTTACTAAAGTGCGGCAGATTAACATACAGGGAGATACCTTGCACCCGGTAAAGTACCTCCACCAAATATGAGCCCCATATATATGGCCGCCTGTCAAGGATAAAGGATCAGATTAGTAAAAAAAAATTGATCTTCAGAAATTCTCGGCCGCGTCAGATTAAGGTAGGGTGAGTTAATTACATGCTAAAAAGCGTATATTCCACTAATCCGACAGTTTTCGAATCTCGACTTTCTCGAGCGTGGCAAATTTTTTTTATTTTGAAGGAAATAATTCAAGGCTGACGAAAAATATATAATCTGACGATTTCCATAAGCCGAAGTAAGAAAAAATGCCTGCGATGCCTCTTTCTCTATCTATTACTCTCCTACTCCGTGATGATAATTTAAAAAAAATACACAAAAAAAAATTATGATTATTTTCTTAAAAATACAAGTATTATACTTAAAAAACATGAACTTTTTTATTTGCATGTGATTTCTTCAGTTTTTCAATTAATTAAGTTCAATGATTTAAAAAAATAAAAAATATTTTTTTAATTGTCAGATTAGGCGAATTCCTCTAGATAATCGTCAGATTATTAGACAGCACGTCTAGGGCATTAAGATAAACCATATATATCTTAATCTGACGTGCTCGAGTATTTCAAAATGGCGAATGTTTTTAGCACATTCTAATAATGGCCGCAAGTTTGCGTCACATCCAAATCGTCAGATTATTATATAAGACCCTTTTTTAAGGTTCACTTAACATCCCCTTAGAAAATCTGACGCGCTCGATTATTTATTTTTTATTTTCATTCCTTACGTACCTACGGCCACCCCCATCATGGAAACAATTAGATTAACATACTTACGTACATTTTCAAAAATACATACATAGGACATGGATGCTATCAATACCTGACGTGCTCGAGTATGTCCATGCAACAGTTTTTTCTTTTCATTTTTGAAAATCTAGTCGCTCCCCCCACCGATGAAAAGGTATGTAATTTTTTTCTTTTTATCATCTAAGCTTCGCAACTTTAATAGACAAATGTATAAATACCCTTTTGACTCTCTTATTAAAATAACAATGAAAATTTTTCTTTGTCTCGGATTAATTTTGTACGGTTCTTAAATACTGTGAACAAAACAACGACGAATGACGTGAATGACGGACACGTGTTAACACGTTATCCTTTTATGCTTTTTCAACGGGCGTAGCGATCACCTTCACGGACGGACGGACAGAAAGTTCGTTCGTAGAATAATGTTCGTTAGTAATCACTATCTCAAAATTAATCCAGTATAGTTCGACAGTTGGTTAGTCAGTTTGACTGAACACCCCTGTAGTTATTTTATTGTGTTTGTCAAATATTCGATGTTTACCTAAAATGTACCTACTTAACTTACAGCGTCAACTGTGTGGCTTAATTTTAAATTACCTACATTAAAATAAAATAAAAACAACATGATTGTAAACATTTTTTTGCTCTATCGCACCCTCTCAGGACCTGATTAACTCTTTCATTATAAAAGTGACAATAATCAAAGGAGCTATCTTATAATATCATGCTTAGTTAGGCCCAAATCATCTAGAACCCTTAGCCAGAGGTGTCTGTGCCGGCGTTATGACCACTGACACCCTGGGCAAAAATAATGTGACACCCACTTAAGGAAACCAAAATCGAGTACCAGTTCGGCGGGGGAAGCATCTCAGCCCCACCGATCGCCGGTTAATGCTGCGCTTGACCCGTCCTCTGGCTGGCATTACACGGAGTTAGGAGTCTTATCACATCTGCTTCACTGTCATCATCATCACTATCACTATCACTTCACTTCACTATCACTATCACCACTTCACTACATAGTATAAAATAAAGTCGCTTTCTCTGTCCCTATGTCCCTATGTATGCTTATATCTTCAAAACTACACAACAGATTTTGATCCGGTTTTTTTCTATAGATAGAGTGATTCAAGGGGAAGGTTTTATGTATAATTCTACGCAGACGAAGTCGCGGGCAGAAGCTAGTATTGGATAAATTGATCATAAAACGTATGTGAAGCACCTCCATTAACGTCTTTTCTATCTGTGGTGAAGTTGGCAAACTGCCAGTGCCCCCATACCCCTATAAGTAGGTAAACAGTGGTGCCCATTTCATGATTTCGATGTGGTTTTTCATATATACTATGTACCTAATGCAATTATTTGAAAACAATACCAAACCACTGTGGCGGCCGCTGCACTGTGGCCGGCTTATGGTCTTCAATAGTTCTCCATAATGTATGGAGAATAATTCCCATGACATTAATGAACCCACCTAACCACCTGTATAAAGTACCTATAACGAATTTCGCGGGATTAATTTTTAAGTTTCTGTAACATTATAATTTCCATGAAATTTTTGTTTTATATTTATTCAAGTGAATAAAGAGTCATACACGTCATTGCTTTTGAATGGCTGATGAGACTTACCGCAACTTTTTCTAAAAGCAGTCCTAATTTATCCCTTTATTGTTTTACATTTATTATAACTAAGTGAGATTCTGGGATTCACTTTAGTTTAGATGCTCTATCCCGAATCGAGTTAATAAGAAAAATTAAATACACATCAGACCTGGCTCCATGTACACACAGCAAAGCTATTCGGTAAGCAGGATAGATACGGCGCGAGCGTGCGTAGGTGCTTACCTGATTATATTGCCGTGTGTACTTAGTTCCCTTTCCTTTTCTTAAATATGAGAACCAGAAAAAAAATTAGGCAGTTTTGGTTTTGTCGTTTTGTCCGGATTTCTCCGTACGCTTACATAATTTCAGCAAATACGGAGAAAAATGTACACACTATATTGTGTACGGTTGTTTTGAATTCATAAAACGTACTATTATGACGTATACAGGGTGTTAGGTAATGAGTGGATAATCCTTGAACTATGGATAGAGGGCACTTAGGACGTTATAATAAAGCTAAAATAGGTTTAGTAAAAGTTGCACGGTTTCCGAGATATTTGGACTTTTAGGTTTTTTTCGAAAATGAACACCCTTGTTCAATGTTTTGATCATAGCACCATTTTAAGCTAACTTTTTCAACTTTTTATTTTTGCTCAATATTCTTGAGTACTTGTTTTTTCAGATAGGCATTACTATTTTTGTGAGAATACATGGGATTTTTTTCTAAAAAATCGCAAACTTAATTTTTGCCTTTTCAATCGTACATTGATCGTATTTTCAGCTCTCACGGTGAAAAAAAAATACACTACCGCCTAGTTGCCAATAAGCTTAAAAACATGCCGGTTTATTGACAATTTAAAAATGGTAATTACCTTTTGAATTTAAATTCAAAATGACAAAATAATAAAAAAAATACACGCTCACCCACATTTTTCCAGATTTACTTTTTGTATCACGGGCGTAGAACTCAATTTTTTTTGTTGCAAAAATAACTTTATTGGCCACTTATTTAAATGCAAATGGCATTTAAATAATTCCAAATTTAAAAAACATACCAACTGCCTTTTGTTTTTTTTTCGACTTCGATTTTGAATTTCGCTATTATTGCATAATCAATGGTGAAATTGTGCCTTGGCACTTACCATAAATGTAATGCGTTTGGGCATATTCTATCAGTGTGAATTATGTTCGAAGCAGTATTAAAGTAAAAAACTTCAACATAACGATCTAAACGCAAAATTAACCATTCATTACGCAATAATAATACCGAAATTCAAAATCGAATTCGAAAAAAAAACAAAAGGCAGTTGGCATGTTTTTTAGGGTTCCGTACCTCAAAAGGAAAAAACGGAACCCTTATAGGATCACTTTGTTGTCCGTCTGTCCGTCCGTCTGTCAAGACCCTTTTTCTCAGGAACGCGTGGAGGTATCAAGCTGAAATTTATATCAAATACTCAGGTCTACTGCCCCTTGGAGCTGTGAAAAATCAAAATTCTAAGCCAACGCAATCAAAAGATACAGCCGTTTATGCAGCAAATTTCCGCAAATTTTCAACTCTCAAGGGAATCAAAACCTACAAGGTAGTTCCCGTAAACGCAGAATCTTGAAATTTGGTATGAAGGTAGGTCTTATAGCCCAGATTAAAGAATAATTGCGAAAACCGTAAATGTGTATGTATGTCTGTATATAGCAGTGACCAATATAAAGTAACCCCACACTGCGTACATTTTGCTTTGGAGCAGGGCTCTGCTTACACTGGTTTTATATATTTATAGATAATGATACGGAACCCTCGGTGCGCGAGTCCGACTCGCACTTGACCGGTTTTTTTAATTTGGAATTATTTAAATGCCATTTGCATTTAAATAAGTGGTCAATAATGTTATTTTTGCAACAAAAAAATTTGAGTTCTACGCCCGTGATACAAAAAGTAAATCGGGAAAAATGTGGGTGAGCGTGTATTTTTTTTTATTATTTTGTCATTCTGAATTTAAATTCAAAAGGTAATTACCATTTTTAAATTGTCAATAAACCGACATGTTTTTAAGCTTATTGGCAACTAGGCGGTAGTGTATTTTTTTTTCACTGTAAGAGCTGAAAATTCGATCAATGTACGATTGAAAAGACAGAAATTAAGTTTGCGATTTTTTTTTTTAAAATCCCATGTAGTCTCTCAAAAATAGTAATGCCTATCTGAAAATACAAGTACTCAAGAATATTGAGCAAAAATAAAAAGTTGAAAAAGTTAGCTTAAAATGGTGCTATGATCAAAACATTGAACAAGGGTATTCATTTTCGAAAAAAACCTAAAAGTCCGAATATCTCGGAAACCGTGCAACTTTTACTAAACCTATTTTAGCTTTATTATAACGTCCTAAGTGCCCTCTATCCATAGTTCAAGGATTATCCACTCATTACCTAACACCCTGTATATGCGGTATTTTAAGATTTTGTTCTCGCGAGATCAGGAACAGGGGAAATACCGACTAATTTAAAAAACATACCGGAGTTTTAGTGTCATTCTGACTTAGAGAATTTAGCATTCTGTTTTTTTTTAACTTATTTCATAGGTACATACTAACAAACCATGCTTTGAAAACTGCCACCAATTTTATTGACGTGACGTTGTTTGTCGCTTTGAAATGTCATAAATAAACGTCAAAATAAAAGATAACTGCGTTTCGTTTCATGTACTGTACTAATCTTGGGTTGGGCATACCTACTAGACACATTAAGAGGAAACCGGGTTTGGAAAGATGTTACCCTGGTTCCTCCGTGGATATCACATTAGAACGAATATTTTTTACCACACGATTTATACCTAAGTACCTCTGCCATACTCTTATATTTATTTATTTTGTCATTAAAAAAATGACACCTTCGAAAATTGAAGAAATCTAACAAAATAAACAAAAGGCATATCTAGCTAAATTCCTTCTTTTATGACTTATATCTAAAGAAAAAATCGTTCCTATTTTAATAAAGAAAACAAACAGAGGACTGTGAATGGAGTTTTTTTTTGTTTTGGCCCTTTCATGCTCTTAGGGTTTAATAACGAGTTAAGTACGGATTGCGTGTATTTTTTCCACGCATGGATATACATAGCTAGTATGGATTTTGTAGTTCGATGTACACAGGTTTTCTGTGTCTATTATATGGCAACATTAACTTTAAAAATATATGATTGATTTTCTTTCTTCGAATTAAATATAACCTCTCCTCTCTACTTCTAGAGCCTAAAAAAACTGAAAAATCAAACTAATTCTAATTAGTGAAACTGCTTAGAAGTTTTCAGTTTTCATGTCAGTAAATATATTAAAGATATTCCGGCGAACCTGAATTTTAAGAAGTTTAGTCGGAACTAGAACAAGTTAATGTTCGTAATGAGGGAAAATATGGGCAGGTTAATGAAACAAACTTTCAGGTTGACACAATTCATCAGAACACGACCTTTGGCCACTAAAGCAACCACTTCAGATGCCGACGCTTTGTCTTACTGCACAAATATTGTGAGGTAACTTAACACTTTAATATGGAAAGAAATATCAATTCTTAAATTATACTTATTAAATAGGTACCTGTCTGCTTGCGGTCTGATTTCATAAAACAGCTTCTGGTACTTATTTTTTATTTTACAGATAGACTGCATGATTATGAGAATTTTTTGGCTACTCTACTAACGACAAAAGCTATTCGTTCACCAGCACTTGTAATACGAGCGTTTAATGTGGAAATCGCCAGGGTACAAGACCAAACCACTGATCCCCAGACTGCCTTATTTAGGCTTCAGTTCTGGCAAGACACTCTAAGAGCCATTTTTAAGGATGATCAAACTCTACGCAATGTACCAGCTAACCCTGTTGCCCAAGAATTATTTAAGGTAGTATTTTTTTTAATTACCAGGCATTGTTAAATTGTTCATAATAGTCTGATTTAACTTCTGTATTTTTTTCAGATTTGTAGCTGTTACAAGATACCTAAAAGAAATTTGGAAAGACTTATAACATCCAGACATAATTTAATTAAGTTGAAATACTTTAAAAGCATTGAAGACATTGAAAAATATGCTGAGGACACTGTGTCTGCTATTTACTATTCAATATTAAGTGTGGCCGGTGTGACTAATGTGCACGCTGATCATGCTGCTTCCCATTTGGGAAAAGCACAAGGGATTACTAACATTCTGAGGTACTTTTTGTTGAATTCAAAGATGAGTACCTAACCTAACCTATTTTACCTATGCTTGCCTATTTTACTCTTGCTTACAGATCTGTCCAAGTAGCAAATCGTCACAAAATGGTTTACCTCCCTATGGACCTGTTAATGAAACATCAAGTTAGCCAAGAGGCTGTTTTAAGAGGAGTGGATAGTGAAAATATCAGAAATGTTACTTTTGAAATTGCAAGCACTGCAAACAATCATTTACGAAAGGTATCACAAGTCTTCTTTTATTTATTTTTCAATAATCCTAATTCTTCTGTGGTTGTATTTACTTGGAAATTTACCTATATAAAACGGATGACAAAGCAAATACAACAAAAGAGCTATTATTTTTAAAAAAATTGAAATTCATGTCATTTTTTGTACTCTCATTTACCAAAACATTTTTTTCCAGGCAAGAAGCATAACTGTACCAAAGATAGCAAATCAAATATTTCTACCTGCTGTTGCAGTTGATACTTATTTAATCAAGTTACAAAAATGTAATTTCAATGTGTTCCATCAGTCACTTACTAGAGGAAATGCTACTCTTCCTTTTAGTTTTTATTTTAATAGGCTAATGAACAAATATTGAATTCTTAGTTCATATTCTTATGTAGAAAGTTTTAATTTATGAATAAATGATTTTTGCTATGAAATTTGTTTCCTATTTCTAGAAAAGATGTTGAACTCAATGTTGATATATAAATTTGGTTTTCTGCCTCCACAGGAATGGGTAAGAAATAATACAAAAGTTTTTTAAGAAATTTCTTTATAGAAATAATTGCACTGTTTACGCTCAAGCCTTTTTTTATCATGCAAATAAATACTTACAACAGTTAGAGATTCAAGCAACATGTTTGGCAACCTGAGTACCTAAAAGTACCTTACAATTTATGTAGCTACAAATCAAATAACACTAGCGAATAACTTACACAACTAGGTATGTGAGTTGCATTCACATTTCAAATTCACCAATCAAAAATATTGCATGTTAATAATACATCATAACTTAGTAGTTGACTTATAGTCTCAACTCAACATCAAAAATACACTTTCTTTCTCACCACTTGAGGTGGAATGTGAAGTTTCTCCATACTATTTATTAAACTGGAATCAACTCTGAATGAACTCGGTTATGTTCATTTCATGACACTGCTTTATTAATTTACATGGTAATTATAACTTTGGTAGAAAAATGGTCATTGTCTTTGGTGTAATCAATTCTGCAGTGATTATTATAATTATAAAACTGTTCAATGACCTTATCATACTATTCTATTGCCAAAACGACTACATATTTAACTTTAAAATCTATAATAAATAAGTATCCTACTCAAACAATAACATAATCTGCTGCTAATAATATCATAAATAGGGTTATTTCATAAATTATTTGCTTTTATTGAAAATTATATTTAAGTTTTTATGAGCAAATATGTAAGTACTAAACCCTGTAAAGTACTTGCTAGCAAACCGTAAAAATGCATTGTAACTTTAGATTAAGCAAATTTATAACAACCTGGACAGTTGACAAGAACCCAAGATACTTAGAAAAGTGTACTAAAGAATAAAAATCTTCACATTGGTACCCTTTCAAACGAAAAACTGCCAAAAAGGTGTGCTTTTATTTATAATTTGAATTTCATACTAAGTGTTCCTGATTAACTGTCCATTACTATTATACCTAACATAAACAATTTCTCAACATACCAAAATATCATGCATTGTATTACTTAAAATAGAAAACAGTCTGCTATACAAACACAGCCAATTAGTAAATGATAATATCTTATCTAACTGGAATGTAAAAAGTTAAAAAAGCTAATCATTTAGTCAGTAGACACTTATACCTTAAATCTAAGAAAAAATAAGCTTATAAGTACTACAGTTCAGTCACAGTGAACTTGTTTAGTGAAAGCTACCAATAAATACATACATGTGCTCCGGCTGTTATTCTGAGGGTGTCAAGTCCTTCTCAGGTTCTCCCTCAAACAGAATTTGCTGAAGCAGGTCATGTATAGGTTCAAAAGCCTTACGGCAAGCTGCATTTGTAGGAGTGAGATAATCATACATATCATGATGGCTGATTGTACCATCATTTTGGATTAAACCTTTATCTATGGTCACCATTTCTACTCGGTTCATATTGGAGACTTTTTCGCGTAATAGTTCATTGATCTTGGCATTTTTTACTCTCAGAGTGTTAGGATGTTGACCACGAGGAAGTAAACTCTGAAATAATAAAAATACTTCAATTAAATTAAAACTTTAACCAATAGCTGTACACTACCTGCTGGTTGTTTATAATCTGTTTTTTCTTTAACTCATATTGTTTAAAAGATAATCAAATCAACAATTAAATTCAATTGATAAGCCAGTGTAAACCAGTGTTATAGATAGCCTCCCAATTTATGCCCTGATACCACCTGGTATTTGCTTATACAATTTATTGAACCAGAATTAATTTGTATGAATTCAAAACACCAAACCACTGCGGCTATTGTTGCATTCTGATTGGCCACCCCAAGGTCAAGCATGACACCAGGTTTGAGTAAGCATTATAATTATGAAAAAAACACAATTCACATATTACTTACAGGTAAAACTATGTAAGCACTTGGGTGTTTTTCTCTTATAGACCTGATAATTTCTAAGATGCCCTCACACACTTGTTCTGGTGTGTTTTGTACATTGTTTGTTCCAACATGCACAACTATCACCTGCAAAGACAAAAATGTTATACAGATTAATATTTCACAACAACTAAACTAGGCACCAGTGAATTTTGTAATAGTTACTTTGGCATCTACGTGGTCGAGTTCTCCATTTTTGATGCGCCACAGCACGTTTTGGGTTTGATCATTATGGATACTAAAGTTGAGGCAATGAAGAGGCGCAAACCACTGATTCCACACTTCTGTGTGTTCCAATGCTTGCAATATTGAGTCTCCGATGAAAATCACATCACCGTCTTTGCCTTTGGCATCAGATAAGAACCTATTATGCTGTAACAAACAACTAACATAATTACACGTATCAATAAAACTAGACATATTAATTAATTTAATTTTCTTAAGTCCATTAAAAATTTTAATACGCTGAAATTTCATGAATGTGTAAAAAAAACATCAGACGCTGTTCTCTTGCACACGTACGTAATATAGTTTACTTCAGACTTACAATGCTATTCCATCTTCCATCACCATCGGTGTCTTGCTGAGGAGCAGGTAAAGAACAAGGATTCATGTTCGTGAAGTTAAAAACTCAGTTAATTACTACACAACCTTTTGATATATTTTTTGCCAATTTATACTGGCTAAAGTCAAAACTCGTAGAAGTGGGACTTAAAATTAGCGAAACAAGCCGAAAACGACACCGAAAAATGGCGACCATAGATTATAAATGAAAACGCATTCATGCGAGCGTGACCATTCAGCCATAACTGTCACTTTTCTTGCTGGAAGAAGGTATCTCTTAAACTGTCATGCAACTGTCATGCAGTAGCGGCAGCTACAGAAACGTTTCCATAGATTTGCTAGATAGTGAACAGCAATCTTTAAGGTTTGTTTCATGACAGTGTGAGTTGCGGGAGCCCGGGAGGGAGTGACAGTGACAGTTAATTGGATTGTGTGTGTGTGTTGTGTGTGGATTACTGAACATCTCTCTAATCTGTGTACTGAACACCGACTATGTCTATCAAACAGTCTTGATTGGTTGTTTTTCATTTCGTGGAAGAAAAGTTGAAAACTTCACGCATTTTGATTTTTATTTTTAAATCGCTGGTAAATGTAGGTCTTGTAGAATCAAAGAACTCGAAGGGTTTAGTTGTAAGGTGGCACGCATAAATTGCATTAAACAAAGCAATAAAAAAATTACTCTGAATTTAGAGCGACCGGACCGGTGTTAATTTTTTTAAATAAGTATGGAACAATCAGTTTCTTTAGAAGACGTTGAAGCGAGACATAGAAAGGAAAAGAAGGAGTTGCAGGCGCAAATTCAAGGTTTGAAAAAAGCAGCTAAAAACGACAAGACGAAGAAGAAAGAACTTACCGCCGAAATTGCTAGGTTAGAGTCGGAGCTTGAATTTCGCCACAAAGACGAACTAAATGCTGTAGAAAAAGAACAAGGCGAACTTGATGATATTGATGATGTAGCCGAAGGTGCCGGTGATGACGTTCCTATAATGAAAGTGAGTAAAGCTCAAAAACGAAGAGATAAAAAATCGCAACAAGAAAAGGAGAGAGCTAATCAAATAAAATTACAAGAGAAAGAAAATCTTCATGGGCCTCGAAATTTAGAAATGCAAACTATAAACGCCAAATTGAAGCAGAAAAACTTGAAAATTTTCCCCGTGTCTTCAGATGGTGATTGTTTGTATCAGGCTGTTGCTCATCAGTTACTTGTCATAAGGTCTAAAACAGTGACTTTAGAAGAATTGCGAAAACAAGTTGCAGAATATATCAAACAAAATAGAGATGACTTCCTTCCATTCATGAGTAATCCCAGCACATTTGAGATGCTCACAGAAAGTGAGTTCAATGATTACTGCAATAAAATTGTGAATACAAAGGTATGGGGTGGCCAGCTTGAAATCAGAGCCTTGTCTAACTATTTGAAGTGTCCTATAAATGTTATCCAAGCCTCTGGGCCAGAGTCTATAGAGCAAGGGGCTGAGTTTGAAGGGCCTCCTCTAATGATTACATACCATAGACACATGTACAAGTTAGGAGAACACTACAATTCGACTCAGCCACTGGGCGACAGTGGTGAAGAAGATAGATAGGTGCTCATTTATATTTGAAATAGCTTTTTTCCCCGCTTAGGTTTGGCTCTTTTTGAATTATTTTTTAGTTCCAAAATGTTGTTCATATTAATCTTTATGTTTGTATAAAACAATAAAAACATTTAATCTCTAGAGCAAGCTTTTCTCAAGGATGATGGCCATACATGCTGCAATTAACTTATTTTATATAGTTTGAATTATTAACATAAAACAGATTTTTTAGAGTAATTTTTACTAAGTGTTGTTATGGTCCACTTTTCGTAGCATGGTATGATGCATCTTAGTTTCGTAGCATGGTAAGAGCTATAGAATTGATATAATTGAAATAAAAAAAAATACTCATTTGTTTATGTAACCTATCACTATGAGCTATATATCCAACAAAGAACACAGCATAGAAGTAACCTTTATGAAATACATTTTAAGTTATCTTAATAATTTCACCAGGCTTGGCATTCAAAAAATTGAAATGCTTTTCAAATTATTAAGAAAAATATTATATATATTATTAATTAAAATTCATTAACAACTAATTAGTAAGAGTTGAATTTTATAACTATAGCTCACTTTCGCCCTACTGATATAAGTATACAGGAAACAACCAAATAATAAAATTTGTTAATTCCTTTATGTGCTGGTACTACCAGACCCTACTTAATTTTGGGCTATAATTATTTAAAAAAAAATTGCATGTATATACACTCCTGGAGTTTTGAGTTAAATCAAATTGTATGATAAAATAATTGTTAAATTGATATGTTTATATGGTAAGAAATAAAGTGCTGCAATATTTTTTTGTTAATAATTTATTAAAAAGAAACCAAACTCAAAGATTAAGCGGATAATATCAAAAACACTGGAGGAAAATCTAATAAAATACTTTATGCTTTAAGATTATGTTCCATTCTGAGTGGAGGGCTGGGCTTGATTCTCATCTTCTGCATTATGTTTGTTCGGGTCATCAGGCTTCATTGCCGGGAACAATAGCACCTCCTGTGGAAATAAAAATGAATTAATTAAATTTAATAATAATAATTTTAGGTTAGGTTTTTATAGTGTTTTTATATATTGTGTTAATATTGTTTCATTACTTTTTATATCAATATTGTAAGAACCTAATTTAAGATAAAATAAATATACATAATAATAATATATGTACTAATATAATATTCTTCCATGCTGGTCAGTGAGTAAAGAAAAAACATAGAATGTACCAACTGCTTCTCTTCCCGCGTAGATGGTTAAAACCTATCGAGGGAATGGGCGAAAATCTTAGGAACCGTATTACAGGATTTATAGGCGATGCGGCTAGCAACCTATCACTACTTTAATTCTCCTTTCCACCTACACGCCCACAATCATGCTAAACGTGGCCTTTAGGTCTTTCCTTAGGCTCTGTCTACCCCTTAAGGGATAAAGACGTGATTTATGTATGTATGTAAAAATAACAATGATAAATACTACAGTTGTAATATTAAAAGCTCTCTTGCCTTAATATTGTTTGAATTGGTCAGGAACATAGTGAGTCTATCAACCCCTAAGCCCCAACCGCCCGTAGGAGGCAAGCCATACTCCAACGCTGTGCAGTATGCCTCATCAGTAGGTGGGGTTTCATCATCCCCAGCTGCACGGTCCTTGGCTTGCTGCTCAAATCGCTCCCTCTGAGTGGCGGGGTCATTCAATTCAGTGTAAGCATTGCATATTTCCTTCTTCATGACGAAAAGTTCAAACCTGTAAGCAAAATGTAAATCGTTTTACACTTCAAATGAATCAAGAATTTTGCTTCTTGATTTTTATGTTTACTCTTACGGTTTTACCGCGCTAGAAATTAAATTTCTAATTGACAATGACACTGAAAATTAGAAGACAGAAAAATCCGAAAAGTAAATCGAATCGAACCCGAATCCTCATCATTCCGTGATGCGTGCCGATTCCCGGCCATAGCTTTACTTTTTGATTTTTCTGTGTTCTAATTTTCAGGTTCGTTTAGAAATATTACTTCAAAAGACTACAAAGTGCGACATTTGACATACGCTGAGTCTTAATTTCCCATCAGTATAACTATACTTAAAGTTGTAGATGTTGTTGGTTTTGATTCCCCTTTCTACCTATACACCCACAATCATACTAAAAGTGGCCTTTAGGTCTTGTTACCTTAGGCTCTGTCTTACAGTATAAAGGCGTGATTTATGTGTGGGTATGTGTGTGTTGTGTATAAATTGATGAATAAAATTGTATACAAACTTCCATGGGTAACATAAACAAATATGATACCATCCACTATCCACTCAACCCTCCTTATTTCAGTAGGTATTCTGTAAGTTTATACTATAGGTAGTAATTTTACGGCCGAAACGTTACCTTTCTGTAAGTCCAGGAATATCCCTATGGTATTTAGAGAGTGGACTCATGATTTGAGGATGGTCAGTGATGAATGTTGGGTTTATGCATTTCTCTTCAAGAAACTCGCCAACTAGTTTGTCGAGAAGCCGCGCGGTAGTCCTTGGTGGTGGACACTCGATCTAAAAATATTTCACTTTTTATTACTGTGTGAGAATGGCTTTATGGGGTCCCACAAATAGCTTAAAACAATAATCATACTGCACATAAACATTGTGTTGGTTAGTCGGAACACCACTGCAAAGCTTCATAGTAGTTTGTTGTATGAATGAAATTACTAAATATGGAGCTAATTTTCAAAGCGACTTCATTCTACGAAAGAAAAGTCTTTACTTCCATGCTGGTCTGGGAGCAAAGAAAAAAAAAATAAGAATGTACCAGTTGCTTCTCTTCCCACACAGATTTTAAGATCATGTTATATGTGGGTTTTAGTTCTTTTTACCTTAGGCTCTGTCTACCTTGTAGGGGATAAAGACGTGATTTATGTATGTATGTATGAAAGAAAAATGAATACAATCATACTTCATGTTTTTGACAGAGCTGGCTGAGTTGAGCATTGGCTTCAACAGTTTCCAACTGATCAGCAGCTGGCAGTTTGACCTTCAGGATGCTCTCCAAAGTGGAAATCATAGGAACCCTGGCAAATGGAGGGGTAAAGTCAATCTCCACCTCTTCACCTTCAGGCCCATCTGGTTGGTATTTGATCTAAAATTTGAAAAAGTTTATTATTTTCCAAGATTTTAAAGACAATGTTAGTAAAATGAAGGTAACTTGTACTTGTAAGGAGAGAGAAAAACGTAAACTTGCCCACACTACATAGTTGTTAATTCCTGTACATTTGCACTTTGAGTGTGAATATAGACATAATGGAAATTAAATGGTTCAACTGAATTTGAGCCATTTAAATCATTTCTCACAAGAGTTTTAATAACAATATGAGACGCAGATTAATATGAGATATGAACTAAAGTTTTTTTTCTTTAACAGTGCTTGTTGTACAGTTGCATTGTAACATAACATATTTACTTAATTTTTAACACACCTTGTATGTGCCATGAATGCTTTTCACCATACCAGAAATCATAGTTTCAGTCATAGTGATCAGATCATGGTAGTCCGCATAAGCCATATAAAATTCACAAGTTGTGAATTCAGGATTGTGAGTCAAATCAATGCCTTCATTCCGGAACTGCCTTCCTATTTCATAGACTCGATCAAGGCCACCAACTACCAACATCTTGTGGTAGAGCTCTGGTGCTATTCTCATGAACAAGTCCATGTTGAGATCATTGTGATGAGTGACAAAAGGCTTAGCAGTAGCACCTCCCGCAATCATGTTCATCATGGGTGTTTCAATCTCCAGAAAACCCATGTTATCAAGGAAGCGTCGGATATATGCTATGATCTTTGCTCTGGTGTAGAATGTTTGTCTAACCTGCGAAAATAAATGTGACAATTGTAGTTTATCTTAATGAAGCATTCATTAGTGTAATGCATAAGCTTAGTTAAAAAATATATGGTGAAGCTCCTAGTTTTAGCAGATATAATTATGATTTAGTATTATGGCCTGTAATTTACTAAATATCTATTTCTTTCAAGACAAGTGTACTCTGCTTAAAGTTAAGTGAGGCAAAATATGGCAGTGCAATTATAAAATAAATATGAATTCTAAATTACTCTGTCATTTAAAATTAGATCCAAATATCTCTTCCGAAATCTAGTCTCCTTGTCCTTAAGACCAAAGTGCAGATGAGGCAGCATATGCAGGCATGGAGACAGCAGCTTGATGGTTTTTGGGACAATTGAGAGCTCTCCCTTCTTTGTCTTGCCAGGGTGACCAATACAGCCAATAATGTCGCCACGCCTCAGCTTGTCTGTGTCTGTCGCAAACTTCTCTTCAGATTCATACATTTTTGCATTAGCCATGACCTGAAAATATTTAATCATTTGATGGATGAACTTCTTTTACTGTAATCTAGAAAATAGAAAAACAATAATACATATGTATATAGTGGTGTGAAACCAACACATTGCTGGAAATAGACATATTGTAAACAGTACACAAATTATCTGAGCATGTTTATGGCACATTCCAAGCCATACATTTCAAGACACAAGTTGCATATAAACTCTTACCTGAATTTTGACTCCTTCAGCTCTTAGATCATAAAATATCAATTTTGCTCCTGATTCCCTAATGGAATGGACTCTGCCGGCAACACTCAGAGTCACATTTTCTTTAACCTCTCCACTATTTAAATTATTATACTTGTTGATAAACTCTTCCAAAGAAGTCGTGACATTAAACTTGTGAGGGTAAGGGTGCTGGTCTTTCGGGCCTTCTTTAAGAGCTGCAACAGCTGCTGTCCTCAACTTGTAATATTCATTTGGACTTATTTCCTCCTCTGAGATTTTAGCAGCTTTCTTATCAACATCAATGACCGGTTGTTGGGCTACTTTTTCTGCCTTTTCTTTTAACTTCTGCTCTGCTTTTAACCGACGTTTTAGTTCACTGAAATAAATAATAAAGAATAATCTTAGGACATAACAAAAACATATACTAAGTAATAGCTTGCTAACCGTTTGCTCACTGCTGTTGTCAAATTTGTCAGTCTATTGATTGAAAACGTATTTCTCAGAGTCAAAAGCCCAGGCAGGGCTGCGAGAGACTTCGTGGCGAACATGACGGTTTTGTGGTTTATTCTTTGAAATGCCACACAATACTCACTTCTTAGACAATTTTTCACCTGCTACTTCAGCCATGGCTTGAAATAATATTGTACTTAAGTTAATTATCCAGCTTAATTAGCACAATATGGACTATTCGCCTAAAGAATTGCTTATTTAACCTAAAATAATAAGCTTCTGAAAATTGAGCTGGCTGACATGTCGCGCTGGGTGGGGGTGGGACACGAAAATTGACAGCTTGGCACTCTTGGCAGGTAAGTTTTATTGCCAGGGTTAATAATTAAAATTTGTTTCAAATATGTTGTACTACTCTGAAGATAAATTATTATAATGAAGACTTGGCTGTATGGTGCAAAACCTTCGCCTATTCCCTTGCGGAATGAATTTTAAAAACAACAATCAAATATGCTGTTCAAGACATTTTTAAAACGCTTTTTATCGTACAATTTTAATTGAGCATCTAATGATGAAAATCATGAAAACATTGTAAAAATAATTCTTACGATTTTGAAGAACGTGAACAGGAATGTGATTGTGTAAATTTTAAATTTTTACTTTGATTTTATTTTTATTGTCTAAGCTTTTTCTCTAAAATCCAATTCAATTGACTGGCAATATTTGTATTGACATCACAGCTGTTCGTTCGTTTCGCCTGTGGTCTAGGGAAATTGTAATAATTTAATCTGAAAGTGAGTTACACTTAGTGCCTGGCCTTTATTTAGGAACATCTTCAAATCTTAGATACGACTGTACCTATAAAACTATAATTTGCAAATCTGTGCCAACATCGTTAACGTATTTCGTGTTTGACAAATCACATTTTATTTCCTTTGCTATCTTGTGAATAATAGTGTAAGTACGAAATAATGCAGTGGTATTGGATTTCTGAGTTTAACAGTGCGCTGTTGATTGCAGGTACAATCTTATGTAGACAGGATTGCTTAGATCATCTGTCTAAATCATCAGAATACTATGCCTCTTTTTGGTAAGTCACAGAAGAGCCCAGCGGAGCTTGTGCGATCTTTGAAAGATGCAGTGACTGCGTTGGAAAGAGGTGACAAAAAGGCAGAAAAAGCTCAAGAAGATGTGAGCAAGAATTTGGTATGTGTAGTGTGATGAACTTGTATGAAATAGTAGCATTGACATGCATAGATTGTTGATAGGTACTGACCTACATGTTTGTGCTAGGTGTTGATAAAGAATATGCTATATGGCACTTCGGATGCAGAGCCACAGACAGATATCATTGTCGCGCAACTGGCGCAAGAGCTGTACAACACAAATCTGCTTCTGCTTCTGATTCAGGTATATAAAACTACATATATATATTTTTTTATGTTGACTACTAGTAGTGTTTATCTCACACTATCTTCTTTGTTTGTTTGTTTTAGTCATTCAAAATTCATAACCACAACTGTAATTAAAAGAATTATGAATTATTATATTTGATTGATTCATAAAATTTCTATGATTTGTCAATTTAGTGATTCATATTGTGATTAAGATATTGATTCATCTGAACCCATGGTGTGTGTTTCTAAGTGCAACAGAGTGCCCATTATGACACCTTTCAAGACATATAATGTGCAAATACATATCAGAGGCCTTTCTAATCAAAATTTTTATTTTGTATACTTGCATATTAGATAATCAGTCTATCCTTTGATGATGCATTATGAGGTTTATTTAATGGACAGATTGTTATCACAATCAATTTAATTTGGTAGATTAGGTTGTATTGTTATGTGATGTAAAATTCACATTGAATGAACTCATAAATCACAAAAATACTATGGTAGGATCATTTCCAAATAGTTAATGAAGTAGCAGAGTAGTAATAAAATTTAATTTTAAGTCAACAGATAACCCATTTATTTAATTTAAAACACTTAGATACAATGATGAGTGAGTTAACTCAAAAAATAACAAATCAAATTAAAATATATCTGGTTCAAAATTAGTATTTTATCATCATTGGAATAGGTATTGTGTTGCTGTAATCTGATGACATCATTAAAAATGAAAATAATAAGTTCTGCACATTTCACCATAAACTTGCAGGTAGGATTTTGTGCAGGGTCCTATCATATGGCTTCCTGCATCTCATTTTCTAATTCTGATGTCTAATAGCTGTGCTTGTGCTGCTGTCTAAGCTGTCTTCTGGCATGGAAAGTAAAACAGCCAGTGGAATTACTTACACATGAGTTGTTCTATGTTAGCTCTTTTAAGTCAGCCATGCATCTGCGATCCACTGATGTTGCAGATGTCCAGACTCACTAACAGATGACCTACTTGCTGATTTGACACTATATTTAATAAAAACAACACAATCATGCCAAACATGGCCTTTAGGTCTTGTTACCTTAGGCTCTGTCTACCCTGTAATGGATAAAGATGTGATTTATGTATGTATGTATGTATGTGTATATTTAATAAAAACAGTTTTAATATAATTAGTAAGTGTAGGTGTGTGTGTTTCTGTATTATTTTTTAATTCTAGAACTTGAACCGCATTGACTTTGAAGGCAAGAAAGATGTAGCACAGGTCTTCAACAATGTGCTCAGACGTCAGATTGGCACTCGGTCACCAACGGTTGAATACATCTGCACAAAACCAGAGATCCTGTTCACCTTAATGTCTGGGTAATTATCATGTGATTAACAAAAGTGATAATTATTATTTGCAAGGTCATTTTAGACAAAGATGCACAATATGCACATGGTTCTATTTCCATACAGAATATCTATGAAATTATACAATGCTTTACAAATGGTTCGACTGTACTTTATAAAGACATTGATAAATATTGGTCTAACTGAACAAGGTGCAAAAGAACGAAAATTGGTTTGAGCCAGGAGTCTGCAAGTAGTTTTAGGTGGAATTGGGATTCTGTGAGAAAATTTTAACGAGGTCCGTCTGTTGCCGATCGTTGGTTTGAGCAATGCAGAATGCAGTCCTTATCGGAGAAATCGGTGTAAAACCGTCCTTGCATAAAAAATGTAACATGTTAGCAATCATTGTGGTTACCATTTTAGGTTGTGGTTATTATTTTTGTCAGGTTTCCATTATGAAACCCCCAGTTATATGCGGGACCACAAGAACTTTGCCGGATTTTTTTTGCGTAAATGCGATCTTGAGTTTTTTTTAAACACTGACGTGAATTGAATTTCTTAATGTCAGCGTGAAGGCCATGTAGACTGCAGGAAGGCAAGCTTCCCGTGAATTTACTCGTTTCTTTCCTCTTTTTATGCAAGTGAAGATTGTAATCCTTTTTAGAGTTCTGTAAGAGTCTGTTCTTCAAGAGGAAGTAAGAAAACCTTTAGTGGGTTTAAGAAAACTACAGTTAGCTACATAACTCCGAGTTGACTTCTTTCTTTACATAAATACTATAATAATAATAGTAAAAGTAGTAATAGTAATAGTAGTAAAATAATAATAGGGTTATAATCAGACTGCTTAAATGAGTCCTCGCCCGCGGGGGTAAGGGACGCGGGGTAGGACAACAAAGGGGACTGCAGGTAAATTGTTCCTGCTAGAGTTCAACAAAATAAAAAATCGAAATTGGTGGCCCATTTTTCAAACTGTACCATATTACATATCAAATTGAAGGGTTTATTGTTGGGATCTTAAGAAGATAGTTACATAGATATATTTGTTAAATTTACTTACAAAAACAAATGAAAATTGTCCATTACTCGAAACTACCGAACTTCCAATTTACTTTGAACATACTGTACCTACTGATGTTTATTTTGCAGGTATGAACACCAAGAGATAGCGTCTAACTGCGGCACTATGCTGCGGGAATGTGCCAGATACGAGGCCTTGGCTAAGATAATGTTGTATTCAGACGATTTTTATAATTTCTTTCGTTATGTAGAAGTTTCCACTTTTGATATTGCCTCAGATGCCTTCTCTACTTTTAAGGTTGGTAGTAAAGACGCCTCTTTATTTTGGTGTAAATTATATGCAACTCAAGTAATCAGGTTTTATAGTTTGAGTATGTAGTTATAGTTACCTAAGTAATTTTATTGCTGGTATCTAGTTAAATGTTTCATTAAAGATCGTGATGTTAAAATTTGGAGAGTGATAAAAAGTCAACCGTTATTCCTGAACATACATAGAAAAAACCCATATTATGAATCAGACGCTTCGTCTTTTTTAAGTAAATTAAAAATTATAACTACATATAAACGGATGTAGTTATGATGAAGTCTCACGGTAGTTTCATGTTAAAAATTAAAAATTATATACCTACTTGCAGAATTAGTTATATGATGTCCATGGAGTATTTGAATGTCAACTTTTCCCAAATTACTGTACAGCGTACTACATAACGCAACATTGACTTTCAGGAACTGCTAACCCGTCACAAAATGCTGTGTGCTGAATTTTTAGAAGCGAACTACGATAAGGTGTTCAGCCATTATCAGCGGCTGCTGAACTCTGAGAACTACGTGACCCGGCGGCAGAGCCTGAAACTCCTGGGAGAACTGCTACTTGACCGGCACAACTTCTCCATCATGACCCGCTACATCACCAACCCCGACAACCTCAAACTTATGATGAACATGCTAAAAGAGAAATCGCGCAATATACAGTTCGAGGCTTTCCATGTTTTTAAGGTATGTCGTTAAGCCTTATGAAGGCATTGGACTGTTACTTATTTGCGTTTCGATCATAGCAATTATTACGACCCATCGGTCATGAGAAAAACTATGTGCTTACATGTCATGAATACCTACGATAAAATGGAATGTAGTTAGACCATTAGAAAAGACATGATATTATATGTGCACATTTTTTCAACTGAAATGTTAGCACGTTAATAAGATAACTTTTAAGTTTACACAAACGGATAACTAGCGTGTAAAAGTCGAGTGATCCTCGATATGTTTCGGACTTCGTAGTCCTTCTTCATGGAGCGCTCGCCCAGGCGGCAGCGAAACGAACACTGCGCGCCAGCGCTCTGCTCGCGCCGCGCGGCTACTCGACCCAACTGACAGCGGCGCACAACTACCCTCGTTATCATCGTCATTTTTATTATTGTCAAAAAAAGGGCAGCACAACACTGATCACGTCACTTCGTAAATGTTCGCTTACACTTACCGTTTGCTGCCAGCCTTGGTAAAGAGAGTATCCCGGTGTTGCCGTTCATAAAAGGGGTTACGGATAAAATCCCCGGATTATTGCGCCGAAGGTATAGCATCAAGTTGATTTTCCGTCCCCATATGCAGCTCAGGCAGCTGGTGCGTTCACATAAGGATAAAGAGCCCCTTAATGTTCCCGGGGTGTATATGATTCATTGATTCTGTGGGAAAAACTATATCGGACAGACGGGGCGAAATATATCCACTAGATTGTCGGACCACATACGCAGTATGAAAATATAGGGTGGGTTCTGCTGTCGCCGAAAATTCGATGGAATCTGATTCGACGCATTATATCAGGTTTGATAAGGTGTCCGTACTGGCGAGAGAAAAGTTTTTCATTCCGCGGAAAGTACGTGAACCCATTGAAATAAGTCGGTATCCCAATTTTAACCGTGATAGTGGATGGTCGGTGCCCCTGGGGTGGAAAACTGTTTTAAATACTGCCCAAACGGTGAGTGTGAGAGAATCTTTACGAAGTGACGTGATCAGTGTTGTATCGCTGTCCTACTTTTGACAATAATAAAAATGACGATGAAAACGAGGGTAGTTGTGCGCCGCTGTCAGTTGCGTCGAGTAGCGTGGATTGTGGCCATTTTTGTGTAGTAATTTAAATGTTCATCGTCGAATTTCGAATCGTTTGCCATACCTCCCGGGTTGGACATATCCCCCCTTCACTCCTATACATATCACTCCTATGGAAAGGAGATCCATTAATATGTTTTCAATTATCATTACAGGTGTTCGTAGCCAATCCAAACAAACCAAAACCCATATTGGACATTTTGCTAAGGAATCAAGACAAGCTGGTAGACTTCCTGACTAAATTCCACACGGATCGCTCCGAGGACGAGCAGTTCAACGACGAGAAGGCTTACCTTATAAAGCAAATCAAAGAGCTGAAGCCGTCCGAACACTAACATATTGCATTTGATCAGAAGCCTCTTCCTCGACACGACTTAGTTACAGATGCTATTATATTTAATTGCTTCGAGTCACCGGAGGGTGCCCTGCGCCGCGCACGAGCTCGGTCGAAACATTGGAATTCGAAATGGAATTTACTCTTGGTCTGTGATGAGTCAAGGAAGAAAGTATATTTGTGCTACGAGCAAATTAACATTTTTAATAAAGATTTGTAGGAATTAATGTTATTTTAATGGTTTGACTTATGTCTTTTGTAAGTTGTTTAAACCATTTTAGTTTTTATGACGTGTTAGTGACATTTCCGGAATAACAGTAGAGTTACAACAGTTTGTCACATAAAGAGCACTGATCAGGCATTTTACCGAAGCAGGAATGATTCTTATAAATGAAGGTACTGGCTACTAACCAAATTGTATCGTGCATCGTTTTGAGATAATTTGATACGCAAGACATGGAAACAGAAATATTGATTGTTTTGTATATGTTATTATTATAACGCCGATAGGGTCAATGTTAATTAGTAGGAACCCAAGATCTATGGTATAGGACAAGATTTGTATGTGACATTTTTGAAAATAGTATTTTTTTTAAGTTTCTTTTGTATTCTAGATCAAAAGTATAAATTGTTAAACATGGAGTATATTTTATAAATGTATTGTGAGTATTGGTTGTTCAATTGATCCATACTTTCAACACTACTTTGATGTCGTAAACATTATTTATGTTGTTGCATAAATGCTTAGTAGTAATTTGGATGTTTTAATAAGATACGCTAAATTTACAGATAGATAGATCTCTTTTAGTACTTTGTATACAAACTGAAAGATTTATTCAGCCATTTAAGCTCAACGCGGATCCTGGACGGACCAGGTAAAATATTGCAAGAAAATAGAATATTGCACTTCCAACTATTTACTGCTTACATTTAAAGTACCTTAATGTAAATTATAAAAGCAATCTAAAATATCAATTACAACCTACTGAGTTTAAAAACCGACCGACTAAGCTTACTTTTAAATGGCTGGATATATTTTCTTGAAAAGTCGCATTAACTGTCCTGATTTTGACGTAGGTACCTAATATAAAATGTTTTTAATTTGTCAGCATGATTAATGCAGTTACATTCTATCAAAACTGAATAAATTAAGATATTTATATCACTTATATACATCATTTTCATTATTTTCGTATTTATTTCATATTTTACAGGAGGAAATACCTACATTGTTTTTTTTTGTAGTGAGACTTGTGAAACTGTGGATTAAGCCAAATTATCTGGACGAGTCTGGTATAACGTCAACCCATTCCTTCAGGCATAATTTGCGCGAGTCTTTCTTTCTTTCTTTGCGTGAATCTTTTCGTTACTTGGGTCGTGGCAAACAAAAATGCAGCAGTGGTTTTCTCGTTTGTCAAATAAGTTGTTAAGAATAAATATTAATCCATTGTTAATGTCATAGAAACAAAATGGATTCCCTATTTCACTTGGGAAACAACAGGTGTTAACCTCTTCCTTTTTCTCCTAGGCACCAACAGAGGCGACGCGCTACGACATCTCCGGCAATCTAGTACTTACTCAGTTTTGCTTGGAAATTATTGCAATATTACTCTCATTTTCATATAATTTTATCCAATAGATTAATGAATAAAACAACAGATTTATACTGTTATGTTATAATGATTTTTATTAGACACAAGCGTAATGTAACCCACTGTACAGCACGTGTGATAGCAACTTAACATTTCATATCACGAACTTTGAATTAAGGATACATATATTATTTACAAGCACATTGCGAACAGTTTGAGAATGTCAACACAACTAACAATCATGAAGTTTCCTAGATCAACAGGCTGAGAATAATTTCGTGCGTGTATGACATCATATCACAGATTCTTAGGTTGTGATAATAGTCTTGGGCGTTGTTAGAACCATAGAATAATTAGAGCGATGCTCCCGTTTAGGCAAAAGAAGAGAGATGATATAATTATATTAGAAAGTCATAATTGATGAAACTACTACGTTCCCCTATCAGCGACAACAATGCCCCCCCCCCTCCCCATATTTAATCAATAAAATCTAACCAGGAAAGTTAGTCCCAACAGGTTATGAGCCGCCCATTTCATAAACGTGACTGCATTAGTACCTAACACATTACTTCTGAGGGCTCTGTGCACACTATGGATGATTGATTGTCAGTTATCCTACAATTTCCAAAAATGTGAGAGATCCCCGAGATTTCCACTTCAAAGTTCAATATTTCAAAAACTGTGGTTTAGTGACACTTACACAAGAACTATTGCGACCAAACTAGCTTTCCATAACAGAACCGTGTCGAAGTCTACAGACAGACAGATACAATACGTCAAACCTATAAGGAATTAAAAATAGCTTAAGATTTTGAAGCATGTTTAAAAACTGCGATAATTTTACATTATCGTCATCTTAATCTTCCAAGCAAAATAAGCATAGCAAAACAATTTCAACTAAGTTGCGTAACTGCATCTGTGACGTTTACGAAAAGGGAATGACTTTTGCGAGAGTAAATACGACACCTGTTCCTTCCTTATCTAACAGTTGTATACTATTTTCTGTTTTGTAAGTCGAATCTTCCGTAAAATGCCATACACATAAATGCGAGTAACATGCTGATAGTGGAACTCTCATATTTATGTCATAATATTTACACATTAATACTAAATACACTATCATAATTTAAGAGAAATAATAAATGTAGACATTTTGCAAAAAGTGATGTAACGTGCCTAATATTAGACATTTTAATTACCAAAGTGCTGATTACAAATTACCAATATAATCACAAATTCAAAATCTTTTTAACATGTTTCAAAAGACCTCTACACACCAATGTCGCCGGCCAGCTGACACATGTCGGCGAGTACCTAAAGCAGCTTAGGCCGACGACTTTGGTAGAGCCCTGATATTGGATTGAAATCAAAAATAATTATCGAATCACAGTCGAATAATGGCCAAAAACAAAACCAAATTCAATTTATCAGTCTTTGTACAAAATAAAAAATTAAGAGGTTTCAGGCTTCATCGTAACTTTGTACATTAATAGACAACAATAAAAGACGGAAACAAAAGTCGACGTCAATTTATATCGGAGCGATAATAACATTGCATCATTATGATTCAATTTTGAACACTGCTAGGAAATAGTTCTACTTATTTAAAGACAATAAAAAGATAAGAAATACACCGCTTCAATTGGAGCGATATTTTATAAGAAAGAAATTATGTCAACGAACAAAAATACCATTACAACACTAAAACCAAAAAAACTATTTAGAACGCAACAGAGAATTGAAAATCTCCTCCTTTTTCTCGAACTTCCTCATAAAGTGTTCTATTTTATAAGTTTTTATTTAACTTGCAGCGTGTGTGTATGCAATGCAATGTATGCAATGTTGGTTTAGGTCAAACCATGCAACTGGAAGTTACAGCAGTCGAGGATCGAACTGAAATTTATTTCGTCGTTAATATTAGAAATACTCGATTCATTTCATAATCACAAAATCGCATAAATATGTTAATGGCAGTCACGTGTGTTGTTATGCAAGGGCAGTGTTCAAAGTATTCAAATTCAAATTTTAAGAGATCTGACCGCTCCGATATTTTATTACAGTAAGAAAAATAAATTGCATTTTTAATTAAAGCATTTACCTATATAATAAATATATCTAGGTAAACCAGGAGCTCGATTTACTTGCAAACATTTATATTAATGAAACACCAAAAAACGTATTTTGAGAATATAGCCTGTGAAACGTCGGGTTTGGCTGGGAATGGGTGATTATTTTATAAGTGCTTGATGATTTTTCTATTGATAGGAATAACCATCCTTAGTTACAGAAATCGTTACAGATATTTCTGTTGACCCATATCTTCTTATATATAAAATTCTCGTGTCACAATGTTCGTTCCCGTACTCCTCCGAAACGGCTTTACCGATTCTTACCAAATTTTATATGCGTATTCAGTAAGTAGGTCTGAGAATCGGCTACTATCTAATCTATTTTTCATATTGAAATTTAGAAGAAAAAAAAACGGGAGCGAAGCCGCGGGCAACAGCTAGTATTTTATAAAAACAAAAACGTTTTACTCAGTCTTTTGTCGGTCCTATAACGGCTGATAAGAAGTACGTCCATAACATCACAAAAGTAAAAAAAAGGCTGCTTGAAACTGTGGTACACAATGACATTTGTCACTGAGACCACAGCTCTCTCGGAAGCTAAAAGAATATAAAAATGACCACTAATTTTCCGTACAAGAACTAGTAGTGTTGTAGAAATAACTCAAAATTTCCAAAATGTGGGAAAATAATATATTCAGGTATATACAGGCTCAAGCAGCCATTTTTTATATTTGTGATCTTATGGACGTGCCTCTTATCAGCCGTTATGGGGCCGACAAGAGAATGAGTAAAATGTTTTTAATTTTATAAAATATATGGCTCAACGGAAAAATCTGCACCTTTTTTCTGTAGCTAAGGACGGTTATTCCTATCAATAGAAAAAACATAAACACTTTTAAAATAATCGTCCATTTCCAATTGTTAGTAGGCAGGAAATAAATAAACTGCGCCGAAAACGGTCAAGACACTTCGGTTCTAACAAAGAACCTGAGGTGCTGATGGACCATTAATTGATATACCTAATGTTAGTTATATTCTGGAAGAACTAAAATAACAGTATAAATTAATGTCAATATTATGGCAACCCCATAATTTACTTCACTTTACACATAAAGGCAAAAAACCCCTTAAAACGTATAACGAAATCGACAGGGCTTGATTTTGTTAATTTAGTTTCCTTACAATTGGTTCTCCATACCGTGATCAGTTTATAGAACAGCTCACCGTCCTTTTTATGCACAATGAATTCTTCTGGACGAAAAAAAGGATGATCATTTATTTAACTTTATATGTAGCTCTACACACCGCGGATGCTCTCAGTCTACCAATAGTAGAAAATGCCTGTAGTGCATATTAATTTGCAAATGTTTAATAAGTTAAAAACTTAAACGTAATCCGATATCGTAATAACTGAAGCAGTTAAATAAAACATAACATAAAATATCATTATTAAATTCCTATGTAACAAACGGTCTTCAACCACGGCATTGGCGATTGATTTATCAGAAGCGGATTTGGTATTCCAAATTGCAAGTTTTGAAGAGATCACAATTAAGAATTTAAAACAATTTTAATATTTAAACCTTTTATGGCTGAAACAATTTTTGCTGCATCTTATTAATAATAGGTACGCGTTTTTACGTAAAAGTAAGATATTATTTTAATCAATAGTTTAATTCGGACATAAAATTTGCTGAGAGATCAATCGAGTTTTTTTACTAACGACGATTAATTAATTTGTCAAATTGTTTTTCATTTACATATCATTCCTTGATAAGTACCCTATTCTTGCGTAAAAGTCTTACGCCCACGGCGTATTTTTACGCGACGACGCGAACGCGCTTTTATGGAGCCGTAAATGCCCAAAATGCTACTACAAAGGTAAACGCGCGATACCAGCTCTCTGGGCTCTGAGTCGACGACTAGAAAACTAGTTTTTTTGTCTTTCATATTTTATCCATTTACACGAGAGCGTCTTGCACGGATTGGCCCAATTCGTTACTATTTGCGCAGTTGCTAACTACCCAATCAAGGATAAGATGGCAAGTTACCAGGAAACTGGGTAAGTTTTCACAGGAAGTTTAAAATTTTTAGGAAAATGGGTGAGTTTTCACCTGCCAGCATCGTACGTGTAAGAGTGCACGCACTCTCATCTTCACTTAGCAAACGATAGAGACGATTAAATCGCTTATACGCGTCTTGTCAGGAACGCAAACTGCCAGAAACGCAGAAGTCAGACGGATTAAACGGATTAAATCAGGGTGATGGTCTCGACAAATATGAACTTAAAAGGTACTAGTCTAATTAGATAGGGGCGCGCAGCGACGAAGCGAGACGCGTCCCCTTAGTTAAAGTTACAGGCAATTTCAACATCAAATTGTGTTTTTTCTCAATGGAAACGGCCGAAATAATTTATCGTATGGCGGGTTGAGCTGGTGTAGCGCTTAGTTTTTTTTAGCTCACGGCTATTTTGTTTAACTCATGACGATGAGCTGGCCGGTGTTGTTGGCGTAGACGAGCCCTTGGCCCGGTTGCGGAGCCCAGCGCAGGCAGTTGAGACTTGTGAATCCTTGTTCCCAGTTCTGCTCCAATTCCTTTATTGGAGATAGGCCTGTTCGGCTGGAACTCTCTGTGGACAAACGAACATAATACTTAATTAGTACAGTCCAGTTCATAAATATATGAGCATTCCCAAGGCCTAAAAATATTATCTCGGGCGAGGACCCGTTTAAACGGTAGGTCTATAATAGAATTGTGTGAATGTCACATATTTTGGCCTGGGGCCCCATTTATGAAAGCATCATATGACTGGAAAGTATCATTCAAAAGTAGCAAAAAATTGTGCTGAAATTGATACACAGATTTTTACGACTTTCGAATGGTATTTTCGAGTGATGAAACCACATCAGAGGAAACCACTCGCAAGTGGTCAAAATCAGTATTTTAAAATTACTTTATCTACGCACATATCATTAGTGCTCTAAAATTCATTCAAAAACCGTAGGAAATGACCAGCATTATTACACCCTTAAAATATATATTCTAACAAAGTACAGAGTTTACCTACTACCATAGATAAGAAAGTACTTACATAAATCACGTTCTTATCCCTTACGGGGTAGACAGATCCTAGTATAATTGGCTGTAATAATGCTGGTCATTTCCCTACTGCTTCTGAACCCAATCTTAAGAGTACTTATGATATGTGTGTAGATTAAGTAATGTATGCAACTATACATAATTAGGCTTTTTAAAACACTATTAATAACTTTCGAGTAAGTAGTATTTACACAAACGAAACTTTTATAAACGTCCCCGAAAATGATGTAGGGTACGTATTCGAGCATCGCTGCGAGTGCGACCGACCTCTTGGCTCCAGCCTGTAGAGCAGCGCGAACACGTTGTTCCGCGCGTGCGGCAGCGTGGTGAAGCGCCGCGAGCCGAGCCCCACGGCGAGGTGGCGCGCCGTGGGCGACAGCGCCACGGACACGGCGCTCTGCTCGAGCACGGCCGTGTGCAGGCACTGCCCCAGCCGCGCCCACTCCAGCGAGTACACGCCTGCCAACAAATTATTACCATCAAATATCAGACCCGCCTTTGGGATCGCAAATACCGTTCCAGAACAAAGAAAAATCCGAAAAGAGAGGCCAGGTATTGAGTTCGGATCCTGATCGATCTGTGATATTTGCTTCTCTTACACCAGCCGTAGCAGGTAGGTAGCCGATCGATATTCTTCTATGAATTCTCGCAACAGTTATAACATAATATGTACATTTTGTCGCCAATGCCATATAGATACCTCTAAGGTCCGGTTCTAACTGAGACCAATATATTTATGTAAGAGTACACCACCAAATTGTATACACTTTTATGGATTATAAATATGGTCTACTGCGGCTCGTAATCGCATTGATCTTCTCTTTCGTTGACGATTCCAAATTATTCTTGTAAACACGCAGAATTGACTAATCATAATGAATTACATTACAAAGGAAAGAAGAGATGCGGTTGTGTTTGGCCCATTGATATTGAACTACTGAAGTCACACGTACCCAGCCAATGGTTGGAGTTTCTTAGCCGCGGCACCGGCAACAGCGCCACGAGCAGTCGTCCATCTTTGGATATATCGATGCTAGCGTCATTGTGTATCCTACACCTTTGCACTACCACGTTCTTTGCACCTGAACACAAACGTAAAACGGTGAAATGATAGCACAATTTTCAACAATAAGCAAATACTGTAAAAGCCTGTGCAAGGTAGGTACATAATTGCGAAGTAATAGAGTTCTTTTGAGCTCTTGGCTGTGTTTTTATCACTAAAGCTTTATTTGTGCAATAAATACATATGTAAGATATTAAGGTATTAACTCAGTAAATCATACTTTTTTTAAACTCGTTCGTTATAAAAAAAAGTTATCTCTAAAAAATAATACGAATTCTTCGTATCGCATAAACACTGCACTGGGGCGATTAGTTTTTACAAGCTTTTATTTAGTTTGCAATGTATGTATGTATGTGCTATTAAGCGATAAGACAGCCTATTGTCTACCTTGTTCTTTGTTTCTGTATTGTTTTGTACTGATTTATGATTTGTACGGTCAGTAAAAAAAAGCTTGTAAAGTATGAAATTTTTGATAGAAACTTATTGAATAATAAAATAACGTATTTTCTTTCAGTTATAATTTTTTTTTTATTATAATAGTATGTCCCGCTTCGACCGTCGGACAGGGATCTTGGTTTTTGATTCATACATAAACGGTGCGTATAACTTTTAGAGGAATCGGGCATACTGTCAGCGATGTCAGGCGTGTCGCCGGTAGTGAAGTCCCAGGCCTGCACGCGGTGCGAGGGCGCGGGCAGCGCCTCGGAGATGATGCCGGCGTCCAGCAGCCCCGCCATGCCGCTCATGCGCCGCGCGCCCAACCCGCCGCCCGCGCCCACGCCCGCGCCCTCGCCGCCGATCTCCTCGTCCGCAGCCATGGCATTCTATAATTGACCAGTGTTAAGCGAGTCTTCTATGTATACCTATAAAACAGTACCGCGACTGGCAGACAACGCACAGCCTAACCCACTGGACCTAGGAACTTGCAATTTTGGCGGACTTATATCTTGAGTATCCCAGAGGAGCACTAAGGAGGGATTTTTTGGAATTCCCGCGGGATAGAAATAAGTGAATTCAACTTCGGGGCTGATTTGAAAAATTCTTTCACTGATAGAAAGCTATACTCGCTCATTGACATTTAATAATTTTTAAAATAAGTAAAACAGTTATTTCTATCCCGCGGGAACTTTGCAGTTTCTTGGGATAAATTAGTCTATTTCAATCAAAAAGAATGTACATTTCTATTAGTGATAGATTTTTTAATCGGTCTAAATGTAGAATTAATTTAATTCTTTCAATCCCCCGGGAATTTTACATTCTCTCGAGAAAAAGTAGGTAGCCAATGTCATTCAAGAACTTTAGCTTTGTATTAGTGAAATGTGTCTATATATCATGGTTCATGAGATACAGCCTGGTTACAAACGGGCAGACAGACGGACGGACAGCGAAGTCTTAGTAATAGGGTCCCGTTTTTACCCTTTCGGTACGGAACCATAAAAATAGCAACATCACCACCTTTTATTAAAATCCAGTATTTGTATTACTTGAGTTATTGTCTACGCGTACGAGTCGCGGGCAAAAGCTAGTATAGGATATAAAATGTTCAGGCGTGTCAAACTCGAAAGCTGTGCACGCTTTCACAGTCAATGCCGATTCAGCGGATAGTGACTCTTCTGTGCACTCGGCCATTGAGTTTGAAAATGTCTTCGAAGTTGTAGTGATTCAAAAAACATCTTTTAGTGTCCTAAAACCAAACAAGAAAATGTGACTAATCGTAGGACAGTAATAAAATAAACGTGATTTAGTATCATGCTCCATTTTCTGGCGAGTAATGACAGCGCGCGATCATTTCGTATGACCGTTTTCTCGGTGGTTACGTGACGACGTTTTTCTATTCGCGATACTTATTCTTATTAGAAACTAGCTTCTGCCCGCGACTTCGTCTGCGTAGAATTATACATAAAACCTTCCTCTTGAATCACTCTATCTATTAAAAAAAACCGCATCAAAATCCGTTGTGTAGTTTTGAAGATATAAGCATACATAGGGACATAGGGACAGAGAAAGCGACTTTGTTTTATACTATGTAGTGATAGTGATAGTGATAGAGACCATAGACACAAAAACAACAGTTACAACTAATTTATAGTCTCTAAAAGAACTAGGGAGTTCAATATGAGAAATCGAATTACAAATAGGAGAGTAGCTGATCACCTGTGCCAGTATGATGGGCTGCAGGTACTCGTGGATCCTCGGCAGCCTCTGCGGGTTGGCGGCGGGCGGCTCGGCGCTGGCGGCGAGCGAGTGCGGCGGCGTGAGCGGCACGGACACGCTGCTGAGCGCGGGGTGGTAGGGGCCGGCGTCCTCCGCGCCCGCCGGCTCGGTGCGCGGCGTCAGGATGTGCGGCCGGTACGTCGCGAACGGCCTCCTGTTACCCAGCTCGGAACCGTTCTGCAGAGGTGATCTGTTCCCCGGCTGATTCTCCGTATTGTTAGACTGCAACGCGAACATTTCGCGCACGGAGGACGGAGCGTACAGGCGGATAGTCTGCAGACGTCTGAATCGATTCCTGGCTGCGGTTCTTAATCTGACGGCCTGCATGTGAGCTAACCGGATGAGGTGAACTCTCTGTTCGAAGTCGTTCAACACTTCGGACCGCGGCAGGTCTTGATTGGGACCCGCGGCCGGGGGCGCGCTCGACGGCCCGGCCACCGGCTCGTCGGAGGGAGGCCTGCTCTTTGGAGTGTTCATTCCGGAAGTTAATCTATTAGGCAAGAAGCGCAGGGCCGGGATCCTGTGATGAGAGATCGGCGGAACTCGTTTTTTAATCATCGGGTGCGCTCCCGGATTGGTCCTGTGTAACGCTTTAAGTCTTCTGCTCTCTAAATATAAGTCTCGTCTGTTTCTTGCAGTGACAGAGTTGTTTCTGTTAGCCGACGCTATTTGAACCGCAAGGCGGTTGCTCCACCTCTGAGCGGCAGAAAGAGCCGCGGACGTGTCCTCGTGTAAACGGCTTTCGTCTGTTGCCCCGGACGTGGAGGCACGCGGCTCTTCTTCTTTAGGAGCTTGTTGGACTTCATTATTTGGTACGCGGGTACTAACTATTGCTGGTTCCGGTTCCATTATGGGTGTCGGATTGTTGGGAGACATCACTTCGTCTGGTCCGTCTACATTAACCGGTCCTGAATGCTCGACGTTTTGAATGCGAACCACGTTCAAGGAATCAACTCGTTGACTCGAAGGTCCCGGGTTGCTTCCCGATCTTGAGTTGTTTCTGTTCGTCATCAACATCAGACAGGTCAAAGCTAATGCCTTCTTGAGCGTTCGCAACATATTTATGATGAGTTGACTCAGACCCCGTTCCTCTAAGCACATCATCATCATGTTAAACATAACAGATAAGACTTGCATCGCTCGCATTCGAATTTCGTGTCTGGTGGCGCTAATCTCGATAGCCCGAGCTAAATCCCTGCGCGATCTGTTATGAGGATACCTGTGAGCTAGCCGGTTCGCAGCGGGGTTGCGTGACCGCCTGCGCAGCTCATCTTCGGGCCGCCACCTGTAGCTGGGCTGCAGGCGGCGCCGGATAGCGGGTACGGCGCGCACGCTCGGCATGGGCCGACTCTGAGGGGAGCGACGGGCGCGACGGTTTCCAATATTATTTTCCGTGGAAGTGCTACGTTCGTTCTCCGCAAGATTAGAATTGCTATTTTCTGAATTTGCAGGCGCATCACGTCTCTCAAACAGATTCCTTTCCTCCTGCCTCGGGCCCTGCGGCCTGGCGGTTCTCGAAGAGGAACGCGATATATTATTGGACATTTCAGATAAAAACATGCAACGTTCCAATAGAGATCTAGTGTAATAACTGGGCAAATCTTGTCTCCCGGTCTCTCTATGCAACATGAGTATGCGCCGGCGTAAGTTTTCCCACATATTTCGAAGCTCTCGCATCGTAGTTCTGTTGCCGCGAAGCCACAGATTTGTGAGTAATATCGTGTGCTTCTGCAGGGCGTTGACGCCGGACCTGACTTTCCTGTAAGCCTCGTCGGGGGGAACGACGCAGCCTCTAGTCCAGAAGTTATCTCGGCTCGTGGAGGGCCGGTCGAGGTCCGAGTCGGCCCGGGCCGCGCCGCCCGGAGCGCCGCGCGTTCGAGCGGCCGGGCCGTCGGCCGCGGCGGACGCGCTCGCCTGACTCCGCACCCGAAACCTGCTGCTCGACGAGGACACGTTGATCCCGCCGCTCTCTCGCGCGGGGGTCTCGTTCCGCGCGTCCTCGCTCAGTTCGAACGTCATCCGGTCGGTCGGAGCGGTCGCTCCGTCGGCGGGCGCGCCGTCCGCCGAGCGTCCGGGGTTTCCGGAACCGTCCTCGCGGAAAGAAGAGTTTCTGGTTCGGAAGATGTTGACTTCCAGGGACTGATCGCTGTCGGAATCGGAGCTGGAGGAGAGAAGGTCCCGGCGGAGGCTGGAGCTGAAGAGGCGGACGCGGGGCCCGGCGCGGGGCCGGGCGGCGCCCTCGCTGTCGTCGGAGTGCGCGCGCGCGCCGCCGCCCCCGCCGCCCCGCCGCGCCGCGCCTCGCCGCGCGCCCGCACGCTCCACGCTCGCCAGCGTCGACAGCGACATGTTGGTGATCAGGTTCAGCAGCCTCGTGCCCGAGTCCCGGAGGATGTCGCGTATCAGATCGAGGCTCTCGTTGATCGCCTGCGCGTCCACGGGCTGGGTGACGGGGCTCATCTGCGTGGAGGAGTTGGTCATGGTGGGCCTCGGCGCGGCCGCGGAGGGCCCGGCGGCGAGCGGCGGCGTGTCCGGGCGGAGCGTGGTGACGCGCCAGGTGGTCGTGGACGACGCGTCCGACGACGTGGACGCGCTCTCGCTCTGCAGCGCGTTCGCCATGTGCGCGGCGTGCGCGGAGTTCCGCCGGCGTTGCGCGAAATTTTGGAACGACGACGTGAATATACTGGTGCGGGACGAGTTAGCGTTGGAAGACGACGATCGCGGTCCGTCCGCGAACGTGACTCGGTAGGTCGGAGGGAAGCCGCTCGTCGAAAAGAACGGATTCGGGGGGAGACGCGTCGTGCGCTCGTTCTGATCGATGGTTCTGAAAGATCTCCCCGCGCTGTCCGTCAAGGGCTGAAACGCCGAGGATCGGGATCCGAACGTGGAATGTTCTTGTTGTGACGATTCTTGGGTGGTCGGACTCCTGAAAAATAAAAAAAAAACACATTTTGATAAGAATTGAATTTATTTTGGATTTAATAATTTTGTACCTAATTGATTACTAATACTAGAAAAAAAAAATGAATTGTTACTAACTCAATGATCCATGTTGGTCGGAAATAAAAAGCTATTATTATTTTTATTATTGTATTCGCGACTGCAATAAACAAAAATGAATTATAAAGAGAGTATAGCTGTTGTACCTTGGATTGCTATCGAACGTCAAGACATCGAGATTGAGGAGTCGGCTGCTGCTGCCTTCGCCATCGCCGCTCTCTTCTTCTCGATCTTGCGTGTGGGATGTACTTGGAGCTGGTTGTGCTGTGGCAACGCATACAAATTTAAACATTTTGCATTAGCCTATTGGCCGCTTTATAGGATCAGCTAGTAAGCCATGTAAACCTACCCGATGCGTATTTGCGACTCATATCGCTGACCAATCGCGTGCTTTCTGGATTTTCTAGTACTAACTCGTTATCACGGACACAGACACATAGATGCAATAAGCCAGATCTAAGCCTATCTCATGGCCATATTTGAAAATCCCTTTTTAGTGCACCTCTATGATTTCTTTAGTTCTTTAGTTTAGGACAACATCGTAATTAGCATCTGCATTAGATCTCATTGAAGATGTCTATTGTGGCAGACACAAAACTTTTTTTAGTAGAGTTTCTTTTAAATGATTACAACAATGAAAATGTTACCGTCATCATTTTCGGCGGAGGTGGAAGGCCGGGCGCTGCGCGGCCAAGACGAGGGCGTCAAGTCAGTCTCCATCGGGTCTGTGCCCCGGTCGGTCTACAGTCAGACCTTTTCTTTAGCAGGGTTGTCGTACACAACATTTTAAGCATAATAAGTTATTAGAAAAGTAATGTTCTTTTACATGCAGATCAAATCCCGAAATTATTTTACTAATTAATAAGAAAAACCAATGGTTAGAAGTTCATAATCATCATCATCATCAGCCTGAAGACGTCCACTGTTGAACAAAGGCCTCCCCCCTTAGCACACCATCATGAACGACAACTCGCCACCTGCATCCACCTGTTTCCCGCAACTTTCACCATTATAAGTTAAATAAATTAAATCCTACCATATTAAGACAATCAAGTTTAATACGATTTCGGGCATAGTACGCCATACCCATTTTAAGCCGGTCCTTGAAACTTATAATGGATGTAGTTTTTTCTCGCATTATACGCTTTCCTGCTTTAGAGGCGTGTTGTGCCCAGTGCCTTCAGACTCGTAACGGCGTTTAACTAAACGTTTCAAAATAAATGGGAGACTCACCGTATTTGGCGGCGGTGGAGTATTAGTGAGTCTATGGCGCACCATAAACAACCTCTGGTAGTTCCTCACTAGGCTGTCATATCTCTGCACTAAATTTTGGTACGAGTTCACAATCATATCCTGTGCTGTCCCAGGATTTTCCTGCGACCGGCTGCCGCCAGGGCTGTCGCCAGGGTCGTCCCTGCGAGTGGTACTTTGTAAGATTGTGGGGCCCATGGCTAAGTTTTGAGGCAGCATTGTATTGCCCGCCGTCCCGGCTGTCCATAGTGATATACCTGTTATGAGCTTGTAACCAAGGGCATCGAAGGCCACATACCTAAAAAAAAATAATTATGTACTTATGTGACATAACAATAACGTTTTCAAGAAATAATCAATATTACGTGCATTAAGCCCACTAGAGGAGCTGGGTACATAATATAAGTCAAACACTTTAAATGTATAGCAAATTTCATCGAATTTGATAGAGCTGTTTTCGAATATTTACGTAAGAATATTGTTGATTCAGTAGTGTACGATTTTAGAAGCTTCAAAGCTTAAAAGGCACAACTACACATCGCATTGCTAACCAAGAACTGATTTGTTACCTCACTTTCTCGTTAACACTATTCGTCGATACTCTAGTAAAGGGCGCAGGTTGACTCCAGTCCCAGAAATAAAGCTCGTTGTATGTAGCAATCACCAGTAACTGTTCCCGAGGATGAAAGGCAATGGAAGCTATCACAGTCTCATTGTGGACATTCCACACTTCGCTACCACCCTGTATATAAAATATGACTTGTTTACAAAATACATCATAATAAATTGAGACAAAGTGATAAGCTAGCAATACAATGTATGTACTTTCTTAAGTGCTTAGCACTTATGCACTTAAATTATGTTGACATCATAAAATGTTTTCTGCCATTAAAAGACTCATGTCATGTGGCTACTGCAATGTCAACTGCTGGTAACTGTCAGTAATTACATTTTGAGCGAAAGTCGCGAATGTTTAAAAATTATAGCTTTATGGTGGTTGGTTAGGTTACCATTGCATTAGTAAACTTAAATGATCATAAAAATACTAACACTGGATATATCCCACACTCTGACTTGTCCGCCGAGGCAGCCAGAACCAATGAGTTGTGGGTGAGATGGATGGAAGGCAATACACCATGGTGTGCGTGGATGGCCTTTTAAAATCCGCACATGTTTTCCACTAGCCAGTTCTGATACATACACATTGTGATTCCCATGTGTAGATGCAACTTTGGTTCTGGAAAACGCACTCAAATTGTTTTTAAAAAGGCTTGTGACTCAAAATGACAAGACTGAATAAAACATACCCATCAGGACTGAAAACCATCAAAAATGTTGACCTTGGATACCCTGGCAAATCACATGACTGGAAAAATAAAGAGGATATTTAAATAAAATATTATTACGTTGATTTCTTTTGTATATTACTGAATTTGTAAATTTTTTAAGTAATTTTGCAAACAAATCCTGTACTGGAATGAAATAAAAGGTAAAATACTTCTACCTATTCTTAATGGTCGGATTAAATTGAAATTTGATACAAATATGTAGTATAGATGACAAAATGACAATGTAAGAACTGCCAGCAAAAAAACCTAATAACTTGTTATTTTGGTGTTGGTTTCCTGCAAGTTTATTAACAACACTCCTTTATTTTGAATAACAAAGGAAATTGAAAGTAGACAGAGGAAATGAGTGCTAGTAGTAAATATAAATGATCTTACTCTTATTTTAAGTGGTTTCTGCACGAGGATATCCTCGGCAATGTTTTCAAGCACGGTTTTGTTGGCAGGACTGTGTTGTGGGTCAATGCCGCGCTCCCTCCACTGCCAGCTGCGGGCCACATTGCCCAAATTCTGTGCATCCTCAATCGGTTCATTCTTGCATCCAAGCCATTCACTGTCTATGACAGGGTCCATAGTGCTAAGAGAAAATTACCCTCTTAGTTACAGGTATTCTTTAATAAAGTTTGAATCAAGAAAGATTTGGCTAGAGAGCATGAAATGTAATATTGCATGATACATTTGAGAATAATGGACCTAGCAACATGTAAATATAAGAGTTTTCTGGCTGCAGCCCAGGGCTTTGTAGATATAAAGCTAATCAGACAGTTCTTTGACAAAATGGCAATTAGTTATTAATTTTGCTGGTCCCCAACTAGTATTAGCCCCAGGCCTTACTAACTCAGAACTCAGGTCTGCCCAGCCTGGATAGTAATCCCACCACAGATTGACTAACAAAGACAGAAACTTAATTAAATCTTAGATTATGATCCCAAATTGTCCATTAATGCTGAGAATGCACCTAATGACTGAATGCATAAGTTTATCACAAAATAGGAATGAAATTAAAAATTTACCAGCTTTATAACAATTGCATGGTATTTGGGGTTGCACTGCTTATCTGGAATAAAAAAGTAACAGTTTGTATGTCGTTAAGTTAATATAAAAGCAATAACAGAGATGAAATGAAAATTTTTCAACTTAATAATTTCTGCTCCTTAATTCTGCTACTTAAGGTTTCATTCATGTAATTCATATAATAACTGTTGGCATTGCATCTCCTCAGTTAAATGTTTTAGCGGTTACGTGCCTGTTTATCTTATTAGCCTACAGTTTCACACATCGAGTGCTCCCATCAACCGGGCGAGCCATATTGGAATAGAAAATGTCAACAGGTTATCCTTTATCATGAATAGATGGAATAATAAGTGTTTACTTTGAAGGTTTGATGACATGATCAAGGCGAGCATCGATCTGTTAATAGCGGCTGCAATTTTTATAGTTATACAACCTGCTAGTACGTACAATGAAATAATTGAAAAGATACAAGAATTCTTACTTTGACCATGATGCGGGATTAAATTGATGAAATATCACAAAACATAGGGTTTTTTAAACAAATTATTACACGATTGTTATCTGAAAGTTTACACAAATAACCACAAATTCTACGACTTAAAAATCCATAACAGCAACAATCCGAATGCACACAGCTGCGAACTGTCAAAATGCAGAGTTCGAAAACCTTAGTTTATGAGCAGCGAAACGCTGAAATAAAATTATTGTAAAAAAAATAATTATTTTGTGTGATTACATATTAATAAATTTGTAAATTACATTTCTTAACCGTTCAATGTTTTACTACGTTTATGTAATCTAATGAAACTCGCATGTGTGTCTTCAGCTTTATTAGCAGAAAGATTAGAAATATAAACGACATGGGGTTTAGGTACGGCTCGAAGAAAATAATCTTATTCTTCCGTTTACGGTTATTTACATAAAGAACGTTTTTCTTGGATTATATTGAGTGGGAGATGAGATCCAAATTAATAAAGAAATTACACAATAGAGTAGTAATTTACCTATGGATTATCTTATCATAGGTTCTACAGCAGTAGGTACTGATTTCATCTTTACGTATAACCCAGCACTAGTTTCTCGTGATAGTTTTTCTTTTATCCCTTATAATATGGAATAAAATCCGTCTTATGTCTGGCTAACAAAAGTTGACGCTGGAATTCTGCGGCAAATTTGAAAATTCTGTGTTGTGACCTAATTTTGACCTACAGCTATTGTGCACAATACCTATTGATACATTATACTAAGAATATTAGTTATCTAATACCTACCTTTACACGAGCAATTCTTGTATATTGGACTTGTACTCTGAATCTCGGAAAAGGCTCCAACGATTTTCATGAAATTTAGTTGCAGGGGGATTCAGGGGCGATAAATCGATCCAGCCAAGTTTCATTTTTGAAAACGTACCAAAAAATACCGTGCAAAGTTTGGTCATCCAGGTACTAATAATAAAGGTCGCAATATTAAAAGGCCACAACACACATTCGTTATTTATTTTTACATTCGTTAGCCAGACATTAAATAAGTATTGAAATTATTATTGTATTAGGTAAATTTAATGTAAGTAGGAGTTACTTTTTTCATCAAAAACAAATAAACTTTATTCAGTATGCCACTTAGCGAAAAAAAAATCTAGTGTCCTTTTTAATCTTGGGCCGCCGGATCAAGAGTGCAGTAATCATCGTATTGGGTTGCTTTTTTTTCAAACAAATGGTATTGTTATTGTATTGTGCTTATCAATGATTATTTTATTATTGGAGCGGCATACCACGCATTAAAAAGGGAGTGGTAGCTCGCGTTCAGAAAATCAAATGTACCTACCTACCTAATTCACATAGTTCCCTTATCCTTGCTTAAAGCTATAAAGTTACAGTACGCAGTACGAAGCCACTTTCACTTCAGCCTGAAGATTTCTGATTTACGAGCACGTCATAAAATAAATCTCAAACACGAGGCCCGCCGCGCCACGGGCTGCTTCCGCCCCGCTCGTAATGCCTCGAATATAGGCCCAGGCATTTGCAAAGGCAACAACATTATGCGATACAAACTTTCCGTTTTATTTTCTTTATGGGACAGTGTATTCGCGTTTATCATGATAACTTATACAAAATACAGCTCTGTTATGGCAGGCGCAAGGGCGGAAACGCAGGGACGATAATGAGCGGAGGATTTCATGGAAAAATAGCACTGGTGGGATTTTGGCGCCGTTGTGCAATTACGTCAATTAAAACCGGGGGTGATCAAACTTTTTGAACGTGATCCCCTTTTCATATTATGAAAGTTGCGTTGCAAGGCATGGCCCCCATTTTTAAGGGAACGAAACAGAATCCGTTCTCAAAATCTTAGGTGATGTAGATGCGGCTATCAAATATATAATAAGTATTAGGTACCTATTAAGAGATAAAAATACGTAAGCATATTATTGATTGGTTTGTTTTTAGTACTATACAATATATTTTGAAAATGTAAATTATAATGCACGTGAAATAGGTACCTAAAATCGGTCATAATTGTGTCTAAAGCCGTTGATGAACAAAAACTCTCGTTTGACTTTCATTTGTTTACTTAAAAGCTTTTATTCAAATTATCGTTTTATTTTTGTTTGTGTACATAAGTCAAATCTTGTACGTCAAATTTGCCCATATCTACTTAGCGATCAGATTTACTTAAAATTTGATATTAGGATATACTTAAACAAATTCTAAAAAAATAAGTACTTAAACCACGTATCAGTATTTACCCGAACAGTTTTAGTTAGGTACTGTTTTATTGGTAGATTCATTTTGGCACATTTCGTAGCTGACCACGCGAACTTTTAATACGACCCACCAATCCTACTAGTCTACCCACGACCTAGAGGTTTTACGGCTATTCGTATCATTCCAGTTATGGAAATTCGTTTATTTGTGTTCCGAACTACCACGAAGCGGATAGCGCAATATTGTTTTGCGTGCATTCGCCACCATTGTATCACCTGGTGCGAATGTTGTAAATTTACCATATTGTCTAATATTGAACCTGCGGGCTCCAACTAAAACAACTTACCTATCGACATTTCCTTCCGATTTAACAGTCTCCCTGCTAAACTTCTCTATCTAGCTAGTGTGGAGGAACAAGGACGACTGTTATTAAACCACGGTTGGTATTCTCGGCAAGTTGTGGCACTGTCACGTACTGCTATGAAATGGAATGTGATCATGGCACCTCATGAACCGTCTCTGAAACCAATTTCGGGCGCAGCTTGTCGTAGGCGGGGTTACGTAAATACCAGTAATTAATTTGGCTTTGTTACACTACTGGGCATTTGTTTAAGATTGTTGTTTAACTGTGAGGTTTTTTACGGATCTTATTGAATAAAATATAAGTAGTAATTACTAATAAATGAAGGCCTCCAACGCACGTCGGCTGTTGCTCTGTTTATCCTCGTCTCAAAAATGTTCAGAATTGTAATTTTGTTTTCCGACAAATGCGTATCTTGATTTCCGGAGAAAAAGACGTTTTAGTGAGTAGGTATGTTTTTCATTTAGACAGGTAAATTTAGGTATTTAAACAAGGCGTCACTAAATTTAGAACACAGACAACATTAGATTAGATTAATAAAATCTTTAAATTAAACATACTGCATCGAAATAATAACTTGTAGATTTAAAAATTATGTACCCGCGTAATACGACACGCAATGTGATAGGTATACTGTATCCTTGATTTCCATAGCGTATGTGTAGATACCTATTTACATAATACTCGTATAAGGAGAATGACGTAGGTAACAAAATTTTTCGCAAAATTTGATTCCCGGCAATTTCGCGCTCGGAATAGATTATTCTTGCGGGAGGCGGGAGACGTTACCTTGATTCAATTTCAACCCTATAATTTAAATATTATGACTCGTGATTTAATGTGAGTTCTCATGAAATGCAATAAATGTTTGATATTTGTTTAAATCTGTTTTTAAAACTTGACATTAGAACCGGTTCACTTGTTTTAGGAACCACCAGCAGTGGTTTGAACAATAAAATATACTAATAAGGCAAGCACAGCAATTTGATTGACAAAAATATGAGAACGACTATAGGGACAAAACATAGAACACACCCCCCTTTTTTGAATCTGGTAAGAATTAATAAAGGTAACAAGGTCAATATCAGTAAAATACTGTAACATTCAATTGACTGTTTGTTGAAAAATATTTATTCGCTTAATTTTTCAGTAAATGGTAGTCAAAGATTTCGTCACATAAACCGAAGGAATACTTCCTCGTACCTACATAATGTTTCTACTTACTTTCCGACCCAAACCAGTTTTTTTTTACTATCAGACCAATATAAACATGTTAACAGTCAGTTTAGTACTTATATCATATGACGAAGGCTGTAGAGCTTTATTCGTTTTGATACGAGTATGATTGGGCGCAATCGCGCGTGAAATGGCTTTTACCATCTTTTTCCAAGGAAACCCAAGGATATATCTGACAACTAAGAAACTCAATTGTAATAATAATAGTTGGGTAATAACACTAACATATGAGTCAGATGCAGATTTTGATTCAAAGTTTCCTTGATGGCCCTTTTGGAAGTAAGAAGTTATTGTAATTTTTTTAGGTACTAAAACTTAGTTTTGAAGATTTGGTATACCTTATTGGATTGTGGAACCTTATTAGAGTTGATATTTATTGTTTACTTAATTGTTGGTGGTCCTCTTGAGAAGCCACTCCTAGTTTATATGCGAGTTCATAACATTACTAACGGAATTGGCAGTTACAGACATTTAATTTATAACTTTAGACCTACGATTACGATTACGTCCACAGTTGAAAGTATCAATAAAGAACTACATTCTCCTATTTACTTGTTCAGGTTCCTGCTATGCTCATGATGAGTGCGGAGGAGTTTTTTATTTATTTATACAGACCTATCAAATGATGTATGTACGGTAAAAAAAGAAACTCCTTTCGGTTCATGTGTGGAAAGCCGAGTTTCCGAGAAAATGACAACATACAGGACGAAATTTTAAGCCCATTTTTACCGTCTTGTGTTCGATACGAAATTCTGAAAAGTGATACAAATCTGGGGAAAGTCCGCGGTATTATCCGATAATTCGAGCTCTACTTAACATCAACATAAGCTATTCGCAAAACTATCATTAAGTAGGTACTATAGTTTTCAGAACAAACACTCCCCTTACTATGAGGTTTTTTTTTAAGTTGTGATAAACCTGGCACTGAGGGAATGGTTAAACTTAGAAATAATGTTTTCACAAGACAGCAAACATTGTTGCTGTCCAATTACTATGACTGTAACACTGAAGCTCGATTTAGATGCTGTTCTTGCTGGCTCATGTTGTACTGTTTTCAGAGATTCGTATTGTGCTGCCTGATACTCAAATATTTAACGGCGACACAAATATATCTCGTCTCTACGGATTTATATATAAGTAGGCTATTGAGTGAAAAATATTGCTCAGCTTCCGTCTTCTGTTGAACTATTGCAACGGCTGAAACATTCGTATAAGTAAGTATAGATGTGATACAATGATCATATTTTTCGGAATTTGTAGAAGCTGATAAAATTCCAACAGTATTTTCTGGACTAGTTTTCGTAAGGTTCTAAGGATATATCCAATATTGTGCTTCATGTCTGCTACAAAAGCACGTTTGTTGCTACTTAACTTAAGTAGTCTTAGAGCCACTTACAGTGCGATAGTGTTTTAAAAACCTTCGGGTCTGTTTTGCTGTCTCACTCGCTCTTATGGATTTGATACTTGAATCGGCCGACCGTGCCCGAAACCCGAAGGTCGCTCTAGGAGCTCACGGACTCTAGATAAGTCCTAATTTCATACTGATAATGAAAACGATTATTATTAGGTAATAAAATAACAATCTTTAATAAACTTTTCAATAAAGTCATCAATTAAGTACCTCTGAGTACAGAAGTTAGATGTCCATTTGTCATAATTGTCACGACCAACTAGGCTTATTGCTGTAAGTAACAGAATAATATTGTTATTTGTATGAAAAATGCCATTGAAGGATTTTAAGCCTAACTTTAAAATTAATGCCGCCTTGGGACACTGATTAAAATGCACAGTTGACAATGGACGTCGTTCTGGATCAAACGGTTTTGTTCTTTGCGTTTAATTTAAACGACAATGTGGACGGGGATTTTCAATTTAAGACATTTTTGCTCTTTCCTTGTTCTAAGGGTGGATATAATTTCGAATGTACTGTAATAACAAAAACAACAGGGTTGTATCCTACCATAGCGAAAGGGAGAAAAAATTCGTTACGGTTAAAGTGCAGTTTTAGAATTACATGAATTCGTCGAAGTTCTCTTTTCTATGTTAGGTGTGAAGCTTTGAGAATTTGATAACGATATATAAGTGCAGCATCATAGTTTTTTGGTTTACTGTGCATCCAATGTGATAATAGATCAAAGTTAGCTCCTCAAACACTTTCAGACTATATCCGCAGTAGGTAAAGTTACACGAGTAAATTCATTCCAGTTTTAAGCGAAATAAAAACAGGTTAAAAATCACTTTCGACTGCGTGTTGAAACACTGGAGTAGCGCCGAGACCAGCCGTAACGTAAGTGCCCGCGAGAGTAGTTCCTGTCTCGTTTAGTCTCACTCGCGGTCCCAGGAGAGCCGTCTGAGAACGGCAGCGCTAATTGTCAGACGGTCTGTGGCACTCTGTTCCGTGGCTCGCAGAATCGTTCAATATTTACTTTGCCGTTTATCTGGGTAACTTATACATGTCTACCGTCACAAACTTGTTTACAAGTCTGATTGTCTGGTTGATACCTACCTATTTTTAAATAATGATGAGAATAGTAAGTAAGCGCGTAACTATAATGTTGATTTAATGATAGTAGAACGACATTAAGTCCCGCAGAGGCATTGGTTGGCAACTCGAGCAGCTATTTGGCCGCACACCCGAAGCACTTACACTTCTAGTGGAACTTGTAATGGATATACGCGTCTCTTAGGAGTTATTTAGAACTAATAGTTATTAGGTGGTTATTATTATTAAGTAGAACTGCCTAAAGTTCCTAGACGAAATAATTGCTAAGATATTTCATTTTGCGGTGTTAAAATGGAATTTCAAGTTTTCTCACTAAGTATTCGCGTTTTGTGATCAACGAGCGAAGTCGGTAATTAGTTTAAAATTCTAAACATAATTAAATTAAAAAACGAACATTCAAGAAAGAAGAAGAGCTTAATGTTGAAATAATTAAACATAAATTGTGAAAACCCTTTATTGACCTACCACTAGCGCCACCTATTATATTCTGTAGTAGTTAGTTATTTTGTTTTTAATACACTCGCTGTCATGTCGCCATCTTTGACTTGTTGCTTTTATTTTCCATCTCTAATTAACAATTGAAAACAATAGTGATCCCACCAAATAAGACATTCTAAGAGGTCATGGGCACCATACACGTTGTGGATTAAGAAGATTCAGCGAAAATATTGTGTAATTTTGAGGATTACCGAAGATTACAAATTAACCTCAAAACTTAACACACCGCGGTCACACCGGTCAGCGAAAATGTCTTCAGGATTTCCACTTGCAAATATAGAAAAGTTAACCGGCCGGGATAATTACGCCACTTGGAAATTTGCCGTCAAGAATTATTTGCAACATGAAGAATTATGGGAATTCATCGAACCCGGGACCGACACAGACAAAGTGAAAGACACCAAGGCAAAGTCGAAGATTATCCTTCTGATACATCCTATCAACTATATCCATGTTCAGGAAGCTGAGTCAGCCAAACAGGTATGGTTGAATTTGGAAAAGGCTTTCGACGACTCCGGTCTAACAAGGAAAGTGGGTCTACTGCGTGATTTGATCACTACAACGCTCGACAACAGCGACAGCGTGGAGGATTATGTTAATAAAATCATGTCGACGTCTCACAAGCTACGCAATATTGGGTTTACTGTGGGTGATGAGTGGCTTGGAACTTTGCTGCTTGCAGGCCTACCTGATACTTACAAACCTATGATAATGGCTATAGAGAGCTCGGGCAAGGCGATCACCGCTGATTCCGTTAAGACTAAAATCCTTCAAGATGTTAAAGAGTCTAAGCCGAATGTTGCTTTTTATGCTAAAAATAAATATAATAATGCCAAGTCTCCGCAAAATACTAACCAACAGAGGCCCCAAGCTAAGGGTCCCCGCTGCTTTAATTGTAATAAATATGGTCATTTGTCCAAACACTGCTATTTTCTGAAAAAAAAGTCTGCGAACAGTCCCAAACAAGAGAAAGATAATAATACCTACTTTGCTGCTTTTTCAGCGGGCTCGAACCTGGACGACAATTGTTGGTACATTGACTCTGGTGCATCCATGCACATGTGCAACAGATACGAGTGGCTATATGATGTAGTTGCTCCCCCGATATCAAGCATCAAAGTAGCAGACAGTAAAATGGTAACAGTTAAAGCATGTGGTAAGACAGATTTGGTTATCAAAGACTCTGACGGCTCTGAGAAGAAAATTCAGTTGAAAAATGTGCTGTATGTACCAGAATTAACAACAAATCTACTCTCCGTAAGTCAGATGACAAAGAGCAGCTGTGATGTTATTTTCGAAAAAGACATTTGTAAAATATATCAGAACAACAAGTTAGTACTAAAAGCCATCTGTCAGAACAACATGTACAAAGTAAATACAGCCGAAGCTTCTGTGTTTTTAACAATGGCTCAGGAAGAAAATGCTAATATATGGCACCAAAGATTGGGCCATCTGAATTTTACAGACTTGCAGAAGATCAATGAATGTGCAGAAGGTGTGAAAGTGTCAGTTCCGAAGAATAATTTTGTTTGTGATACTTGTCTGATGGGCAAGCAGAGTCGACAACCATTCAAACACACAGGCACCAGGGCTACCGAACTCCTTGAACTAATCCACTCCGACATATGTGGTCCGATGGAGGTGAGCTCTCTCGGTAAGGCTAAATATTTCCTTACATTTATTGATGACTTCTCAAGAAAAGTGTTTGTTTACCCTATAAAGAACAAGTCTGAAACATTAGATAAATTTAAAGAATTCCGAAATCTGGTGGAAAAGCAGACAGGCAAGTCTATAAAAATATTACGCTCAGATAATGGCACCGAATATATTAATCAAGATTTTGACAAGTATATGAAAGAATATGGCATCAGACACCAAACTACAAATCCCTACACTTCTGAACAAAATGGCTTATCAGAAAGAATGAATCGCACTCTAGTTGAACGTGCTAAATGTTTAATTTTGAATGCCAAATTAAAGAAGGAATTTTGGGCGGAAGCCATCTGTACCGCTGCCTACATAATTAACCGATCACCTACTAGAGCACTGGAATACCGCACCCCAGAAGAACTATGGTCAGGAAAGAAGCCAAACTTGGAACATATGAGAGTATTTGGGTGTCCTGCTATGGTACACATACCTAAACAAAAAAGGCTGAAATGGGATCCAAAGTCTGCTGAGGTGATATTTGTGGGATATTGTAGTGACACAAAAGGCTATAGATTGTATGACGACAAAAAGAAAGCCATTATAAAGAGTAGAGATGTAATTTTTAAAGAAAAAAATAATAATGTTGTACTCATTCCACTGTCCGATCCACAGCTGCCGAAAAAGAATGAACAAAATATTACAAACGAAGCCAACATAGATACAAGCTCCGATGGAACATGGACTGATGATGATGACTCCTTTACAAGTGTGCAAGAAAAGGATGATGGCAGTGATGAAGACTACACACCCGAAGAAAATATGAAATCAGTTGTGCCGAGCAATATCACTCTGAGACCCCGGAATAAAATAGTAAAACCAACTTTTCTTTGCTATGATGACGCACCTGCACAGCCATCTTCATCAATCTATGCTGAACCCAAGACTGTAGAAGAAGCCTTGTCTTGTAATGAAGCCGATCACTGGAAAGCTGCAATGGACAGCGAATTTAAATCTCTAATTCAGAACAACACCTGGACGCTCACTGATCTACCAGAGAATAAAAGAGCAATTCCCTGTAAATGGGTATTTAAGGTAAAAACCAGTGTTGATGGCAATGTAGAAAGATATAAAGCAAGACTCGTCATAAAAGGATACAAACAGCAAAAAGGAATAGAATATGATGAGATATATGCTCCAGTTGCAAGGCATACTTCAATAAGGTACCTCCTTTCACTGGCAGTGAAGCATAAATTGTATATAGAACAAATGGACGCTATCACCGCATTTTTGCAAGGGGATATTGATACCGAGATATATATGACCCAGGCTCCACTATATGAACATGGTGAGAAAGTATGTAAACTAAATAAATCTATATATGGGCTAAAACAGGCGAGCCGTCAGTGGAATCTGAAGCTAAGCGCCGCCCTAAAAGAGTTGGGATTTACCTGTTCATCTTTAGATACATGTGTGTACTACAATAATTGTGGAGAAGACATGATTTACATCATTTTATATGTTGATGATATGTTGTTATTTTTTAATAACAAGAAGAAGGCAGAAGATATCAAGGACAATTTAAAGAAAAAATTCAACTTAAAAGATTTAGGTAAAGTTCATCACTTCATTGGTTGGAGAATAACACAAAATGAAGACCGAAGTAAAATATATATTGATCAAACCGCATACATAGAAAGAGTTATTGATCGTTTTAACATGAGAGACTGCAAAACAGTTAGTTCACCATGTGACCCGAACAACAAGTTGCTGGCAACACAGGAAGATCAATGCATTTTAAAAGATGTACCATATCAAGAAGCTATAGGCAGTCTGTTATATCTGTCATATGGTACTCGCCCAGATATATGTTTCGCAGTGAATAAATTGAGCAGCTTCAATAAAAAACCTGAAATACAACACTGGATCGCAGTTAAGAGAATAATAAGATTCCTGAAAGGAACTAAAGATCTCAGAATCTCATACAAAGAAAACAAACTTGAAGAACAAGTCCATGGTTTCTGCGACTCCGATTGGGCGTCAGACAATGACAGCCGGAGGTCATGCTCTGGCTATATATTTCTGTTTCAGGGTGCACCCGTGTCTTGGTGTTCCAAGAAGCAGAGCACTGTGGCGCTGTCAACCATGGAGGCCGAATACATGGCGCTGGCGGCCGCCACGCAGGAGGCGCTCTGACTGCGCCAACTGGAGGCTCAGCTGCGCCCCGCCGCCCCCGCCGGCGGAGTACAGCCCACGCTCATTTATTGCGACAATCAAAGCGCAATTCACTTTGCTAAAAAAGACTCCTACAACGCCAGAAGCAAACACATAGACATCAAGTTCCATTTCCTGAGAGAAAAGATTGCCAACCAGGAGATTCAAGTTGACTATCTGGAAACCAACAGGATGATGGCTGACGTTTTAACCAAGGCCACGTTCAAGCATCAGGTTGAGAATTGCACGAAGATGATGGGCCTCGTCAAGTTTTTCAAAATTTAATTAATGGGGGGAATGTTGAAATAATTAAACATAAATTGTGAAAACCCTTTATTGACCTACCACTAGCGCCACCTATTATATTCTGTAGTAGTTAGTTATTTTGTTTTTAATACACTCGCTGTCATGTCGCCATCTTTGACTTGTTGCTTTTATTTTCCATCTCTAATTAACAATTGAAAACAATAGTGATCCCACCAAATAAGACATTCTAAGACTTAAAAAACTGTAAATTAAACCGTATCGTGCTCTGCAACATGCTGGCATTGCTGGCCATGCTGCCGGTTCAAATATTTTGCTTTATGAAACTCATAATATTTAGTTATGAAATATTCGATGTAGAGCAGATAGTTGGTAATGTTTTGTTTGTTGCAGAAGCATCGCTCCAGTCCGTCGGGCAAATATTAATTGGGGCACGAGAATTCCTGGAAATTTGATTTCCGTTCGCTGCCCGCGACGAGCTTCCACCGGAGCATCTATTCAATCACTGGAGGGCTAAGTAGATGACCAATAATTGAGTTTGGGAATAAAATATCAAAATAATTATGAATGCAGCAGTGGCCCGTCAGTTTAATATCACTTTCTTATATTATACCTAATCGCGTGGCTAATATAGAGGTAAATAAAAGCTTGGTCAGATGTTACTTTTTGAAAATTCTTTTTGTTAATATTGATTAAATATCGATTGCTGAAAATTAATGTTAGTTTAATTTTATTATTTGATGATTTGCAGCGTCTGCGTAAAGAGCGTAAGTTATTTTATACCTACCTAATATTTTAGCGTTTTTCTTTGAGAAGAGTTAGATAACAAATTTAGTTTTCTTGAACTTTTAGCCTGTAAAAGAGTCTGTAAAAGTTTCTACTCGTATTCGTGTAAACAAGCAAATTGAGATGTCATCCAAAAATAGTTAAAAAATGATGCGTCGCGACTGCTATCATGCTCATCAATCTTGAGCAGAAGGTACTCTCGACGGTTCGAAAATGGATTGAAGTAGGGACATTGAGCACGCTTTGGATATTGACGTCGCGTAGCGTATATAAAGTTAGGACCATTTTTTTCAATGAAAACAATTGGAACGTTAAAAATAGAAAGTCTAAAAAGAGAGCAAATTACTGCACGTTTTTGTCAACCAGGGACGGTTGATGGAAACGACCACGTTGAATTTTTTATACTTAGATATATTTTAGAGTCAGGATGAAGGGATAATGTGTCGACGCTGCCGGTTCATGCAAATAGCCTCGTCAGCCGTCGGCCGGCGATTTGACCCGCGCGTCATCACCAAGAATCCCCGCCATGAACATTTGGTAGAAAATAGCGTCAGCATTCAGAATTTTATATGAACTTTGTAGGTGACCTACTCCGAAAATGTGATGTCCTGCTGAAGCAGCTGAGTTTAATTAAGGTATATGCAGCTATCAACGATCCATTAGAAAACTAAAGACGTGATTGATCAACAGTACTCGAAAGCGGTATAAATCTGTGTATTGCTACCAAACTACAGTTCAAATTATCGACTTGTTGGTTAGAGAATTCATCTAACCAACAAGCTGTAATTTTTTTTCAAATGCACCTTTACTTCTTAACACTTTCGAGTGTCATTTTTGCGTTATGTCCTTTTAAAAATCGGGCACCTGTAGCAGCGGAGTTCAAGTAGTTTAAAGAAACTTTATCATAATTTTCGAAAACAGTAATATAATTGTTTTTGTAATTGCTACATCTAAAAATATAAAAAAAATACATATATCTCTGTCTAACGAAAACCACAAATCTACCCTAACAAATTTTGCTCATTAGAAAACTTGACTTAACGGAGTCGTTCATACCTGCATTTGCCATACTCACTGAATGTTCGCTAACAAAATGGGAAATATCAGTATGGGTGCACCAATTTCGATAATGCTAAATTCATTTGCATTGCGAAACAGTTTTCCGATAATAGAGAAACATTTTGTCATTTCATCTGTTGTCGGAGAAAAAAACAAATTGGCTATATTGTCATGTGCTTTTATCGATATTGCTACATGTGCTATTTATATGCGGGACTAAGCAACTTATATTTTGTCTTCCCAAAGTGAACAGTGAGATTGCAGAATTAATCCGCCAATGCGCCCGATGTGAAGTTCAGGACATACAGTTTTAGTGACAATCTTTTTTCCTGAATAGCTTTTGTTAATAACAGCCTAGGCTAATTTCTCTTTCATCCATTTATAAATTTAGGAAGAACTACTTTCATATTATAACTACTAGTATTACTACTACTACTATTTTCATAATTATAACGTCATAATATGATTATATCGTACAATAAAGAGATATATTTATATGTACATTAGGGGATTTTCGGCCGGCTACCTTGATAGGTGATGTAGAGGTAAAGCACGCATCACTGTGTAGTTTTTTTTTCTTTGTGCTTTGGTTTTCGGTATCGTTTAGAATATCACAACATAAAAATACATTTCCGTTCCTTAATTAATTTTCGTTCCAATGATTGAATATAGGGAAATTAAATCTCGAAATGTTTGTGTGTTACGTAATCGGGATACGGGGACAGCCTTTTGCTGATTTGCTGGAATTCTGTTCGTCAGGTTCGTGCAATCTGCGACTAACTGGACGCCGGCAATCGCTGTAATTTAATAAACACTTCCCTAATCGAGTGCTGCGACGAATGCCGGCGGGGCGAAAAATAACATTAAAAGTCTGCCTTTAGTTCAACTGCAATAGCGCCGTTCTCTCGAATTTCTGTCGGAATTGATTTAAGCTACAAAACATGGTGCGTCAGTGCCGGCCGACTTCTGATTATTACATTAAATTAGTTGATGGCGTTCGGAACTTGAATCAATTATGGTCAGCTTGGTGATGGAGTTATGATGAATGTTAAATAAATAGGAGTTGAGTATTGTTAAGGACGCCAGGGTTTTTATCGATACAATACAAATTGTATTAGGGATATGTCAAATATACAAAAAATAAAACGGCCTTCTAAAAAAGATAATTGTAACTTTGCGTGTCTAGAAAAAAAAAACACTCAAATTACAGAGTCCATTTGTCTATTTTTTAATTTTCTATGAAAATGAAGTCGCGAGATATTGTAGCTACTGCAATGAGTTAAATAATAAATACATAAACACAGATTACACTTAACGGACCTATGTGTAATCTGCTTTAAGTGTGTTTAAGTAAGTCTTTTCATGTTGAATTTATCTTACGTTTCATTGAAGAAATATGTGTAGATACAAAAACAGGATTGACGTTAGGTTGGTAAGCAGGTCAGGAAAACGATTCATCATGGGGGGATAGACGTTTACAGCCGATAGCGACTGATTTGTTCCAAATCAAATGCGAATCCGATATTTACGTATTGTAATGACGAACGAACGGGAATAGGGAAAGTATTTTTATGTAGGGATAGTGGCCGATGCTCTGTTGGAGCGGATATTGAGTATTTCCCCTTCGTCATTGTAATTGGCCGTATTCGGTAATGCCATTGAGCATATAAACAATAGAGTGGTAATATTTGGCTATCTAATTCCATACCTCATTAGTAAAAACTTAAATTTCGTGTAGGAGTTTCTGCTACTTATAGTAGAAGTATCTCCAAGTATTTTTATGTCATCACTCATCAGATTCTATTACGTTACAAATATCATCAATGGACAGTTTTTCTTCTTCTAGGTTTTATTATAAGTAAAAACATACTTACCTACTACTATTTTTGATGAAATAACACTAAATGTGACCTTAAACAAACCACAATACATCAGTGACCTAACATCTAGCATAGTTTCATTTACTGAGTAAATATTTATTATATTTTTTTTCCCTCCTTATCCGAGTGTATTCTTTACTTTAGGTACTGTATTTTAGTCGCAAACTTTATCTGCCAAGTATCAGGCTGACAGTTTGCTGCCGTCGTTCGATAAGCCAGCCTCGTATTGTCTGAAATTCACTTGCTTTATACTCGAGACCTAGTTTAACTGTGTTCTAAGCATGTCACTGATATTCGCGAACTCATTACTGGAATTGGGTGACTGAATAGAACTTTATGTAAATGAGAACATTCTCGCTAACGTATTCCGAGTTCTTGTAACAAAAATCATTAGCCAATCATTATCATTGTAACCTATTTAATCGAGACAATGATAATTTAATAACTCCTAGAAGCAAAAGTTAATAAAAATATATTTTGGTGAAAAACGCGCTCATGACCTCGATCATCTCGAAAGATTAACAAAATAAAACCGGAGTCAGACTCGCACATGAAGGGTTCCGTCCGTGCCACTGTATTAAAAAAAGGTTTTTGTATTGTGAGGTGTTTGTCTAAGAATTGTTGTTAAAGTGAAAATATTTAAATTCTGCTCTTGGCATTATAAACATTGAGTTGAGTTTAATTTTAAAAGTTTTAAGTGACGGCTGCCGCTAAACATGCACAAGAGCGTTTTCCAAAAAAAGTCCTCATGAAGAAATTTAAATATTTTGGGTGTTTCTTGCTCAGAATCGTTATATTTATTCTCACACAAGAAAAAATATGTCCCAGATTTTATTATTGAATTTTTTTCCTGTTTGTCACGTAACATACATACCTATATTAAAAAAAGTGACGAACTGGAATGGAAATTGTAGGACACCTTTTTTCTTGTATAAGGATCGATAGGGTAAACGATTCTGAGTAAGAAAAACCCAGAATTGTTAAATTCTGGAAAACAGGTTCCATAGAAATTTCAAATGTTACCAATAACAGTTCAGACTGACAGTGAAAGCTTGGTAATATGGAACCGTAAAAATTGCATGTCGTAATTTTCATCAAATTCTATCTAGTGAACGCTAGTTGGATAAAACCGGGTCTGAGCACCCATGCGCGTGATATGCCTTACTCGTATATTGAGTTTTTCATCAATTTCTACGTTTATAGATAGGTACCTGTCTACGCCGCCGCCGAAAGGACCTTGGCATCATTCGATTATCCAACAGGGATATGAGTAATATAATTGGTTAAAAATGTTTAGGGAACAAATATTTACCTTTAAAAATGGATTTATATTTTACATGTGCTTTAAAGTTGTAATAAAAATAATTAATATAATAACGTGACTGGACAAATACGTTTTAATACGCATCCATTGGTGCCTTGATAAAAAAGATAAAGCTTATCAGAGCTTTTTATGAAGGATAAGGCACCAATTGTGCATATTTTGGAGCTAGCTATAAATGTTTACATATTATTATTTTAACTTAGGAAACTACAGTGAGACTCTGACATAATTAATGCAACAGATCCGATTAGTCACGTATCCGCTATTATCCGACTTAGATTAGATTAGATTAGATTCATTTATTTCTATTTGTAAATTACATTATATTTTTATGTCAAAACATAAGAAAGTCACAAAAATATCGTCAATTGTAAACAAAATAAAAACAATAAGGTACAATAGAATAATTCATAAAAAAACTAGAAATCAGAAATCAATAATACAGTCAAGAAATAAATGTCAAATAATAACAAACAATAAAATATTAAAATAAAATTAAAACAATATGGTACAAAGTACAAATGAATCATTGAGTCAAGAAAACATTTCACTATACTCTTTTACAGAGTACAATGATTTGTCCACATATACATGTCACACATCTTAGACAACATATAGGTACATGGCTTAAAATGCGATTAAGAACTAAATCATTATAATTCATATTGTAGACTTAATTTATTTAATGAATAGTTTAAGCCAACTTATGACCTAGTTATCCGGTAATACCATCCATTCATTACGTCATTGGAGCAGACAGTAAGCCGAAATTGAGACCGGGATAATTGTAATAGGCCACAACAGTGCTACGCTGATGACTGATCATTAATCAATGTTTGCGTCCATATTGTCCAACTACGATCACTAACGTGATATTGTCCATGATTATGTGAGAATATTGTGAACATTAGTAATTAAACTCATATGGGTTTTAAGGGAGTTCCTTACTAGAGTTAAATTTAGTGTTTTCCGTACCTCAAAAGAAAAAACGAAACCCTTATAGGATAATTTTGCTGTCCGTCCGTCTGTCCGTCTGTCCAGACTCTTTCTCAGGAACCCGTAGAGGTATAAAGTGGAAATTAATACCAAATACTTAAATCTGCGATCCTTTGAAGGTGTAAAGAAATCAACTCTCAAAGTCAACTCAATCAAAATATAGTCACTAGAAAAAGTGTTTCCATACAAATTGCCGTGCTGCCAAAAAATATTCTATATAATACTTCCAGTTGTCCTAGTAATTTAAAATTTGGTATGAAGGTTGCTCTCATGGCACTAGTAATGAAAAGAATCTATAAATCTATTTTTTTTGTCTGTCTGTCTATGTTGGTAACCAATATAAAATGACCTCTCACTGCCTATATTTTGCTTAAGAACACTGGATTTTTTATTCACTTGCCGATTTTGTCCGGAATCCTCGTACGTGTTTTCTTTTTAATTTAAACATTCCAATGTTTATTTTTTACATTTGGGATCTAATGCCTATGTAATCACAGAAAAAGCTTTAATGTCAGGAGTAGAAATTTTCTTATATTATTTCGCCTCTTTAGATTTTTGTCGTTATTTAATCTATCCCTGCTGTTTATGTAACTCATAATAAAATATTCTAGTTATAGTGTCGTGAGAAAAAATGAGAAAAAATGACGGCCTTCGAGTTATTATATTGTCCTTTTACGACATAGCGCAGAAAGCATTTACTTCGCTCACAGATACATCAAAACTGTTGGTGTCTAGTTAAGCTACTAAAGCCGCCTTTATGGACATCATAATTCGGTTCCTATAACAGCGGCGTAAATGCAGTATACTTCAGATTCAATATGTTTTATGTAAGTACGTGTAGGCATATAGAAAAATTGTTGCGTCAGGATTTATCGCCGAATCGCTGGCATTGAGCCGGATTATCCTTCAGGGCTGGCCGTAAATTATCACTAAGGTTACACCGATCTGCCCTTTGACGTGCCACCCGCTGCTGTAAAAATGAAATTGATTGCGACTTTTCCGATTCCCTAAAATTACAGATCAAATCAAATTGATGACCGGTATTTCGAAGAAAAGAGGGACGTGCCTCAGGGCATTACTCTAGACATCTTTTTTACTTAAGTCATATTGGTAAGTACTTATCCACTAACAAGAAATTTTGTGAGTGTTCGATTTTATTCTGCTTTCTAAGTACTCATCCTTTTTCTGAGATAAAAAATACTTGAACAATAATAATCTTTCTAAATTGGTTTTTTTTTTGTCGACCTAATGGTATGTTTGCGTTTTGTCATTGTAGTTGAAGCGTGATGGATCACGGACCTTCCAAGGATTTGAATGGGCACTCTCTTCTATTTGCAAGGTGATCGATTGACATTTCGTGTAGGCATTTTATGTGAGGGGCTACGGCTAGTGCCTAACGCAATACGGTTTCATTAAAAATAGGCAACCTTGCCTATATTTACTTCTAAAACTATCTTAAAAAAAGTTAATAAAGAGACACAACGAGGCGACTTTTGTAAGATTTGCAGATTTTTTTTTCTAGTTTTCTCTTTTTCTGTGTCCTTGGGATTTGTACCTATCTCAAAAACTAAAGAGCGCAGTCAGCTGAAAAAGTTCAAATATGTAGTGTAGGTATAACCTAAGTGTAACAAGTATAAATATTATTAATTGTATTATGTTAAGGCCAAACGGCAATTGGAATGAGAGGCGCAAAAATATAATGTAATTGAATTTCTTTCGACTTAACTAATACAGTATTTTGCTATACTTCGGAATATTAAAAAAAAAATCGAAACGAGTCATGGCATATAAGTACTTACTTCACATGTAAGCGTAGAGTAGTACGCCTATCGTTTGACAACATTCATCATACAAAACAGGCAAACACTCAGGATGCTCAGCTTTGAACATAAAAAGTGTAGAACTTGTGACGCGGGTCGCTCAGACCAAATAGAAAGTCAAGACGGAGTTCCGCGATTGCCAATGTGAATTTTACATTACAGAATTACAGCGTGCACGTGTGCGTGTCTCAAATGTTTATTTGGAAAAAAATGGTTGGTTTTATTATGCGATTTGCAAGGCTTCGTCTTGACTTTTTGTTTGGTCTGAGGGTGGCGGTCGGTGAATAAAAAGTTTATGGCTCGTATTGTACTGACGCAATGATTTATTCTAAATAATAATATAGCCCTGGCCGGAGTTAACAATAGCTACGTGAAGCCTTCCGTTTATTAGCTATACAAAGAAAAATAAAACTTTCAGAAGTCCCTCAGGTGCTATCGGCGAAAAGAATATTTATAAAGTTTTCTTTGTTTCACAAAAAGTTGCTTCCCTCTCTCATCTTCTCTTAAAGTTTGAAAGCATTTAAATTATTACCATGTGTTGACCTGCCGGAGATTTCAAAAGACTGCCTGCTGTTCAAGTTCATTGATGAAATCTTAACATAAAGAAACTAAGCTTAAATAATCACATAAAGCTTCAGAAATAAGATCTGTCCGTGTCTGGCAAGCCTTTCAAAGTAACCGACAAATATCAACGATAGTAAAATTAATAAAAACTTAATAAGCGTTAAAATAAAAATAACCATTAATGTTTATCAAGATCTATCTTACAAGATGGTCATATTGCAAGCAGACAATGTGATATTGTTCTATATACGTTATTTTTACATATCGATACAAAAATATGATACCTCGTGACAAATTACTGTAGAATTGCACAGCCTTGACATAAATGCTGTCTCGCGGACTCTCCGTATATAACTCGTCTAGCCCTAATAAATCTCGACAGTCGAAATTTGCTATTTTCACAAGGAAATAAGTTGTTTATCCGAGGATGTTTGTTTTGTTGTCCCTCACGTTTCCTTACCTTTTGCGTAATATTTCGAAAACTTTGTTTCCTTGTTTTTACCCGACTGCGTTACACAAAAGCGGGTAATGTATTTCACATGCTATAAATGTATGTGTATGTGTAAGTACCCGTGTGCTTAGTACCTACTTGTCTTTGTATCTCGTTCCGGTATGGCGCTCTGAAAAGCTGCAGTTTGTACCGATTTTGCAATTCTTAATGATTTGTTTTAATTTTGCGAGTCACTAAAGAAATAAGTTATCAAAATTCAATATTGCAACCACGAGATGTTTTTTTTAAAGCCGACCAACTTAATCAAGTGGGGTATCATTGGATAGGTCTTTCAAAACATCTTTAACGACCTAATTAAATTAGCTACGACTCCAGCAACTGGGTTATTAAGAAAGAAAATATCGCTAGGCTTAAAACTTTTAGGGCAGACACAAAGGTTGAAGAAATAAGTTTTAGTAGGTAGTAGTAGCAGCACTTGTCAGTGAAGTAACGAAGTGCTTTTAGTGTTTTTCCTCACAGAAACGAAGCAAAAATTGGGTTTATTAAGTATAGTTTACATTTGTCTGTTACTGTAGTAAATTGTCGTTTAACTCAAGCATAAGAAATATAAGTTTGATCTATTGTTTTGTAAACAATTGTTCCAAATATGTAAATTACATATTCTTATGCATTATGCGGTCATTAGGATTAACGTAAAACGTTATAATATAACGTTAAATGCATTCATTATAAATAATATTTCAAAGAGAAGCCTAATTTGTACATAACTCCCCTTAGTATTATGTATCTAAATCACAGCGCTCTTGTTTACAAACTGCCTGATTATGCTTAGAAAAAAATGTTATCTATATTTATTTATGTAACACATTAAAGATGTGCATAGTTACATAAAATTAAAATTTCCATAACACTTAATTGAAGCCTTGGCACACATGCACGAGATATATACTAACACGTGCGTAAATAATACATTTTACTGCCTCCACGCAAGAAGCAGGCAAAGTGCCTTATCAATATTAAGAATTAAGGACATTAATGTTCCGCAGGTGCGTTATTTGGTTTATGAAACAGACCACCATAATGAGAGCGCGAACGTGTCTTACATTAAGTTATATTACAGGAGCACCGCGGTGCTACGTCAAGCATATTTCGTTATTATGATTCGACGCGGTTGATATGACGCCAGCGTCAGCGGATGTACCAAATTTAATTAGAATGCCACCTCAACCGATGTAACAGAATCGTGCAAATCATTACAAATGTTATTATCGCGTCTTTGAAACCCTAGGGCTTAATTTATAATTATTTTAAATTAGTTTCGCTATATTACGTTTGACCTGAATAAACCTCTTTCATGTGATTTACTGCGCCTCTGGAAAGCTAGAGTGCGAATGTAGGTTTTTAGTTAGAACAGTTGCGGGCAGGAGCAGGACTCCCACTCGGTAATAAGGTTAACGAGGTGGGTGAAGATCTGCTAACGAGGGAAGCCTTCCATTTTTATTTAATTTTAAAAAGGCAGGGAGCAGCAAAAAGTGAAATGAACATATCTTCGTTTCAGTATAACACCACGAGCGAGCGTAGAACTCAATTCTCCAAATAGTTGGAGCAACTTCTTTACTATCGTGTTCGTGCGTTTCGCGAAGTTTTATGAGGCGAATGAGATAGATTGGGGATCGGATGCATTATTGGCTATTGAAGATTGATTCTATGACTTGGAGGGGAAAGTTTGGGATTGCTTATCAGTTCCTGGCGTATGGTAGGTATAATTACGTTGAGTATTAAATTGGAAGGAAAATATCCATATGATTTTGCGATTATCATTTTTATCGGAGTTGATGGTAGTCAAACATACGTAATTATTACGTGCTGACAGAGCAAAGTAGTAATTGTAAGTGGTAGAGATATAATTGATATGATTTAGAACTACATTTTTCTATTATTCTATTCATAGACAGGTCAGATTCATATAGGCCGCACCACTACCTCCCTCCTAGGTTCTTCACTACATAGTATAAAACAAAGTCGCTTTCTCTGTCCTCATGTCCCTATGTCCCTATATCCCTTTGTATGCTTATATCTTCAAAACTACACAACGGATTTTGATGCGGTTTTTTTTTAATAGATAGAGTGATTCAAGAGGAAGGTTTTTATGTATGATTCTACGCAGACGAAGTCGCGGGCAGAAGCTAGTTTTAAATAAAGGAATCAAGTTTTTAGACTAACTGCTACACCAAGAACTGTTACAAATCGTCTAATTTTTACTAAAGTTTGCTTGCAAAAAAATATTATAGATCCTAAATTTGTTTTGACCCGCGGCACTAAGATCTGTCGGCAGACTATAATGTTCGCGTACTTCGCGTACCATCAAGTGACGCCGTTGCGCCGCCTACAGCTGAACGGAACAGAAACTTTGTCAAATCACCACTCTAATCCTTAGAGTGCAGCTCTGTTTACATTCAAACTGAGAGATTGGAATTATTAAGATAGAACAGTGATTGTGCTGAACTTGTCGGAAGATTGAGCCAGGCCTTATTCAAATGGAGATTTAGGTCAGACGTCGATTGACTTCGAACAGTGTAATTAAGAAAGACTTGAAAGTTAGATTGCTTGATTCTTGTCCATTCAACGCGACGTCTCATTTTCTTAGAATAGATTATGATGGCCCCAGTCATCCATCGTGGTGATTTATAACCTAATTAAGTAGATTAACCAGTCCCGGTGTCCGGGAACGATTTAGTTATTTATTTAGCTTAAGTGGTTCACTAGCCTGTTGAGCACTGAACAATTATGCTTTTTTTTTTTTTATGTGAATAGGAAGTCAAACGAGCAAGTGGGTCACCTGATGGTAAGTGATCACCACTGCCCATAGACACCCGCAACCCCGGAGGGATTGCAGATGCGTTGCCAACCTAGAGGACTAAGATGAAATGCCTCTTGTGCCCGTAATTTCCCCGGCTGTCTTACTCTCCGCACCGGAACACAGCAGTGCAAGCACTGCTACTTAGCGGCAGGATTAGCGAGTAAGATGGTGGTAGCGATCCGGACGGACCTTGCACAAGGCCCTACCACCAGTAAAAATTAAATTAAATAAATTGTGTACAAAGTATTTAGCGTTGTATACCCATATTTTATATAAAATAGAGTGGAATACGAGCAAGTGGGTCACCTGATGGTAAGTGAGTACCACCACCCATGGACACACGCAACACCAAAGGCTTGCAGATGCGTTGTCAGGTCGGTTGGCCGCAGGGTTAGTGAGTAAGACTTCAAAGACTTGGTACATTCCTGGACGTTTTGGGACTTTCTTTGAAGTAGGTACGTTAAATAATTATGGTTACAAGATACAAGAATGGAGATAACTGTAGAAAAAAACGAAAATAGGTAATTCAGTGTTGAAGCAAAATATTTCAACTAGTCCCCACCTTTATATCTTGCCAAAACATTTCGTCTCTTATGTAAGAATTTTGCGGCGCTTTCTATTCAAAGATTCTACTTGCACGTTTGCAAGTACCTTTACGTGTAGGTGAATAGGCTTCTATATTGTTTATTTATGTTTCGTCTTTTAAAAATAGTACATGACCTACTTACTTATATCATGTATAGCGTAGTGCGAAATTTTACACTATTACTCGACATGTTAATCCTCAGATTTCAGTAGTAGCGCGTTCCAACACCACTTTCATTAACACGACGTAGTAATGAAATGCTTATTTGCGGGCTTATCCGGATGTTTCATGAGTATGTAGATGAGCCAGCGCACACGAGGACTTGCTCCTCACCGCAGTAACAAGCGGAGCCGTCAGGGATCCGTGCCTAATAGAATTCCAGAGGGATGTTCAGGAGAGGAGATTACAGTCGGCTCCGGAATCGACCGCTTCTTCGCCAGAATTTAAATTAGCTTCATTGTTTATTACATTAAATAGTCGATTTCGGTTCGTTGAATTCTCAAAATACTCCATGATCGCTTTCTATACATATATTATTGCCTTTTGCCTTTAAATACATTAGCCGTTAAGTTTGTTTAACACTTTTGCACTTAAGGACGGAAGTATTTAATAAATATGAATAACTAGGTTAAATATTTCTTCAACATAGTTCGTTGTACAGAAATTCCTTAGGTGTTGGAGTTATTATTACTTAAGTACCTACTTCGAATTTCTAAATGTCATTCATTACGCATAAAAAATGTACTCGAAAAATACTAATATTTCAAGCAAGAGCTTCCTTCCTCAAGTTTAAGCCTACATTCTATGTTATTTTACCAAGCCCCAAGATATTCATATTTAAAGACAATTATTTCCTCCTTAATCTCGAGGGTAAACGAAAATCTTTGAGAACGTCTAAATAGGCTGCGTATGTTTTCTCGTCGAATGGAAGACAATTGGAAAGCGTCATTGTGAAGGAATGGGGGACGGATGAAGGGATCTTGTAATGAAAAACGTTGAGTTTATTGTTAAAAGTCGCACGTGAGTCGCATAGGACGCGCCGCACGCACGCGTGGCGTGAGCGACGCGCTGTGCGACGACAGAGCTTCATACATAACATTCTCTTTTGTTCGTAAGTAACGTTTCAGTCACTGCTCGCAGACTCTTTACTGCATAAGAAAATATTTGTAAAAGATGTCCTTTGAGTGCGGCTGAAATTCGTTGGCGCGGCCCGTTCATAGAGGCGCAGCGAAGCCAAAACGGAAATGGAATACCTATTTTATAAATGTATCTTTACAATTTCTCGTAAATAATCGAGTGTTGTTAGCTTACTAAGCCAAGGTTTATATATACATTAGTAAACATCCAACTTTGTACCTATACATAGCAACTTAAAATAATTACGCAAAAGAATAAGCTCAATAACTTGATTACAACAATAACAAAAATCATTACGCCGAGCCATTATTTCCATCTGGTGCCGATATCGTAGAAAGCCGATTCGTTTATAAGAGGACTTAAGAATATTGGGAATTATATTCAACAAGGAAAATAAACGAAAAGCTGATAACGAAGTTTGAACAGTTGAGTGACGTTTATATTTTAAAAGGCAACGTTTGTAGAGTTGCCGGCAATTGCTGCCGCCACTTATCGGATTTTATCATGAGGAGCGGCAGTTAATTGCACAGACATCTGTCAATTCTAGCAGGGTCGGACATTCAAGTACCCGTCCACAAACTTAGGTAAGTGGGCCACCACTTCATAATTAAAGTTTTTAAACTAGTTCGACTTAGGTACCAACTGTTTTTTCTGCGGCGCGTTTAATAACATTCGTATATAATTAATTGACATATTTATGTATTTGTTGCGTAGTGAGTAAATTTTGAACTTTTAAGTATGTAGGTAATTCCTAAGTAAAGATTTTCTGTAAGAAAATTAATACCAGGATGCTAGCTAGCGGTCGAAACATAAAGTTTAGTACTTTTTTGAAAGGATATTACATATTAGATACCTACCTACTTACAAACTTGATTAACACCCAAACAAAAAGAGAGGTTTTATAAGTTTGACCGTTGTGTGTAAGTCTATCTGTGGCACCATAACTCTAACACACGTGAACTAATTGCGTTTTTTTTTAAAATTTCACAGCAGGATTTCTCCCGGGGTTCTTAGACACGTTTTATCACCATCGGTGTGCCGATTGTGCGTTGTTTTTTGTAAATCTACAGATTTTAGTCTACTTATTTGTTCACTCCACTAATGCGCTAATCTTAGCTAGGGGCTAGAATTCAACTAGATATGGATAAAGGCCTCGACAGTCGGCTGCACACCTTGTGGTCTTCCGGTTGAATAATGGATCGCCTTCCCGAGGTCGGGTACCGATTTATGATAGGTGTCCGGGATCGAAGTAATTCTAATTCTAACGATCATAGTGAACCCAATGAAATGCGATGTATTTGTTGTGCATTTAATTAAACTTTTCAAGTATAATAAAATATAGTCATTTTAATCACTATTTTCTAAGGAAAAAAATACATTCATTCAGATGAAAGAGACTAGCTGTAGCTCACATTTTTCCCACATAATCTACTATTCAAAACAAGCCTTTTAAAATGCTTGTTTTAAATGTGTTTGGTAGTCAGACATGAAAAGAAAAATTAAACCATTTGAAAAAACCACAACGGATGTCAAACCTACAAGTAACTGAAAATCACGTACCTGCTTAAGGTTTAAAAAATATTTAATATTTTTTTTAAATACGCGCCCCAGACCTAATAAAAAAAACAGTAAGTAAAGAAAAAGAAAAATAAATGGAATTGATAGTGTTGTCAAAAATTTCATCGACTTATTCTTGAGAAAAATAATAATAGACATAGAGGTACATACAAACACAAAACTCAAAACACATAGGTATACCATCTCCGTTCTTTCGTAGGTAATAAATGAGAATCTACTTACGCACACGAAACAAGCGTTTGCCCTCCTCGGCACGTTACGAATGAAAACGAAAACACAGTTGTCAGATGTGTTATGATTATTACAGTTGGCGTTAACAGTAATAAGATTCCTTGAGGAAATGCACGCGGCTTCGCGGGGTTCATCGACCCCGCACTTGCCTTGCCTCATACCCCCATTTTTCTTTTCGGACACTACGCGTACTGCGCCTGGTGGGGTGTGCGCTCACAAATGTGCTACGTTGTTGTCCTGTTGAATATGCGGCCATTGTTCTGTTTTTGCAATCTCATGTGTAATCTCGTCCGCTCGTCCTTACATAAACATGCCCAAGAAAGAAAACATGAAGCTCGTCGACTCCCAGTCTTATTTTAAAACTGAATCCATGCGAACTCCCTTACAAACCTCAACTTTTTGCGGTAAAGCAACAGCGAAACAACCACTTTAATGTTTATACGCCTATACACATAGGTAGGTATGCATTAACTCGAATCGAGGGCAAATTAATTTCACGAAAACAATTTTCCTTATCCACGGTTCAGTGGTTTGGACAAAGTTTTTCTCCTATTTATTTCATTACAATAACGGAAGATTTATTGATCTTCTCATTAAGTCGGTAGGTATGGCAAGTATATAGAAATGTAGGATTCTGATCAAAATGTAACACTGAAATTATATGTCATACGTATTAACTTATTTTATTAGACTTTATGGGTGGACCATATGAACTCAAAGAAATCTCTGAAATGTCGGCCGGCATTTTTCCGTCGACAGCCAATGCGTTAATTGCCCTTCTTAAAACCTATCTCCGATTAGTGATGTAAAATGCCGAAATGTCTATCTATGACATGTTGCACTTATAAATGCAAATGTCGCAGGCGGATTGTAGTAATCTGCCATATTACAAAATGCCTAGCCGTTTTGGTCGTTTTGCTATGCGGCGGTTCAACGATTAGCCGGATTGAATGAGGCTGAATGAAAATCCGCCGGAGTGTATTCAGCGCCAAAAGTTCTTCTACTCGGCTAGCCGTAATGTCATGGAGTGTCATGTAGCGAGTCATCAGCCGCCGCTTTGACAGTTTTTAGTTCAGTCGATGGACTCCGCTTTGCTTCGCTCCTATTTCCGCTCAGTTTGGGCCTTCGGCCCTGACGCAATTCTGACTTAACCTCTCCGGCGTTGCCTCAATCCGGTGTGATGGGGACGCAGTGGGATGCCACTAGGGTTTCACCACAAACGCCCCCCCGGTGGCCCCGGCTTTCGCCAGGACCGCGCCAAGAAGGGGAGGGCCCGTACGCTGGGCCCGTCTTCCCTTAGACAATGAGACCGTGCAATGCAGGTAGATAATGACCCCGTTACCGTTCCCGCTGGCCTCAAGGGATCGGGCGAGCGGTGCAACGAGTTCGCCTTTTCCCCCCTCGTCTGCGCAAGGAGCGGTTGCATGTTGAAACGAGGTCAACGTGAGTCCGCCCCCCGAACCTCTTACGAAGTCCTCCCGAGGAATAGTGCCCAACGACGGCCTCGGCGCCGCCGTTGCTTCCTCCTTGGGGCTTAGGGCGCATCCGGGTATGCCTTTCATCAGCTTCCCCTCACCCCGAACCCTCATAAGAGGTACGACATTCCTCCAGGGTACCAGTCCTTTCGGAATCTCGTACCCCTTCCCCTCTCTCAGGGCGTGGGGCGCATCCGGGATAGGTGCAATACTGCCGCACTTTTCGCCACCTCCAGGCCGTGTCCCCACACGGCGGGAGGGGTTACTTAGTGGGCAGCTGCAGAGCTAACCCCATCAGCTTCCTCGCACCCTGACCCTCAAGTGCCCGAAGGCCCCGCCGAAGCGCCGCCACATCCCAAATACCCTCTGTTATGCCCCTAGAGGCCAGAGGGATACTGGGAGCTGCACTCAGGGTACCTAAGCACCCGTCGCAAGTCGGGTACATGACTTGCGACAGGTGAGCTCCATCCCTCAAATCCCAACCCCCCAGTCGGATATTAGCCACCGGTAAACTAATTTACTAAATAAATAAATTAACCGTTGTTTCCCAGGGTGCACCGGCCTAAGCGTTACCCCCCCCCCCCCCCCCCCCCCGTGAGGCCGAGAGCCTCTGATAGAAGGGAACTGTAACGCTAGAGCTCTCGGGGAGGTTTCCGACATCGCACCCCAATTCTAACGTAACCTAACCTATACACTAATTACCTAATCCATCTTTATTTCTTATTTGGTGCGGCTAAACGTAGGCCGGCTTATTGAAGAATGCCAATCCGGTTAATCGTTGAATCACCGCATTGCAAAACGGCCCTGTCATTAAAAATGGCTAGCCGAAATGTAATACGGCGGCTCACTACAACCCGCCTGCGACGCACACACCGCGAAAAAAAAAACAAGGCTCTCTAAATGAAAAAATAGATTGCGAATTACCTATTACCTGTAATTTAGTGGAGGTTGTTTATGTTATTGTTAAACACAAAATTATACATTACCTGTTCATATTGTTCCCAACTTGCCCCATTGTTGTATCGGTTTAACCACACATGATAAGCGCAGCACACTGCGCGGCTTGCGGTCACAGTAAATCAAATATAACGTTAATATGTTTCTCTATATGTACAAGTATAGCTATAAATCCGCTCGGGAGCCACATCCGACCTCTGACTGTAGTGGAAACGACCTAATCTGTTATGTTTGCGCTTACTTCAGCAGGGGAAATGTATTTTGTCAACGTAAAGTGTTTAGGTAGATGGTAAGAAAGTTGATTACCTATTCTAAATTGGATCCCTTTTGTCGCAATAGGTACACGATTAAACGTAAATAGTTTGATCGCAAAATTATCGGTAGAGTACTGAGGCCTTACCTTGACGTCTTAATGCGATTCAATTCCGATTCAATTTTACGTTTTAGCTGTCAATTTTGACACTTCTAGTATGGATCTGACAGCGAGCGATACAAGTTTGATTCGGAATTGTATCGCATTAAGACGTTATGGTAAGGCGCCTGTGCACTAGATAGTTGTTGTTGTATAAATTTAGGGCGTTTGCATATAAAATAAATAATGAAAGGTTTCCGTTTCAATCGCAAAGCAACATTATGTTCAGCGATTCCGAAATGGTGTACTTGTAGCTTAAATAAAGCTGTGGTAATGGGACTTATGTGCTCTCGACAATATAATCATCCTTCTTAAGTTTTAAAGGATAAATTCGTGGCCTTATAGCATAGCCAGTATGTTGCGGTCATCGGAAGGGAGTAATTTTATGAAGAAGCGCCGTATCTCATTTACGCGGCATTCACGGAGTAACGAGCCGGGGCCGGCTCTATGCGCGCCTTTCAGCTCAAAGCGACGCTCGGCGGTCCTGCTAAACGCTACGTTTTTCTTGTATTGAGCAAAGTTGAGTATTTACTTACACTAAATAAGTATTAAATTGTACCGTAGTATCGTTACGAGTGGACTCTTAATCCAATTAGTGAGCTTGACTACGAAATCGTTCGGTTTTAAATTTAATTAAATGTTAAACCTTTTAGTCGCTGAGTACCTAAAACGCAGTCTGCCAATTTTGCGTTATGATTAAATGCCATTTAAAATAAGCGTTTCGACTAAGTATGTACGTTTTTGTTTATGTCGCAATAGGTCTAATCCTCGTATTGCCTATATAGCGATATAATTATGTCGCAATAGGTCTAATCCTCGTATTGCCTATATAGCGATATAACTATGTCGCAATACGTCTAATCCTCGTATTGCCTATATAGCGATATAACTATGTCGCAATACGTCTAATCCTCATATTGCCTATATAGCGATATAACTATGTCGCAATACGTCTAATCCTCGTATTGCCTATATAGCGATATAATAACTATATCGCAATACGTCTAATCCTCGTATTGCCTATATAGCGATATAACTATGTCGCAATACGTCTAATCCTCGTATTGCCCATTTAGCGTTATAACTATGTCGCATTAGGTCTAGACACAGAAACATAGGTAGGTTTAGATCATGTTAAGTTTTCATCGGCCCGAAGGGCCAAAAGCATGCAGAATTGGGAGCTCCGCGTGAGCGGAGCTTTTATTTCTGCTTGCTTTTTACGTTTAAACGGACGATTATAATGATCCACTTGTATTTTTTATATATAATATATATATATATATTTATATGAATAGGAAGGCAAACGAGCAAGTGGGTCACCTGATGGTAAGTGATCACCACTGCCCATAGAGACCCGCAACCCCGGAGGGATTGCAGATGCGTATTTGCATAATTTTCACGAAATCTAAGTACGAACGTATATGTATTTTAATTCATTATCCAGCGACATGTCACGTTGAAACATCGTGGTTGATAAGAAAGTATAAATTGAACTAAATGTGTCATAATAGTATGCTTGAGGTTGAGCTTAACAGAAACTTTTATGTAGTACCTAATATCAAGTAAAGCTTCTGATACTCCGAACTAAACTTCATTAAACCGCTTATGGTAAAGTTCCATCGAACAGTGGTATATTAATCGTGATGTTTAATTGGCTAAACAATTATTGGTTTACGAAGATTCAATTCGATTTACGAAGCTACATGGGAATTTATTACACCAATGTTGCCCAGTCATTCTTTTTGGCCAATTTTCATTATATTGTTTTTTGTAAAGATATGGATAAAATGTCTTTATAAAATAAGTGCAATCACAAATCACAAACGACTACGTGTGAGCTTTAAATTATACACTTTAGATACACACCAATCTCAAACGTTCTCGGTAGCTGTACATAGAATGAATAGACTTCATCAATCAATATAAACGCAGCTCAGTGTGTGATCTAATAGGGTAACGTAGCATATACGTTCGGTGTGATTGCAGCCACCTTAATGATGAAAATCAGTTTAGTGGAGTTCGGTTCGCCCGTGACGCGTCAGTTTGCGGCCGTTTGCGCAGGGCCGGCCGCCTCGAGTAGCAAATTGCTGCGCAACATTTTCGCTCCCATCATATTTTCGTAATGGTTTCAAATATTTTCCTCTCTGTGACGGAAAATGCAACAAGCGTTCGCCTCCAGGAACAACTTATTTGTTGCGGAAAATCGCTTTAAAATAGCGACTGATGTATGTGTACGTGTTGGAGTACGATTTGAAATAAAATGTTTCCAATAACAGGATTGCACGATAGGAGATTTACATGGTGTGCTTCCTTAGTCAGATAGCAACATAGTTTTTCTAAATCACGGAGTCAGTTAAGACACATTGTGCATGTTCAGATTTCAGATATCCAACATTTAAGTGTTTCGTAAACTGTAACTATCAGTGTGTGTAGCAAGCAACCCATACATCGACAAGGAAGCTTCCTATACGGCTGGACGGTGTTAAGTGAAAGGTAGGTGACGGGAGTCCAGCTGCTCTTGTAGTAAATGAGATTAAATGGGCGAAATCGCCACCACCATGACGAGTCCTCGTAATTAAATACTCGGCCATTCCCAACAATGCCAGGCCCTTCACTGTTTAAACGACTCAAGTTCTTTTATTCAAAGTTAGAAGTGCCTTGTTGGCGATTTATTTAACTACGTAGCGGAACCTGTATTTTATTCCTAAATAGATTATGTATGCTGTTGTTTTTCTGTAAATGATTCGATCTTACTGTTCAGTATTTCTTTATTTATTCGTATTAAAACATAAATTACAGTATGAAACTCGCCCAGGGCAGGTAATAAATGGATCTGAAGTGGATAAATAATGCGTACGCAACAAAAAGCGGCTCAGCGCGCTCAGTCGTAAAGTATTTAATTGATATAATTGGCGTTTGGGCTGCCATTAGCGGACCTTTCCTGGGCCCTGGCCATTTCAGAAACCAGCACATTTTTTTCATCTCCTTTACAAACGAAATTCACTTGTGCATTTTTCCACGACTCCCTTTCAGAGATGTTCATTTATTCAGGCGAACCCCTTTTCAGAATTTCGGACGCGAAAGACAAAAGTAAAATGCGGCCTTTTCAAACAATTTTGCTGTTATAAAGATACTGTACTTACCAATTTTCCACAAAATTTTTAATACTTAACTTTTCTATTTCGGAGACAAGCGTCTGGCACGAGTCTAGGGGTCTATAGGATTTAGTCAAAAATAGTTTCTCGTTCTCATAGTTTATAGCGCTTCTCTCTAGAGGATAAGTCGAGGCATACCGCTGAAAACAGTAGTTTTAAAGTTTAGAGCTAATAATAATAGTGCAAGTGCTGACGTAAATTTTTTGTAAGCAAATGTCAGATACCATAATTAATCCATATTTAATCCATAGAAATGTTTCGGGGTTACTTTGAGAAAAATAATGTAGGTAGTTCGGTTGTAGTGTCTGCTAGGTAGTTTGTCATTCGTTGGGACACGGAACGGTCGTGATCAGTGTACAATGTGGAAATGCTGAAACCGGTATGTGCACAGGCGTAAACTTCTTGCACACGTAGTCACGCATGTAATTAGTCACACATGAAACTAATTTTATGTAAACTTAAAGTAAATTTGTTTCTATGTACCAGTACTAGTTATTAGGTTTACAGTGAAGTATTTTATGAGCTGGATAAGAAATGAGGATTTTGTGGAGAACAGTAATAAAAGTATTCAATTGATTGCGGTGCGAGACTGGCCAGGAACGAGGGCAATTCGGGGCCCAGCACAGGCCCCACGTGCAATACAGATGAAAAATGGCCACTAAATCACGGCTAGCGTTTGGAGGAGGCGATTTCCTGCTCAACTACAACGAAATAAGCTGGCGGAACGTCCCGAGAGTCCCGACTAACCATACTATTCCTACCGTGGTCGGTGTTATTCTTTATTGCATTTCTTTATTACATTGTGCCTTCATAAATACATAAAAAGTTGTTTTGGTTGTTACTGAGTATACACGTATTAATTTATATTAATTATAATATTTAGTCTATAGTCGGGTGCAAAGAAACCGTGTCATTTTTCATACAACTTTCTACGGGAAGTGACCCGATTTCTTTGCACCTGAGTAGGTCGGTGATTGTTAGCCCAACATAAATTTTAAAATATGTTTGTAGGTATACAGTTTTGGATCCCTTTCCACTAATTCATGTTTTTGATTGCAGATGTAGTAATGTAAAGCTTGTTGATAAATAAATACATGAATACAGTTACAAAAAATCTTGTATACTCACATAGCACGACCGTTACAGTTCATTATTCATTATGCGTGCATTACTCAATTATTGTGTACATTGCAACAGTAATGAAGTTGAAACGCTGTCCAATTACGTTAATACTTAATTTGATCTCGACTTTCTGTTAGTTAAGTACCCATTAACCTTTATGAATGTAGTAAGATCTCTACGGTGATATTGGACAGGGATAGGGGGAGAGAGCCTGAAAAGTAACGATAAGGTGGACACGGAAATATAACAGCTGATGAAGATACGTTGTTATGGCTTTTGCAGCGTATACTACGAGCAAGGGACTGTCATCCAGCCCCTTGCGCTACCGTCACAGCAATAGTGATAACACTCAAAACTGTCAACAGCCACAAAAATGGCTATGCATGGTGGAAATGGTGGTTGCATAAAAGGAAAATACGATATGTGATGTTTGCGGAAAACGTATCATTTTTGAAAAGTCATATTATTTAGAGTTCTACCGAGAAATATGTAGGGGAGACCGAGGCGAGTTGAGACAGAGGTGAGTTGATACAAAGCCTTTTTCTCAGCACCTATGACAGTTAGCGAGGTCACAACTTCACACAAACTGTGGAGTGTAGAAAGATCAACGAATTAGCGAAGTTATCAGCCCGATAAACTGTCACAGTTCAGAGAAATCGGCTTTGTATCAACTCACCTCTGTCTCAACTCTCCTCGGTCTCCCCTAAGTCTTTAAAGGCGAAACACCGTGATAGAAATAAAGTCTAATTACACATGCAAGAAAAATTGTGGAAGTTGCATTAGGTACATTGCTAGGCCGTGAAGCGAATGAGTTAAAAGTGATTGATCGAGCGTCGTAATGTAATGCAATTTATACGATTACTAGCTTTTGCCCGCGGCTTCGCACGCGTGAACCATGAGCATTTCAAAGAAGCTAGCAATTAAGCAAGCGAGCAACCAAACCTGCAAGCTTTCAAGCATACATGCAAGTATGCAAGCAGGCATGCAAGCAGGCATGCAAGCAGGCATGCAAGCAGGCATGCAAGCAGGCATGCAAGCAGGCATGCAAGCAGGCAAGCAAGCATGAAGCAAGCATGCAAGCATGCATGAAAGCAAGTATGCAATCAAGCATGCAAAGCAAGGACTCAAGCAAGCATGCAAGCAAGCCCCCCGCATTGCCCCGCTGCCTTAATTTTTCTGAAACTGTAAATATTGCAGGATTTTTATAAAAAAAACCTAACCTAACCTATAGGGCTGTCCTAAAATACATCCTAAATAGCTTTTGCCCGCGACTTCGTACGCGCTAAGATGTAAAATGAAAAAATAAGTTTTTTCCCGTTCCCGTGGAAATTTAGGGGAGTGCTTTCGGAGTACACTTAAGCCTTTAAAGAAACACACGTTATAAATGTTGTCTCGTTCTTCCGCTGTTTCGTCTGGAAACGTAAAATCCGGTTTTTTACCGTTCCTGTGGGCGTTTCGAACAATCCTTTCTTAGTGTTCCCCTACACTCCCAAATAAACCTACGTGACAAATTTCAACTTTCCCCCGCTTTTCGTTTTTCCCGTTTCCGTAAGAATTTTGCCAAATAAAGCATTTCCCGAAATTCTTACGGGAACGAAGAAGAATTTTGGAAAATTATCTCATAATGCTCCCCTACACTCCCTAAGGAACCCACTTGCCAAATTTCAGCTTTCTACGACCAGTAAAACGTAAAATCCTGTTTTTTTCCCCGTTCCCGTGGGAAATTTGGAAAGTAGTCTCTTAATGCTCCTCTACACTCCCGAAGCAACCTACATGCCGAATTTCAGCTTTCTGCAACCAGAAAACGAAAAGTCCCGTTTTTCCCGTTCCCATGGGAATTTCGGGAAATCCTTTTGTAGCGCTCCCCTACACTCCCCAAAGGAAATTGAAGGCCAAATTTCAATTTTATACGACCAGTAAAACGAAAAATCGATCCCGTAGAACTGAATACATAAATCCTGTTTTTATCCCGTGGGAATTTCCAAAAAGCATTAAAACATTATTTTACTATTATAATCACCTACTTCTATGCCAAATTTGAAGAGTCTAGTAATTATAGTTCATAGGATTTCGTTAAACTGTATATATAAATCCTATTTTTTTCCTTATCACGTAGGAATTTCCAAAAATCCTGAAATTAGTTTCTTAGTTTTGTAATCACCTACTTTTGTATCAAATTTGAAGAGTCTACTTATTATAGTTACTGAGATAGCGTCACTCGGAATCGAATATATAATTCCCGTTTTTTCCTTATCCCGTGGGAATTTCCAAAAATCCTTTCTTAGCGGATGCCTACGTCATAAGATCTACCTGCATGCCAAATTTCAGTCCGATCCGTCCAGTGGTTTGGGCTGTGCGTTGATAGATCACTATGTCAGTCAGTCAGTCAGTCAGTCACCTTTGAATTATATATATATAGACTAGTATTTCGCGTGGGGGCCGCGGGCCCCAAGGGGCCCGCGGAGGGTCCCGTGCCACCCTGTTTTGTTTTAATAATCCTAACCTTTTTTATTTTATTCTTAGGCCGCAATTTCGAATCCGCCATCTTGTGAAAAGCGTTTCGCGTAGGGGCCGCGGGCCCCACGGGACCCGCGGAGTCACCCTGCCACCCTGTTATTTATCAAATATTTCTGACCTTTTTTTACTTTATTCTTTGGCCGCAATTCCGAATCCGCCATCTCGGGAAAAGCGTTTCGCGTGGGGGCCGCGGGCCCCGCGGGACCCGCGGAGTCACCCTGCCACCCTGTTATTTTTCAAATATTTCTGACCTTTTTTTACTTTATTGTTTGGTCGAAATTCCGAATCCGCCATCTTGTGAAAAGCGTTTCACGTGGGGGCCGCGGGCCCCGCGGGAACCGCGGAGTCACCCTGCCACCCTGTTTTTTTTTTCAAATATTTCTGACCTTTTTTTACTTTGTTCTTTGTCCGCAATTTCGAATCCGCCATCTTGGGAAAAGCGATTCGCGTGGGGGCCGCGGGCCCCACGGGACCCGCGGAGGGTACCCTGCCAGCCTGCTTTTTTTTCAAATTTTTCCAGCTTTTTCTACTATATTCTTTGGCCGCAATTTCGAATCCGCCATCTTGGGAAAAGCGTTTCGCGTGGGGGCCGCGGGCCCCGCGGGACCCGCGGAGTCACCCTACCACCCTGTTTTTCTTTCAAATATTTGTAAACTTTTTTAGTATATTCTTTGGCCGCAATTTCGAATCCGCCATCTCGGGAAAAGCGTTTCTTTGGCCGCAATTTCGAATCCGCCATATTAGGAAAAGCGATTCGCGTGGGGGCCGCGGGCCCCGCGGGACCCGCGGAGTCACCCTGCCACCCTGTTTTTCTTTCAAATATTTGTAGTATATTTCAATTTGGTATGGCGGCCATCTTGTTTTCGCAATTTTGCAAAAAAATTACCGGTTCACCTATAGGCTGGCTGTTCTGAGCGACTTTAGTTCCGGGCAAACTCGATAGGGCAAGTCGTTGCAGAGAACTGGCCCATGTGTCAGGTCAGTTTCTACGTTCAGGACAGTTTTGCATTTTTTTTGTTCTTGTGATAAAATTTCTTATGCGATGGTACATAAAGTCGAACCCTATTCCTAAAAGCTGCTTTACAACACAAGTGAGCCCATGAGTCTGACATTACTTTGTATGGCGGCCATCTTTGAAAATGGCGGAATCGAAAAATTAAGTATGGCGTTTGAATTTGTGGTCTCGAAGAGCCCCGGATGCAAAATTTCAATCGGATCGGAGTAAATGAAACTTTGGCCGCCATTTTGAATCCGCCATTTTGGAAAAAAAATTAGGTTCATTAAATTACTCCGCTCACTTTGAACGATATTTGTTTGAGCACCACCCACCTGTTGCGACTGGCCTCTGAGATATTTGCGTTTCAATTTTGTATGGCGGCCATTTTGTTTTTGCAATTTTGAAAAAAAAATACTGATTCACCTATTGGCTGGCTGTTCTGAGTGACTTTTGTTCCGGGCAAACTCGATAGGGCAAGTCGTTGCGGAGAGCTGGCCCATGTGTCAGGTCAGTTTCCACATTCAGGTCAATTTTTCATTTTTTGGTACTTAACATAAAATTTCTAAAGCGACGGTGTATAGAATCGAACCCCACCTCTGATGGGTTCCTCAAAACAACAGGTCAAATGTACAGAAATTACTTTGTATGGCGGCCATCTTGGAAAATGGCGGAATCGAAAAATAAAGTATGCCATTTTAATCTGTGGCCTTGAAGAGGCCCGGATGCAAAATTTCAATCGGATCGGATTAAAAAAAAATTTGGCCGCCATTTTGAATCCGCCATCTTGGAAAAAAAATTACTTAGTCAGATTTCCCTCTCAACTCTGAATGACATTTGGTCGAGCACCACCCACCTATCTCGACTGGCCTCTGAGATATTCGCGTTTAAATTTTGTATGGCGGCCATCTTGTTTTCGCCATTTTGAAAAAACTTGGACCGGCTCACCCATTGGCCGGCTGTTCTGAGCGACTTTAGTTCCGGGCAAACTCGACAGGTCGAGCCGTTGCGGGGAACCGCCCCATGTGTCAAGTCAATTTCCACGTTCAGGTCGATTTCGTATTTTTCTGGTGGTCACGGCGGCATTTCTGATGCGATGGTGTACCGAGTCGAGCCCTACCTCTTGTGGGTTCTTCAAAACAGCATGTCAGTGAGTGAGTGAGTCAGTCAGTGAGTGGGTATTCAGCTATATATATTATAACTAGTATTTCGCGTGGGGGCCGCGGGCCCCAAGGGCCCCGCGGAGGTCCCGTGCCACCCTGTTTTGTTTTAATAATCCTAACCTTTTTTTTTTTACTATATACTTTGGCCGCCTTTTTGAAACCGCCACCTTGAAAACAGTGACCCTTACCGCCCTGTTTTTTTTTCAAATATTTCTAACTTTTTTTTCTACAATCTTTGGCCGCCATTTTGTGTCCGCCATCTTGGAAAAAGTATTTCGCGGTGAGGCCGCGGGCCCCACGGGACCCGCGGAGGGTTCCCTGCAACCCTGTTTTTTTTCAAATATTTATAATTTTTTTTTTAATCTTTGGCCGCCGTTTTGTATCCGCCATCTTGGAAAAAGTATTTCGCGCGGGGGCCGCGAAGGGTAGCCTACCATCCTATTTTTTTCGCATGGGGACCGCGGGCCCCACGGGACCCGCGGAGGGTACCCTGCCAGCCTGTGTTATTTTCAAATATTACTACATTCTTTGGCCGTCATTTTGAAACCACCACCTTGGAGTATTTCGCGTGAGGGCCGCGGCCCCCGCGGGGACCGCGGAGGGTAACCTACCAGCCTGTATTTTTTTCATATATTTGTCACCTTTTTTTCACTTTATTCTTCGGCCGTTATCTTGGGAACAGCATCTCACATGGTAGCCGCGGGCCCCACGGGACCCGCGGAGGGTACCCTACCATCCTGCTTTTTTTCAAATATTTCTAACCTTTTTCACTTTATTCTTTGGCCGCCATCTTGGGAAAAGCATTTCGTATGGGGCCGCGGGCCCCACTTACTCCGCTCACTTTGAACGATATTTGTTTGAGCACCACCCACCTGTTGCGACTGGCCTCTGAGATATTGGTGTTTCAATTTTGTATGGCGGCCATTTTGTTTTTGCAATTTTGAAAAAAAAATACTGGTTCACCTATTGGCTGGCTGTTCTGAGTGACTTTTGTTCCGGGCAAACTCGATAGGGCAAGTCGTTGCGGAGAGCTGGCCCATGTGTCAGGTCAGTTTCCACATTCAGGTCAATTTTTCAGTTTTTCGTACTTATCATATAATTTTTGAAGCGAAAGTGTATAGAACCAAACCCTACCTCCGATGGGTTCCTCAAAACAACAGGTCAAATATACAGAAATTACTTTGTATGGCGGCCATCTTGGAAAATGGCGGAATCGAAAAATAAAGTATGCCATTTAAATCTGTGGCCTCAAACAGCCCCGGATGCAAAATTTCAATCGGATCGGATTAAAAAAAAATTTAGCCGCCATTTTGAATCCGCCATCTTGGAAAAAAAATTGCTTAGTCAGATTTCCCCCTCAACTCTGAATGACATTTGGTCGAGCACCACCCATCTATCTCGATTGGCCTCTGAGATATTCGCGTTTCAATTTTGTATGGCGGCCATCTTGTTTTCGCCATTTTGAAAAAACTTTGACCGGCTCACCCATTGGCTGGCTGTTCTGAGCGACTTTAGTTCCGGGCAAACTCGATAGGTCGAGCCGTTGCGGAGAACCGCCCCATGTGTCAAGTCAATTTCCACGTTCAGGTCGATTTCGTATTTTTCTGGTGGTCGTGGAGTCATTTCTGATACGACGGTGTATAGAGTCGAGCCTTACCTCTTACGGGTTCTTCAAAACAGCATGTCAGTGAGTCAGTCAGTCAGTGGGTATTCAGCTATATATATTATAACTAGTATTTCGCGTGGGGGCCGCGGGCCCCAAGGGCCCCGCGGAGGTCCCTGCCACCCTGTTTTGTTTTAATAATCCTAACCTTTTTTTTTTACTATATAGTTTGGCCGCCTTTTTGAAACCGGCACCATGGATAAAGTATTCTGCGTGGGGGCCGCGGAGGATACCCTGCCACCCAGTTTTTTCTCAAATATTTCTAACATTTTTTACTATCATATTTGGCCGCCATTTTGTATCCGCCATCTTGGAAAAAGTATTTCGCGTGGAGGCCGCGAAGGGTACCCTGCCATCCTGTTGTTTTTCAAATATTTCAAACCTATTTTTACTTTATTCTTTGGCTGCCCTCTCGGGAAAAGCAATTCGCATGCGGGCCGCGGGCCCCACGGGACCCGCGGAGGGTACCCTGCCAGCCTGCTGTTTTTTCAAATATTTCTAGCCTTTTTTACTATATTCTATGGCCGCCATCTTAGAAAAAGCATTTCGCATGGGGGCCGCGGGCCCCACGGGACCCGCGGAGGGTACCCTGTCAGCCTGTTGTATTTTCAAATATTACTACATTCTATAGCCGTCATTTTGAAACCACTACCTTGGAAAAAGTACTTCGTATGGGGGCCGCGGGCCCCACGGGACCCGCGGAGGGTACCCTGCCAGCCTGTTGTATTTTCAAATATTACTACATTCTTTGGCCGTCATTTTGAAACCACTACCTTGTAAAAAGTATTTCGCGTGGGGGCCGCGGCCCCCGCGGGGACCGCGGAGGGTAACCTACCACCCTGTATTTTTTTCAAATATTTCTAACGTTTTTTACTACATTCTTTGGCCTTCATTTTGAAACCACCATCTTGGAAAAAGTATTTCGCGTGGGGGCCGCGGCCCCCGTGGGGACCGCGGAAGGTAACCTACCACCCTGTATGTCACTTAGTCGAGCACAACCCATCCATCTCGACTGGCCTCTGAGATATTCGCATTTCAATTTTGTATGGCGGCCATCTTGTTTTCGCAATTTTGAAAAAAAATTACCGGTTCACCCATAGGCTGGCTGTTCTGAGCGACTTTAGTTCCGGGCAAACTCGATAGGGCAAGTCGTTGCGGAGAACTGGCCCATGTGTCAGGTCAGTTTCCACGTTCAGGACAGTTTTGCATTTTTTTTATACTTGTGATAAAACTTCTTATGCGATAGTGTATAAAATCGGACCCTATTTCTAAAAGCTGCTATACAACACAAGTGAGTCTATGAGTCTGACATTACTTTGTATGGCGGCCATCTTGGAAAATGGCGGAATCGAAAAATAAATTCTAGCCTCAGAATCTGTGGCCCTGAAGAGGCTCGGATGCAAAATTTTATTCAGAACGGACTCAAAAAATCTTTGGCCGCCATTTTGAATCCGCCATTTTGGAAAAAAAAATTGGTTCATTATATTACTCCGCCCACTTTGAACAACATTTGTTTGAGCACCACCCACCTATTTCGATTGGCCTCTGAGATATTTCCGTTTCAATTTTGTATGGCGGCCATTTTGTTTTTGCAATTTTGAAAAAAAGTTACCGGTTCACCCATTGGCTGGCTGTTCTGAGTGACTTTTGTTCCGGGCAAACTCGATAGGGCAAGTCGTTGCGGAGAACTGGCCCATGTGTCAGGTCAGTTTCCACATTCAGGTCAATTTTTCATTTTTTAGGTACTTTTGATAAAATTTTTGATGCGATAGTGTATAGAGTCGAACCCCACCTCTTATAGGCTTCTCAAAACAACAGGTCAAAAATACAGAAATTACTTTGTATGGCGGCCATCTTGGAAAATGGTGGAACCGAAAAATAAAGTATGCCGTTAGAATCTGTGGCCTCGAAGAGCCCGGGATGCAAAATTTCAATCGGATCGGAGTAAAAAAAAATTTGGCCGCCATTTTGAATCCACCATCTTGGAAAAAAAATTGCTTAGTCAGATTTCCCCCTCAACTCTGAATGACATTTGGTCGAGCACCACCCATCTATCGCGACTGGCCTCTGAGATATTCGCGTTTCAATTTTGTATGGCGGCCATCTTGTTTTCGCCATTTTGAAAAATCTTGGACCGGCTCACCCATTGGCTGGCAGTTCTGAGCGACTTTAGTTCCGGGCAAACTCGATAGGTCGAGCCGTTGCGGAGAACCGCCCCATGTGTCAAGTCAATTTCCACGTTCAGGTCGATTTCGTATTTTTCTGGTGGTCACGGAGGCATTTTTGATGCGATGGCGTAAAGAGTTTAGCCACACCTCTTATGGGTTCTTCAAAACAGCATGTCAGTGAGTGAGTGAGTGGGTATTCAGCTATATATATTATAAAACTAGTATTTCGCGTGGGGGCCGCGGGCCCCAAGGGCCCCGCGGAGGTCCCGTGCCACCCTGTTTTGTTTTAATAATCCTAACCTTTTTTTTTTACTATTTACTTTGGCCGCCTTTTTGAAACCGCCACCTTGAAAACAGTGACCCTTACCGCCCTGTTTTTTTTTCAAATATTTCTAACATTTTTTACTACAATCTTTGGCCGCCATTTTGTATCCGCCATCTTGGAAAAAGTATTTCGCGGTGAGGCCGCGGGCCCCACGGGACCCGCGGAGGGTTCCCTGCAACCCTGTTTTTTTTCAAATATTTATAATTTTTTTTTAATCTTTGGCCGCCGTTTTGTATCCGCCATCTTGGAAAAAGTATTTCGCGCGGGGGCCGCGAAGGGTAGCCTACCATCCTATTTTTTTCGCATGGGGGCCGCGGGCCCCACGGGACCCGCGGAGGGTACCCTGCCAGCCTGTGTTATTTTCAAATATTACTACATTCTTTGGCCGTCATTTTGAAACCATCACCTTGGAGTATTTCGCGTGAGGACCGCGGCCCCCGCGGGGACCGCGGAGGGTAACCTACCAGCCTGTATTTTTTTCATATATTTGTCACCTTTTTTTTTCGTCGTTTCGTCGTCGTCGCAATCACGTCGTTTTTAATTTATTCTTCGGCCGTTATCTTGGGAACAGCATCTCACATGGTAGCCGCGGGCCCCACGGGACCCGCGGAGGGTACCCTACCATCCTGCTTTTTTTCAAATATTTCTAACCTTTTTCACTTTATTCTTTGGCCGCCATCTTGGGAAAAGCATTTCGTATGGGGCCGCGGGCCCCACGGGACCCGCGGAGGATGCCCTGTCAGCCTGTTTTTTTTTCAAATTTTTCCAACTTTTTCTACTATATTCTTTGGCCGCCGTTTTGAAACCACCACTATGGAAAAAGTACTTCGCGTGTGGGCCGCGGACCCCGCGGGGCCCGCGGAGAGTAACCTACCGCCCTATTTTTTTTCATATATTTATATCCTTTTTTACTTTAATTTTTGGCCGCCATTTTGAATTCACCACCTTGGAAAAAATTAGGTTCATTAGATTACTCCTCCCACCTAGAACGACACTTGGTCGAGTACAACCCATCTATCTCGACTGGCCACTGAGATATTCGCGTTTCAATTTTGTATGGCGGCCATTTTGTTTTCGCAATTTTGAAAAAAAAAATACCGGTTCACCCATAGGCTGGCTGTTCTGAGCGACTTTAGTTCCGGGGAAACTCGATAGGGCAAGTCGTTGCGGAGAACTGGCCCATGTGTCAGGTCAGTTTCCACGTTAAGGTTGGCTTTGCATTTTTTTTGTACTTGTGACAAAATTTCTTACGCTATGGTGTATAAAGTCGAACCCTATTTCTAAAAGCTGCTATAAAACACAAGTGAGTCTGTGAGTCTGACATTACTTTGTATGGCGGCCATCTTGGAAAATGGCGAAATCGAAAAATTAAGTATGCCATTTGAACATGTGGCCTTGAAGAACCCCGGATGCAAAATTTCAATCGGATCGGAGTAAAAAAAAAATTGGCCGCCATTTTGAATCCGCCATCTTGGAAAAAAAATAGGTTCATTAGATTACTCCTCTCATCTTGAACGACATTTGGTCGAGCACCTTCCACCTATTGCGATCGGCCTCTGAGATATTTGCGTTTCAATTTTGTATGGCGGCCATCTTGTTTTCGCCATTTTGAAAAAAAATTACCAGGTCACCCATTGGCTGGCTGTTCTGAGCGACTTTTGTTCCGGGCAAACTTGATAGGTCGAGCCGTCGCGGAGAGCTGCCCCATGTGTCAAGTCAGTTTCCACATTCAGGTCAATTTTTCATTTTTTTCGTACTTATCATATAATTTTTGAAACGAAAGTGTATAGAACCAAACCCTACCTCTGATGGGTTTCTCAAAACAACAGGTCAAATATACAGAAATTACTTTGTATGACGGCCATCTTGGAAAATGGCGGAACCGAAAAATAAAGTATGCCATTTTAATCTGTGGCCTCAAAGAGCCCCGGATGCAAAATTTCAGTCTGATAGGAGAAAAAAAAAATTTGGCCGCCATTTTGAATCCGCCATCTTAGAAAAAAAATTGCATAGTCAGATTTCCCCCTCAGTTCTGAATGACATTTGGTCGAGCACCACCCATCTATCGCGACTGGCCTCTGAGATATTCGCGTTTCAATTTTGTATGGCGGCCATCTTGTTTTCGCCATTTTGAAAAATCTTGGACCGGCTCACCCATTGGCCGGCTGTTCTGAGCGACTTTAGTTCCGGGCAAACTCGATAGGTCGAGCCGTTGCGGAGAACCGCCCCATGTGTCAAGTCAATTTTCACGTTCAGGTCGATTTCGTATTTTTCTGGTAGTCGGGCAAGCATTTCTGATACAACGATGTATAGAGTCTAACCTCAACTCTTACAGGTTCCTCCAAACAACTCTGGGGTGAGTCAGTCAGTCAGTCAGTCAGTGAGTGGGTATTCAGCTATATATATTATAATAACTAGTATTTCGCGTGGGGGCCGCGGGCCCCGAGGGGCCCGCGGAGGGTCCCGTGCCACCCTGTTTTGTTTTAATAATCCTAACCTTTTTTACTTTATTCTTTGGCCGCAATTCCGAATCCGCCATCTTGTGAAAAGCGTTTCGCGTGGGGGCCGCGGGCCCCGCGGGACCCGCGGAGTCACCCTGCCACCCTGTTTTTTTTTTCAAATATTTCTGACCTTTTTTTACTTTATTCTTTGGCCGCAATTTCGAATCCGCCATCTTGGGAAAAGCGTTTCGCGTGGGGGCCGCGGGCCCCGCGGGACCCGCGGAGTCACCCTGCCACCTTGTTTTTCTTTCAAATATTTGTAACCTTTTTTAGTATATTCTTTGGCCGCCATCTTGGGAACAGCATTTCGCATGGAGGCCGCGGGCCCCACGGGACCCGCGGAGGGTACCCTGCCAGCCGGCTTTTTTTTTCAAATTTTTCCAGCTTTTTCTACTATATTCTTTGGCCGCCGTTTTGAAACCGCCACCTTGGAAAAAGTACTTCGCGTGTGGGCCGCGGGCCCCACTGGACCCGCGGAGTCACCCTGCCACCCTGTTTTTCTTTCAAATATTTGTAACCTTTTTTAGTATATTCTTTGGCCGCCATCTTGGGAACAGCATTTCGCATGGAGGCCGCGGGCCCCACGGGACCCGCGGAGGATACCCTGCCACCCTGTTTTTTTTTTTTCAAATATTTCTGACCTTTTTTTACTTTATTCTTTGGCCGCAATTTCGAATCCGCCATCTTGGGAAAAGCGTTTCGCGTGGGGGCCGCGGGCCCCACGGGACCCGCGGAGGGTACCCTGCCAGCCTGCTTTTTTTTCAAATTTTTCCAGCTTTTTCTACTATATTCTTTGGCCGCAATTTCGAATCCGCCATCTTGGGAAAAGCGTTTCGCGTGGGGGCCGCGGGCCCCGCGGGACCCGCGGAGTCACCCTGCCACCCTGTTTTTCTTTCAAATATTTGTAACCTTTTTTAGTATATTCTTTGGCCGCCATCTTGGGAACAGTATTTCGCATGGAGGCCGCGGGCCCCACGGGACCCGCGGAGGATACCCTGCCAGCCTGCTTTTTTTTTCAAATTTTTCCGACTTTTTCTACTATATTCTTTGGCCGCAATTTCGAATCCGCCATCTTGGGAAAAGCGTTTCGCGTGGGGGCCGCGGGCCCCGCGGGACCCGCGGAGTCACCCTGCCACCCTGTTTTTCTTTCAAATATTTGTAACCTTTTTTAGTATATTTCAATTTGGTATGGCGGCCATCTTGTTTTCGCAATTTTGCAAAAAAATTACCGGTTCACCCATAGGCTGGCTGTTCTGAGCGACTTTAGTTCCGGGCAAACTCGATGGGGCAAGTCGTTGCGGAGAACTGGCCCATGTGTCAGGTCAGTTTCTACGTTCAGGACAGTTTTGCATTTTTTTTTGTTCTTGTGATAAAATTTCTTATGCGATGGTGTATAAAGTCGAACCCTATTCCTAAAATCTGCTTTACAACACAAGTGAGCCCATGAGTCTGACATTACTTTGTATGGCGGCCATCTTTGAAAATGGCGAAATCGAAAAATTAAGTATGGCGTTTGAATTTGTGGTCTCGAAGAGCCCCGGATGCAAAATTTCAATCGGATCGGAGTAAAAGAAACTTTGGCCGCCATTTTGTATCCGCCATTTTGGAAAAAAAATTAGGTTCATTAAATTACTCTGCTCACTTTGAACGATATTTGTTTGAGCACCAGCCACCTGTTGCGACTGGCCTCTGAGATATTTGCGTTTCAATTTTGTATGGCGGCCATTTTGTTTTTGCAATTTTGAAAAAAAAATACTGGTTCACCTATTGGCTGGCTGTTCTGAATGACTTTTGTTCCGGGCAAACTCGCTAGGGCAAGTCGTTGCGGAGAGCTGGCCCATGTGTCAGGTCAGTTTCCACATTCAGGTCAATTTTTCATTTTTTGGTACTTAGCATAAAATTTCTAAAGCGACGATGTATAGAATCGAACCCCACCTCTTATGGGCTCTTCAAAACAACAGTTCAAAGATACAGAAATTACTTTGTATGGCGGCCATCTTGGAAAATGGCGGAATCGAAAAATAAAGTATGCGGTTCGAATCTGTGGCCTAGAAGAGCCCCGGATGAAAAATTTCAATCGGATCGGATTAAAAAAAAATTTGGCCGCCATTTTGAATCCGCCATCTTGGAAAAAAAATTGCTTAGTCGGATTTCCCCCTCAACTCTGAATGACATTTGGTCGAGCACCACCCATCTATCTCGACTGGCCTCTGAGATATTCGCGTTTAAATTTTGTATGGCGGCCATCTTGTTTTCGCCATTTTGAAAAAACTTTGACCGGCTCACCCATTGGCTGGCTGTTCTGAGCTACTTTAGTTCCGGGCAAACTCGATAGGTCGACCCGTTGCGGAGAACCGCCCCATGTGTCAAGTCAATTTCCACGTTCAGGTCGATTTCGTATTTTTCTGGTACTCGTGCAAGCATTTTTGATACGATGGTGTATAGAGTCTAACCTCACCTATTACAGGTTCTTCCAAACAACTCTGGGGTGAGTGAGTGAGTCAGTGAGTGAGTGGGTGTTCAGCTATATATATTATAACTAGTATTTCGCGTGGGGGCCGCGGGCCCCAAGGGCCCCGCGGAGGTCCCTGCCACCCTGTTTTGTTTTAATAATCCTAACCTTTTTTTTTACTATATACTTTGGCCACCGTTTTGAAACCGCCACCATGGATAAAAAAGTATTTTGCGTGGGAGCCGCGGAGGGTTCTCTGCCACCCTGCTTTTTTTCAAATATTTCTAACCTATTTGTACTTTATTCTTTGGCCGCCCTCTCGGGAAAAGCATTTCGCATGCGGGCCGCGGGCCCCACGGGACCCGCGGAGGGTTCCCTGCCACCCTGTTTTTTTTTTCAAATATTTGTAATATTTCTTCCTTTAATCTTTGGCCGCCATTTTGTATCCGCCATCTTGGAAAAAGCATTTCGCGCGGGGGCCGCGAGGGTAGCCTACCATTCTATTTTTTTCGCATGGGGGCCGCGGGCCCCATGGGACCCGCGGAGGGTACCCTGCCAGCCTGTGTTATTTTCAAATATTACTACATTCTTTGACCGTCATTTTGAAACCGCTACCATGGAAAAAGCATTTCGGTTGGAGGCCGCGGCCCCCGCGGGGACCGCGGAGGGTAACCTACCACCCTGTGTTTTTTTCAAATATTTCTAACCTTTTTTACTACATTCTTTGGCCGTCATTTTGAAACCACTACCTTGGAAAAAGTATTTCGCGTGGGGGCCGCGGCCCCCGCGGGGACCGCGGAGGGTAACCTACCACCCTGTATTTTTTTTCAAATATTTCTAACGTTTTTTACTACATTCTTTGGCCTTCATTTTGAAACCACCATCTTGGAAAAAGTATTTCGCGTGGGGGCCGCGGCCCCGCGGGGACCGCGGAAGGTAACCTACCACCCTGTATTTTTTTTCAAATATTTCTAACGTTTTTTACTACATTCTTTGGCCTTCATTTTGAAACCACCATCTTGGAAAAAGTATTTCGCGTGGGGGCCGCGGCCCCCGCGGGGACCGCGGAAGGTAACCTACCACCCTGTATGTCACTTAGTCGAGCACAACCCATCCATCTTGACTGGCCTCTGAGATATTCGCGTTTCAATTTTGTATGGCGGCCATCTTGTTTTTGCAATTTTGAAAAAAAAATACCGGTTCACCCATAGGCTGGCTGTTCTGAGCGACTTTAGTTCCGGGCAAACTCGATGAGGCAAGTCGTTGCGGAGAACTGGCCCATGTGTCAGGTCAGTTTCTACGTTCAGGACAGTTTTGCATTTTTTTTGTTCTTGTGATAAAATTTCTTATGCGATGGTGTATAAAGTCGAACCCTATTTCTAAGAGCTGCTATACAACACAAGTGAGTCTATGAGTCTGACATTACTTTGTATGGCGGCCATCTTGGAAAATGGCGGAACCGAAAAATAAATTATGCCGTTTGAATATGTGGCCTCAAAGATCCCCGGATGCAGAATTTCAATCGGATCGGAGTAAAAAACATTTTGGCCGCCATTTTGAATCCGCCATTTTGGAAAAAAAAATTGGTTCATTAAATTACTCCGCCCACTTTGAACAACATTTGTACGAGCACCACCCACCTGTTGCGACTGGCCTCTGAGATATTTGCGTTTCAATTTTGTATGGCGGCCATTTTGTTTTTGCAATTTTGAAAAAAAAATACTGGTTCACCTATTGGCTGGCTGTTCTGAGTGACTTTTGTTCCGGACAAACTCGGTAGGGCAAGTCGTTGCGGAGAGCTGGCCCATGTGTCAGGTCAGTTTCCACATTCAGGTCAATTTTTTCATTTTTTGGTACTAAACATGAAATTTCTAAAGCGAAGGTGTATAGATTCGAACCCCACCTCTTATGGGCTCTTCAAAACAACAGGTCAAAGATACAGAAATTACTTTGTATGGCGGCCATCTTGGAAAATGGCGGAATCGAAAAATAAAGTATGCGGTTGGAATCTGTGGCCTAGAAGAGCCCCGGATGCAAAATTTCAATCGGATCGGAGCAAAAAAAAATTTGGACGCCATTTTGAATCCGCCATCTTGGAAAAAAAATTGCATAGTCAGATTTCCCCCTCAACTCTGAATGACATTTGGTCGAGCACCATCCATCTATCTCGACTGGCCTCTGAGATATTCGCGTATCAATTTTGTATGGCGGCCATCTTGTTTTCGCCATTTTGAAAAATCTTGGACCGGCTCACCCATTGGCCGGCTGTTCTGAGCGACTTTAGTTCTGGGCAAACTCGACAAGTCGAGCCGTCGCGGAGAGCCGCCCCATGTGTCGGGTCAGTTTCCACGTTCAGGTCGATTTCGTATTTTTCTGGTGGTCGTGGAGTCATTTCTGATACGACGGTGTATAAAGTCGAGACGTACCTCTTAAGGGTTCTTCAAAACAGCATGTCAGTCAGTGAGTCAGTCAGTGAGTGGGTATTCAGCTATATATATTATAACTAGTATTTCGCGTGGGGGCCGCGGGCCCCGAGGGGCCCGCGGAGGGTCCCGTGCCTCCGTTTTTTTTTAAGATATTTCTAACCTTTATTACTTTATTTTACTTATTCCGTTCGATTATTGCTACTGATTGGAGCTAAAAATTAAACCATAGCACAGCGAGCAGCGACTATAGCCAAATATCAGACAGCTCCTGTGTTGCACATGACACGATGTTCCCAGTATGTTCCAAAGTCAAAACAGATTAGTTTCAGAATGTCTAAAATTTGAAATGATTTACACCTATTTCTTAAAATACCTGACTTGATAAGACTGATTGACTTGATTGTGTTTTCATTAATTTTCAATTCAACTACGTCCCAAAATGTCTAAAACTCAAATTAATTTCAAACTTATTTTCGGTAAAAGGTAAAGCATTTTAGTAACCAATGTTTTAAATTTTGGTAATTATAAAACTAATGAATTTTCACCTTCAGCCTGAATTTAATTCAGTATTTTATATGTACTTTTAAATAACTATGCAATTTAGATAATGGATGTAACTAATGTATAAACGTCATTAAAACATTTAATTGTATTGAAAATATGTCTATTTGAGATTCTGGTAAATTTGGAACAAAGACAATTAAAGATGGAGTCGGGGTACGTATTAAAATACATAAAGTTTAAAATGTATAATGGGTTAAATTACATAATGGTTAAATTACATGCTGGTTCAGAAAGTTACAAATTAACAGGATTGTTATAAAACAAACCTAACCTAACCTAAACCAATATATAGATTACGATATCAAAAAAGTTCATTTAGCTAATAGTTTTACAGAAAATTGCGTTATATATTTTGAACCATTATGTATTTTAACCCATTATACATTTTAAACTTTATGTATTCTGATCCGCTCCCATGGAGTCGAAATATTATGAATAGGATAGGTATTAGCATATTTGATAGTATTAAACCGATTCCCTTCAAACAGAGCAGAGGGTAATAAAGAGAAATCTGCCTTTAATTTATAAGATTAGGTTTTGAAATGTGTTACGGGTGGTAGAACCCTGTGCAACGCCCGTCCTCGCTACCATCATTTTAGTCGCTAATCCTACCGCTAAGCAGCAGCGCTTGCACTTTTGTGTTACGGTGTGCAGAGTAAGACAGCCGAGAAAATTACTGGCACAAGAGGCATTTCATCTTAGCCCTCTAGATAGGCAACGCAACTGCAATTCCTCTGGGGTCGCGGTTATCTATGGGCAGTGGTGATCACTTACCATTAGGTGACTCACTTGCTCGTTTACCTTCCTTATCGTATAAGAAAATAAAAGGGTAGAAATAATAAAAAGTGAATAAATAATAAAAAAGTTTTATTTCAGTTTTAACAGACATAGTTTTGGCCTACTCGCAGCCCATAGCTGTCCTCTTTTTCGAATACAAACATGAGGCCAGCACAACCCTCACTTAAGGCATGGATGCTGGACGAATCTCTTCTTCCTTCTCATTGATGGTTAATGTGACAGTGTTGGCCTTATCCCGAACGCGATGTTCCTTTGTTGCCTTTTAATTTCCACAGCCAATTGATGTGTCCAAGTATGATTCCATCGAAGACCTTAAACAAAAAATACAGTTTATTAAGTTTACTTGATAAAAAACAGAAACTGTAACCTAGCCTTTTTTTAATTTACACAGTTCGTTTCAACTCTTCTTTTTTTGGTGTGGAAAACGCACCCTAAGTGTATACTGCGGTCGGGGCTCCGGAGCGAATGTGGGTCTCTCAGGCACGGAAAATGCACACCGGGCATACCCACTAAAAACCACACAATTTCCCTCACTTGCCTGAATGAGGACCTTACGGTTTCACAAAGAGACTACCGCGACGTCCGCAGGCCACCCCGGGATGGGGTTCTTCTATGCGGCACTGTGTGATACAGGATCGGGTATGCCCCGCTCTATTCCGCAGTGACCGCTGGATTTCTTATAGAGGTTTATTCCTCATGGCTCTCGAAACAGCCCACGTTCTTAGCCCACGGGTGGGGTTACGTGTTGACCATAAATTATACTATATTATGCAACATTACTACCGATTTGAATGCTAAAGTCCTGGATCTATTTTATTAATTAAATTAAGTTATTTTTTAAATGAATTCTTAAAAGGAATGTTTTTTTTTCAAATTACATTTATTAATTAATTACCTAGCTGATCAATTAGATATCATAAAAAAGATGATAAAATGTAAACAACAATTTGTCAACAATAAATACCTTTGTAATGAAAACATGCTGTGTTGTATCGTTGGACATCACATTTATTGCGTCGAGTTGGTGTAACAGTCGTCAATGGTTGAAAGTGTGCCGCATCTTCCTTTATTTGGTCATTTCCAGTTTCGTTCCAAGTCATCTGTGCGACATAATAAAAACATATTATTTCAAAGTTTTGCAATAAATGCCGCTCATTTAGCACCACCCAGGAGGCACGTGTAGGGTGTAAAATGGGCGTGGATACATCAACCTCGGCTTCCGGTGCACCCGTTCGGTAGTTGATGTTCGCCGTCGCTGTTGCAAAGTTTATATATGTCAATGCTACAAGTTTCAAAAGATGTCAATAGAAGAAATATCAGTCATATTTTAAAGTATACTTTTGCAGATTTAGCCTAATGACAACATTTTTTTTTTCATTTACACTTAGCGACAGCGGAACGTTAACAGCCGAGCGAGTGCGCCGTGAGCCGGCGCGGCGCATCTTACACGGTACTGAACAACGGCACGCCGTCGTGCCGTTCCACTGTAGCGGTTCCGCACTATGGTGCGGTGTGGTGATGTGTCCGCGCTCAATGGTAAACCCACGGACGCGAGCGGCGCTACCTCCCACTACGGTCCTACTACGTGTAATGTTTGTATATGTGTAAGCGAATGTGGGGATAATGCATGTCTGAAAAGGACCAACTACGTACTTACAACGCAATTCTATTCAAATAAATTAATACAAAAATAAAATAAATAAACATAAATAAATGAATATACATACATATTCTGAACCTAATTATAAAAGCAGTCTAATTAAACTAATTAAATAAAAAATATAAATAAATAAATATAAATAAATGAATATACATACATATTCTGAACCTAATTATAAAAGCAGTCTAATTAAACTAATTAAATAAAAAATATAAATAAATGAATATACATACATATTCTGAACCTAATTATAAAAGCAGTCTAAATTACATAAAGCAGCCTAATTAAACGAATTCAACCTAACTATACCAAAACTAACTGCAGAAAACCTAAAACACAACAACTATGTACAACTACATTGAAGAATGAAGTGTTTTGCATGGAAATATAAATATTTAGGTAGTAAAGGTGTCTTAGGGTGGCGTGTATAGAATTGAAATTCAAAATCTATAATTCATGTAGCAATTGCATTCTCGCCAAAATGCTCGATTTTAGATTAACAAATAAAGTGTAACAAATACCTAATAAACCACCTACCAAGTATTGTCGCATACCAAAGTGTAACACCGTCATCGATTAAACGTTTCGTGATCGTTGGTGAAGGTAAGAACGGTCGAAAAAGTTGGGTTAAGCACATAAGAAATATAACTAAGAGTCGAGAACTTTGAAAGTTGGAGGGTAAGGGTGGCTGAGAGTTCAAAGTGATAACAGTATGGAAGCGAATACGAATGGGTTAGAGGCCATCAACGATTGCTAGGTGACACTGGGGATAATCCAGCCACCAAGTTGACGGACGAGCCGGCAGATTGGTCAGTTGGGTTAGAGATCAGTTGAGCTGTCGAAGAAGCCACTGCTGATCATCACCATGGGAAGCAAAGGGTGACTCAGTTTTCGGAATGACTGCGAACGTTGATACCAACACTGCATTCTGTGGTTGTCGAGCGTGTGGTGGTAGACATACCTAGGTGAATGTTTATGTAGGTAAGGAAACAAAAAGTAAAAAAAAAACATTTTGAGGATTCCGTACCACAAAAGAAGAAATGGAAATGTTATAGGATCACTTTGTTGTCTGTCTGTCTGTCCGTCTCTCTGTCTGTCCATCCGTCTGTGAGGAGCCTTTTCTCAGGATCAGGTGGAGGTATCAAGCTGAAATTAATATCAAATATTCAAGTCTGCAACCCCTTGGAGTAGCAAGAAAATAAACTTGGCAAAAGCGGTTCAAGTATGTCAGGCGGCTGAGATTTCAAAAGAAAGTAAATTTATGCATCGAAGCCAGCGAGGTACGTGTGGTGGATGCCGTGTGGGGTGAAGCCGGAGTTTAGTCGGGACGCGGGGCGCAAACTTCTAAGTTAACGCAATTAAAATACAGTCATTTAAAAACTATGATACCTACATAAATTGAGTAGATACGTTCTAAGCGTTTCAAAAGTTGGAAACGAAAATAAGTTAAATTGCCTTGATTTTGTTTAGTTGCGGTCAGTCCAAGCTAGCAGTAACGTGTGCCAAATATACGAAAGGCATTTTGTTTGATTAAAACGTGTCATTTTAACTAAAACAAACTATAAAACGTCATTGTTTAAAAAAGTGTCTCTATAAAATTGCCGTGATTTTAAAACCTACAAGGGGCCATCCATAAATTACGTCACACTTAATGGGACGGGGGGGGGGGGGGAGGAGGGTATCACCGTAATGTGACAAGTGTGACAAGGGGCAGAGGGGGTCAAAAGTTTTGTGACGTAACATGTTAAAATTTAAAATACTAAAGCTTGAAAATTTTATAGCTACATATGTAAAAAAAAACGTTCTACAAGTTTTATGTTTGGCCTTCGTGATTTGTTATTTTATTATTATTATAATATGTAGACATTAAATAAGATGCACGTGTGCTATTTTTTTTTGTAAACTATACATTCACTACGGGAAAGAGGAGGAATATAGAATGTTTGTTGTACAATTTGTAGGGTTAAAGGACAGGAGTTTAAGGACAAATATAAAGAAACAAATACAATTATAAAAAAAAAAAAAAAAAAAAAAAAAACTGAGGTTAAGTACGACATGCCCGTTTTATTACTAATTACTGATATTTTTAGCAACAACGCTGAATTGTCTTACAACCATCCTCTCTCGCGAGAGGAGGCGAAGAACGGGTTGTTTGTTGCTAAAAATATCAGTAATAAGTAATAAGTAATTACATGCTAGCATTACCGGGAGTGTCTAACTGTTTATTATCTATTCACCTTTTCTCCTATCGGAGAGAAGGGATAGATACAGTAGAGCTCCCGGTATTGCTAGCAAATAAAATGGGCATTGAAAGAAAGAAAGAGAGAAAGAAAGAAAGAAGACATTTATACAAATTACAAATATGTTACAATTATTATTATTTACTGTACAAATTGTATAATAAACATTCTATATTCCTCTTCTTTCCCGTAGTGGAGATATTATAGATAAATCACGACTTTATCCCTTACGGGGTAGACAGAGCCCAAGGTAAGGACACTCGCATGATTGTTGAGATATAGTTTCCGTAAAAAAAAAATTAGCACACGTGCCTTATTTTTTATATCTATATACATACATAAATACATAACTCACGACTTTCTACCTTACGGGGTAGACTGAGCCTAAGGTGACAAGATCGAAAGGCCAAGCTTAGCATGATTGTGGGCGTATAGGTGGAAAGGGGAATCAAAATAGTGATGGGTAGCTAGCCGCATCGCCTATATGATTCCTATGCCCATTCCCTCGATGGGCTTTTACCATCTGCGCGGGAGGAGAAGCAACTGGTACATTCTATGTTTTTTCTTTACTCCCAGACCAGCATGGAAGCATATCTATACATTATAATAAAATAATAAATTATTATAATATGTAGACATTAAATAAGATGCACGTGTGCTATTTTTTTTTGTAAACTATACATTCACTACGGGAAAGAGGAGGAATATAGAATGTTTGTTGTACAATTTGTAGGGTTAAAGGACAGGAGTTTAAGGACAAATATAAAGAAACAAATACAATTATAAAAAAAAAAAACTGAGGTTAAGTACGACATGCCCGTTTTATTACTAATTACTGATATTTTTAGCAACAACGCTGAATTGTCTTACAACCATCCTCTCTCGCGAGAGGAGGCGAAGAACGGGTTGTTTGTTGCTAAAAATATCAGTAATAAGTAATAAGTAATTACATGCTAGCATTACCGGGAGTGTCTAACTGTTTATTATCTATTCACCTTTTCTCCTATCGGAGAGAAGGGATAGATACAGTAGAGCTCCCGGTATTGCTAGCAAATAAAATGGGCATTGAAAGAAAGAAAGAGAGAAAGAAAGAAAGAAGACATTTATACAAATTACAAATATGTTACAATTATTATTATTTACTGTACAAATTGTATAATAAACATTCTATATTCCTCTTCTTTCCCGTAGTGGAGATATTATAGATAAATCACGACTTTATCCCTTACGGGGTAGACAGAGACCAAGGTAAGGACACTCGCATGACTGTTGAGATATAGTTTCCGTAAAAAAAAAAAAATTAGCACACGTGCCTTATTTTTTATATCTATATACATACATAAATACATAACTCACGACTTTCTACCTTACGGGGTAGACTGAGCCTAAGGTGACAAGATCGAAAGGCCACGCTTAGCATGATTGTGGGCGTATAGGTGGAAAGGGGAATCAAAATAGTGATGGGTAGCTAGCCGCATCGCCTATATGATTCCTATGCCCATTCCCTCGATGGGCTTTTACCATCTGCGCGGGAGGAGAAGCAACTGGTACATTCTATGTTTTTTCTTTACTCCCAGACCAGCATGGAAGCATATCTATACATTATAATAAAATAATAAATCAGGAAGGCCAAACATGAAATTTTCTTTTGTGACATTATGTTTTATGGGATTATGACCCACAACTTCTTTATGGACAATCTATTTTCTTCTTTGTAATTGAAATTTCAAATCACTCATTAGAAACGTTTTAACTACTCGAACATGTCATAAAATTCATGTTAACAATAGATAGGGTTGTTTGGAAAATTATTCCGACCAGCATTTGCGATCCCTGGCCCAAATAACTAAATAAATGATTGATACGGGTGCTTCCCATTTTTGGAAAAACCCGGCCAAATGCGAGTCGAACTCGCGCACATCGAGGCTTCTATAGAAAAGCGAGAAAAAAAAACAGTGTTATCAGCAATGAGCAAAACTTTGGTGCGGATAACATCTTCATGACGCAAATTCACACATAGAATGCTTCATATATATAGCCCATATATATAGCTTTATATATATCAGATTTCAAAGTATTTAGAAAGCTTAAAATTCAAACATAACATCCCATCTTTTTTATAGATGATTGAGAATGGAGTTGAGCTATTATAATAATTTTACAAGCAAATTTTTGTAACTACGAACTAACTATGAACAGACTTGGTTAAAAATCTTATTCTATCGTAATATAACATTTAAAATGTGGTGTTGTAATACGCAGTTGACAATTCCAAAGCAGAACCATAAGAACCAAAATTCTTTTTCCATTTTTTTTTTTTATATGTATATTTTTTTTTTTTATTTTTTTTTTTGTTTATTTTTTTTAAGTTTTTTATTTTATGATTTATAATCTTTTGTGATTTTTTTTTCTGGAACTTTGGAACTTTATGGTTGAGAATTTCAGTCTTCATCAATCTCTTACTTGAAGTACTTCAGGATCTTAGGGTTGCTTGATCTTCGGGAGACGTTTGCAATTGATGAAACAGTTATATAAAATCACTAAGCTCTTTGAGTTGGGTTATCGCCTGGCAGCTTTAAGGGCAGTGTATCGTGTAAATTTCTTGTAAAATAAATGTGCCTCTGATTTATTTGTGATATTCAACGGAGTGCAAAGACGTATTCCGTTATTTGATGGCCTTGCGTTATGCCTCCAGCGACATAAGACATGAAAGGCATGTAAACACATCAAGATGGAAAATCATACGGCAACTTAAATTGAACAATCGACGTTCTTCCCCGGAAAGCTTTCAGAAGCCTTCAACTGCTCTAGCGAAGTAACACTTTTCAGTGCAAGTACAGTGGTTATATAATGTTGTCATAAAGGAATGTTTATCTTGCATCTTGTGTTGCATCTTGCATCTGGAGGACAGTGAAGTTTGATGAGTTTTCATTTCTTCATATTGTAGTGATTTATTAAAAAATAATGTCTAAACAATGCGTACCTACATGTAAAACTATTTATAAACAAAAAGAGAAATTCAGATGAAACCTAGTGCACTTTAAATGGTTACATATTATAATCCATAAAATTGATTTACCTAATGCCGATATACCTAACGACAATATTCCAGTTTTTTTAAATATCTAATGAACATTTCACAAGTTGATAATGTTTAATGAATCACAATACGTAATGAATGTTTTACCTAAAGTTGGTTAGCTTAAAGGTGCTGATTCACTTGAGCAATTCGCTTACACAACATTCGCCGTTTTTAACTTTGTCGAACTGACGTTCGCTAAAACGCTTCTTTTATTTTGTTAGTCTATAAAATGCTCATTATAAATGAATGTTCAAGTGTATCTATTTTCTTCTTTGTAATTGAATTATTATTACGTACAAGTTCAAATCAACCATTAAAAACGTTTTAATTACTCGAACATGTAACAAGAGTTAATTGGCCTCTTTACTTTACAGATATTGATTCTGAAGTTGAGACGACGAGTAGGTACTTACGAAAAACACAATTGACTATTATTGTCATATTAAAAAGAAGATTGCTGAAGATAACAACAAATTTATATTGAATTAGTTTTTTATTCGTAATTCTCGACTATAATATTGTAAATATAACCGAAACATTATTGTTTCGCTTGAGCCAAGTCACCGACTCCATGCATGGAGTAATATACAGTCGTATTTGCAGAAGTTTTTTTTCTGATTGTAAATAATGAAAAAGATGGGATGTTTTGTTTGAATTTGAAGCGTTCTAAATACTTCGAAATCCATCTAAATTTTATTAAATGTTTTTTTTTAATTCACTTGTTGAAAAAATATATTTTGCTACAATTATGTTACCAGATAAAATATTTTATTAATACTTATTGTCTTTGTAATTTTTTTTAATATTTACATTATCATTATAGCATTATTAAGAATCAGTGGGGTGTCGCAATATTGTTTAAATAAAAGCATCCTATATGTGAATTTGCGTCATAATGACGTGATCCGCACTAAAGTTTCGCTCCCTGGTTACCAGGGCTTAGGGTGGTAGCAGAGCCCTGCTCGAAAGCAAAATGTACGCAGTGTGAGGTCATTTTATAGGCAGACAGACATAAAAAAATAAGATTTATGATTTATTTAATTGGTTGTGCTATACGACCTACTTTGATACCAAATTTCAAGTATCTAAGACTATTAAAAGCACCTTATAGGTTTTCGATTCACGGCAATTTTTATGGAGACACTTTTTACTTCAGAAGAATACACTCTCTTACGCGGAGTGAAACAGGGTGGCCTAACATCGACGACTCTTTTCTTTTCAACTTGTATGCGAATGACTTGATAGAGGAACTCAGCGCCTCCAGCGTCGATTGCCACATGAATAACCTTTATATTATTAATAATTTAAGCTACGCGGATGCTGTAATGTTGCTGTATCCCTCTGTCAGGGCGTTGAAGTAGTTAGTAAAAATGTGTGTGAAAAGTACATGGAAAGACACGGTCTGGAATATAATATAAGAAAAACAGAAATGAAATGATGCTATTTAAACACGGAAAAGGTTCTGATCATGTCGCCGCTGTTAAGTTGCAAAACATACCGATCGACATGAGTCAACAGGCATGCGTCATTTCTGACAATATTAAAAAACACTCAATAAATAGCACATGAAGGGCGATATGCGGAAGCACACAAACACATCACGTATGGTCCTTTATTATTAATCAATGATCAATGACGTTTTATAGTTTGTTTCAGTTAAAATGTCGAAAATGCACGTAACGTGGGATTTTACAAATTCTTTTGTTGCTGAATATGAAAGGAAAAGATAACAAAGAGACGTAATAAAACAGACCGAAGTATGGCACGTGTACTGCAGTAGCTCAACCCTTCTCGATCTTTGAAATGAAAGATTTTAAAATTTATTTAAAGTAATCAAAGTCCAGTAAAGTATAGCCAGGTTGTAAAAAAGAGACTATTTTTGCAAATATAACACATGTACTAAAAGAGCGAAAGCCAGTTACTCGTAGACGCTAACAAAATGTTGCACTTAAGTATAATAGGTGTATTGTTTTCCAAATACATCAAACTATCAAGATTGTTTGTTCACGGTATACTTTGGGCCTACCGATAAGCCTGCATAATTGTTTTACAACCCCACTTGAAGATAACAATTAAACAATAGATGTTGGTTTTAAGTAGGGGGAGCTGTTGTACCCTGGACATAGTTTTACCTAGGACAGTTGTCAATATTTAGAAACTACCATGCTCTTTTTATATCTTATCTGTACCATTTAGAACGTTATCTGTGACTATAGAAGTGAAGTTAGTTACGAATCGCATGAGTGGCGTGGGGTACGTATCATAATGCATAAAATTAAAATGTATACGTACGTTTACAAAGTATACGTTCAAAATATATAAAATCATACAACATAATGTATTAAAATATATACTATTTATTGACATAAGTTTCAAATTCATAAAGTTATAATACATAATGGTTAAAATATATAACTGTGCTAATGCATAACGGTTCCTAGTCATATTGGACAAAGTGAATATTTTTTACAATGAATACGTTCGAAATACATAAAAATGTAATGAGTTATGGATTAAAATACGTAAAGTTTAAAGTGCATAATAAATATATAATCGACACCAAGTAAAAATACATTATTTTTAACGCGAACGAGTCGACGGAGCTCCGCTTCGCTTCGCTCCTATTTCCGCTCAGTTTGGGCCTTCAGCCCTGACACAATTCTAACCTAACCTAACCTATCAGTTAAAAAGTCCATCTTTCACCTTCTAAAAACATAAAAACACATTTTAGTGAATAGATTAGGCTAGGTTAGAATTGCGTCAGGGCCAAAGGCCCAAACTGGGCGGGCATAGGAGCGGAGCGAAGCGCAGCTTCGTCGACTCCGCAACATAACTGACTTTAAATCACACAAATTTTAATTAAAAGACATAATATCTCTGTTGTAAATATATTGGATGTGAACATTTAAGAATTTAGATTTTATGTATTTCGACCATTATGTAAAACGTACTTTATGAATTTGGATTGTTATTTAATTTACCTAATATATCTTATGATTGTATTTTTTTTAAAGTATACATAAAACGTGCTTTATGACTTTTGATAGTTATTTCTTTTATCATTTAAATTTTATGATTTTATCTATTTTGAATGTATACATTGTAAACGTATACATTTTAATTTTATGCATTATGATCAGACGCGTTCATCCTTTACAGGCATATAAGCAGTGCTTGTAAGCATACTTAAATGTGCCTGCCACGCTTCGTACCAATACGGGTTTTGTTGTCAATATGCCTACCCTCTGTCAGAACCCACTGCACGCCCCTGATTATGATACGTACCTGTGGCGTGTGTTGAGAAATTAATAAAAATAAAAATTCTGGTATAAAAAGTGAGTATTTTGAACTTTGTGTTTTGCTTGCTTGCTTAATGTCTCGCTAGTTAATGATAAAACTTTATAAATACAGTTAAAGTTGTGTTAAATGGCAGCCAAGTTCGTTATTATTTTATAGGTAGAAAGAAAATATGACCTTATATTTTTTGACGGAATTTGTACTGGATTAATCTGTGGAGATATATGGAAAAAATGTGCTATTTTGCAATGTGTCAAGAAATAAATACATTATGTGACAAAGGTACAACGGCGAATATCCAAGGTCCCTTCCCCTTTTTTTTCTTAGGCAGTCCTATGAAAATTAATTAACAAATCGCTTAATTTTATATTGCATAATGTAGTTCAATAGTGTAACTTTCGATATATGCATATTAAGTCATTCTGTGGTCTTTAATATTTTTACTAAAAATAGAAAATAAAAAAAACTGTCCGGGGTACAACAGCTTCCCCTACATTTCGTCATTTTAACTAAAACAAACTATTCTAATAGACACGTTTTAGTCGCACAAAACGCCTTTCGTATTTGGCATACGTCACCGCTAGTGTGGACTGAACGCAACTAAACAAAATCAAGGTAAATTACCTTATTTTCGCTTCCAACTTTTGAAACGCTTAGAACGTATCCATCTACTAAATTTATGTAGGTATCATAGTTTTTAAATGAGAGGTTTCAGCACAGTCGACCATATTCATTCACTGGAACTACTATTTGAGAAATATCAAGAGTTTCAAAGACTGCTATATATGATATTTATTGACTACCAGAAAGCTTTTGATACTATAACACATTCTTCAACATGGGAGGCTCTAAAGATACAATATGTAGAAAATGTATACATCGATATATTGAAGCATCTATACAACAACAGCGTTAGTAGTGAGGCTAGAGACGACGGGACCACCTATAGCAATTAAACGTGGGGTGAGACAAGGCGACCCTCTGTCCCCAAGAATATTTATAGCTGTATTAGAAGCAATCATAAATAAATTAAACTGGGACAAAGTTGGCTTAAAAATACACAATAATTACATTAGCCACCTGAGATTCGCTGACGATATCGTGCTTCTATCGGAAAGCAGTACCAAATTAGCAAGGCCATGATAGAGTCCTTACAAAAAGCAAGCTCAGAGGTTGGATTGGAAATAAATTTAAGTAAAATGAAACTAATGACAAACTGTGTTAAAAACGTAATTTCATTAAACGGTGTGCTTCTAGAATATGTGGACAACTACATCTACTTGGGAAAAGAAATCTCTTTCCACAAAGAAAACAACGAAATAGAAATAGACAGAAGAATAACCAACACATGGAAAAAGTTCTGGGCGCAAAAGGAAGTTCTGAAGGGTAAATTAGCACTACGACTAAAGAAGAAAGTAATGGACACATGCCTTTTACCATCACTAACATACGCCTGCCAAACCTGGAAATTTACTTGACGGGTGAAAAATAAAATTACAACTTGTCAGCGAAGTATGGAGAGAAGTATATTAAAAATAAGAAAAAATCATAAAATACGTCACACCATCATACGACAAAAACAAAAGTTACCGATGCGTTGGGCTACGCCTAACAGCTAAAATGGCGATGGGCGGGTCACGTAGCCAGATTGGCCGACGATCGCTGGACAGGACGCATAACATTATTGCAGGGAAATAATGTTTAGAATTATTTTAATATTATCTATTGTTATGACATAGTTAACTAAAAAATAAAAGAACAATGTATTATCAACTAATAACTGCAAAAAATTAAGTTTGTGATAATGAGCGCTAAATTAATGTTAGAAATAAAGCTGCTCCAAGGGGTTGCAGACTCGAGTATGTGATATTAATTTCAGCTTGATACCTCCACGTGATCCTGAGAAAAGGGTCGTCACAGACGGAAGGACAGACAGAGAGACAGAGAGGCAGACAGACAACAAAGTGATCCTATAACGGTTCCATTTCTTCTTCTGTGGTACGGAACCCTAAAAATATAAATGTTTTTTTTTTACTTTTTGCTTCCTAACCTACCTACATAAACATTCACCTAGGTGTCTGCCACCACACGCTCGACAGCCACAAAATGCAGTGTTGATATCAACGTTCGCAGTCATTCCGAAAACTGAGTCACCCTCTGCTTCCCAAGGTGATGATCAGCAGTGGCTTCTTCGACAGCTCAACTGATCTCTAACCGAACTGACCAATCTGCCGGCTGGTCCGTCGACTTAGAGGTTGGATCATCTTCAGTGTAACCTGGCAATCGGTGGCCTCTACAACCCATCCGTTATATCGCTTACCATATTGCCATCACTTTGACGCTACAGCCCCCACGACCTCCCTCTAACCCCCTCACCTTCCAACTTTTAGAGTCCATACGACGGATAAATTATACGGTCTCATGTGAAAATCCAACTGTCTCAACAGTTCTTACTTCGTCAACGATAAAGAATCGTTATTATCAATGAAAAATGTACACAAGTTGGTACACGTCTACTTGAAATAGGCGATTTACCATTGATTTGTGACGCAATATTTAATTATCTAAATCATAACACTCTTTTGAAAAAGTCAATTGTATCATGACTATAGAATGAGAATTAAAATCCTATCGTGTTAGTGTAGTGTATGAAAAAGTGTCTTGTGTGTACTACAAAAAAATATATAAAAACTCGCATGAATAGCCATGTCAACATGATTTTTTGGAATAATCTAACCTAATAAAACATGATTACGATTGCCATCCTATATAATAGAGACGAACAATTCAACTTAACAGGAAGTGCTAAAAGATCAGATTATTTAATGATGGAAGTTAAAGCAATTCAGGAATCACGACATTTATCGCGCAGGGTCTTTGATTTTGTATACGATCGCGGTGCACTAAAATTTTAAGATTATTTAATTCACGTACTCTTCCCAGCGCGACGTACAATTGCCCGTGACTAAAGATGTCGGACCTCAAGTCAACTCCGACGCGACCGATGGTTTGCCCCTGACTTTTGTGAATAGTCATCGCGTAACTTAAACGCAACGGGAATTGACGGCGACACAATTCGAACGGGCTTCGCGGGTCAATTTGCTGTTTGAAAAGAATACGCGGAATTAGAAATTCATCCGACGATTCGGGCTTCCGTACCGTTATTAGCCGAGCCGAACACCTAACGATTATAACTTTGGTCCCGTTCACCAACCCATCTTCAAAACTAAGGTTACGCATAATCATACATACACATCCTACTTTTAACTTTAGCTCGTGATGTGGAACACCCGTGATCTCGATGCGATTTAATGCGTCAATGCCATAGAAAACTTGGTCGACATTATTATCGTTGTCTACTTTGTCGCAGGAATAGAATCGTAACACGTCTCCCGTAACCCGGTCTAAGATGGCATTATTTATATCATTCACGGCATCATTACGAGTGCAGAGAATGGCTCTACTCGCGCATTCGTCGGGCCTATTGATGGTTTCTGACGGGAACACGAAATCAATCAGATCACTCAGTTCTGTTACGTGATCAATCAAACTTAAATCGATTAAATTTTTAATGTTACCGTCAGAGACAGAAGTTAAGCGGTTGGAACCTAATTCCAACAGAAAGTTTGCAAATACTGAATCTACTCTACATCTTTGAGACGTTACCAAAGAAAATAATTGAAGCCTTTGCCACACGGGAGACGATTTTACCGAGCAATTAAATATGTCCGAATTGCTTCGCGCATTAGAAACAACGGGCGGAATTTGGCGGAAATCACCAGCAAAAATTATAATTTTTCCACCGAAATCTTTGTCACTTCGCATTAAATCACGCAACGAACGATCTAGCAAATGAATTAAATACTTGTGAGCCATTGGCGCTTCATCATAAATTATAACTTGCGCGTTTGCTATCAATTCAGCTCTCTGAGTGCCGTTGGTAATGTTCCAGTAACCGAGGTCGTCGACTATGTCTATCGGGTATCTAAACATACTATGCGCAGTAGTTCCCCCTTCGTAGTTCTGAGCGGCGATAGCAGAACTCGCAGTACATAGTACGACGCCCTTCAAAGCACCACGCACGTGCGCTGTAACGACGTTGAGTAATAGGGTTTTGCCGGTGCCCGCGGGACCATCGATGAATATCGCGGAATTTGCTGTATCGCGAAAAGAATCATCAACGCATAGCCTATTGATGTAATCGAAAACAACGCGTTGGTCAGATGATAAACGCGGCAGCCACTCGTCGACGTAGGCTTCGAGACGGTTCGTACTGTATTCAACGCGTTCGCGGCTCAACTCTGTGGTAAGATCGTGCACTTGCGGCAAACCGTGTTCTATAAGCGAACTCCCGTGTTTTCGGAGGATTCTATTAACTTCCATCAACGCTAAATTATACGCCATATCAGCGTTTCCCGGATTTCTGTGAAGAAAATCTTCACTAAGTTGGTTTTTAAATGTGTCCCACAGTAGCGCAACTGGGGCACCGTTACAAGCTAAAAGTACGAAAAAGCTACGAAGGCGTGGTCCTGTATAGAAAGTTGAAGCTTCCAACATGGCCCTTTCGTACTCTACTTCGTCGTCCGCGAGTCCAACAATTTTAGCAGCTTCCTGAAAAGTGCTGCAATTAGGACCACCAAGACTAATTAGTTCCGCGTAACTTCGAGCCGGGTAAGACTTTAACAGAATTCTTAAGTAGAATTGTTCACCTCTATTAGGCGCGACCCAAAATAGACGCGCTACAAGCTCTCCGCGTTGCCGTTTCGTCACAAACCTGTTGTTACCGGTTTCGTAAATTTGGGTATTTTTTGTATTAGGTCGCGACGCGTGAACTAAATATTGTTCATAAAATTGGCAATATGTTAAGCGGTCAAACTCTTCACCGGCGGGACGATTAAAATATGTGAGCAGATTAGACGTTGATTGTTGCGCGGATTCTACTTCAGTGCCTGGTCGAAAATAAACGTTGTGACGGTTTTCGAGATGCACGGCCAACTGTTTGACGTTAGGTTCGCGGGCCGTCACGTCAAACTCTAAGGTCCTCCACGCCGCCTCACCCGATCCTAAATATCGCTTAGTGACGTACTGTTCTACCTCGTCATTTAAATGCTCCTCGGACACAACAGCTACTCGTGATTCGTCCGGACCTTTGGTCATATACTTAAACAGATATTTAACAATCGTACGCTGCGACGAAACCTCCAAATTCATGTGGGCATCATATTTTAATAAAAGAGCCGCATTGTATGGCACGACCCATAAATCGCTGACAACCAGTTCGCGCCTGTTATACGTGATCGTAGCTTCGTTCTTACTGTCGCGGCGTAAGTTTATAAAACCTTTATCGTCAGCGAATGTAACGGCGGTTTCGCATTTTGGAAAAAATTTTGTACACTTGCGCAGTTCTTTATCCCAACACGGTAAATTTTCCCTATGTGGAGGACCGCACGGACCGTGAATCATGTGTTTCAAAACCGTCGTTCTCAATTTACCGTCAGCTTCCGACGAGTTGGGAATATCCGCTCGAACTACTTTATCTATATCTACATTGTGTATCGGGCCGTTCTCTACTTTAAAACAGATATGCGCGTGGGGCAAACCGCGTTTCTGAAATTCAATTACATGAAACATGTACAAACATTTGCCAAACCACCGACCGGACCGGATATCGCGTAAAAGTTGCGCTAATTTCAGATTAAAAACGCGAGCACATATAAGTGGGTCTGCCAGCTGACCTGCTTCGAGAGATTGTTTAATTTCGGGCCAATTGCGATTACATGTAAAAGTTAGAAAATACGTGGGAGTACCCAACGTATTTACTATTGCAATCGCATCCATGTACTTCACTTTCATATATCTCGGACATCCCGTGAAACTATAAGGCAAATATATGCGACCAGGGACATAACCCTCCCCTTCTATGGTCTCATCGTTGCGAATTTGTTGTACACTAATTTCTATTTCTTCGAGTGGAGCAGTTCTTAATGCATTATTTGAATTTTGTTTTTGCATGTTGGTGATGTAGCGGAGACGCTCTTCACAAATTCTACAGTAAACATCTACCAACCACTCCTCGGACAGTCTACCCAATTTTGAAAAACGCGTCTCCGACAGCAGTAAGCTCCGGATATATTTTACTTGTGATAATTTATTTTGATTATTGTCCAATTTATTCGGAAACCAACCCGCATTACCTTCGGGGTAAAGCAACGGATATTGAAAAGCTTCGTACAATGGATTCATGATATCTACAGTGTGTGGTTTCTTATGGCCTACTTTCCAGATGGCTATACAATGAGGTTGGAAAGTTTCTCTCTCAGTGCTTATTATGGCAGCCACTTCCGTGCCTAAAGGTAAATCGCCCAAAATGTTACCGTGCGTTGCGCGTGTAGTTCTTTCGAACCTTATGTACGCTTGATCGGACGTTTCCCGACTCAAGCGTTTAAAGCATTCTATAAACGGATTGACATTATGCAAATAATTTGTGATGGAAACAATAACATCCCTATTGAGCCGTTGACTTTGTGCTATACTATCGCGTTCGTTATTGTCATTAATGTAAAGCCCGATATTGTTAGTGGTTTCTTCATACGAAAGATCGAAAACGCGGTGGTAAATACGTCCTTGAATTTTTAAAAAGGATATACCCTGCTCGGGATGCTGATAACCATGAGAGACGCCTAAGGCACTGAAGGCAAACAAATTATTGTACGCTCGCGGTGCACGCAAAAACGAGGGATCAGAATAGAAATCTTCCGACAAAGGCGAAAACTGTTGAACGTTGTACGCTCCGGACCCACAACACCACTGTTTACGACCCCGCTCTTCCTCAAAAAGACGCGCGTTACAGTTCGGACACGAAAAAATATCTGCAGCCAGCAAAGACGGCTTTTTTAAAGAAAACAGCGGCATATTGACAAGTTCCGACTCCCTCCACTCCCCAATTAAGTTTGTTGGCCGCCGTAATTCTACTTCAACGTCACGACTAACTGTGGTATATCTCTCAACAGCGGCACGGTTTATGTCAGGGTTCCGTTGCGAATAATTTTCGACTGCGGCGCGATTAACCTCGGGGTTGTTTTTCGTATATTTTTCGACTGCGGCGCGATTAACCTCGGGATTATTTTTTGTATATTTATCAACTGCGGCGCGATGAATTTCGGGATGTTTTTCGACATATTTTTTAACCGCGTCACGATTAACGTGAGGATTTTTCTTTGCGTATTTTTTGACCGCATCTAAATGAGCATTAGTTTTGGATCCTCGTTTTTGTTTTTTGGGCCGGCCTCTACCTCTGTTAGCAGTTGCCGTATCGACATTTGATTGATTGTCATCTAACGGTAATTCCGAAAACATATTGTGGACGATGACAACAGGATTTAACACGTACAGTTTAAAATCGTCTACTCTATCGACTACAACCACTGGATTAAAGTTTGTACGTTTTGATTTTGCTTGGGGTTGCGCGGCATCGATATTTGTCGTGGTTGCAGAAGTTTGCGATACGGAATTGACACGCTCACAAGAATTCTTCGCACAAACCTCGGCATAGGTGGGCGAACGTGGCCGAGATAGATCCGACTGTGAGAGCGATTCCGTGAATGTCGGAGATATCACCTCAGTGGCAGGATGCGACAATGAGCTGATCAGCGACGACGCTGTGAACGTGGGAGATGATGGTGTGAAAGTTTTCACACGAATTCTGTGCAAGGAGTATTCCGTATCTCGTATATTTTTTGGAAAGCGACTATTCGTGAAAAGATAGTCCACCAGCTTTTGCATCGAATTACATTTGAACAACCGCGCACATTCGTCTGCTGTACGATTATTAAAATCTACCCCGTGACTATTGAATAAGTAAAATGAATTCTGATGTCTCCAGAACGAAACGGTGTAACTTTGACCGGTAAAAAGGATACTATCGGTTGCATCGATATGATCCGATGTAAAAACTTGCGTCTGAAGAATATTCACCAGGTCTCTCTTTTTTCCATTAACGTTATGAATATTTACTGGATATAAACCATTAGCGATCCAATTGTTGTCATCTTCCATTGGTTTTATTTCTGCCGAAAAGTTCCCGGAGCGAATATGGGATGGCAATTGTTCTGGCTGTAAATATATTTGATTTTCTCGTTCTAACATAGGTAACAATTGCATGTACAATTCGTCGCCACTCTTAAGTATGACATCAACGTCAAAATCGCGATAATTTCTAGAACTACAGACCGAGTACACGCAAGCACACGCTGACATGGCTACGCATTGCGAGTTGTTACCTCTAAAAACTGATGCCCCTTGGTGCATCGTGCCTATCAAAATAAAAGATAATAGTAGTGAAAGAAAACGGTATTATTTATTGTTTTAAACGGTTTGTATTGCTCCTAGTAATCTTTGATTAGTGTTCAGTTACTCTTCAGTAGTTGCGTTGCGTTTTAAATTTAAGTTTCAACTTCAGGACAAAGGTCTAATTTACGACATGGATTCATTTTGTGAGAAAAGTCATCTAATTTAGATAAATGTTAAGATAAAATGTGTTAAAAAAGTTTTTCATTTAAACGCTTTAATTGAAAAAAAAAAACCGGCCAAGTGCGTACCATTATCTATAAATATCTATAAACCAGTGTAAGCAGAAACCTGCTCCAACCTTACCTTGGGCAACGCAGTAACCGGCTGGTTCAGCGCCGTCTCCGTAGCTCTCGCCCGCTGCAAAAAATATTTTTGAACATGAATCTATGCATGTATGTCCCATATCTTTTAGATGATACGGCCACTGTATTCAGGGGCATGCAGTGGATTTTGGACAGAGGATAGGCATATTGCCAACAAAATCCGTATTGGTACGAAGAGTGTCGGGCACATTTACGTATGCTTACAAGCACTGCTTATATGCCTGTAAGGGATGAACGCGTCTGACTGTATTGCGATAAGGCAAAATTCGATTTAAACTTTTTTTACAAATAGGCCTCGAAGGGCTCTTTTACATGTCTTTTTTTAGATAACCAGCGCTTTCGGAAAGATCATCTGCCAAAAAAGAATGCGCCGCAAGAAACCTGGTAGAAAGGCATTTTTTCAAAATAAAACGCAGTACCTACCTATACTTATAAAATTAACTTAACTAATACAACTGACCTACTGACCAAAATAACAAACTTGGTTAAACATCTAATTTAAATGTAGCCTAAATACGCCTATACATTTCATAATAATACATACATATATACAAACACAAATCACGTCTTTATCCCTTACGGGGTAGACAGAGCCTAAGGTAAATAATAATAAATTGTATTAATTACGCTACTTTAGAAATGTCAAATTAACAATATTTTTTGGTGAGTGCTACCTACTTATTTATATGTTTGACGTCGGTGCCTCAGCTCAGCTCGCGCCATTACCCACACTCCCATCATAACATCGTTATGTTTATCTGTGGCATGCGTGGCAGAAAGGGGCCATTCAAGTATTACGTAAGCAGATTTTTTTACAATTATTTACCCCTCCCCCCTTCCCCTTGTCAGCGAAAGTATGCAAATCCCTTACCCCCCCCCCCTCCCATGCTTACGTAATTATTGGTAGGTACCTAAGCATTATTCTTTTAATGGATTCTGTTTTTTATTGATTCGTGAGCAGCAGTTCGAATCAAAACTGCTGACGTAATCACCATATCAACCCCCCTACCCACCATGTCATCTAAAATAAGCAAAGCAAAGACCCCCCGCCCCCCTCAAGCGCTTACGTAATTCTCAAACGCCCCCAAAGTATCTAGTCTATGTGCCTATATAGTACCTATATTATATATTCGGCTTAGAACTATTTGAGCTGAGGCACCGACTTCACACTCCACACGTATAAATAAGCACATACATACATACACACATACACAAATCACGTCTTTATCCCTTACGCGGTAGACAGAGCCTAAGGTAACAAGACCTTACAGGCCGCGTTTAGCAAGACCCTGAGGGTGTAGAGGTGGAAAGTGGAATCAAAATAGTGATGCGTTGCTAGCCGCATCGCCTATAACATGATCCCTATGATTTTCGCCCATTCCCTCGATGGGTTTTTACCATTTGCGCGGGAAGAGCAGCAACTGGTACATTCTATGTTTTTTCTTTGCTCCCAGACCAGCATGGAACACATAATACATACATACATCCTTATCCTTTCAGTTTTAGTTTCAGTTTCTTTATATGCTTTCAAAAGATACAATTATCATGCAAAATTGTGTACAATAAAATAAAATAAAATAAACTTAGCCGAAATCATTCATACAATTCAAAATTAAATTCAGAATAACATTTAAAAAAGATTGATACATAGAAGGTACCAGTTGCATCTCTTCCCGCGCAGATGGTAAAAGCCCATCGAGGGAATGGGCGAAAGTCGTAGGAATCATGTTATAGGCGATGAGGCTAGCAACCCATCACTATTTTGTACCCTTTTTCCATCTGCTATACGCCCACAACCTTGCTTAACGTGGCATGCAGGTCTTGTCACCTTAGGCTCTGTCTACCCCGTTAAGAGATAAAGACGTGATTCATGTATCTGTATCTGTATCTGATACATATTTTAAGTAACTATTCTTTAAATCCTTATCCTTATCCTTATCCTTACTAAAATGATAAATGCGAAAATAACTCTGTCTGTCTGTCTGTCTGTTACTTTGTCACGCTTAAGCCGCAGAACCGATTTAGTTAAAATTTAGTATACAGATAATTTGAGTCCCGGGAAAGAGCATAGGATAGTTTTTATCCCGGCAAATTGCATAGTTTCCGCGGGATAGCGATAAGCATCTTCTTCGCAGACGGAGTCGCGGACAACAGCTAGTACATACACAAATCACGTCTTGATTCCTTACGGGGTAGACAGTGCCCAAGGTAACAAGACCAAAAGGCCACGTTTAGCATGATTATGTTTGAACAGGTGGAAAGGAGGAATCAAAATAGTGATGGGTTGCTAGCCGCATCGCCTATAACATGATTCTAAAGATTTTAGTCCATTCCCTCGATGGGCTTTTACCATCTGCGCGGGAAGAGAAGCAACGCAACGGGTACATTCTATGTTTTTTCTTTACCCCCAGACCAGCATGGAAGTATTACAGCTGGATAATACATACACACACACACCACGTCTTGATCCCTTAGGGGGTAGACAGTGCCCAAGGTAACAAGACCTAAAGGCCACGTTTAGCATTATTGTGTTTGTATAGGTGGAAAGGAGGAATCAAAATAGTGATGGGTTGCTAGCCGCATCGCCTATAACATGATCCTTAAGATTTTTGTCCATTCCCTCGATGGGCTTTTACCATCTGCGCGAAAAGAAAAGCATCGGGTACATTCCATCTTTTTTCTTTACTCCCAGACCAGCATGGAAGTATTATAGCTGGATAATGACACCCTAAAATTGCAAAAAAAAAACTTCTTTTAGATTTTAATATGGAAAGTGTATTAAAAGACGTTTTATATCGCACGGAAAAAGACTGAACTACTTTAATAGGTATGCCAAATATTTATTATCAAACTGGGAGGTTATTGTAAATGGATCTAATAAAAAAGGTAACTTAAACTATGTGATGTCTAAAGAAAAAAAGAACTGCTGCTCTGCCTACAAATGTGAAATGTGTGTAATTAAATGTTTTTCTCTCTCTCTCTCAAAATATACATACATACATACATACATACACACATACACAAATCACGACTTTATCCCTTTGGGGTAGAGAGAGCCTAAGGTAACAGATACCTACAGGCCACATTTAGCAAGATTGTGGGCGTATAGGTGAAAAATGAAATCAAAATAGTGATGAGTTGCTAGCCTCATCGCCTATAACATGATTCCTATGATTTTCGCCCATTCCCTCGATGGACTTTTACCATCTGCGCGGGTAGAGAAGCAACTGGTATATTTTAAAGAACATAGGATAGTTTTTATCCCGGAAAATTGCATAGTTTCCGCGGGATAGCGATAACCGTCTTCTTCGCAGACGGAGTCGCGGGCAACAGCTAGTACATACATAAATCACGTCTTCGTCCCTTACGGGATAGACAAAGCCTAAGGTAACAGGTACCTACAGGCCACATTTAGCACGATTGTGTTTGTATAGGGGGAAAGGAGGAATCAAAATAGCGATGGGTTGCTAGCCGCATCATCTATAACATGATTCTTAAGATTTTTGTTCATTCCCTCGATGGGCTTTTACCATCAGCGCGGGAAGAGAAGCAACGGGTACATTCTATGTTTTCTTTTACTCCCAGACCAGCATGGATGTATTATAGCTGGATAATGACTGCCTACCCCTTTAGAGATATTCGCATGAAAATATACATATTACATACATACATACACAAATCACGTCTTGATCCCTTACGGGGTAGACAGTGACCAAGGTAACAAGACCTAAAGACCACGGTTTAGCATTATTGTGTTTGTATAGGTGGAAAGGAGCAATCAAAATAGTGATGGGTTGCTAGCCGCATCGCCTATAACATGATTCTTAAGATTCTTGTCCATTCCTTAGATGGGCTTTTACCATCTGCGCGGGAAGAGACGCAACGGGTACATTCTATGTTTTCTTTTACTCCCAGACCAGCATGGAAGTATTATAGCTGGATAATACACACACACACACACACACACAAATCACGTCTTGATCCCTTACGGGGTAGACAGTGACCAAGGTAACAAGACCTAAAGACCACGGTTTAGCATTATTGTGTTTGTATAGGTGGAAAGGAGCAATCAAAATAGTGATGGGTTGCTAGCCGCATCGCCTATAACATGATTCTTAAGATTCTTGTCCATTCCTTAGATGGGCTTTTACCATCTGCGCGGGAAGAGACGCAACGGGTACATTCTGTTTTCTTTTACTCCCAGACCAGCATGGAAGTATTATAGCTGGATAATACACACACACACACACACACACACACACACACAAATCACGTCTTGATCCCTTACGGGGTAGACAGTGACCAAGGTAACAAGACCTAAAGACCACGGTTTAGCATTATTGTGTTTGTATAGGTGGAAAGGAGCAATCAAAATAGTGATGGGTTGCTAGCCGCATCGCCTATAACATGATTCTTAAGATTCTTGTCCATTCCTTAGATGGGCTTTTACCATCTGCGCGGGAAGAGACGCAACGGGTACATTCTATGATTTCTTTTACTCCCAGACCAGCATGGAAGTATTATAGCTGGATAATACACACAGACACACACACACACACACACAAATCACGTCTTGATCCCTTACGGGGTAGACAGTGACCAAGGTAACAAGACCTAAAGACCACGGTTTAGCATTATTGTGTTTGTATAGGTGGAAAGGAGCAATCAAAATAGTGATGGGTTGCTAGCCGCATCGCCTATAACATGATTCTTAAGATTCTTGTCCATTCCTTAGATGGGCTTTTACCATCTGCGCGGGAAGAGACGCAACGGGTACATTCTATGTTTTCTTTTACTCCCAGACCAGCATGGATGTATTATAGCTGGATAATACACACACACACACACACACACACACAAATCACGTCTTGATCTCTTACGGGGTAGACAGTGCCCAAGGTAACAAGACCTAAAGACCACGTTTAGCATTATTGTGTTTGTATAGGGGGGAAAGGAGGAATCAAAATAGCGATGGGCTGCTAGCCGCATCGCATAAAACACGACTCTTAAGATTTTTGTTCGTTCCCTCGATGGGCTTTTACCATCTGCGCGGGAAGAGAAGCAACGGGTACATTCTATGTTTTTTCTATACTCCCATACCAGCATGGCAGTATTATAGCTGGATAATGACTGCCTACCCCTTTAAAGATACTCGCGTGAAAATATACATACAAACATACACACCTATACAAATCACGTCGTTATCCCTTAAGGGGTAGACAGAGCCCAAGGTAACAAGACCTAAAGACCACGTTTAGCATTATTGCGTTTGTATAGGGCAGGGGTGTCCAACGGGTCGATCGCGATCGACCGGTCGATCACGCCTGTTAGTCCAGTCGATCGCGGCAAGGCAAAAAATATAAATATGTGGACCAGACTGCGCAACGTAATCACCTACTGCAGATTTAAAGTTTCATGAAGTATGTAATTGGTAGATCGCACAAGGTTTCGTTAGTAAACAGGAGATCTTGGGTCTAATCAAGTTGGCCACCCCTGGTATAGGGGGAAAGGAAGAATCAAAATAGCGATGGGTTGCTAGCCGCATCATCTATAACATGATTCTTAAGATTTTTGTCCATTCCCTCGATGGGCTTTTACCATCTGCGCGGGAAGAGACGTAACGGGTACATTCTATGTTTTTTTTACTCCCAGACCAGCATGGAAGCATTATAACTGGATAATACACACAAATACACACAGACACACACACACACACACACACACACATTCTAAGTTTTTTTTTACTCCCAGACCAGCATGGAAGCATTATAACTGGATAATACAAACACACACACACACACACACACACACACACACACACATTCTAAGTATTTTTTACCATCAGACCAGCATGGAAGCATTATTAGCTGGATAATACATACACACACACACACACACACACACACACACAAATCACGTCTTGATCCCTTACGGGGTAGACAGTGCCCAAGGTAACATACCTAAAGACCACGTTTAGCATTATTGTGTTTGTATAGGTGGAAAGGAGGAATCAAAATAGTGATGGGTTGCTAGCCACATCGCCTATAACATGATTCTTATGATTTTTGTCCATTCCCTCGATGGGCTTTTACCATCTGCGCGGGAAGAGACGTAACGGGTACATTATATGTTTTTTTACTCCCAGACCAGCATGGAAGCATTATTAGCTGGATAATATACACACACACACACACACACACACACCCACACACACATTCTAAGTTTTTTTTTACTCCCAGACCAGCATGGAAGCATTATAGCTGGATAATGACACCCTGAATAGCAAAAAAAACTTATTTTCGATTTTATAATCGAAAGTGTATTAAAGATGTTTTATATCACATGGAAAAAAGACTGGAGTACTTTAACAGGTATGCCAAATATTTATTAACAAACTGGGCGGTTATTGTAAAAGGATGTAACAAAAATGGTAACTTAAAAAATAACAATGTAAAGTTTAAAGAAAAAACATCTGCTGCTCTATCTACCCCTTTAGAGATACAGGCGTGAAAATATACAAATAATAATTAATCTAAAATAGTACCATTATATTTATAAATATTAACAAACTTTTTTATTAACTTGCAACATATTATGTATGTATGTGGAACAAAGTAGTCTCTGACTACCCCTGTGGGAAAGAGGCGAGACGGTATGTATGTATGTATATTTGTCCGGGTGGAATCTTGCGACTTAATTTTGAAGCAAATATCTTCAACCAATTCAGCTGACATTTTGCATACTTGTGTAAGTCAGATGACAATACAATAATCTGGCAGTAAAATTCTGCTGGTAAAGCCAGGATTGTCTCCGCAGGAGGGAACTCTTTAACGGTTGGTCCGATTTGACTTGAAATTTGTACACATATGTAGAATGAATGACAATGCAAGTTTTGGTTGTTATATGTGGTATTCAATAAAGAGTTATTGTATTGTATTGTAAAGGAAATATTTGATTGTTTGTTTGTATGATTGTTTGTTTGAATTGAATAGGCTCCAAAACTACTGGACTGATTTGAAAAATTCTTTCACCGTTAGAATCCTACATTATCCCTGATGAATATAGGCTATACATATTATATTATAAATAAATCAAGGGTCCTTACTAAAACTCCATTCATCTAACTAACCCGATGGTGAAAAAATTTCAACTGTCTAGCTATCACGGTCAGTTCATAACACACAGCCTGGTGTTGGAGACAGACAGACAGACAGACGGACAGACAGTGAAGTCTTGGTAATAAGGTCCCGTTTTTGTTCTTTGTGTACTGAATGAACCCTAAAAAGGTTCATTATGTTATCAGTTCAAAGCACACCAACACAGAAAATAAAAAAAAATACATCTGCATGTATCAAAGTCGAGCATATTATAGGTTTGGGAAAAACATTGAATATTCTTAGTAATAAGCTATCATCTAATTTGGTACCACATACAATGAATGCATATGCGAGAGCTCTCATCGCTACAACATGATTCTCTTGGAACTTTCGAGAACAAGACAGAATAATTGGTAATTTAAATTTGTAATACTTACAGGAACGTCTGCGAACAGCACGCTGCACAGTAATAATCTCAACACCTCGTTTCATCTGAAAATAATAAGTAATATGGTTAATTACCAAAGTACATGATATCATTCGCCATTAATGTTTACGTTAAAGTTATGTCTTAATTTAGGATGTACAACAAATCCTACCGGACTACTTTTCAGCCAGCGTTAGTTTTGTAAATCATTACACACAATGGCGTCCGATAATGCTAGCAAATTTAACACTTTTCATTGAAAACTGTTGAAGTAGGTAGTAGATATATGTACTTATGTTAAATTAAGTTACATAGATCATAATAAACTATTGTATTATATCTATGTACTGTTTTTTCTCGAAATAAAACAATAAAACGCTTACCTTGTCGGGAGTCTTCACTTTAGTTAGTTAGCAATTTCGCGGCAAAAGTAACTGAACAAAAGACAATCGCCTTTTTTTTTTTTTTTTTTGTCAACGCGGCCAGTTATAAATTCATAAAAAGTCATTGCACAGAAAAGTGAATAATAAGAAATTAATTTTGGTATTTTCTCATATAATTCAGTCCTTTAATTTAAATTAATTTTTGAAAATATTTTGGCTAGTGACGTTAGAGTTTAATCTGGCTCGCCTACAAAGCTGCTTAATTGCCTTTGGTTAGAAAAAAAATATATTTAATAATTTTTTCTTACATATTAGGCCAGTTTGGGAAATTTATTTGAATATTTTAAAATTTTATTTGTTAACTGTAGGATATGGTCGACTGGATACATGTGATCAGTGGCACGAAACTCCCTTTGCTCATCTGCTTAGAGAAAAATACTGTTATCTGTCGTTCGTACGTCAAAGTCATCATTTGTCATTTGATCCGGACAGCAGTGTTGCCAGAAGGTTACTTTTGTAACCTTTTAGGTGATTTTTTAACTGCATTGGTTACTTTTAGGTTACATTAATAAAAAGGTTACTTTTCGGAATTTATAGAATTAACTTTTAATTTCTTACATAAAAGCAACGTGGAACGGAACGAACGCTTGTTTTAGAATTTTTCATGTTGATAAGCTTGCTTCGTTAGCAGTAGAACCACAGACCTTTATGAACAACCAGCCATCTCTATTGGAACAACACTTTGTACTTGAAATTGATGTTTCAATATGAATAAATCAAGAAATGTGGGCAAGTGCTCAAAAATTCATCGATGTTTCTGTAAGCCAATACAACTACCATTCTATTCTATCAACTTTTAATACCTTTCCAGTAAAAAAATATAAAAGGTTATTTTTTACACAAAAAGGTTCCTTTTTTCATATTTCTGGTAACTTCTGACAAGACCCGACTGGCAACACTGCCGGACAGTTTCTCTTTAAGTTTTTAACCTTCTGAAAGTGTATTTTCCACGATAACTTATGAAAATGCTTACCATGTGTCTACTTTGGAGTACGATATGCACAATATTGCTGAAATAGGGGGGCTTAGATGCTCATGTGAGTATTTACCTGTTCAATCATCAACATTGAGTGCATATATGAAATAATACTCGCATACTCTATTCTATACAATAGTTACTTATTATCTTTTCATTCTGTTGTAGGTGGTTGTAAGAATGTTCTATTGCTTCTGTTTTGGCTGGCCAAGAAAAGTGAAGAAATCTTCAACATCCATACAATGCTACTGGACAGTGGCGGACTAACAGGGGGGCGGAAGGGGCGGCCCGCCCCGGGCCCCCAGTCTTTGGCGGGCCCCAAATGCCTCCGCGTTCTCCTGATCAAATCCTAAACAAGACTTTAAAAATGTGCTTAGCAGTTAGTACCTACATAATGTCATCAAGATCAAAACACTACAGCCATCTAGAATTTTTACACAGTACTAATGTTCTTTTAACTTTGCTGAACGCGTCCAATACGCGGAGGGAGGGGATTTCCATCTCTGTGTACGGAGAAAAACTACAGATTTTTTTAAGCTAGGGGGCCTCATTTAGTTTTGTCGCCCCGGGCCTCTGACGGGCTTAATGCGCCACTGCTACTGGACAAAGCCAACACCGAGCATGATTGTTTTATGTACCAGATCCTAGCTCCGAAAGAACCAAAAAAGTCCACATGTACCTACTGGGGAGATTATGATGAGGTTAATACTGCGAAAATGTTTTTATTTCTCATGTCTTTATTAGTTGATATAAGAGGGGAATTACAATGGGTCCCTTCATGAGAGCCTTGTCGCCCCGGCTGATAGAGACCTCAGGAGACCCCAGAGCTGGTGCTTACCTCTCCCAGCGAATTTCTCTGGCTGTACAGAGAGGTAATGCCGCCAGTGTGTTGGGGTCTATGCCGCAGGAGGGCCTTTTAGATGGTGTTTTCTTTTTATAGTTAGGTATATTTATTTAGTTTTAAGTTTTGTATATTTAGTTAACTTTTAGATTTTATCATAGTTTAACTTTTTTTTATATTTCTTAAATTGTTAGCAAGCGCTAAAAATAAATAATTACAAATTGTTTGTTTTTTTTATTATTTCACCTTGAATATATTAATTATAGGGATTATAGGGACGTTATGATATGGGTGTGGATGAATATATTTACAGTTTGTTATGTGATTTAGGTTTAACAAGGAAAAATAAGTGTCAGTCGTTTTTATATTGTTAACCATTTAATAAAATGTTAAAATGTTATTTTATTGAAAAACAGTACAAGTAATGTGATGTAGGTTTAATAGCCAAAGCAAACAAGTCGTAAGGAACATTATGTATTTTATTAGGTACTAATATTACAATAATAATGACTAAAAAAATATTTGCAGATGCATATTCTTTTTTTTTAAATATGAAGTGTTTGTGGCTTAGTGGAACTGGTAGGCTCTTAATTCAGAAATTGCGGGTTCAATACCAGGCCAGGCTTGTAGGTTGAGAGGAGGAGAGTTGCCCCGGCAACGGGGATGTATGAAATATGGGAGGCTGTTAATTTACCAATACACAGAGGTTTTGATTTACAATTCATTTAAACAAAGTAGACAACCCCATTGAGGTTGGATCGGTTGGATAATTTTATTAGCAGACTGATTTATCCTGTTGGACAGTTGTTCAAGAAATAGTGATTCATAAACAATATAAGCATAAAAATGTTGCTGCAATCTCCTCACTCTTATGTTTTTGCTCTAACCAAGTCGATGTGATATTTGTTGCTATGTCTGTCTGTCAGTTGCCTTCAGAACCGACCAGGGGGCGCGACATTCGCTCTTTCTCGTTGCTTCGCAAGTCGAGAGCGTGACGTCATTAGGCGCGGCTTTATAAGGACGGCGCCCGGTAGTCTTTTTCGGCTGCCGCAGAACGCAATATTCAGTTGTGACCGCGCTCCGAGCTCCTTCGATTTAAATTAAAGTTTCGTCATGATTCCTTCGACGTGTGGTGAGTAATCGCGTTGGCGATGGACTTTTAAAGTCCTTTAATTAACCTTCAGTCAGATGTCGCATTTGCTGTTAATCCCGTAATGTGAGTATCCACGTTTTTCTCTGGGCTCTAGTTATTTATGCCACGTCAGGCTCTCACAGAATCCTAAAATCTAAAGTATTTTCTGTTGGTTTTAGGGGCCCTTAGTTCCGGCTCATCCTTAGTTCCGGCTCATCCTTGGTTCCGGCTCATCCTTGGTTCCGGCTCATCCTAAGTTAGGCTTTTGTCTAATCTGCATTGGAAGTGGATTGCCACCATGTGCTAAACCACTGTTGCTTCCAACCTTAACCAATTGGCTCTAATACTGGAGGGTCTGTCTGGGCCAAGGAGACGAAATATCGTGCCCACACCTGCTATATCTGCCCCTACGTGCGGAGGACGAAGTAGGAAGCCTATTTTATTCTGTGAAACCTAAATTTAATAGCAGCCAAGCTTAGGTCAGTAAGCTTTCCTGGTTTTGATAACGCCGGCACACCGGTGATCCTAATTGTTACTTTAAAAACTATATTTAATTAGATTCTAACAACGACATCTGATTTTTCCATCATCAACTTTCTGTATAATATGCCTGACGTATAGGAGGTAGATAAATAAATAATCTCGTTAGTATAATCCTTTTGTTTTCTTTGGAACTCCTATCATAGCGCGCCCTGGGTAATTTTTTAATCTAGTTCTTCGAGTCTCATGTTAACCGGCTGGGTAAGTTGGTGAGTAATTGAGGCGTAAAAACCACCGTTACAAGTTTAGTTTCTATTTCTAACGATTTTAAAAATGAATACCACCATGTTCTACCTACTTAAAAAATACATGTATAAAGTTATGTCACCCATCACTATTTTGATTTCATTTTCCACCTATAGATACGCCCACAATCTTGCTAAATGTGGCCTGTTGGTAGGTACCTGTTACCTTAGGCTCTGTCTACCCCGTAAGGGATAAAGACGTAATTTGTGTATGTGTATAAAGTTATGTTTATTTCGAAAGAAAATATTGTGTATTCTTTGCTTATTTTTATTTCACTTTTACTTTTTGCAAGCTGAGTTCGGTTCTGGCGCTTCGCCGGCCGCTACCGCGGCACGCTCGCTCCGCTCGCTCGGCTCGCGCAAGGGGTCGCCTCGCTTTGCTCGTCGTCGTACCTAACTCTTCTGACTCTTTTTCAAATTTACCAGGTACTTTAGAAACAAAGTATCACTTAATAATATTATATATTATCATAAGAAAATTATTTATTCGAACACGGTATTATAAACGGTACACTTTATGTGTATGTTATATAAAATTCAATTGGAAACCTTGTTCGATGAGGTCCTCGACGATCTCCTACCTACAGCATAATGTTGGCCAGGAGGCTTCGGTTGCCGACCTTGAGTTAGAGCTTTACCTGCAACACGTAGCAGTACCGTGCCACGGCAGGCCGGTGGTAGCACGAGGTCGGTCAGGTAATCGTCCTCCCCTCGTGGCGTAAATGTGATACCCCTTCCACTGGGCACGGAGATCGGGGGGTGGCCCAGCTCCTCCCGCAGCTTGCGGATGCGCTTGGGCCTCTCGGGCAGCACGTCCACTGCGAGGGGCGGGTAGCGCTCTCTAGACGCGGATGGTCAGCATCTCCGCCAGTGCTTGCAAGCCAGGATGGGGCGATGGTGCGTGCGTAGCTGGTACTGCAATGGGCTCGAGCTTGGCTGGTCGTGCGGCAGGTGTCGCGGGAGCGGCCCCGGTCGCCACACAGGGTGCGGGCGTCACGTGGACCAGCGACTTGACGCGAGGCGCCGGCGGCGTGGGTGGCAGGCGGGACGCGGTAGTCGTGGGCTGGGCAGGTGTTGCGGGCGGCGCTCTAAAGGCTAGAGGTGAACGGGGTGTGGACTTGGGCGTAAATTCCTATTCCCGGCTATCCGCAATAACGTTAAGCGGTTGAACACTTCACTGGCGATTGGACGTAGATTGTTGCACGGACTCTATTAAAATATGCTTGGTCATTTAGGGGTCTAAACTTGAGTGATACTTGTTCGAATATTTACGTCTATTGCGACTGGCCTCTGAGATATTCGCGTTTCAATTTTGTATGGCGGCCATCTTGTTTTTGCAATTTTGAAAAAAAAATACCGGTTCACCTATTTGCCAACTGTTCTGGGCGACTTTTGTTCCGAGCAAACTCGATAGGGCTAGTCGTTGCGGAGAACTGGCCAATGTGTCAGGTCAGTTTCCACATTCAGGTCAATTTTGCTTTTTCTTTTACTTTTGATACATTATTTGATGCGATAGGATATAGAGTCGAACCCTACCTCTTATGGGCTCCTCAAAACAACAGGTTAAATATCCAGAAATTACATTGTATGGCGGCCATCTTGGAAAATGGCGGAACCGAAAAATAAAGTATGCCATTTGAATCTGTGGTCCCGAAGAGCCCCGGATGCAAATTTTCAATCAGATCAGATTAAAAAAAAATTTGGCCGCCATTTTGAATCCGCCATCTTGGAAAAAAAATTGGCTCATCAGATTACCACTCCCACCTTTAACAACATTAGTTCGAGCACCACCCATCTATCTTGACTGGCTTCTGAGATATTCGCGTTTCAATTTTGTATGGCGGCCATCTTGTTTTTGCAATTTTGAAAAAAAAATACCGGTTCACCTATTTGCCAACTGTTCTGGGCGACTTTTGTTCCGAGCAAACTCGATAGGGCTAGTCGTTGCGGGGAACTGGCCAATGTGTCAGGTCAGTTTCCACATTCAGGTCAATTTTGCTTTTTCTTTTACTTTTGATACATTATTTGATGCGATAGGATATAGAGTCGAACCCTACCTCTTATGGGCTCCTCAAAACAACAGGTTAAATATCCAGAAATTACATTGTATGGCGGCCATCTTGGAAAATGGCGGAACCGAAAAATAAAGTATGCCATTTGAATCTGTGGTCCCGAAGAGCCCCGGATGCAAATTTTCAATCAGATCAGATTAAAAAAAAATTTGGCCGCCATTTTGAATCCGCCATCTTGGAAAAAAAATGGCTTAGTCGGATTTCCCCCTCAACTCTGAATGACATTTGGTCGAGCACCACCCATCTATCGCAACTGGCCTCTGAGATATTCGCGTTTCAATTTTGTATGGCGGCCATCTTGTTCTCGCCATTTTGAAAAATCTTGGACCGTCTCACCCATTGGCTGGCTGTTCTGAGCGACTTTAGTTCCGGGCAAACTCGACAGGTCTAGCCGTTGCTGAGAACCGTCCCATGTGTCAGGTCAATTTCCACGTTCAGGTCGATTTCGTATTTTTCTGGTGGTCGTGGGAGCATTTCTGATACGACAATGTATAGAGTCTAACCTCAACTCTTACAGGTTCTTCAAAACAGCATGTCAGTGAGTCAGTGAGTGAGTGGGTATTCAGCTATATATATTATAACTAGTATTTCGCGTGGGGGCCGCGGGCCCCAAGGGGCCCGCGGAGGGTCCCGTGCCACCCTGTTTTGTTTTAATAATCCTAACCTTTTTTATTTTATTCTTAGGCCGCAATTTCGAATCCGCCATCTTGTGAAAAGCGTTTCGCGTGGGGGCCGCGGGCCCCGCGGGACCCGCGGAGTCACCCTGCCACCCTGTTATTTATCAAATATTTCTGACCTTTTTTTATTTTATTCTTTGGCCGCAATTCCGAATCCGCCATCTTGTGAAAAGCGTTTCGCGCGGGGGCCGCGGGCCCCGCGGGACCCGCGGAGTCACCCTGCCACCCTGTTTTTTTTTCAAATATTTCTGACTTTTTTTACTTTATTCTTTAGCCGCAATTTCGAATCCGCCATCTTGGGAAAAGCGTTTCGCGTGGGGGCCGCGGGCCCCACGGGACCCGCGGAGGGTACCCTGCCAGCCTGCTTTTTTTTCAAATTTTTCCAGCTTTTTCTACTATATTCTTTGGCCGCAATTTCAAATCCGCCATCTTGGGAAAAGCGTTTCGCGTGGGGGCCGCGGGCCCCGCGAGACCCGCGGAGTTACCCTGCCACCCTGTTTTTCTTTCAAATATTTGGCCCCCAAGGGGCCCGCGGAGGTCCCGTGCCACCCTGTTTTGTTTTAATAATCCTAACCTTTTTTTTTACTATATAGTTTGGCCGCCTTTTTGAAACCGGCACCATGGATAAAAAAATTTAGTTCATTGAATTACTCCGCCCACTTTGAACAACATTTGATCGAGCACCATCCACCTGTTGCGACTGGCCTCTGAGATATTCGCGTTTCAAATTTGTATGGCGGCCATCTTGTTTTTGCAATTTTGAAAAAAAAAATACCGGTTCACCCATTGGCTGGGTGTTTTGAGCGACTTTTGTTCCGGGCAAACTCGATAGGGCAATTCATCGCGGAGAGCTGCCCCATGTGTTAAGTCAGTTTCCACGTTCAGGTCAATTTTTTATTTTTGTGGTACTTATCATAAAATTTTTGAAGCAAAGGTGTGTAGAGTCGAACCCTACCTCTTATGGGCTCCTCAAAACAACAGGTCAAAGATACAGAAATTACTTTGTATGGCGGCCATCTTGGAAAATGGCGGAATCGAAAAATAAAGTATGACGTTTGAATCTGCGGCCTCGAAGAGCCCCGGACGCAAAATTTCAATCGGATCGGAGTAAAAAAAAATTTGGACGCCATTTTGAATCCGCCGTCTTGGAAAAAAAAATGCTGTCAGACTTCCCCCTCAACTCTGAATGACATTTGGTCGAGCACCACCCGTCTATCTCGACTGGTTTCTGAGATATTCGCGTTTAAATTTCGTATGGCGGCCATTTTGTTTTCGCAATTTTGAAAAAAAATACCGGTTCACCCATAGGCTGGCTGTTCTGAGCGACTTTAGTTCCGGGCAAACTCGATAGGGCAAGTCGTTGCGGAGAGCTGCCCCATGTGTCAAGTCAGTTTCCACGTTAAGGTCGGTTTTGCATTTTTTTTGTACTTGTGATAAAATTTCTTATGCGATGATGTATAAAGTCGAACCCTATTCCTAAAAGCTGCTATACAACACAAATGAGTCTATGAGTCTGACATTACTTAGTATGGCGGCCATCTTTGAAAATGGCGGAATCGAAAAATTTAGTATGGCGTTTGAATTTGTGGTCTTGAAGAACCCCGGATGCAAAATTTCAATCGGATCGGAGTAAAAAAAACTTTGGCCGCCATTTTGAATCCGCCATCTTGGAAAAAATTATAGCTCATCAGATTACCACTGCCACCTTGAACAACATTTGGTCGAGCACCACCCACCTATTGCGAATGGCCTCTGAGATATTTGCGTTTCAATTTTGTATGGCGGCCATTTTGTTTTCGCAATTTTGAAAAAAAATTACCGGTTCACCTATTGGCTGGCTGTTCTGAGCGACTTTTGTTCCGGGCAAACTCGATAGGACAAGTCATTGCGGAGAACTGGCCAATGTGTCAAGTCAATTTCCACATTCAGGTCAATTTTGCTTTTACTTGTACCTTTGATATAATTTCTAATGCAAAAGTGTATTGAATCGAACCCCACCTCTTATGGGCACCTCAAAACAACAGATCAAAGATACAGAAATTACTTTGTATGGCGGCCATCTTGGAAAATGGCGGAACCGAAAAATAAAGTATGCCATTTGAATCTGTGGCCCCAAAGATCCCCGGATGCAAATTTTCAATCGGATCGGATAAAAAAAAAATTTGGCCGCCATTTTGAATCCGCCATCTTGGAAAAAAAATTGCTTAGTCAGATTTTCCCTTCAACTCTAAATGACATTTGGTCGAGCACCACCCATCTATCTCGACCGGCCTCTGAGATATTCGCGTTTCAATTTTGTATGGCGGCCATCTTGTTTTCGCCATTTTGAAAAATCTTGGACCGGCTCACCCATTGGCCGGCTGTTCTGAGCGACTTTAGTTCCGGACAAACTCGATAGGTCGAGCCGTTGCGGAGAACCGTCCCATGTGTCAAGTCAGTTTCCACGTTCAGGTCGATTTCGTATTTTTCTGGTGGTCGTGGGAGCATTTCTGATACGATGGTGTATAGAGTCGAGCCTTACCTCTTACAGGTTCTTCAAAACAGCATGTCAGTGAGTCAGTCAGTGAGTGAGTGGGTATTCAGCTATATATATTATAATAACTAGTATTTCGCGTGGGGGCCGCGGGCCCCAAGGGCCCCGCGGAGGTCCCGTGCCACCCTGTTTTGTTTTAATAATTCTAACCTTTTTTTTTTACTATATACTTTGGCCGCTTTTTTGATACCGGCCACATTGGAAACAGTGATTCATACCCTACCGCCCTGTTTTTTCATATATTTCTAACATTTTGTACTATAATCTTTGGCCGCCATTTTGTATCCGCCATCTTGGAAAAAGTATTTCGCGTGGAGGCCGCGAAGGGTAGCCTACCATCCTATTTTTTTTGTTCAAATATTTCTAACCTTTTTTTCTTTATTCATTGGCCGCCATCTTGTGAAAAGCGTTTCGCGTGGGGGCCGCGGGCCCCGCGGGACCCCAGGAGTCACCCTGCCACCCTGTTATTTATCAAATATTTCTGACCTTTTTTTACTTTATTCTTTGGCCGCAATTTTGAATCCGCCATCTCGGGAAAAGCGTTTCGCGTGGGGGCCGCGGGCCCCGCGGGACCCGCGGAGTCACCCTGCCACCCTGTTATTTTTCAAATATTTCTGACCTTTTTTTACTTTATTCTTTGGCCGCAATTCCGAATCCGCCATCTTGTGAAAAGCGTTTCGCGTGGGGGCCGCGGGCCCCGCGGGACCCGTGGAGTCACCCTGCCACCCTGTTTTTTTTTCAAATATTTCTGACCTTTTTTTACTTTATTCTTTGGCCGCAATTTCGAATCCGCCATCTTGGGAAAAGCGTTTCGCGTGGGGGCCGCGGGCCCCGCGGGACCCGCGGAGTCACCCTGCCACCCTGTTTTTCTTTCAAATATTTGTAACCTTTTTTAGTATATTCTTTGGCCGCCATCTTGGGAACAGCATTTCGCATGGAGGCCGCGGGCCCCACGGGACCCGCGGAGGGTACCCTGGCAGCCTGCTTTTTTTTTCAATTTTTTCCAGCTTTTTCTACTATATTCTTTGGCCGCCGATTTGAATTCGCCACCTTGGAAAAAGTACTTCGCGTGTGGGCCGCGGGCCCCACGGGACCCGCGGAGTCACCCTGCCACCCTGTTTTTCTTTCAAATATTTGTAACCTTTTTTAGTATATTCTTTGGCCGCCATCTTGGGAACAGCATTTCGCATGGAGGCCGCGGGCCCCACGGGACCCGCGGAGGGTACCCTGCCAGCCTGCTTTTTTTTCAAATTTTTCCAGCTTTTTCTACTATATTCTTTGGCCGCAATTTCGAATCCGCCATCTTGGGAAAAGCGTTTCGCGTGAGAGCCGCGGGCCCCGCAGGACCCGCGGAGTCACCCTGCCACCCTGTTTTTCTTTCAAATATTTGTAACCTTTTTTAGTATATTTCAATTTTGTATGGCGGCTATCTTGTTTTCGCAATTTTGCAAAAAAAATACCAGTTCATCCATAAGCTGGCTGTTCTGAGCGACTTTAGTTCCGGACAAACTCGATGGGGCAAGTCGTTGCGGAGAACTGGCCCATGTGTCAGGTCAGTTTCTACGTTCAGGACAGTTTTGCATTTTTTTTGTTCTTGTGATAAAATTTCTTATGCGATGGTGTATAAAGTCGAACCCTATTCCTAAAAGCTGCTTTACAACACAAGTGAGCCCATGAGTCTGACATTACTTTGTATGGCGGCCATCTTTGAAAATGGCGGAATTGAAAAATTAAGTATGGCGTTTGAATTTGTGGTCTCAAAGAGCCCCGGATGCAAAATTTCAATCGGATCGGAGTAAAAGAAACTTTGGCCGCCATTTTGAATCCGCCATTTTGGAAAAAAAATTAGGTTCATTAAATTACTCCGCTCACTTTGAACGATATTTGTTTGAGCACCACCCACCTGTTGCGACTGGCCTCTGAGATATTTGCGTTTCAATTTTGTATGGCGGCCATTTTGTTTTTGCAATTTTGAAAAAAAAATACTGGTTCACCTATTGGCTGGCTGTTCTGAGTGACTTTTGTTCCGGGCAAACTCGATAGGGCAAGTCGTTGCGTAGAGCTGGCCCATGTGTCAGGTCAGTTTCCACATTCAGGTATATTTTTCATTTTTTGGTACTGAGCATAAAATTTCTAATGCGACGGTGTATAGAATCGAACCCCATCTCTTATGGGCTCTTCAAAACAACAGGTCAAAGATACAGAAATTACTTTGTATGGCGGCCATCTTGGAAAATGGCGGAATCGAAAAATTAAGTATGCGGTTGGAATCTGTGGCCTAGAAGAGCCCCGGATGCAAAATTTCAATCGGATCGGAGCAAAAAAAAATTTGGCCGCCATTTTGAATCCGCCATCTTGGAAAAAAAATTGCATAGTCAGATTTCCCCCTCAACTCTGAATGACATTTGGTCGAGCACCACCCACCTATCTCGACTGGCCTCTGAGATACTCGCGTTTTAATTTTGTATGGCGGCCATCTTGTTTTCGCCATTTTGAAAAAACTTTGACCGGCTCACCTATTGGCTGGCTGTTCTGAGCGACTTTAGTTCCGGGCAAACTCGACAGCTCGAGCCGTCACGGAGAACCGCCCCATGTGTCAAGTCAATTTCCACGTTCAGGTCGATTTCGTATTTTTCTGGTGGTCACGGCGGCATTTCTGATGCGATGGTGTACCGAGTCGAGCCCTACCTCTTGTGGGTTCTTCAAAACAGCATGTCAGTCAGTGAGTCAGTCAGTGGGTATTCAGCTATATATATTATAACTAGTATTTTGCGTGGGGGCCGCGGGCCCCAAGGGGCCCGCGGAGGGTCCCGTGCCACCCTGTTTGGTTTTAATAATCCTAACCTTTTTTATTTTATTCTTAGGCCGCAATTTCGAATCCGCCATCTTGTGAAAAGCGTTTCGCGTGGGGGCCGCGGGCCCCGCGGGACCCGCGGAGTCACCCTGCCACCCTGTTATTTTTCAAATAATTCTAACCTTTTTTTACTTTATTCTTTGGCCGCAATTTCGAATCCGCCATCTCGGGAAAAGCGTTTCGCGTGGGGGCCGCGGGCCCCGCGGGACCCGCGGAGTCAGCATGCCACCCTGTTTTTCTTTCAAATAATTCTAACCTTTTTTTACTTTATTCTTTGGCCGCAATTTCGAATCCGCCATCTCGGGAAAAGCGTTTCGCGTGGGGGCCGCGGGCCCCGCGGGACCCGCGGAGTCACCCTGCACCCTGTTTTTCTTTCAAATATTTGTGGCCTTTTTTAGTATATTCTTTGGCCGCCATCTTGGGAACAGCATTTCGCATGGAGGCCGCGGGCCCCACGGGACCCGCGGAGGGTACCCTGCCAGCCTGCTTTTTTTTTCAATTTTTTCCAGCTTTTTCTACTATATTCTTTGGCCGCCGTTTTGAAACCGCCACCTTGGAAAAAGTACTTCGCGTGTGGGCCGCGGGCCCCACGGGACCCGCGGAGGGTTCCCTGCCACCCTGTTTTTTTTTCAAATATTTCTGACCTTTTTTTACTTTATTCTTTGGCCGCAATTTCTAATCCGCCATCTTGGGAAAAGCGTTTCGCGTGGGGGCCGCGGGCCCCGCGGGACCCGCGGAGTCACCCTGCCACCCTGTTTTTTTTTTCAAATATATCTAACCATTTTTTTACTTTATTCTGTGGCCGCCATCTTGGAAACAGCATTTCGCATGGAGGCCGCGGGCCCCACGGGACCCGCGGAGGGTACCCTGCTAGCCTGTTTTTCTTTTTCAAATATTTCTAGCCTTTATTACTATATTCTTTGGCCGCCGTTTTGAAATCGCCACCTTGGAAAAAGTACTTCGCGTGGGTGCCGCGGACCCCGCGGGGCCCGCGGAGGATGACCTACCATCCTATTTTTTTTATATATTTCTAAACCTTTTTTACTTTAATCTTTGGCCGCCATTTTGAATCCACCACCTTGGAAAAAATTAGGTTCATTAGATTACTCCTCCCACCTAGAACGACACTTGGTCGAGTACAACCCATCTATCTCGACTGGCCACTGAGATATACGCGTTTCAATTTTGTATGGCGGCCATTTTGTTTTCGCTATTTTGTAAAAAAAAATACCGGTTCACCCATAGGCTGGCTGTTCTGAGCGACTTTAGTTCCGGGCAAACTCGATAGGGCAAGTCGTTGCGGAGAACTGGCCCATGAGTCAGGTCAGTTTCCACGTTCAGGACAGGTTTGCATTTTTTTTATACTTGTGATAAAATTTCTTATGCTATGGTTTTTTTTTATTATTATTTTTTTTTTTTTATATGAATAGGAAGGCAAACGAGCAAGTGGGTCACCTGATGTTAAGTGGTCACCACTGCCCATAGACACCCGCAACCCCGGAGGGATTGCAGTAAAAAGGTGTATAAAGTCGAACCCTATTTCTAAAAGCTGCTATACAACACAAGTGAGTCTATGAGTCTGACATTACTTTGTATGGCCGCCATCTTGGAAAATGGCGGAATCGAAAAATTAAGTACAACGTTTGAATTTGTTGCCTCGAAGATCCCCGGATGCAAAATTTCAATCGGATCGGAATAAAAAACATTTTGGCCGCCATTTTGAATCCGCCATTTTGGAAAAAAAAATAGGTTTTGAATTTTGAAAAAAAAATACTGGTTCACCTATTGGCTGGCTGTTTTGAGTGACTTTAGTTCCGGGCAAACTCGATAGGGCAAGTCGTTGCGGAGAACTGGCCCATGTGTCAGGTCAGTTTCCACGTTCAGGACAGTTTTGCATTTTTTTTGTACTTGTGATAAAATTTCTTATGCGATGGTGTATAAGGTCGAACCCTGTTCCTAAAAGCTGCTATACAACACAAGTGAGTCTATGAGTCTGACATTACTTTGTATGGCGGCCATCTTGGAAAATGGCGTAATCGAAAAATTAATTATGCCGTTTGAATATGTGGCCTCAAACAGCCCCGGATGCAAAATTTCAATCGGATCGGAGTAAAAGAAACTTTGGCCGCCATTTTGAATCCGCCATTTTGGAAAAAAAATTAGGTTCATTAAATTACTCCGCTCACTTTGAACGATATTTGTTTGAGCACCACCCACCTGTTGCGACTGGCCTCTGAGATATTTGCGTTTCAATTTTGTATGGCGGCCATCTTGTTTTTGCAATTTTGAAAAAAAAATACTGGTTCACCTATTGGCTGGCTGTTCTGAGTGACATTTGTTCCGGGCAAACTCGATAGGGAAAGTCGTTGCGGAGAGCTGGCCCATATGTCAGGTCAGTTTCCACATTCAGGTCAATTTTTCATTTTTTGGTACTTAACATGAAACTTCTAAAGCGACGGTGTATAGAATCGAACCCCACCTCTTATGGGCTCTTCAAAACAACAGGTCAAAGATACAGAAATTACTTTGTATGGCGGCCATCTTGGAAAATGGCGGAATCGAAAAATAAAGTATGCGATTGAAATCTGTGGCCTAGAAGACCCCCGGATGCAAAATTTCAATCGGATCGGATTAAAAAAAAATTTGGCCGCCATTTTGAATCCGCCATCTTGGAAAAAAAATTACTTAGTCAGATTTCCCCCTCAACCTTGAATGACATTTGGTCGAGCACCACCCACCTATCTCAACTGGCCTCTGAGATATTCGCGTTTCAATTTTGTATGGCGGCCATCTTGTTTTCGCCATTTTGAAAAAACTTTGACTGGCTCACCCATGGGCTGGCTGTTCTGAGCGACTTTAGTTCCGGGCAAACTCGATAGGTCGAGCCGTCGCGGAGAACCGCCCCATGTGTCAAGTCAATTTCCACGTTCAGGTCGATTTCGTATTTTTCTGGTAGTCGGGCAAGCATTTCTTATAAAACGATGTATAGAGTCTAACCTCAACTATTACAGGTTCCTCCAAACAACTCTGGGGTGAGTCAGTGAGTCAGTCAGTGAGTGGGTATTCAGCTATATATATTATAATTTTGTACGTAGCACTGGGCTGGGCTCAAAGTCATCATAATACGTATATTGGCTGTATGCTGATGCTACACAACCAAATTACGCTAACTCCTTCAAGTCTATTGTCTGCATATGCACACGTAGGTCTGAGTGCGTGCCAGCTAATTACCACTCCATCTAACAAGCATTCTCTCGTTGTTTTTCTGTGAAAGGATTACTTTTTTAAAGCGACTTGGGTCTGCGTCAGTCGGGAAAACTCACGGTTATTATGCGGCACGTTAACACTGGATAAATAGTAAGTCCGCGGAGCACCAATGCAAATGAACGTTTTTTTATGTCTCCTACTGCGGCATTGCATTCGTCTCGTGGAGAATTAAACCGTACTGTTGAAAAGGTTTAACATGAATGAGAGCGGTTACGTCTTAACAATGCAACTACCAACAACATCAGAAACTATCTTTAAAGTTAATTGTCTGCAATTTTATGTCTGAGCGTCGAAATGCTAGACGTGCTAACTTTTGCAACATGCAGGAAGTTTTGTTGTTTCAGGTGCTGAATAAAATAATTACGAAATTTTTTCACCTTAGGTATGCAGTGATTCCCCGTACGCCATCTATTCGTTTTAAATAAAATCTAAAAACGAAACAACTGAAAGTGAGAAATGTGTCTTCATTGAGAGTAAATATATGTATATATACAGCCAAGAAAAAGTTAAGTGTAAAGTTATTAATGTGTTAAACGAGCGTTTGTGGAAATAATGCAACCTGCAATGAATTCACTTCAATCGTAAATCAATGAAATAAAATTAATGGCCTGTAGCTTGTTGGACAAATGTTCCTAAGTATAATGTTGACGGAACAAAGATATATATACGAATATATAATATGTACATAATATTATAAAGAGGAAAGAGTTGATTGTTTGTTATGTTATGTGTGAGTGTACCTATTTTCCACGACTTGACTTCACCATATCGCGGAGATAGCAAAGTAAAGTTATATAAAATGCTTTGTCCTGAATGACTGACTGACTGACGAATCAATGCACAGCCTGAACCGCTCATTGCAGAGATCTAAAACTTGGAGGGCGTGTTCTTTGTATGACGTAGCCATCCGATAGGAAAGGATTTTCCGAAATTCTACCTATAAAGGGCTGAAAAAGGGGGGCCAAAGTTTGTATGGGATAACGTGATTCTTTGGTCCAATCTACTTACTTAAAATTTTGCATAAACATTCTATAAATGAATTGATGGAAGAAATGTTTCGTATTTTCTTGAAATTCATCCTCTAAAGAGGTTAAAAAGGGGTAGTAAGTTATTTTGGTTACGATTATGCTTCGAAGTTGATTTTCTAAACGACTGAAAATTAGAACACATAGAAAAATCGGAAAAGTAAAGCTATGGCCGGGAATCGAACCTGGATCCTCGTCATTCCGTGACGCGTGTTATACCCCTACACCACCCATAGCAGGTGGGTAACCCTTCAAATTTTTCTATCTGTTACTAGCTGTCACGTGACCTTGTTACTATGCGAATTTTTGTCGCCAAGCGTCATCTGTTTGAATGATGCGTCTGTACGACACAATTACAAACTCCCGTGGAACATCTACTGCTCAACAGGGACGAGAGAAGGATACTAAGAATTGATGCAAATTCAATCAGCATCAGCGACAAGAATTTCTACGCCGATCATGACCATAAGCAGACCGATTGCATGACGTACTTCTCGCAACACCAATAACTCGCGAGACACCTTCACATACAACCATCATACAACGCATGCATACTCATAATACTATACATGTAGGATCACGTGATTACGTAGACGTCTGAACCGCGCGTCTGTACAGGAAATGGCCCGCAGATGAGCTGTGACAGTCGAAAGCAAATAAACGTAAATATACAACGTTTCCATACATTCTAATTTCCGTGTGTTTGGATGGGGTGTCTGTAGGGTTCGTGATTGGTGGGCCATTAAATGAAGAACTTTGCATTAAAAATTTATTAAATAAAGGAATTGTATTAGAAGATCGCATAGCAGATAGCCTAGCGGTGAGAGAGCCTGACTACGAAGTCTAAGTCCCGGGCTCGATCCCCGGCTAGGGCAAATAATATGTAAGATGAGTAAAAATATTTTTTAAGTTAAATGTGTATTTAAGTATTTATTAAACTATTATAAGTGCACACTTTAGTTATTCCGTTAGCTAAGTATCCGATACAAACTTAAGCAGTTAAGAACATACAAGCTTAAGTATTTTGGAACTGGGTCTATTGGTGTCGATTGTCTGGTTATACTTTATTTTCAACAAATTTCGAAAGGTTTTGCTGTTGGATGATGTCCGTCTGTAATGTCCGTAACGAAGCTGATATGATAATTTGATAAAGGAGAAAACCAACTATTTTAAACACAACATTTATTCGAAGAAAAAGTAACATGGAATAGAGCAATAAGTAATAAGACCAGAACACATTTTAACTTTTACCCATTTCCATTTCCCAATTGACATTAACATGCCGTAAATACAATTTCTATAAAAATGTTTTCAATAAAACGCAATACACCAGCTAATTTGAAAGACAGACGTATATTAGTATGAATTTTATTCACAACGGAAGGTCTTAAACGAAGTAGGTGGATGGCCTGTCAAACTAAGAAATGAATCTACAGGGCGAATTTTATGAAATATGTATTTTTCTTGGAAACTGACGCATGAATAATGTGATAGCACCTACGAAATATGCGATGAAATAAGTACAAAAATATATGTGAGGTCACGAAGCGACACGAGCAGCCTTAGTGTCTTCATAAGCTATTCTTCAGACAAGCTTATTTTACTACCTAACAGAGCACTGGAATAATTCAATTCTTTAAAAAAAATCTTCACCTAACCTGGAAACTGTGAATTCGGTTTGATAAACAGCAAAAGGGAGCCGAAGGTTCAAATAGAATACTCATAAATCAGAAACCAATACGACAACTGACTAAATGAATAAGATAGACCTTGTGACGAAGTCGGTAACCAAATGAATCGCGTGTCCGGCGAGGGAATTATTATTATGCCTCCCGTTTTTCAAGTTATACTGGCGGCGCGGCGAGTCGACGGGTTTCTGAGAAAGCAGGGTACTGGGCTACCCTGCTGGCACCTGAGAATACCGCTAACTAATAGCCTGCTCCCCCAGCCTACCTGTACCTGCCGCATTCGCAGTTAGCGTCAATCAACACTATATTGCGGCACAGCAACACAGGCGTCGATAAATTTCATAGATCGTTACATTTTTTTAAATATTTTGAAGGTTTATTTGTTTCCCATGGATTCATGACTTTGATTGCATCATGTTTTATGCTCGCATATTTGCATCATAAACGTACAATTCGTTTACTTATAAAACTCACTGTATTTGTTTTGTTACATTGATGACATTACGATTAGAGTAATGCAAAAGTGACAGTTCTATTTATTTTTGATCACAGTTTAAATTTAAATAAGTTTTAATAAAAAAAAAAACGTTTTTATGAATAGTTTTTTTTTGCTAAGCGCATTTTTGCTGACTTTACTTGCATTGTCATCACTCCTACCCTACACAACTAACACGACAAGTTAGAAAATAATATAACAGCTCAAATTTTCTGCTCTTAATTGTCTAATAATTAAGATTATTTATTGCTATTACTATGCTAAGCCACCTCCCATCGTCTTTAGATCTAGATCTAATTTTATTGTTAACTTCAACGCCGCCTCTGTTTGAATCCTACTGATTAATACAGAATGTCTTGTCGTCTTAAGGCATCCGCTGTTTGTATTTGTATAAATACTTAGATTTTGCATTGTGTAAAATAATTTACATAGTATAAATTAATTAGTCATTGTCTCTGGTCATAAAATCGAATTTGGGACCCGATTTTTGAAAGCACATTACTCTAAGATTAGATAGAGATCAAAATAAAAGTAGAGTAAAAGAAAATTATTGCTCTCATTAAACTTGCCAACTACTCGAAATTTTTACTTGAGCTACTATGTCAGTTTTGTAGCGACACACAGATCAGATCCTTGCCACTAGATTGCCACACTTGAATGGATGGTGTGGTGGAGTGACGTCATTTCTAAAATCGGTCCATTAGACACAGAGCTTTTTTGAATTTATGTTAGTACGTCACTTCAATTGTTTATGTCGAAGTGGTAAACTTTCACATAAGTATCAGGCAATTTATTCACAGTTTCTTTGTTTGGCTGTTTGCTGGCTCAGACTCTAATTCATTGTTAGTAAGCAACGGCGACAGCAGGCGGCGCCCCCAGCGTCCTGTGATAAGGACTCAATCACCTGCCCCTGACAGCGAGTGACTCCAGCCGCTCACAACACCCTCCTCGTGTATCAACGATTTTTATTAACAATATTTATCTACCATTATTATGCAAGGAGTGTGCTCTGTCGATAAGACTCTATTACTTCTTTCACCGGCTGCCTCTGCCAGATTGGGCGAAGCTTGAAAATTGAAATCACCCGATAATAATAACATTTCTTAAAAGGGTACTGGAATCTCTAAGTAAAAATAACTTCCCGGCTTTGTGTTGGCGCGCAATATTGATTGGATGAAGAATAAAACAACATTGTTTTTTTGGGTGATTTGCTTCAATTTAAATCCATTGGAATTGGAACCCTTTTAGATACACCTACTTAAAATTGAGCATTTCTAAAAAGTTTATACTTAGGTACATTTTATTTACGGTTCCAACTTGCAAAAAAATGCAGGAAGATAGGGTGAGTGAAACCGAGCGCAAGTCTCCCAAATTTATCTAATTCTTTGTACTTACTGAAACTGGAAATTCTGGTGGGCGAAAGTATTTAGCTCGTGGCAGGTAGGCACCTCGAATTACAAATCAGTCGTAAGTGAAGTGGCTAAACTTTTTTAGAAATGCTCAATCTTAAGAAAAAGTATTGGAATGCTGATGTATGGTAGAGTGGGTAAATGAAGTTGTAATTCGCCAGCTCTACCATAATGCTGTTTGAATATCTAAATACTAGGTACCTATTATGTATTCAGTATTTACATAATACAAAGGATTGGTGTATTAAGTAAGGTAAGATGGTGCAAGCACAGATTTTCGTCTGTAATATGTAGCTAAGCTATGAAACAAAATGCGAAAAGGTGCTGCTGTTGAAGTGCTTTTGAGAGTATGGGCATGGATTTACAGGATTTTAATATTTAAATCGGCAATTAGAATATAAACGGTGGGTTACATCGGGAATATAGAAACCAATATTTGTAGAATTTTGGTTTCTGACTGTTAGCAGAAATCAAAAGCTTTCGAAGTCCTTATTCAAGTGTGCGTGTATTCGAATAGCAATGGCAAAACTTAAGTTAGGTACTTGAAACATTTGTGAAGGTGTTTTTTTAACGGCTTTCGAGCTTAGCGTCGTGTGTTTAAGGTGTAGGAGGCGCGCGCACTGGCGGTGGCGGCTGGCTGCGGCCAGCGGGCGCGGGGAGCGGGGCTCATCCTTGCCACTCGCCGCTTGGCGCCTCGCGCCGCTCAGTCAGCGCCTGACCGCGGGGGGACCACTGTCGCTCCGCCGACCACCCGCCACACACGGGTTCGCTAACCTCCCCCATACATCGCATCTCTAGTGTTATATCAACAGATACATTTTTTAAAACAAAACAAAAAAACAATCACCACCTTGTTCAGTGAACTCCGCCGCAACCGGCTTCGAACTCGATTTGTGATTGTTTGAACTGACAGTGCGCGGCGTGTTGTGCTTTTCCTATCGATAACATAACCTGTATGAATTCAAGGGCATAGAGGACCATAACTAATTCGTTTTTTGGAAGCTGTGTGGCGCGATTCGAGCGGGTCTAGCCTCGGTGTACTTGTAAAATATAAGTGGGCGTATTCGAAAGTTTGAAAATCGATCGGGGTGACGTGCGTGCGTGGGATTGAGTTTATATAATCTTTGTTTACCTTGGGAATATGCACTGTGCTTACTAGGCTAGGTAACAACCTATTCCTTGTGGCCGTGCATGCACACTGCGGCGTTTTGTCTGCGGTCTAGTTGAACCTAACGGGTAAGTTGTCTCCAAAACGCACTGTTATTTTCACTTTTGACAAATTTGGCGTCATGTAGCTATTGGCTTGTTTAATGTTTGCCTGTACCTCCGATGTTAACCATATTATTTTTAGAATTTTACTCGATTTAATTTTTTTATCAGTCTACCTAACTTATTTCACACGTTTATTTATCGATGCGATTATTTACTTACTTACATGCTTATATTATTTAATGGGTAGATACCTATAGCTGCTTTTAGATAGACGAAGCTTTCTTTCTTAATAGGTACCGATAATATAGTGTGAGCGCTTTTAACCCGCTGGCCAAAACCTGTCACATCGTTTTCGTGATCATTTACATAAATAAACGGTGCTTGCGAAAAAGTCTTTCATTTGATAAGCCTCTTCCATAAGGTCAATAGAACCATTAAGGTAATCCGATTTTGGCAACACAACACCAATATCAACATCCTGGCTTTCTATGCCAGCCACATCATCTAAGTGAATAGTGAAATTTTATCCTTTCTTGTTTTGCGTGGGCATACAATAAATATTTAATTATTACTAAATCGAAGTAATAGACAAGATTGAACTTCAAAACTGATGCTTGAAGATACCTTTGACTGGAAGAAATCCCTTAAAGGGATAAATCCGCCTTTGTGCATGTATCTCAGTGTATGTCAATTGTATTTGTCTTGTTTATTTTGCTCAATAAAGAGTTTACATACATACATACATACAAACATACCTTTGAAGTTGCATGTATTCATCAGGCATCAGGCAGACGTACCTACACCTAGTCAAATAATGCAAAATATTAAATGCACAAAGTAAGCACACGAGAGGACCAAGCATAATACAGAAGGCATCTGTGAACGTGGACCTTTGTCACTATAGGGATTCCTCACACTGTGCTGAATAAATGAGTTCGGTGGCCTTTGGTATGCTAATGTAAGTCGAAATCAAAGTGAGCTTAAGTTAGCACTGCTTTGCTTTGATTAGGTTTATAGAAAATATTATGTACAAAAAAAGGGATGTTACATTCAACCTTTTCAGCCCAATACCCTTGTTGCCCCAACCCAAGATACTGTTGGATGTTCTTATTACTAAAAAGATAATAATACTTATTATGAAACTTTAACATCAACAAGTTTGTAAAATACAGAGGGATGTTACAGGTTTCAAAGCGTGTATTCAAAACCACTGCGTGAAATTTGTAGTCGGTCAAATGAGTAGATTTTACAAAAAAAAACTGGTTTCAAAGGAACGTGAGAACTCCACGCTTTCGGTTCAGAATTCAGATCACTTTCCGAAATTATTGCAACAGCAAAAACTGAAAAATGGAAACATGTGTAGCCCTTTGTTGAATTTTTCCGAAGTTTTTAAATTGGCAAAAGCAAGACGGGACTATGTTTAAAGATTGGCTGATAAGAAATGCGCAAAGCTTGCAGCTGACTTGTAGACTAGGAAAGAGGCTTTTTCTTTCAGACAGTCAGTCCATATTTCATGAGCACCAGCCGAGCTACAATAGCGTCGCGATGAGGTCGTCGGACGGGCGTAGACAAGCTTTTTATATTTATACACCGGTATGGTTATATTTTGCATCAGATTTGACGTATTGATCCATATTCCATCAAAGCTCGTTACTAGCAATGAATTAACCTACAAATGATTGAATTTGGCGGTACTTTGCTTAGGCTTATATGTATTTATAAACTGAAATTGGTTACTTACCTCACTATTCCGTAACCACATGTACGAGACAGGAACTTACTTAAATACAAAATGAACTTCTGTAATATATCGTGGGATTACATAGGTAATGCTTTAAAACAAAAAGACAAGGTTCGCATTTCGGGAGGTGTGTTTTAACGGTCGGTCGGCTGCCAGCCCGAGTGGCGGTAGCGATTTCTGCCACACGGGACTCCCATTATACATGACGTTATCCCCCGCCTTTAGGCTATTCAATAATGCATTTGACCACCTTCATAATTTAATGGCCAGACATGTAACTTTATCCCGCAAGGTAAATATTACGTTGCCCAAAATAATTAGTAACTGTAATTCATGAACATGCGAAAGGATTATATTGGGTTGAACAAAGCGGACCGTAAATAGTAAGCGCATAAGATAGATACCACAGCCGAAACCGAAATAACTCTCAAGAGTGTCATTATACCCGAGGGAAATTAGAAGGAATTATGTAGCATAAATATCATTCACCTACCATTTTGTAGCTCGTAAATAAAAAAGATGCAGAAGAGTCTGTTTCGAATCTAAAATCACATTCAAATTATTGTGGCTATATGGCCAAGAACTAACTGCAAATAGAACTACTAATGTGTACACTGTACATATTTGTAAACAAACCCAGCCGGGTGCTGACGTTATGAGATTTGAGTATGTAGGTACTACGTTGAGTCACGACTCGGGATCTAGAGGTAGTATGATGGCATCGCCTACAATATCTCAATGAGGCAAGTTACGGAAATAAAGTAATAAATATGGTAGATAATGATATTAGTGAACAAAATTCACTTTTTATTAATAGGATTTACCGTGATGACCGAATTAATTCCGTACGGCGTTCACGCCACGTCAGCAGTCATGTCCCTGAAGCTAATGTGCGCTGAATGCAAAGACTACTAACGTCCCTCCCATATTACCGTTCCCGAGGGACAAAACAACATTCCATACACTTCCTGCTACCGCGCGTATCAACAGAGTATACGTCACATATAATGCGGGAGATACTTCGGCACTGGCAAACTTAACCAACCCCATAAATACGAAACACGCGGTACAGTTGTAGGTATTTGCTTTAATCTTAACAATGAATACCATTTACAAAAGGATTAAGTGATTTGTTAATAATAAGCATTCTCGGAAGATAATAAATGGAATCAATAGTTTTAGGGTGGTCTCCCTTGTACAGCTCAGGGCTTTAATGAGGATTACAATACGAATCCATTTCTGTAGCCATCTAGAGTTCTCAATACGTTCTTTGAAACGATCTTATTTATTTCAGCAATAGTTTATTTACGTTTATATATAGTATGTTGTAATTAACTATTGTCGATGTTTCGTATATTTATTATGTATTAGTTACAAGATAAAATCAATATGTTTCATTTGATTTCCCGGGATCGTTATTATCGCGCAGATAACACATTGATTGTTTGATAAAAAGACACGTACGTCTCTTTGAGATGTTTAGTTTTACCTTCTTAATGCAGTGAAATAAGTGAACACAACGAATTTAGCACCATAAGTTAAGGGATAAAACGATGACCGCCGCTTGCCAAATCTCATTATTTATGGTTCAAAGGGTCTTTCCTCCACTATCTCTTTCGAAGAGAATAACTTTTACCTTGCCAAGTATTTATAGCCTTGCTCTATTTAAGGATCAAGAAAATAGTTCAAAGCAACTTAAAGGTTGTAAACATAATTTAACTACCCATTAAATTTTATATAGGTAGTAATATTTTACCGCATACGGTGTTCTTGGATGTGTGTGTGACGTTCTAACTATAAAGTTAATTAGTTTCAATTAATGCAGGTATAGGCAGGTCAGCACGAGCGCAGGGTTCGAGGTTGAACTAATTTTGCTACCAAACATTATCAGTCCAATTAACCCAGGTAAAACTAAAGCCAAATGAAACATTAACTTTAAAAATTTACTAGCGTTTTTTCAGCGTACCTTACCTAATTGTACCTTACCAGTTGATTATGTGACACAATATTTATAGACAGAGAGATGAAATAATGTTACTAAGGTATACTTCTTAATTGTTATGAATTTAAGCAATATGAATTAACACATCTTCAGTAACACAATTATTTGGACCGAGACAGACCGGAACCGTGGAGCGCAGTCAAGCGAACTGCGCTCAAGGTCGCACACGCTTAAATAATCCAGCTAAACAACGAGACTGATTCATAAGCATAAGCATAAGCATGCATATATTAAACAACAGGCATAACTCATTTAGCATAACTCAACTAACAAAAGACGGAGAACATCATCTTTTTAAACAACTAAATGTGCGATGCTAATCTTCGCTTGACATCATCTACTTATTATGGCCACGATATTTATCTACTATAACTATATTGAGTAGAGAAGCCACAAATACCAAACTTATGGGTCAGTCTTCAATTATACAGTTTTGTCAGCATTCAGTATTCACAATTGTTGTTACTTGGTAGGACCTATTAAAGCTGCTTAGCTACAATTACTGATTACCTAAATGTTTACCCCGTTACATATAAATATTAAAATTTCGATTGATTGCAATAGATTCTAGTTTTGATCTAGCGTGACGCCATCGGAGTCAGTCCACTTCTCTCTCGTACTGCTTTGCGAAATGTAGAGCGGCTGCTAACACGAGCATGTATCATGCCCCATCAGCCACATCTTCAATCTAAACTGAAACGAATTCTCGTAAACAAAGTAATAATTTATGAGCGATCGTTGTTCTCTGCTTCACCATAAGCAAACTAGAATAGTTCAAGTTGAAATAAGTACATGAGAGTCGCGTGACTGCAGTCAGTCGCGGCAAGATTTCTCTAAGACCTTATAAAAACAAGACGGTTTGAAATATCGTTTACTCTATTATTTGAGTCCAAAAACGTTTTATCTACTCATTGTTGCATTGGAAAGAAAATTGCTGTGGGACATGCGATTTAGATTTAAGACAACTAAACTAGATACCTACTTGCTGCATAACACTCATAATAGGCAATGGTCAGGAGAACAGCGAAGTGCGACATTTTCCAAATAAAGTGTCGAGACTGAAGATGGTTTTAGAAAGTGAAAGTGTCGTCGACAAGCGTCGGATCCAGTGCAGCGGGGGCGGCGATTGCGAGCTGTGCGATAAACAGCCGTGTATACTAGCTAGTCGATGAACGTCCTGCAATTTGACTCTTAATACTTCATTCTTAGCAATTGATCTTTATCTGTGTAATACAACACCATTGCATAAGTATAGACCATTTTAGATCTGCAATGTTAATAGTGAAAACGAATGAATCGCAGCTAACGCTTGTTAATCGTAATAAAATGAGGACTTCAGCCACATCAGATCTAGGTGTTATTATTATGTGACATAAGAAAGAAGTTCATATTTAAACAAAGAAATCCCATTTAAATATTATGTTTGAATATCACAATTACCCGTTATCTTTTTTATCTAACCACCAACTTCAGATACTGAGATAAATGGAGAGCGTAAAAGTGCATACATAGCTGTTTTTTGTATTATTATTCTACGTCGAAGTCATATTTTAATACAATTTAATTCATCATTGAATACCGACTCTTGCATGAAACGCAACAATGCGCCATAATCCTTATACGGAATCTAGAACTCAGACATGCTTCTAGTGCGCGTTCACTGAAAACTTGATAGCTGGCTGGTTTTAGATGAAAAAGTAAAGTTGTCATGGATAAATGGCTGAATCGGATCGCGGCGACGTTCCGAGTACGATGCGTATTAGGTATCGATCTGGTGAACGCCTCAGCTGCGCCGCCCCACATTTCACGCTCGTCGTCAATCGCAACGAGTACGCTCACTTAGCCGCTGTGCTACGTGGTCGATCTTATTTACGGATCATAACATTCGATACAAATAGAACATGAGATTTGCAACAAGGAGAGCAGAAATGTTGTATTGATGGGTAAACCTTATCAACTCAATGGAGTTTGTAAGGCAAATATCAGTAACCACATATTAAATCAAGGTTGACAAGGTTGCTCGATGATATTTATGCAAATTCTTGTGGCGGAAGTATGATCATATTTGTTCGGATGTACTATATTACATTTTGGTGGGGCGGGAGGGCTATAATCGATATGGTATAATATGATACTATCAATGATAAGTAAGCCGGTTGTTCGGTAGGGCTCGGGTCTCCGCTTGCATAACTGCCAGATGTGCTGTGACTCATGCCGATAGTAGGTGTCGCATTAACATAAGAAACACGCATAAGTAATAAATCATTCATTAGCTCTCAATAGGAAATCATGTCAACAGTTCTATTTATAATAATAACCTAATTTTTTTGTATTTTGTTTTCGTTTTCTCATTGCGCAGCGTAACTTACACGTTAGTTATTCCAATACCTTTAGCATGAGAAAAAGGAGTTACATTACCAATAAACTCATATTAAGTACTTACACGTAATAGTTGCTTACATGCTATTTAGACCGTGAGAAATACTGGAAGGAAATTGCTTTACGCCATTAATATCGTTCGAGGTAACAATAAGTATCGACGCGGTAACATTATCCGCTATTACGCGCGTTGTTTTTACTTGCATTCACTGCGAGTCAATCGTACGAATCAATTGGCAGTAAAAGTTTCACGTGTTATACCTAACGTATGTTATTATTTGGGCCATTGAACTAACGGGAGTGCGTTCTCCACGTGTCGTGCCGCGGATTATCGTGACCGGCCTGCAATAGACTAATAGCTGTTCTGTAATGCGCTTCGAAAAGCCATCATATATTACGAGGGAACACTGATGTGGTTAAATAATGCATACGTTGCATGCCTATAAATGGTACTTCTGGCATTTCGTGATTTGTTCGGAGTGTTGAATAAGTAAGTAACGCAATTGTAACACAACAACCCTGCTTTAGCTTTCACGACTAGAGCAATAATAAAGTAGCTAGCAGCAGTAACATGGTCTGCACCTACGAGTATTTATTGTAATACATTGAGTTTAATAGCACATAGTACCTATAGGCTAATATTTGTACCAATCGACCATTACAATCATCTTCACAAATCATAAACAATCCTCATGTAATTCCTCATTCAAAACCATCACATAACATCATTGACTTTGAGTCATATTAGTTTATCTTAATTATCACACTAAAATCCTTGTCAATATGTTCATAGAATCGCAGCCGCCCGTACCTCTTCCGAGGACTGCGATTCGTAGTCATCGGACAATGAAAAAAAACTCTATTGTAAAAATAAACAAGCAATATCAATTTATTGAATCCGTCGTTATTTTTCGGAAATCCAAATTAATGAACAAAGTACATTTAGTATGTTCCTCTACTAAAACAACAACAAACAACAATCACTAATCGTTTAGGTACAGCCGAAAGATTTTAATACGAAAAGTTAATTGCATGTTTGCTGAAATGACAGGACATGAGCATCGATAAGAACCATGGCAAATAAGATACGTGAGACCACGGCTCGGCGGGCGCAGGGCGAGCGACGCGTACCCGAGAAATAACCGAGCCCTGTGGTGGCTTTGCCCAGGCATTGTTTGGACGATTTTAATTAAAATCGATCGACGCCATGCGATATCTCCATCAGACGGATTACTCTTAACGCTGTCCCAAAAACAGCTTCATAGAAAACCTGTAATTAGGTAGGACTGTGACTAATTTAGGAGGAATTAATATTTTAATCTCATAATTAGGGTTCCGTAGTCAACAAGGAACCCTTATAGTTTCGCTATGTTCGTCCGTCCGTCCGTCTGGTCGGTCCGCGGCTTGGTCAGACATCCTTATATGGGGTTACCTACATAATTAACTACTCCGAAAAAATGGTAAAAGAAAATCTTAAACAAAATACCTCCCCCTATATGTAAAGTGGGGATCTTTTTTTTCCTCATTTTTCCCATAGTGTGTGGGTCATTGGAAAGGTCGTTCAAAAATATTATTGATGTGGTATAGTTTGTGGTGTGGTTTGTGTCACAAGGTAGAAAAATGATGTACGGCGAGGGCGCTACATTGAATTCAGAATGCAGCGAATGATTCTACAATAGAAAAACACACAAACGTAATGAGGGATTCAAGTATTAACGCCTAAGATGAAAATAATTTTGCTCCCGAGTGGCTTATTCAACTTTTCACACCGAACATAAAAAAACCTGAAAAAATAATTCTAAATGTAATTAAACATCTATCAGCATAGAAAATGGTGTGGTTTTACTTTTATCAACTTCAAAAAATTGCATTTGCAAAAAACACTTCGAAAACCCTTGAACAGAAAAGTTGCACTTTAATCCCTCTCGACAGGGGGGAGCAAAGCTTACTTTTCGAATGAGAGGTGTGAAAAAACTATTTTTCGATACAGTTATCCGTTTACGACATATTAATCTCTAAAGTTCTAACTATCGTTAGAGTCATCTCCCCCCCTTTCCAGCTAAACGGTTGTATTTGGATAGGTGAAAAAATTCATGGTAATAGTATAATATAACGAAATTTAAAGGAAAACTGTCACAGCTAGGTTGGCTTTACCATGTAACGAGTAATAGTCGACCTACTAATAAAATGTACCTATTTGAAACCATGAACTATGTTCATAGTATAGATATAATTGGGTAGGTATAGGTATCGAATCAAAATGAAGAATAATAACTATGTTCATAATATCCGCTTAATGTGACAGACAACTACGGAACTCTACACTGCGCGTGGACCGACACGCTCTTAGCCGGTTTTTTGCCTTTGATGTAGCAACTTACAACATGTAATTCGAAATGTTTACTAGAAAAGGCTTTATAAAGCTACAAAGTACGTACTTACCTATATTAAGAACATTACTTACTGAAAAGCTTATGTGTGTGTCAAAACATAAATGACATCATGCATGTAGGTACAGACCTAACTATTTCAAGATGTTTTATCGATGAGCAAAGCGATAGAGTACATATTTATTTTTAAAGTTGTCTCAAAATCTGTAAATTTTTATTTAGTCAACAAGGCGTAGAAGGCGCGGCAAGGTCGATGTCTACCCAATGATATCATGCTGTCGCGGCAGTCGTAACCCAATCAACCGCTTATTGTGAATGTGAGGACTGACGTGTGATTTACCGGCGTTGGTATTACATTATTTCGGCTCTCGGTGTCTAATGAAACTAAATTAGAGAAGAAATTATAATAATATCATTCATGCAAGACGCCTGTTATTTACAAACTAAGGCGTCTTTACTGTACAGTCGAGTTCTCCAAAATCTATGCAGCCAACTGTAATATCTAAATACGCTTCATATGTATGTAACTAAAAATAAGGTATATGTGTAGATATTTTTAAACGGTCGGCTGTATAGATATCGGAGAACTCGACTGTACATATAAATTCGACAGAACCTGTAAGTATCGGATCCAGAGTAATAAAACAAAATCCCTCGTTTTATCTATCTAATCGATCGATTTTATATCGTATCGTCATAAAACCAAAACGATTTACCTCCTGTACCTAATACTTTCCTCATCTATATTTATTAGATTTGCTTTTCGATACCATAATTATGTTACGACTGGAGATGCAAGACCTGCAATGCGATTTTATTTATAACTAGCTTCTGCCCGCGACTTCGTCTGCGTAGAATACATAAAAACCTTCCTCTTGAATCACTCTATCTATTAAAAAAAACGCATCAAAATCCGTCGTGGTTTGGAAGATATAAGCATACATAGGGACATAGGGACAGAGAAAATGACTTTGTTTTATACTATGTAGTGATAGTGATAAGTGCAACTCGTTTCGCTAGATCGAAAATTAAGACCTTTGCCCACTACACCATATCATACTATGACCGTAACCGACACCCGTACACCTTGCCTTGTCTCAGTAGTACGATTAGTTAGACAAAGTCAGGTATACTAGTGAGGGCTACGGTCATAGTATGGTACAGTTTCGTGGGCAAAGACCTTGATTTCGTTACGTAATTTTTTTCATCAAAATAAACGTATTAATAGCTGTTTCGCCGCTGTCATTAGCACGTAATGGATGTAAAGGTTACCGATATCCCCGCCCAGCATTGTGCCCAAAATTAATGGTTTTTGTTATTACATTGGTTAGGAGTAAAGCGTTTATTGAAAGCGTTCGACGGGCACGGGCCATTCACGCAGTGATTGACAAATTGCCGGCGAGCCCCGCGATGATTAACCCCGGCCGCCGTGCCGGTGCCGGTGCGATTCTGAGACACCTTTTTTCATTTCTCATGTGTAACCTGCCGAATAGCACTTAGGAGGGTCACGAAGCGACGTTCTGTACGCGTAGCGGCCCATTACAGCGTCTAAACATAAATGTGGTACATTGTAGGACCTGAGCGCTAACCTTGGTCCGAACAATTGCGAGACTCGGTCTGACCTCTACTCCACATCAGCATATAGTAAAAGTATCAATGATACATGCTGTATAAACATCATTATAATTAAGAAAACCGGCTTATATACAATGGTAGTTATAATTTTCGTTCATCTAACAAATCATGGTATATATACCCTCGGGCCAAATCCGATTTTTGTTTTCGATCTGCGTAGTGAATGTTTCATCTTGAGAAAGCTCTGACATTTGGATAAAATTGTAGCTTCTTATGAGAGATTTAATTATGACGAAGTCGTATGTAGTTGCAAATTGTAGAAATGCAATGGATCAATTAAAGCATAAGTACGGCTGCAAGGAGTCGCCGCTGCCCGCGGTCGTGCACCGGCGCTTGCGCAACAAAGGGGAGCGTGGGAAATGCACGCCTCCATTACTAATTCTACTTTTATTATTTCTTTAGCACATTGCATATGAATTAACGCAGTAAAACATTGCATTTAGTCCATTGCTTCATTTATTTCACGTGTGAAGTATAAGAAGATTTTGCGTCAACGTGCTCATTAAGCACTTATACGAATTTAAAAATATTACATTTACATTACATTACATACGCGGCGTAAGGATCTTTCGAAATTCCTTCGGGATAGGGAATTCTACAACGATGGCGATGTCGCTAGCGTAAGCTAGAACTTAATAAACATAAGGAAAACAAAGCGAATACTTATTTCGGAATCGAGCGTCTATTCTAATGTTTCTTAAATTACTTGAATGAGTTAGATAAATGATGCAGATCACAAATTTAAGAGCACATTTAAAGAATATCTAATCGGTTCTCGCTGCCTACATCTTCAGCCGCGCCTTTGTTGTGACACTTTATAATCTTCTTTTATTTATATAAGCTCTCTCAGTAAGTACAGATTTAAAAAATATTCAAAAAAATTGATTTGCTGTGTGCTAATAATTTTAATAGCTCTCGCAATAAGAATTGTGATCGCCCGTGCGGAAAAACTGTCATGAGAAAATAAAACCTGCCGTTGCTTCTCTCACGATGAATATTGGAAATAGCAATATTTTACTCGAATAATAAAAAAAACATTTATTTTTACAACTGAGCGTTTAATGCAATTTTATGTACAATCAGTTTGAGATTGACGTTTCTAGCGTGAGTGAGACTAACATCGTTGATATGATAAGTAACTTTCACGCTATTTTTGGTGTCGGGGGCACGTTTCCTTAGCACTGCATTTCCACAATTTAATGATTTTCGGCGTCTATTTTAATTGAAGTAAGAGCCTAATTAACCGATTAGTTACGGTTCGTTTTTTTAACAGTTACAGGATTACTGCACAATTCAAGTACTTATCAAGTTAAACCGTGCCTGATAGAAGAAAGTAAAATTAAAATATTAACGCAACAGCTCTTACATCCGTAATCCAATGGAGCTGAACCGGCACACACTTTCGCAACGGAGCCAGGGACGCACAAGTACATCAATTCCCGTGAGACGTCAGCTAAGTTGATGCGAGATATGAAATGGAATGAAATTGCGAGCACATAAGGGCAGGCGATCGCGGGCTGAATAATGAAGGATCCCGTTGTGCACGTGAAGCGGAGGTCACGTCCAAGCGGCCGCCTGCGCACCAGTTCGACGCCCCAACCCAATGCAACTCGCTGCAACATACAACCTTTCCTTAGCTTTATGCAATTAAAGTTCACTTTTGGAAAGCATTTCTATCATGCGCAATTTTACATTAAAACAAGCGCCACACACTTGTTTCGAATGAAAGTCGACGGTTCACCACAGTATTTGAATCAAATTAATTTGCTAATTAAACTGGTAGGTAAATAGTGCAGGGGAAAGTATTTTGTAATGCAACAGCGTTTAAGTTAATCCAGTGCCGACGCATGTGTTTAATATATGTATGTGCGAACGGGAGTTTTGTTTGCGTTTTCAATTCGATGCACGATTTAGAAATGTTTACTGTCTGTCTTTCTTTTAAAACGAGTGTGCGAGAGTGAAGTCAAATCGCTTTGCAACAACGTGATATTGTTTGGGAATGTAGATCTTTGAACCAGGTGTTGGTTCGCATTGACATCTCTGTTGTGGCCGTTTTGCGGCGTCGGTACTTCATCTTCGTCTGCGGTCGTTAGAGGCACAAAGATCACAAAAACTGGTCAGTAATTATCTTGGTGCAACGATGGGTTCGATTGTTTATTGCCTTCTCCGCCGGATGTTACTATTCCGTTCACTTTGTATTTCTTGTTTCCTTTTAAGATGCTGATGGTTATCATTAAGCTCCGTAATCGCATCTATTTTGAGAAATCATCGCCGCTTTTTTTAACGGTAACATTGTTCTTGAAATCCAATGAAAGTGGAATCTCAAAACGACGCATGGCATTGTGTAGATTTATTTTGCACCAATTTTTGTTTTCTCCCCTCGTCCCCTTATATCCGAAACTACGAACGCTTACATTGTAATGTAAGATAATGATAATGCTTTAGTTATACACTAACGACTTTCATACAAAGTTCTATGGAAAGCGACCCGGTATTTATGCGCGTGAGTATTGATTTGAGAAAGCCTTATAAGAAGTCTACGGTTCCAAATTAACATGGCATCCCCTGTACATTTGGAATGTGCGCGATTTTTTTCCCGTAATTTTCGCGCTACATGTATTCTTAGTTGCGATCACACTGAACGTCTGATGGGCATTTAATAATTTTTAACGTTCTCAGTTTTTGCATTCTTTTTTCTTGCGGGCAGTTGGCAAACCGTTGGAAAGCGTCTTTCACCTCGACGAGAGATTTACAGCTTCAAGAGGTGTCTAGTCTAGAGGTTCTGCGGCGTCTAATTACACTTTCTAGTGATACCCTGAACGAACCCAGTCCGTGACCCCACACAATATGCGTTAAGAGAAACATTGTCTTAACTCAAAAAAATGATGGATCGCGTAAATTTGCTTTGTTTTTCTATTAAAAATTGATGTACAATCAGCATCAAAAGTTGGTAGGTAAGCGTTGGAGAAAATGTTTGTATATTTAATTTAATATGCCCACTTAGGGTTTCAATCATCTCTTGTTAGTAACATTGCAATAGACTCAGCTTCTGCAAGCTTAGTGGCATGAATAACCTTTTATTGAATGAATATGTGTCTACCATGTGTAGGTATGCAAATGACAACTTAATTTAATGCGAGTGCAAAATACCTAAGCTATATTTGTCTTACCTACTTCAAAATGTGTATAATTTTCACGCTAAAGGTCAAGGGGTCGAAATCAGTTGCAGGAAATGGATTGATTTCTCAACCTGGACCGCTTTGAGATTTGACTTTTGTTGTTGGAGGGTTTCGGCAACAAGCGGCGGCCCGCTTGCAGTGCGTCCCTGCGCGGTCACGACTGCGCTCGCGCACTTTCTCCTGCACGATTGCTCTATTTAACACCTGCAAAACTAAGACAAATCAAACTTTCATCACAATTTTATTAGAAACGAATATTTCATCCGTCCCTATAATAGTTGCGAGACAACCAACATAAAATATTTAAATCACAAGGTATCTATCTACATCAAATTTCTTCAGACGCTATGCTAACATATTGTTCATTCATTGAATCCACATACCAAATAAAAAAAATAAAGGAAATAATAAGTTACAAGTCAACATATAAAATGTTCTCAGGAAACGGAGACATGTGTAAATTTATCGGGTTGGACGTCGCGCGTTCTAAACGCGGACGAATGAAGAAGCGCGGTGTTTGTTATTGGATTCGGTTGACGCTCCGAGGACAGTTTTATCTTCAAAGATAACCAGATCTATCGAGGACGTTGACCTGAGAGGTGAGAATGAGAAATAGTTATCTTCCACCGGCGGCACGACCAAATAGTGAACGTATCGATGGAGCTATCAACTCTGTACGTATCTCGTCTCACGTGTAGGTATTTTTTTTTTTTTTTTTTTTTTTTTTTTTTATATGAATAGGAAGGCAAACGAGCAAGTGGGTCACCTGATGGTAAGTGATCACCACTGCCCATAGACACCCGCAACCCCGGAGGGATTGCAGATGCGTTGCCAACCTAGAGGACTAAGATGAAATGCCTCTTGTGCCCGTAAGGTACACTTGAAAGCGGTAACTTGCACATGTATCATATGCATCTGACGTGCAGTGGTGCAGCGCGGCGCGATCACTGAGAGCGGAGACCGGGACGCATCCTCCCCCGTCTGCACCATATGTAATTATGTGTTATTTGCCTCTTCATAACTCGTAGTCTACTACGTAGTTATTTCATAAGGTTTTTGCGCCCTACTCGCATGAGAACACTTGCGCTTTCGCCCGATACAATTAATTACTTGTGTTGAACAACATGTGGTGTATTATTTCACGCTCGGAGTGACCGATATTTTTCCGGTGCAGCTTGTGGCGTGGCCGTTCCCGCGGCAGTTACTAAGTCGAAACACACGATTTTGACATTTTTAGCTTGCGGCGCATTTTGCGTCACTGCTTTGAAATGCCGCGCTCGTGGCGCGTGGCGCAACGTTGCTTGCATTGTAACTCTAACCTAATCCTTTTACAGAAAGCTGTTAGCTTCAATCATTCTGAAACGTCAAACAAGTGTTTAGAGTTTTAAGATCTGAGTAAAGTTCTAATTTATTTTTATTTCTCGGTTTCATGTTGGTGCTGTTCAAATGAGCTAGTTTTGATATTGAAGAGGATGTAAACCTGAAATGGTAAATTTAGAAAACCGCGTGTTGTATCGTATTTCACATCAAATGTAGGGCTAGGTATGATTGTGTCAAAGCTATGCCACTTATTCCATACACATGTATCTGCTTTTAATGGAGTCAAGTAGTTCATAAAAATAAGCTGACTGTACATAACAGAGCGATAAAGATTCAAGTCGGCAATGCCCCTCCACCATTCGCGGTGAACGATCGGAGGCATAGTTTTTTCATTGCACATCGCATGTAACATCGCTAGCACAATAATCGTAAAAGCCGGTCCCCTTGTCGAGAAGTGCGCGAACTGTCCGCGCGGTGATAAAGGAAAATGCATTACTTCCCCTCCGAGGGCGAGTGAGAAGTTTTCCTTAAAGCAGCCCTTCAAAATGGCGGAGCAGGTCATTAATGCTCGGCCCAGGCGCTACCTAAATTTAAAAGCCACTTCCAACTTAGTTACTGCCGAGGAACGGCGACGTGGAGACGAAGATGAGGAATTCGCGACTGGCTTTGGATATGTCAAAATCCTCTCTTCTCAGTCACGCCTCAAAGGTTACTTCGTTATGACGTTATGAGATACGAGTGATTTCATGAATACCTACCTAAATTCCAAAATGAGTGAAGAAAAAATGCATTTAAAAAATAAGACACGATGTAACAATATCGTGTGAATGAAGGCAGGTTGCTAGATTACCTACTACAATAAAGAGTAGAAAACGAATGAATGAGGAATTCATATTTTTAAGCAAAATTATTGCTATATTTGAGCGCTTTACGTCGGTGGTGTGTGATAGTACAAAGAAAGTGGCGAGTCGTTTGATTTTAACTCTGTATTGTCGCATTCATAGGCAAAATTTCATCTATAGATTCAAAGTTTTTTTAAAAGCGAACTACCTACATATTATAAAATCTGACTTGTTCATCATCAACCGTATACAAATTGGACACCTACTAACTACTAACTAATTACCTACACTTGTATTAAACGTTTCAAGCTGTGATTCTGATTACTGATGGTAGAATATTTTACTTAATTTTAAATCGGATGTTAGTATGAATGGTCATAGATTATTTTGTATTTTTGAAACAATTTCATAACATGTTTTTTTGTATTGCCATCATTATTAAAAATATACTTTAACTTACAATTTTGTATGAAAAGCGACCCGTTGTTTATGCCCGTCAATATATTTAGACAGAAATACTAGAAGCGGTCAATCCTATCAGATAAGCTAAGTGACTAGCCTAAGCCTTTGTTTTCAGTGGATCGTCGTCAAGCCTAAACAAACCTCGCCGCCCATTCGGAGATTTATCACTTATGCAAAACGTAACTCGGACTTCGTTGAATGTTATAGGCTTAAGCAAGGCTTACCTTAACGGAGAAAGCAAAACATACATAAATCGTGTGTGATCTGTCCCCGCTGTTTCGGGAACTTGGCGGCCATATATCGCGGAGGGCGTGCCGCCCGTGTCGGCGCGACGTGGCTCCGATGTCACAGTTGTTGATATCCTTTATATTATTCCATTCCTTACCTTAAATAAGGATTCTTCAGAATCACTTCATACATAAAAGCTACGTACCTAGGTAGGTACTTATATTACTTATTCGCGCTGAATTTTTATCCGGCCAGGTTATTCACGAAAAAACTCCAGATGTAAGTACAATTCGGTAAGTAATTAAAATTTTCGAAATGCGCCAATTTTGTTGTAACCGACATTCTAACAATTAACTCTGTAAATTGTTTTCTGTGAATTTAAAACGCCCTTTTTCCTCAATGTCTTCTTGTTTGGAAGGTAAACAGAAAATATATGGATAAGTGTGGGAGTCGGCCTCGCGAATTTAATTGTGGGTACGCGCTACCCGGTGCACACAAAAATGTCACAGGTATTAATTAAATTGCGGGATTTATTATCTTTTATATAAACGAGGAATGTAAACAAGTAACTGGATTATCACTGCTCCCTGTAGCCACTCGCAAAACTCGAGGTTCAAAATTGCTTCTAGAGTGGTCTTATTCTCCACTCTGGAACACAACGGTGTAAGCACTGCTGTTTAGCGGCAGGGTTAGCTAGTGAGATGGTTGTAGCGATCTGGTCTAGACGCAGCACAAGATCCTATAGTCATAATCTGTCTTTTATATTCTCCGTGTTGTTTCAGCCATATTCTTATTGAAAACAAAAAAGAAGATAAAAGAAGGACAAAAATAACAGAAAAGAGGTTCTCAAATCTATATAAATAAAAATGAATTGCTTTTAGTTAGTCTCGCTAAAAATCGAGAACGGCTGAACCGATTTGTCTAATTTTAGTCTTAAATATTCGTGGAAGCCCAGGGAAGGTTTAAACGGTGAGAAAATATATAAATTTAGAAGAAAAAAAAACGGGAGCGAAGCCGCGGGCAACAGCTAGCAAAAATAACAGAAAAGAGGTTCTCAAATTAATGAATAATTTTTTTCAATACCTACTTGTCAATGTGTTGTCATTGTCAATCATCTCAAAGACAATATCAAGTGGGCATTGTTTATACTTTCAACTACAATTGCCGACCGCCGCCGCCGCCGTACAACGTTGCCGACATTTTTGTCACAAGATTTTTGAATACTGTATTTATTACCTTGACATTGGCGAAATCATCGCATGGTTCGATGGGGCCATATTAGAAAAGAAGAAGAAGAACTACAATTTTGTCCATACTCCGAGTTTTTTAACATCAGATACGATGCCAATTTCCCGGTACTAGATGGAAGGGGGGCCCTTGGCTAGGGGTGTGGAACGTGACGAGGTTTTATGATGAAGACAATCAGCGCGGCCAGTCCACGCGCCGAACGGCGGCTGTCGAATACATGTAAGCTGCTTAGAGGTCGGGCAAGGTTAGCCTAGTCCAATACGCCTGACTGGAATTCATTGGATGCTGTAACTGTAGGTACAGGGCAATAGCCTACACTTATCTAACCATTCGTGTTCACAGTATGAAAGGGCGTGTATATGGCCAGTTAAGAGTGTAGGCTGTATAGGATACGGTATAGTGTAACGTGATGTCACGAAAACCTTGATCCCAGTTTAGATTTGCAACAAAAATCCTGCCAGTTTCATCACATTCAAGGTCTGTGATGTCAACGAGTCGTCGACACAGTGCCGCGATTTAATGCGCTTTGCAGGATTTTTCTTCCAAGTCCTAACTGGGCTTTAGGGTTGTTTGTAAAGCCCATGTTTATTTTTTTTGTGCGTTTGTGTTGAATTTAAGTCAAATATATTTATTTGTAGTTACTAGTTATTATAATTGTATTCAAAAACCAACACGAGCCATAAGAAAAGTGAAAAGCGAAGAAAATTAATCACGTGTTTACCTCTGTGAAACTTTTTCTCATACAATTTCGCAATGATTTCTTTGGCACGTGTATAGTAAGTTTATATGAGATTTGCAGTGAAAAGGTTCCACAATAGTACGCAATTTAGTTTCTTTCATTGTACTTATATACGCTCTGTATGTATTTGTATAAAGAATCGATCACATCCGAAGATGCTGGTTTCAACGTTTTTAAAGAAATAGTTTAAATTTGTGCCAGGAAGTGACATAGGTAATAATAACATTTCCTTATTAAACACCTACAGGATTTTTCTCGGAACGTATCTCACTTCACGCGAATGACTAGAGATATCCGTTTATAAGTTTAAATTTTATTTATTTAATATTGGATCCTAGATTTTCATAATAATTCTGTAAACGTACATATGTATGTATGTATGTAAACTCTTTATTGTGCAAACAAAGAGAACATACATACATAGGACATACACACATACACACATATGTACATAGATAGGAACGTGTTTTTTTTAACTTTCCTTTTCAACCCTGCTGCTTCATTACATTTTATGATAAGTGGAACTCGTAACCGGAACGCAATATTAAATCTGCATTGCGTAATCATATTAATAGATGATACCTACCCTGTTTTCCTACTAAAATTAGTTGACTTCCTCATCATAATAATTCAGATGCTAATAACTACAAGCTGCGGTAATACGATCAGTAATTCAGTTGCTCAACCGTGATCGCCTGAATAAAGATAGCTGAAATATTGGGTTAATGCGCGTGCGACCATAAAACTGTCACGGCCGGGAACAGTTTCCTGCTTTTTGTTAAATAAAGCAAGAAGTTTAATCAATAGCGTTTATGCGAACATTTTTTTGTCCTTTGGCCTATTGAACTTTATTGTTCACGTGTGACTGCATTTATTTTAAACGTGAACGTTAACTTCAGTTGCCAGATAGTTACGGTATGCTTTTGCCAAAACAACAAAGAGAGAGTTTAGAGGCGTATTGTATAAGTTTTGTTAAATCTCCACTGCATCCTTGAGTACTCAGGAGCTTATCAGTTCAGTAAAAACTATGGTGTGATTTCATTTAAACGCTTCTGCCTGATTGTTTATTACCGGATAGTCACGTCAATTATTTTTCCTACCTGACTAATATTAAAATGTGAAAGATTTTGTAGATGTATTGAAGTTTGTTACTCTCTCACGCAGAAAATCACTTTTGACGAAATTTGGCATGTAGATTAAATTTATTTATTTATAATAGAGCAGAGAATTACAAAAATACAGGTCTAAATCATTTTATGTTGATAAAATGATTTAGACCTGTATTTGACTTGACTTGTACCTTGAAATATATATTCGACAATTGTGTCGAATATATATTTCAAGAGGTAATTTTGTTATTTGGCGAACGTGATTTACCTAAATACTTATAAAAACGATCTCCCTGTTCTTCCTGTTAGTATCTGCGGGAGTCTTTAATGAAGCTTTAATAGGTTGTATTTGTGGATGTGCCAAGTAATGTCAGATTACAAAATATTTTCTTAATTGGATGTCGGTCGGAGTCCATAAATCCCGTTAGATTAAAGCGGCCATGTGCTGCAAGCGCATACATCCAGTAGCCCCGTTTTATATTCCACTGGCCTCATGCCATCAACTAATGAAACTGTAACGAACTAAGACAGCTCGAGAGTTATTGCTATGCTTATTAAGTAAATTTTGCTGTCAACGTAAAATTCTAATGTTCAATCAAATTTTGGGGTTAACATTATACTTATAATGGTTTAACTGTAATTGGATTTAGCTGAACAAGATAAATTGGATTCTTGTATTTACTACCTAATTGATTACATTCATATCATACATACATATATAGATCACGTCTTTATTCCTTATGGGGTAAGCAGAGCTTAAAGTAACAAAACCATTAGCATGATTGTGGACGAATATCAAATCAAAATCTTGATTACAAGTTATTTAAGAAACAAAATTTAAGTAAGAAGCAAACCAACTACCTATATCAATCTTACGCCCTCGGGTTTTATAAAAAAAAAAAACTGTGTTTCGGGGTATCTGTCGAGCAAAATGAATACTTAAGTGAGTTTAATAATAGAAATAGCTCCACGCTATAAATTTACTTCAGATGATGCAGATAATAGAGGCAGAGTTGTGTGTGAGATTTATTTAAAATGACACCCGGCAATGTCTGCTAGCTAAGCCCGAGCTAGTTGCGTCCGTTTACCCGGGGCGGGCTTAACGCGGCGTATTCTGCGTTTTCAAAGGAAATTTTCCGCTTATCATCCTTGACACAGTTGTAAACTCCGCGCGCTGGGCTCGCACCGCACACAGCCTATTAAACATAAATACGGGACCACGTAAACACAAAAACGATCTTACATAATAATTTGTTTAATCCGGGTGAGCAAATAGAACGAACTCCCACACATGGGAATAATTTTATCTTCTATGATAGTGTTATCGCCTAGACGAATTAGGTCATCTTATGTAATATTAGAGTGGACACGGAACTTCCACGTCATGCCTCATTCATAATAATTTGGCTAGTCGGTGACTGATGACAGATATTGATGAGGTCCGGCGCTCCTGCAGCCTCCCTCCTAATATTTGTAAGGCTCATACGCACCGCGGCCGAAGCTAATGGGCTGGGAGTTTTATTTATGTGACAGCCTCATAAAGACGAGTCGACGATAATATGATCGAAATTAATGGCCGTTTTTGGCAACTTTGTTTCCCCTTAACTGATTCGTAGAACAGTATCGCGATTATTATAGCAATATTTCCATTTCTTGCTTACGCAGCGTTTACGCATAGTGTACTGTGTAACGGAGTCACGAAATTTATATAACAATGTTTAACTTTCAAGTTATCTCGTTTCCCCGAAGGTCTCTCGTTGTCAGCAAAAATTTCGTCCCTCGGTGCCGGGAACACGAAATAATCTGGAAGAGGTCGGTAACAATGAGACAATTAACGTCATCTGAAGCGGCATAACTCTTGAACACGGACGATACAATGGATCTACGCAGGATATTGTCGAGAGGAGAACACCAGCGAATCATAAAATGGGTAAAGTGCAAGCGAACATTGTAGGTGTCGAAGCGTGCTTAGTCCCCGGAAGTGCCGAGTATGCTGCCCGTTCTGATATGAGTAAGCTTAGGCTCCGAGGCATCGTAGAGTCTAATTGTATTATTTATTACACTCAGACAATTATTAATCTGCACCAAAATAGCAATAACAAACAAACTGCTGTCATCAAACTATTTGATTGATGATTTTTACTGCTTCAATTATAAATCTACTTCAAGTTCATGTCAAAAACCATATCACGTTAACAATTTATTAATAAACTATATGTATTGTTTCAGGTTGTTCCTAGAAAAACAACGAGGTGAGTGTACAGTTTGTTTTTAAAGTTTTAATTGATATAATAATAGGGGCCATGGGCTATTATGTACATTTTGAGACCGTAAATTACATAATGATATACATGATACGTTGCTTGTGGCTTTGTATACTATACTGGCCAACGTTTAAATATCTTTGAGTCAGTGACAAAGGCGCAGCGTTGCCGCTGTCATAGAGCGGGTCGCCGCGGCGCGCGGGCGCCGTTGCCGCCGGCAGCTGCTGAAGCGCTATCGCACTTTCGACGTGACTGGCCTCGTATATTTTTTTCCACAAGTTCAATTCTGTTGTTTATTTACAACTCGTTGGCAATTTAGCCTCGTTTCGCTTTTCCAGTGAGGCTAGTGCACACTGGACAGAACTAGGTTAGAATGAGATAATAGCTGACGTCGCGCTTGTTCCCGTCCATTGTTGTTTGCATCCTCCGGCCGCTTGTTGTTCCTAGCCAGGTTATCATATTGAATAAGCCTTGGTGTTAATACTTACATAGGTAGAGCGTTAAGCCTTTTATCTCGGCGAGCACTGAATAAATGGCTTACAATTGCAACGTCGGATAATGAACTAACAAACAATGTGGGCCATATTTGTGGGTTTTTTGCGCTGTGCATAGAGCCTGCCTGCAGCGGTTATTTATTTTTAATTATATTTTTACAATATGGCTAATATACATTGCCGCGTGTTTTCTCCGGTTTAATTTTGTGTACAAAGAAGCGCAGATATTTTTAACGGAACTTAAGCGAGTCGACCACCTCTGGAGCTAAACGAAAGTTTGTTTGTTGTCCGGGTGGTGTCCCAGCGCCGTGGCTGATTTAGGGGGAAACTTCGCTTGTTTTGCATTTTACGGGAGCGCGGGGAGTCACCCTCGAGATTTGAATATTTTAGAAGGAGCGGAACTTCGCTAAGCTTCAGCCCTTTATATGACTTCCAGACAATTGCTTCACATACTGTCTACGCTAACAAGACGTGATCACAACATCATCTAAAAATTGATCGGCACGTCTCAAACTTAAGTAGCTAATAATAAAAAAACCATTTTGACTGTCTGATTTGCTTTCCTTCCTAATGCTAAGTGCAAAACCGTTAAGAACTAACTTTTAATACATAAACTGTTTTGCTCGACTAGAAAATTTTCACATACGTTCTTAAGTTGTGGCTTAATACTTGAAATAATACCGAAAACATTGCACTATAAGTACCTACTTACTCGTAGCTCATTAATAATCTAAAACAAAGCCATTACCCGAGAGCAAACTATAAAGCGAGTTCATTTCAGGTATCATATATGCAGAACTGCTGATATAACAGTACAAATGTGTTACTTAAGAGCCTAGGCTATCTCTCTAGGTTTTGTTTACAATCAACAGAGTACTCGTTCCACTGAGCTAAACCGAACCTTTGAAGACGGCATCTTCGATAATTAAAATAGAAATTAATTCATTGATGGCTTCAACGGCAATCCACTTCATCTATTAACACGAATAAAAAGAAATAAAGAGCGGAAATTGTCCATTGTGATCGGCTAGTTTTCTATTTCGCTCTGCGGCCATTCGTTTAGGTATTCGCTTTGTCGTGTGCGCCCTACTGCCTATCAACGTCGAATGAACGGGCTTTGTCTCCCGCTGAAACAGGTTAAGTAAATATCCAGATCGTATTTCATAATGGACGAATGGAATTCACGTTCGAATGAATAGAGTTTGCACTTTATTTCTGATTCAGTTTTTAATTAACCTCGATTCCTGCTTTTTCACATGCTGGTTGAGATATTTTTCGTTACGGCTCATTATTCCACAAATAAACCGTTATTGCTTCTTTATTACTGAGGCGAATCTGTTGCGATCCCCACGGTGTTGATTATCTTTGAAACTTTGGCGTGATAATGTTTATGACTTTTATTATTTTCTGTTGAGTAAATATTACGTAAATTGATATAATCAACGACGGCATGAGCTGCTGTGTGGATGTTAAATGTTAAATAACACCATGTAATAAATAATCAAATGGTATTGTTAAGTGTCGTTTGGGATTAGGGAAACTGCTTTTGTTTAGGCAAGTGGCGCTAATCTAGTGAAACCATGACTTGAATATTCCTTTTACATAACCATGTGTACGTAGCAAATTTTATGAAATTGTTTAAAAAATATAATGTTATTTTCGACATTTATTTAATACTGCGACTTTATTTTCATACAGGTCAATATTTTCTTTCAATATCATATCGGGAGTGTTATTTCGTTAGAATAATAAATGTGTTATTTCACTTCTGCCCAATTTCGTTCTGTACACTGCTATGTGGGACAAGTAAACACGGATGCTGGTCGATAATAACAACATTGAGATAAGAATACCTACATAAATTGTACACTGTACTGACGGGATTTGATTTAAGGCATCGAAAGTTATATGTGAGAACGACACGGCCTTGGCACTATTTAGGCCAATGGAATCCTTTGAAGCTTCAAGGAAACGTAAATATGAAAGCGGATGCTTTTTATTACGCCTCCCACTTAACTGTTGTTGTGAATGCTGTTTTTAAATGTAACCTTTACGTCTAACGGATTCTAAACAAGTTAAATAAAAATCACAAAAATGTAGCTCTATCCTGATGCCTGGAGCACGGCATGAGGTATATTTTATCATTCCCGTGGGATGAGGGCGGACTTATTCCGCGCGAGTGAAAGCGAAGCCTCATGCAGGTAGTAACCAAGTGCAAGTATCCCGCCGTACCTACAGTCTCCATTAGTAATATCGGATAGAACAGAGTGCTTAGGAACATCAACGCAACTGTAATTCGTATAGCCGTTAGGCGTAAGTCAGACGATTTAGACTGCTGTGTTCTAACCGATATTATTACAGGTTACCGCGCGTACAAGTACAAATCCATACTATTCAGACTTCCTACTAATATTATAAATACGAAAGTTTGTATGTTTGTCTGTCTGTTACCTCTTCCGCTTAAACCGCTGAACAGTTAAGTTAGAATTTGGTATAAAGATAGTTTCAGTCCCGGGGAAGAACATAGGATAGTTTTTATTCCAGAAATCGCATAGTTCCCGTGGGATAGCGATAAACAAATTCTTCGCAGCGCAGACAAAGTCCCGGGCCGCAGCTAGTGTAGAATAAAATTGAAATGCAGTCTTGTTACCTAATTCAGTTTCCTTCGTTAAAACAGCAGCGGTATTTCGTTGCATTTCTGTGTACCTGGTATCAGTTTCCGCGTCAGTGGTCGGTTTTTGTGACCCCGGCGACATCCGCAACAAGCTTTTTCTTCGCCTTTTTTTAGCCGTTCCTGGCTTGTGGCGATTGCTGACATAGCCTACTGCAGTATCTAAAATTGTTTCATTTTGCAGATGAGACGATGAATCCGTTTTTACCGTTTCCACATTACATCCCATGGCTATTTCATTGTTATTTCTTTTAACGTCTAAAAGTAATAACAAGCTTTTATTTAACTTGCCGTGTTGCAAATTAAATCTAACTTAGATACCTTCAAGCGACACTTACTCGTTTAGTTCCCTGTTTCAATAAATAACTATAATATCCGACTACAAAGTCTAAACCATCACTGCTAAATTAGGTTTTATCTAGTATTCAGTGATTGCCCCCTCCGTAGGCTATGGCTATCTATGTCAAGGTCACTTTAAACTCTACCTGTGTGAAAAATCTAAACGATGAATGTTAAATAGGTGTTTGACTAACAAAATTACTTTACTCCATTTTCGTATTTATTCGTATACGAATATGCTAAACGTGGCCGTTAGGTCTTGTTACCTTAGTCTCTGTCTACCCCGTAAGGTATAAAGATATGATAGCATGTATGCATTTTAGCGTTGATTTTAAATTTAGTTCATTATAGTTCATTGACGTCTCTGAATTCAGTAAGTAATGATTTTTATAAAAAACCTACTGCAGGTTTACACTGACGACCCTGTAGAGTTGACTTATAATCCGGTTAGGGCAACCGCACGCGCTGCGGCCGCGCCGACGGCGGTCGTCAGACGATTGAAGCTAGATAATTGGGTGCCTCATCTGCCGACGCGGTGTTCGCTTGCAGGACGCTTAATAGGACTAACAGTTTGAAATGGGCTGCAATCTTGATTATAAACTGGTGCAATATTGGAGTTTCCAACACTATGTCAAGAGGGTACCGAGCGTGACGGCTGGACTTAGGATTTGTTAACTATAAAATCGTAAAAACACTATCTGCCATTTGAAACATAAATATTTATCTTCATCGCTAACCCTAAATATGCAACTGAGCGGCATCGGCATGACGATTCGGGTCGCGTAATACGGTACCCTCTTAAGTCCACAATTTTCATGGTTTTTAACTTTAACTACGCCAATATTTTATCCTTGGGCGTAAGCTAGCTTGCTTATGTAATTCCGTTATTGTAAACATTTGATATTTGTTGTTTGCTTATTTTTTTTAATATGGCGCTGTCTATTTGAGAACAATTTTGCGAGTAAGTAATGAATCAAAAGACAGTTTTAGAAAATTTGTCTGCCATTGCACGGAAAAAAAACATAAAAATCAAATACTTGTTACATAAGCATTTCAAGAAGTGCAACAAAGTGTCTTTATCAATCTGTATCACTTTGGAATTGGCCTGTGCCAGATACAGACAAATTATAAAATATACACATGTATATGTGGGAACCTTTTACGAATGAGGGGGTAAATAATCACCTAAATCCATACATTTACTCATTAATAGAAATTAAGAAATTAAGGATCACAGATTAGACAGTCATTTGTTTAAATTATGGTGCATTCTGGGTTGGGCGATGCATTTACCCTACAGTATTTTGAAATTATCCTGCCGCTGTGACAAATGAAAAGGGAGTGTGTCAAGTTTTAGTAGATATCCACGGTTAAATCTACTGTTAGAGTCGTTCCCATTTAGACAAATAATACCGCAGAGATAATTGTTCTCTTAATAGATAGCTACTAAAATAAATTGCGGATTAAGCCACGAAGCGTCCTCCGGCCGACAATTTTCAATTTACCAAGTAGAAAATTGGGAGAGCAGCGACGCAGAACAAAATAAAAGTTAGTCTGGGCGTCTGTTTATATCCTCTAAGTGATAGGTATACCAGCAACGCGCAAGCGAGAATTTTAATTCAGTACTCAGTACTTCAGTAATATGTATTACCATATCCTGTCAATAGTTCAAAGGTTAACTGGAAGAGATCTCTTTAAATGTTCATTACTATTTCAGAAAATGTTTCCCCTCGATATTGATGAATTATTTCGTAGTTGGTCTAATAGTGAGTTACAGAATATTTATTTACAACGTACCTCAGCCTTGTTTCTCAATAGTGGCTCAAGTTAAATTGTATTTCCTGTGGCGCTGCACCAAAGTTGCCTGTTGCCCGTTTTGGCGACAGGCAGGTTCCTATTGTAACTGTCATTCACATCGTTTGGAGATCAAAACTCGAAGCCTACTGCGAGGGTACGAGCTGAGCGAAACAAAGTCAAATTGAAACGTCACTCTACCAAACAACGGCGTGTTTTATTTGCCTATTGTTTTCGGTATTTGTTCACGTTAATAACGTAGATGAAACTTTTTTGCCTAAGCCAAAAATTCGTTGACACAATGCTGTTTAACAGGGGATACTAAAGGTTTATGATGTTAGCAACGTTCATAAAATTACACAATAGTACATTATGATACAAGTGTGCTATGTTGGTAATTACACACGAGGCGTATTGTACGCGCGAGCGATAGCGAGCGCGGGTAAGAGAGCCGAGATGTGTAATTACCAAAGCACACGCGTCGCATACGACGTTTTTCAACACATTTGCGAGGAAAAATAAATAAAATTTAGTTAATAAAAGGACTTTAAGAACTTTAGTTTACCTTTGTTACCAGACATTGCTTACCTGGAGCTGCTTTAGAACTTTACTTTATCATTTGGTAATTAACACCTTGGATTTCTTACTGATATAACTGTCCGAACATTGTCCGAACATATTTTAGTATTTCCAGCGACGGACACTACATTTCTTTATTACTTGAACTCGTAATTTTTAAAGTAATAAAATAACAAAGTCTGAATCAACAATATCAGTGAAAAATGGCGGCAGATATTATTTCTCCGCGCCAATCCGCGCGCAGCACTCGCGCATGCGCGCTGTGCACTTAGCACGCGCGTGACGAAGACACTGACACAGACTCCTAAACAGCCTAATATTAAAATTATAATAAAAAATAGTTAATCAATGCCTGAGATTGCAAATTATGTTCAGTTTTAGGTAAAAATGAATAATTTGTCGAAATTAAATGTTTATTTATCATCTTTTCCCTAAAATAGTTTAATATTCACGAAAATATTCCTTTTTCCTATAGATAACTGAACTTTTTGCTGAGATTAAAAATATATATATTACCGCACTCGTGCGGTAATATATTACAGCACTTGTGCGTAATAAGCTCAATTATGAGCTTAAATGCAGTGCAATAAGACTCACTTTACGAGCAAGTGTGTTGAAAAATACAATTAACCTTCTCATGTAGCTATGCTACGATTTACTTAGTAGGTATAAGAACTACATACAAGAATTATCTTATCATGTTAAATATTTTATACGTTAGTATACAGTTGTACAGTTGTTAAACTGTCAAACTGAGAAGTTAACTATGACGCATCAATTTAGATGAAATGTTGAACTTTATTTGTTTCATTCAGCAAATATTTTATAACACCTCATAACCACAACTTTATAATTCTACATTTTATAGAGACAACAAAGGCAATTTATGTGGCAAGTCGTATGCAGTAATTTCAATAAAATTTTTGATCGTAAAAAGATAGATTTGATCTGATCGGAACAGGTTGCGCACCCTCGATAGCAATCAATATTTTGACAATATGATTCAGGACATCACAGCCACCGCCAAAATTATGTCTAAAGTGCGGATGAGTACTGATCACTGCGATGCATTTAGCTAAGATTGACAGTAATTTCACGAGATCGGGGGAGACACCCACCCGGAACGTGTTCTTAATGGACTCTACGAAAATCAAGTTAAGATTCTGACACGAACTGTACAGACGTTATTAAATGCAACATAGACAAGCTTACTCAACACTAACAGTTCCCGTCACTTTTCCACAAAATTGGAATTTCCTTCATAATCCTTCGTCCACGGCAAGCCGCAGTCTTTTCCTCAACCGAAATATGAATAATGTCCGTTCATTTGAAATTCTGAAGAGGTCTTCATTGCTTTCTCATTCTTTATGAACTGTCTTAATATAAAAGATATAACAAAATTATATTATAACCCTCTATAGGTAGCAGTTAAGTATTCAGTTTTTTAACTTGCATTATTTCAGGAAGTCATCCTCAAAAATATCGGAATTCTCTTCGCGTCCATATCACAAGCCATTGGAATAAATAAAACTGATATGGGCCAGACAGCAGAACAATAACGTCAATACAAGAAGATAAGTACACTGCTGTAGTATCTTTCTCATTCATCTATGTCCCTGCCCTACTTCTACATAACACAATAGGCTATGAAAGGGTGAAAGCGGCGCATGCGTTTACCTTTAACTGCATTTTATACTTCTTATGTTCTATGTCTTTTAATCTCGTATTGATTTAAGGACATGCCTCCACTGTTGTCGTGATATTGACATGGTTTTTCTGGTTTGAACAGCATGTTGTGAGAAAGGATACTCTGAGAAACAGAGAAAACTCCTGTTCTTATGTAGTTCGTACTCTCTGGTATTTATTTAAGAGTACGTCTACGTAGATGATGGTCGTTGATTCCAGGTGACCAAAAAAATATCAATTTGAAAAAATTTACATACAAAAGAGCCTAAGACAACAAGACTTAAATGCCATGTTTAGCATAAAAAAATATATTCTTGCCTATTTAGTAAATAAATAAGAGATCGTCAGTAAAGTTGCGCTGCCACATCAGGTACGGTCGGCCTAACAAGTGGTATATCACTTTTCATCCAACTTCTTGTCAAATCAATATGTCGTTAAAGTCGACCTTTCAAGCTGACAGTAATTTTTGTGACATGCAAAGATTTTTAACCTTAGGGTGGTAGACCACGTATTTGACTTAAGGTACATTAATAAAAATATTTATACAGATAAATATTAAGACTTGTTAAATGCGTCTATAATAAAAAACACCAATCGTATCCGTTTTTTAATACATCAATACATCATCTTTAAAAATGGTCTACCAGTATGAGGTACATCCATATTAGTTCTTTGTCGTCTAGAATTAGAGTCCACTACGTCTTCCTGGAACATATAAATAATCATTTACGATTGATAATCATTATCCTAACCCAGTATTCTATTTATATCAAATATATTTATAAATTACCAAAGTTATTTTCTTATCAGCATTATTAGCCCCGTCTAGTACATTGTCCTTAGAATTTTTGTCATCTTGGTCGACTAAGTTCGCCATCGTAGTTTCTAACATAAAACAAAGAAGGTATGTAATAATTAGTTTTAATGTAGGTAGCGGCTTACAAGATTTTTCTTGCGAGTCCAAAGTGGGCTTTAAACCCGGTTTAGACTTGCAACAAAAATCTTGCAAGTTGCATTGCATTGCATTACTGAACCCACGGCTTCTAACCCGTTTGCAGCTCGGCCTGGTATTGTAGGTAATGAATCTTGCAGGATTTTTTTTGCAAGTCTAAATGAGTTTGAGTTCCACTGCGTATTAAAAACCACGAATCCATGATCCATAAGTTTGGGCTGACAGTAGTACTAAGTACAAGCGGGATTTTGTCCTGAACTTGTTACTATCTACAACTGTACAAAATGTTCTGTGCTTACCATCATAGTTGTCGCTGTTTTCGGCTTTCGTCGACGCTAATATAAATAAAAAAATAATGATTAAAAACAGATCTGTTGATCTTTTTCTTATTGATCTACTTAATTGATGAAACATCTTCCACATTGACATCGAAATCGAATTTTGTGCGATGCGAACCGTAGTGAATTAGGAGGCGATTATTTTTGCATTGTTCGAATTTATAAATAAAGTAGCTGTTCCCCGCCGCTTCGCCCCGTCCCTGTTTTTTTTTGTTTACTCACCGTTTAAAACCTTCCCTGGATTTGCACGAATGGTTCAAAACCAAAATTATTCAAATCGGTACAGCCATTCTCGAGTTTTAGCGAGATAAACGAACAGCAATTATTTTATATATATATATATATATATATATATATATAGGTAGAAAGAAAGGTACTTACAGCGTAATTGGTTAACAATGATGTTGTTAAAATATTGCGATAAAGTCTCTATACGAGAAGGCTTTTCTGAAAACGAAACAAATACCTTTTGTAACGAGGTTTATTTTTGTTACCTTAGATGTAGATAATATTACCTAGCCTTTACCAGTGGCCTCATTTACGTGGAAAATTGGACATGGCGATTGAAATTACGGGATTTTAAAGATTCTCGTGGAAATTGTCTAATTCCATGAAAACCATCCCATCGTGATCTTAGTTTATGTTATTTGAAGTACATCCATGTAAATTTTCAAACTTAGCAGTTGACATTTCCGGTATGGACATATTTGAGTATGTCAATCCCGATCCTGTGGGAGTATTGGTTAGACGTACATACTTACAAACTTTCGCATATATAATATTACTATCAAGGTAAATATTACACTTACCAATCGTTACGGGACGTCTCAAATGTATTATGCGGGCTTCCACTACAAAATAACACCAATATTAATAAGTGACATGTTTCTATCGTGGCTAGTAAAATAAATATCGATAGAATATTCTCCTTACCCATTTTTTTTTTCGATAGAGTTTTTGTATTTTAATTGTGAGGGGTTGCATATAATAATAGTTGGAGGTACTTGATTAATTCATTGTAATCGGATATTTACATAATGTTGGTAGTGGGCAAAATTACGTCACCTACATTGTTTCTAAGTTAGGTACCTACCTAAAAGTAAGTAAAAGGATAATAATAAGATATTCTAAGGATGTTAAAGAAATTACTTACGTATTTTCTCCACTTCTTCGTCCACAGGACTAATCCCAACTTGGGAAAATAATCACCATTAATTTTATAAATCACTTAATGTGTTATTTTATAAAACTTATACACTTACAGTAACATTCCAACTAAATATTATTTAAACTGCCGTGAGACATGATTCGTATAAACTACTAAATATACGGTTTATAAGTGGAGGACGATCTAACTAGCATCGATCTCTGAGTTAACTCGTTTATTTTTTGTTTTTAAAATACAACTTACTCATTTTATGGAATTTTCTTAAATTTCTTATTTCTTCGTCATCTCTTACAGGACCGATGACTATATGATCGAGGAAAAAATAAGAATTATTTAAATATAATACTGATTAAATTATTCATTGTAGGTATATCCATTTAACTTACAATCTGCATTGGTTGTTGCTTTTAAGTTGCCCAAATTGCACTGTGTATGGAGTTTGCAGGTGTCAAGGTCTGCAGGTACTGTACATTCGTACCTCCATCGACAGAGAGGGCTTGTTCTATGAACTGGAATTAAAACATCTATACTGCACATTATTTTTTGACACGTGGAATTAATGAATAAGGGTTGTAATTTTCTATTCGCATTTCGAATTCAGAGGGAGGTTTTACCACTTTCAAAATTATATTTTCACAAATCAGTCATTGACTCGATTTCGGAAAGTGCATCAATCGAAAGTACCTACCAGACCAAAGTACCTACTAAAAATACTGTTATGTACATAATATATATAATATTGTTGTGTAACAGGGCAGAAGAAAATTCTCTGAATAATCTTGCTAACTAGTCGAAAATTTTGTCTGAGATACAGTAGCAAGTGATTTTTCAGTACATACCTAGTAAAAATGGCATAGTGTTAGTGTGAAAAGATAGTATTTTTAAATTATATAACTTGCCTGTGGTTGTACGACTTGGTCTGGGAGTGGCAGGGTTTCCTTTAATGCGGTTCAACATTTCATATTTGTTCAGGTTTTTGTCGACATTTATTTTTTTATTTCCCTTGTTCGGTTTACCTGAGAAAATAACATTTTTTTAAGTGCTTTAATTGTCACCTTGGTATACATAAGCACCATTGTTAAGATGCTCGGTTTGTTAACTAGTCAGCTGACATTTGATGTTTACCACCATTAACCATGATGTTTACACCATTACATTTACCACCCTCGTTTTAGAGGGTTTATTCCTCAACTTTTTTAATCTGTACGTAGTGCTTGTAGGCCTGTTTACCTGGTATGTTTGTTGCGACAGTTCTCTTCTTAGCAGATAACAGCTTTTGCGATCTTTGATTTTTTTGAGCTATTTTGGGACTTTTCGTTTCCTTGACTGACTTGGCTCCCTTGGTAACCTTGCCTGAAGCCGCAGTTTTATTGAGTTTTGCTTTGTTTATTTCAATATTTTTGCGAGCTGGTTTAACTTTTGGCTTAACCCCTTTGTTGGTTGAAGCAGAACTTTTGATAGCTTTTGTCTTATTGTGTATGATATTTTGGCGTGCTGGATTAACTACCGTTTTTTTTGATGCAGCAGGACTCTTGACGATTCTTGTCTTGTTGATTTTGTTGTTTTTTCGAATCGGGTTAAGCACTAACCTTCTCTTCTTTTGAAGTTTATTGACAAGGTCTTCTAGAAAATGCAAAAAAGGCAGAATATAAATATATTTTTTTCATAGCTAAATGAACAATTCACAATAAAACAAATTGTTAAAACCTTACGTCGACTGGTGTATGGTACCCGTCTTTTAATTTTTCTTTTATCTTTACGATTTATGAATCTATATACTTTATTTTTATTTCTTCGTGGTATTTTATAAGATTCTCCTTTTCTTAATACTGGTAACAAAAAATAAGAAATGCGTAAAATCGTCAAATGCAACTAAAAATAATAACGTAATAAGCTAGTAGATCCTAATAACAGAAAAAATTGCGCACTAAAAATTAAGTAGGTACGAAGAGTGAAGCACACAATTTTGATGAGACTTTCGGAGCTCTTAGCTTCTCAAAATATCCACTTAAAGCGAGAAGTTGCTATGAAACCTTTGTTCATATATAAAATATTAAACGGATCACGATAACATGTCGATAATTAATTTATCAAAATCAGAGTAGTACTTTCATTTAGTAAATAAAATCACACATACATACACACGTAGATTGCAAAATCATTATAATTATAACTCTTCCTATAAGGCTTTGCTGTAGTTCAGTAAAAGAAAGAGAAGTAGAATACTCGGTAGAATCTCTTCCTTCTTTTGAATACGGTGAAAAATAAAGACTTACAAAGGTACTTGCTGGTTCTTGGATTAACTTTGACAATTTGATCTGGAAATTATTCAAAACATATTATAGTAACCAATTATTTTCAGGCACGTTCCAAATATTTCACAAATACATGCCTTCGATATATAACGAATACCCCGGCGCCGGTGCTGTTACTTTTGTGTGCGTTCGTCGTGCTTCTAAATGCAATAAATAATAAATAAATTAGACAATATCAGTACTAGAACCTATCTGCACACCCGAGCAGACAATACCCGGCCATAAAGATTGCACTTTGGTCTTTGGGAAGACACCTGTGCAATCTTTATGGCCGGGTACTGTAAAATTGCTTTTTCATATTTTAATTACCGTCTCCGCTAAGAGCTAAAGCCTGAAGAGCATCGAGACCAACTATGTCCATATCTGAAATATATAGATGCACATTGTAGATATTTCATATATTTTAAAGTTTACAAAAATCTATTTTCTGTTCACACAGTACACAGATATTGCGAATTCTGTAAAAGACATGAAAAAGACTGGATATCATTGTAACCGCATTAATCACTACAATAAAAACTCCCACTAATCGTGTCGTGCACTAATCGTGTGTAAATAAAAAAATAGTTAAATTTTATGCCAAAAACGCCTTACATATCAATTTGGAAAAGAGCTGTACCTACCTATCTTCAAACTACTGGAACGATTTTTACCAAACATAGCTAAGAACCACCCCAAGAAAACTGGCTTTCGAATGGAAAAACCGCATCGAAATCAGTCCATCCATTTGAGAGCCACGATGCCACAGACACACACACACACCTCTTTTTTCGTCGGGGTTAATATATGTGCAGTACTACACAGACGAGTGCAAACACACAGTTACGAATGCATTTATTTATAGTACTGTATATAGCTCCTCGTATTATTAAAACCTTAATTACAGTATCTAAACAATCTGTGTATACCTACTTGAATATACGTGTAATTTAAAGCTTAGATACATCAGAGATAACACATGTTGATGTAACAAATCCGTAGTTTTTAAAAATATTTAAGAGGGCTAGACGTTCTAAAATCACAGTTTTATTTGAATAAGAACAGTTTAAACGGTTGCTAAAGTTTTAGTAGTGCTTAAAAACGGCTACTAATAATAATATTTAATGAAAATATACCTTCTAAAGTCACTATGCGACTGGGCCCAAAAACTGCAAATTTATATCATTTGTAAGTAAATAAAATGTTTCTATTATCCTAGAAAAAGCAATAATTGTTCATTACAAAATTAAAAAGATAACGTACAGAAAGATTCAAATAAAACATCTGCCAAAGCTTCTGGGCTCTTTGCCGAGCTGACGATGCCTTTTCCTTCTAAAAAAGACAATTATTTTAGAAAAATTGTCGGAAAAAAGTGAATCAAAATGTTGTACTTGTGATATAATTTGCATTGCGAAAATGAATTAAATACCTCCAGGATTTTCGACTGAAAAGCAAACGAAATTATTAAAATAACATTATTTAGATTCACTTAATTAACTCCACTGATAACAAAAATGTACCTAATAAATACATGTAACACATTGAAATAAAAAAAAAATACTGACGTAAATATCCAAATTGTAACGAAACAAACCCTTTTCTATTAATTTCCTGGTCACCGGGAGCAATTCATGTGTAGTAAAAGTGTCACCTGAAAATCGATTGGTAAAAATAGGGTTGGCAGTTTTTGACTGAAACGAAATCGTTGTTTTTATTTTAGATATTGTTATTATTACCAGCTGTGATTCCGCGTACGATTAGTTTTTTACCATCTGAAAATAGTACAATCAATTATTGTATACCTAATACTTTTCTCTAGGTTCCGAAGTATTTATTGTAGATACTTCCTTACTTTTGTCATTTTCGTTTGATAGATTGTCTAGTTTATCCTGGTTTTCACTTTGTCCATTCTCTGGTAGTTCTTGATCATCATCATTTGGGTACTGCTGCCTAAAACTGTAACATAACGAACTGGAAGATGTAACGCACCATAGCGTTAACGCATAACGAACTATTTTATGTAAAGGAGTACCTACTTTTTAATCATCAAAATATAATTTATTGTCACCAAATTCTCATTTAAATATTCTATTGTACCTACTTGTCAAAGTACTAACACAATGACTTGAATGGCTTGAAATGACTGTCGGTAAAATGTTGTATAATTTCGTTAAGAATAAGATGGTCTTAACTTAACGAACAGTACGAGTATAACGAACTGAAGAATTTCAACTTCAACAAAATGGATGCTGGCCACAAATAAAGTCTAATCTCTAGTGTAAAAGCACACGCTTTGTCGTTCATCATTAGTGTTTTAATAATAAGTGGTCTGTTTAACAGTTTTCTTGTACTTGTCGTGTGAAAATGAAGAAAATATGTTAATTTAGTTACTGGACAAATAGTTACTATTTTTCTGCACGGCTTTTTTACCACAGTATATTGTACAAACTTAGAATTCGGAACTTAATGAAGCCCATGGGTTTTTGTGGATTTTTTTCATTGTCAAGGTAGTGATAGAAGACCATCATTTTTTATATGCAGGCCATATTAATTATTTTTTTCATTTTTAACCCCGGTGTGGGTTTTAATTTTTTTTTTATTTATGGGTATTTGTGTATATTTTAATAAATATGACTTGTCATTTCAGCTCATAAACTTTAATGGAAATGATAGAATTAAAGAAAATCTAAATTCATTAAACGGATATAGGTACATATTATTATTGTGTGTGTGTAAACATGAATCCGCGAAAAAATTTAATAAAGTAATTTTTTACGACTTTACCCATTTAGTGTGTTATTAGCATCTTCGTTTTTACCAACATTGGATTGGTTCTCGTCTCCTAGTGCATTCTCTTCTGTTAGATTATCGGTAGGCTGGTTGTCGTCAGCGAGAGCATCATTGGCACCTTCATCATTTGACGACTGTTGCCCAGTTCTTATACTGGGTTTAACATTTTTAGCGTATCGCGGGACGTGTAATTCACCTGGAAAATTAATTTAAAAAAAGATTAATGGATAACCTCTACATACCTAGTTAGATTACAGATTTGATGATAGCGGGAGTTTTATTTTACGATTTACGATTTAATTTAATTACCGAATTTTACGAGAGACTACGAAAGCAGCTTAAATAGTAAAAAATGGGAACAGCGGTTGCGATTTCATGATAGTGAATCTGCTTGAGTTCCATACATATATATATGTATACTAGTTTTTCTTCTAAATTTCAATATTTTCTCACCGTTTAAACCTTCCCTGGGCTTCCACGAATATTTCAAGACTAAAATTAGCCAAATCGGTTCAGCCGTTCTCGAGTTTTAGCGAGACTAACGAACAGCAATTCATTTTTAGCAGCGAATAACCCGTGCTCAAATTTGAACATTGAAATTATTCAAAATTCATGTAGAAGTCACTGCTTCGCAAGAAACTCCGATCAATCGGCCCTAAAAACACTGTACCTGCCTAGGTAGATGATTTTTTGTTATGAGTTTTGTTAGGTTACGTGGGTTCATTCTGAAGAGTATCATCACCTCCAGCCTATATGCGTCCCACTGATGGACATAGACCTCCTCTCAGAATGAGAGAGCTTAGGCCCTTCATACACGCAATTTTATTGAATACACAGGTACATGCACGTACGTGCAGGATTCCTCATAATGTTTTCCTTCACCGAAAAGATTGTGCTAAATCAATTTCAAAGGCCATGGCAGGGCAAGGGAACATTTTGTGCCTTAACAGCTTTTCAGCCTGATTATTTTTCTGATGATGGGCCACGCCGTTAGTAAGTGCTATACTAAATTTTAGCATTCTCCTCTTCTTATTTTCGACGAAAATGCGATGCACCAAATGTTCCCTTACCCTGCCATTGCCTTCGTACATAAATTCCAAATACAGAGTAAGTGCCCATCGGTATTTCTTATTAAGTAATATTTAAAAGTACTTACGATGTCTAACATGTCCATAGCTTCCTCCAACTTTACTCGCATATACCTAAAGAAGCATTTTTAGAAGTTTATTTTATTGTTTTTTTGTTTTCCTACCCTCAAATTATCATTAAAATGCAATTACTTACTGAAATAAATAAACCGACTAGTATCAAGAAAACAGTAATTCTTCCCATTTTCAATCATAGTATGGCTTCAGCGAAAAGGATTTATGATAGAAACAATTAAAAATGTTGATGAAAATGCAATAACCATATCTGTGACTTTATTGCCTTCGTGGTAATGTATCGACCACGAACTCTAGTCATTTATAAGAACTGAGATGCATGTGATCTGGAAAATTCGGTCACATGAGCGAACAGTCAAGTCTGATTTTGAATGCGAAATGTATCTGCTAGCGTCAACTAAATACTATCTACTACTATACCCTTATTCATAAACGCTCTGTAGGCTTCTGCTAAATTTGCAATCGTTTATTTTTATCTGTCACTTTGACATTTACCTTTCACAGATAAGGACATACGATTTCTAAGTTAGCAGAAGCCTATAGAGCGTTTATGAATAAGGGGTTAAATGTATAGTGATCCGATTGTCATTTAAGGTATTTTTTTTAATACCACAAGGAAGGAGAAAGAGCAAGTGAGTCAACTGATGTTTTGAAGGTTTGAATTACCTGCCGCTGCCCATGGACAACCGTAACACCAGAGGATTGCCGATGCATTTGCAAGCTAGAGGAGTATTAGTGTAGAAGTATGAACTAGAAGAAATAGCCAGTTATATTTAGCTGACCGAGATAAATTATGTTTTATGATTAATTATCAATTCATATAATATAAGAATCATCCCCGCTTGTTGTTGAAATATATAGATTTAGACAGACCAATAAAAATAACGAGTCGCTATATTTCGTAATTAAATTAACGCATTACATTTTCACGCAGGTGTTGTATAAAAAATTAGTTCAATGTTTTAGCGAATTCCTTTCGACATGATTCCTTAATTCCAGGCTGCTTTCCTAATCCTGCTTAATGCCGTGCTAACCGGGCTTCAGGCTGGCTATTATTGTAACGAGCGTGCCACGTGAAAATTCCCCGCCAATAATGGCAATGAAGAAAACAAATTCGCCGAAATGCGTCGCATTGACCTTGAACTTTCTAACATCATCGACTAAAATTTAAATAGGACCACTTTGAAAATATCTTCATACAATTCCAAAATAATTAATCTTTTTAAATGAGTCCACATGATAATTAGGGATATCAGGTAAGCGATAAAAATGAACTACTTTGCGAAAATACGGGCACTTTTCTTTTATTTTGATTTTTAGGAAACTACTCATTTTGACAAGAAAACAAGGTAGCTTCAATTGACTTTCTACTTTATTAGGAAAGGTTACAAACAATAAAATAATTAACACCAATTTCGGTACATTTGAAGCATTGACAATAGTACCTATATAATTGTAAAAAAATGCTTTAAGCCTTAAGCTATTATTTCTTTGTAACACAAATATTTCTTACGTTGTTCTGAATTTACCAAATTATCGGCACGCTATGTAATTTTAATGCAGTTAAAAGTCACGCAACGTTAGTAACAAAAAATATGATAGATTATGTGACGTGCGATTCCTAAATAATTCAATCTTTATCACACCTTGTCTGCTTTGTGGCAATAACATTAATTCATATAAATTAAGTTTGAGGTATGGTAATAGTAGGTAGGCTACATAGGAAACCCGAGATTTAATTTTCATTTTGTAAAGTGGAAGCAAACACGTTCTCGTAACGAAACTATTTTAACCCCAAGGCCTAAATTACATGAACACTTTTCCATCTGGCAAAGTCAAAACATATAAAACGAACTCCCTACATAAATGTTTTGACATTGGTTTAACCCTCACTAACGAAACGGTATTGTGACAGAAAACGTTACTAAAGTCATCACATCAAAACCCGTTTTAAGTAATTAAAAAGAATTATTTTTGCTTCTGACATAACGTCCGTATATTTCATTCGATTCGTTTATTCTGCTTACTCACTACAATGACTGCTGCTTATTCGCGGTTTGCCCAGCCACATAATTAAGGGATAGACGCAGCACAAAACGGGGAAGCCTTTGTTTCCGATCCCATTTAAGGCGAGTGATTTACATGGATCTTGTTTTAGATTAATTAAATTATGAAGACGTTACTGTTTTGTTTAACATAGGTTTTATTTAATTACATCCATGGTGCGCTCATCCGTGTTTCTATTAAATGCTACGTACTTACACTTATTTACGTTACTACCAGTGCAGGCGCGTAACAGGCAATAACTATTAACCAAATTTAATGATAGTAATCGAGGAATCGAGTGGAATCATCACAGGGTCGCAGTCGGGTCGCCCGCTTGTCAGGCTCTATAGACGTGAAGGTGAAAGGTTGCGACGTGATGACCCGCGAGTGCGCGTGCGCAGCCCACGCGCCCGTGCGCCGCGCCGGTAGCAACCGCTCAATCCATTGTCAGCTGCAGTTTCGCCACTTAGTTCGACTCTCACCGCAGATGCTGAACCCAACTAATTGCTATACAGTTTCTTAAAGAACGCATTGTCCGTTTGATCCAGATTCCTTTGTTGCTTTCTGCTACTTGTTATACTAATACAGGGGTTATCTAAAGCGACCTCTATTGTGCGTGGGTGAAAAGAGAGAAAAGTGATAAGGAACGCACTGTTACGTTACATTGCATACGCGGCTTAAAACGCAACTATTCAAGAAACGTTTGACAAATTTGTAAAGTTTTTTTTTAATCCTTGCGAACGTACCTAATTAAAAAAAAACCAAAGTAAATGTTCACATTAATCAATTACTGATATCCGTTTTATTAATATTAAAATCGAAATATTCCGACGATGTTTATTCTACTAATATTCAATTACGTAAATATTGACATTATTGACTATGAAGATTTTACTAGCCGTAGCTTTGAATATTTCACCTAACTTTTTAGATTATTTGTATTGCGGAAACCAAACTGGAAAGTTCTTGGGACTCGAACTTTGAATGTCTGCTTTATATTATATGTGAATAGACTTTTCTGAATTGACTACAATACGCTACGTCACGCACAGTTCAATAGGGTGAAAGGTAGATACGAGATCAAGTTAAATGTACGTTCGTGCAATTCGGATGGTTGAGCAGGTTTGTAATAAACTATCGAAAATAAGGTTGGATTTTGGGCGGATATCCCAAGTTTACACCGCCCGCCCATGTCACGTAATTTTACAGCAGCCGATAGGGATCCACTGCGCCGTGCCGTCTAGACGCGACCGCTGCGCTAGACTAGTTCGCCGACTGCTCGGCCGAGGGCCTGTCTGGCTGCAAGCGCCCCGACCAATCCGCTGAAATATCCAAAAACCGATACTAAGTATAGAAATGCAACTAAGACGCGATTTTCAGGGAGCCTCTAAGGGGGAGCAGACAGGTAAAGGTGTCGGAAGGAGATTGGATTGAATCGTGTTTCAATCTCCTACGGCAGAATCTTGTTGACGTGATATAATAGTCGAATCGTAACTCTGTCACCTATGCTCTATCCTGTGTTGTCGTCATGGAGCTAAGTGTATTCATTAGAGCCCCTCCGCTGTTCAGCGAGCCTGACCTTGACTCGGCCCCTCGCTAATGCGCAAAAAAGATCAACACGAGTCATCACCTCACTTACTAAATAGTAGCGAGCGATGTATGATTTAAAGCCTCTGTTTTGTTGTTGAATACGCCCGAATAGATGATTTAGTTCAATGAAACAGCTTTGTCCGATCACATCATATTAGAAATTGTAGCATTGTTACACAAAACAAAACAAGTCAATCCATTATCTACAACTGAATACTTCCTTTCACTTTGCTAACACACAGACGTCAATTCGAGGTACCTAATCTCCGGCCATTTACCACAAAAACAATGAACCATTACTTACACATGCGTTCACTTTACATGTAGACACAGCAGCTACTTATAGGTAACTAGCTTCTGCCCGCGACTTCGGCTGCGTAGAATTATACATAAAAACCTTCCTCTGGAATTACTCTATCTATTAAAAAAACCGCATCAAAATCCGTTGTGTAGTTTTAAAGATATAAGCATACAAAGGGACATAGGGACAGAGAAAGCGACTTTATTTTATACTATGTAGTGATGATATGGCAACGACTTATAAGTACTGATTTGAGCATCTTCATTAACGAGCACATCATTAATTGGAGTCGTGAGCTTTGATTGATCAATCTCGCAGCTATAATTTTATAACGGTGTGACACTGCTTTTTTTCAAATTAGTTTCACTAAATCTCGCTTCTCCAATACATCACCGTGACTAATCATCAAAAACATAATCGGTGATTCGTAGCTTTCTCTGTTTCTCTCAGTTTACTCTTAAATTGTAGAATTCACCGCGTCTTAGCATTTACTTTATTCGTGTACAAAATTTTTGAGTGACTTGCTGATAAAAGAAATCTTGGCGATAAAAATAAAACCGGCCAAAGTGTCGAGCCACGCGCAGTGAGGGTTCCGTAGTTAGTCGGTGGAGGTTAGGGGCTTCACTAATAAAAATTGCATTTTGAAGCTTATTGTTTTGCAAATGGATCCTTGAATGGATTTATAAACGACTACTACCTTAAAAACATATTTTACCACTCTGTCGACGTGATTAATGTCAAATTAGGTAAGTATAGCTTTCTAGTTAGTACCTACTTCAGAGTCTCTGGGCTAAGGCGCGGACAGAAGACCAGATAAAAATAGCGAAACTTAGATTTCCTTGTTGACTAAAAATTACGATCTTAAAGCGATATTCCAAATGAAGCTGAATGTGATCCTCTCTAGAGATCGGATAACCTATTTGACCGCTGACGGAGCGTGTCGGGGGATATCGCAAGTGCTCTCCTCGAAACGTTTCTATCTCTTCAGCACTCTCGACAAAGCGAGTTGAAACCCACAAGCCTCTTGTCAGTAGTCGAGGGGCTCACGGTGGCTTAGCTCGATCCGCGGGCAGCGGCACCGCTGACGAAGGCTCCGACGGAATAATATCAATACCAGCCCAGGAATGTTGCCAGTAAAATGTGACACCCTTCCAGGCCGGCTATAGGCTTTCACAACTCGTCCTTTTGATATAACACCAGGCCGGCAGTAATGCTACGTTTAACGTTATTTTGATAATATCTACTATCAAAGTGATAAGTGATAAATACATATACCTATAGAGACGACCGCTTAAATGCTTTAAGCGGTCGGTCTATAGTTGGGTAGAGTGTAAGTTGTGTACGCGCTATTAGTTAGTTTGATATCTGTTGCGTGATTTACAACTGTAAATAAATAAGTAAATGTAATTAATTTATGAAGATATGTATGTGTACGGGCTGTGATGTACCAACACGTCAATATAAAGACAACAGCTTTTCTTGAAGACGGAGGTCCATTTTATGATCATTATCGATTCTTTAAAACTAAATTATCGCGCTGTAATTTATAGTAACTACTCATGAAATCCCCTTTCACTAGGTACTCTACCAATGGAGTAAAAAGTAAGTCAAGTTCATAATTGACGTTGAACGTCAGTGGTTGCGGCGAGGGCGCTTCCCGGCCTGACGGCTACGTCCGGGCTGTGACGTCACCCACTCATGTGCACTACACTTGTGATACTGTCAACTTCCTTATAATGCTAACTGTAATCTATACATCAGTATTCAAAAATGACGGCGAGGAGTTGAAAAAAGCAATAGGTGTGATAATGATAACGTTCAGGTAATCGCAGATACCTTGGAGATTTATGTGACATTTTTAATAGCACATTTTCAACATTACATCGCGTCTTATTGATTGCAATTCAAGTGTTGAACTTTTCAGATAGGTATAGTTCTTTTTTGCGCTTTGATTTTTCTGAAATTTAGCCAGGTAGGTACTATATAAATCGTGTAAAATATTATTCACTGTGCTGTGTGACTTAAAATGACAAAGTTCAAGCGCAACTTCGAACATTGCGTCTGTTGCAGACTTGTCTGTTTCACAAAACTAACTTCACAATTATATTAATAACTGTTGCGTTATTATGCTAAAATAAAACTTCTTACTACCAACTTACTTTTTTATGATCTTGCTTTACCCACAAGTAAATAGCTGACGATTAGTTTTAAACAACAGGAAAATAACCATGATTGTACATGTGATTTCAAAGACGTGACACGATGTGAGTTAAGTGAAAGGTCTGCCTTTTTCGGTTTATCGGACAAAACAAAACGTCTGTCTACTTTATTTGGGCAATCAATATGATTGCAACAATTTGCCTGGAAATCACTACAACATAAGTATAAAACAAAGTCGCTTTCTCTGTTCCTATGTCTCTATTTTCCTATGTATGCTTATATCTTCAAAACTACACAACGAATTTTGATGCGTTTTTTTTAAATAGATTGAGTGATTTTAGAGAATGTTTTTTTATAATTCTACGCAGACGATGCTAGTATTGTATAAAAATGAAATTGAAAAAAAACACAAAGAAACAATTTTTCGGGGGTGATTTAATATCATCATGATGACTGTTTGGAGTGAAAATCTGCATACACCATCTGCATATTTTAAAAATTATCAAATATAGTATTTTAATTGAATAATAATGAGGCAGGAGAACCACCGACAAGAGTCCAACTTTTAAATACATGCATGAATGGAATAATGAGGTGAAAATTTCCTTAAAAGGTACATCCGGAAATAAGGAAACAAATTACTGCTTCCTAGACTAACAAAAGCGTGGGGTCACTGCATGCACTGTCAGTTATTTCATTTCGCCAAACCAATGTGTGAAACTCTCAGAGATGTACAAAATGGTTTTAAAAAAGCATTTAAATACCAAATGCAAAATACTTTTTAGATTTACTATTTCAAATGCAAAATACCAAATAGTTTTGCATTTTGTATTTCAAATGCTAAATGCAAAATAGGTATTTTCAAAATACTTTTTCAAAATAAAATACCTTTTGATCAAATATCAGACATTTTTATTTATTTTAGGTATTTATCATGAGAAATAGAGACACAATGGCGAGCCGAACAAAAACGTCTAATAACATGGCACCTTATGCATGACATATTGGTCAAATTTATCAGTACGCGTATCAATAAATTCTGTTACGTTAATAATTAATAATAATAATACTACTCCTTTCAACATGAAACTACCGTGAGACTTAATCATCATTACACATAAACGGATAACTCACGTATAAAAAGTCGAGTGGTGTTCGACATGTTTCGGACTATTTCGTAGTCCTTCTTCTTGGAGTGTTCGCCCCGGCGGCAGCGCTCTGCTCGCGCGGCTGTTCGACCCAAGCGCAACTGACAACGGCGCACAACTACCCTCGTTTTCATCGTCATTTTTAACGTTTTTTTGTGTTCGTTTCGCTGTCGCCGGTGCGAGCGCTCCAAGAAGAAGGACTACGAAATAGTCCGAAACATGTCGAGCATCACTCGACTTTTTATACGTGAGTTATTCGTTTATGTGTAACGAATAATAATACTCGCTTAAAATAATGTAAAGCAAGTAGACTAATGAAAATGGAGCCATTTTGTGAATTGTGTGGCCATTTATTTCGGGTGATTGTGCATCTAGTGCGGCAATACAAGCGTCATTCGTTCATTTCATTTTGTTTGACTGGTAATGTTGGCTAAACTTAATCAGGAAGGATTTGCGGGTGGTAGGGCCTTGTGCAAGGTCCGTCCGGATCGCTACCACCATCTTACTCGCTAATCCTGCCGCTAAGTAGCAGTGCTTGCACTGCTGTGTTCCGTTGTGGAGAGTAAGACAGCCGGGGAAATTACGGGCACAAGAGGCATTGCATCTTAGTCCTCTAGGTTGGCAACGCATCTGCAATCCCTCCGGGGTTGCGGGTGTCCATGGGCCGTGGTGATCACTTACCATCAGGTGACCCACTTGCTCGTTTGCCTTCCTATTCATATAAAAAAAAAAAAAAAAAAAAAAAAAAAAGGAAGTATTTTGCATTTTGAAATGAATATGAAAATGCAAAATACATCTCGAAAGGTATTTCAAATAAAATACAAAATGGTTTTTACTAAAAGGCATTTAAATGCAAACTACAAAATACGTATTTTGCATTTTGTATTTGCATTTTAAATAGAAGTATTTCAAATAAATCGCATCTCTGGAAACTCTGTACTTGCAATGAGTAGAACCTAATAAAAACTGACATATCCGTTACTCGCATCGGCGATTAAATAATTATTTACTTCGTACGAATAATATTCATTAATGAAGTAGTTTCCAGTTTTAATACAAGTTTTAATTGGAAATATGTAGTACCTACGAGTGAACCAATTGCGCCAATAACTTTTGTAAGTATAATAACATTCTTACGCATACGTTAATTTATAGAGTTCCTCCCACGGGGTATTTAGTTATACTAATGATCTATTTTTCTTATCTATTATTTGTCTATTAGGTACTTCGAGAAAGCGCGTTCAGTACTTGAGCAAGTAAGGCAAATAAATCAATCAGTTGTTTGCCTGCGCCAGTCTCGTGCGTGACCAAGCTAACTCAACGGATCTCAGAGAATTTTCTATTGAGTGACCAGCCGTGAGACTGCACCTTAATGTCGACAACCGGTGTAATTTAAACGCCGTAGCTCATTCATTTGTGATAAACAAGCGACTCACGAACACATTATTGAATATTTATATTATACTCCGACAGATATGAAATTGATATCAAATGAAAGACGGAATAAGACATTAATAAGATATCGCGATATTGCGATCGATCGCATGGCTCCCATTCACTTCGGTCTGTCCATTGTGTTCTGATAAGCAGGATGAAACCTCTTCTTAGTGTCGCCAAGAGGATCCCGTGCTGAAGAGCGGTGGCATCGATATTATTTGAGGGCCTGGCGCCCTTGGCAATCAAGGTAGTTACCGAAAAACATAACCTAACATAAATAGCAAAAGTTTGTAATTTGAGTTTTAATAGTAAGTAACTGGGTGGCCGAGATTTTTTCGGTGTTGACAAAGTCAGAAAAAAACATTTTAGTGAGTATGAGACCTAGATTGGTTTTCTCCCCTAGAACCCCTATAGGTACAACAAAAGTCGTCCTAATAGTGTAACTGTTTTCGAGATCAAAAAACATAAATTAGTAATATAAACTTCCATAGACACAATGGCTGTCCTATTGAAGGTGTTAGTCCTATTAGTTATGGCGATAAGTTAATAGGTAGGTAGGTAACTAAACTTAACAAGAAAATATTAGTGCATAAATAAATTTCCTTTTCAGAAAACCAAGGTACCATCAACCGTAAGGAAACGAACTAAAGGGCGACCTCGCCTTCGAATTTACCCTGTTATTACAATCGCCTGTTTATTAGAGTCGGATTTCCTCCCCAATTTTCTTTTACAGCAACCTAATCACGTAAGCATGGGCTCCGCTTAGACTCCGCCGTGCCATTCCTATTTTCATTACTGTTCCCTTGTGTTGGTGCTGTGTATTAAAGTAAATAACGTGTTTTAACGCACGCCTTTAATTTTGTGCTTTCTAATTGAGCATTATCCTTTCCTCTGTATTTTTTAGACCAGCTTTAAGGGTTTATTGACATTATAAATTATGCACTGGTTTTTTATCACGAACTTTTTACTTATCGCGTAGAAAACGACTTGGTGAGGTTGGCCCGACGCCAGGCGGAAGCCAATACTGGCGCACAGTCAGGACATTTTGATATCCCCAGCTTTATCCCGTACTAGTAGTCGTATACGATTGTGTAGCAGTAGGTATTATATTCGTTCCACTATTGTATTGGTATTTTTTTCCGCAAAAGTTACTATGACAAATTGATAAATATATAAGTGCAGATGGTAAAAGCCTATCGAGGGAAGTGGCGAAGATGATAGGAATCATGTTTTATAGGAGATGCGGCTAGCAACCCATCACTATTTTGATTCCATTTTTTTGCCATCTATACGCCCATAATCTTGCTAAACGTGGCCTGTAGGTCTTGCCACCTTGGGCCCTGTCTCCCCCGTAAGGGATAAAGACGTGATTTGTGTGTGTATATATGTATAAGTCAATAGTAATGAAAACTTGACTTAAATGTAAGATATTTTCATAGCATTAAATGTCCTGCACGGCGTCTCTCCCGACCTACGCCCCACTCTCCTGCCGATGTGCTGGCGTGACTCGAGTGATTTAATCACGCTCCGTATGTACCGGTAGATTAGGTTCCGGTATCCTATCTTAATCAATATACTCGCATATCGGCCCGCCCCTTAATTGCTAAATTTAGGCGAACGTCACCTCTTCGCAACCGAGTTACATCTTAGTCGCCGTAAAGGCGTTTAATCACGATGTTCCCCGTTCATTAAGCCGACGAAGCGGAGACATTTTGCCACATGTCTGTGAAATGCTAATTTGTCCCCACACCTAGCAATATAGGTTGCGCTGTACCTCGAAACCCTTTGGCCGCCTTTTTACTGTAACGCTCGAATTTCCGAAGTTAATTTCGAATGTTTGTATTCCTATATAGGTACTTGTATTGTACGGTACACGGTACGTGCCACGTTGATGAATCTGTTTACGTTTGTCTAGTGTTGTGATGCAAACGTAATTATTAGGTGATGCCGTTGGCTTTGTATTCTTAATTTATTACAGTTATTTCGTAGGTAATTATTTCATTTGATAGGTATAATGTAATAAAAAAATCCTACTGTAGATTTTGAGCTTTAGCTAATTTTCCTTACACAAAGCAAATGTTTTAGAATAACATGTAGTAGGTAAGTACTTATAGTTACGAAAACTTTTAAGTTGACAGCTCACCCTGAAGGTAGTTGACTCCTATCAATTCTCGTGCCATTATTTTAAACTACGCGAAACCCTCTTCACATTATAAAGGGAGATTAACCCAAAACACTTGCCGACGCTATTTTGGCTTTATTACCTTTTAGTTTGCCTTTTGTTGCGAGCAATATTGTTGACTAAGTTTTATTCGCTGAAGGGAACCTCACCAAACATAATTCCACCGCTTTGTTTAAACGTGTCACTCTATTGTTACAGATTATGGGCATTTTCAATTGGTCGCTATAAAAACAGCACTCCCCAGGTAAGAATAATTTATGTACTAAATAAAAATTATTGCACTCTGTAAACATTCGGGGCGCTTTTTAAACGTTGATTTCAATTTGCAAACATTATGCGTCAGCTGAATACCACATTATGATAATGTGAACTTGAAACAAGCAAAAACATAAGCCCGCATTATTTCGCGGGCGAAAGTAATTCGTTACAAATTTGCAGGGCCGGTAATACGGACAGCATTTTTATTTACGGCCGCTATACCGACACATTAATCTTTGTGCAAAAATTAAGTGCTAGAATATAAATTTACGTTTAAATCTGTATATTTTGTGATATTATTTAGCGACATTCTCTGTACTCGTGCGCCTAATGTTTCATAACGAAATAAAAATGTTTACCGGGTATAATTGTACTGTGTTATGTTGTAATTTAATGTACAAGTAGAAAGGTATCAACGAGAAAACCAATCATATTTCGAGGTTATTATCACAGGTCCATGCATATATGTATATCAGTAAATTATTAATAAATTTATTACAATTATTATTAGGTGTGGAAAAGTGTTTGTTGCAATAATGGAATAGTATCAATTCTAATTCTAACTAAATAGAGAAAGGCATTGTTAACTGTCGGGCCCCGACAGGCTCCCATATGTGTCTAACAGTGCTAATCGCCTTTCATGCCAGGTCACCTGTATTCCTGAATGTAGGTCTCGCCCGGACTCCCGGTCCATTGGCCAATCAATATTACACATTGCTTTGTGTTATGCAAACGGCTCCTTTGTTTCTGTACCTATTGGATACTGTAAAATGTTTGTTTTGTTTATATTATGAAATTGTTAATACATTGGCGTAAGAAGCAACTGGGCTATATCCAATCCTATTATTATGTGGACTTAAATTTGTTTTGGTACAATTAAGTTTGTCTATTTTTGGAGACTTGGAAGAATGTGTATTTATTCGTATTTCTTTTTATAAACTATTTTAAAGGTGGTTGAGCCTCGAAAGAATAATGGCTTTCATCAATTACGGCCTAACCTTACCTTACTCGAGAAGTTAACGATTTAGTATTCTCATTAACAGAATTTAGCTAATTACTAACGTAACGACCAATATCTCAATCCCCAAATAAGCTCCTATTTTACAGACAAGGAGCACGGTATTGGAAGGCTATATACTATAACTAGTAAAATGTCTTATTATAAATCTTAATTGTTTCTCAAAGTATTTGTCCCCAAGCTATTTTATGTGCATATTCTGTTGTAAAATAAAGAAGATGATCTTATGTTCTATTGCTAGAAAAAATAATTCCTTAGACTTTTCTGAAACATAAATTCGTATGAGGCTAGCCATCGTATTGGTCATTCGAAAGTAAAAGTAGGTGCTGGTGCGTACATTTTATCCGAGTAGTGGCAAAGTTCAAAGCATGCAGGTAAGTTATTTGAACCAATTTACAAGTGAACAATGCGTGCATTGTTTCCGAGCCACGATTTATTTGCAGAACGCTTTCACTCGGAAAAGAACTTTCTTGTGCGTTTGCGTTGCCAATTTGAACAGAACTTGATTTAATCTGGCAGCTTTTGTTGAGGTGAACATCCTTTGCTGAATTACACCTACGTTGTATAACAACACCGCTCATTAGCAGTAGTTACTTTACCTCTCATTCGTATCATGTAATGTATTAACTGGGTAGGTGTCCAACCTTCTGCGTTTTTTGCTAAGGAATTGTTAGTAACCATAATGCTTCTAATATTGCCTTGTAACTGAAAGTAGTGTTTGACATTCTAAGCCGTACAAAAATGAGATTGAATCCTTAACCCCAGTATAGACTAGCAAGATAAATCCTGCACGTGTCAGAACATTACCAGGCCGCCATATGAACGAGTCAGAAGTCGTCGACCCAGTAACGCAATGTAACGCGACTAACAGATTTTTTCTTGCAAGTCTAAAATGGGTCGTATATAAGGTGATAAGGAAAGGTTGTAGGTATTAGTGTGCGTATTCCTAGGTTGTTTGTCAAATACCCAATAGCTGATTATAAAATTGAAGACCCCTCACCGTGAAGGTTTGAAAGTATGGTGTCTTAAAAATTCATAAGTCATGATTTAGAAGGTGCGTCGGCCGCAGATGCGGGCTTTAATTGATATTTATATCATATTCAGGCTGGTCTAATGGGACCCTCGTCTTGTCAGCCCCACTTCCCCAAGTTAGGGCTCGTCGCGGAAATTCTTCGTTTATTATTCACAGTGAATTACTCGAGTTCTGCATTTTTTGCCCCAACGGGGCTTTCACGCTCTTTCATTTATTCAGCACCGCCCCTTATTTAAAGCCATCCAATAATTTCTGCACATTCATTCTTTATACGGAGTGGGAATACGATCGCCGTCGTCGTGTTAATTAATTTGCCTAGCTAGAACCAATTCTTTGTTGCGCACATTACGCAGTCAAGGCCTCAAAAGTAATAGCGCCTTTTAAATAAATAATTATACGATTAGAGCGTTAACTAAACGAATAATGACGGATTAACACGACGCGCCGGTAAGTGTATCATTAATTTTTAAGTTATAATTTAATTGAAGGCAATTTAGAGGTTACAAAATAAATCTTAGTTATTTTTTACTGGTTTAAAGTAGAGCTCGTGACTAACGTGGACCGGTGATCGTCAATCGACTATACAATATTTTGCTGTTCTTGTAAAATGCGTCATACTCGATTTTTATATCTTGTTCGACAATATATGTTTTGCGGGTGGTAGGGCCTTGTGCAAGGTCCGTCCGGATTGCTACCACCATCTTACTCGCTAATCCTGCCGCTAAGGTTGGCAACGCATCTGCAATCTCTCCGGGGTTGCGGGTGTCTATGGGCAGTGGTGATCACTTACCATCAGATGACCCACTTGCTCGTTTGCCTTCCTATTCATATAAAAAAAAAATATATATATATATATATATAGTGAGGTTATTTGAGTTCCTGTTTCGGTTATATTAGTTGTTATTTTTTCTTTGTTTTTAGGAGATATGTATAGGTACTATTTTGTTACCGAACCGTAATAAAGACTCAAACAATTTTAAACATTGCCTACGAACTAGTTAATTATATTTTATATACTTCAGAATAGCAAACATGGTTGAACCATTCATAGTTACTTATGCTAACTTTAAGGTCTTAGATTATAATTTGCCTTGATTTTTTATCAATTTAATAACAACATCAATTTATGCTTCTTTATATATTTATTTTCCACCCGGATTTTTAAAGTTTTAGTTCTGTTATTTTACATTCCACAGCAACATACTCATAGTCACCCTGTCCTACTAATATTATAAACGCGAAAGTTTGTAAGTATGGATAGTTGGAAGGATGGATGCTTGTTACTCTTTCACATAACAACTACTTAATGGATTTGGATAAAATTTGGAACGGAGATTGCTGATACCCTAGATTAACACATAGGCTATTTTTTATCCCGGAAAATTGCATAGTTCCCGAGGGATAGCGATAAACTAATTTTTTGCAGACAAAGTCGTGGGCAGCAGCTAGTATTTTATAACCCTGGGTTGCACCGTACCCTGCGTTAGGTAATTCCCTTATTTACCGGAGTTACGAGGTAAATATTACGTACATCCGTTCCCATCCAATCAATTTGTAACGCGTCAAGCGCGTTTTCGCTTGCAATATTTAACATTTTCTCGGTAATGTACGTTCTTACCATGTACAGTCGGCAGCGAACCATTCGGCACACGCACGGTGTAACTTAGAATAACGTAACTACGCTTAGATTTTCTTTTGTTTTTTCAAGTCTGAAAAAAGGTGCTTGCGATGTAACGAGTAGAGGTATCTAACTTTATAAAAAAAACTGCACCGCTTTTATTAACATATTTGTAATTTCAAAGGTTTATTACTTGTGGCTTATTTTTAAATACTTTATTTGTTAGGTACACTGTCAAAGCCTTCACAAATGTTGTAAAAATATGAATCGATTGAATCAGGCGTTATTTGCAGTGATCTATATCCACCACTTACCGTGCTAATCTGCAACCACACATGCAAGGCAGCTACGTCTCTCTACAAAAATATATCGTACAGACTTAGTTCTCTACAACGTGTTGTCGCGGAGCAGCAAAATAAATGTTTTTAGAACAAAAAAATAGCAAAGAAAATTATAGTGTTCTTTTTTTCTGTGCTTTCGAAGTTGACTGTACACCTGGTAATACAGAGAGTTGTATGTTACTTACTCATATTAATTCGAATATAGGTATGGCGTCGGCGTTAATTCCATGACGGTGGAATTGCTGACGCATACAAAATTAATGTTTCTATTTGATTTCCGATTTCACTCACACATTAATAAAAGTGAAATCGTTAAAACATAAATGGCCTTACTACGAAAAACACCTTACAATTTACACCTGATTTTCTGAGCCATGTCTAAAATTTCAGTTTTCTATGAAGTTACATGTAAAACGCGTTCAACGATCGTCAGTGTTCGTGGTCAACACAGATAGCGCTTAGTTAGTACCTACTTGGACCTTCGTTCGACGGTTCGAAGTCTGTTGAAGTATTCGCTTCAACTAACAAACCGCAAAGCCAGCTCAATTGCATCCCTTGCGACTTGGTATTTATGATAAACTTCGGTCTAGTCTCATTAGGATTTATGCTAGAAGATAACTTAGGCAAAAGTAGATAAATTAGTTTTTAGATTATTGTTTATGCACATCTTACTTGGTAATCAAGTCGCCAAGCAGCATTTGCGTTCGGCGTGGAGGCCAGGACAGCTAAGTAACACAGAAATTACTGACACAAGGGATACTTACTTCGTTTTAGCTCTCTAGGTTGGCAACTTATCGGCTACTTTTTTGGTGTCGCGAGCAAAGATGTTCGCTTATTTTTAGAAGCATACTTGGTTGCTAATGACGTATCAGTATTGAGGAAGCTACCTAAAACTTTGTTTACATACATCGAGTACTTCGACTTACAGTCGATTCCTTTACACAATTGATGATTAAACGAACTTACCTGTAAGTGAAGTTCTATCCCAATTATACGAAGTGCTTCATCCGAAGAGATTAGTAACTTACAATATTAATTAACACAATGTAGTAACGCATAAGTGATACCACTTCAGCACTATAGTTGAGGAAATTTGTGTGCCTGCAATGGCCACACTATTTTTTTTTTATTTTTTTTTTTATTCCGTTGGGCTGTTGGGCTCGATGCCGGCGCCACTTCATTAAGTTTAGAGCTTTTTGATTTTTCCACGATAACCCTGGGATTGTAAGATCCGGGCGGGCGGGTGGGATGTCGTTACTAATCTCTTCGGATGAAGCACTTCGTATAATTGGGATAGAACTTCACTTACAGGTAAGTTCGTTTAATCATCAATTATACTCGTGCTTCATCCTCGAGATTAGTAACTTACAATATTAATTAACACAATGTAGATTTTGAGAGTAAGACGTGGAAACAATCAACTTGAGCATTAATTAATAAGTATTGTTTAAACAAAAAACAATTAATTGACTGCTAAGAACAAGAAATGTTCACAATTTTACTGTTACAATCATAATTACAATTTAATAATCGATACATATGTTCTTTCAACATGAAACTACCGTGAGACTTAATCATTATTACACATAAACGGATAACTCACGTATAAAAAGTCGAGTGATGCTCGACATGTTGTTCACACATGTTCTTCATTAATTTAGCTGTTATAAGTATAACATTCTTAAATCTTATGTTGTTTAGGTAGGTAATGCCTTACCTACTTACGATCATTTTCTAATTCAAACTTTAGCTATTGATCTAGCAAGGGCCATGTTATTAACGTCCATAATCGTCCTAACAAAAATTAGCAAAGGTAGTGGAATCGCCGCTCCAACCTGCGGTTTGTCTTATAACGTCGAGGCTGATTCCCATTTTATACGCCATAGATGTAGCAGCGTGTCGCGGGACGAAAAGATTGAGACGACGATACCACTATCTTTTAAGGTAGCTTTTATCCAACGGCTATGAGTTTGTGCCGTGATGCTGTTATGAGGTTTTTTAATTATTATTATTATTATTATTATTATTATTTTATTAATATGAAGGCAACATTCCAATAAAAACCTCATCTGACCTGCGTAAAGATCTTGATTTTTCAATATACGCAATTAATGTTTTCGCAGGACATATTTCAGGACGATCATTAAAGAAAGGTAGGTACAAAGTTGGTTTTGTAGTACCCAGTTCCGAAGTTATGATTAGTTCACTAATCTTTATAATTATAGCGTGGACATGGCGGTCTTAATCTGTAAACGCCTTTGCAAAATTTAGCTATCCGATCATCTGAAAGCGTACCAAGAATTAAAGAAAGGGCCGATCTATGGCTATTTATGGTACCATAAGTTTGCCCCGGAATTATAAATTTTTACTAAATAATCGAAAATTATTGGTACAGAGGGCGCTTACATGTTAATCTTATTTTGGATGCAAAATAAATACCACCGTTTTTAGGTAGACATCGTACTGCTTCAATGTATTGTCTGACATCGACGCCAACATGATGTCTATGGCTTTGAGAATAACAGATACTGGGGGAAAGGCGTAAAAGAAAAATTTTGCCCAGTCTAATGTGAATGTGTCAAGCGCAAATGCATCAAGATCTCCTGCCAGGATACATACACGCCGCATTTTTTGTTAATGCGAGTAGCGACAAGGTCTACTTCTGGAATTCATATGTATGTAGATACATGACTTGACAATGAATAAATAAATAAATAAATAATAATAAATATTATTCAGCTGTCAATTTTCTGTATCCTAGCGCAGAGAGTTCCCATTCTGTATCTGGGTGAGACTGATATATTACTGATGAAGATTTAATATATGATGCTACTACAAATATCTTGCGAGCTTCACACCACAGCCATAAATCTGTTGTAACTTTAGTTAGGTGAGGGTATTGAATTCCCCCCATACGGTTTATGTACGATACAGCAGCAGTAGATATTATTGACTCGTAAGAGAATTTGGCAATTGTAATAATTGTTAGCAAATATCTTAAGGACAAAGAAGGCCGCCAACAGTTCCAGGCAGTTAATATGTAGGGTACTCTCGGTTTGTGGTCATTGTCCACTAGCCGTTTCCCCGTCACATGCTTCCGCCCCACCCCGCTGTTGAGGCGTCAGAAAATATTTCGCATACGAAGTTGTATGTATGTATGTATGTACTTATAACTCTTTATTGTACATAAAACACAAGAAAAAGATGAATACAGGATAACACACATGCACAAAGGCGAACTCATCCCTAAAAGGGATCTCTTCCAGTTAACCTTTGAACGATTGACAGGACATGTATTAAGCAAGAAGAGTAGACACAAGTTGTCGTCCTTGATACGGTGCACAGATTTGTCAATAACGCTAATCCACCAGTTAGTAGCAGCAGTGGACTCGTAATGGCTGAGATGATGATGATGATGATGATGACCAGTTAGTATTTGGTAAAAAGGACTGTGGTATTATTATTCATATATTATATAGGTCGTAATTTTCATGAGCTTGCAGGTTAAGAAATTTGACGCGCTCTAATTGTTTGGTGTATATTCAATCGCTGGAAAAGCGGATATCAAAAGACCCATTAACTGCGCAAACCTTCGTATTTTACAACGATCGAGGCGTTGAATTTTTTCTAATTCGGCTTTAATACGCTATTCTGTGGGCAATCTTACTTCCCACCTAATGTGGATCTATAATGAAGCTTATAAGTACTTGCAAGAGTTAGAAGGCAAGCGAATACTTTTGTGTTATTTTACAATAAAGCCTACATTTTTTAATAATGCCTCAGATGTCTCTAGATTATTCCGACATTCTGTATGTGTCCACACCAATCAAAAAGTCAAATAAATTGATGATAGGAAACCACAGGATCGCAACAACTTTACGACAGGTTTCAATAATTTGGTGAAAATATAGGGAGCTGTGCAAAGGCCGAATGGGAGAACGTTAAATTCGTACAATTTACCATCTAATCTGAATCGGAGATATTTGCGCGATTCAGGGTGAACGTTTATTAGAAAATAAGCGTCTTTCAAATCTAATGTGGCCATTAGACATTTTGGAGAGATAAGTTTAAGTTTAAGTTTAACTCCTCCAACTTAAAGTGTTGGGTAGGTATGAATTTATTTAATTCTTTTAAATTAAGGATAAATCTCATCTTCCCATTCGGCTTTGGCGCAAGAAACATTCGTGAGACGAATTGACCAATATAGGGTTCACATTCGGAGATAACTCCTATTGCTAACAAGTTCCGTGTGGATTCAGTAAAGAAGCTTTTTCTTGAACTAGAATAGCTTGTTTGACAAGGTTCAGCAGACTGATAGACAGGTCCGTTGAATTTAATCTTGTACCCGTCTATCCAAGAGAGAACAGCTCGGTCGCATGTTATATATAAGTGACCATTGTGAAGCGAATTGATAAAGTCGACCAGCATAACATACCAAAATTAGCGGCGGCGCGCCTGCTTCTGCCGATGCGACGATCTGTGCGACGACCGCGCGCGCTGCTGATTGCTCGGAGCTGCAGGCTATTGTTTGTGCGGCGGACCCATCTGCTGCTTGCGAACAGAGGGCTCCGCCCTCCAGTTTAAATTATTCGCAGTATTTGTCTTTAAGTCGGTAACGGACTTTGAGACCGCCTTGGCTACTTTTAAAGTTTCGGGTAGATCTACACCGAATAAATATTTATCAATTTTTGTGTTTAGAAATTACTCTTTTACTTACTGACTCGCCGTGTTGTATGTCGCAGAGGATGCGGGCAGTATCCATAAGCTGTTTCAAAAGGGCGTTGTCCTCTTTTCTTTCAAATTTATTTAATTTGACAAAATTTGGCCTATACTTGTGATGGCCACTGCGATTTGCTTCTGTCGAACTTCGATCGCTTTGTCTCGCTTAATAACGGGCTCCGTAAGAGCTGCTTTGATTTCAGCATTCAGCTGAGGGGCGGACACATGCTTTGCATTAGAAGGGACCAAGTACTTTTCCAACAGTTTCCTTCCTTACGTCCTTATCCAAGCCGGACGTAGCGAGATATTTACTTGTACATTATTCTTGCGTCTGCGTAGGATCTGTACCTACCCAGAATCTCCAATAAATCTGGTGGAATATAATCTTATATATAGTCCGTTAAAATTCAAAAAATAACGCTTTTTGAATTCGTTTCGATTTAGTTAGTCTGGTAGACTACTAAATAACGGGCATGAACGTGGCGAAACTGTCCCACAGACAGCTCTGAGTACGTCATGAAAAAGTACATGGGGCGAAACAGTCCCGCAGACTGATCTGATTCCATGTATGTATAATTTGAACGCAGCGAAATAGTCCCGCAGACTACTCTGATTGCATTCATTATACAGGTTAACATTTTCGAAAAAATGTGGGTAGGATTTACCAACCATATTGGTTATCTGGAGCTGGCGACGTGTTTCTCGAAGACGAGGACGAAGGTGACGACGAACTGGAGCTCGAAGAGGACGATGAAGGAACACCAGGGTTACGCTTTCGGCGGCGTGACCGTTTCGTTAGTTTTTACAACTTTTTAAACCTCTTGGCAATAAACTCCCTATTGTCCTCGTTACCGCGCTTAGGCATGACGAAATCGCGAACTTTATTTTTAATACGTGTGAAGCGGTTGAGCACTAAAATGCGAATGAAGTGGCGCCGGCATCGAGCCCAACAGCCCAACGGAATAAAAAAAAAAATAAAAAAAAAATAGTGTGGCCATTGCAGGCACACAAATTTCCTCAACTATAGTGCTGAAGTGGTATCACTTATGCGTTACTACATTGTGTTAATTAATATTGTAAGTTACTAATCTCGAGGATGAAGCACGAGTATAATTATCTGCGTTTTCATACAAACTGCAACCTAATGCGGCTTGCACGATTTTTCACACGTGTAAACAGGACTTTAGAGTCGAATAACAGAAGCCAAACAAACGTTAATCAAGTCGATGCCCGTAAATCGATCAGGATTATTTGGGAATGGTTTCGCTTAATGCCAGGATAGGTACTTACGGCTATAAGGTCTCAATAACCCTTGAATGGTTTCATGCACATAGATGTAGCATATACAATCTACATATTGAATTTGGAATTGCTTACGATATATCCATTAACCACTGTCTTAAAGGTTTTATCTTTGTCTCATTAAGAACGCAACCATATACTTCAAACTTACTCGTAGTTGTTTTTATAAAAACTATTACAGTAAGCAAGTAAACCTGCATATGTATAAAAAATCGTTTTCATTGCCAAAACGAAACCATTCCCATGTTATATTTCATTACATAGACAACGATATCGCTTTAAAGTTAAGTGTATATGATTGTCAGTAAAGGTAACGAGTCACCCTTTTCGACCCACGCCCACAAAGAAATGGGCTCTTCTGTATAATTGGAACTAGCTACCTGAATACTTTGAAGTATTTACCCTCAATATTTTGAAGGAGGGCTGACGCACTTCCTTTTATGTAGCAGCTGGCAACATTTGTCTTTGATACACGCCTTTTGATGTAACTTTGCACGTGGCAACACCCGTGTTTACTACCCGAAGCAGTGGCAACTACGACAATGACTCTGTTTTATTATGTGATTAAACGTTTTATTTACGCGTTAGATATACCCATAAAGTGAATAGAAGAAGAAATTAAGTACCTAGTGCGATGTGATTGTGTGTTCGATGAAATTGGAGCGTTGTCCTTTTCATGGTATTACAAATAAATTAGGCTTACCAGTGTTGCAATGTCTAAAATAAAGCGTATCACAATTTTTTATCGTAACGGTTTTCTATCGTTGTATCAATTTTATAACTTTGAGATCATCCGAAAAATTTACAAAATTCAAACCAACGAATATGACAATTCTTATTATAAAATCTTACCCCCAAGAAGGATGTCCAAAACTTATTATCAGTTCTATCGAGCCGAAGAAAATTAATTTCCTTTCCCTATCATCGAAAAGAAGCGTCAGTTTGCCAGTGTCGAAATCGAAATATTCGAATTTCCCGACTCGAAGCAGCGGTTGGAGTAAATAAGTTTTTGAGCTGAAGCGCCTTGTGGACATCAGATAAGAGCTGCGGTCTTCGTTACATTTGCATTTCCTACCGCTAAATAAACCTCGAGTCAAATAATATAACAAAATAATTTTCATGCTTCATAAATTGTAACTTCCTAGACTATTAAACCTGCAATCGTTTCGTTCATCCGGTTGCTATAATGAACTCGCGGCTTAATTTAATAACACTTATAAATTATAGCATTACTTAAATCTGTTTTTGCGCGCCGAAATAAAGCGTTTACTCATAATTTAGGGTGTCTTAGAATTATATTGGAATATTTCAGTAGGCTAGGTTAGGTTAGTTGATAAAACACTGTCGATAATAGTTTGCTTTATTGTAATTTTTCTACAATTAGTAACCCCTTTGACGCAGTACACTTTGAACATCGACCAATGCATGTAACCATGGTGTCAACCACAATCATAAAATCTTGAAATACATTTACAGCGGTGTTCGTTCAAACTACGAGTAACTCAGCCGAGTATTGTGCATAATATACAATTCAAAAATTATTTGGCTTAAAGGCACTTGTCTTTTTGTCAAAGCACATATATCTCATCTGTGAATATACATTATGCATAAAATGTGACAATCTTTATTAATCACAGTCGTAATCCTATAGACCTTCGATATTTAATTACATTATAATGTAATTAAATATCAATATTATTTACATTTATTGACGTTTTAACGATCATGTTGCAATGCGTCTTATTCGTAGAGCGTTTATTGACGTCACTTCATAAACATTGCGCAAACTAAAACGAAAGATTTTACAATTACTAATATTAACGCAATTTAATTTTAGCTTGTTTGTTTAATTTATTCAATTACGTTTCCCGTGCAAGGCAAGGACATTAAATTGTGCAAAATGCCGGCAGTTGTTTCTGCGCTGTTGAAGCCGGCTCTGCGAATCAGATTGCGGCACGGCGGTCGGAGGTCTGCCTGCGAGGCAGCGTGATAAGGCACAAGCTGCGCTGGCGCTGGCGTCTGCCTGCCATCCAATGCTCTTCATTAAACTTGTCAACAATGCACTCGATGCAAATAAGTTGACCTAATTCCACATACAATTTTCATCCACTTTCCTAGTGGCCACAATTGAGTTTCCTACCGACGACCGCAATTGCCAATTAACGCTTGTAAGTATTTATTCGGTACATGTATTTTAATTGCTTTGGTGCGTCGAGTCAGCATGCCTGGGCCAAATGTACACAGGAACGTTTTTTGTAACGCTCATTGGTTCAAACCGTAATTAATTTTGAGGCACAATTACAATCGGAATGATATAGATTTCAGAGGGCCGAAAACACTGCCCTAATTTAATAACGGCTACCTACGAAAGAATAGACGTCAGATAAGATTGCCCAAGGATAATCAACAGCTTAGAGAAATAAACTCCTAAGTCCTCCTTTATTCTTGGAAATGAAAGCCTTCCTAGTCGGATTAGATGATTTGTTTTTATATATTTAGTAAATATACTTCGTGTAAGTATATAATGTCGTCTGTACTACGATACCATGGTTTTGTTGCCCAAATCTCGAATATTTTCATTGTTGTGGTACTTTTGTGGTTAACCAGAAACTAATGTGTTTTATGTACAATAAAGAGTTATACATACATACGAGTACATCTCACATTCAGCCCAAATTTTCGCCACATTCGAGTGCAAAATGAAAAATGATGAGATGATGGATGATGAAGTGAATCATACTAAACGTAATAGCCTTTAGGTGTTGTTACCGTATGCCCTGTACTACCTCGTATGGGATAAAGACGTGATTCATGTATGTGTCTGTATTTTCGAGAGCTATTTTCAAAATTGGACCCCTGTACATTTTTATTTAGCCTATAGTGATCAGCCTGTTGTTTCATTGAATGTGTTGGGTTCGTCCAGATCAACATTGATAACTGATTCAGGAAACAAATTAGAATAAATACACTAATAATAAATGTGTATTGACTTAAGGAAATTAACTACTTACATTTAGCACTCTGCGGCTTTGGAAAAAAACAGCAAAAAGCTGCGAGTGACAGTTGTACCTTAAAATTAAAAAGAGAGAGGTGACCCACGTTACAGCAGGACGGCAACATATTTTTATTCACTCCGTGGGCAATGGACCTAAAAAAGTAAGCGAAACTTTTTGCTTTATTGAAATCGGAACGCGGATTCAGAGTTCAGAGTGCCAGTCTTCCTGGCACTCGCTACATCCACGCCGGCGCGCCGCTCCATTTTATTTTCAGTCAATATAACTTTGTTTATTAAACAAAGGAAATTAAACTGGTTCACACGCGTCGAATGCAGGTATTACAAACAAGGCAAGCAACTATCTTCATTGTTCCAATTAAACTAGAGCAAACCGGCAGGATATGGGCCGGGCCGGGATATAGAGGATTTATTGATCATAGACAAGAGCAGCAAACATGCGTTATCGGGATAACATGCCTATTAGTTCGGGTGGACGTAATTGATTTTTGATAATTACCGCAAACAATTTTATTCTTTTCAATCGATGAATTTAATACATGTAATAAATAACTAGCTACAATGTTGTACCTACTAAGTAGGTAAATATTTACCTTTGGAGTTGATGCCAGCTTACCTAAATGAAGAACCCTCAAGTTTCATATTATGTACATGGGATTTAATCGCCGGGAGCTTTTACGAGGTCCAAAGTCCTAAATTTTAATATGAATGATGAAGACTGGAAGATGAAGATAATACAAGATATACGATTCGGTTCCCTAATGAAACCATATTATTTTCGTTAATTAAACGTGAAAATATGCAATAGAACGGAATGAAAATGACAGAGTTATTACAGCGGGTCCTATTATTTCAACCAACTCCAATGGTATTTCTCATATTTAGTTTAAAGCGAGACGGAATTGCGATCATAACTCGTTTTAAGTGTCCCTGGTTGTAATTGCATGTCTTTATAGCGACAAACAAGAAAGAATCGTTTATAGGCAGCACAGATTGTGGAAACACATGTGAGCTTATAAATAGATTTACGAGACCGAAATGCTGAATCGTTTAAAACTTCGTGTCACCCATTTTGTAACCCATAAAGTATTTTATTGCACCCACAGGTGTGGTGCGAAAAGCCACAATTCAGGATGATCGTAAACAAATGTTTATGTGGCATTCTCAGCGGCTCGAGGACTTGCCGATCGGCAGTCAGTTTGTGTGCGTCAACTGGTCAGTAGCTGAGCAGTGGCTAGATTAGTCGACGGACAGATCGGGGTGTTCATATGGGTCATCTGGATTTGTGTTAATGGGCCGAACTGCGGCCGAACGCACTCGTCCTCGATATCGTTTAACTGGAATCGTTTCAACGTATTCCCATTACTTGTTAACAGGTTTTACGGCCGCACCAGAAATAAATATTATTTGTATTCTTTACCTAATCTTTAAAATGTATCAATTTCATCAAATAATTAATTTATGTGTGCCTTAAATCGATTATCACCTGCTGCATATTTTAACTAATACATATACCTAAGTAGCTTTTATTCCTTCTATTTCGGAAGCAGCGTAGTAAGTAGGTTATTTAAATCACAATTTTCAATACCTTTATATCATCGAGATTTGTCAGCATTGTTTTAAATACTGAATTTTTATCAGTAAAAGCTTTAAAATCCGAAACGGGTGGCGCATTCAGATGTGAAGCGAATGAAAAATTAAAATTGAAGTTTCCGTATGATAAAACGCCGGCATCGGCACTCAATGCTTAATTATTTTGCTGTCCGTTTCACTCACTGGTTTTATTATACATGTATACTTCCACAACACGCTAAAATTTGTTATAACAAAAAGTACACAACATACGGGGCCACTCGATTCTATTATAATAGCTCCGTATATCTTCTGATGATCCAAACATTTCCAGAGAATTTTCTACCAAAGTTTTTTTAATGAGCTACTTATCTTCAAATTGGATTTATTTTAAGCATTGCTAAAGATATCATTAGTCACATCATACAGCTTTAGACGAAATACTGAACGTGGCGTATTATGAATAGCAACTCAATCTTTGGTCTAAAACTCGATAGCTCTATGCATTCGATTCAATATTACTCAGACAGACACAAACGCTTTAGCAGAGAATAATACGAACAACCAATCCATTTAATTTGCTTTAAACTTCTCACTTACAATGTAACTTCATGCGGTTCATTATTTGACTAGTGTAAACTAATCTAGTTGAATATAATGTTATGATATATGTAGGTATGTAACAACACTCACCAACTTAAGAAATGGTAGATAAGGATTATTAGTTTGGTTTTAGAAATGTTTTCCAAAACAACTAAAGTTAGAATCTATTCCTTAGATTTTACTTAGGTATCTGTAGGAACCTACCTAACCTTAAAAAAAATTTAGTTGATTTGTAAGCAAAATTACTAACAATTCCCTTATTTTCAGGTATCTGGAATGATCCAAAAAAGAAAACAGCATTACCGGCCACCCGATCGAATGACCAGGTAATTTAATGATTACATTGAAGTCGTTTGTCTATGTTTAATTGATTGAGGTTTAGATAGGTACGAATTTTTTAGTGTTGAATGATTTATGGTTAATCATGGCTTTGGAAGACATAGGTGATTTCAAACGAGAAAACAATGAACTTGGAAGAACTTTCAAAAATGTATAAATTTCTAGAAAATTCTCTTAATTCTAAAGTGTTACAAAAATAATCTTGGGGAGGAAACTTTATAACATCATCATGATCTCCATACGTCGTCTATATGCATACCTACGTCCCACCGCTCCTGCTTCCTCTCAGAATGATATTGATGCCTAGCTTGGGATATTATGCCTACCTGCTTAATTTAGTTATCTAATAATATTATGTACTTCACATTTAGAAAGTATCAAATCAAACGGTTCATTAGTTACCATCAAGTGACACCGGGAACTCGGCAAGTGGCGCTCCGTGCGGGATAATGCTACGATCGCGTGCCGCGACGAATTAGCACTTCTGCTGTTGCACTACACATTAAACCAAATGAAATTATAGCAAGTAACCACCTAATATAAACTGCTTAGTTTGTAGTTAATTTGAAAATCACATGAATTGCAGAAAATGAAGCATTCTACGCGTTTCTGATTAAGAACCTGCGTAATTATGTAAGATACGGGAGAAAGAACATGTCGATATGAGATGGAACAGTAACGCAAGCGTTCATGTAGTGTATGCATGTAGCCTATGGTAACCGCTTACCATGATGCTAGTTTAGAAAAAAACACAAGTTTTTGAAGTTAAATCTTGTTTTTATGGTCACCATGAATTATTTAGATGTAACTTGAAATACGCGTCGAAGTAAAAACTTCCACGCATATACTGGGTGAATCTGAAGTCGTGAACAAAAATTAGTGTTTCATGCTCAGTTAGTGTTGGTCTACATAATGCATTGACTCATTTGTTGAAAATAATGTGAGAAATTTTGCAGTTTCCATACACTGTTCAAATTAAATCACTAAACCAATGCGCTAATAAAATAGGTATATTTATTTACTCACTTTTAAACTTTGCTTATGAATTTTGGTTTTAGTCACGTGCATAAATTTATAGAGAATGCATATCAGTATTTTGTGTTTTATTAGCTTTCCGTGATTTATTTATTTGTGTGATTTTTACCCCCGGAGTCACTTTGTGAACTAGGAGCTTAAACTCCAGTTATTATCCAAATCCATTATCCTATACGTAAAACATATACATGAAAAATTATTATCTTTGAAACCAAGATAATGTACAAATTATACCTAATCGAAGCTTATTGTAACTAAATTATGTCCAAGTTGAACCTTATATTTAGTTACTCGAAATAGCCAATAATGGCTTGCGCTCTCAAGTGTTGAGGACAAATTAATGCTGTCGATATCAAACCCATTTTGCTTCTTACCGCCCCTTTACTTCGGCACGAGCGAGAGGGATTGCCCCTATTATGAAATAATTACCCACTCCATGACTTAATTCATGCCTAAGTGGTCCTTAGAGAGACATTTGAAACTGCACTGAAATTACTCTTACTATTCTTATAGTCCCGTATGTACAAAGTCTTAGCGGTCTCAGCTCCCATATCTGCAACGCGAGTTTAGGAAGCGCAGTTTTCCATGTTTCTGACGTTCGATCATTTCTACGAACACCCAAAATACTGCGCCCCATTGCTTGTTTAAATAATATAAAGAAGCTTTGTAAGAATAAAGCCTAATAATGAAATTTGAATTCGAAAACTGCCAGTTATGTGTCCGTGGGCTGGCAGTCGGGGTACTGTAATTCATTATTTCGTTTCTCGTTACGCGGGGCCGCGGCGTATCGCGTGGCATGAGGATGTAACTAATGAACATTTTGTGTTTGTTTCCTGAATTAGGTTTCACAACACCATTTGTATTTCGATATACATGAAAACCCTTAACTGTAGAGCTTATTTAGAATTAATATTTGCGTGGTCTAATTTGACTCTATGTATAAAAATGTAATAACTAATTTTTAACATGTTCGGATGACGTCAGTACGTACGCGTCTTAACAATAAAACTTCGATGTGATCTGACTCAATACCTGTCTTATATAAAACTGAAAACGTAATTCAGAATATTTAGGTATCAGTTTAGTTAAAAAAGACGTAGATTGTGTTGACAGAGAAAGTAAATCACTGCTACTTCCTGATGTCACATAATACGCATGGAAGAGCGCTACTAATTAGTAGCTTGCCAATGTACGCGCTTACGCACTATGCTATGCAGTTTCTTGAGAAAGTAGCATTCGTGAAAGGCTGCTTTGCTAAAGGCTTGAACTCATTAGTCCTGTGGTAATTCCTTTTTCTTCAAGAAAAAAGTCGAGACGTAGCAATTTAATGAGCTTAAAAACGTATTAAATCAAAACTAAGAATTTTACTGTACAAAGCTTGAGTTGTAGACAACCTTGTCATTGCTTCATATAAAGAAAATCATAAAAGGAGATTTCTTTATTCCACGGAACCTTCATTTAATCTTATCAATGTTCAGTCTGCACTTCCCTCTATACCTCTCCTTCATTACTCTGAAATGTATTTAACCAAGCAATAAACAGAATGCACCATTAATTGTGTAAGTAATTAGATCAACTTTTTCCTCCACTCAAGGGGATGGTTCGGAGTAAACCTTTGGCTAGTAAAGTCCTGTTCAAAGCAATACGATGCCGAGGTGTCCAAATTAAATATTGCAAGTCCACTGTATTTTGAAAATGACGATGGCAATGATGGATTCAAACATGTGCCCACATATTTTTAGAAGGCATCTGAAACATTTTAAATTCATCCCGCACGTAGGTTTGCTATTCCTAGTTACAGAATATACATGATAGATGCCTGTTATAATGGACAAAAATAGGGTTAACATTTTCAGAAAAGCTTGTTAACATTACACACTTATGTTAACATAACAGTCGTTAATTCTTACTTGTCAATTTGACGTTTGACTTTGCCAGATATATACCACTGTTACACTATAAATGCTTTAACGATCATTAATAGTATTTATAGAATAAAAACAGTAACTTCATTAATTAATTTAATTACTCTGGTTTTTGTTGGCCCATCAATCGTTGGAAGATTAACTGGAAGAGATCCCTTTAAGGGATAAATTCGCCTATTCATCTGTTTATATTGTTACCTGTAAAATTATTGTGTTTTGCTGTTGTGTTTTGTGTGTTTGTATTTTTTTTACGATAAAGAGTTATACATAGGTACATTAAATTGAAGAAGTATGTACTGTAATTACAAGATTTCTGATTTTTATTGAAAAAAAAAACACTAAGTCTTCTACAATATCAGTCAGTATACCTACCTGTTAAGTAGTCTTACATGGTGTTAATTATTTTGTCCATAGGTTACGGACACGTTCTACAATAATACCTATAGCTATTCCGAATTCGTCCACTTCTGTAGTACCAACGCATCAGGCCGTACGACTGTGCATTGGGAGCTATGTACCTAATTCTTTACTAGCGCATTCGTTCAGCAACCTTTGTATGGCGATTTCGTAAAAATTGATTAGCCTCGCAGACGTATCGGTTTGAGCAGGGCATAATCTTTATATTTAGCGGGTAAAGATGCGGAAAGAGGCTAAGCCTCCTCGCTAATGGCTGTGTTTTTGTGCAGGGCGCGGGCGTGAGATGGCACGCGCGGGCATGCTGCACAGGGGAGGAAAAAATGGCGCAGAGTAAGTACTCGGGTTCCAACTACATAATACTGATAGGCATTTCCATTTAAGGCGCTGTCAACCGCCAATAACATTTTAGCAGCGCCACTCTTCGCACACATACGGCCCCCATGCCTGTTAGTGAAAGACCAGAAATTATTTCAACAGCGTCGCGCACGTCTAAATAGGTACTTAGAAATAAAGTACTAACAATAAGAAATTAAAAAAGTGCATAATTTAACTCGTTAGCGGTTTAGGTTTTAGTATGTTGATATTGTGATTTAAATTTTAGAATAAAGACATAAAACCGTTTAATGATGGTTTTGGACCAATCACTGCAATTATTATCTATCGAGCCGATTTCGTCCAATCATGTATCGAGTACGGGCACGGTCTTTGCAATATGATGAATGTTAACATATCTTTTTGTGCTACACCAAAACAAATAGATTTTCATTAAAAAACTACTTAAGGAACATCAATTTTAACTATTTAGGTGTTCAGCCTCTTAAAGATCACCGATGGTACTCAATTCGTCTTAGGTAGAATATGATCACAGTCACATAGTAAAAAACTGGACTAGCGCGAGTTATAAGTGTAATTTATACAACCCAACGCAACCTACATAAAAATGCGCTGTAAAATTTTCTGACATATAAAAAAACAAAACTTCGCCAAAAAGCTAATCGATACGAAACCATTGTCACATGCTCAAAGATTCAGAACGTCAAGGACTAAATGTCACACAAAAGTGTTTCACAAATTGTTAGCGCGCTCCAGACGAGCTCCGAAGCCTACATGAGTTAGCACTTAGCGTAATTGGCGCACAGAACTCTTGGTTAACGCCTTTTATGATTACATTTTTGTGGACTCCCGTGCCATGTTATTTTGGGTGAGAAAAAATAGACCTTTTCGAAGAAAGTGGGTTAAAGGATAAGTAATAATGTCTCGGCATTTCGTCTTTTATTTTTTATTTTCTATGTACAAACTACCGATCTGCCTAAGATAAAGCTTTCGCACAAATAATACAACTACCTAGACCTTTATTTCATAAAGCGCTAGTATGTTTTATTTTTAGGCCATCCTATTTTCTGTATTACGTTTTAGTTCATGGTCATATATTCGTAAATTTTAGTGGCTCTTATTTACACTATTTTCATCTGAATACAATTCTCTGACAGTGACAGTGATGGAAACCTAAACACCATTGCAATCAAATATCCAGCGGGAACGTCATCATCAACGCCTACGCCTATCAAAAAAAAGTGAAAAGAATGTAAATTCTCTGAGCGATCACACAATTGCCATTATCACAAAGTGCGGCGCGGCCGCGCAAGGCCCCGACAAAAGCCCCGCCTCGGGCGTCAGGTGCAAGCCTGATGGACCAATTACTTATTTTAATATTTTTAATGCCCGTCTCTGCGGACTCGCCTTGTCCATGATACACTCATCCGTAGCACAAATTCTATTACCTGACTCAGGTTACGTTGTAATGTAGAGAAACAGTGGCACATTGTAGGCACGATGGACTCTAAAATGTTTGTAATGTGTCTAAAACTTTTGTGAATACAAAACCCAGTCGGATTTTACACATTCTAGAGAAAAATTCAAGTGGTCAGTGACAGGATCTAATGGTTAAACAGCACGTTACGATTAAAGCTCGAAAGTTGCTTGGTTGGGTTTTCTATATTGATGCTAAAATTGCTACTATTTTGTAAAAACATATTTATAATACTTACTTAAGTAACTGGAGATCGTAAATATGTACCAACTCTACTAACATAATTCTTAAGTAAAACAATTTTTCAGGCTTCCCTTTAATAACTTACGTAGTCGAATTCGTTTCTAAATTCCCTTGGCCGTATTTGCGATTCTCACCACGATTTATTTCAGGATCGTTTTGAAGTCGTAATGAAGCGACGCGGATTCGTATCTTGAATATCTTATTGCAGTATCATATTATCTAAATTGATTTCAATTTACGTTCAAACCTGTTTTTTAATACATAATCTAAAAATTTTAAACAATCTTGTATATAACGATAAAAGCGACCGTTCATCATGGAACTCATTGTTCCACAAAATAAAAAGTGTTGCTATGATAATTTTGACAGGCGCTACGTGTTAATAAAAATCGAATGCTTGAAAAATGTTTAAAGAAAGCAAATGAACTTTTTTGTTTTTTCTAAAGTACATAATTAACCAACTGAATGCTTTGAATTTATAAATAAATAATATTTCAATTACCCCTTGAGCCCTATTTATTATATTTAGAGTTTTAGTTTATCTAAAAAGATTTAATGAACATACTAAATTTCATGCGTTTATGTCAAATAGATTTTGACTTATTAAGGGGTCCAAATTAGCTCTAAATGCATCGTGTAGTGAAAAAAAAATTGTTGTGAGTAAAAAAACGATTCAGCGTATTTTTTAACTCTTTGTTACTCCACGAAATTATAAAAAATGTGGTAAAATGTGATAAGCTATCTGTACTACCACTCTGTCGCCACTGCTAAAAGCGTTCCTCCCGCAGGCCTAGAGAACTTCCCAGACGAGTCTCCGTCCCTCGTTACCTCCGTTGCCGTGCTCCGCGGTTACCGGTCATTAGGGATTCAGGATACCTCATTCGGAGACTTCATTTAGGTAACTGATCTAATCTAATTTTACTTAAGCGGTGAAACAAAGACAGAGTTGATTTTTAGAATTTTTCACTTTACAATAAGAGAAATATATTTGTTAATCGGTAGGTCGAGGGGCTGAAAGAACGAGTAGTAGGTGCAGGTATTAGGGGTGATTTTTGTGGTACTATCAGGACTATTACTCTTTCAAGTACTGGATACCTACAACATATTATCTAAAATAGGCACTGCCCGCTACTTCGTCTGTGAAGGATGCAGTAATTGAGGTAATATCTCTCCCGTTGGAAATAAATATATGCCATTTTTATACAACAGGGATAAAAGCGTGATTTATGTATGTATGTATATTATACGGCAAGGAATGAAAACGAGCATGTGAGTCGCTTTTTCCCAAAGAAAATGTTTCGGGAGTTCCTCACAAAGTCAAATGCCGTCTATGTATATGCAAAATTCTATCCAAATCCGAGTATAATTTAATAAATATACAATGCTACAATTTCTTATATTGTTTTGTTGTATTATTTTATCAATAAGCTTACAACAAGCACCCACAATCCGCTACACATAATCCATACTGTATTAAATAAACTCAACTAATTTTCGCATTAGGTGGCGCCGGTATACACATTATGGAAACCTCCTCGTGGTTACCACGCTCCGTTAAGTTAGTTCGAGCAAGTTTATGTATCAATGCTGTGAGTTTGTCCCCTCCTTACCGGCTTACCCCCCCCCCCCCCCCCCCACTACTATCTACGTCACTGGCCTTCACTCTAACCCAGCACTCACCTGGCCTGGCCTGGGCTAACTTTAAATTGTTAGCTGTAACATCGCTTCCCACTCCACTAAACTTTATTTGTTTCTTACTTACTATTCCCAACTTTAGATGACAGTTTTCTGGAAAGCCCACTTAAAAGCTCCTTTATTATTCTTGACGCTGCCTTGTGGGTGGTTGCTATTATTGTAGTCTATTTAGAAAAGCGAGGCTACGACGAATAAATACAAAGATAGTTTATAGTAGTTTTAGATAGAAGTATAAGTTTTGCATATAGTTAGTCAATTGAAAAATTAAAAGGATTTCCTCGTACAAGGGACGTGTTTTTTTATACATATTAATTCTGCTCGGTAATAATAGCTTGCTTTCGCAGCACAGGTGAAGCGTAACATAACGCCTAGTATGAAAAAACATTGTTTGAAATAAAAAGGCAAGGCTAAAGTAAAATCTTATATAGGTACTATTCCGTTGTTGTTTTCTTGTTTGTGTAAAAATCCACTGTTCTTCGCCGTAATGACCAGGCATTTCTACTGAGTGCGCGAGCTTATGAGTAAGAAACTCATGAAAGGCTAAATAAAGGATATGCCTCGAGAATCATAGTGTCAATCGTCTGGGGAATGATGGAGAAATATTTTAATACGAAATGAAGGCGCCGCGCAAGCGAGGTCGACGTCGCACTACACAGACCAACAAACAGTGGAGCAATGATTGTGAAACTGCAGATGGATGCTGGCTTTTTTTTTATAGTGAATTGTCGATACTTCTCCAGTCGCAACGTATATCACAATTGCCTTATCAAGCCGGTGTGTGTTATTATTTTCTCTAAAGAGCGCCGCGCTTGACTCACGACCATAACTTGACCCTTTCTCAGAGGCTAGCCGGGTACTCATCTCGGGCTCGCGAGTCAGCTGCCAGCGGAACGCCGCGAACTAGGGTTTTTGGTTACTGTAACGTGCGCGTGTACGCAACGTTCATGTAACATGTATATATGTAAATGATATTGCCAAACAGATTATTTTAGACTTATATTAAACACTAGCTGTTGCCCGCGGCTTCGCCCCCGTCCAAGCTTTTCTCTTTTTTTTCGAATTTTTGTTCTGACAATTGCGAACACAACAAAAAAAGAATTAGCGAAATCGGCCCAGTGGTTTTCGAGTTTATGCGCGACTAACAAACGCATTTCATTTTTATTCAATTATTTCTGTTATTATAAGAGCGATATACAATGTATGTTTTCAGATCACAAAAACAGCTCTAATGATTTTGATGATTTTGTAAACATGGTCGGCCAGGTATTTTTAATTTACGAGTGCAATTTAAAATCTTAAGTGCGTATTATTTATTCGCGCGTCGGTTTAGGTACTCTAAACGCGAAGCTTTGGGAAGCCCAACATATTTCAGACTAGCATTTTGTTAAAGGTACAGATAAATCTTTATAGTTCGTTGATGCGTGATGTGCTTTCCAAGCCACGTGTATGGTGCAGGGTGTCTGGTATACTATGCTATTGTTGTGACGTAGTCTTGCAAATAGGCGAGTAGAAGGGGGATATATAATGTTCCGTGGGGAGCGTGATATTTGATTTCGTCACGGCTCGTGATCCGTACAAGGACCCTGATATAACCTAATTTCTAAACATAAGGTTCCTTGTTTATTCTATATTGTATAACTAGTGGTTTTGTGGCTGCGGATCGGGTAGATAATAACGTGGTTATGAGTCGCTTGTCATGGCACCCCTTTGATTAAATAAAGGGTAAAAGAATACATTGGTTACTTCTACCTCAGTATATTAACTTATAGTACCAAAATGCGTTGTCAATATATTTTATCTGAAGCTGAGGACTGTTACGCAACCTTTTATTTCGAATCGAAGCACAAAGAGCATTGGTGACTCTTAAAATATGAGTTGCTCACAACTTCGTCGGAGAAAAGTCGATACATGCAGAGCACACAATAGTAAACACCTTTTATGTTAGTCGTAGCAAAGGCCCTGTATTATGTACAAAGAGCGAGGCGAGTACCAATCGTGCGGCGGCTATTGTAAGGTTATTATTTACGAGCGACCGCGGCCGTCATAAATCAGTATCTTGCTTTTACGTGGTAAGGAAATAGCTCATAACTTTGATTGGCCTCTTCGCACAGGGTCTCACCTTCCTCACTATAGGTCACCCTGCATTAAATATGCACGTTCCACACAACAACAATGTGTATTTGAATGCAGCACGAATAGCACAATAAACAAGCTATACCGATATAAAGGATCCTTTATGTTAAAACAAAACCTTCTTTATGCTAATTTGGTAATGAATTGCGCGCCATTATTCTAGGAAAGAATAATTTAGGTCCATTAAATCAGCTTGGCTAAGTCCATTACATTAAGTCTTGCCCTCTTATTAATTGAAGAATCGGTTCCACAGAATTTACATTTTGTTCAATATCATGCGACCTGCTTAATTTAAAAATCATCATCATGCATTTTTTCCAGAATTTAAAATTTTGGGTTTATCTTAATCAGAATCGTTTACCCTATCGATTCTCATACAAGAAAAAATGTGTCCCAGTTGTGTGGATTTTTTTCCTGTTCGTCACGTTCCATACATATCTACATGAAAAAAGTGACGAACTGGAATGGAAATTCTGGGACACATTTTTTCTCGTATAAAGATCGACTACCCGAGTAAAAGATTCTGAGTAAGAAGCACCCAAAATATATAAATCTGGAAAAAATGGTTTTTTTTTGGAAAACGCTCGAATACCACAGATGGCTAAGAATTAGATGGCTAAGAAATAGGTACTTCAGTACCTATTTTGCCTGTATGTCCCCGACTGTCTTAGCGAAAGAATTAGAAAGTAAGTTGGTGGTAGTGAATAGTAGCGGTACAAACGGACCCTGCACAAGGTCTAAACTTCAAACATAAATAATGTTAAATTTTGTCGGCCTCGATTTTGCTGAAATTGTTTTGATTTTAATTTGATGTCAAATGTGTAAAATATGAGACGAGGTTTCCAAGAAACGTTGAACTTAATATAATCAGTCAACCGGGGCATGACATGACAGGCGGTTGCTACTTACCCACCAATTAAAAATGAGGTCCCGTTGTCATAATTATCTTAAAGAAAGCCCTGCAGATAGGCAAGTTTTGTGGCTGTTTAGAAGTGGGTCAGTGTCCCGTGAAAGTTTCCGCGAATGTGGTCCGCCAGCCCCATTACCGCGGCCGATCAAAGCCGCCGCCTCTTCACAGAAGGACCCTACACCGCGAGCACTCTGAATCATGCGTTTGTTTTTATTCACTAATATTTTTCTGCTACAAATAAATTTCTTTATTGATATTTATATATACACGTACTCGAAAACTTGAAAGATCTGTCGTGATTGCTGTTACATTTTTTTTTTCAGAAATCGTTGCATTCGGTTTAGGTACTGTAAAGCAAAGAGCTTTACAGATGGTAGAAGGCAGAATTAGACTGAGGATTTATACGCTGCCTTAAATTTTCGTAACCCACCAATACGTAAGTGCTCTTCCTTTGTTTTTGGGAAAGATTAGGTTAACAATATTTTCTACTCGCTTAGTCGACGTAGGCGTTTGTAGGAACACCACCCTCGAGCGCCTTTTAAAGTTTACACGCTGGTGGGTGGCAGGTTTCGTGTGGGCGCCGAACACCAGTGAATGAAATGACAACACTGATTGACTGGAGGGCCGAGTGTGAGTCGGGCCCGGTGGTGGTCTAAAATTACTGCTGTGGCAGCAGGTGTTTCAAACCTAATTAAATATTTATGTTCCAAGATGAGCTGTAAATACAGCCCATCTCATAAAAACCACATATGCGGAGTTGAAAACTTAAATGAAATGCGATCGACGTATTATTTTATCGTAACGCATTTCTTTTTTTTACAAAAATTACGTCCCTTAAGATTGTATCAATGAAACTTCGGTATTGATCGTCATGTTTAGTGGAAAAAAATTGATTCCAAAATCTGTATTCCTATGAGAAATTAATGTATGCTCTGCGAGCGACGTGAAGTGCAGTAGGTAAGCCGCGCGTCTGCATAATTATCACAGTGTTTGCTCCCCATTAACATCAGAGTTCAGCTGCGAGTCGCTTCGGGCTGAATCTGCAAAAGATTTTCTGTAATCTTGCCTCCTAAACAATTGGAATATAGTTTAAACTTGCAAGTTAAAGAATTCGTTACGCGCCACAAATCGTTAATTGCTCATTAAATAATATGCAAAGTATGTTTACTAATATACCGTACCTACTTATATAAAAGCATATTTTCCACTAGCATTGTGGGGTGGTACCTTTTCTTTTGATATCGACTGTACCTACTCAAGTCGCCGAGTACGCGAGGCTTTCACGCCGCCCGCCGGAGGAACACTCGAGATCGATGTAAAAGCGACATTGCTTTTCTTTTACACACGCTGGCAGTAGCAATATGCGCATATTTAGATATCTATGGAATATGCGGGGGAACTATACCTATCGGGAAACACGATCGCACCCGTGGTGATTGCCATTTATTGAACTGGAAATAAAAAATAAAACTTTCAGATTGAACTAGAAACCAATTGGTGTGGCTGGTCGTCGGGTATATCCGCAATATAACAATAGGTTTTTGCTGATGAAGTTAGTTAAACATACGAATTGGGCCATGTTCCGTTATGCAACCGGCTCTAAACTGCCTGACGGCACTACAACACTGTATTTGAACAAGCCACGGTCGTAATTACATGTTATAAGCGTTATTTCTTTTATGTAGAGGAATTTAAAGGTTGCTGATGATAATTATTAAGTCCAGTGTATCGAAATTAAACCAACGCAGTCTAGTGTTGGCAAAGTACCGTGAACATAACTGTGAATACACTAGGAATGAACAAGTCACAACTTGTCTGAGAATTCTCAAAGTCAATTAAATATAGGCACTGAATCTAAAAATCTAAAAATCTTACTTCTTCGACTATGAGATTCAACTTTCTGCCTACTCTACACCGAATGATCGCTGCAGTATGTTATTTATCATATGTTTTCTGCAAAAACTCCAACATTTCTTAGTCCCTTGAGAAGTGTGGACACATCACAAATTGTCGCTTCCCGAGAAATAAAAGTGCCCCAACAAAATGTACTGAAGCAATTCTGCAATAAAAGAAAATAATGCTCGCTCCGGGCCCGTTCCAACAATTTGCTTAGGATTCAATATTGTGTCGTGGCCGCCACAATACTAAGCAAGCCCCATTTCGGGCATTTGCGGACCGAAAGGCCAGTTCTATATTCTGAATTTTTCTTAAAATGAAAAACGTGTAAAGTTGAAGTTAAAAGTGTATATATAGGGGATACTGAGAAACTCGACCTGCTTACCGGATGAACTACCAATTTTATAAAAAAAAATACATTAATTAAGTCGCAAGACAAACGTACTTACATACATTGGAAGTTAATAAAAAGCTTGTAAAAACAGGTACGATATAAATATATGGAGAGATACCTCATCAAATCTTCGTAATCGAAAGAAAATTTTATTTGCATGGCAAGGAAAAGGGCAATAAAAACGTAAGTATTCTCATCCTGACGGGTTCCGTCGATTTGTTTAGGATCTAAAACGGTTACCTTTCTTCAGGCTTGTTTCTTATTCTTTGAAGACTTTTGAATTGGTTTAATATTTGCATTTAAACAAGTCGCAGAAGAGGAAACTGACGTTTGTTGGCTCTGTGTAAGTATACTAACCCAGTCTTATATGTGCACAGAATTTTTATGAAAATATGGTCCGTTGCCCGCGGCTTCGTCTGCGATGAATTCTTTTGTCGTTATCCCGCGGGAAGTATGCAATTTCTCATAATAAAAAGTGTATCATATCATGTTCATTCCGAATATCAATTATTTATGCGCTAAAGTGAATTAAAATCCAGAAAAAAACAGTAGGTTGGTACCGCTGATCTAACTAAATGGGTGAAATTGCTGATCTCTTATGTCATTAATTCTATCATGTTATACGTTTAGAGGGGGGAGGACTCATCAGGGCTTTCTGCACTCCGAATAGCGTCTGTCGTGACGCATTGGTAACGTCGTTCAGTTATTTTACTAGCCTCTTTGCGGCAGTATCTATATAAGCCTATGTTGCATAAAAATTAAAAAAAAAGATTATTTCATCACTCAAACGTCGTAAGCTCTAATAGTCAACTGAAGAGAATACCCTTGGTAAAAATGATATCCTCTTTATGTAAATGAGGTAAAAGGGCCTAAACTTATAATAACATGTTCACCGAAAATTGATATTACGGCTATAATATAGTCGTATATCACCATGCCTCAATAAAATTTTGCCCTAAAGTGTTCCGAGGTAGGTAATCCACGTAATAACTTGAAACCACGCCCGGCATATTTTTAGGGCGTGTTTTGATTTAGCGGCCACTTCCTTAATCACAAAAGTGTTGTAATACATATATGTAGGTAGATAAAGTGGATCCTGGCCCGATCCTAAAAGCTTTTACGGACAACTGTTAAGGTTGTACCATACATTAGAATCATGGCGATAACCGAACGTATGAAGCGACGGTTAAGAAAATGATGACTGCATCAGTAAATTTTGATTCTGGTTGTTTTTTTTTATAGTCTATCTATGGTGTAACTCAACTTTTGATTGCTATTGTTACAACAGATTTTAACTTTAACTCCTACTTAAGTTATAAATCCTAAGGACTATGCCATAACTCAATATAGGTAGGTACAGATCGAAAAGTATGGATCCACAAAGGCATCAAAATTAAACCTATATACCTTCTATCCCTCGGGTTCTACAGTGCATTGAATTAAATGTAAGCGCTTTGTTTACCAAATATGCGTATCACCCTCAACCATGACGCAACTTTCGAATAAGAGCCAAATGGTCGCACGTTTTTCATTAAACTCCCAATCAGTCGTAAAACCTCGTAGTTCCTCCAAATTAGTTTTAGCTAGTGGCCAGGCCGAGCTTAGCGATTGGCGCGTTACCGATCATTTCAGTTTATGTTTTAAGCGAGAGCCTTGTGTACTTACATTTTTATTAAGCCTGTTAGTCGGTTCGGTACATGGAATGAACAAAGAATGCTAAACAACTGTGTTTGCAATTGTGCAATCATAGTTGGCTTTACGCAGATCACCAAGATTTAAAGAGTTACTTACTGACATATTCGTCGTTGGACGGAAATATTTCAAATACCTTGGGCTTTTTTTATTAGAAATATCAGTCGTAGACTTACTCGTGGTCATGCTTAGCTAGTCAATTCTTTATACTTATGGGATATTGCAAGTCTGTCTCTTCTATTAATTTACTACAGCTCACATTATCTACAGCTTACAACGGTTATGGTTCAATTGACTCGCGAATAGGTCTCGTCTCACCGGTAGTCTAGTTGGTCTAGTTATAGCCTGCTCACTCCCCCCCCCCCCCCCCCTCTCCCGAACACGTCAGTCAATTTCCATAATGGAGCGACGTCGGCTTTTCGCTGACCAGCTGTTATTGTACATGGTGCTACCTACAAAGCTCTTTGTAATCCGATGCCGGTATGAAACGATTCGGTAAACGTTACGAAACGGCTATTGTGCTTAATTGAAAAGATTTTTTCATAATGCTAATGGGTTTTGTTTATATAAAGTTCTTAATACTGCCGCAACGTTTAATTGATTTGTCTAGGAAAAGGCACATTTTGTTACGTTAATTTGTAATGTGTTATATTTAACTTCCATTTACTACCTACTATACGCACAACGTAAGAGTAAATTAAATAGTATTTGCTTTGAGTTTTAAACAAAACATGTATTGTGTTTAATTTCAATTTGTTTGTGATTTATAACTGAAACCCCATAAGCTTTCAAGCGATTAAACGTCAGAGCATTAAATTTTACCGCACTCTGATTACCTATCACGCGGAAGTGTTTACATGGACGTATGAAGCTCATATTTAACATTAGCAACATTAAACTGGTAATCAATTTATTTGGTGGTTAGGCTCCGAATCTGAACAAAGTGTTCACTTAGGAGTGGGCGAGAACGCCATATGATCGCATGCAGGGCTATCAAACCAAATACTAACAATTTAAGGAAAAAAAATGATCCTTTCTAGATTCGGACCAGCGGCGATATTGAGGCATCATCATCATTGTCGTCTACAGCCTATGTAGGTACATACTCCTGCTTACAGGCCTCCTCTCAGAATGAGCTTGAGCTATTCTTAAACATATAAATCTTATAGCATCTTACTAATAGTTTAGGTGCGTGTAGTATAAATGCGAAAGTTTTTGAGGATGGATGGATGGATGAATGTGACGATGTGAGTGTGTATGTTTGTTTCTTCTTCACGTTGAAACGACTGGACGGATTTGGATAAAATTTAGAATGGAGATAGCTGGTGTCTTATATTAACATATAGACTACTTTTATGCTGAGAAATAGTTCCCGCTGGATAGAAATAATCATGTCACAGGTCGTAACTGCCTAACGTAAGTCTAATTCTACGCGGACGAAGTCGCGATCAGAAGCTAGTTTGCCAGAAAGAAATGATGAATGAGTTTGTGATCCCGATTGCGTTAGCCCCAGGAATTCTGACTTCACTGTCTTTCAATAACTCATGTAAAAAAAAACTTTTATTGATTACTTATTAGTGACATCAGCGACAAGTTTTTTTTACATAAACAGACTGATAAACTTGTTAGTTTTCCACATGGCAGCCCTGCTAGCACGCGGGATGCGGCGGCGGCGCACGAAAGTGAAGGTGCCCCCACAGCCTCCCGCCGCAGACGGCAGGGAAAGTACTCCCGCCGCGATATTGATATTATTATCTTTGATGTGTAACAGGGAGGTTGCCAACGCGTGTTTTAAATCGAAAAATGTTTGGCTTTTTGTAACAAATTGTCGCGGTAAATCCTAAAAGGCGTTTTCCGTGTTCGCACAAAGCGTGTTTTTTACGCGACGGTTTCACGTTAATTTTCAAAGGGTATTGACGAAAGACTTGGCTGAGGGATTATGTTGTTTTAATGCGTGGCTCAAGTTGATGTGCGAAAAAAATGGTTTCTAAAGAAGCTAAAGCTTTGGAGTATTTTTATCACAATTCGAAGTATCTTCAAGTTTAATAACACCTTAGTGCAGATACTAGATACAATATCCTTATTATAACAATTACATATATGCAGGTAGTTTACGTGTGCGTACGAAGTTAGTTGACTCCAGGAAGAAAACAAAGTATTGCAAGTTGCTCTTTTTCCTTGTGTCGATTGCAAAAATATATTACTATTTTTATAAGCATGTGGTATATGTTAATTCGTTTGTTACGCATGTAAGTGCACCCATAGGGCGGCGGCGCAATTTGAGTTCTCCCGGTAACGAGCCGACTCTCAAGTGCGCCTCCCTAGCGTGGCTGTTGCAAGCGAGCTGATTTCCTGCAATGCGTAGTGCATTGTTTAGGTTCATACTACATTATGGTTAGCGAGCACAAATTCTCACCTACCTCTGTTAGAAATTTCTGCGTCTGTGTTAATGATCTCTTAAACTAATTTTAGCCGAGTGCAAAAAATAACATTGAACAATAAGGTAGATGCATGTCTGGGCAAGGTATTATTAGCTCCCTGCGGTGGAGGCTCCACGGATCCGGTTGATAGAGTTATTTAAAGAACGTTTACACGGGCACGTGTGGGCAAGGTCCTCGTGGACGCGGCGTAAGCAAACAGCGACGGGTGCCGTCTGGCGGTGCGCAGCTAATTACCGGGGGGCGCGACGAAGCGCCCTGCTTCTCAATGGCGCTCGCACTCCAACTCACACGCCAACTTGATGGAAAAGTCACTGTATACGATGACATGCACACATTCCTGGCCTCCGCTCCCTCTTCTATAAGTCCATACAATGTTTTAGGACCCCGAATGCAAATAAAACGACAAAAACAGAGTCGTTTTCTTTCACGCCGACAAAGCCGCGTTCCGGAGTCAAATATGACAAACAGGGTCTGACTTATTAATTTTACGACAAGCCCAAGGAAGGTCGTAACGCGAGTTTCCATTAGCACCTGGCCGTCAAAGCAAGTGTGATTAATCTAATTTATCCGTTTGAAGCAGGTAATTACACTGCCGAGACGTAGGTGGGGGGAAGTATTCTTTCTGCTGCTTAATGTCCTGTAACCCCCGCCAAGCCTGTCGTCGTCACTCGCCTTAATAATTTACAACACATTAATTTCTACGTTTAGTGCTCTGCGTTTCCTTGGGAATTGCGTTTAATGCTCTTTTGCGACATTTAAAACTCATCGAATCCGTGTTTATGGATGCTAATAGCGTCAAAGCCGTCTTAAAAGCAATCTTTTATATTTTGCGCAAACAAAACGAGCGGCACCTTGAATAATATGGCCAAATCGATTCTCGTTCATTTTCTGTTGATTTTGATTAAAACTAATTAAACTGGCTAAACGTTCCGATAGGTCCCGCTCGACGCAAGTTTGGGGTCCGAGCGCCGCCTGGGGGAGAATATTGGCAGCCGCGTCTTTCCCCTTTCTTTCCCTCTGCACGCAGATAATTAACTGCAGGTACCCCTGCCCCGCGTGGGTACACGGGTTCAAATTTTATCCACAGCAGTAATTTAAAGAGCGGCGAGTTGTCGGGGCGTTTCGAGTGCGCCGCTACACCGATAGGGTTGGAACAATTTGTAGGGTGGCTAGGTAAACGACCGTGATTATATTGATTCCCAAAAACGACATCTCTGTCGGCAACCCCTTTCCCAACCCCAGGATTTACGAGCTTTCGTTTTTTCCAGTAGCATCTAATATTTTGTACTGATATCACAAAGAGTACCTACGCTGTTTTCTATGCAAATACGATCGCGCACCCAGACTAGGTGAACGTCCATAAAGATATCCCGACACTAAGCGACTACGTTCTGAACCTACTCGCATTCAAACGATCCCATCAGAATAATCTCTTTTGATATGTTACCCTATAGTATTTAATTTACATATTTATACCATTAGGATGTTATAATAACTTGTATCGGATGAAAAAGACGGTTGAGCGGCTAGGTAGCTGGGGTCGTGTGCATTGTTTGCGGAATTATAGCAATACAAGCGCGTCCCGTGAGCGCGCTCGCCGCCAGCCAGACGTATAAATCAAGAGTTAATGCTGCCGCATCCGGCGCGTCTCTGCTTAGGCTCCCGGCACACAGCGCCGAACGATAGCAGATCGATCACGGATAATGTTTAACTAGTTACCAAAAGCTCGATTGATTGACCTATTATATTATGTGTTATTCAGGGAATCATACTTAAAGCATTTTAACCCTTTATTTCGCAAGTCGGACCGAGTGTACTCAATTCGAGCCTTATTAGATTCTTGTTAAACTAACAAAAAAAGATTTAAAAAATTAACAAAGTTAAAGGGGGGTCGAAAATGGCCTGAACTGCTTCGAGAAAAGGATGGTACGGCCGTGCCGCTTTTTTTGCTCGACTTGGCGGGGACACTGCCGTGCCCCCAGAAAAAAGGTCACATTCAAGTATGTGATTATAATCAATACTGCAAAATAAAGGGTAGCAATTTAGCCGAATTAATTTTGTTTACCGTAATTCCCTCAATTTGACGAAGTTTGGCAATCCTTTAATTAATAAATAACTAGACGTCGTGGGATCGCTATTTTTGGCCCAGACCTAATCGTAAAGAATAGAGGCTTGTGCCTATAGGCTGAATGACATGTAAAATATAGCTACGCATTCTCACGTCTGCGGAATATTTACGAGCAGCTTTAGAACAATATGAATGAATAAAAAGTTTGCTCGCAATGAGAAAAGGGATCTTGCACACAGCTTTATCAAAGCGACGAGGCGACAATTCGCTCGTGTTCGCGTCGCGTCGCTTTGCGCCGGTTCCAAACCCTCCCTAACTCCAGACGAAGACGCCAATTCAAACGCTGCCGGCATTCATAATCCGTTAGGAGCCTAGGACTCTTTCAACGAATGGAGAAAGAACTCAGCGAATTACTTATACACTTACTGGAAAACTCATAATTTTTAGCGACAGACCTTTTCGAACTAAGTGTCTTGTCATAATGTTACCTAAACTTTTTTTTTTACTGACTTAAGCGGCATTCCAACTACTTCGCACCAGTATCGTAGTATGAAATTATTTAAACCTGATGGTTTAGCTGCAATTCAAGCAAAAACAGCATTTAAATCTCACTACGTCCAAAAACGCTTATTATTACCTACTCATTAACAAACAGCACTGCAGTATCATGTATGGACAATGCATATTTTACAGCTGAAGTTACGGACACCATCCTGTAATTACCCGGTAATTATTAGCTGTACCTGTGTCCGCAACTTTCCGGTGCGGTTTGCGGGCGCTTAATGCAACTGCGGGTATTTTCCACTGATAAGCCAAATTTTCGTGCATTTTTCTAAACCAATTCCTCTAACACAAGCTGTCTATATATTATTTTAAAATAAATTTCAATACAGCCGGTATATTCGTTCAGGTTAACTCGGCCGTCTACTCATCGCCCGGATATTAAAGACGCGCTGAATAGGTCATTTTTAGTTCGTAAAGGTTCTATTAGCAAAATGGTTTACGAGCTCTCTCGGAAATTGAATCTGAACGATTGGGATAGAAAATAATCCAACAGCCTTTCCGGACTTTTTAAGACTTCTTGTCCGTCACATTACCGACTTAAATTTTATTTAACACTAGCAGTTGCCCGCAACTTCGTCTGCGTAGAATTCGTTTATCGCTATCCCGCGGGAATCACGCAATTTTCCGGGATAAAAAGTAGCCTATGTGTTATTCCAGACTATAATCTATCTATGTTCCAAATTTCATCCAGATCGGCCCAGTACTTTTTGAGCCTATTCATTACAAACATACAAACATACAAAAATAGGTACAAATCTTTCCTCTTTATAATATTAAGTATAGATTTTAAATTTGTGGGTATATGTATGCATACACGAATAGGTAGGTATTTCTATACTTTTACTGTTTGTTACGTCTCTACGCAACCACATTTTAAACTATCTTAATTAAAGATTCCCTTTTCCAACAATCGTGCTAAACGTGGCCTTTAGGTCTTGTTACCTTAGGCTCTGTCTACCCCGTAAGGGATAAAGACGTGATTTATGTATGTATGTATGTTAATTAAAGGCACTGAATACTAGAATAACTAATTATGGAAGTAGGTTTGATCAATTTTCCTGGAAAAATCGGAGTTCTGGAGGAAGAGCGATAGACTAATTTTGTAAGCAAAGTCGTAGATAACAGCTAGTAACAAAAAGTAAAAATAACAGGCACTGAACGTATCTAAGTGTCATATCTTAATCCTCACACCCTAAGGTAGGGAAGTGTAAAGTAATTTAAAAATAGGGAAGACTATATCCGCTAACGGCGGGGTTTCCTAAATCGCTTGTTAGCCAGACACTGCGGGACCTCCCCACAACAAACAAGCAAAGAAGGCATTAAGCCTGTTTCGGAATATAAATGTTAAAAAGAACAGTGATTTCCTCTAAAGTTTGGTACTTACAGTAAAAACGTATTGTAAAATTGGCGCCATTATTTGTTTTAAATTTTGAGATGAGAATCATTTTCCTGATACCAAGGTTACTCAGCCTACGTTACCTTTCCAAAAGAGCCTTTTACGTTAATTAACAGAATATACCTTGAAAACAGGAATACGAAATTTGACCCCCTGGCTAATTAAACCCTCGCAACTGTTTTTAACTTTTTATCAGTTGGCACCAGAGGCGGGTCGGATAAGTTGGTGTCGGTCGCACAGCGGAAAGTTGGCGATCGCGATGTACTAGCTCGCACAAGACGGAGCAGAAGTTGGAACAAAAAGCATAGTTTTTCATCGGCGTCGTCTGGCCGCCAGCGGTCGATAACGGCTGCAACTACAGACGCGAACTTTAAATGCAAAGTTTTGACCAAAACGTGCACGGCGGTAACTATTATTTAAATCACATTCCGGTTACAGCGCTAGCTATTTCCGACACTTTTGTAAAAAAATATTTACATTTTTGAAATGCACTTCGTATTCAAAGCGTCTCAAATTGGCTGCGGGCTTTTGTTTTGTATATTATTATTTGTTTACCTACCTTCCAATATAGTTCAGTTTATTATTTAAGTCCTCATTAGGCCGCCTTTACACCTGTAAGTTTTACTTACGGAAGTCACTTACGTAAGCGACTTACGATAATTTTTCAAGTGTAAATAGTTTTTGTAAGTGACTTATTGTAATTTCTCACAGCTTACGTAAGTTGGAAAATTACAGGTCTAAACACGTTCGAGTTTGTTTACGGAAGCGACTCACAGCTTATCGAACTAAATTGATAAGTTGAGAAATTACGCTATAATGTCCGGTTCAAAACAAAAACAAAATAAAAGCTGGTCACCTGACGAGGTGGAAACTTTCATTACTGCTCTTGAGGCACGTCCCATACTATGGGACTACAAAAATAAGGAGTACAAAAACCGCGTAAAAACAAATTTGTTACATATTGAACTTAGTGAGATATTTAGCACCACTCCAGAGGAAATAATTAGAAAATTGCATAATTTGAAAGCACAATTTAGCCAAGAAGTGACAAAATTAAAGAAAAAGAAGAGCGGAAGCGGTACTAATGAAATTTATGTATCACATTTTTTATTACTGATTTGGGAAGCATGTAAATGGGCGTGTAATAATTTCTCCAAGTTTAAACTTACACAACTTACGTAAGCATTATTTACGTAAGTATTTATTGCAAGTGTAAATGCAACTGTAAGTAAATTATGTAAATATTACGCAAGTAACTTACAGGTGTAAAGGCGGCCTTACGAAAACTAATCGAATATTTATGTTTATAAATGTGGGATGAGTAGAAAGGAGCGTAGCTGACGATGAGTGTGAGTGACAGCATAATGTGCGTGTACGTGTGCGAAAGAGAAAGCATGACTGGCTAGCAATATTGTTTGCTTATAAATAATTGAGATTTACTTGGAAACCGAAACGATTAAGACGTGTTAATTTGTAAAACCTATTTCATTTTATTATACTTTCTTTTAATTTTGAAAACACTGGTATTTCTTCGATTACGATCCCAAATAATTTGTCACCTGTATCCATGTTCGACCATAAATTTAAACAGTGACCGGCTATCGAAAGGATGTATAGACTAATTGAATTTGCATGGGAAGTACGATACAGGGTGAGTAAAATGTTACACATTTTCCATTCCCCTAGCGTCCCCTAGCGACACGTATACGTAGCTCAGATGAGTGTCCCCGAATGATTTAGAGCCCAAATTAAACCTTCCATAGCTTCCCGTGCCCATTATCACAAAACGCCACGTTTTTGGGGTACCGTAATTAAACCGCGAGAAACCCTTATAATTTCGTTAAATCCGGTCGTCTCCAGCCTCGAATCACCTATTAAGGGACAAAATGTTGTACCTATGGGGAATTTATATTTTCTCTTTCGATTCGTATTTACCAACGCAAAGTAAATTTCTATATTAGGTTCTTAGCACAATAAATCACAGGGAACTTTTTCAAACTGACCACACAATACAACAATGTTGGCAACTTTACTTGGCTACAAAACTTGAATTAAGATTAAAAACTTTCTGGGGCCAACTCCAGTAATTACTTGCCTCGAGTTTAACGAGTGACTTCTAACTTGTAAATTACTCTCAAGTACGTATGTACGGGTGTGCTCGGTACTATGCCAGCGGAACACATCGTCCCCAGAGTTGAAAAGTTCAATATTGACTCGCAAAATTGCTTTAAGCCGCTGCAGCCGATAATAGTTAAGCTCATTTGGAATGTAAACCTTATGTTATGTAAGGAGAGGTGGGATTGGCTCCAAGAGAAGTCGCCGAGGTGTTGTTACAGCCGGCTGCCCTCATTGGCTTGTCCTCGAAGCTTCCTTCCGAGACGCAAAGAAGACGAATGATTTTTCCGATAAAAGTCAACCATCTAATAATAACGTCATAGATTTTTATTCGTGGCAGAAATCGTTTTGCGAGAAACGGCAACAATTAAAATGGGGTGTATTGTTAACGGATTGTTGAGGAAGTGAAATGTTCAGCTTTTTGGAAATGAAAGTATTTTACGAGACAAATTGAGTTTTGGATGCGTAACCGTTTCAAGTTTCATATCAAAAGGGTTCCGAGGAAATTTTATATTTATAACTGTGTATTTTTGTGTTATAGTCATTTAGCGTAAATACACTGCCTGTTATATTAATTAAACACATATTTCTTTGTTTAATTTTGAAATAAATATACATTAAATCTAAAATAAGCAATGGCACAGCGTCACGGTTAATTTTATTTGATTAGCAACTTTGAAAATTAAAAATATAATGAATTGTTTAAAATTGCACATCTAGAATAATAATAATTTTTAATATACAGATTATTTATAGTTACGAACAATTAGTGTTGTTGCATGTATTTTTTACTGCAAGAAAAAAAATTAAAAATACATAGATCGTTATAATATTTCTATAATGTAATACGGCGTAGCAGTGCTACGGCGCAGCGTAGCGTATCAAATTTTCCCGTAACTATTAAAGTGGTGGGGCAATAAATAGCACAGCACCTGGCACGGCTGCAGTAGTCGAGATTAAGTTGGCGTACAGGCCGCCGACTTGGTCTGTATAATTTATTAGTGTAGAGATGTTATCCTTCACCCGCAGGTGGAGTGTCGAAATGCGCTTAAGTTGTTCGTTATTAACAAACTTGTTCCTGTTTTCGGATGTGTGCTCGTGGATAATTAATGAGACCAAGTTTAACGGAACTATTGGAGCATGGAAGCGGTACACTGCCAGTAAAGGATACAAATCGCAGGAGCGTTAATACGATTTTGATACTCATTGGATTAGGAGATTGGTTTTACCTCTATATTGAAGAAGCTTTGTCTATTGTCATACAATGTGATAATGATTTAATTGATTTATGTAACGTCCATGCAGTTTCACATAATTTAATAAAAAAAATCACAAATTAATAATTTAACCTATTCCCCAATACAATAAGCAGAACTTAATTATGTTATGTGCTGATAGGGAAATAAACTAACTTTTTGAAAAGTCACAATCTATCCTACTCGTATTCTAACGTAAGTCATGTGACTAGGTACTTATTGTTTTTTTTTTAAGTACAGTGCTAGCAGATTTTACCTGAAAGTTTTCCAAATGATGATTGGGTAAGATAGTGCATTTGACATATGTTGGTTGACAAAATAATTGGATCCCCCATCAGGCTCGTTCAAAGAACAATAATTGAACAGCTTTTTACTGCTTTCGTGTTACGTATGAATGAAACCACATCGTTTTCAAGCAGACATAACGCTGCATCTTACTTTATCCAAACTAACACATGACGGACTGGACACAATAAGATGCGAACCCGTATGTAGTTCAATTGGTGAGCGAGCTTTCCCGAGATTATCAGGTAATCCGGTCGATTACGGCGCCGTCACGCGCCGGCCCGGTTCACGGCCGTCACAATCGCGGCGAGTTTATCTTCCCATTTAGGACCGACGTAAGAATACGTCTTGTACTTATCTGAACCAGATGCCGAAAAAGATAGATGTCAGTCCTGGATATTGTTTTCGAAGAGAAAAAGATCAATAGCTACCCAATATACTTGGATTCCAAAAAGCTGTCGATACCCACTTTCGTGCAGCCACATTAAATTACATCGTTTGTGACATCGAGAATAGATAATCGAACCGTACGACATCAAATAATACCTGTAGTATTCCAATCCACTTTATGTTTATGTTTATTTAGTCATTCAATATAAAATTACATCACTTAAAATTAAATGAATGGGAAAAAAACTGCAGTTTGCGCGGTAGGTACCATATCCGAAATTAAAAACTATTTAATTTACGTTATTTTTCATCGTGTCCAATTCAGCCAGTTACTTAAGCCAAGACACTTCGGACGGCCAACACGATTGCCATCTTCTCGCTTGCGTCTCTTTCATACTAGACTAGTAGAGAGAGACGCAAATCACAACAAAGCCGCCCCCAGCTTCCCGTGCTAGTCATCCTGGAAAGTATTCGTGTAAATGTTGAAGCCGGACCAAACAACGGCAACTTCCGGCGCGAACTAATTGGACAAGTTTTGTGCACTAAAAAACGCCCTAATGCCAACCGCTAAGTGTTGTACAACTATTAAAAACTTTCGTTCTTGCAAGCTGTATTTTGAAAGCACTATTTGTAGAAAACACTTCAATTAAGTGCTACCCAATTAATGTTTGGCATAATCGCAATCAAACTCTATAATTTTCTATAACTTTAAGGCAGGTCTCTAGAATAAAAGTATCTACGATAGTTTTCGGGTCGGGTTTTTAATTATATTTGTGAAACACATACTTAGATTAAATATAATTATTTTAATTCCCCTTACCACCTATACGATATGTTAAACGTAGCCCTTAGGTCTTGTTACTTTAGGCTCTATTTATCCCTTACGGGATAAAGACGTGATTTATGTATAGATTAAATTAAATTAATTTACTCGTTCCATGCACCTATTGCACGATATTACGTCCAGTTGCCCGGTGATCGGGAAAACACATTTGTTACCCCCATTCCTCATCACAGAGCGCAGCGCCGCCCGGTTTGACCGAGTTGTTAAAATCGCGAACTCGCGCCGCGTTTAACGAGTAGCGCGTACTTCAGGCAAGGCTGTGCGTGCGCGGGGTCAATGGCCGCTGCACTTCCGCCTCGCTGCTCTCGTTTCCGTATAAACAGATCCCGGCGCGGTATCAAGGTATAGGCCTGAAAAATTGGGACGCAACATTGATTTAGGATTATGTTTGTATTTACCATTCATAAGGATCACAGATTAAGCACACTGTGTATATACCTATTATAAATAACACTTGTTTTGTATAAGTTGAAATTTAAGTGTATGTCAATTTTTGTCGCTTAATTACTACGCTTAATGTCTTAGCAATATAAATGCTATAAATATATCATAGCACTATACAATTATTCGTTTTGTTTTAACTTTTAATGTAAAGCTCTAGTTAGACTTTTATTACGCCCTGATAGGTCCTGAAAACTTTCCAACAAATCCAGCAGACCTAACTTAATGTAACTAATCAATGAATCCGAACTATTTAGAAGCAAGGACGCGATCGGTAGTCTTAAAAGTTTCGAAACGGAGGAGTGTGGGTGGAATAAAACAAAGGCAGGCACGCGCCCGCCACGCGGCACTCATGCTGAGTGCTCTGCTTTGTGGCGGCGGTGGCACAATGCTGTACGCTGTTACTACACAACTACGCGTAAAAGTGTACGATCCTGCGAGCGCGTTACGCACGCGTCTACGCGACGCGATTGTTCGTCACTCAATCAAATAAAAAGTCGCTCCCGGTTCTAAGTAGTTGGATGTCACATTTTTGCAGTATTTTGATTTATATTAAGTGGGTGACAGACGGGCGAGTAGTTAATTTCGCGTACTTACGGCTCGACGACTTTACTCGCCTCTGTCAGTCTAAGTACGCGTTCTTTTAGAGTAAAGTACAGGCGAGTAAAGTCGAGCCGTAAGTAGGTACGCGAACTTACTCGCCCGTCTGTCACCCACTTTACTGTGCACAGTCAATGTAGTGTGGGTATTTTTTTCGTAGAAAATTATAAAAGTATACGTTAACGTTAACTCTACAAATATACATAAATACACGGGAAGACTTGATTTTGCACCCTGATTTACAAAGGTATCTAAAAAAATTAAACACCTAGTTTGATTTAATCGAAACGAAGAAACCCATATTCTTATTAGGGTTTGCTAACCTTCGAGAACAAGGTTACATTATTTAATCGATTTAATACAGGTAAAGGTTTGAACTTTTTGTAACACTTCGCAATAGTCAAAGCCACACCACCACATCTTTAAGTTTGCAATTGAATTGCAGACTTTTTTTGAGCGCATTGAGGAAAACCTTATCTTATTTTTACAGCGATCATGACAAAAGTATCCTGTATCGTACCGTGGAATGATAATTAATGATTTCTTCATTGTCATGGTGGATCTTTTGTGTGTACTAGTAGTAGGTACATGAGCCAGATCATTAGTGAGGTGAGCGCTAATGAGCCCTCGATCAAGGGCCGAGATCGCTGCGCGAGACAAGACTGTATCGGCGCCTCTTCAAATATTGGCTTCCTGCACCTACCAGGAATTCATGAATATTACGATATTGCTAATATATTATTCTGGTTAAGTATTGCTTCAGAAAATCCCGGTCTCAAGACTTGTTATGCTTGAACAAGGATTCCAGTAAGTAGTACTTAGAAAAATATGAAAAAAAAATGCACAGTTTTTTCAAAGAGTGCAACTAAGCATAGTGAATCTATTACATATATATATATATAAATGAATCCCTTATTCCCTTGGTCACGACATCACGCGTGTACGGCTGGACCGATTTCGCTAATTCTTTTTTTCTTGTGTTTGTTATTGTCAGAAGGTTCTTATGTAACAATATTTAAAAAAAACTGGTACGGGGGCAAAGCCGCGGGTAACAGCTAGTAAATAATAAAAACATAAATATATTATGTCGTAAATGAGCTCTCTTTTTTTCAGTCTTTTGTGACCTCAATTATTTAGAAGCCATAAACATTTTCGTCAGATCAAATTAGAATTAATATTTTTCTAATTTAATGGCGATGACCAATATTTAACTATGTACTACATGAACAAGCACTCCCACACAAGGTTTCCTCACTCAAATCAAAGTAGTTACAGAGCCTTCCTGCCGTTTCTGCTTTCCAAAGTAGGTAAGTCGTTTAAATAAAGAAGCGTTTCGATATGGAACGGCAACAACACCGTCTGACGAGAGTCTATCGAGAGCATCGAGAGACGCGGCGAGAGCATGTGCCTCTTCTCTCGACAAGCTTGCTTTGTCACCCCCACCCCCTTCACTTGAACTGCTTTGTAACGACAATGACGGGCTACTTTCAAAAAATACTTAATGTATGCTTTAAAAACTAACTCCTTGTCTATGTTTAGTATTATTCTCGTAAAATGGTATGGTTTATAAGGTGGACGAAAAACTTTATTCAAATATTATCTTACTTTAATTGAGGTGACTACCTACTGCCAATCCAAAATTTCTCTTCTTTATGTCCATCAGTATCATAAAGGAATAAATATCGCAATTGAACCCAAAGTGTCCGTGCATATTTTGCAAAAAATCGTGGCAGAGCTTAGCGATTTGACCTAGGACCGCTCAAGCAGAGAGTCGTGTGTTCAAACCCGAAGTCACAATTCGGATTTTATTCTTGATTTATGCGTGAAATTACAATTGTACCATGAGCGTTTCGGTGAAGGAAAACGTCATAATCAAACTTTGTCACACCTGCAATATAAAGCGGTTCAGTGGTGTGTGTTAAGTTCCCAATCTGCTCTGGCAGCAAAACAAGGTAAAAAACCCCTCATTTTGAGAGGACGCCTATGCTCAGTAGAGGGACCAAATGAGTTTGATGACGCAACACAGCACTAAAATATAGTGAAAAATATTTCGAAAATTTTAACCTTTCCCTAAATGTTAGAAATGTATTTTCATCAGTTACGTTTTCTTGAGAGTGCTTTTCAAGCCCACGCTTTGACCTTTGCAAAATGGAGCAACCGAATAGAATAGACGTTCATGAATGAACAGAAATGTCGGGATCGTTTCCATATTAATGGATTAATTTATGAACTTTAACTTACTTACGGATTAGCGGTGCCTTTTGTAAGCTTATTCTAACATCTTTCTTTATTTACTTTCATTCGGCTAATTATGTTTAGATAATGTCATTTACTCGTAATTCGATGACACTACATTTACGTTAGCAACGCGGTTTAATCTTTACACATAGCCACATTAGCACAAAGTGCAGTTATTCTATTAGTTTTCTGGCCAACGCAGCATGGCAATGATGGCAAGCAAGCGCGTTATTTTTTAGTTTAAGTAAATATTACTACAAAAATATACGAAAAGATAGAAGGGAAAAGAGGAAGTAGAAGCGCGAGGTTACTGTAAGGACCATAAATGGTAGGGTACCTACATGATAGGTATATACAAAACGAGTAAGAAATAGACGCTGAAAGAATTAAAAGTACCAGAAGGTGAAAAAAATTGTACTACTGATAAGAACAGGCTTTCTCTTAAATATTGATATTGATGAAGTATGATCATTCGCTCATACTTCCGAAACATGTGTCAGGGCCACTAGGTCATTCCAAACTCTTTCTTCTATTCCTTGGTATACATATTGATTCACGTCATGAGAAACGATTTTATAACTGCTAACGTCTCAACATTAAATTTCTATTGAAAGTACATGTAGAAAGATCTAGAAACTCGTACGACAAACACTAACCTAAGTGAGTGGAACAGAGTCACTTGACTGGAATGATGTGACTATATCGTTATCCTCTAATTCGGTTCTAATGGTGCATTTAAGGAAGTGTTCTCGAGTGCTCTCGTGTAGGAAATGAGTTCAATTTGCCACTACCTCGGAGCAGGTTCCGCAAGACGCGACGGCTATATGCCCCACTATCTTATTGGGTTCGGTAGATCAAGTACAAATTCTTACAATTATTTTAAAAGGAAATAATTCTTAAAACATATCAACTTTTATTTAAATTGAAAGAGTTCAATCTTTATCTCTGATCCTATTCGTTTTATTTAATTCACATAAAGGCGTAAAGGGAAACCATTACTGTAAAAGAATGTTCCCACCAAAGTTCTGGCTTGCAGCACGAATTTAACGATTTTCTATTTATACGACAAGGTTCTTGTATTAAAATAACGAGCATGTGCTCATGTGCAAAATATCCCTCTTTAATCACATTACGGCATCCATGTGTCTGGTACTCAAAGTGTCACGTGTCATTCCAGAGGGTGCGACGACGTGCAGCGTTCACTGGAGCTGCTGGACCAGGTGCTGAGCGAGTACGACGAGGGCGAGCCCCGGTCGCTGGAGGCGCGCGCGCCGGCCGCCACGGCCGCCGCCGCCCCCGCCACGCCGGCCACGCCAGCCACTCCCGCTACCGACGACGACTCGCCGCTCGCCGGACACACGTCCGAGGACGATGGATACATGAGCATGAACGGGAGAAGGTGATTATCAAATGTTTATGACTCACACATTAATACCTTAAACAAACAAACCTTGCTATTCCACTACCACAGCTATGACCGCCGAATCAGCTATGCCTGTGCAAAATAACACTACTCTCTCTTTCCGACCTATACAACTGTACAAATAGTACAACAATACCTCCGACCGCTTTAAATGAGTCCTCGCCCGCGCGGTGCAGGGGCGCGGGGTGGGACGAGAAAGGGGCCGAGAGAGGTGCGGGCGGCAGCCAAAGAGAATATAATCACTACCGTTTTAAGAGACGGGAGTGCCTTACAAAAAGCGTCAAATCGTATTAGTATGAAACGCAGGCGAAAACAATCTAACCCGCCTAAATTCGAATGCCGTCAATTATTGTTTGTAGGTTTCAACGTTGAAAGAACTTAGATAGGTACCTACTATGAAATGAATCAAGAATTTTTACTAATTGAGTTTTTATGTTTATTTTTACGGTTTTAGCGTTACAAATTAAATTTCTAAAAGACACTGAAAATTAGAACACATAGAAAAATCCGAAAAGTAAAGCTATAGCCGGGGATCGAACCCGGAACCTCGTCATTCCGTGACGCGTGCTATACCCCTACACCACCCATAACAGGTAGTAGGTAGAGTGTAGGGGTATAGCATGCGTCACGGAATGACAAGGATCCGGGGTCAATTCCCGGCCATAGCTTTACCTTTCAGATTTCGAAACGAAACGCACTTCTTACATCATTATCCTATGCTACTAATTTTATAAATGCGATAGTTTGTGATATAGATGGATGGATGGACGTAACGATGTGAGATATTGTTCCCTCTTCACGCTGAAACGACTGAATGGATACAATTTGGAACGGAGATAGCTGGTACCCTAAATTAACACATAGTTCCCGCGGGATAGCGGTAAACATGATAGTATTTCCTCGGAGTGCTTTCAAAATAGATATCTGTGGGTCCGAATGGTCCCCAAACACGAATCTGTTATCAAAAATGGAAAAAGTGGCCGTCATTTTTAAATCTTTAGTTTTTCGACCGACTGCTTTCAAAATCGATACCTATCTGAGGGTCGGAGTGCTCTCCAAAGTTGAATTTGCTGTCAGAATATGAAAAAATAGGAGTAAACTAGAGAAGCTTTAATTATTTGAACGATTGATTTCCAAATTGATATCAGGGGATGTGGAATAGCGAACGCCTATTACACTTGACTGTTTTATTAGAAAAAAAAAACACCGCAATCGAGTCAATGGTACCTACAGGAATTAGACATTTCAACACTTACATCCGACTCACACTTGACGTTTTTTCGTCAAAAAAACTTTCTCAGCATACACACAATCAGCTCATAATAATGAAGTAAATGTAACGTTATTCACGATATATTACTAATAGACGTTGAAAATTTTAGTTTATAGTTACTCGTATTTTATTTAACTGTCGCATAGGTTCGTGTAGGGAACAGAACAGAGATAAATTTTAAACGAATTGCTTATTAAAATATGCGAAAGAATAAGTCGCGGGCAGAAGCTAGTAATGTAGTAAACTTTCAGATATGAATGATAGCTAAAAAACAAGTGAAAAAAGGGATAGTTCTGATTAGAAGGTAACTCGGTCCTATGTGACGCCTTAGCCAAGCTCTTAAGTGCCATCAACGCCGTTGCACTCCCCTTCACAGAGCTAGGAGTCCCTAAGCGCTAGCCCTCTTTGCCCGTAAAGGCCAGTATAGGGCCAACAGCATTTATCCTCACAAAACTCAATGGCCAGGTAATTAGCGAGCTTTTACACGGCTCAAAGCCCGCAACAGCTATGCGTGCGTGCGTTCCCTTTGGGAATTTGATATTAAAGTTAGTTCCACTTAACATACATTATGAACCTTTAGTATTCACGCATGGTCCGCACGCAAACTGGCTGTGAATGAAAGAAAAGCATTGAAATTACGATGTATTTTAAGTAGTCTGTAATCAAAAGTGTATGTCTATCTGAGTCAACTTTAGTGCTTTTTTTAACAGTAACATTTCCCATCTGGCACTTCTTCATATTTTAAGCATTTGCTAATTAAGGCTAAATTATTAAGTAGGTACATCCGTCCACTTTTGCGAACCTTGATAAGTGCAGCAAGTTCTTGGTTTAATAACAATAACATAAAGTCTAATGTATTCCCATCCTCGGCGCCAATATGGTATTCTGTATGCGTTCTTAGGCGTCTAGGTAAACGAAACACACGTGTAATCTGAACATCGTTTATTCCAGAACTAACTTAGACAACAAATGATTTTGGACCCTCACTTCACTTCGAAATATACTCAATAAGAACTACCTTCAATCTACTAACTAATGCACATATGTTACAAAAATATGAAGGATTTTACATCCGATCTGAAAAGAGAGCACAGCCATTTCTGTCTTGACCTCAAGACCAATCCTCAAGAAGATCAGTGGTGTGTGTTGTCCTACAAACCCTTAGAATTATAGAGTTCTTTCAATCTTCTCCAGTGGTTATTGTGCCAGCTGATGAAATTCGCCCAGAGCTCAAACTACAAATATGAGTAAATCTTTGTTAATGACGATATTGTAATATTTCCAGAGCGAAGTTTGCCCTCGGGTTCCGTCCGACAGAGGAGCGCGAGGAGCCGTCTCCGCCGGAGCCGCCGTCACCGCGCCTGCCGCACTCGCCGCCGCCTCCCGAGGAGGCCCAGCGAATCATCTCGACCCTCCTACCCAAGTAAAACAACTTAGCCATTCTTAACCCATTATCTCAAATTACATCTTGGAAGTTTAAAGCTTCGTTAAGTCCAGTCGAAACTTGGGACGGAGTTTCGAAAATTTACACGGTTAGTCGTGGATGCGTACTGCTTACAAATTGTTGCTAAATATGCTCAGGGTCGTACCTAGAACAGAATCCCGTTTGCGACGTGCCTATGGACCCGACCAAAGTAAGTATACTGCTAATACTGATTGAAAATTGTATTGCACATGTACGGCGTCTGGGCAATATTTAGCCCATAAATAAAACATAACTTTGATGCCTTCCAAAAAAATCAAAATAAAAAAGAAAATAGAAAATAAAGAAATAAAAATTTCTTGATTCATTTGATAGTACCTATCATTTGAAAAACAGCGTCTTCTCTTGTCCCTGGTGAGCAGTAGATGTTCCATGGGAGTTTGTAATTGTGTCGTACAGACACATCATTCAAACAGATGATGCTTAGCGACAAAAATTCGCATAGTAACAAAAAAGGTCACGTGACAGTTAGTAACAGGTAGAAAAATTCGGAGACTACCCACCTGCTATGGGTGGTGTAGGGGTATAGCACGCGTCACGGAATGACGAGGACCCGGGTTCGATTCCCGGCCATAGCTTTACTTTACCTGCTATGGGTGGTGTAGGGGTATAGCACGCGTCACGGAATGACGAGGACCCGGGTTCGATTCCCGGCCATAGCTTTACTTTTCGGATTTTTCTATGTGTTCTAATTTTCACTGACATTTAGAAATTTGCCTTCCAGTGCTTAACTTAATATCTACAGGATAGACAACTTTCTGTGTAGGTATAAACCTAATTAAAATGACTTAAATATGTTTAAAAAAGCATAATTACAAACTTCAGATACAGATTAACGTAAGAACTTTAAGTGATTAAAAGAAATAAAATACACGAACGGCTTCCTTTAATTCTAATTTTCATAAGCTCATATATTTCTTATCAATAATATTTAGTTCCGTGTCCGCAATAATTTTCCCTTAAATCTTTTCAGAGTATCCCCAGCCAATTCAGCAAAACGAACGTCATCGGTGGAACAGCGTGCGCCGGGGGAAGCGTTTGATTCCATCATCAGCATCAACGGAATTACGACCGCCACTCAAACCACCTTTGTAAGTGTCTTAATATTACAAAAATAATGTTTTTTATACAATCAATAAATTAGAACCGTAAGTATTTTGTAAATTTCAATTATTTTCGCAAAAACTAGACAAGTTTTAAAACTTATCACAATAAAGGGTATTGCAAGGAAAAGAAAAATCTGATTGACTAAATAAAACTGCTAGTAGTTACGAGAGTTCTAACAATAACAATCTAAGTTGTTCCTACATTATACATGATCGTACGTTGATATGATAATATAATTCATTAATACTTATATCTATATTTTCAGCCGAAAACAAGACACCAGCGGCCATACGGGTGGGAGAAAGACAACGAAAGCAACGGGTTTCAGCTGCAGCAGCCCCCGGTTCCGCCGTACCGGTTCGCGTCGCTGCAACACGGCGCGCGGCCGCCCGGCGACGCCGCCGCCTGGCTGCCCCCGCGCCACCCTCACTCCCCAACCCCGTCCAACAAAAAATCCCCTAGTGTCGAAAACCCCCCAGTCTTCCCATTCATGGGCTTCTCCAGCGAATTTAGCGACAAACCTTACAATGAACATCCCGTCACTATATACCCCGGACCAAACATACAGTTCAACAGGCCAGCTCACTCACCCACATACAACATACCCAAACTATCACCATCGAACACCAAAGGTTCCGAAAGAAACGGCACGAGGGACATCAGGTCGGATGGGGAAATACTATCGCCGAGGGCAAAAGTACCTCCGCGGACTCTCGCAGGTTCTATGGAGAGACATAGAGAAGTGTGTAGAGGATCTACGGAGGAGATAATGGAGATTTGTAAGATGAGAGGTTCCAACAAGAGCAACGACGAGGAGCACTTTTCGGATGATTCACTGGAAGAGTCGTTCCCGCCACCGCCACCCGCAGCCACCACGCCTTCGAAACGCAATTCCATAGCTTGGGAAGTGTCACTCGATGGTGATGACCCTCTACTCACTCCAGGGAGCACAAAGGTACGTAATTCGAAATCGCATTGAACTATTTTAACATTTATTATGCTCAGGGAAAAAACAGCTTAATTCAAAGGATAATCTATTATTTCAGGTAATAGGCCGTCGAAGAAGAAAATCTGGTGACCAGTCACACTCGAGCACGAGTTCGATACCGCAACGAGTTGATGACGACTGGGGCGAGGAGTACTGGCCGCCACCGCCGCCACCCGCACAGTGCGAAGCGCTCGCCTCCCCCAATTCCGATGTCGAAACCGACCCCCGACGTGTTCAAGACTTGGCTTGCGGCACATACGTAATACGAAAAGGCAAAAATAGAAAGCAGTTACCAAGCTTTAACAAGAACTCCAACAGTAAACCGGCAAATCCAAACCTACTCCAAAACCACAGCCTTAATAGAAGTCTGGATACCGACAAATCGATAGACGGCTCTAGTATATCCATCAGTGGCTCCGGATCCGTTGGGTCCTACAACTCCAGACCGAGCTCGGACTTGAGCTTGCCACAGTCTCGATACAGCGTCGATCTGAATTCAAGATTAAGTCGGGAACTAAACACACCAAATTCAAGATACAGTATAGATCTCTGCTACCCGAATTCTAGGTTGAGCAAAGAAATGACATCACCAAAATCTAGACTCAGTTTGGATCTCAACAATGGGCAAGACCGATACAATAATCAAGAATATTACGGTCACAGCCCTAAAAGTAGAAAACTGCCTGCTGAAAGAAACTCACATTCTTCTAAAACTAACGTTGTCCAAAACAAATTATCACCACAAAACAGATTTACTGATTTCAAAAAGTATTCTTCAACTTTTGATAATTTACAGTCATTGATAAAAGAAGGCAAAGTCGAGGAAACGCCCCAAACAGAGTGCAATGAAACTGTCAACGAACTGACAACAGTTCCCCCAAACATGGTGCGGGTGGTGTCGCTGCCCAGCTTGGGCGAGGGCGAGAGCACGAGCACGAGCGCGAGCCGGCAGGCGCTCATCACCACCGTCGAGGAGGAGGAGGACCCTGAGAGCGGCGAGCCCGGCTCTAGCGGAGACACCTCGCCCCTCAGGAAAATCGAGAACAACATTAGTGCTATACTAAGTCAAGGTCGGGACCAAAACCATTTTACACCCTATATACCTAAAGACTGGAATATCCATAAGGATGAATACTGTGATGAAGTATCTAAAGATATATTAGAAAACAATTTCCGTTATAGTTCTAAAGAGAGACAGAAGAGACACGACATACAAAAGTCATCGAGTCATAACGAAATTCAAAATCAGCGATCGATCGATCGTCGTGACAGATCGTCGGGTAGGAGGTCGAATAGTATGCATAAGTCCACTAGTGCCAAGGATGTGCCGGTTAGTTTGATACGTCAGCCCTCGTCTTCGGATTCAGCCGTGTCGAGTGGAGGAGATTTTCCGTTGAACGTGCAAATAGTAGAGCATTCGTATCGACATTACCCTCCTCCACCATCACCGAATGCAGTTCACGAGCTTGGACCGCTGCCACAAACTCCGGAATCGCAAAAGTTCCCTCCTTTGCCGCCTTCCCCTGTACAAGAAGTTGAAGATGAATATACCGAAATAATGCAACCCTCGGAAAAGCGGCACGTTAAAAAAGCAGACACGCTACCCACACCGACTATGGAGTCTAGAAGAAGGTAAGTACCTAATTTAAATGCCCATATCATTTTCAATCTACATGTATAATTTATTCGTAAATTGTTGTACTTAATAGTAATTCAATATGTTCCAGGCCGTCAGAACCCCCAGCAGTGCCGCCGCACCGCGAAACCACGAACAGTCTGAAAACACGCTCAATGGAAGCCAGCTACAACAAGAACAGAAGGAGTAGCAATTTCAAAAGTGGCTCTACAGATAGAAGAACATTACCTACAGGTATTGCCTCCACTTTTTGACTAAATACTATTTTATTCCCTTTAAAGAACTGAAAACTGGTTTTAGAAACTATTACATCAATTTCAACGTTCTTTGTCATTTTTGTTTGATAGACATTGAAATTGTCTAATATTGTTGAGACAAGACGATCTTTTTCTCTCATGTTTTCCCTGTAGCTGCCACCATTCCATTAAATTAACATCATTTTATGTCACCGGAAGTTAATGTCTTTATGGAAAACAAAGTCCATTCTACCCTCATATGACAAAGAAAGGTCACAAGAATTCATTTTCATGAGCCCTCCATATCGCATGTGTACCTCTATTGTTTGTAATTGCGTTCATTGTAAAACTGGAATGCAAGTCTTGATTCTATACACGTGCACGACGTCACGTATGCTAAACGATCGCTTATCTATCATTATTTATAGGTAGGTGGTACCTACTCAAGGTTTATTGACCTTTTGACGACATTGAATGAAACATTTGCCAACAAATGATAATTAATCCATAATTAAAAAGTGTTGTCGTGTACCGAGGGCTACCGCGTATGTATTCGCCGCTAGAGGCGCTAGTGTAGCGTGAGGTTTAATTTAAACATTAATTTAATAGTAAAAGTTAGATTTTCAGTGCTGTCCAGATTTTTATTATTTCAGATGTCCGATACGGATGCATGCATGTCAAAGGTTTAAAAAAAGAACTAAGAAAATAGAGGCCAAATTAAACGAGCATTAAGAGCAGCTAAGTACATAGGTACAAATAAACGGGGCTGCGTAATACTGAGGATACATAATAAATAATTTGCTTTTAAAGATTAATTAAAATAAATCCTGAATAATGTGAATTCATGATAGTAATACTTTTAAAACAGCTCAAGTATGGCAGAGCTAACTCTGCAGAAGTCAAAAACCGTTGTATTTAAAAAATGAAATAAGACAACACTCTGAAAATAGGAGAAAGTAATCTTGATATTTGAATTATTTTTAAGTACACATTATTTTTACCCTGTCAAATTTAACTGGAAAGACTCATACGAATTGTAGCCGACGAAGAAACATTACTTACAAACACAACATATCAATACATCCATGTTTAATCAGGCATTGTACCTGGACCTAGGTTTCAATTGATTGTTACTATTAGATATATAGACACATTCGTAAACATGTTTGTATATTTAATTTTGTATCAAGTATTGTAAACATTGTCGTTTCTGGGAGAGCACAGCAGTTTCTTGCTCCTTTACGTGCTGAAAATTACTTATACTAGTTATACGGAACAGTAACTTCCGCACATCGGATTTCAAAATTTTCACCATTGTTTTACTTTAAATTATCTAAAATAAGCGAGACCGTAACCAACCCGATACAACATGTACCACGAATAGACAGTGGAGAAATATTGCCATTTATAATTTCTCCTTGGGTTTGCCAAATTATTCCATTGCAGACTTAGCTTTATCAGACTATATAAACCTTCGACAGTAGCGCCAACTCATGAGCACAAATACGGTAGCCCTCATTCCTATAGTTTATACATAACTACCATTTTGGGCTTGTTTCGCCCTTTTGTTCTTTTTCTTGTTATTCCGTCCTCCTAAGTCAGACACGTCTACCTATAATCAAAGATATCTTGCGGCGCATTCTTTTTGGCAATGATAGCCTAATTGTTATTCAAAATTAAGTCCGTCTTTTCTTTGGACGCTTACACTTTGATCATCGAATAATGTATTACGGAATTTTTTTGGCAAGAACTGTAAAAAAAATCTGGAAAACTTTACAGGGGTGTTCAGTTAATCTAACCCACCTACTGAGTGAAGTATTTCAGATTAATTTTAAGACACGGTAGGTACGTTTATTTTTGCGTAAACAGAATCGATATCAGTCTTTGAATTGACAGACATGGGAGCAAGCGGCGCACGGCGCCGGACGCTGCAGCGGCAGAACCGGGACGCAGTCAGAGGGCCGCTGCAGACCTCAGCCAGTCTGCCGGAGACGCCTGTGTTCGCTCGCGGCTGCGATGTACCTCGTACCCCACCCAGGAACTCCACTGGACCGCCTAGGAACAATACCATGAATTCTATACAGTCCATAGGTATATTCAATGCTCATTATGGTTGTTTTTTTTATTGACGCAGGAGGTAACAAAGAAGAGGATCACTTGATGGAAGGCGATCGCTTCCACCCATGAGATGAGATGAGCAGCGTTGTTGATGTTATTTTATAGAAAGTCTCGATGTTAGTTAAGAACACCGGTGACGGGAGTTGATACCGCAACATGTGTACAACACAGTGCTTTTACTATTTGAATGTATCTCTGTAAATTCATGTTTTCTTCAGTTCAGACGTCAACATCATATGAAAAACGAAAATGGTCGAAAGACATTAAGAAAATATAAGCACATATGAAAATAGATATTAGATATTGTTGATGATTTCAATGCATAGTGCAACGACCAAACTGGTTTTTCTTTTTCCACAAGAGACCGCGTAGAGCCAAAAATGATTCACAATGGCACTTCCGGGCCGCAAGCCATACCAATGTCGTTATCTACTACTTGCAATATAAAAGTATTCCACTTGTCAAATCTTTGATCAATACGTGTTTGACAAAGATCTTGAATGACTTCATCAAATTTAAATTACAAACAAGACGCCTTTGTTATACCTTAAACTTAAAAGAGCTACTTAATGCCTACAAACTTGAATATTCTGGTTTAACTTTGGTGAAAGTATTTCTGGAAATAAATCAATAGACACGTATTGTAAGATCATGACTTGGCTATTGATCTCTCAAGAATGTTCGACATTATAGACTTCCAACCCATCGCGCCACAAGACTCTTAGAATCAGAGCATACCTTAAATCCGGACCGACCTGTTTTGGCCCGATCATAATCAGATATCAAATTGCAATCTCTTGAACTGAATCTGCAGAGCTTGCAGAGGTAGGCGTAACCTGTGTAGGCGTATTTAGTTAGGCCGTGGTCGCTTTCACCCGCCGCACGCGGCCGACAGCGGCCCGCCGCCCGCGGCGTCTGAATGGTGTGTTCGGGAATGCTCGGGAGTGGTCGTTTTCGCCCGCCGCGTGCGGCGTAACGCACGCGGCGGGCGAAAACGACCACTCCCGAGCATTCCCGAACACACCATTCAGACGCCGCGGGCGGCGGGCCGCTGTCGGCCGCGTGCGGCGGGTGAAAGCGACCACGGCCTTACTGATTCCTTATTTTGTTGAGCAGGGAGTAGCGCCACGCTGGGAGGCTACGGGCGCGGCTCGATCATGGGCCCCGCGGGTGTCAGCACCGGCGCAGACCTGCTGCGGCTCGGCGGGCCCCCGCGAGGCTGGTACCCTCGCCAGAGACACCGGTAAGCTGGGCCACCACGTACCGTCAAATGTAGCAACGGTACCTTCTGTTGGAAACTTTACCAATTCTACTTTTACTGAAAAAGTATATGTATTTGATAAAATAAACAGATCAAAACTCCCAATTAATCCTTTTCAATTTTGTCACTGGATGTCTGCCGGCAAAGTAAACTTGCAGGCTTACAGGAGCTATAGTTGCCATATTTGACGATGGATCCCATCTTGTCATGGAACTTTACTAACTGATTTACGAAAAATAAATTTCCATGTACCTATTAACTTTACTTATCGACAATAGCCAATAAAATAATTCCTAATAAACCACTAGTTAAAGTTTCTTGGCTCACGATTCAGAATAACGCAACAAATTTTATCAGTAAAATTTGAAGGTATGGCCGTAAATATATATTAGTAATTCTTTATCGAACAATGTTGAACCGACGAAGAATTTCGGAAAGATACTTTATGAGCCATAATCTCAAGAGCTTTATACGGTTTGCATAGTTCAGCCTGTACCTATCTCACGAAAATAACTGATTAACGTTTAGAAAACAATTTTAGCAACGCAGCGGTAACTAGCAAGTATGTTTACTAAAAATCGGACTGCAAAATAGTTAGACTATTAATGAAGCATACACAACCACTGCTATCCTAACCCAAGTCTGCTTGACGGCAGGCCGGCTTCAATCGAGCACTTGGACAGACTAACTGCTTCGTCGAAGGCGTCAGCGGAGCACCCGGCCCCGTGGGACGGTGCCGGCGCCCGGAAACCCCTCACCCTGCCCCCCAATCTGACGCCTAAGTTCTTCCAGAAGTCCCCCAGAGAAGCTCTTCGTAGGGTCACCAGCTTATTAATACGAAAAGGTAAGTTTACTTCCCAAAATAAATTAGATAGATAAATTAGATACGAAAACTGAGGAGCGGCGAGCGTTTATTCTGCGCGGCAGAGGAGTTCGTTGCGTCGTTAAGTACCGAGCAGCATATGTACAGTTACGGGCATAAAATATATGTACGTTACCAAGACGTCAAAACATCTATACCTACACCTTTATGCCATAAACAAGGCCGAGAATATGTTATGTCCAATCCCGTAACAGAAAAGCAAAAAACCACTTATCAAAACTTATCATTGGTAGGTATTGGTAAGATAAACTTCTTACTTACTAAAGAATGTTAATGACCTGCCCTTGGTCATTTACGTACTTACATTACTATCTAACCTTTTAAGTGTAGTAAATATTTTGAACTCCGTTAAAGTCTGGCACATGAGGTATTGCATCTTAGCCCTCTAGGCTGTCACCCATCTGCGACCTTCTGGTGTTGGTGTTGTGGGTGCCTTGGGTGGTTGTGCTCACTCGCCATCAGGGGACCCACTTGCTTGTTGGCCCTATCTCATAATAAAAAAGGTTTTTACTGTACTAACATAATACATAGGTACTCCTTACAGAAGCTCTGCTAAATCGTCCAGGTCAAGGAGCAGTTTTTCACCCAACAATCAATGAAATCTAAACATAGTACCTAAGCAAATAGTATAAAGTACTTCTCGTATTTTAAAATGTACCCAGCTAGTACGATTATGATATTTTTATGATCGATATACGGTTAAAATACATAGGTACCTACTTATGTATCAGATTTTCCTACTTATTAAAGCTATGTGCACACAAACCTGGAAATTGACGTTCAAGTCTCGAAAACAAAAATAATAAAGAACTGTCCACGCGAGCAAACAAATAAGCGAAAAATAATGTCCAATTAAAAACAAACACGATCTCCTGGTAAGCCCGTATTTTTTGCACCAGATAAATAATCACTTTAATCATCATGTCATTCAACAATCATCTTTTTAAGAAACTGGAACACAGCATTGGCCGCCGCTGTCATCGCCTCGTTCATAAATATCAAGCGCAAATTGTATAAACATAAAAATACAATTACTTGGGTAGGTATATAATTTTTCTGTGCTATAAGATAACCACTCCGTTCAAGCTAAATAAGCGTTGGGGGATCACATGCTCAGACTGGCTTGTCTTCGGCGTCATAACGTCTCAACTGTCAAAATAACCTTCAACTACTTGTTAACATGACCTTCAACAACTTGTCTATATAATACTTCTGCCGAGGTAGGATAAGACACTGCTTGTACACTTTCTTCATGCCATGCACGGTAATATTACGAGTTTTGGGAAGGACACTGTGAGGAAAACAATGTTTGTTCTTTAAACTCACTTTTAATCCTACTGTCATATACAATAATAAAAATATAAAAAAAATACAATTCCAAATTTAAAACCAAATTATAAAAAAGGTCGCTAGTGTTTGCGACAGACAAAAATACCTAGGTACTATTTTTGAAATACCTGCAAAGTGTACAGTCGAGGGCATGAATGTCGATACAGATATCATTTCAAATATACGTGTCACAAACCTTATTGTTTGTGGCATAAAGGTGTATAGATGTTTTTGACGTCGCGGTATTAGTACATATATTTATGCCCCTGGCTGTACGCTGCCTACGAATTGAGACCGATCTCACACATAAATAATAATACATATTATACGTACATGCCCAGATTGCCTTGTCTAACATTTTCAGAGGCAAACGGACTTCATGAGATAGATCACGTGTAAGTAAATCTATTAAAATTGCTCGCAAAAAACGTCTTAACCGTTAAGCGCTAAGCATATAAAAATAATGAAATTTCTGCAAAGGTATTTGATATTTCTCTTAAAGTTAATGTTTTAAGCACCTCCTAATTGATTTAATTATATCCAGAACTACTGTCCAGCGGCAGTTATTTACTGAGTTGGAATATTTAGAAGATAATAGGATACCTACATAAGTTCTAAATCTAGACCACATTATAAAATCTAACCAATTTAAGTATCTGCTAATGTGTCTGCCTAAAACTCGCACTGACTTGAAAGCTTCGTCATAAAAACATTTTAATTAGTGCTGCAATTAAACTGTAACGGTGCTGTGGTCTATGGCCACCTCATGAATTAATAATGCACCAGCTTAGAATAATGAACATTCAGTTTCCAACTGATTTCTAGACTGTTAAATAAAATCTACCGACAGACACTGAAATTTTAATCACTGTAAAGCTGGCATTGAATTTAAGCAGACTTTGTAAATTACACTAGTTGGCGCTGGTCGTAAAATCTGTTCGATTTGTAGACTTGATAATACTATAACTACTGTCCAGACCATGTCATTTGATTCGCCGCCAAAAACATATGAATTTTTATTACATGACTTGCTTTAGAGTTCTCTGAATGTTTTTTTTTAGAAGAAACCCTTGGGTTTATTAAGACTTTCTATTCACAAATTTGTTCGATCCATTATATGCGAGTAATGTCTCAAATTAAGTTCACGGTAGTTGTGTTTCAACACGTGCTCTACTGAATCCCGCCCAACAGCAGACACGTTTCAGAACGTCACATCATACAAACTGAACTGATTTTAAAAATAAGAACTTAATTATAATAATTTATTATATGTATAGATTGTTATTAAGAAAATCAAACAAAAAGTAATTTAATAAATTTATTTTTTACGTTCAAAATATTGGTACCTACCTACTTATGGAAATGTTTGAAAATTATTGAAGCCCGCATGTACCATATTTATACGTTGTGAAATAAAACTTAAATTTTAGATTTAAAAGGGATTAGAAAAGTTTCAGATGCAGATATACATCATTAGGTACATAGTATAAAACAAAGTCACTTTCCGCTGCCTGTCTGTCCCTATATATGCTTAATTCTTTAAAACTACGCAACGGATTTTGATCCGGGTTTTTTTAATAGATATTTAATAATGATTCAAGAGGAAGGTTTATATGTATAATTCTACGCAGACGAAGTCGCGGGCAGAAGCTAGTAACGAATAAACCCTTACTTGCTCTAACCTTCTTTTGTCCGCCCTGCCAATAACAGATGGCGCTACCAGTATCAACGTAAGATACGAGTAACGTCTCGTTGTTTAGTCACATCACAATCAATGAAGTCATCAAGGTAGGCTAATACGTTATCAAATAGGTATCTACAATTCCCCTATCGTTATTTTATAATAATGCGTTTCCAAAGCATATTTCTTTTAGGCAATGTTAAGTAGGGATTTAATTTCTTAGTAGCTATTTCAATTTAAGTGCGCCTTTGTTTAACGAAGGCAATCGTACCTATTATAAATCTTTTAAAACCCAAATTGGGCACAGTAAGCTTAATAGCTAACCCACTCAATACATTAAATACCTTAAGTAGGTATTGGATGCACAAGTTGCCTAGTTCTTAAAGCGAACAGTATTTAATCGAGTCGCGCGTCGCCGCCGCCTGTTAGATTCCTGTTATTATTCCAATCTAAATAAACCGACTCGTCCAAACACTCTAACAATAAGGCGTTAACAATCGGCCGCGAGGACTTAAAAAGTCCAGCTGCACAATAGTGAATAGCGCACAATGGCGATTCAGTTACCTGCATCAATTATGTGCATAGCAGACATGGCGCGGTGCAGTGATTCACTGTCGCCCGTTCGACTCCATACCGTGACTCATGCGAGGGTGATAGGTCCCACGCTATCTTAACCGAGTTCGTGATTAAATTAGCTAATATTAAACGCGACATATCATTCAGTCTGGCAGTCAATGATATCTCTGAAACTATACAGCTTTTGTAAAATCTATTACTTTTTTCAAAATTTATAGTGATTCAGTTACTTAAACAATTCAATAGAGTCAAAGACGATGAAATTCAAAGCATAAATTGCTTACAACTTTTGCAGAATGCAGCGTTACTAATATAACAACAGAGCTAAATCTGGGAGTTCTAAACGAATCTAGACGAATATTATACTGGGCCCGTAACCGAATATAAAGCAATTAGATCCTAGCTCGTATTTTTCGTCTCAACGCTTCGTTTTTCATTTTCTTGGATGGGCGTGATTGAAATAGAAGGGCCTGCTTAAGTTATTATACGTATTCAAGCTACAGAAATGCGAATACCATACACGAAATAAGTTGCTAATATAAGGCCTATAAAGATCCTTTTGCAGAAATAATTTCATGCAATTCCTTTCTCTATCTCTATTTACTTCTGTTTCTAACTAAAAGATGACGAGACAAAGTGGACATAGGCTATTGTTAGAAATTCTTCAGCGTCGCTCTATAGCTGGAAAAAGGGACGTATTATACTCGGGAGCAAATAAACCATGTCACTTCCCGTAGAAAGGTTTACGAAAAATGACCCGGTTTCTTTGCTACCGAGTATTATATACCATGCATCGGACAAGTTCGAGATAGTGCATCTCACACCCCGAACTTTGCAAATAATTTTTAACATCGCCTCGAACAGATTTAGATAACCCGGAGCTGATCGAACGCAAATATTGAAACGTTAGAAAGTATCCATCTGAACTGTGCTGTGTAATGAATGGCCTGGTAGAACCGGTCGCAACCAAAGATGGCAACCGGTCAGGCCAGCAGGCCAACACCGGCGTCCGTCAGCGGCGTCAGCGCTGCGCCCTACTTAACAACCGACCTTTAGTACCTATTTGTCCTACGTATCAAAAGAAAATAATAATACTAAAACGTTTTTATCTATATAGATCTCTTACTCTATTTTAGCGGAGCCTGCTGGTAGACTTTTGGTGTTGCAGATTAATCCAACTGCTTTATCAATGTTCAATTGATGGAGAAATCGTTTGAATAATTCGTATTAATTAATTAAGTTCCAATCCAACACAACCATCATTTTCTTTCGAGCGTTTGAAAGAAAAAGGAGAAAAAAAGTTTTTTTTTTTTGCCCCAATTTCCACTTTCATATTTACAGCTGCAGCGAAAATTCTTCGGAACGTTGCCAGTTACGCTGTACTATATTTAGAAAGTTTGTTTCGAAGGTATTTTGAACGCTGTAACTCTCCGCGAGTTATTTTAAATTTTCCACTTGTTTTCATTTACGACCTGCGATAAACTCGCGATTTGCAACATCACACTTAATCATTGGCATTATTGGAAAGCTATAATGCAGGCGAGTTCGCTTCATCGCTATAGTTTATATCGATACCATGCTGATAACGTAATCTTGTGTATCTGCTATCATCCTATCAGTACTGATAACGCGTGTACAATCAACGAACTTTACATCTTAATCATCGTTATCTTGACCGGTAACATTTTCTTGTCGATTAAAGGCGCGGCGAAGCATTTTAGGTGTAAGGAAAGGGAAATGCTTTATGTTGCACTACGATGTGGAATGAAATAACACTCGAATTATAGTAGTTGCCGGACTTTAAAGTCCCATTTATTCCTTATCCCGCGGGAATTTGGGTAAATCCCTTCGTAGTGCAAATCTATGTTTCTCAAGGAATATGTCTGCTAAATTTCAAGTCTGAATTTCAAGTTCTTATCGGATGCCTACGTCATACAAAGAATAAACCCTCCAAGTTTCAGCGATTTAGGTTGGGCGTTTATCCGTCAGTCAACTAGTCAGTCATTCAGGACAAAACATTTTATTATGTATATAAAAATAATAATATAGATTTTCGATTTTGTAGAGCGTATCCACATCTTTTTCTAATGTACAAATTACCACTTGACTAATATTGGTCATAAGGTCGACACCACTGATGGTTATTCGAAGTGCTTGCAAATGAACCCTCTAAGGTCCCATAGGTTATCGATCAGCGTTAATTTTCCGCCAGGAGGTATAGGTACCTTTGTTCGGGACGTTCTTGGAGTATTTTTGTTTTTTACTTGGTTTCCTTCTGACATTGTCATTCGCGTCTGTTCATTGTCAAAGTGCCCGCGGCTTGCATGCAAATGGGGGTACATCCGTTGCCGACCGAATCTATGTCTACCTACATCCGCCGCGAACGATGGCGTGCTTTTGCTTAAGCATATTTATTATTTTTTCAGTTTTATTGCATTTGATTGTAAAAAAAACTTTAATATGTACTTATGCATAATGTATGTACCTATATCATTTTTAAAGAATGGTTAGTCTTAGACCGATATGCATGCTTAAAGCGCGGTTTGGTAGTGCAAATGAAACTGTCAAACTTATAATCAAGTTTAACGACATAAACATAAATTAAATTAATTATCCAGTTGTAGTAGTACGTACGTAATTGATATATACCTAATAGGCAAGTGTTTGATTTTTTCCTAAATAGTGCATTATAAGCACCTACTCGAAATTGACTTACCTACCTTAGTACAAATATTGCAAATACCATACCTACATTTACATACATAGGTACTTTCCAGTGATATGATAAGGGGTAGGTAATAATGAATATCACAAAGAATTAGTATTACCTATCTAGGTACTAGACGACATTCTAGGTGTAGTAATACCTGTTCTACTTGTGAAAAGAAAATAAAATGTTCCAGTGTACCTAAGCTAATTACAGACATACCTTATTATCCCGGTACCCCAGCAATATTTGGAATAAATTTCTATAAGGATGTTTAAGACAAGTGACCTAAAAAAACATCATAATCCTTTTATAGACTCGAGTCGCGCCGACAACCATCCGCGCACCGGACCATATGGCCGCAATGTACAGTTGTTTATATAAGAGTTGTGAGAAAACTTAACAAACAAAATATTAATAAATGCTGAAGTCGTTTATTTTCGATGTGTAAAACAAAAGTATTAATTAAAATATAAACTAAGGCTACCTTAAAAATAACTTAATAAAATAAAACTTAGGTTAAAAATTTAAATAAATTTGGACCCTTATTAATGAATGTTCTTCCATGCTGGTCTGGGAGCAAAGAAAAAACATAGAATGTACCAGTTGCTTCTCTACCCGCGCAGATGGTAAGAGCCCATCGAGGGAATGGGCGAAAATCATAGGAATCGTGTTATAGGCGATGAGGCTAGCAACCCATCACTATTTTGATCCCATTTTCCATCTATACCTACGCCCTCAATCTTGCTAAATGTGGCTTGCAGGTACCTGTTACCTTAGGCTCTGTCTACCCCGCAAGGGATAAATACGTGATTTGTGTATGTATGTATTTATGTGTATGTATTAATGAATAATTATAATATTAATGAATAATTCAGCTTGAGTGGAAATAATTTAAACCTTTTTTCATATATACTTATTTACCTGTGAGTTTTTTGATAGTCTCTTTACCAATGAAGGGCTCTATTCCTAGCGCGATGAACTAGCTAACGACTATTTCAATAGATATGTACTAATTAAGTTGTATCAAATCCTGTAACGTTTATATCAAATTGCGTGCTAAGAAATTCTAAGTCTTCGACGCAGTTAGAAGTAGATATTTAAGTACATCTATATATGTCATATTGACTTAAACACGCTCATCATTTGAGCAAACTCTACTTCAGCATAAATGTTGAACACCTGCCCCGTTATCTTGATCTCTGCCAGCTCTGTTGTGCACATTTCGCTTTTTACATTCTAACGTAAAGGAGCTAAACGATATGTGGGAGGCTAGAGGCTACCAAATGTAGTTCGGTTTATATTCGAAGCCATTGTGTGCGATATTTCCAAGCTGCGTCGGGTTTGAGTTTAACATACGTACAGGTATCAAACTTACGGCAAATGCAATGAAACGAATCGAAAATACAATTCTTTGCTTTAGGTACAGTTTTTGCGTAATTTTTACTCTTTTTTTCAATCCAAGTTTTTACTGTATAATCTATAATCTTTGCTCGGTCGATGGTCGGTTCTTAGTAAGCCAACCCTAGCTGCGGTATCCTCTCGCTCGAGTACGAGAACAACCTCGTAGTAACCTAATATGACTGTGCCGCTGCAGTGGGCCTGTATTCGACACCATCCAAGTGATATCGTAGCCGCGGGTAAGCCAGATTTGCATCTTGCTTTTACGCATTTGACAACTCACTCACGCAGCTAAAATCTAACTATAACAAATATGAAACTGCTTCTACAAAATCTGCTCGGTACAAAATGTAATTACCTTTCGCGGAAAAATGGTATCTCTTAGAATAGGTATTCTTAATAGGACTTAAAAAGAGGTACCAACCATTTGTTAACACACTGTACTTTTTGTTACCTGAATAAACTATTATTATTATTATTACTATTATTGCTTCGAGTACATGCCGGCAGTTTGCCACAAATTCATTATTAGCTCTACGTATTAAACTGAGAAAACAAATGACCCATATACCACATTATGCTCGTATTTCCTGTAGGTAGTATACAATCCGCTGATATTTTTGTTGTATTACAACCTCAACGGGTAACTTCAGCGGTCAATTAAAAATCATGTTAAACCAATATAACCTGTTGGAAAACAGGAACTTTAATTACATTATTCTATCCTGTACACGTTACCTACAGTGTTTAACTACAAAAATAAGTCTGCATAATGAAGATATAACATCTATCACCTCTCCCTGTTTAATGAGTCCCCGCAGCTAGGCATTTCGTCTGATTACTATCTGTTCGTATCGGCATGCATACGTATAAGGTATAAATATACGTATTCCTCTAATCCCACCACAAAATTAGGTTACAAGTAGGTATAAGCTCAGGGCGGACGTAGAGCTTACAAATATACATAAGTATATACAAAATAATAAAACGTTTGTAAAAAAAGCGTGTTTAAGCGATTTGGTCACGATGACTTTTATTTTGGCCTTTGACACTATGAACGGTGCATGCGATTTACCAAAGAGTTTGTGTTCAAGTGTTTATAATCGTGATTGTCGTTAATCGTATTAGCGGGTTTCATACTTTTTACTTACACATTAGGATATTGTTATTTATTATCATCTACCTAAGTTTATCATTTTTACAAAAGATCGATCAGCGGTTTTGTAATTGGTAAATTTCTGGTCATAAATTGTTATGCTGTCTTATAAATACATATATATCGATTATGAAGATATAAAACATTATCAGCCCGAAACTCATAAAACTCACACTATATTAATACGTGCATTGATAACTAACTTAATATTTAAAAACGCCTATTAAGCAGAATTATTTAACTCTGAGCACAACTTTAAGTCAATTCAATTCAATTCAAATTTAGGAAGAAGTGGCTCCATCAACTTTTTGATAACTTTAAGTCAATGTAGATATTAACCAAACGTCCGATGATTCACGTCACGAGTCACTCAAGCCCGAAAGAAGCTTGACTTTAAAAACATTTAACAGCATTCGTATTTAATTTCATGTGTGAATTCGAAGCCCTTATCGGGAATAACGTAATAATCCTGTGTGGGTATATTATGATACACCAACAAGGCATGTCAAATAGTTTTTTTTGTTTGTTTAATTCACCAACATTTTGTAACACACGGAGGGATCGCCCCTCTTCGCAAAAAGTCTCACTTACAGAGTTGCGTCAGCTCTAATTATAAAGTACGATAACTTTATGACCACATTTATTGCCCATCCTGTGACTTTAACATATAAATTTGTGATGTATTTGTATTTAATACTTATATGTCTTTGCACATATAACGTTCGTTGAACTGTAACTGAAGTACATAAAAAATGTTGGCGGATTATCCTGTTTCAATATGCCCTACAGTTATTAAGTATCTACCTATTTAAACGTTTACATTGAATATTAATACTTAATTCATTTTCGTTGCTAACATGTGGCACAACACAATTTTATTAATCAACGTTACTTGCAATTTTAGAAATTTAAAACTCTCCGTCACCCATCCAAAGTCCACGCATGTCAAATGCTAGACAGTTAAACACCTTGAAGAGCTTTTCAAGTCCATTTCAACTTGCATGATGAGGTATGATTTCGAGTCGTTTATCAGTATGGCTTGTAAATAGGGCTGCCAGCCAATATCAAGTTATTATTACTAGTTCAAAACGCGTCCGGGAAACGCCCATCGCCCACGCTGAGTTTGTTGTACACTTTTAAGCTTTTTAAACTTTGTTAGCAAGATACTAAAATCAATTCGGCCTTTCCGTCAGTTCTTTATAGTAATGAAAATCACGAAAAATTTACTTGCATAAATAAAATATCTTCGATTGCCTTTGGGCTTACTAGTTATAGAAGACTGTGTCGTACGTATGTTAACGTATGGCGATAGCATGGCGCGACGGTTGTCGGGATTTGAGGCCGGAGTCAACGGCACTGCCAAGGTCGCGGCGTCCGCCTCGTCAAACATTTCGCAAGATTATTTCAATGCAATCGGTCCACATCACACCTTTATGTTACCAATCGATACTGCAGGGAAAACAACTGATGAGCCAGAAAGGTGTACTTAATTGTTAGTAATACATTTTATAGTGCTTTTTAGCTCAGCCCGCGGTTTATAAGACTAGCAGGGGCGTCGAACTGTAATGACATAGGTACGTGATAATGTAAGGTCGTTGGAAGAAGTAGAGCAATGTAGGTAGGTATACGTACATTATTATCGGCTCTGCCGAGACATCGGCAGCGGGCGGCGGCCGGGTGAACGCTCGCTCGGAACCGGTCGGACGGGCCGCGGCAAAAAGGATCCTCCCGGGAATATGCCTACCTAGCCCCCGACGAGGCAAATCCCGCGCTATTGGCTTCCAGATATTTCCGGCTCAACTCTAGGAGCACATAGGAATGGTTTTTTTTTAAAGTACAAACAATAAAAAAAATCCTTATATCGTGTCCATCGAAATGATTTAAGAATACGTCAGAGAGTTATATGTAGAGATTCTTGTGATAATTTACGAACTACGACCTTATTATGCGCAAATAGATTTAGATAAATATTGCGGTTTATATCTAATTACTAAAAACTTATGCTATGTCCGCAGAATGATAATTACCTACCTTATTCATTTTAAAAATAAATCAAAGTGAGTTGTAGGGTTTGAAAGAGGAACAAAGTGGAATTAGATCGATTTTTCACCGTTTTCATTATCATCAACTTCATTTAGTGCAGCTTAACAATTTCGTTTGATAACTAGCAACGCTACGTTTCTTCTCTGAGGCTTATCGCATCCTACATGCTCCTAAATCTTCTGGTGCACCGCCTAGTTCTCTAGAGCGTCACAAATTAAACCATAACAGGAAGGCAGGAAGTTACTGATACGTTGTCAGTGTCGGCGAGTGGGAGGAAATAAACGTGTTTGTTATAGGTTATTGCTTTTTGGAATCGTTATTCTGCGTATTCGTGTTCGTGATAAATGCCGTTTATCAGGTATTTATCTTTAAATGATCAATCATCGCCTCTAATAAGAGTGTTATAATTTATAACAGTAATACGTATTTTGCGATGAGTAATTAAGAGAAATGATTACACTGTTTTTGTCTAACAATCACTTCTAAATATTTTCAAAGGATGAGTAGATTTTGTTTTCGAACCTTTAAAATCATACATATCAAATCATAATAATACTTATCTGAAAACATATCTAACTACTGGTAGCTAATTTTAGTTTTTTTTTTAGAAAAAAATGTAGGATTTTACATTAGTTAGTAGTACTTCTTGTAGTAGATATATAATATAAATTGTTATTTAGAAATAAACGTGCTTAACTCTATAAGAACATGCATTTACACTATCGCAATGTTCTACGTCCCTTAGCACACTACAATGCTACAAAAGTGTCATGTTACACGATATTAATTTACTTTGCTCCGTTTGTTACTATTGACTCGACCAACGCAGTAATTAATTATACCTTGATGAGTTTACCGACACTTTATTGTCCCGGGAGATTGATATTTGTTATGATACGAGTTCATTGTAGAATGAAGTTGCTACGTTTTATTTTGGTATTAAGCTGATGATTTCACAATGTTTATTTTTTATAGGGAACAATGGAAAGGAGAAAGAAAACTCTCGAACCAAGGAAGCCACCTCGCCGGCGGCGCGCTCTGCTAACGGTGAGTTGCATTCGTGTTGGTCTCATTGACCATCGAGCTGCGTACCGTTGCCATGGCGATAATCGCGTGTTGGAGCTTGAATGAGTGCTTATTAATCGTGCTTTCGAGGGTCTGTGGGGGAGGAGGATGGGGTTGGGGTCCCTAGGGCTCATGGCCGCGCAGCCGCAGCCGCCGCGACGCCCCGCGCCCGCGCCCCTCGGCGCCCCTCTCTGCAGGGGTGACAACGACTCGCATTCCCCATCCCTCGCACATTTTCGCGAAAATTGGAATCCTCACTGATATTTTATTATGACTATGACTATTTAAAAGTAATGACGCGAATTCTCGTAATAACCACCCATTAAGCGTTGTAAAGCAATTGATAAGATGCAGTTCGCCGAAAGACTTATTCGGCGATTATGAAATCATTACTTTCCCGCATATATGATTATTAATGCGATGTTAGCTGTAACTACTAAAAATTCACTAGAAACTCGCTTAATTAAGTACAGTTATACAATTTATGTACCTACATATATGTAACGTGCGATCATTTAAAATGATTTGTTGTATCACTAGATCGGGGTATGAAACAAATAAATAACGGGACATGGTTCCAGAAAATCCTAGCGGGCTCGTAATAACATTCATCCACATTTGCCTCCCTCCCGGGCCGCGGCAGGGAGACTATCGATTGCACGCACGCGCCATCTTACCGCGGCAGGACCACAAAGCATCCGCGCCGCGAACTACGCATTCGGTTGAAGATTGTTTTCAGTACTTAAGACCACCAATTTAATCCACGTGATTATAACATTTATAACAACGGTTACCACGATTCCAAACAATGAACTGGCGTAACGTTACAGTTTACATAACGCTGTACATCACAACGTCGTGCTCTGCACATAACAATAATTATTATTATTATTCTAGACACAAAGCATCCCAACGACGAACCGATAATAGAAAGTCTACACAATGTCAGCGTGTCATTTATGTGACATATCAATAGGAGACGAAGATAAACGGACATTGTTTCGTATGTATCTCTGTTGTGAGCAACTTTTGAAATATTAATGAACGTGACTATTTAAATTAATTAGTGACAACAGAACGATAAACGATTGCCGAGTACCTATGGCTGTATAAAAAGTGTTTCTTTATATCAGCGCGTCGGTCGTTAAAACGAATTTGTCGTAATTCGCACCTAGTCAGTTCCTCCTCTACATAAAGCCGTGATTCGCCATTAAACTGTTTTACCATTTACATATAATCTACAAATTTGTTTCATCAAGCTATGCAATCTTATTACCATAAAACCATTATGTTTTAGCTCACACGATTATGTTTCGTTGGTGTCTTAAACCACGTTTTCTAATAGGCATAATAACTATTCTCACATTCCCATACAATAAACGGTCGTTTTCAACGTTCAATGTGTTTCCATATTATTTTTAAAGTTGGTATATCATGCACCATGACGTCATTGCCAGTCCCCACAGGCCGGGAGGGAACAGCTCGTTAATTGGTTCGAGTCTTGTCCTTTCCATTACTAACGCACTTATCGGGTTATGCGTCGAGGATGAGCCAAGTGTCGTGGTATTCGTTAATTGATGTTCTGACTCGCTTTTACTTTATCAGTAGCTGTCTCATCTACAAGCTACTTAAGATCTTTTGTGTGATTTGTTTCGATTTTTATTTAACATGACTTGTTTAAAAAAACCTCCACTACGTCTCTCTTGCTTGACTCGTATTTTTTGATGATATGGTATAATTGTACTTCATTTTAAATTTTTTCGCAAATAAATTCTACGGTTAATTATGTTAACTTTTTAAAACTAAAATTTTGCAACTCAGTTACGAGAGAAAGGTTACCGCTGTTCATAATTCGTTGAGTAATTCCAGTCCCAAAAATGAAGACGTAGCGAAGTAGACTAATTTCTAATTTAAACAAATTACTTATGAACTGAATGAATTCGATAAGCTAAAGCAGCATTCCACGCTTTCCAAAGTGAGGTTAACGTGGCCGCGGCGGGAGCGCCCGCGCCGGCAGAACGCGGACTTTTTGCTTGTTAAGCCGGTCGTTGGTCCGCGTGTGTGTAAGTATCACACACTAGCCACAGAATCAATGTTTAATTTTACCATCCACTGGGTGTTAATCAGTTTATTCGCTCTGAGCTCCATGTCATCTGATGTTTTACGCGTTCAAAATAACAGACTGTCACCAGAGCAGCGTTCTATAAATGTTCACATGTGTTTAAGAGTTGTTAAATATAGTTTATTTTTCAAGCTGTTTGTCTGGCTAAGGGAGTTAACATCCACCAACCAAATCTTTATTGACAGTAGGTGCATTATTTTATTTATGTTCTATAGCGTTATTAATAGGTAGGTTTGGATATAGATATGTTTATGTAAGTGAATTACGAATCCTTGTATCCGTTATGATTTCATATTTATTCCTAGATTTGGCTTCAAAATATTAACGTCATGTTTATACCAACTCCAATTGGAAACGTTCCAGCATAAATCCATTCTCAGTGTCAAATTTTTCTCGGTTTAATAAACATTATTTTTGCGTTTTCGTTAAGAGCGTTTAATCTTTTCGTAACAATTCAAACTTAAAAATATTTTTATTGTTTTTTTAAATATCTTATCTTTTTTGTGAATTGTGTTTGATTCTTTTTTGTATAATAAGGCATTTACTTACTTGCAACATGAAACTACCGTGAGACTCAATCATAATTACACATAAACGGATGATGTCGAGCATCACTCGACTTTTTATACGTGAGTTATCCGTTTATGTGTAATTATCATTTACTTACTTGCTTACTTTTTTACGATTTATTTGTATAAAATAATCAAAGCCATTTATTGAGACATAAAAAATATTTTACATTCATACATACACAAATCACGTCAGTATACCTTACGGGGTAGACAAGGCCTGAGCTAACAAGACTAAAAGCCACGTTTAGCATGGTTGCAGGCGTATAAGTGGAAAGGGGAATCAAAATAGTGATGGGTTGCTAGCCACATCGCCGATATGATTCCTAAGAATTTCGCCCATTCCCTCGATGGGCTTTTACCATCTGCGCGGGACGAGAAGCAACTGGTACATTCTATGTTTTTCCTTCGCTCCCAGACCAGCTTGGAAGTAGCTAAAAATATTTTTATGTTTGGAAATAACTATTGATTTTACCCATTTTTTTTATATATTTTTTTTTTAAATAAACTGCAAGAATTTCGTCGTTTGGTCTCTGTTGTGCAATTGGCATTGTTCATTTTTTTTAGTATGCTCCAATTCGAAAACCATTTTGAGGAAAACCGTCAATTATCCGATTGATCTTGTCCGATTTCAAAAATACTTTATGATTTCAGATATTTTTGTAAAAGTACTTTGAACCTTTGTTTGACCGAACGCCCGGGTTTTTAGACAGAATCCAGCATCGAATGTTTGCCACAAAAATGAAAAAAAAAGTTTGGCTATGGCAACTGTCACGTGTCACTGTCAAATCGAGGTCAAATCTAACAAAACCATAGACAAAGCCGTTTTTTTATAGCCAGCCGAACGAAGGCGATTGGGATTCTGTCTAAATTCACGAATTATCAAACAGCGAAAAAATATTTATTATTAATTAACAAAGCTACGTAAAAGCATAATATTCAAATTAGTTGCTTGAAATAGTCCATTTTATCAAATAAAGGTGTTAAAAGCACAGCTTAAAAAAAATGAACAATGCCAATTGTGGACTATATTTTGCATGAGAAAAGTACAGTTTTTATTTTATTATTTTTTATCATAACAATTATATGAGCCTTATTGAAAAATAGCTCCGGCGTAAACTTTTGAAAAAACGATGTTAAAAGACCGTTTCGTGTTAGAAAACGTGAATACAAATTCAAAATTTTACTCTGAAGTGCACTTCGTTTAGACTTTATCTTTCTAAAACCTTTCAAATAGCTCAATGGTAAATATTCCTTTGTTTATTGTGCTCTTTATTTATTTATTTTATGTAGTATATTTTATTGATATATATTATAGGTAGTATAAAGTAGTTTATTGACTGGTAGGTTTTAGGAGTTTATGTATTATATTCGGTAAAGTTATGTATTGTGACTCTCAGTGTTTGCAATTTTTACTCACTCGTCCATCCCTAATATAATACTCCTTTCATCCACTCAAAGGTTGACTGGAAGAGATCCCTTAAAGGGATAAGTCCGCCTTTGTGCATGTATCCCAGTGTTTGTCAATTGTATTTTGTCTTGTTTATTTTGCACAATAAAGAGTTTACATACATAACATACATACATACATACCATACAAATATCTTAAATGATCGATGATCATAAAAAAACTTCCGAAACTTTTGATTTTTAGCAAAATGAATCAAGATTCGGTTGCGCCCTTGAACCCTATCGGTTCATTGTAATAAATGATTTTGTCGTCAGTTGTAGAAATGCCTTTATGTAGTCAAGTCACACGCAATATACGTGTCTAATCAGCTGGGACAAATATTATAGTTTTCAATTGACAGAGCCTCTCTCGGCAACTTACATAACCTCACTCAAACAACAATTCAATTAAAAGGATATAATAGCTAAAAGGATATTTGTATAATTCAATTACAAAATTACAATTGAGTTACTAACTTAATGAATTAATAATCTTCCAATTAATACGCACACCGCGGCACCACGCTACCCCGCTTTAATTACATACCGCGACTGCTGCCAAATTATTTTCAGGTTTCATTATATTTTCTAGGCAAAAAAATTAATAACCATCTACTCAAAATATGTCAGAAATGTAATAAACCACCATTTAGTGACGTGAGTTCGCTGAACTCCGTTTGTCTAAGATTAATATAATTCAACGTCCGCACCTAATGGCGGCCAACCGTAGATGGATTTGGCGAAAGGAATGAGCTTTTTTCTCGTGCGTTTTATTTTTCAGTGGGCCACTTTTTATTAAATACTAGCCGTATAATCTGCGACTTAGTCTGCGTAGTTCCTCATGTATTTATAACGCGTGAACTGCCCCATTATCACAGGTGAAAAGTGGCCTATTTTTGTCTTCATGTCAACATTCTATCTTTGCTAAATTCCGTTATGATCTGTTCAGGGGCTTTGTCGTGACGTAACGACAAATAGACCACATTTGTAATATTATTTTGTAAGACTATGATTAACTGTATATAGAAAAACGAAACAATTGTGCCATTATTTTCTTCATAATTTCGTCTCTACCTATGTAACTAAATGTACCGTAACATATAAATATATAAAAAACAAGTAAAATGATCACCCCTGCGAATACGTAACGACCTTTAGAATAAACTAGACGGCCTGACGTTATCTTACAATACATTAATTCAATAGGAAACACGCTCAACATCCATCATCTAGGAGTACCTATATTACGGCGGGTGATTACAACAACCTTAAGCGTAGGTCGTTCAACATCTAGTAGGTTAATGCTATGCTACCATATGCCGCGTGCAGCGTGTATGTAGGACTAACACCAGGTGCAACTGAAGGTCGGGCCCAGGCGAGGACGGTTCCGCATCGCCGCACTTATTAGCACTCATTAGCTGACAAAACTGACTCACACGTTAACCGCTCGTTAGTTAGCCCCATACTACCGCTGCTATTTTTGAACTCAGTTTTCCTATATATTTTCCTGGATTTGTTAGCTAATTAGCTACATTATTCATATTTGTGTACTTTATTCCAATACATATTCCATAATTATAATTAAATTTGAATTTAAAAATGACTAACCGCAGGAGCCCCAGACCTTCCTCTCCTCATTACAAGAGGATCAGTGCCAGCGCATCGATCTCGTTTCGGTCTATACATACAAATTAGTAGAGTAGCGTAGAAGCTTAGTTATTTTTTACATTTTTATTATACACAACCAGTGACATTGATAGCAAGCAGGTCTCGCAATTACATGTCGTTCAACAAAATAATACTATAAAATAATATATAAACTAGACTAGTAAACTTAATAAACAGGTACGCTGACGATTACTTAGATATTGATTTAATTCCATACTACGTATTATTAAGTGTCAATGTATGCGAGATCGGATAAGCGTGCGCATAGTCAGCTTTTCATGAAGCCTGCCTTAGGATTATCTTACATCAGTTACTGATGCAGCGTTACGCGCCGGTTGGCGTCAACGTTATCGGAGACCTACACTTGACGGGAAAAACACTCGACGGTCATTCAGATAAAACGTTCATCATCATCTCCAGCCTATATACGTCCCACTGCTGGGCACAGGCCTCCTCTTAGATAAAACGTTACCTGAAAAATATGCCTTCTTTGACCACGACGAAGACTAAAATGGGTTGCATTAGGATACAATTCTTATTCGGAAATCAAAATGATTTTCAATACAAAATGAAGTTTTTAAAATTTCGTTGGAACCCCAAAAATTACTGAGAGTGTTAACTGAAACTACTCGCAACCCAACTTCTCTAAAGAAAAAAAAACATCAGTTTAGCCGGAAATCTTGCTTATCCGTGTAGTACGTACGAATGATGCGGATAGTACCAAGTCTGCCACGGTTGTGTCAAGATATATAAAAGGAGTGCGGAAGTGTGTCGTCGAGTTTGGCCGCAGGCGGATCTTGTATCGGTTAGCCCAGATCACATACGAGCCGGTATTTTTATTTTATGGGCCGGTCCGTTACTGCTCCAAGAGAGTGCACCGTCCTATCGCGACCTGTATGACACCTTTCCTCGGTGCAGTCATATCTATAGCTACATAAAATATATCGTCGTCATCGCAGATATATCGTTGCGACAAATGAAGTAAAGTATATCGGAACACGCTCCTGTCATGTATGTAAAGTCTTGTTACGAGTTGTTGGGCACTTTCACCATCATAATATATTTCACGCTACAATATTCAAAAAGATGGAATAGTTAACCTACAATACATAATTATTATAGTGGCGCCACCGACTATGCGGCGGTGTAGCAGTAGGTATGCAAAATCGATGCGTATAAAATTAAGTCCTCATAAACGCCCAGTCTAAACCCTTGTTCCTAGAAGGCTGAAATTTTCTTCAAACGGATTTCTCGAAATTCCCACGGGATAGAGACCAAAGGTGATTTGACTTGTATATTCTCTTTAAAGTGACTGTCTCTAAGTAATTATAATTATGACAGTCTTGAAATTTGGCATGCAAGAAGGTAAATAACAGTTAAGTATAAATATATTTGTTTGATACCTATCTACCTCTTTCCGTCAAAATTGCTGGACAATTTTGTGTGAAGTTTAACATACTCCCGCGCGATAGCGATAAACAAATTCGTCGGAGACGAAGTTTCGGGCAGCAATAGTTATAGTTATTTATGTAGCTGGTGCATAATAAGAGGCATTAAAACACGAGTGGGGTTTTATGAAACGAAGCGAAGCTGAGTTTCATAAAGATTGCAAGAGTGTTTTAATGCTTAATTATGTACAGTCGCATACATAACTTTTATCTATAGATATATATATATACATGTATACAGGGTGTTAGGTAATGAGTGGATAATCCTTGAACTATGGATAGCGGGCACTTAGGACATTATAATAAAGCTAAAATAGGTTTAGTAAAAGTTGCACGGTTTCCGAGATATTCGGGCTTTTAGGTTTTTTTCGAAAATGAACACCCTTGTTCAATGTTTTGATCATAGCACCATTTTATGCTAACTTTTTCAATTTTTTATTTTTGCTTAATATTCTCGAGTACTTGTATGTTCAGATAGGCATTAATATTTTTGTGAGACTACATGGGATTTTATAAAAAAAAATCGCAAACTTAATTTTTGCCTTTTCAATCGTACATTGATCGAATTTTCAGCTCTCACGGTGAAAAAAAAATACACTACCGCCTAGTTGCCAATAAGCTTAAAAACATGCCGGTTTATTGACAATTTAAAAATGGTAATTACCTTTTGAATTTAAATTCAAAATGACAAAATAATTAAAAAAAAATACACACTCACCCACATTTTTCCCGGTTTACTTTTTGTATCACGGGCGTAGAACTCAAAAATTTTTGTAGCAAAAATAACATTATGGGCCACTTATTTAAATGCAAATGGCATTTAAATAATTCCAAATTTAAAAAACATGTCAACTGCCTTTTGTTTTTTTTTCGAATTCGATTTTGAATCTCGCTATTATTATTGCGTAATGAATGGTTAATTTTGCGTTTAGATCGTTGTGTTGAAGTTTTTTACTTTAATACTGCTTCTAACATAATACACAGTGATAGAATACGCCCAAATGCATTACATTTATGGTGAGTGCCAAGGCACAATTTCACCATTCATTATGCAATAATAGCGAAATTCAAAATCGAAGTAGAAAAAAAAAACAAAAGGCAGTCAACATGTTTTTTAAATTTGGAATTATTTAAATGCCATTTGCATTTAAATAAGTGGCCAATAATGTTATTTTTGCAACAAAAAAAATTGAGTTCTATGCCCGTGATACAAAAAGTAAACCGGGAAAAATGTGGGTGAGCGTGTATTTTTTTTTAATTATTTTGTCATTTTGAATTTAAATTTAAAAGGTAATTACCATTTTTAAACTGTCAATAAACCGGCATGTTTTTAAGCTTATTGGCAACTAGGCGGTAGTGTATTTTTTTTTCACCGTGAGGGCTGAAAATTCGATCAATGTACGATTGAAAAGGCAAAAATTAAGTTTGCGATTTTTTTAAAAAAAATCCCATGTAGTCTCACAAAAATAGTAATGCCTATCTGAACATACAAGTACTCGAGAATATTAAGCAAAAATAAAAAATTGAAAAAGTTAGCTTAAAATGGTGCTATGATCAAAACATTGAACAAGGGTGTTCATTTTCGAAAAAAACCTAAAAGTCCGAATATCTCGGAAACCGTGCAACTTTTACTAAACCTATTTTAGCTTTATTATAACGTCCTAAGTGCCCTCTATCCATAGTTCAAGGATTATCCACTCATTACCTAACACCCTGTATATAAAGTTCGAAACAGATGAAACGACTGACAATAGATTAACATTTATATTTTTTTTTTCAATTCTAAGTCAATAAACATAGAGATTTTGTTATGTAAGGTGTTCGAAGTTTGAATGTAATTAGAGTATCGATATTGATAAGTAGGTACTCTAATGTAAACATTATAATGCAATCACAGAAGGTACAGTTTCTTAATGTGGGTCATTTGCTAATCGTTCCTGAACATATTGTTATGTAGGTAGTTATGATATGGATGTAGATAGATAAAGGATATGGATAAATATTAATTGTCTTGTCGTGTGACAAAAATAACAATTTTTAAACAGACAATGCTTTTTAATAATAATAAATCATAATATTATTATAATATCTTCGTGATTTACTAAGGTAAACAAGTCCAACGAGCGTCGCGATTGATAATTGCAAGGTCCTGCTGGTCATTGCTCCGTAATGACCCGTAGGTTCTGAACAAAATTCTGATAACGCTATCTATGACATCGTAATTTCTATAAAAAAATATATTGCCTTATAGTCTAGGTATTTTCAGACAAATAGGTCACCGAAATCAGATCAGGACCACACAATATCGCGTCGGTTTTAACATAAAAAAAAACGAACGAAAGAGGAATTAAACATTTTCATAGAAAATAGTTGCCATTTTTAAGCCTTTTAGTCATATTCAAGGCAGTTATGCAGAAAGTAGCTCCCTCATTAAATTTCCACCCTTTGTTGTGGTGTGGTAGTCTGCGGATGGGCGTAAACCAAGGCGCTCCTGAACAGATTAATAAAATAATAATATTTGGCTACACCTAACCTACTTTACTCAGCTCGGCAAATAATTAAGTCACTACACATCCTATCCCCTAGGATACCGTCAAAATAATTCAACGCAGACGTCGACACGGTCAAAAAGCAAAATATCTAATACATCTACCATTCACTAGACTGCAAGGGTTTTCCCCCGGCACCAAATATACATCATTTAAAGCTGCATTAATCCATGGCAAGAGGAAATGATTTACATATACCTACTTCATTAATGCAATACAACATAATTATTTAAATTAAGTTTATGTAAGTAATTTCTGACATAGGAACTAGACATAATATGGTAGATATGAAATAAGCATAATAAAATTAATAAAAATGCTAAATAAACATTTTACTTAGGAGTCAGTTGCGTTACATAACTATATGTAACGTCGCCTTCAGATATATCAGAGTGCAGGGGCCTTACGATGACGTCTTAATGCGATTCAATTTCGACTCAGTTCAGGTTTTAGCTATCATTTTTAGTTATAGTATAGATCTGACAGTAAGCAAACCAAAATTGAATCGGAATTGAATCGCATTAAGACGCCATGGTAAGGCCCCTGGTACCAGCTCGGGAATATCTCACTCAACATATTTTCTACAAGTTTAGTTCAAAATTAATTTGAGCACCTATTTACATTTACATGGGCGAAAATCATAGGAATTATGTTATATATAAAATATTAAGACTCTAAATCTATGCAATCAAAAGGTGAAGTCATTAGAATGGTGATTTCATACCAATTGCCGTGCTACCTAAATCAAAAGGGTACTTCCAGCTGTCCTAGAAATTTGAAATTTGGTATGAAGGCACAACTAACGAAATAAATAAAAAAATAAGTGATTAAGTTAAGTGAAAATAAGAGCCCCGAATCGCTAAGTTTAACTTACTGCCTGCGCACGACTCGCACGAGCAGCACACGCCTGTCGCGCGACACAGGATACGCAGGCGCCGACCCGGCGGCCGCGGTTGCTGCGGCCGACCATGTTCCCTTACTCGTAGGTACCTTACTTTTTTACCTCATTTACGAAAGGGCACTCTTAGGCAGAATCAAATCTTAGACAAAGTTCCGCTAAGTGCCGATACTAATACTAATAGCAGCCACCAGATACTAAAGCCATATGAACAAACTGTCAGTAAATGTCGGAATCCACACAGTTTCAAAGATGTCAAACAAGGGTTATCCTAATCTTACGCTGTGCAAAGCGAGCCAAACTGCAGCGTTAACGCTATTAGGTACTAAAACGCGATGAGAAAGGGAAAAAAATGTTGGTTAGTTACTTACTAATTTTGATTTGAATATTAGTAAAACTTACCAAGTTCAATCTTAGCACTAGCATGAAGGTAAATCCATAAAACAAGCAAAATATTAAAAGTACAGCTTTTAAATTATACATACAATGCACTGACGAGGAAAAAATGTTTCCATACGCCTCTATTCAAAGTGACCCTTTATTTTAACCACAAATTCGTGTTATAGTTACTAGATTTAGCTTGCTATTGTACTTTTAATTGGGAAAATGGCATTAATAACTGTCAGTCAAACCCTAGAAGTTTAAACACGATTAGATTAACTAGATAGGTGGTCTCATGTTTAAACGGCACTTCATTATTTGTCATGAACTAAAGTTAATTAATAAGCTTGGGGTTAGGTTTCTTTATGTTAGGTAAGTACGTAAATGCAGTAAAACTACTTTAAATCATTAAAATCAACTATTTTTTTTTTCAAATTTTAGGCGAAAGCTGATCTTTAGACCGAATTTAGTCGGTTATCTAAAACGAATTAGGGATAATGGTATGTTAATATTTTGCCAATTTGTCAATTAATGGACTTGATTGACCGATTGTATAATTTAAAATATTTTGTGAAAGAGATAGATATTCTTAATAACATTTTTTTTTATTCATCAACCGAAATCCAGTCGTTGCAAATGATTACAAATAAATGAAGGTGCGTTTTAAATTAAATTGAATAATATTCAGAGCGAAATAAGCGTTTAGAGGCCTGAATGTAGATGTAGCTGGCTGGGGGCGTAGAGCGGAGGCTGCGAGGGATCAATACGGCGCGCCGCCGCCCGCCCGTTGAAAGCGAACGCGACCCCGCCGTGCCCTTCACCGCAGAGTCGACGACCCCTGGACCCTCACCTCCCCACCGCCCCGCACCCTACACAACCCTTATATACACGACAGATTTCTTCAACTCCGACTTGGTGACCCGGTTACCAACAAAATATTGATGAATATTAGGTACTAGTATTTAATTAATAGTTTAGTTGCTGTATGAGGTTCTTAAGTTTCCAAACACATTCCTAAAATCATTTCGTCAGAGAATCCTCATTAATGTTTAAGCAGCTGGTAGGCGTATCGTCTCATAATTTTGTCCTAACAATAACATGTGGGTACACAAAGGTGCCTGATTCACCAGTGAATCACTGTTAACGGAAGAAATAAAACTCGCCAGGAAGTATTTTCATTTGTTGTGATTCATGTGGCGCGGAATCATTTCTAGAAAATGATCACGATATGAAGTCAAGGCGCCAATGCACTGCATAAGGCGGTTCTATAAAACCGGCCACAGAACCGTTGATAAACCGGATCGATTGCTATTATTTCATATAGATAAGTACCGGGTTCCGGCGGCGCAAGGTGTTTCTAAGCACCAGTCCGAAACGGATGATCAAATTTTATTTACGGAAGTACATACCTATCTGACTTTAATGAATATCATATTTCTATTGCGGTGTGGCTGAAATCAAATAGCAGCTAAGTATACCCGATTCCGACGCGAACATGAGTCCAAGAAAATAGCCATCAGAGAGCGTGTACTATATCTTAGCGGGGAGTCTAGCCATTGAACTTGAATCGGGCGACCTCCACGGTGCGTACTAAAATAGACGGCAACACAAGGGCATAAACACGATTGCTTGCTTAGACTTGGACTTAGTCGTAGACTCTTTAAGTGTCAAGGTGCGACTATGAGATCCTGAAATCATACGCTTTATTATAGGTAGCTAGCTACCTATCATAATTTCGTACCTATCTTACTAAAACTGTGTAAATTAAATGTGATTTCGATTCTATCGTATTTACATGTCTACTTTCATCTAGTAATTCTCGAGTCTCAGACTCCACAAAATCGAATCAAAATCGTTGATATACAGCGGTCTCAAGTCGGTGACGCGAGAAGGGACTGGCGGCGGAGTCGGATGTCGGACGGCAACACCTCGACGACTATTTTTGGCAGCGCGTGGCATGTGGAACGCTCGCTGGAGAACATCTACCTACTTAGCTGCTCTATTCTTGGATGCCCTACTAACGTTGCTCTCTTACTTCATCGACATAACATTACGTTGCCCTCATCAATTAACTTCTCTTTTTTTGTGAAATCAGCCAGAAAAACTAACGAGAACAGCTAGCTCCGCGGTGGTACTGGATTCCTAAAAAATTATTCACGGTCTCGTGAGCTTTAAATTTATTCATTCTAATTCGCTATCTAGAACGGCCAAGTAAAAAAAACTGCAGCTAATTAGGTTTGGCTGAGCGCGGACTGTGCAAACGTACAGACGTAAGTGAGGCATCTTAACGTTTTCGTGTAACGCCGCATGGCAAACCTGCACGTCTAGCACGAGGTACACGCGCGACGCGACTCGCGACTCGACAAATCTCTCCCGCGGCTGTCAATTATCTCGCTTTGCGTAGCACGATGTGACACCGCGACAAAACTTGTCGCCGCGAGTTGGTAAAGTCGCGGGCGACATACCGGTGATGCCATGCGTATTAAAAATTTGGCCAAGTGTTTTATTCTTTCGTGACAACACCGAATCGGTAATAGTGCGACCCCATTTCGTTCGTTCTTTGAGTGAAGTTTTTGCTCGATAAAAGACAAGTTTGTCTATGATCTGAAGATTTTGTCAAAAATGTCAAAACAAATCAAATGACATGGCAGGCGCCTAGAGGGAAAACGTAAGTTATTTAAATTAAATTTCTCTTTTTAACGATATTCATGACTTACCTACTTAAGATTTTATTACCATTTGGTATCATGAATTACTTACTTACTATGCTTCAGTAATGAGTAATGATTTTGATGTACCCAAGTACTTGTGTTATGATGAAAACTTACGAAACTTATAAAATTTCAGAGTAAGAAGCGATTAAATTATTTGTAAACTACATGTCTGCGCTGCGACGACCAACGACGCGGCACGGACATAGGCGCTGCCGCGCGTTACCCGCAGTACACAGCGCTCGGCTCGCGTATCGCCCCATATCACTGTGATAAATTGAAAATGATTGAAGATCTGCCAAAGACCCTCATAAGCCCCCGTAACGATCCGTTAACATCCACGATTGCGGTGACGTCCGGCGTTCAGCGTTTAAACGGAAAGCCAGAAATCGGACTGCTAGCACTAAGGCGCGCAAGCCAGCAACGCTCCGTAGTCACTATGGCAGAAGCCAACGACGAACGATGAGACGAGCACGCGAGCCCTCCGCCCCCGTACCACAGCAGAAGCCCGAGAGCAGAAAGAAAGAAGCCCCGGTAGGACCCTAGGGTGTCCTACTGACCGCCCGTGATGGTCACCATGCGAACCACCCTTCCGGAACCATTCCGCGGCCCTTAAGCTGAACCGCCCCTTCAGAGAACTAGAAAACCTGTAGAGTACCTACATCGTAAGCGTAACTGCGGCGTTGTAGCATACCAAGTGCAGATAGATTGTACGACGCCCTTCAGGCAACCGTGTATGTTATTGCATGTAAATAAATCCTTTCAGTATTATAAATATAAACCGTTATTTACTTCATCTCTTGAATCCTATCAGCCTGAGCTTACTCCCAACCCTCCCAGCTGGGTTCGATTCCCGCCCAAAAGCATAATGTCGGCGGGTCTCGCGGGTGCCCCGTCACGTGTCTGTAAATCTTTTGTCTGCCTCGCTCTAACTCACGTGACGCCAAAATTGTCTCCTTCCAAAGACCGAAGTGCAATCTTTATGGCCGGGTACTGTAAGTCGGTCCACTCGGTGCTCAAAAGCTGAATGCCGTGCCGAGTGAACCCGCCTTCAGCAACCTGCTAGCGGAGTCTGGGCCCGAAAAAAGTATTGCCTAGTGGAAAGCATATAAGTATTATATTATACTACTATAGCTCGGGACTTCGTCAGCGTAGAATTATAAAATATATATAAACCTTCCTTTTGAATCACTTTTGTATAAAAAAAAATTCGTTGCGCAGTTTTAAAAATCTAAGGCTTATTAGATTCTAAGCATACATAGAGACAGACAGACAGCGGAAAGCGACTTTGTAATACTATCTAGTGATTATGTTCTGCATTTTATTGTGTAGGTACCTACATATAGTTGAATAAACATTCAAACAAAAAAATATTACTTGAGCTTTTAAAAGTTTAACTTTCATCTCATTTTAGTAAAACTAGTTCCCACGCCAATTCCTGGGTTTAGGCTGCCAAGCGGACTTAAAATGCCGGCACAAACGCTAGAAACACGATGATGATCTTATTTAGTTGGAAGCCGCTATATAAATTCCGTTGGTGGTGTTAGAAAAAATGGAATGTTTAGTAGTCGCCTAAACTTGTGTAAAAATGTTCAGTTTCATTTTCTATTCTAAATCACGTCTTTATCCAATACGGAGTAAACAGAGCCTAAGGCAACAAGACTTAAAGCCCACGTTTAGCATGAATGTGGGCGTATAGGTAGAAAGGGTAATCAAAATAGTGATGGCTAGCCGCATCACCTACATAATAATATTGGTTCCTAAAATTTTCACTCATTCCCTCGATGGGCTCGATGGGTCTATTTTCTAGGTCTTATATTTAGAAGAAAGCTATTTAAAAAAATGGATTGCTACTTGTGAACATAATAGGGTTATTTTACGTATAAATGCTATTAATACGCGTTGATAAGTTTAAAACATAAACATATTTTATGAAGTCGCGCTCGAGTCGCGCATCTAAAGCCGCGAAGACATATATCTCGCATATTGACATTTAATCGCGACGAATTTGTCGCAATAAACACCGTCGTGCTACGCTTTTTGAGAGTATCTCGCACTTGGCTGTCATTTGACAGCCGTGACAAATAATCGCGACGCGACAAGCTATCTCGCTACACGTCGTGCTACCGGTTCGCGACACAGCATTATGTCGCGCTTCTATGTCGCTCTCGCGCAACTCGCGCCTTGTCGTGCTAGCCGTGCTGAAGCAATGTACCTAACTGTAGTCTGTATGTAACCTAAAAATATTCGTAAGACGTTCTTTTTCTCCAGTCGTTGATTTCGTTTTAAATGTTTGCAAAAATATTTTCTCGAAATGGTTAATAACTTTGGGAAATTTATCTTGCTGCTTCCGAAAATGACTGTCGAATAAAATATTGATTACGGTATTATTATAAAAATGGAAATAAACAAAATAGATTTGATTGGATGGATTGGGCTAAAATCCTTTCGTTATAGGCATTGCGGCTAGCAACTCACCATTTTGATTCCCCTCTCCACCTATAATCACAATAAACGCGGCGTTTAGGTACTGCTACCCTGGGCTCTGTCTACCCCGTAAGGGATGACGTGATTAATATGTATGTACCTATGTATATAAAATTGTAAGAGCAGATAATAAATCTAATTTCGACTAAATTAGAGACTAGCTGAGAGATTTGTAACTTATTTTTTTAATTCATTTGAACGTAGCTACAATAGTTTGGAACGTTTATGTTGGATGGGGCGGGTCCTGTCTCCCGCAGCTCGACCATGTTAGGCGACGCGGCCGCGGCGCGGGTCGGTGCTCCGTGGTCGTATCGACCGGCGGTGTGGTGCGGCAGCCCCTTCTACACTTGACATTCACACTTCTTTGTCCCGGCCCGGACACAGATCAGATCAACTTTGCCACCGGAAAATAGTGGAAGACTAACTGAGAATTACCTTCTGGGTGTACCATAACTTAGACATTTTATAAGAATCTTCATCGACGCCTTTGCTGTTAGGTTTTATTAGCACTGTATGCGTAATGCGTGTATTCGTTGAGGATGAGATATCTGAAGCGTGGGTTGTCGTGTCGGAAACTGTTATTATCAGTTTGTATTTTTTATTTAGAAAGGGTGAAACATGATGATCACCGTGGAATATACAGACTCTGTTCTAGTTTTTAGATTTTCGCTTTGCCACATTTTGATTTATTTTTTTATTAATTTGTGCATTTTTTGTCAACAGGTGATGATCATCCAGGTCAGAAGCAGCGCAAAGGATTTTTCAGGAACTTTTGGAAAAAATCTCGTCACTACTCTTTAGAACATCCGTGAATTAAAAATTTTGTAGATATTTTAAACATAACTCCGCAGCTAAGGACAAATGAAAGGCCTGATCGGAATAAAAATTATGACAATTTTCTAATTTATTTGTGAAAATTAAACGAGATTACTGTAATAAAAAATAATCATCCTAATAATTCAGAACCCCTGCACAAGCTATTAAGAAATGTTCAATCTATTTAATAAAAAACTAGCGAAATACTAATAAGCATAGTTATGTAATAGAAACAAAAGAAAATACTGTAAATGGAGGTTTAAAATATACAACGCCTGACTTTTTACAAGTAATAATCTGTAAACTCACGAATTTCAAAGTTTAGTGCTGACTGCTTGGATAAAGCCGTGTTGGTTATAGTGTGAAGTTTGTAAGGATAATAAATATAAGCCACATGTATAGCGCGTTAATATTCAATTAATATTGTAAAAGACCGCAAAATTTATTTATAAGCTAATAATGTATTGTATTCTTATTTTTACAATCACCTTTGGTATATAGAAGTGTAGAAATGTAGATAAATCACATAGAAACATTATATAAAACTATCCTGTTTTAATTTATTTAAAGAAAAATGATACCTTCGTGAAATCTGATCATAAAATTATTAACGGTAATAATTTCTCAATTTTGTAGGTTTAGATGTTATGGTTATGAATGATTATCGTGTGGTGTAATTAAAGAACCAAGATCATTTGATAGGCTATTGATACAAGTTTACATTTTATACCAATCCTTGTATTCGAATGTACTTAATTCTTAATAATGTAGATTTTGTCAAAACAAAAATTAAATTATGTTCATTAGCAAAACCTTGTTATTTTTTTTACTTATCAACATTAAAATGTCGCAAAAGACAAACGCTATATTATTTAGCATTTCTGGTTCTACTCGCAAAACCACGGATGGCAAAACCATAAATTGTTGCTTGCGGCAATTTATAACCATCGATATCCTGATATATGTACCTACGAGGGATTTGCGACTACTTTGGAGTGGTAAAAATAAGCATGTTTTATAATACAAATCATTTATTATTAGATAGACACAGTTCCCATCGCTTATCAGAAACAATGTACAAAGCTATAGTAGTAATATCAAATATTAAACAATATGCACCCTTCGTTTACTGCAAGCCTTGTTGGAGGATACAGGGTAATTGAGCGCTTCTAGTTTCTGCAGCTAAGAGTAAGTAAAACAAAAATGCGACGTTTATTCTCTACAATTATAAAAGGAAGCATAGCATAAAATTTTGCAATCGCGGGCGCTTCGGCCCCGTGCCGTCCTGCGGCGCACGCGCATCGCGCACGCTCGGGCCGCCCTCCGCCTCACACTATCCGAATACTCTCACGATGGTTCCAGTGGGACTAACCCTAGTAGGACTAGAGATTTTCAATTATAATCGTAATACTTTACTTGGGTTACAGTGTCTTTCAATTTGTAACAAGCCCTTACACGAATGCATATTTGTAATTATATATATTTTTTGTATATTGTTACAGTAATTTCATTACGTGGTATTTAAACTTGGAATTTCTCTTGAAGCATCAGTGGTATTTTAGCAGTGTCTATTAGTTTTCACTAATATTGATACGACATTTTGCTTCTTTGTTTATTTCTAGCAGAGTACTGGGATGCTTGAAGAGAAAACCCTCTAAAAAAATCTCTATACATCATGCTTCGAGACCTGGTCGTAAAAAAGCGAAATACGCCTCGCTACACTGGTCGACAAAAGCATTTTTTTAAATACATATTTAAACCATTTTACAGTAACAATTACGTTGTGGAAGCGGTGAGCGTGTAAAAAATTATCCAGAATCCGCAAAGTAATTGTATCCGTACACAGTTACTACACGCATCAAACACGATGGCGCCATAATTTATCAAATATCAAAACAAATGAACGGTCCTTATCACTTTATAGAATATACAAAATGCAGTTACTTATTTCCCTGTGGAAAAAATATTAATCTTATAGTATTCTTAGATCACGGGCGCGCTTCGATCTGCAAAACGGAAAAAATATTTCTGTGATTTTCTGTGACCTGATAAAAAAACCGGGAGAAACACAATCTTCATTGTATACTACACGAGGAACAACTACGAAAATTTAACTAAGCTTTGCAAGGTACACGCCCTTGCAAAAAAAATCGGCAGAAAAGTAAGCTTTTATGCACATAACATACAAAAACCATGGGTTGCCCGCTTTTTTTGCAAGGGGGTGCATTTCATTACTAAGTTTTGTTTATAAAGAAAGTATTTTTATCATCGAAGTAACGCTTACTCTGAGGTTTTAAGTTGCAAAAATAGATAATCACTCACCTCTAATAACCACAGGTAATTAAATAGTCTCCTAACTTCTCCACTACAGATGCGGCTTGTTGGGGTTGAATAGGTTCTTCATACAGAGAAATGACGACGGCTGGAACAAAACCGTTTAGTGTTATTTGTGGTCGAAATATTTATTTTATAGGATTTTTATAACGATTTAAAACTGAATAAATAGTTTAAACTACGTATCAGCATTGCATTACAGTTTTAGTTGTTTTTTAATTATTTTCAAACGCTCCACAGTTATAGAAAGGCGGAAAGAACCATAAATTTTTCCGCCTTAAATATCACAAAAAATGCATAACCTCGAGTAGGTGTTTCGTTGTTCATCGTCCTCGTAGATTGATTACGATTACGATAGGAAGTCTTAAGCTTAGGGCTCTGGTTGCTGGTTGGTCAATTGCTGGACCTCCATGTATATTGTACCTTTTCGTTGTAAGAAATATGAAATTTAGCTTAACGCTAGAGGATTGCAGATGCGTTGCCAGCCTAGAGGGCTAAGATAGAGTAGCCCCTGTGCGTAGACTATCCACGATCATAGTCATGTACATTTAACTACTCGGCTCTCTTTGCTGGCGTTTTATTTTTTAATTACATAAGGATGCCCAAAATTATTATTTTTCAAGTTTAATTTTTAATAAACCAATTTCTAAATTATTGTCAAAAAAACATATTTCTTCGTATCATAATCGTTAATTACAATAGATAATTGACGCTTTAATTACATTTCAATAAAAATGAAACATATGTAAAATTGCATTTAACCACATTTAAAATGAGGTTCAGAAACCGTAGGAAATGACCAGTATTATCACAACCCATACCATACTATAGACTGACCGCTGCAACGAGTCCTCGCCCGCGCGGTGTAAGGGCGCGGGGTGGGACGATCCCCTTGTCGCCCTACCCCGCGCCCCTGTGCCGCGCGGACGAGGACTCATTTAATCGGTCGGTCTATACGAGTTCTTGTCACACTCGTGAGAGAGAGAGAGACCTCATTATGTAACGGTTGCATAAAATACTATTTCCTGCGATCGCCATATAATTTACACCAGTGTGCGCCGCTCGATGAAACAATGTTTTCACAAGCTAAAATTTCCTTAAAAAAATCTTAGCAATGAAGAAATGTTCCAAAATAGGTAACGAAAGTATTCCATCGTTTCGTAAACATAACCATGTCCATTGTGAAATGAATATAGATACTATTTTATATGTCAAGAATAAACCATGTCCATCCAAATGGTAATGATTTAAAAATGTAACATTATCAATGGACGTATTAACAATGTCTGTCTACCAAATTTTCTATCACAAAAAACTAAAGGCAAAGCCGTTTTTATGATTGTAAACGTGTAGGGTTGGGTGGGTATGACGTGTCGTTCACACTCCATTATAATAGGCGTTGTTTACTCACCTTGCTGTGTCTTCATGCAGTGCACGCCGACCTTGCCGAGCTTGGCGCGAATGATGCGGTCTGTGCCACTGAGATAGATGTACCGCGTGCCCGCTATCGTCACGCCACCACTCGTTAGGAGCGATTCGTTCTCAAACCCGGCCACTATCTTTGCGATTTCTTCTTTTGATATCTACAAACAAGGAATAACAATGACATTAGAAAAGAAAACATCTCTAGGTTGTTACGAGTAACCTGCATACCGCTTGTTTCTGTGTTAAGCACGTTTCATAAGCTCTTCAAGGATTGAAATGGTATATATGATGAACTTACGGCCGATCGATTTAATATCAAAGGAAATAGATGTGTTTGTATTCTGTATTAACTTCAGTCTCTTGCTGGTAAGCTGGTAACAACTAAAACGACGTCTCGTAAAAAAGCGTTGGTGGGATCCCGTAAGTAGTAAAAACGACCAACTTAAGAGAGAGATGGGTGGGCAGATAATCTAAGTGTAAAGGTGCCTTGGAATTATTCCGGAATATTTGAGCACCTATTTGATTGAACACTCACTTTTGGATTCAAAATTAAGCCACTCCTTTAACGCCGTATATATACTTTGAAGATCACCCGTATGGAAACTTTTGTAAAACACAATTAAAAGTCACAGTTCAGTCAAACTAACCCAACCACCAGCTGTAGTATTCCGGAATTATTTGAAGACAAGTAGAAAAATTACCTTAGTCTAAGCTACTTAAGTCTCACCAAATTAGAGTTACCTATTACGATTTTTAATATCTCCTCTTCTATTTGACTGTATTAATAGTATGGAATAGAATTTGGTGACACTTTTACTATTCTTTATTTACATTCATTTTTTATATTTGGTAGACGACCTGACCACCCAGCTCCCATTAAGTTTATCGTACTATTTACGGGATATACGCCCTGTATAGTAAAACTGACCAGCATTTTTAAAAACCAGTTTTCGGGGGCATAGAGTAGAAACTAAAAGAACTACTTTTAGTATTTTTATTGATTGTCAGTGCATTTCATCGTGCTAATCTTAAATCTGGAATGATTTTTAATAATTATGGAAAGAAGTAACCTCTAGCCCTGAAATATTTTATTACATACATCGGCCCAAAGGATAACCGAAAAAAAAAACTTCCAGCTTTATGAATTCTCTGGCAGAAGCTATCGAAAATAAACGTCGCAATTTTACCTAAATGATTAAAAAGAGAAAGTAAACCTGTTTTTCAATCCAAAAATATCAGAAATCTTGAATAAAAGAAGTTTTTTGATGTGAATTCATACATAAACAAAAATATATAACTCTAAAGCGTAAAGAGCAAAACACGCACAGCACGGATTGCGCGCCATTTGTCCCTTAACTCTTTCTTTACTGATAGCTAAAGCTAAAGAAACTAGAGCCAATAACAGAAAAGGGAGTTTTTTTTTAAATCAACAAACATAGCTACAGGAATGAAAGTGCAACTTTAGTTGTGTCAGGTGACAAAATGTCCAATTTAAAAAATCTTCACAAAAACTCCTGGTCTTACTTCATTTCCAAGCAAGTGGTCTAGTAGGTAGTACCTATACGAAATATAAGAATTTAAATTACACTGGTTTGTTAAGTTTTTCTTCGAATCTGAATTAGGTATAAATTGATTCGAAGAGATTATAACAGCCATTAAACTGAACGTTGATACTTTTATAGCTTTGTATACCGGTTATTAAAAATAAAAACTAAGCACTTTCCCCAGAAGTAGGCATGTAACATGGAATGTTTCGGTTGTTTATGTCAACACGAGTAAGTACCTAATTCTGAGTGCATGCAATTTTTGAGTTAGGGTTAGGGTAGTATTTTCGGGGTGAATGTCAAGACTACTTGCAACTCAAGTCATCTGAATACTGACATTTCAAAAACCATACTTTCAAAGGTCAAAAATGGCAGATTAGAGATACATATAGGATATAGGTATAATAGAGTGGATTTCATTGGCAATTTGCGGAGCCACGTGATTGAATTTTCTGGACATGCAATGAGAATGACCGTGACCGCCCACTAAATTCAACTTTTTTGTTAAAGAAAAGGACCTGTTGTAGGTATGTAGTAATTTAAAGAACTGATATGGACCTTGAGTAATTTTATCAGATACTCGTGTTTCAATATATAAATAACTAGCTTCTGCCCGCAACTGCGTCTGCGTAGAATTATACATATAAATCACTATCTATAAAAAACCGCATCAAAATCCATTGTATGGTTTTAAAGATCTAAGTATACATAGGGACAGACAGATCGACAACGGAAAGAGACTGTTTTATACTATGTAGTAATGAAGCGCGGTATTGGAAGATTTGAAAGTTAGTTCTAAATAGGTATAGGTATAAAAGTAGATTTCGCATGATAATATAGCTAGTGGCATTTTAGCAGCCCTCAATTGTTTACATACGTACATAAATCACGTCTATATCCCTTACGGCAATTACGGCCCAGACAGAATCTAAGGTAACAAGACATAAAGGCCATGTTTAACATGATTGTGAACGTGTAGGTGGATAGGGGAATCAAAATAGTGATGGGTTGCTAGCCGCATCGCCTATAACAAAGATTCCTAAAGGTGGCGGTTCACGTCGCGACCAAGCGACCGAGACAGAAGTCTCCGACCGTCACTTGACGGTAGGCAACATATAGCGACAGTTCGCGAGCGAGACAGAGACAGGAGACAAATTGTATGTCAAGTGACGATCGCGGTCTTCTATCTCGGTCGCTTGTCCCTGTCGCGGCGCGAACTGCCACCTTAAGATTCCCATTCCCTCCCTTGTTTTATCTATTAAAAACCATTTGTCGGAAAGACTTCGGATTTGCTGTCAAATTTAGCTCATAGGAACCTTCATTTAAAAAAAAGCATAAGATAGGATAGGTTAAACGCCTAATTTGAAAACCTTAAGTTTGTACCAAACAGTTTAAATTACAGTGAATTATGCATGCAAACGAGTACACTACTAGGTGACATCTTTCATTTTGGCATGACGTAAGAGCCATATTTCTGTTGTTTGGAATTTGAATTTATTATTGCAGATGTAAGGTTTATTTTCCACAATTGTTCAGATCTTTATGATTAGCCCGACTGTATGATACCTTTGACGATCTGTGCTTCCTGATATTTTTACCTCTTTGAACGTTCCGAATTTATTGAAGGCGCCGCTCTTATATTTATGACGAATTGAGTGTTCTGATGTTAATACCTTATCTATGTAACGAATTTATAGAAATTTAATGCTGCTCCCAAATATTTGAGGACCTCGCCCGCTACGATATATATCTGATGGTGACTGTACATACATTTAGGTAAACTTATTTATACATAATTGATGATAACTGTTTACGCTTTATTGTATTAAGGGCCGATTTTTCAATACTCAGACTGCCGCACTTAACCGACAGATACCCATAGAGTTGTCCGTCGAATAGGGCTTATCTGACGATTGAAAAATCGGCCCTAAGCTATAAACACGCTCTGATAAGTAGGTCTTATTACATTACTAGCTGTTTCTCGCGACTCCGTCTGCGCAGAATCCGCTTATCGCTATCCCACGGGAACTATGCAATTTTTAATTTTTTTTACAATTAAAATAGCAATAGGATAGAAAAGAACCCTTAATTAAAGGGAGCTGACGGGTACTACTATACTTGTATTCTTAAAGTAGTTCGTCAGTCCGTCATCCGACTACATCTTGTAAACCATAATAATAGGCAGCCACTTTAACAACAAAGAATAAACGAGAAAAAAATACGTAGACTTATGCTTGATCTTATTAATTATTTAGTATGAGAGCCCCAATTCGGACATGGTCAATTTTTACTTCGAAGGGGTTTGGTTACGAAAGAAATTCACGATACGCGAATTACAGCTTACTGTACCACTATTATATTATTGACCTATGTTATCTATTCCTGGAGTCAACTCTTAATTGTTTCTGGTCTTTGTAGCTTCCTCGGGCGACTCTGTTAACGCAAGTCAAGAATTGTTACCTGTCTCTAACCACGCCGCTTTCCTACGTTTTATGGCTTTGTTAAATTTTGGTTAGGCTCAGATCAATTGAATTTACAAAAACTTGTATGATATTCCGTCATAATCTGGCCAAAAAATATATTAAGTGTCTAGTAGTACCTACTTCAATCAAAACTTTCACATTCATGCTTGGAATTGTGTATGAATGAATTTTGTGTGGCTGTACTAAGACAAGATTCAATGTGCGAATGTTTAACTGATCATTGTGTCCAAAATGTACATACTAATTGTAGTGTGACACTATCACATGTGTCAGGCCTCTTTTACACTTTTAAGTTTTACACACATACCTAAGTTTATTTACGTAACTAACTTACAGTAAACTTGCTGTTTTTTTTTTTTTTTTTTTTTTTTTTTTTTTTTTTTTTTTTTTTATATATATGAATAGGAAGGCAAACGAGCAAGTGAGTCACCTGATGGTGAGTGATCACCACTGCCCATAGACACCCGGAACCCCGGAGGGATTGCAGATGCGTTGCCAACCTAGAGGACTAAGATGAAACGCCTCTTGTGCCCGTAATTTCCCCGGCTGTCTTACTCTCCACACCGGAACACAGCAGTGCTTGCACTGCTACTTAGTGGCAGGATTAGCGAGTAAGATGGTGGTAGTGATCCGGACGGACCTTGCACAAGGCCCTACCACCCGCAAAAAAATAAAAAAATAAATAAAGTATAAGTAAAAATAGTGTTTACATTAGAAAATTTTCCTTAAGTTAACTTTTGCTCTAGTATTTATTTCAAAATTCGCCCAGGTGGTTATATTTTATATTCATTATTTTACAAAAAAATATTGCATTACCGTTTTAGCTGTTTACATGTTCCTTCAGATACATATATTACAGGTGATAGACAGTGTTTTATAGCAACTGCCTTTGTCAGAAAAATCATTTTCTTCTGTGAATAGGTATACAAGCTAGTTTTCATAAGATTGGTTGGAATATTCAAAAATCAGCTATTTACCTATACTACTATACCACTTTTTTAATGATGGGACAGACAAAAAGTGACATACAAGGATTGATTTTTTTCGTTTTGTGGTTTGGACACCTAAAAACTTTTTTTTTTCTGTTTTTTAAATTAGCAAATTTTTTTTATATTTTTTTTCCTTAAAAATAGCATTAACTTTGACCTAGACATATTTTATTAATGATCATCAGCAATCGAAATTTCAGATAGTATTTACCTTAAGTTTGGCAGATGATCAGTATGGAGACGGACTCAATTTAATATTCCTAATAAAATTCCAAAATTTTGTAATTAGACCTCCATAAAGTCATTACTTATTTGAAGTTATTTTTAATTGTGAACTATTGCAATATTGCAACTAATTCAATCAAAAAAGTGCCTTATAACAGCAGATTAACATAACATTTTATTAATAAAAACGAAATATTTATCACAAATAGCAAGTTTTCCTGTCAAGTTATGAATTTAAACGAAGACAAAAGTACCCTTGGGCCACAGAAATAACAATAAGCATAATAGTTGTATGTTGTTAGCTTCTCATGTCTATTAAAGCAATCCTAGAACATATACTAAAAATATTAAATTATGAAGCCGCCTAGCAAATGCAAATATGGCTCAACTTATGCTGTGTTTTTACCAACTTTAAGTAATATAACACAGTACAGCACAACCTGATTGATACTGTAGTTTTGATTCCTAACTTACTAGATGACAGGAAATATTTATATACTTATTTAGGTTATGATATGATGAAATGAAATGGATGGTAAATGAATAACCGCTGGTAAATAATAACAAAAAAACATATTGGATCATCATTCAGCAAATACCTTGCAAGTATATATGTAAATATTGAAGGTATGAATTATCAACTTAGAGTACTACTGCACTGAGTTCAAATACATCTTAAGAGTACATTGAATCATGAATGAATCTCACTGTTTACTTAGTATAATTTTGACTACTCCAATATGCTCAAGCTTGCTCAACTTGTACTCTATTTAAAAGAAGATAACAGCATGGTAATCTGCTGTTTTTCTTTTAATGGAAAGCCTCCCTTAACATATTAAACAAAAGATATTGTACCAAAAAAAATTGTGATGACTAGCTATATTGCAAAACTATCCACAGCTTTATCAGATAAAATATTGATAGGCGAATATCCTACTAAGTACCTAAACAGGCAGTTGCTCAATGATAACTGTTCACAACCTCACAATGAATATTTTCAGATATAATTAGGAGAAACAAAAAATTACTTCAAGTTCGACTATTCGACCTTTTAGGCAAATTATAACAATTTTAATAAAGGAGAGGCGTATGAACACTGCACTTTTACATTTATTGCAGTTAACAACTCTGCCGGCCGGCAACCTACACGTTAAGTTAACCTGTGTATTGGAAAAAATATACATAACGAAACTGCAGAGAATATACTGAAACTTCGGGTTGGGTAAATGGAACTTTTGATTGCCAGGTTTCCTATAAGGACAAAATTCACATTTTCGATTCCAATAAGCTACCACATGTCGCCATCTTGTCCAACCAGCCGGACAAAATTCATCATCCATTTACTAGAAAAAATTGATGCACTTTTGTCACTGTCAATGCACTTCCAGCCACAATTTCACAGAACAATAAGGTTTAATTGCAAATCACTGACACGTAGTAACTTTGTAAGAAACTTACTTCGAAGCCCCCAGACTTTGCCCAAAGATTCCCATCGTGACCGGCAATCGCTGCTTTTGTAACACATCTGGATGCCATTAACTGTTTATCGACGTAATCTTGCCAGCTCATTTTGAATGTTCGATTTAATTTAAACCTACAGCACTTGACTACTACACAATCTACTCTTCGCAACGAGCAAACGCTCCACACGAACAAAAAGCACTAAGCCTGCCGTTTCAAAATGGCAGCGTAATCATAGACACGGTAGACACCACAGGAAGTCATCACAGCATTGCCAACCTACAACGAATAACCAAAGACAAAATAATCGTACAGCGAAAATCGATTAAAATAATCACAACAGTTCCATAAAAGCGGTACACAGTACCAAAAATAATTTAAATAATTTTATTTCCATTGATTACCTTCAGGGCTTCCATCCCAGGAATCGAGACTCGGTGTTCCAAAAGTCTCGAACCATTTTCGGTCCCACGACAAGTTTGAATCTCGGTGATTTTTGTGACTTCGAGACTCGTTCAGTCCAGCAAAACCGGACCCGGAATTGTGAGTTTATCAATTCCTAATGGGTTCAAAATTTATTTTAATTACAGACCATAAACCACTTATTCATATATTGGGAACAAACCGAATTTTATCAAAAATAGTTAATAACCGACTAGGTGCGCATTAACAATCGGAAGCTACGATTATGTCATTTTATATACAAAAGGCGAAAACAATACAATCGCTGACCCCGAGAATGCCTAACCCTGATGAAAACCCATCGAAATTTGAACGCTCTGTACACAGGGTAATACAAAATATACACGAAAGTCAGTTTGAACACATAGCGATAAGTGAAGAGATCATCAAAGAAATTACCGATCAAGACGCTACCCTCAAAAGTCATTCAATGACCCATTTCAAATTGGAGCCCTTACAACTACTATGACAACACATTACAACCTTATTTCAAAAAACGGAACGAGTTATCTGTCGAAAACAAGATTTTAATGTCACAAGGAAAAATAATCATACCATCCACATTAAGGAAAGTAACACTAAAATATCTTCACAGAGGACATCCAGGTCCAGGCATATCCGCCATGAGGGCACTAGCGCGTTTTTATGTTTTGTGGCTTTCAATTGAAGAAGATATTGTCAATTTCGTGGGAAGATGCAACGCAGGTCAGGAAAACAGACCTAATAAACCCGAATTACCAATATTTTCCTGGTCAATCCCAGACACTGTATGGCAGAGAATACCATATCGACATTCCAGGGTTAACCATAGTCCATTGGTTAGCCATCAGTTAGTAAAGTTTATTGTAAGAATATCACACGTAACAACAGACAGTTTTTTTTTTCGTAACCTAAAGTTACTACATTTGAAGATTCTGGTACAAACTCAGATAAATAAGGACTAAATTCTTTAAGGCTACAAATCCAAAATCGATTAATCGAATCATAATCATATAATTGTAAAATATTTATTTTTAATGTTTGCAATGAAATAAATTGACAAACAAATTGTAAGCAAGAAAATTATTTTTATTCACAATCTCTTAATATTATAAAATCTCTAACATAAATCAAGTAATGTTAATCGATGACCAAACCATAGACAAAATTTATAGATTATTGTAGAATCGAAACTAGTGCTCTCTTTCTTTCTACGGCCTTTGCTCAATTGGTTATTTCGCTCTCAGTCAAATTGAAATTTCTTGTCGTTGACGTACTTCCGTTGTTTTATTTCCCAATAATTTAGTATTACTCATCTTCTTGTGATACAGCACGTTTACAAAATTTTAAGCTTGTAATAAATCATTTTAAAATATAACAAAAATAACTTTCAATAGTAGACATCACCTAAGCTCCAGTTTATTAATCATCAAAAAAAAACCCTCTGTTCATCAAACTCAACTTGACCTTGCATTGCAAGTTCTTTTCCGTTCAGCTACCGCGATTGTAACATGTCGTATTCCCCAGAAAGAAGGTAAGAGCACTTTCTGTGTTAATTTGAGGTTTATTTGTTTTATTATCAAGGTAACGATGTGTAAATTTTGAACTTGAATTGTATTATGCTTTCATAGATGCGTAGTTTTCCCCAATATCCTAATACTTGCTCGGGTTGCCGATTGCCAACATGGCGCTGGCAGGAGAACATGTATTATAAATTCGGCATAGCGCACGTGTAATTTGTAATTTTCATCGTTAACTGTGATTTGTCTTTGTTTAGTGGAACGTGTTGCGTTTTTTGTGCTTATTAACATTATTTCTATCATTCAGAGCCAAAGCTAACGAAATAATGCCATTTTGACAGAAGCTTAACTGATGCGAGATCATAATGATTTTTGCAAATTCACAGTTACTGTTCACTTTTGTTAAATGAATCCTTGGTCCTTTTACTACAGGACTATTAAAAATTATTTCAATATGTTATATAAATCCACAGATCAGAAGATTGGCCGGAGGATTCCAAGAATGGGCCGTCAAAGGAGCCAGTTAATTACGATGGGCCACCGGGCATGGAGCCCGAAGGGGCGTTAGACACAAACTGGCATCAAGTCGTGGAAAGCTTTGATGATATGAATTTAAAAGAAGAATTGTTGAGAGGTATCTACGCCTATGGTTTTGAAAAGCCATCGGCAATCCAGCAACGCGCTATTATGCCTTGTATTCAAGGACGCGACGTTATAGCTCAGGCTCAGTCTGGTACTGGCAAAACTGCTACCTTCTCTATTTCGATCCTGCAACACATTGACACTAGTATTCGTGAGTGTCAAGCTCTGATTCTGGCTCCGACCAGAGAGCTTGCTCAGCAGATCCAAAAGGTTAGTGGATTTGTGTTATTTTCATCACATGGTATTTTTGTGGCATTTGTGTTGTGTTTAAATAACCTTGTGTGATTTTTTGTTTTAATAACAATGTAATTTTAGGTGGTTATTGCTCTTGGTGATCACTTGAATGCTAAGTGCCATGCCTGCATTGGCGGCACCAACGTGCGGGAGGATATCCGCCAGCTGGAGAGTGGAGTTCACGTGGTGGTGGGTACACCCGGCCGTGTCTATGACATGATCACCCGTCGCGCTCTACGAGCTAACACCATAAAGCTGTTTGTGCTTGATGAAGCTGATGAAATGTTGTCCCGAGGGTGAGTCATACTTATAAAATATCATTGACCCAAGTTTGCTGAAGAGGATTTAGGCAGTGTTCATAACTTGTTAATTTAAATTTTCAGATTCAAAGATCAGATCCATGATGTGTTCAAGATGTTGTCTGCTGATGTGCAAGTCATTTTACTGTCTGCCACCATGCCTGATGATGTATTGGAAGTGTCCCGATGCTTCATGAGAGACCCTGTGCGCATTCTTGTGCAAAAGGAGGAGGTAATACATTTAATGTTTACTAGGGCAAGGTTTTTATTATTAACATGGTGTTTTTTTTTTCTCATTTACTGAAATCCTTTACACGTCATAAAATTTTATTTAAATTTGTTTGCACTACATGGTGCAAATTCAATGAAGCCTATCACCTTTTACGACTATACAATTATTGGCTGCATTAACTTGATGTTGGCCCTGACCAGAGCTAATAAACAAGTAGGGCCACTTAGCTCCAAATGAGGAACTCTGACTCATTCTACATACCTACCTCTGCCTCCAGGTTTGTTACAATTTAGAAATCAAACTATCAGTCATTCCAAGCTAGCACATAATGACACAAAATGATAATAGTTGTATAGTACCTATAATGACCTAAAATAATAAAATTGTACTTTGAAATGGTATTCTTGTACTTATTGAGTAATTAATTATTTAGATGTCTCATTGCTGGGCACAGGCCTCGTTTTTAGAATGCAGGGCCTGAATGGGGTGGATTGAACTTCTTGCATACCATTGTGTTTTCCTTCACCAGTTAACACATGGTTAATTTCAAATGTTATTTCCCATATATGAAAAACTTGTTGCAAGCCCGAGCTCAAGCTCACTACCATCTGCTTGATCAGAGAAAGAGGTTAAACCAATAGAGAACAAAAAATATATATGATTTAGTATTTTTTTGTAATTTCTACATGAATTTATTTAAATTATGCTGTTTTTTTTTATTAATTTTAAATTCTAATAATCAGTTGTGCCTAAAACTTCACTAAACATACATACATAAATCACGTCTTTATCTCTTACGGGGTAGACAGAGCTTGAGGTTACAAGACCTAAAAGCCACGTTTAGCATGTTTAACTTCACTAAACCCTTAAGAAAAGGACCACCCACCACCTTGCACTATGCATTCTCTTTCTTTTTTTTTACCTTTTCTAACTTAATGTGATACCTTGTTTACAGCTCACCCTGGAAGGTATTAAGCAGTTCTTCATCTCCATTGAAATCGAGGACTGGAAATTAGAAACTCTTTGCGATCTCTATGATACTCTCTCCATCGCCCAGGCTGTGATCTTCTGCAACACCCGCCGCAAGGTAATGTCGCACTTCTAATACAGAGCAATTTAATATAATACACTAACAGCTCTTCAAACTTTTGAAATGAACGTCTTAGTCTATTTTGGAAACACAAAATGAAAAATAATTTCTTATTATTACCTATGTCACATAGTTTCCCATATTGATGCCTTAGAACTGCGAAAGGCCTAATCCCATGCCATGTTCGCTATATCTAGAGGATTCAATCAATTGGCATTGTTCATTTTTTTTAGTATGCTCCAATTCGAAAACCATTTCGAGGAAAACCATCAATTATCCGATTTCAAAAATACTTTATGATTGCAGATATTTTTGTAAAAGTACTTTGAACCTTTGTTTGACCGAACGACCGGGTTTTTAGTCAGAATCCAGCATCGAATGTTTGCCACAAAAATGAAAAAAAAAGTTTGGCTACGGCAACTGTCACGTGTCACTGTCAAATCTACAAAACCATAGACAAAGCCGTTTTTTTTATAGCCAGCCGAACGAAGGCGATTGGGATTCTGTCTAAATTCACGAATTATCAAACAGCGAAAAAATATTTATTATTAATTAACATAGCTACGTAAAAGCATAATATTCAAATTAGTTGCTTGAAATAGTCCATTTTATCGAATAAAGGTGTTAAAAGCACAGCTTAAAAAAAATGGACAATGCCAATTCATTTAACCCATACTTAACAAATAACAGAGCTCAATGTTTAAGTTCGTATTTTTTAATTAAATTGCGAAAATGTAGTCTTAAGAAATAACAACACATTAAAGTTTCATCTCCAAGCATCAATTTGTAATATATACAGTTGCTGAAAAAGCATGGTTAGGCTCAATGGAAGTTGTTGGAATTTCAACCAAATTGGTTCAGCGGTTTAAGTGTAAAGAGTACACTTTTTTAAAAGTAGTATGAATTTTATTAATTCCGAAAATCCCGCGATTGGTTAACCTTTCGACCGCAGCAGGTTCAACGCCAACGACATATATATAAGTCCATTACTTAAGTGTAAAAGCAAACTTAGTTCAATTGGGTTTAGGTTCAACTTGAGGCATCGCAATAAAGAAGAATGGGTGACGTTTCTTGTATTTGATATGGCGACGAAAAAGTTAAATGTAATCCCGAAAATTTGGGGACTAAAATAGGACTGAATCCTCTGGCTATAGCCCTTTTGTAATTACTGTTTGATCTTTTAGGTGGACTGGCTGACCGAATCCATGCACCAGCGTGATTTCACTGTGTCTGCTATGCACGGAGACATGGACCAGCGCGAGCGTGAGGTCATCATGCGGCAGTTCCGTACCGGGTCTTCCCGTGTCCTCATCACCACTGACTTGCTCGCTCGCGGCATTGACGTGCAGCAGGTCTCTTGCGTGATTAACTACGATCTTCCCACCAACCGTGAAAATTACATTCACCGGTATGTAATACAGAATCCATTCACTACACAGTTTGAATGCTTATTTTACCCTACTTTTCTTTATAAAAGGCGAAATTATTATTGCATAATTTCAAATAAATTATTTTTTTAATTTCATTTCAGAATTGGGCGAGGTGGGCGTTTCGGCCGTAAGGGTATTGCCATTAACTTCGTCACTGAATCAGACAAGAGAGCACTGAAGGACATCGAGGACTTCTACCACACAACTATCACAGAAATGCCCAGTGATGTGGCCAACCTTATCTGAGTTGCCACTATTCCCCGGTTCATACTTTGTGTCCAGCGTTCTATTGCGATATATATAAGGTGTGAGTATTAGGAGAGGCCTCCTAAGTACTACTGTGCCGAATTTTTATTGGAACTCATTTTATTTGGACCGTTACTTGCGTTTTAGTTAATTTAATGAACGTATAATAGTATAATAGACGTATCAATATAAGTTTAATATATATAGAATAAGACCGGCTCGGCCGGATGGCCCCCGTTCCGCGCAGGCCTCTCTGCCGCTTGCAGAGGGGTCTCATCGGGTACTGGAGAGGCTATTTCAATCACAAAAGTACTAGAAGAAAGAAACAATGGTTTGTAACTTTTTTTCCATTTGTACATAATATGGTAACTGTTTTTGTAATACGATAAATAAATATATGAAATATCGTAATTGTATTGTTATTGATGTACTTGAAAATGTAGCGCTCCATTCCCGATCGGAACCTTAATGTATGAATGATTGTATTCAAACGCAAGTTTAATTTTGTTTCCAGAAGATCTGCCTACTGAGCCTGTTATGAGACGCACTTTGGACACAACTATGTGGAAATAATAAATCAAAATTTCCTCTTATTAGTTCATTAATTTCTATTGATGGGTCCTAATTGTATCCTATTTTCCCCTTTTGCTATTGCAATCTACTAAAATTTGTTTTCTACATGGTTTTACGTTAATTTCGATTTATTTATATATTTTTGGAATAAATTTTGTTTCTGAACATTAGTCTTTTGCCAGAATGGCGATTAAGGTTCCTTTTGAAACGCTTATCAGTTCTCACACGACATAAGCGATAGTATGAGAAGAAATCCTCGTTGTCTCCGGACTACATTTTAATTAGTGATCGAAGTTTTAAATTTAATTTAGTTCCGGAAATTTCACAGATGAGATCCCTCTATATCTATAAAGCAAATTTCACGGCATATCATTTTTCGGGATCTCAAACTTCTATTAAATACAATAAACGCGTTTAGCAAATAGTCATTTAACCTTTAGGACGCCAACTACCTATATATACGTACCCTTCCGATCCATCATACCCCCTGGGGGTAGGATAGGACAGAACCATACCACCACCATAGAAGTGCTGAAAAGTTAAAAAAAAATCGACGGAGCCCGGGGCTCCTATTCCTGGGTGGTTTGCCCTTCGGGCAAAAGGAGCTACCTAACCTACCTAATATCCGATACACCCGTAGCTTACAGCACTGCAGTGGTATGGTGGGTCTTAACCCTATACGTCCACTACTTCAATGCAAAAGCAATCTTCGTTCAATTGAGTGTAGGTTCAATTTAAGACATCGCAATAAAGATTAAAATCTACTGCCCCGAAATTCGAGTGCCATTCTGCTCGCTCTAGTGTTATGATAGTGAGAGGGACGATATGCGTATGATTCAAATTTCAAAGAACATCACTCGAAATTAGTGAATAAAAAGTGTTGTAGAGAAAGAAATACACAACGAAGGATCTGCCAATGGCAAACTTGTACGTTAATAATACAGTCCGTGAGCTCTTGGTCCATCCGGGTTTCGGGTACTACCGGCCTATTCAAGTATCAAACCCATAGGAGAGAGTGAGACAGCAAGACAAAACCTAATAGCAATTTAAGAGCTCGCGGACTGTAGGTACGGTCAAGTGCAAAAATAAGTATTGATAGGAACTTCTCAAAAATATGTCCCACGACCTTATTACGCCGGTATAAGAGCGTATGGTACTTATTTTTGAATCTTTGTCTAAATACATATTATTACACTTGACTGTACTTGACGGTGACATACACTGTTAAAATCTCTCGCAATGCTCAATTGCTCACGCACACTGTGTATAATTTTAATTTTACGAGTGAAGAATAACTAATCTAGTTATGCTATGTATTGTTGCATTTCTGGAAACAAGTAGCAATAACATTAAAACCAGTGATAACTATTAAATTAAGAAAATCCAAAACCCTCACGCTACTATGTGATATACAATATAATATATAATAATGCAATGTAATATACAATATAATACATAAATAAAACAAAATACTTAGACCAATTTTTACCAAACTACAAGGATACTGGCTTTCGAATAAAAAAGCCTATTAGGTCCATCCAGGGGCGTGCAGTGGATTTTGACAAAGGGTAGGCGTATTGCCAACAAAATCCGTATTGGTACGAAGCGTGTCGGGCACATTTACGTATGCTTACAAGCACTGCTTATATGCCTGTAAGAGATGAACGCGTCTGGGTCCATCCGTTTAAGATCTACGATAGAAACAAAGATATTGCTGCCAAGCTTATGACACCCTCTTTTTGCGTTGGGGGTTAAAAAAACTTCTTCCTCTCTCCCATCGAAAATGTACAAAATCCAGCCAAATGCGAGCCGTACTTTAGCAGGAAAGATTTCGTACTACCTACCTACCTCAACGAAATAAACCCGTTTCTTGCATGGACGCCCACTTCCATTATTTTTTATCCCACACACACAAATCACGTCTTCATCCCTTACGGGGTAGACAGAGCCTAAGGTAACAGGTACCTACAGGCCACATTTAGCAAGATTGTGGGCGTATAGGTGGAAAATGGAATCAAAATAGTGATGGGTTGCTAGCCTCATCGCCTATAACATGATTCCTATTATAATCGCCCATTCCCTTGATAGGCTTTTACCATCTGCGCGGGTAGAGAAGCAACTGGTACATTCTATGTTTTTTTATCCCATCTATTTATTATTTCTGTAGGAAATTCGAAAAATCCCTTCCTAATGACGCCTACGTGATCTTCAAAGAACATGTCTACTAAATATAAAGTATATTTTCTATACCGTCATTTTACCCCACCCGTGGGAAAATTGGAAACTCACTTTGTAGTGCACCTCTGATTATCAAGGAATACTGCATCTGCCAAATACCAAGAAATTATATCAGCAAGTCAGTTACTCTTTTTTTCTTAAATATTTCTTATAATTACGCAAAATCCTAAAATCAGTTTTCAGATATCATAATTACCTACTGGTATGCCAAATTTAAAGATTTTAGTAATAATAGTTAACGGCAACATATAACGGCAAATAGGTAGCAACGAAGATAAGAAGATTTCAAGAGCTATTTGTGCAACAAGAGAGCAAAGTTGATTTTGAATCCCGAGTAAGCGAATGAATTCTAGATTAGAATTCTGAGCCTCTATAGTTCTTCTTCTTCTTCTTCTTCTTCTTTTCTAATGTGGCCCCATCGAACCATGCGATGATTTCGCCAATGTCAAGGTAATAAATATAGTATTCAAAAATCTTGTGACAAAAATGTCGGCAACGTTGTACGGTAGAACATGGTCATAAGACCCCCCCCCCCCCCCTGTCGGGCTCTTAGCCAACGGATAATGATATCCCTCGGAGACCGCCAGGAAATCATTAACCGGTGCCCAGGGTGCACCGGAACAAGCACTGCACTTCCCCTCGGACGGATCCAAAAACGAACCGCAGCTCTTGATCACACGCGGAGGTAACCCGACTCGCACCCCGCCTCTATAGTTGTTTCAATCATTTATTTTCTCGATGACAGATGTAGTTTGATAGTTAAAGTGTTGTGACCTAATAAGTGATCAGTAGATAAGATATCGATCCAATTTTATATATATACGAGTAGTTGAGAAGTATTCAGCTATGGAGCCAATAAAACAACAGACTTGAATGCTAATTTATTACTAAGCGTGCAAAATGGCCGAATGACAACGTATCTTTGTCTATACTAATATTATAAAGAGGAAAAATTTGATTGTTTGTTTGTTTGCATTGAATAGGCTCCGAAACTACTTGACAGAAAATTCTTTTGCCGTTAGAAAGCTACATTATTCCTGAGTAACAGGCTATTTTTTATCCCGGTAAAAAATTACAACGTGTACAAAGTCGCAGGAACACATCTAGTTCAATATATACAATACCGATACAATATCGATATTTCAATCATAACATCACTATTTGCATTCCCATAGAATGTAACTTTATTAAAACGTTTATTGTTTATCGTACTTTAAAAAGATATTACTGCATATATGGACTCAATTTGTCTTAGATGCATATTATATGGGATCAAGGAACAAAATTAGGCAGTCGTCATATTTTTTATACCTCGCATTTAATAGTTATTTGTTAAGTGCCTGAATTGAAACCCGAGCAAGCGAAGGATCCTATGATTGAACCACGAGCGAAGCGAGTGGTTCAAAAGAAGAATCCTGAGCGTCGCGAGGGTTTCAACGCACGAGATACTAAACAACTTTGCTGCCGAGCGAAACACACAATTTTTCACCTCACTACAGCGAGGAAAATGGTGGATGAAAGAAAAACAGTCTAAAAGTAAATCAGTTTTTTATTCTTTTTCTTCTAAATAAGAAAGGTAAAAGGATCTAAGCCCATACAGCCTAGTCTAATAATCTAACAAGTAAAACTATTTTTTCTGATTGTTCTATCACATTAATTTCTTGTGTATTATACTGTTTTATCATAAACCAAACAACAATTTTGGTCAATTTTTCGGTTTCCCGACGAGCAATCTCTAAAAACTTTTTTTTTCTAATCATAGACATATTTTTAAAAAGAAAGTTAAAAAATCGCACTAACTAAACTGAATTAAAAAAAATGGGGCGCGTTCTGAATTTGCATCATAATATCTGTTTTTTCCTGCTTGGTTGCTATTTTTGTGGTGAACCACAAATTAAAATAATTAATAAAAACCAATATCGTTTTTTCTTTTAGCAACCAAAGTTAGCAAATCTTGAAAATAACTTAGGAAGTAACGGATTTTAAAATAAATTAATAATGGATACCGGATCGCGTTTCTGAACGTGACGTTATGTTTTTTTTATCGGATGAAAAAGTTAGGGGTCACAAGTTTGACAAGCTAAAGCAGTAAGGAAACTACGAACAAATCGGTTGAAACGAAACACGCACACAGGCGCGCGCTTTACACGACCCCTAAGCGGACCTCGTCCACTCCGCTCAGGCTCAGGTACTGTGATATACTGTGGTTGTAATTTCTGAGTATATGAGTAGGTGGGCAATGGTGGTCATCGTCACGTTCGAATTTCAAAAACCTTTTCCACGCAAGCGCGGAAAAAGCACTTTTCCACACAGATTTTGAAGGAGAAAGACAGCCTTTTCGAGCAAGTGAGGTGAAAAGTTACTTTGTCTAACGTTCGAAGCAAAATCGAGTTTTGCTCACTCACTGGAATGAGCAAAACCCGCCTGTTTGATGTGCTCGGCAGGAGAAAAGTAATAATACCTTTTTCTACTCGTTGATTTTAATCAGTCAATTATGTGTTTATAGACAAAATTGTACAGTTTGACAACAAAAATAATGCTCCACGATGTACCTGCGCAGTATACCAATTTTAGTAGCGCGGGAAACTCTGGCGCTGTTATTGGTCGATCGATTTCGTACCAACAATGGCAAAATCGTGTAAGCGGGACAGAGCTAAGAATGCAAAGCAAGCAATACTCTGCCAGTTGCCCTTGCAAATAAAGTTCAATATAGAATATTTACACGTTCGGCTACCATCTTCTTCTTCTTCTTCTTCTTCTTCTTGATTGTGGCGTTACAAGTCGTTATAGCGACGACAACTTCGCCAATGTCGGTAAAATTTTTTAAATATAAAATCTTGTGACAAAATGTCGGCAACGTTGTACGGTAACACGGTCAAAGACCCCCTACCCCCCCTGTCGGGCTCTTAGCCAACGGTCAATGATATCCCTCAGATACTGCCAGGAAATCATTAGCCGTTGCCCAGGGTGCACCGGACCAAGCACTGCTCTTCCCCCCGGACGGATCCGAAAACGAACCGCAGCTCTTGTTCACACGTGGAGGTAACCCGACTCGCACCCCTTCGGCTACCATCGGAAACTGGTCTGCGCTTCTCTGCGCAAACGAATACTGCCGATGCGCATTATATTTGTTGTCAAACTGTAATCACATACTTTTTAATCTTGGATAGTCTATGGCACTTCAACTATAATGATTATTATACACCGCTCTAGACGACTATAATAATTTCAAAATTAGAACTTAGTTACTTCGATTAAGCGTCGTGAGCGCTTAGTGGAACGCACCCAATGTAAAGTTTGAAATATCTGGCAAATTTGCTTCCATTTGAAATTTTGAACACACTAACTTTTTTCTTCTGTTACGTGATTGGTTAGTAATTGAAGTAATTGGCCAATCAGAAACAGTCTTATAACGACGTCTCATTAGTTATTTTTTGTGCTACGAGAATTTAAAAGTTTTGTTTGTTATTTGACGCGAAATCGATGGTGTTAAATAAATAATCCCTAATTCGAATTAAACATGAGTGACAGTGACGAGATTAGTTTCGCCGCTACTCCAGAGGAGATAACTACTATTAATTCATAAGTGGAAGGTACAATTTTTAAACTTAACCCAATGTACTTTACAAAAGGTTGTGTATGTACCTCGATAGACGATGATTATGATGACTCGTAGAAAAAGTATTGTATACAATAGTTACATAATTAGTTCTTAAAATCTCGTACCTTACTTAGGCCACTCGGCAAGCCTCGTGGCCTAAACACGGTACTCGATTTTAAGAGCCTTCATTATGCAACGATTGTATAAAATACTATTATCACCTCAATCTGTCACTTTCATGTCGATACAAAAAAGCGAGAGATGGAAACAAGTCTATTCGATGTTTGATTTCAGATCCTACTTAATATAATTCCAGTGTTAGCAGAAGTCTGCTGCTGAGGAAAATGTATGCAGTGTGACGTCATTTTATATTGGATATTTACCTACATACACATAGGTATATAAAATGTTCTGTTTTTAGGTTTTGTTGTTATAGCGGCAACAGAAATAGAAATTTGTGATGGGAAACTTGAGGTGCTTTTAGTTCTATAGAACAAATAGCACATTTTTTGTTTCAATAGTTCTACCATGGAACTGCTGGGAAAGAAAAATGTTAACAGTTCCATAGAACAAATGGGAGGTACCCTAGGTTTGATTCTTGAGTCAGCCGAGTGAGGGAGACAGCGAGACAAACCCCAATAACGTTCTAAGAGCGCACGGACTGTACTACTTTAGGTAGGTAATTAAAATAAAAAATAAATTTCTGATGAGACAACAATCATATAATCTCGAGCATAAAACTTTCGACATCCATTACATAACTACGTAACACCTTGACATTGCTAATTAGAACAATAAAAAGAATTATATATTGCACTTATATCTGGGGCATATTGCTTTAATATGGTAGTTGTATTATGAATAGCAACACAATCAGCAAATTATATTTGTGATCTTTATATTACTTATTACTCACTAATAACTATGTTACTACATAGGATACTTACAATATTTTTTGCTATTCCAACTTAAACCAACACCAACACATTATTTAGGCATGAGAATAATAAGTGGCCCAAGGTAGCAAAACGCGCAAGGCCAGAACACACAAAATGATTATGCTACCATCAAAATGCATTTACATTCATTTCGAGAATAACATGGCACCCCAGAAAGGAAACTTGTTCAGTCTCCGATAGCAATCAGACATAAAATATCAAAAATATGTAACAAGCAGACATTCGATTTCAATAAAACACTGAGAGAAAACAGTTTCATAGTCAAACAGTTTGGTTGTTCACAACTCTATTATCAATGAAGTAAGATTGTGTTCAGGATATTTAAAAGAGCACTTTACATGCTCTGCAATATTATGTCTTATGGTGGATAAATAATAATATATAAATTATAGGCATCTGGCACCAAAATTAGGCAATTTTAGATGCAACAAGTCATAATTTCATTAACATTAACAAGCATTATTAAAGACAAAATATGTTCTTAACTACTATTTAACATCAGTAACTATCACATGATCATGAGTAAACTACCTAATTTATTACATGTACTTACTTTAGATCAATCTAATAAACTAATATCACATCTCTGGAAATGTTCTTTTTGACTAACAGATAGTAAATAAAAACTTGAATCAAATATCATAAAAACGAAAATAAAAGTACCAGCAACAAAACAGTAACTGGGAAAAAAATGTATACAGACATTCTTGGATGGCACACCGATGTCAAAATGGTTGTATCATCATCATTTGAGAGCCCATCTTTAGTGGGCACTTCCACTATAACCAACTCATCACTGAAAAAGCCTACATCAAATACACATTCAGTTTTATTAAGACACACTTTAGAGTCTGACATGTTAGTGTATTGAAATTTAGGCTTATAAATGTCAAAAATAACATGAATGTTGTTTCTCACAATATCATTGTCACTGTAAAATATATAATAGTAATATCCATCTACTAATATATCATGAGTAACCTTTAGTGTGGTAGTTTTTTCTAAATATTTTGTACTATTACAAAGAATGGAGAATGGAAAAGGCTTATTAATAATATAGTCATTATTATAACATTCATGTAGACTAACTTCAAAGCTAGAGATTGAGTTGTCCTGTTCACCAATTGTAAATGCGTTGCCTCCATGATGGATTCCTGCATCAAGAACTGTGTTTGGCTGATGGACAGAAGGGCTCTGTGTATTTCGTTTAGTTCGAAACTTACTGGACACATTCTTAAGGTCAAAGCTATTTTTTGGACCAAGAATGTTACTTTGGAGTTCTTGTAATGAAACATTTTTAGTATGAGAAATATCTGTTACTGTATTGTTTTGATCCTTATAATCTTCCTTATCTTCTAAAGGTATAAGAGGTTCCTTCGAGTCTTCTTTCTTCACACCAGGATTTTCTAGTGTCACAACCACATGTTCTTGTTTGTCAACTAGAGGAGGATCTTTTGTATATTTATTTCCTTCTAGAATACCACATGTGTTAAGTATTTTATCACCTTTGACCACTAAAATTTTAGCCCCAACATATCTTGAACATGCTTTGAGTTCAACGGAAGCACCTTTAAAGAGATAGAAGCCCCAGTACTCCAGTGTGTCATCAGGAAGTGTCAAAGATTTTTTTAGTCTTATATGTTTCTTCTTTTCGGGTGAGAGTTCAGGTCTGCCGCTCATTTGGAATGCATTAAATGATGTGTTCATTTTTAAGGAATGTGATTTGCAGAAAATGGATGACTGTCCTTTGTGGATCTGGATAACATCCGAATCTGATATCTTATACATTACATCAGCATACCTCATGTTTCGTAAGTAAAGAGGTATTATTATGAGTATTGTTGGTAAAACTGTAGTCAGCAAACAAAATGTTACAACTCTACATGATCCATGCATTTTACTTCCACCTGAAAAATAAATTAAAATAGCTATAAAACATCTAAAAAAATCAAGAATTACTAAAATATATCTACATTAAACTTGTTGTGGCTGTGTAGTCCTACACAAATACAAACTACAATTTACATTTAAGTAATCTAGCTAAATAAAAAATTGGTGGCACATCTAACTACGTAGGTAAGGTATTAAATAGGTTTTTGAGCACTTTTTTTCGTCAAATGCCTCACGGTTTTACAACCCTGTAGCTGGAGCAGATGTTTCTGAATCAATCAACCATCTGTAGGTACTCATTATAAAAGTAACTGAAAAACTCGAATCATGAACGCGAGCATAACTTTAAGGAATAAAAAGGCACATTAATAAACAAGGTGAACTTACAAATTCTGTAATACAACAATAATCTTCTTGGTAACACATAGACATAGACAGCTTATTATGAAGAATGTTAGCTGATCTATCATGTAAAATGGTAATAAAGATTAATCATCCTCTTCTGCTAATATTAGTCAGGTGATTGTTTACAAACATCACGACATTTTTATAAAAGAAAATCCCAATGTCAATTTTTTTTTTTTTTTTTTAATTTATTTCTGGCGCTGGGTGCATAGCCCTTCAGCCGAATACAGAAAAAGGAATGTTTACAATGTTAAACAAATCTTAACTTACACTAACCTATGAATACAAAATTCCTTAAATCTAAATTTAATCAAATTTTCTCCACTGAGTTTAATATAAATTTATAAATGGAATAAAAATAAACTTCATTAGATAGTAATTCCTGAGTGTGGCGGGGAACACTTAGCGAGTTTTCGATCGAAATGTCACTCAACTCCGCGACGAGCAGTAATCGCTGCATATTAAACGTCTCACATGAAAAAGCGCGGGAAACGTCGGCCGTGGCGGGAGTGTTTTTTATAGCGTCTTTTGTTAAGTTAATTTAACTTGTTTAAAAGATCAGTTTTGTATATAATTGTATGTAGTAGTTTAATTTAGTTAGTTTAATATTGTTTTGTGTATATATTCTACTCTTTTTGGTAAGTTGAAATTACTTTTTTAAGGCCTGGAGTCAGGCCGAAATATGAACGAGCCCCCAGACATTGGGGGCTCTCCCCCAATAGTTGGATATAACGTAACAATAGAAAATACATTTTCCAAATTCGATGAGTCCAGCATGGACACTGATGTGTCTTTACAAGGGACAGGAGTGGATCAAAGGAGTGAACGTAAAAGGGCGCGCCCACATAAAATGTGCAAACAATGTAACAAAAGGAAAAAGCGACACAATCCGGCGTCCCGGGACAAGCTTAAAGATACAGACTGCTCTTGCCAGTTACAAGACATTCCCTCATTTGATGTTGAGCTTAGCAATGCTAAGGCTCTTGACGGTTTTCCTAAAGTATTAATGCCAATAAATAAAACTTCCATAGAAAACCACCAACACCCACCAGCTCCACCAGAGAGTACTCAGTCTTCAAATAATCCAGATAGGCTATCCCGTCCTCCATTGCAAACAGGCAGAACAACATATGAGGCATATGATATAGGTCCATTCATAGTACATGTACAAAAGTTAGCTTTGGATAATGACATCCCCTCCCTCCACCCTGTCCAATTTGGCTATTTCCTTAAGAAAAATTCTTTCAATAACATTGTTAATGGCAGTATCAAAAAGATTGGTAGAAATCGACTATCACTGTCATTCTCTGATTACAAAGATGCAAATGAATTTATCATTAACCCATGCCTGACCAAGAATAGTTTTAAAGCTTTTATTCCCTCATTTAATGTGACTCGCATGGGTCTGGTGCGTGGTGTACCCTCAGAATGGTCTCCGGACGAGATCATGGATAATGTTTCACTGCCAATGGGTAGTGGGAAAATCATTAAAATTAGGCGAATGAACTACAAAGTGCGAAATAGTTCTCCTCCTGAATGGAAGCCGTCACAGACAGTTGTTTTGACATTTGACGGGCAAGCCTTACCAAAACATGTATATATTTGCTATAATGCATTACCTGTTGAATTGTATTCATACCCAACTATACAGTGTTACTCTTGTTGTCGTTTTGGCCACACCAAAACAAATTGTAACTCACGCCCCCGCTGTTACAAGTGTGGCCAAGGCCATACTGGTGATGTGTGTTCTGTTGAAGATGATTCTGCACATTGCTGTTTGTGTTCTGGACTGCACTTCGCAACAAACAAGAAGTGCCCCGAATATGAAAGACAGACAAAAATTAAATTATACATGGCTCAGAGATGTGTGTCTTATGCAGAAGCAAGCAAAGTCTATGAACCGGTTTCAAAATCTTTTGCCGATATTGTTAAATTATCTAATGTGCAGAATATTCCTCAATCCTACGAGGCTTCTACATCACATTCTTCTCCTTTGGTTCCGTCATATAGTAGATCTTATAGAAAAAATATATTTACTAAACCTTCATCCCCTAAACAAAAACGTGTGGGGTATAATAAGCTTGAACACTTTAATTTGACAAAGGATTACAATGCTCCATCCCCTCCTAACGGGGTTGCTTTACAAGACGTCTCTAACAATAGGGAAACAATGTTCTCAATCTCTGATGTTATCCAACTCTTAACTGAAATAAAATCCATTTCTAACTCTGACCACAATACTACCGAACAACGCCGCCCAACTATTGAATCATTAAACCAATTAAAATCCTCTTATGCATCACGGACGCGAAAAAATAATCCAGTGGAATTGCAGGAGCGCTATCTGCAATAAAAACGATATAATCCATTTGCATAATAAGTTTGAACCTTTTGTCTCAACTCTGTCGGAGACATGGCTTCGACCGAATTTGACATTTCGGATTCCTGGTTATGTCATTCTCCGACAAGACAGACCTGACGGCTATGGCGGTGTTGCCATAGCTGTTAGAAACAATCTCCCCTATTCTGTATATACACTTCCTTCTTTCAGTGATGACTTCTCAGTTATTGCTGCTATTGTAAATAAGATTTGTATAGTATCTATTTATTTCTCTCGTCCTAATGTAAATATTTTTTCTCATCTCAATCAACTATTCTCCGTCCTTCCAAGACCTTTCTTAGTCCTAGGCGATTTTAACTGCCAGCATCAATCCTGGGGGAGTACAAATTCAAATTACTTTGGTGACCAGTTGTTGGACATTATAGATTCCCATTGTATTTGTATTCTAAATACTGGGCTACCAACTCGTCATACTGGACCGAATGAAGGTGCAAGTGTTCCTGATTTATCTTTATGTTCGCCAGACTTAGCCTCAACGTTGGACTGGCATTCTCTTGCATCTTCATACGGTAGCGACCACTTTCCACTAATAATAACTTTTCCCTCTGATAAGCCCGCAAAAGCCACTTGTTCTCCTCGTTTCAAGTATAGGTTGGCGAACGCTGATTGGGATTTATTCAGTCAAAGAGTAGAACAGAAAACTATTGCGCACTCTCAAGTAGATAGCCAGATTTCTGCCGAAATTCTTACCAAAGTGCTCATTGAAGCTGCTGATGAAACCTTTTGCACTAAAAATAAGAACCGGTCTCAAATCCCTTCACCTCCCTGGTGGGATCATGAATGTACAGTTGCAATTAAGAAAAGAAAGCAAGCCGAAAAAAAATACTGCCAGGAAATGTCAGAAGAAAATTTTGAGTTATATTTAGAATCTGCACGTAGTGCTAAAAAAATATTTAAGAAAAAGAAATACGATGGTTGGCAGTCATTCTGTGCAACTATAAACCCAGAAGTCAGCCCGTCGGAAGTTTGGAGAAATATTCGTAGATTTCGATCTGCCCTTAGTAACGCACCCTCTTCGAAACTACCACTAACCCTAGCTGATAAATTCATGGATCATCTTGCTCCTCCTTCCGCACCGGAACAAAAATGTGTTCCAGTAATTATTCCTGCTTTAGTATCTATCGACATGCCTGGAATGAACTCTCCCTTTTCTATGACTGAACTCAAAGGTGTCTTAAATAATGTTACAGATTCTACTCCAGGAGAAGATGGGATTCCATACTCTTTTTTAAAAAACCTTTCGAACCATGTGCTGCTTATTTACTTGAATATTATAAATTCTATTATGACTTCTGGGTGCATTCCGAAGTCTTGGAAAACTCAATCGGTGATCCCTATCTTGAAACACAATAAACCAGCTGATGACCCCTCTTCTTACAGACCTATAGTTCTTTCTTCAGTTTTAATGAAAATAGCAGAACATTTAGTGAAAAACCGCCTTGAATGGTTTTTAGAGAATAGAAATCTATTATCCACTTCTCAGTTCGGTTTTAGGAAAAGTAAAAGCACAATAGATAGTTTAGCTATATTTACTACGGATATAAAAATAGCTTTTTCAAATAACGAATCTGTAGTAGCTTCATTTTTGGATATTAGTTCAGCCTACGATAATGTTCTTGTTTCGGTGCTGGAGGAAAAATTACGTTGTTTAAATGTGCCATCTGTTTTGACAAATTTCATTATTAATATTCTTAGTGAAAGATATATTAATTTATTTATCGATGATGTCAAATTATCTCGCACTGTGTGGAAAGGATTACCACAAGGTTCAGTCCTTAGTCCATTGCTCTATAATATCTATACATATGATCTAGAATCATCATTGAAGGCATCAGCTCAGGTGCTGCAGTATGCAGACGATCTCCTTATATACAAATCAGGTAAATCTATTGAAAACAATTGCCAAGGTCTAACATCCTCTCTCTCGCTCTTAAAATCATGGCTAGATCGAAATGGTCTAGACTTATCTGTTTCAAAGAGCAGGGTTGTTTTGTTCACCAGAATGCGCAGACCTCCCCCAGTCCATGTCAAGTTCGGCAATGTCTTGATTCCCTCGACCAATGACGTTAAATTCTTGGGGGTTGTTCTAGACTCCAAACTCACTGGTGTTCCTCACTGTGAATATGTAGCCGCAAGGTGTGAACGTAATTTGAACATACTAAGATGCCTGTCAGGTGTCTGGTGGGGAGCGCACCCCTGTTCCTTGAAATTGATTTACAATGCTATAATTAGAAGTGTAATGGATTACGGAACTTTCTTGTTGGAACCAGGCAATGTTGCTGCTTTTAAAAAATTAGATAGCATTCAAGCAAAATCAATGAGAATAATCCTAGGTGCCATGAAGTCAAGTCCGATCAATTGCATGAGGGTGGAATGTGTGGACCCTCCATTAAACTTACGGCGACAATTTCTATCCGACAAATTTATATTTCGTTGTGTCCAATTCAGTAACCATGTCTTGATTCCTAAACTAACTTGCCTCTCCAATAAAATTCCTACTTGTAATTATTGGAAAAACAAACGTCTGCCTTGTTTGGTCGAAAGTTTAAAAAGATTTTCCTCCCTCCAGGCTCCCACCCACCAAATGACCTCTAATCCATTGTTCAAATATAGTTATGACTCCCTTACCATCTCTCCTGATGTTCACTCTAGCATAGGTCTTATGAAAATTGAGCATAATCAAAAGTTAACTTTTGACTACATTGCTGAAACTAAGTGGCCACGATGGCATCGAATATTTACTGATGCATCTAAACATTCTAATGATGGTTGTGTAGGCGTTGGCGTGCTTCATTCTAACTATAACATTGTTCAGAAAACCAAACTCCCTCCTGAATCTTCTGTGTTTACTGGCGAATGTCTCGGTCTAGTAAAAGCCATAGAATATATTCTCTTAATGAAACTTAGTAAGACAGTAATTTTTACAGATTCGTTGAGTTCTTTACAAGCTTTGGCCCGGTTTCCATTTGGCTCACATTACCAGTTCCCTATCATTTCTGAACTCAGGCATCTGTTACTGAAATGTTTTAATGAAAACTATTCTGTGTCATTTGCATGGGTTCCTGCTCACTGCGGAATATCTGGAAACGAGAGAGCAGATCGAATAGCCAATGAAGCAGTGGAGAGTGGAGATGTTAATGTTTTTAGAAACTATGCGCATGACTTGGCGGCCCTTCCCGGGATTTATCTCAGGAAATCCTGGGATGAATCCTGGGCGGTAGATGGCTCGAAGGGTCGCCATTATCGTACCATCCAGCCTACTGTGCCCACAAAGCCTTGGTTTTGGAGACTGAAACTTGGGAAAAAAGTCGTAACAGTATTGTCTCGTATGCGGCTGGGCCACATGTGCACCCCAGCTCACCTTGCTAGGCTCAACATCATTAATAGCTCCAGGTGTGAATGCGGTTATGAAGAGGCAGATTTAAATCACATCCTTTTTGCTTGTCCCCTCCGCGACCGTTCAGCCTTTATTACAGCGCTAATATCCAGTCAAGTTCCTTTACCATCATCCACATCCTGTTTACTTTCAGACCCGTCTATTTATAAACTTATAGCAGATTTTATTTTATGTAATGATTTAAAAATTTAGTGTTAATAATGTATTTATTTATCTTTTCATATTTTTCCTATGCAACCTATATATTTTCTTTTAACAACTGATTTTTTACGAACTATTTCCTAAATTCCGTTCCTACCGTATTTCTTTTTACCCGTTTCCCCGTTTTTACCCCGGGCCACAGTGCACAAACCGTGCGGGCCAGAAAAAAAAAAAAAAAAAAAAAAAAAAAAAAAAAAAAAAACGTCTCACATTTAAACATCACATGGGCGATATCCGCATTGGTGTCTGAACAATAATTGCATTTCTTGTCACTTACAATCTTAAGTCTGTTCAGATGTGCAGGAACCAAACAATGACCAAATCGGAGGCGATTAATGATGGTGAAAAACTTCCTGCCGTAGTACTTAAATCTATTATACCAGGGCTGCACTGGTAAGTCTTTTTGTATTTCCGCATACCACTTTCCTTTCGTTTCGGTTGTCTTGGTCCAGTATTGCTGCCACATTTTTCGTGCATTCGTGTTAAATAGCTGGTGAAAGTCCGTAAATGGCGTTTTCAAAATCTCCGTGTGATCTTCATCATGATCCTGCCGAGTTTTCAAATCCACAATCTCATTCCCACTTATGCCACTATGAGAGGGGACCCATACAAATTCTATGTGTTTACTTTGTTTTAACATTTCCAATATGTGTTTAATTTCGTATACAATATAATTCAATTTAAATGCAAAGTTACTGTTACATAAAGTGGATAAGACACTCTTGGAATCAGTAATTATTAGTATATTTACATTTCTTACATGGCTATGTACAAATTTCAAAGCAGTTAATATGGCATAACTTTCTGCCGTAAAAACACTACAATTATTTTCTAACTTAACACATTTAGAAAAGTTTTTTTGAGGGTCATAAAATGCTGCTTTAACATTGCACAAGCTTTTAGAGCCATCTGTGTAGATGGTGTAGAAATCAGATTTACTATCTAAAAATTCAAGAAAGTCAAACTTATTTTTAACAGTATCTAAATTACAATTAATATCTAGAAAATTGAGCAAAGAATAGTATGGACATTGGTAAATTGGCCATTTATCAGTGATATTGATGTTCCTTGTTTGGTTTTTAACACATGTCATAATATATGAAATTTCAGGCAAAACCCTGGAAACAAGTGTGTCTGCCGTGATATTAGAGATAGCAACTGACTGAGACATTTCTAAAGGATACAAAACCTTGTCGAGGACTATGCTATTATTTGAAGATAACTCCTTCAAACAAAATCTCTCGGCCAATTGCAAGCGTCGTAAGGATAATGGAGGTATGCAATTTTCGGTTTCCATCGAATTGATAGGAGTAGAGCACATGGCCCCACTTATTATCCTCAAACCCATGTTTTGTATCACATCAAGTTTTCTCAATAAAGTAGTACTCGCATTCATATAAGCAAGGCTGCTATAGTCAAAATGACTCCTGACAATGCTTTTATACAGCATACTTAATGTTTTAGGATCAGAACCCCAAAATGTTCCTGCCAAACATCTTAACACATTAATACTTCTCATGGCATTTTGACAAATGTGACTAATATGTAAATTAAATTTCAATTTATCGTCTATTATGACACCTAAGAATTTATGATGACTAACAATAGGAATAACATTACCACTATAGGTAAGTTGGACAGAAGATGGAGCTAGTGGATCTGTACTAAACACTAGAACAGAACTTTTTTCTGAACTGATTTCTAATTTTAAAATGTTGCTGTAATACTGTTCTAATTGATTTAGTGCAGTGTTCATATTACTAACAGCTATACTTAAATTTTGATTTACACTGTATAAAAGCAAGTCGTCTGCAAATTGCAAGATTTTTATTTGTGAAGTGTCTAGAATATAATCAAGAATTTGAGATGTGTACAAATTATATAGCAGAGGTGACAGTGTTGCTCCCTGCATAGTCCCTTTATTTACAATCTTAGGTCCATGTAATTTATTGTTATATTTAACAAATAAAGTCCTATTGGACAAAAATTTATAAATCCATGTTAATGTTTTACTTGGTACACCTAAGCTGTGTAGCACCTTAATTAAGCACTGAATATTTACATTGTCAAATGCTCCTTTCACATCTAAGAAGGTGCACACAACATTAGAGTGACTGAGCTTTGCTTTTTTGATATCAGATATAAATGCTACAAAACTTTCAGAGCTACTCCTTCCCTTTCTGAATCCGAATTGTATGTTGGGTAGCTTACCCTGTGTTTCAGCAAAATAATCTAATCGTAATTTTAACATATTTTCAAAAAGTTTACCTAAACATGAAGATAAGGAGATTGGCCTATAAGAAGAAGCACTATTCACAGATTTATTTGGCTTTAAAATGGGGATGACACATTGGGTTTTCCATGACTCTGGTATAAGTAGATTATTCCAAAGTTTGTTGTAAATATTGAGCAATATCTTGAGCGCATTAGAATGTAAATTTTTAATCATCATGTATGGTATGTTGTCCATTCCTGGTGTTGTATCTTTCCTACTCTTAAGTGAAACAAGAAGTTCCTTCAGTGTAAAAGGTTCGTTAAGAAAAGAATTATTGTTACTTTCCACAGACTGGCCTAAAATATAATTTATGTAGTCTTCATCCATCTGTGAAGAATCTGCCAATTTATCTAAAAAGATTCTTTGGCGGGAATTTGAACGAAGAAGTTGAGATATTTTTTTCGCAAACTTTTAAAATTGAATTTAACTATAAAAAGTAGTGTTAATTAACTGTAAATACGTTTGGATTGTAATTTAATTAACCGGCATCATGGCTGGTGATGTAGAAATTGTTGAGCCTGGAGGAAACTCTGATGGTGCTCCGCGTAGTAAAATAGCTAAAAGACCTTTAAGTGAAACAAGTGACGGCGGCGGCGGGGTCGTAAGTTATGAACCATATTTAAAACCAGGATACAAAAGGTTGTATCCAGAACATTCTTTGCACTCTGAATTTAAAGTGTTTGTAGAAAGTGTAAATAAAGAAAAACTCGGCAACAAGAACCCCATATATCTGAACCACATTTTTTCGAGAGACGTTAAAGGCGTAGTGGCGGTTCACCGCGTCAACGCTAATAAGCTGGCACTGAGATTCAAACAATTGAACCACGCTAACAATTTTCTCCTTGATGAGACTTTCCTGAATAAATATAGCTTGAAAGCGTACATTCCAGCAAGAGAAATTGAGAAAACAGGAATAATTCGTTTTGTTCCGCAGAATATTTCGAATAAGGAGCTATTTACCAAGCTGTCGTCTCAGTATGACATTCTCGCCGTCAGGCGCTTTACCAAGCGTGTCGGAGAGGACCGGGTACCGCTGCAGACAGTGAGTATCACGTTCCTCTCTAACTCGCTCCCTGATAATGTACAATATGATTTATTCTCGTACAGGGTTTTTGAATATGTCCCACCACTTTTGCAATGCTTTAAATGCTTTAAGTTCAACCATGCAGCGAAAGTGTGCAACGGAAGGCAGCGTTGTTCCATCTGTTCAAAAGAGCACTTTTATAAAGATTGTGACAATCCAACGCAGCTGTGCTGTGCTAACTGCAGCGGCCCGCATTTGGCCATCTCCAAAGCTTGTCCTATTAAGCTCAAAAAGATCATGGACAAAAAATCTAACATCACATATGCCTCAGTAGCCGAGTCTAAGAAAACTGATTTATTCCCACCTCTAAATAAGACTAACTCTAATAATCCTGTAAATAATGTAAATACCCACCTGCAAAACACAGTCCCTCCTGCACCTGCAGAGAAGAAACATTTTGACCTCAAAGCTGAACTACTACAAAATTCTGACTTATTAAGTGCCCTAGTTCGCACCCTAGTTGAGTTAGGTAATAAAACAGATAATAGTCCAATCACGAACAATGTTATTAAAGACATGCTCCTTAAACATATTAAATAATGAATTCCGTCTCCTCAAACATTCCTCCTTTTCTACGTATAGCGCAATTTAATATACAATCCGTTAGAAACAAAATTCCTTTATTGACATCTTTTCTAAGAGAACGTAACATCGATATTTGTCTCCTTAATGAGATCTGGTTAAAACCTCCCATGACAATTAAGATCCCGAATTATAACACCTTTTGTAAATATGCTAAGAACGAACACGGCGGAGTCGCCATTCTTATTAAAAATATATATAGACATAAACTCATACATACAATATTTTATGAAGATATACAAAACATAGCAGTATCAATTGAGACGGATAGAGGACCATTGTCAGTTCTATGTGTGTACTGTCCCCCGGCGGGTACGCGCATTAGATTGGATAGATTAAAAAATATAATTGAACATCTGCACATGCCTGTATTTGTATCAGGTGATTTTAACGCTCATCACGTTGCATTTGGTTGCGTCACAAATAAGTCCCGTGGTAACATGCTGTATGACATAATAGATGATTTAAATTTATGTATTTTAAATGACGGTAGAGCAACCACAGTCACATATCCAAATAGAAATCCTTCGGCTATAGACGTCAGCTTTTGCAGCGCGAATTTAGCTCCTTTGTGTGAGTGGCTAGTACATGACGATCCTATGGGTAGCTATCACTACCCTACTGTAACAGATATTATTATTTCACCTCTGAAGTACCAAGTAAATGATCCAATAGATAAATTTCTATATGCTAAAGCTGATTGGGACAAATATAAGGAACTTTCCGAACAAGTATTTTCGAATTTCATATTTAATTATAATAATCCCCTCGAATCCTATGATCGCTTTTGTTTGGAGATCGAATCATTAAAAAGAGAATGTATACCTATATTTTCTAAGAAAACAAACTTTGTTAGCAGACCACCTTCTCCTTGGTGGAATAATAAATGTGAGGACTGCGTATTAAAGGCTTACGAGGCCCTAAAGTATTATAGAAGTAATCCTACAATTGAAAACTATATTACGTATAAAAAAATGGATGCACTTAAGAAAAGAACGTTAGCAGAGGAGAAGAAGAACAGTTGGCGTAACTTATGCACGTCTTTTAACAGAACTACCCCTATAAGTAGAATCTGGAACTATATTAAACGATTTAAAGGCTCTAAATCTTTACAAAGACACAAAAGTGATGAATTTATTGAACCATTTATGGCAAAACTAACACAGGGTAATAGTATCATTCATGATTCCAGTTCAATTGAAAGTTTGTTTGAGTTAAATAATAATAATGACTGTTCTAAGTATCTCATTGAACCATTTACTTGGGACGAATTTATTGTAAGTTTACAGTCTAGGAAAAATACTACTCCCGGTTTAGATGATATACCTTACTTACTTATTAAGAAATTGGATAATTCCGGACAAAAAGTTTTGCTTAAAATTATGAATTTGCTGTGGTCACGCGAAGAAATACCAAGCACCTGGAAAACACAATGTGTAATACCAATACTGAAACCAGATAAACCGGCTGATGACGCGAATTCCTACAGACCAATATCTCTCTCGTCATGTATTGGTAAACTTTTTGAAAATATGCTTAAAACTAGGCTTGATTGGTATATTGAGTATAATAAGATTTTACCTACATTTCAAAACGGCTTTCGTCGTGGTAGAAGTTGCTCTGACAGCTTCATAGCACTTATATCTGACTTAGAATTAGCTAAAAATGGCAAGAAACATACTGTCTGTGCATTTTTGGATGTGCAGGGAGCGTTTGACAATGTTGACCCTACAATATTGGTTAAAGTCTTATCAAACATTAAAATCCCTGGGAAAATCTGCAAATGGGTATTTAAATTTTTAAATAATAGAGAACTGTATATAAAATTTAACAACATCTTACGTGGGCCTCGTCCAGTTTTCAAAGGCACAATGCAAGGCGCAACGCTGTCTCCCCTGCTGTATAATATATATACTAGTCAGATTAATTCATATGTACAAAGTTCTAATGTAAATATACTGCAATTTGCAGACGATATTGTAATATATTGTATTAATTCAAATTTAGATGTAGCCAAACAACATATAAACATGGCACTGAATGAGCTTTATACATACTACAATAATTTTCTCCAGTTAAAAATAAATCCTGATAAAAGTAGTCTGTTAATTCTAGGCAAAGACACATCAAATATTAATGTTCTTTATAACAATGAAATTATCAAAGAAGTTTCAGCTCATAAGTTTTTAGGTGTGATCATAGATAATAAATTAAATTTTAACCAACATATTAAACATATAATTACTAAATCTCTCAAGGGATTAAACATTATGAGATGTCTGGCCGGAATATCTTGGGGCGCTGACCCTCAGATATTATCCATACTGTATAAATCACTTGTAAGAAGTCACTTTGATTATAGCTTTTTAGCACATATGAGTACCTCTCATTCCCAGAAACTAGATATAATTCAGAATAAGGCAATGCGGATAATATCTGGAGCTATGTGCTCAACTCCAATCAGAGCTATGGAAGTAGAAACAAATATTATGCCTTTGCCGGTAAGGTGGTTGCTTTTAGCTAACAGGTATTTAATTAAATTGTATGCCAATGATAATAAAATTGTGATTAGGAAAATAAAGGCTCAACCAAGAAGTCCCCAGATTGGAGAAATGCTTTTACAAATGGAACTCAAGTTCATTAATATGTTTCAAAGCTCAAACTGGCCATGTTATAATGATAGTTATAGCAGTAAGCTTGTAAATATCACTGTATGTAGCAAATTAATTAAAAACAACACTGACTTTCTAAACTTTTTATCACAAATTCCAAACTATTATAAATTGTACACAGATGGTAGTAAGACAGAATCACATGTGAGAAGTGCGGTTTATGATCCTCAAATAAAATTTGTGCAGAGTTTCAGGCTTGACAACATGTGTTCCATATTCACAGCTGAAGCCTATGCGGTTCTTGAAGCCCTGAAATGTATAAAAAGAGTACTAGAATATAAACATTTCTTTATTTTTACTGATTCACTTAGCTTAATATATGGGTTGCAAAATAAACAGTTGCATTATAAGAATAATTTCATCTTGTATCAAATTAAAGAGATGTTATTACAATTCGATAGTAATGATGTAAATATAAGCTTTATGTGGATCCCTTCACATTCTGGGATAACAGGAAACGAAATTGTAGATAAAGCTGCATTTATAGGTACTAATGAATTAGATGTAAGGCCTAGTACTAAGATTCCTATGACCGATTGTCAAGCATTAGTGAAGAAAGATATCGCTAAGGTCTGGACTGATTTATGGATTAAAGACAGAGAAACTAAAGGAAGATGGTACGCTAGTATACAACCTGACTTACCTGGAAAGCCTTGGTATGAGAAGATAACGCTAGGAAGTCGCGGATTCATTACAACAATGAATAGACTTCGATTTGGGCACAACTGTGCGCCAGCACATTTAGCACGATTTAAAATAATAACGGAGAATATATGCCCTCACTGTCAGAATGGTAGTGTAGGAGACGTCGAACATTTAATATTTCAGTGCCAAGCTTTTGCTTTTGATAGACTAGTACTTGCAAGTGATTTAAGTGAAGTGTTTAAAAATGATGTCCCCCGCCGCCTTATTGACATTCTTAAAAATACTGACAGTTACGTTGCGTTATATAAATACATCAAAAGTACCATGATTAAAATTTGAATGAAAATGAAGTGAAGCCAAATTAAGTACTGGCTTAAAGGACTAGTATCCAGGCCATAACCTTTAAAAAAAAAAAAAAAGAGGAGAGCGTCAATTTTTTTTTACTGTTAGAACTGTTTATCTAAAAAACTTGGTATCCACTCATCATTTAGATGTCTGTTCTGTGATCTACCTATCCTCTTGAATTTTTTAATATACTTCCATATTCTAGCAACAGGGGTCATTCTATTAAAACTACTACACAGTTCATGCCATGAATTAATGCGTTCTTCCTTTAGTATTCTCTTTTTTTTAGCATCAAGTCTCTTATAATTTATAAAGTTAGGAATGGTTGGTGATTTTTTATACTCTTTAAGAGCGTCTTTGGAATGTTGAACAGCATCAGCACAGGTTTGATTCCACCAAGGAGCTGGTTTTCTTAACATTTGCAAAGTTTGTTTTGGTTTTTGCTTAGGGACAGTTTCATTTCTAATATCATACAGAATATTTACAAAATTATCATACAAATCAAGAGGCTGAGCATTTTCAACATCTAAGTGACAAAATTTGTTTTCAGACAGTGAATGAAATTTAGACCAATCTGCTTTATTATAAACATACCTTTCCTCCACAGGACGAACCTCATACACCGAAGGGCGCACGTTGACTTCTACCTGAGTTGGGTAGTGATAGCTACCCATTGGATCACCATGGACACGCCATTCACATAATGGTGCTAATGTGGGAGTAACAAATGTTATATCAATAGCAGACGCATTTCTATTAGGATACTGGACAGTGGTTGGACTACCATCATTCATAACCACAAAATCGAACTCATCTATGACTTTGTAAAGGGCATTCCCTCTACTATTATTAGCCTGGCAGCCAAACAATAAATGGTGTGCATTAAAATCTCCCATGACTAAACATGGTTGAGGAGTTTCTTGTAAGACTTTTTTCATCTTACTAGCATCAAACCTGCTGCTATTTGGTGGACAGTATACACATAAAACATGTAATTTACCTAGAGATGTCTCTACTGAGATACAAATATTCTGAATTGATTCACTAAAAGAAGTATTTACTATGTCATATTTTAAGTTTTGTTTAATTAATATACCAACACCATTGTGTGAATTTTTGGAATTTTTAAATATGAAATTATATGCTGGAAACCGAGGAACATTGCTACTACTTTTAAGCCAAGTCTCATTCAACAAACAAATGTCTATATCTTGATCAAGAAGAAATTTTGTCAGTAAGGCTGTTTTACTCTGTAAGCTTTGTATGTTAAACTGTGCTATATGTAAATATCTATCCATGAATTAAAGTAAATTAGTTAACAATATTTCTTTTATTCTTGTGTTTGTAATGGGGACATTATCTTTATTGTTGCCTAAAGTAATAAGGGTTTTCACCAAGGCATTAATTATAATATCATTGCTGACTATCTGGTCAGCACTGAGTGTCTTATCAGGTTTGTTTACATTCTTATCATTTGTATTGGGTGGGGATTGAACATTTTTGGGAGGTAGAGGAGGGAACGACTTGTTATTGAAATTAGGCGTACCAGTAACATCGGCATAGGATCGATTGAGATGTCTATTTTTCTTTTCTTGAATTTTCTTTTGCTTCACTGGACAATCTCTTGAGATGGCCAGGTGATTTCCGCTGCAGTTGATACATACAATTTCTTCCACCTCGCAATCTCTATACGAGTGTTGACCGGCGCACGATGAGCACATCTGCTGGCCTCTACATACCTTTGCAGAGTGGTTAAATTTCAAGCACTTGTAGCACTGTACGACAGGGGGGATGTACGTATGCACGGGATATCTGAAAAGCTGTATATATGCATACTGTGGTAGCACCGTGGTCGCAAAAGTCACCGCAATGGTGCCCAGCGGGGTAAGTTTCTGGTCTACTTTGCGCATAAAGCGTTTTACAGAAATAATTTCCTGGTCGCAGGATAAATTCTTGTAAATATCTTCATTCGACATGTTGGTAGGTACATGCCTTATTACCCCAGTTACTTCAGTGAGGTACGCTGGTATAAAAGCCTTCAGTTTATGACGGTTTAAAAAACTGTCCATCTTTAAAAAGTTATTTGCCGGAGCAGGCTTTTTGAAGGAAACTCCTATTTTGTAAGCGTTCACTCTGTGAACACCCACGATTCCTTTCACATTATCCGTGAAAAGTTTTGTCAGAGTCAATGGATTTTTATTGCCAACTTTTTCCTGTTCACTGGACTCCACAAATACAACACAGTCACCCGTGTGATTTTCAGAGAAAAGCCTCTTATAATTTGCTTTTGTGAACATTTTATAGCATACTTCTTTGTCCGTTGCGATTGTCCAATTTCCTTTTTTTTGCAATTTCGACGGGGTCTTCCCCGTCGCTATCTACACTCATGTTTCAAATTATTTACACCAAACTTATATTAAATTATTATACACTTTTAACTAGTTTTATTTACAAAATTCTTAGAAAATTTTCACGCAGAAAAATTTAAAACGCCCGCCTAGTTCGACTTCCCGCCAAAAAGTCCCCTCCCAATGTCAATCATTATCAGTGTTGCCAGGTCGCTTCCCTTGAAAATCACATTGGCATCCCTAAAAAGTTCCATTTTTGGTAGAAAGGTTCTATTTTCATTTAAATCTTCGGGAACGAGCTTTTTTTTTTTCACCTCGTCATAGGAATTAGGAATAATTTTTTTTGGTTATAGTGTTAATAACAGGAATAAATTATCTTTTGCCGGGACTAAAAGTTCCGAAAAGTTCTGAAAAGTTCCGCGGGGGTGTCAAAAGTTCCGAAAAACGGAAGAAACGGAACCAAACGGCAACACTGAATTCATTATTGATGCCAGTTTGCTTTTGCTTTACTTGTCTGTCAGATTACAGAACTTGGTTTGACAGGTGATCATCCCTCGTCTGTGGTAATTACTAAAGGGGGCTACTCCTATCCTATAGGTACTCTGAAAATTCCGAAATACGAAGTTCGTATCATACCGTCGCTCTCACCAAGATTGTAAATATTACAAGTGTGAACAGAACGGCACGAAACAAACTTCGTAATTTTTACTTCGGAGTAAGCGTAGAATTAGCAATTTTTAATAATATAATAATAATGGAAAAAATTTGAATTCCCACGTAACCACGTAGAAGATACGAATAAATTGTCAGAATATATATATATTTCATAGACAGGTAGATAGATAGGGTTACAAAAGCTACTGACCCGTGGTCCAACTAATTTGCGCAACCTAAATCTTCATTTGCCCTAAGGGCAAAATCCCCAGAAAAATCGGAGAATCGAAGATCAGTTGGACAAACTGTAGTTGGACCACGGGTCGGGACCGGTTACAAAATGGTCATAACATAATTGAGCAATGGTCTTAAAATCACCATAATTATACTATAAAGACTACAATATTATATACCTACCTACTTACCTTTGTTCTATGTCAAGTAGGTACTTGCAAATCTTACAATCGAACGAGTTGATTCCTGGGTCATGAATCACTTTGTTTTATATTAGGTACCTACGGTTTCCCGAAAATATAATCGTCCAACATGATCTTTCGACAACCACTGGCTGACCGCTTAAATGAGTCCTCGCCCGCGCGGCACGGGCGCGGGTAGGACTCATTTATGCGGTTGGTCTATAGCTAAGTACAGTTAAGGGCTTAATTAAGTATATTATGTACGTTAACTACCAAAACGTGAAAAACATCTATACTGGTGGCACTTCACTTAGCGTTGCGTGTTCGCATTGCGCTATTGGCATCTTCGTCGCATACGCTAGAAACAATATAGTGCATCCCCTTTACTCATGCGAATGTTTGCATAAATAGGCCAAGTGGAGTGCCACCCGTATGCCACAAAGAATAAAGTCGGTGGCAGTTGGCACATAATTATATTTGACATGATGATTTATGCCCTTGACTGTACTGTAAGGTTCGGTAGGAAATTTCATCGGGCTGGCTGGTAAGAGGCTAATCTCGAAGTTGGTTCGAAGTTCGAAGTCTCGAAGACATTGGTTGTTTTTTAAGAATTAGCTCTACAGTAGGACATTGCTTTATCTTATAGAAACAATCATTTGAGTTACTTTTTCGCACATTCTTACTTGGGTGGTAGAAGAAAAACTACGAAATACGAATACGAAAATCTTAGAAAATTGCGTCGATTATTGTACTTAGGCATTTCAACAGGGTTGATAAAAATCATGATTATTATAAAAAAATCATAATAATCCGATTAATTTGATTTAAATCGGATTTATTTGATTAAAATCAGATTTTTTTGATTTTTTCATTTTCTTGTCTTTTTTTATTAATTAAATAGCCAGTTCAGTTATATAATAAAACGAGAACAACGTATTTTAATTAAATTTATTAAAATCAATTACGAATGACCGGGCGAAAAGCGAAATGCGTCTCGTGTTTTAGTTTCGGGGAATCCTGGAACCGTTTTGGTACCATGCGTCACGTACTATAGTTTCGGGGTTTCCCCGAAACTGTTATGCTATGACTCGCTTGCACATGTGTGCGTGCCGTAGTGGTCCGGGAATTCCCTAAACAATTTTGGGCCGATTTGGTTATAGTAAAAATTTAATGATTTAAATCAATGATTTTTTTGAAAAAATCCCTTGATTAAAATCACGATTTAAATCACTGATTTAAATCAAGTGATTTAAATCATGTCAACCCTGCATTTCAATAACAATAACTGTACTGTCTAGTTATCGATTCACATCACGCGTCTTCCAACATCCAAATCAAAAACAAATTCATCAAACATTTTTCTATTTTATCTTGACATTAGCTACCTATTCACTATTTAGTTTCAATTCAATATCTCCGACTAAGCCATTGGAAAGAAGAACAATTAGTGGAGGTATACTTTTACTTACTTTCACAAACTCAGAATTTTTAAGTCTAATATTAATCACCTTGTTCAGTAGGTAATACCTACTTTAAGAGTAACAAAAGTTGACTTACCATTCTCCCTGTTTTGAATGACCGTGTATTGATAGTCGGAATTGTGATACATGTTAATATTTTATATTGAACTGTTTAGCACATTAAATTATTTCTAGGCGTTAATCCTACAACACAGAAAACAAAGAACATTTAACAGACTTGCATTTGCACTGAATTGGATTCCAAATATGAGGTGCAGATCCGCAGGCTTATTACGCAACTCGCTCGCAATCAGCATCGTCTTCATTTTTGACAGTTGATTCCGAGATTGGTTTCAAAATGAAAACAATCTTTCCACGTAACTCGATCGGCTTGGCATCGCTTTCGAAAGCGATTGCGAGCCATTTTTCAAAGCAATTGAACGAATGATTTGCCAAAAAGTCCTGCCTGATAAGCAGTACGTCAAAATAAAAAAAAAGGCTGCTTGAATCTGTGGTACACAATGACATAAGTAGCTAAAAAAAGCAACGGCTAAGTGGCGCCGTCTGTGAATTGTTGGTGTTACTCAACCATACATGGGGAATTTCAATAAAAATGACTTGTTGGCTACTGGCTCGTTTGTGGCCTATTTTTACCCTTTTGATATTTAGGAGATCTTAGGTTGTAGAAGGTGCGAAGAGAAATGAGCTCGAGATCGTAATAATGGAATACTCTTTATTTACAGGGAGGTTCTAAATATACAAACTTAACAATGTACAACTAGCGGGTTTACCCGCGAATGTAGACGCGCCAATCAGAGGCGGCGAAACCATCGCGTGATGTCCCGTATACACATCCAAACGCTGTCGTTGTGTGCTCACAGCGCGGCGGTCTCTCGCTCGCATATAAAAACGCGCAGCGCCTAAGTTGCGTCCATTCCACACGCAGACGTCACGGCGTAAACATCGCATGCACTTCTGAGAGCGGCGAGTGTTTACGTGAGACAAGGCTTGTCACCGTTTCTTGCAGACGTCGCTTTCTTCTTGTTTCTTGCAAGACGATAATATATGTGTAGCTTGCAGCTACAGATACATGTCAATATATTTCTTCCTGTCAGTCTGCCTTGTACCACCTTATGTACGTGTTGTGTTTTTGCTAAAGTAATTAAATACTGTTACATTTCTAAGTGTTTCCATCATCCTCCATTCACGTTTATACAGTCCACCACCAGTAGCTATCAGACTATATATATATTTTTTCCCAGATTTTGGAAATTATTGGGCTTATTTCTACTCAGAATCAACAACACTATTGAATGTTGTATGAGAAATTAATGTTAATGTTTAATGAAATTCCCCGTGTATGGTTTAGTAACACCAACAATTCACAGACGGCGCCACTTAGCCGTTGCTTTTTTTAGCTACTTAGGTATGTCATCGTGTACCACAGATTCAAGCAGCATTTTTTTTTTATGTTATGGACGTTCTGCTTATCAGCCGTATATAGGGGCCGCCGAATGACTGAGTAAAACGTTTTTATTTTTATAAAATATATCGTTCGATGGAATCTGTAACTTTTTTCTGTAGCTAAGGATGGCTATTTCTGTCAATAGAAAAATCATCAAGCACTTTTAAAATAATCATCCGTTCCCAATTGCTAGGTAAAATTTAATATTTTGTTGTGATGTTTTCCTTTGAATGTCGATCAAAACGATAAAAATGGCAAGAAGTAAAGTAAGATAAGCCTGCCTTTGTATATGTATTTTAATTTTTGACTATTGTGTTTGTATATTTTAATTTTTTTAGGTACATTCAATAGTGTTAACTTAGATACAAGTACATAAACAAAAATAATCATGAAGGGGGAGTTGTATTCGAATAGGAATAAAATGAAAATAAACTTCGCATTTGTAATTTTTTATTCTTTTTAATTTTAAAAATAACTATTAATTTCCTAATCAGTAATTCTTAACAATACTATACGACACTAATCGTCATAATCCAGCCAATCATATTGCGATTGCATTCGTCGTCGAAGTTGATTGTGATTATGATTCCGACTCCGACCGCCTTGAAACATTGGTATTATATAAAAAAATGATTCCAATTGCCCTCGCAATCCCTTTCAAAAACGAAACAAAGTGAATGGACCGATAAGTTTTGCTTTTGCAAACATTTTTTAGTGACGAATGGTTTTTATTAAATTAATTGACCCTAATTCTAGCGTTTTTATTCACTTAAATAACTAAATTAGATACGTGATTTTGGTTAATTGAAATATTAATATCCAAATAATAAAAAATATCATTTATAACTAAAAACACAAAATACAGTGTGAACGAAACTAAACGCAAACTTTATTAAAAAAAACATCTTGTCATGTCGGTGTCTTCCACAGATTAGAGAGATAGTAGGTAGGTGTCTTCCTAATAATCAACAAACTAAGTAAGTTCGGTTTACATTTTTAACTCTGTTTAATTGCTTTACTGTGTGTTTTAATCAAGGTATTATAGCTAAATTGATAGAATACAATAATGAATTTACCCTGGAGTGATTACAGTTCCGTAAGCATTGTTCCCACGAAAATAGATTAATATAGAACACATCGTGTCGGAAATGTTTGTTCGAAATAAACGTGTTGTTTTTTAAAGTCAGATACTATTGGTGATGCTTTCTTTTTGTGTATAAACATCCAGTGCATTTGATATACGATGTGTGGTGCTTCCAGTGGCATATTAAAGCACTCAGTGCATCTGGTACGAGAAGTTCCGAAAAGTTTCCAAACTTGTTTGCTGTACCTTAAAATCATTTTCCCTCACGCAATATAATATGTCCCATACTTATTATTATACAACGAAAACAGCGGTAGACAATTCGATAGCAACAGCCTTTCCCCACAAGCCTACGAACGAACTACGAATATCGAATTTTGGTGTATAAGAATTATTAACATTGTAGGAGCCGTCGCTGGACATGGCCAGCAGCTTTGTGGCGGCCACCGCGCTTCATCCCGACGCCGTAGTGGCCGCAGCGGAAACGTGCTGCATGCTGCACAGGTTAATACAACTACAGAGACCGGCACCAAATGTTATTTATAAAAATAAGTTTTTGAATAGTTGACTTTGCTGGGTTTAAGCATTTTAAAGTGAAAGCGAAAACATCGAATTTGTACATAAGTCATTTGTTCGTCGCTTTCATGTGTACATTGGATCTTACAAGCAAATAAATACCCCAAATGAAACCCAGTAGTGGGCACTGCAACATAATTTAACTTATTATACTTGATTTATACAACTTATTTATTCATTTATGTATAATTACCTATTCAATTCAATTCAATTCAATTTTTGGGATAATAATGGCCCCATCGAACGGTGCAATGATTCCGCCAATGTCGAGGTTGGATAAGACACAGCCAGACGACTTTTGATCTTGTGCGGTAAGGTAGACAGTGTTCGGTGAAATACCAGCCACATCCAGTCTAAAACAAATATTAAAGCTAGCTACAGCTATCACCACAGAGCTTTAATCCTTTGTGACATTGCTTGTTTTTTTAATCTACCTCTCAAAAATTAAAAAATTACAGTCATACCTTGGATTAAGTACCTAATATTAATAAAATACATACATACATAAATCACCTTTATCTCTTACAGGGAAGACAAATCTTAAGGTAACAAGACCATATACATGATACATAATATAACCCGTAAGGTATAATAAATAGGTGATTTATGTATGTAATTACTATGTATGAAACAGATGTTTTTGTGTTTACTTCAAAATGCTCAAAAAGCATGCTAAAAACTTTTTTATATTTGTCTCCTCAATGTTTGACAGCACTTATGAGTAGATACAATCCGCCTCAGAAGTAGAACACTTTAATACTTTATGGCAATAACCAACTGTCTTTAAATTTCCAATGTACTTTGTAAAAGTATGTCATAATTGTAATATTTCAGGTACCTATCTACTTCTGAGTATGACCATACTGTGCACCATTTATTTGTTTCAGTCAGAGATGAATATGGAACTAAAAAAAACTTTATTTTTATTTTGAGGAATAAAGTGTCCGATGTTATAAATTTTATGTATTATTTCCAGAGCGCAGAGTTACACAGTCTTTACACTCACCAGCTGTTTTGAGCGGCAGCGCTTAGCGGACGCAGGCGCTGTCCGCGAGCTCGACGCCGGCGGCCGGGAGCCGCCCCACATATACATGACAAAATCTGGCCATAAATTATTGGTGTACATCGTTGCAATGAATGCTAATTTTCATGTAACACTTTTTTAATTTCCATGCTGGTCTGGGAGCAAGGAAAAAACATAGAATGTACCAGTTGCTTGTCTACCCGCGCAGATGGTAAAGGCCCATCGAGGGAATGGGCGAAAATCATAGGAATCATGTTTTAGGCGATGAGGCTAGCAACTGATCACTATTTTGATTCCATTTTCCACCTATACGCCCACAATCTTGCTAAATGTGGCGTGTAGGTACCTGTTACCTTAGGCTCTGTCTACCCCGTAAGGGATAAAGACGTGATCTGTGTATACTTTTTCTGTGTGTACTTTTTCAAATAATCAATGGTTATCAAACTACATAGGTACTAAAAATACAATCATAATGAAATGTTAGGGCGTTTGTGAGTTTCAGCTTTATATATTTTACTGTGCCTAAATTACCTTGAACAGCGTTTTTGACAGTCTTTACTAGGCTTTTCTGTTAAAAGTACATATATTTTTTAATTTGGACGTTCCACTTTATACTTTATTACATTGTTTTTTCACTAATTGACTTCAGATTGAGGGACTTTGGAGGTGTTTTAACTTTGATAATTTGCCTTTTTGACAGAAAAATGCCCCCCATATAAAATATCAACCCTACCAATATTATAAATGCGAATGTTTGTGACAATGTGAGGATCTCAGTGAGTGAGTAAGTGTGTATGTTTGTTCCTTCTTCACACTGAAACGACTGATAATATAATATCAATATAGCGATAAACATGTCAATTGCTAATTCTATGCGGATGAAGTTGCAGGCAGAAAGAAGTAATAAATAACTAAAAAATGATCCAGGTTTTTTGTTAATCACCTTTTATAAATCCATTATTCCAGCAATACAGATTTTGTTGTAAGTGCTTGTTTTTATTATTCATAATAATGTAATAAACCCTCAATAAAGTTGATTTATTAGAATTATTTGTGGAATTATTAGTACATGACTACGTATTTTTGGGGTATCGTTTATCTTGCTGGGACAGCCAAACCAAGGAGATCGCTAGACGAATCGCTCAGATGGGTCACCTTCAAAAACTTAAAAATGTAAGGCAAAGTTCCAACAATACCTTAAAACCAAAGTATTCGACCAATGTGGCAATGAAGGCAAACATGCGCCAAATAAAAGTTGCACAAAGAGCCATGGAGCGAGCCGTGTTAGGGATCTCACTTCTCGACCACATCCACAATTCCGAAATTCGGAAGCGAAATAGAGTTGTGGATGTGGGAAATAGAAACGCACAGTTGAAGTGGAGATGGGCGGAGCACTTGGCAAGACGGAACAACGAGAGATGTTCGAAGGCGGTCACCCGTTAGTCAGATAACATTTAGCAGTCTGCTGGAGAGCTGTGGATGAGACTGGCACAGGACCGGGCAAAGTGGCGTGTAAATAAAGAGGCCTTTACCCAGCAGTGGGTGTGAACAGCACACCGCTGCAAGCTACGCCCCGCCGGAGCGTGGCCGGCGGCGACGCCGCGTGCCGCCCGCATTTGCTGAGACTACGCCTGCGCCGATCGCCCAATCCACTAACTCGCTCGCAACGCCTATTAAAATCTATTTTTCCCATTCAATTCTATTCACAATTAATATCAAACTGTTTAACTTTCTTTTCTCTTTAACAATTAAACCTTTCTTAATAACCAAAATCTTGTCAATTAAATCTTAACATTCTCAACCTAAGTAAGGTATAAGTAAGGTATAGGTAGTAACTAACCCTGGATGTGGACTGATTTCATAGATAGATTAATAACTCTCAAGCAGAGGTTCGTGGGTTCAAACAGGTACACCTGCGAGACAATTCAATGTTGTGTATGAAGTTCCTAATCCTCACTGGCCGGGCTCGCGTGGGAACTACAGCACTAACCCTCTCATTCTGAGAGGAGGCCATGCCCTGCAGTGAGGCGTAGGTATATTGGCTGGATATGATGATTAGTGTCATATTAGTAGGTACTCGTATTGTTAAGAATTACCTATTAGGAAATTTATAGCTATTTTTTAAATTAAAAAGAATAAAACATTACAAATACGAAATTTATTTTTATATTATTCCTTTTCGAATACAACTCCCCCTTGATGATTATTTTTGTTTAATGTACTAAGATACATATGGGTACGAAGGCGGGCTTGTCTTACTTTACTTCTTGCTATTTTTATTTTTTTGATCGACATTCAGAGGAAAACATCACAACAAAATACTCAATTTTACCTAGCAATTAGCAAGGTGCCTTTGTAAGTCAATTATTATATTGATAACTTAAAACTATCAAAAAAATCCAACTCAAGTTAACTCCATTATATCAAGACGAGGACAATTTCGTCCTCGCTTTGGTTTGACGGCTTGCCTTGGGGTTCAAGCCGATTGCAAGCTGTCATTTTAGGTACGTGGAACGAATTTGTGGCAAATCATTCGTTCAATTGGTTTGAAAAATATGGCTCCCAATTATTCGAACCGCTTTCGAATGCAATGTCAAACCAACCGAGTTTTTTCACCGATTGTTTTCATTTTGATACCAATCTCGCTCGGAATCAACTGTCAAAAATTCCGTATAACTCGGAGGTTTAATTCACAACATTTCAATTTCGCGAAAAGAAAAAATATGGGTCTCCTAGTTTTCAAAGTACTATTTATTGAGCATAAGAAAACACAAGGTAAAAAAAATGAAATGTTGTGAATTGTTAAAGAGAAAAGAAGGTTAAACAGTTTGATATTAATTGTGAAAAGAATTGAATCGAAAAAATAGATTTTACTAGACGTTGCGAGCGAGTTAACTAATGCATATACACTCCACTCACTTAAAACCGATGATCAACCCTACCATTGTAGCTCATAATCACCAATGCCTACATAATAATAATGATACAGGTATTGGTTGTAATTGTAACTGTGGCAGACTGGAGGTGGTATCGGAGCATACGTACCTTGGTTTAGTTATAGATAATAACTTCAACTGGGGACCCCATATAAATCATGTTTGTAATAAACTAAGATCCGTGTTATCCAAAATTTCCCTACTTAAATTTAAACTGCCGTACAGTATATTGAGAGTTCTGTACCCACATGTCACTTGCGCAATCAGTTATCGAGTTATAGTCTGGGTAGTCATGGCAGAACATTCAAAACCCATGTAGATAAAATTTATAGATCGCAGGTAAGCCCACTAAAGGCAATTAGGAATACCCAGTTCTGCCAAGAAAAAGATGCGCGGGTTTGAGGCGAGGCTCTTTGAATATAGTAACGTAGTAAGTATGTTCACAACCTCATTAAAAATGAAGTACTTAATTACGAAATAGATAAGTTGCATAATTTGAATAATGTTAGATCACAAAATCTCCGTCAATTAGATTACTTGCCGAAATATATTCTACCTAAATGTTCCAATGTATACGGCAAACGGACATGGCAGTATATGTTACCAAGTATTCTCAACGAGTTACCATCGGAAACTCATAATGAAGTGTGTGCCAACCCCAATAGATGCAAGAGAATTGTCAAAGCATTTTACCTAAACTGTAACGCAGCACAACAATAACTCATCTGTTTAGTTTAAGGATTAAATGGGAGTAACTAGCAGCAGCAGATAAACTGCCGAGTTTTTGCCCGCTGACATAAACCTTTAAATTGTATATTATGAATTTGTTTTCAATAAATAAATAAAAAAAAACACAAATAATACTTATAAATTAACTTTATTGAGGCTTTATTACATTATTTTTAATTAGGTAATAAAAACAAGTTCTTATAACAAAATCTGCATTACTCCAGCAATAATGGATTGTATTGCTCCAGGAATATGAATAATGGATTTAAAAAAGGTAGTTAACAAAAAAACGTAGATCATTTTTTAGTTATTTATTACCAGTTTCTGCCTGCAACTTCCTCCACATAGAATTAGCAATCGACATGTATATCGCTATATTAATATTATATTATCAGTCGTTTCAGTGTGAAGAAAGAACAAACATACACACTCACTCACTGACTGACATCCTCACATTTGTCACAACATTCGCATTTATAGTATTGGTAGGATTGATTTTAAACTTGAATAAATCTATACTACATAATATTATAAATAGCAAAGATTTGATTGTTTGTTTATTTGCATTGAATAGGCTCCGAAACTACTGGACCGATTTGAAAAATTCTTTCACCTTTAGAATCCAACTCATGGCCAGATTTTGTCATGTGCATACTTTATGTTCTTACCAATCGGTCTTAAAAATCGGTTCGGCAGTATAAGCATGTAGAGGTAACAGACTCCATTTCAAATGAGGAGAATAAGAATGTCATAAGCAGCAATCGTTTAGACTGCTGATATAAGATCAATGGGGCGGCTGGCCAGCGCCTGCTGCTGCCAAGCGCTGCCGCTCAAACAGCTGGTGAGCCAACGCTGTAATTCTGCACTCTGAAAATAAATAATACATAAAATTATAACATAAGACACTAACATAAAGTTGTATTTTTATTCATCTCGGGCTGAAACAAATAAATGGTATGATCATCCTCAGAAGTACGTACCTGAAATATTACATTTATAACATTTTACAGGTAACTTAGAAATTTAATGGCTGGAAATTTAAAAGTTCTACTTCTGAGGCGTATTTTTTTAAACATTTTGAAGTAAACACAAAACCATCCGTTTCATACATAATAATTACATACATAAATCACCTATTTATCCCTTACGCGTTATATTATGTGTATGGTCTTGTTACATTAGGATTTGTCTTTCCTGTAAGTGATAAAGGTGATTTATGTATGTATGTACGAATTGGATGTTTTCGCATTAATTTTAAATGCTTAAACCCAGCAAAGTCAACTATTGAATGTTGTGCTAAGTTGTATTACCTGTAGATACGGCATGCAGCTAGTCATAGTCGGGGTGAGGCGCCACGCGTCGGGCCGCCACAGAGCTGCTGGCCATGTCCGGCGACGGCTACTAAAATGTTAAAAATTCTTATACACCGAAATTCGATATTCGTAGTTCGTTCGTAGGTTTGAGGGGAAAGGGTGTTGCTATCAAATTGTCTACCGCTGTTTTTGTTGTATAATAATAAGTATGGGACTAATTATAATTCGTGAGAGAAAATGATTTTATGGTACGGCAAACAAGTTTGGAAACTGTTCCGTACTTCTCATACCGATGCACTGGGTGCTTTAATAAACCACTGGAAGCACCACACATTGTATATCAAATGCACTGGATGTTTATACACTAAAAGAAAGAATCACCAATCGTATATGAGTTTAAAAAACAAACGCTTATTTCGAACATTTCTGACACGATGTGTTCTATACTAATCTATTTTCGTGAGTATAATGCTTACGGAACTGCTGTAATCACTCCAGGGTTAATTCATTATTGTATTCTATCAATTTAACTATAAAACGCACAGTAAAGCAATTAAACAGAGTAAAAAATGTAAACCAAACTTACTTAGTTCGTTGATTGTTGGATTTGTGTTGGGAAGACATTGTCAAGATGTCTTTTTTTTTAAATTAAGTTTGCGTTTAGTTTCGTTCACACTGCATTTTGTATTTTAGGTTATAAATGATATTTTTTGTTATTTGGGTCTTAATATTTCAATTAACCAAAATCAAGTGTCTAATTTAGTTATTTAACTGAATGAAAACGCTAGAATTAGGGTCAATTAATTTAATAAAAACCATTCGTCACTAAAAAATGTTTGCAAAAACAAAACTTATCGGTCCATTCAATTTGTTTAGTTTTTCGCGTTTCGATTGCGAGGCTAATCGGAATCATTTTTTACGTAATACCAATGTTTCAAGGCGGTCGGAATCGGAATCACAATCGTCTTCGACGACGAATACGATCGCGAGCGAGTTACGTAATAAGCCTGCCGCTTATCTTATCTCTCTAGCTTCGTTCGTATTATTTATTTAAATATCCACGGGCACATTAGACAGCTGTTAAGTTGGGTTTGGGTTGTCACGTCTTTAACGCGTGGTGTTAACGCATGTTTGACTTATTAGTGTTAAATAAATTTTATAGACACACTATTGCTCGTGATGTTTTCATAACGACCTGCGATCGTATTTTTTTTAACAACTTAACTCAACATTGACCAAAGCAAAGACTATGTTGATAAAAGTAAATTGGGGACAAGAGAGCACAAACATAGTTAATTAACTATATTATTATAATTTAAATGTTTTATTAATAACATTCTAAGTCTTAAGTTAATTAACGTAGAAACAGAATTAAGGACTTAATTATGTCATTTCGTCTGTGAAAAGAAGAAAGAGACAGATATGTTATTTCTTGAATTACGTTTTATTATACCACACGACTTCGATAGCAATAGCTTAGAACAAGACATACAGTGACATGACTTACGACTAATACAAATTGCATGTGGCCAGTATAGAACTATTATAGAGGTGGGCCCCTCCTTTTATAATTATTTTATTTTAATATTTAGTTTTTAATTTAATAGTTCAATTTGTTTTAATTCCATTTTGTATCCTATTAAATAAACATATTTCTACTTTATAGAGGTTTACAATCTCAACACAAATATTTATCATATTTGGCTGTATAGGCTTTATTTCTTTATCTTTTCTATATTGAAAAACCTAGAAGAATATTAAAAACCCATTTCAATTTTTTGTATGTGGCAACCGAAAAAAAAATAATCTGTCAATAGTGTCAATTCTGACATTGACATTTTCTTTCTTCATAAGTCATAGTTTTATTTAAATAAAACACCTTGTTTTGTTTACATTGTATTGTAATTCAAGTTTAAAAGTGACCGGTTGCCATAAATACAAAGAATGAATGAATGAATGTAATTCAAGTTAAAGATAATCCAATTAAAGACTTCTCAGTACATTACGTGACTTATTTATTGTTCCAGCAATAAGTTGTTTATTAACAATGACATCTAATGTTCTCAAACCGGACTTGATCTGGATAGAAGGAAGATGTTACAGAAGTACCGATGCGGCAGTGGAACTAAATACTTTTCAGGAACACAGTCTTTATGAAAATGGTACGTACTAAAAGTGTTTATTTACTTATTTAATATTATTGTAAATTATTTTACAACGAAAGAATTTTATGTATTTAGGATAACATTTTTGATGCCTTTTGCAAATGATGAAATTTGGTATATTTTGTGTAACTAATTTCAGAAACAATTTACCATGATGAAGATGAGTATGAAGAGGATGATGACATTGAGATAGTGACTCTTGATGATTCGCGTTACAGCACAAGTATACATGTTTCAAAGTATGTTCCTGAAGTATTACCCACTACTACTACTACATCTATTATTACTTATGAATAAAAGTTCAAGCTTTATCATGGTTGTACATGCAATATATTAATTTCAAATAGGGTTTGGATACTTGACATTAGATGAACTAGTGTATTTGCTGCATTCTATATCAAATTTGTAGTTAATTTTAATTTTAATAAATTCAACTTGCATGCTCATCAAAAAGATATTAGAAAAAAAATACAATTACAACTACATACACACATACACATACATAAATCACATCTTTATCCCCCACGGGGTAGACAGAGCCCAAGGTAACAAGACCTACAACAGGCCATGTTTAGTAAGACACTGAGGGTGTAGAGGTGGAAAGTGGAAACAAAACTAACATTTAAGAAAATAACATTTAAGCATAATCTGAGGAACACAAACAAAATCGAACTACCTATTTAGGAACAGAACTGGCTATGGTAAAAGAAATATTTTATCTGGTGTGGTTTTATGAAATGAGCAGAATGATTGTCATACTAAGATCTCATAAGTGTTTTATGTCTAATCATTAGACATTAGATTCTAATGAATAGTGACATAAATTACTTTATCTACATGCATGTCATAAGTTTTCTACAATACTACCAAAGTTGGGCGTTGTTTAGATAATTTCTTATCTAGATAATTATTTCAAATAAAATAATTTCAAATAAATTTATTTGAAGATAAATTCAATCACAAATAGTGTGTTGACAACTTTGAAGATGACTGACCTCGTTTGTTATTGAAGTAAGCTTCACTACATAGTATAAAACAAAGTCGCTTTCTCTGTCCCTATGTCCCTATGTATGCTTATATCTTCAAAACTACACAACAGATTTTGATGCGGTTTTTTTTAATAGATAGAGTGATTCAAGAGGAAGGTTTTTTTGTATAATTCTACGCAGACGAAGTCACGGGCAGAAGCTAGTATAATAATAAATGTATACAGAATGTCACATCGGGTCAAACCATCACACTGACATTGCTCATTTAATCAGAAAATAATATTCTAGTTCTACATGACTGTACTACTGACATTCATCTTTTATTTAAAATCCCAACTAATTTATCTAGATAAGAATAAAACTGATCTAGATAAATTCAAAATAACAAATGACGGATTATTTAGTTACTTCAAATTTGTGCTTGTGCTTCAAATAAAAGATGATTTAGTTATCTTCCCGGTTTTTCGTAAATAGATAATTTTTGCCCAACTCTGAATACTACATGTATTCACATCAAAATACATTAGGTATCAACTTTATTTTCTGTTCTTTGAAAACATGATTTGAAATGACTGACTATAAATTTTTGTTGTATTTTCACGGTTTTTTTTTCTTTACAGACACTACATAGGGTCTATAATTGGCAAGAAAGGATACACAAAAAGCAGAATTGAACATGAAACTAAAACTGAAATTAAGATACCAAGGCAGGGGCAGGCTGGGGATATTACTATTTTTGGGTCTAATGCTTCTGTAAGCATTCTAAAAAGTACTAGGTACTAATGGTAGTAGTAAGTATTGCAATTTAAATGATTATGGCTTGTACCTGTTTCAGAACGTGAAAGCAGCAAGGCGCAGAATTGATATGATAGTTATGTCCTCAAGAATGAAACAAAAGCCAACACATTTCATTTCAATTCCAATGAATAATGCAGAAATTATGAGCAATTTTTCACGGTTTCAGGTAGAACTACATATATTTTTGCTGATTATGGCAAAGAAAGAAGTATAATTGATTGATTAAATGCCAACTTACCAATTTGTCAGTTCAAATCTGTCTGCTATTGAAGTATAATATGTCAATTAACATAAACTAGCTTGAAGTAACATACTTAATAGTGCACTATTTTATACTTGTTTATTCTTGTTTTCTTTAGGGTTTAGGTAAGAACTCCTAGTTCACTAAAATTTAAGTAGGCCAGTATAATTTAGTGACTAAATTATACTTGCCAACCTGCTTATTGTTTAACTTTTTAGCCGACTATGGCAAAGACAAAGCAGGGTTATGATTTTGACAGGCTATATTGATCTTAATTTTATTTATCTTTGAAGGAAATCATTCTGCGTGATTATCTTGGGCGCGGGTTGGAGGAGTCCATTTTTGTGAGACCTACTAAACTACATATAACTTTGGGAGTAATGTGCCTCATGGACAATGAAGAGAGGATGTATGCTTCCAAGGTCCTTACTGACGCAAAAGAGAAAGTTATCATGTTAGTGTTATATGTTGACTGGAAGAGATCCCTTAAAGGGATAAGTTCACTTTTGTACACATGTGTCTCAATGTTTGTCTATTGTGTTAAAACCAACAGAGGCTAACAGTAGTACTGTTAACCGGGGTGACTTCGATAATTTTGGGGCTACTTTGATCGTTTTAAAATTGCTGTAAAATCGATATTGTCCATATGCGGTGAATGTTTGGCATGTAGACGCAAAGGCGATCGATGAAGCCATCGATTGGAAGCATTAAACGCAAATAAAAATGAGTGATTTCTTCATTGTAACTACTTATTAAAGTCGCCCCGTAAATCAAAGTCACTGCAGTTTATGGTAGTCAGTTAGAAAAAAATATTGTTTGTAATAGTTTCCAAATCAGTGCTTTGCTTAGTGTCGCGAGATAGTTTTGAAATGTTGTATTACCAATAGAGAATTTTCATGCTTTTCGCAAGATTATCGCGATGTAGCACTAATTTAATAATTATTTCAGGCCAATCCTGCAAGGAAATTTGCCGTTAAAAATTAGAATGAAAGGCTTGTCCTATATGAATGATGATCCTAAAGACATAAACGTTCTATATGCGAAAGTTGAAGAATCTGATTCTAAGCCTGGAATTTTGCAACAGTTAGCTGATGGAATCGCGGATTACTTCAATAAAGAAGGTAAGAAATGCCTAGTAAAGGATTGTACTACGCGAAATGAGATAATTGTATTATGATCATTCACATACTTACACTGACGAGCAAAAATAACGGCTCGCTTTTCATGCAAATTTGTATGGGGTGACCCGTTATTTTTGCTCGTCAATGTACACTGGAAGGGATAACAAAGATTCAACGCCTTAATTTAAAAGTTGATCCATAAACTTACTTAAGCCTGTGACAACACGAATCAGTTGGTGATTGATTTGTCGATGCCTCATTTATCTTGACGGGCACCATTGAGAAGGGATCGATTTCGGTTCAAAAGGAGTAAAAAAAATGCAACAATTAACTCGTATAAAAATCTCCCTGTAGATACAAAGTTACTTTCAACTCTACTATGAATAACGCTAACAAAATAGAATGAAATTGTATGTATCGACATAAGCCTACGAAAAATTACGCGATCTAGCGGAACAAATACTATGATGCAAGCGTAATACGACATTGATACACTTCGGAGCGTATCACTTATCCAGCCACGCTGTATTGTTACAAAATAATTGCTCGAATTAAGACTGTAAATCTATTTGTTTAATTTTGCATTTATAGTCCATTAAATTAACTTAACGATCATATATTTTTTTACTAGAGTAAAAATAATTGTTAATTAGTCCAGTCCTCATCTGTGCCGTGGCGTACGCTCCTTACCCTCTTAAATCTTCGCCTAGTTGACAAAGTGATTTAGAGTTATAATTTTCCTAAATAACGCGCGTCATGTAAAAAGAACGCTGGTAAAAAGCCCCTCTGCTCATAGTGTAGGTACCTACTCATGCGCATGCACCCCCTCTCCACTTTCTTCCAGCGTTCTTTTTACCTGACGCGACCTATACTCGCATTACAAATTCAAAACAATTTACTCCTGCTTTCGAGTGGTATATCCACAAATGTGATTTCAAAGATCATCCTTGAAAAGTGGATGAAAATCGAGCTGACCGATTTTACGTAGTAAAATTTAATATTGTTGTTTTCGTGAAAGTAAAAATTTATTATTCAGTACGCGGAAGCATGTCGGGAAACCTAGGCACTGTCTGGTTTAGAGTCACTACTTGCCCTAAACGAAACAGGCACTAAGGCAGAAAACTAGAGTAGTTAAGAGTGTTTCGCGAAGGGTGATTAAGTGAAGGATTCAAGTATTAAGTTAGGACATAGTAAACATATGGCCTTTATTTTGTTATCAAAGAATCTCTGACAATAGCTTGTCAGATGTGAAACAAACATGAAGTACGAAATTTCTATTAAAATTATAAAATAACATGAAAACCTGAAAATAAAAAAGATCTAATTTTATTTTAATTTCTTGTCTGCGACGTATAGACCGGAATGACTGTTTTAATTAAGTAGTGGAATGACCAAGGCGACGGTATTTTCATACCTTTGTAATATTCGTTTGTGTATTACGTAACATAGTTTCTGGTCTTATTTAAAATTTGAAATTCCATAATAAACACTGCCAGCTTCCAAGCTAAATCAAACGTAGTGGTTATATTCTCTTTGGCTAAATCGTCTAAAGCGTTTAAAGGTTTGTGCGGCTCTACCTATGATCTATTCTATATCTTGCGAGCTCGTATGATGTAAGCAAAGGGCTATAAAGTTTGGTAAGCTTTCTCACACTATCTTTAAAATAGTGTCAAATTTTGAACACAATACATGATTATGTATATACAGGGTGTCCCAGAAACCGACGATAACCCGTTAAAGGCTGATAGACCTACTAATTACCTACCAGAATATCATATTTTAGGTTTAGTAAAAATGTTTTATTTTTCGAGATATTGTCATTTTTGCAAAAATCACGATTTTTCTCCCTCAGTTGAGTTTTTCGTCTGCCACACCCTCAAATGACCGAATTTAGTTAATCTGATTACTGATAAATATTGCAGAAAACATGGGCTTTTAAATGTGATATTATTTTCTTTTATTATTTATTCAAACTTAGATGAAAAACGACTTAAGAGACAGTTTTCAGATATTTTACTGTTTCATCCCATAACTTTGATCCTCCATGGTATAAAAAAAATAACTACGCTAAAGTGGCACTGGATATTAAAAACATGTCTAGCTAATGTAGTTTACAAAATGGTATAACACTTACTTATTTGTTTAATAATTTCAAATTTACTGCTATTTCATTACAGAAGAAGCTCAAATAAAATTGAAGTCACTACCAACTACAAATTAAAATAAAATGAAATATTTTTAACAACCCAATTTTACACAGCCATTTGACATAAAACAAAGCAAATTCGATTTTCAAATTCGAATTTAAAATTTTCAAACTACTCGAAATTTGAATTCAACTTTACCAGCCTTATAAAAACAATAATTTTGCCGTCCTCAGACTAAATGGCTGCTCACTTGATTAGCTTATTCAGTAATGAAATAGCAATAAATTTGAAATTATTGAACAAATAAGTAAGTGTTATACCATTTTGTAATCTACATTAGCTAGGCATATTTTTAGTATCCAGTGCCACTTTAGCGAAGTTATTTTTTTTATACCATGGAGGACCGAAGTTACGGGATGAAACAGTAAAATATCTGAAAACTGTCTCTTAAGTCGTTTTTCATCCAAGTTTGACTAAATATTAAAATAAAATAATGTCACGTTTAAAAGCCTATGTTTTCAGCAATATTTATCAGTAATCAGATTTACTAAATTCGGTCATTTGAGGCTGTGGCAGACGAAAAACTCAACTGAGGGAGAAAAATCTAGATTTTTGCAAAAATGTCAAAATCTCGAAAACTAAAAGATTTTTATAAAACCTAAAATGTGATATTTTGGTAGGTAATTAGTAGGTCTATCAGCCCTTAACGGGTTATCGTCGGTTTCTGGGACACCCTGTATGTATAGGTGGGCACAGTTAATCCAAGATTTAACTTCGTTAATATGTTAGTTAAAAAGTTAACTTCGATAATTGCTCGAGCGCAAAATTTTCGAAAATTTAACGCAATTTATTGTTAACCGTTAAAACTTAACCAAAAAAACAAAAACTAGTCGAAAGAAGAATTAAACACACATTTATTTAATTCGATAATAAAGTAGGTAGAAATAAGGCTACCTACTATTGATCGTAATTTTGCATTAGGTGCATGTTCCCTTTCATAAAAATTAAAAGATTAAAATTGACATCCATGATCGTTTAGCCATTATATAGCCTGTAAAATATCTTTGCCCGTAGAAAAAAGACGTTCTACTGCAGCACTAGATGGGATAGCAGTGTAATATTAAATACAACGACTAATGTAACGGACCAAGTTAACGGAAGTTCAATTTAACGGAAGTTAGTATAAGAGCGTTAATATTTTTTGAAGTTAACTTAAAAGTTAATCCGTTAAGCAGATTATTAACGTTAAATAACGTTTAACGGGCCCACCTTTGTATGCATACATATACAACGATCTGTGTCGAGAGTAGCATATCTATTGCACAAACTGGCCACGAAACTTTTAACCTAATCATCAAAGGTGATCGCGATCTATAAACCGTAAAGTACATTTCTAAATTAACCGTGAATAATTGAAAACTATTCCTTTGAGTATTTACTAGCTACCTGTCCCAGCTAGGCTCGAGGTAGCTGATGCCATGCGCAGGGTTAAGTCGATTTTACTTACATAACGACTGCATTTTACTTGCGACTTGTTTTCGATGTTATCTAACAAAATACGTTGTTGTTATTGGAATAGTTGATGTGGAAATAGGTACTCTATGCGTTACAATGTCCGGTTTTCCTTTTTGCGTGTGAGAGGTTTCGCGAAAAATAGTCTGAAAATATTTGCGTTGGCTTTCCGAAGCGGAAGTGAATATAATTTTATTTTTAGGTTTAATGAACAACGATCACGGGCGAGAGAACGTTAAACTGCATGTGACACTCATCAACTCTAAATACAGAAATCAACAGTCCAACCAAGATGTTAGAGCTGAAAAGAACAACCCGAGAGTGTCATTCGATGGGTCGAAAATCCTCGAGAGATTCGCCAATTTCGAATTCGGTGTAATGGAGTTCCGGGACATTCATTTGTCGCAACGACATGCCTTCGGCTCTGATGGGTTTTACCAACCGACTTTTGTTTTATCTTGCACGATGTAATCAAAGCGAATAAATGAGTTCAATAAACGTTTTTATTTCCTTAAACAAGAGGGGGGGGGGGGTTTGTAACTTACCTATAGGTTTTAGATGGCTAGTGAAATGATTAGCATAGTAAGAACACCTAGAGGAAAACTACAATTCCGCAATTTTTATGAGCTAAGTCGAACAGTCATTCCTTGCTAACATTGTAAGTCTACCAACCCGGCTAGCACGAGGTACAATTCTTTTTCGCAAATTACAATAACAAACTTTGAAACAATCTAGCTATTCCGACTTTTATTTTTGCTTTTCGAGTGGAACATTTAATATTTCCATAAAGATTTGAGGAAATTCATATTTGAGAACGAGGCCGATGTTCTTGCATGCCGCCTTTTTTATTTCAAATTTCAATATAGTCTACAATACAAAGTGACATACATAGGCAGAGTTTTATTTCCTACGTGACTGTGAAACGGTAGAGAAAGGCGTGCTAGGTTTGAGTAAGTAAGATAAGTACTTATATCTATTTTCATCAGTAGCTTTTAAATAAGAATAGAATTGTGATTAACTACGGCAATGTAACACCATTAATAAACCAATTAACAAGTTCCACTCAGATAGTTAGGTGCGTGCGTTCGTGCGTTAGATTCAATTGCACGATTAGCGCAAGAGCCTGAGGGGTGACTGTTAGCTTTGCCAATCAGTAGATATGCCCCTTTATCAGTAGGTACCTTCCTGGGCGGCCGAGCTAAGCTCGGTGTTTCCAAAACTCGGAAAAACGCATTTCCTCAGAGATGAGACGTAGTTGGATCGAGTTTTGCCCCCAAAATAGCAAATTTCATCAAATTCGTCGAAGCCGTTTTCGAGTCCCTGTAAGAAATAAATAAATATACAAGAATGGCTCGTCTAAAGATAGAAGATTGCATTAGATAGTAGTCGAAAAGCGCATTAAGCGATAAATCAAAAAATATCACTAGTGAACCGTCCTAAACAAACAATATCTCACGTTTTGATCTTTTGTTGCGATTGTTAAATTTCGATAAGTGTGCCTTAAAAGCAGGCGAGGAAACACAGACTGCTTATTAAGCCTGGTTAAATGGCTTCAGGAGGGCGCGTGGTCCGTGTTACCCTCAAAGACTGTAATCCCGCGCGGGCTTATTCGAGTTTCCGGGCGAATGGTCTTTATCGGCCGGTTTCCCAGTCGCGGATACGAAGGACTTAACAAGGAGCTAGAAAATTTAAACGTATCTAGCACATAAGGTACTCGCATAGAAGTGGTAGTTTGCCGCAAATTAGGCTTAGTTCCTGTTAGAAAAAAAAAAGTGGAATATTTTTAATAGTACCTACTTATCTACGGTACCTAAGTTTCAGAGATTATCACCGAGCACATATACAAGTAGGTACCGTACCAACACCAACAAACAAATCAAAGTTTACCTCGTTATAATGCTTAGTATACCTACATAGATATTTATATGAGGTTGAATGAGGCAGCCGTCGAAATGTTCTTAATTAAGTACTTCGACGTACCTATGTAATTTTTTATCAGTACCTAGGTAATTTTCTTTCCATGCTCTAACGTGATTTAACTTTATCATGGTAGAAACTAATTATGACCACAATTTTCGTTTCTGTGAGTGATTTCGAAGAGTGGCGACATATTACGAATGCACATAAGTACCTACCTACCTAAATAGCTAACCACTTTTTTTCATGTTACATGCCTTACTACACCTAAAACAAATGTGATCAGATCAAGTGTTAAGTACAGTTAATTTTCGCGAGCCTAGTTGGTATGCGCTCCATACTTGCTCTATATCTTCTAGGCGAAGATTTTCCTAGCCTTCCTAGTTCTGCGTCATAGCTGGCAGGAAGCGCCGGGCGGGGCGGCACGGCACGGCACGGCAGTAGCGCCGCGTTGCCTACGCGACGCGCCCGCTCCCGCCGACAGCCACGGCATGCCAGCCACGAACACAGTGCACACGGACTAAAGGATTATAGACAAGTTTTACTGTTGCATTGACGCGGTAAGTCCTTATAAGTACCTGCAGTAATTTGCGTGGTTATTTTGTTTCCTAGTAGGTACCCAACTTTAAAAATTAACGGTTGTCTTAAGTATTGAGTTTTGTTTATTATTTGTGATTTTGAAATTTCTTTTGAGAAGTGAGACAAACCTACCTACTTATGCACCTTCGTGTTTTATTTTACTGCATGAAATTAATTATGATAATCGTTATACCCAATCTCTAACACGCTTAAGTAGGTAGTAGTAGCTCCTGTGGTAGTAAAATATTGAAATCCCGATGAATCGAAATCATTTATCAGCCTTTGGTTTGTGTTTGCATAAGCAAAGACCTAAAAATACGACACGCTGTAATCCTAAGTCGGAGACTTTGGTAGTGTAAAGTTGGTCGGAATAAATGTGATAACTGGGAATGAATAACGAGGAAAAGGGGAGTCGGTGCGGGTCGTATAACAGTAAAATAAATCGCGGCCTCGAAACGTAAAAAGAAAGGGCTCCGTTTTTTCCTTAGCCCCGCTTTTTGGGCAGTAAAATATCGTAATTTCCAAGGCTCATTAGCGGCTGAGCGTTGAACAAAAGTTAGTTAAACATTTTTACTCAATTAACGCTGTCTTCGTTGCTTCTTTATACTATTTCGTCCGAAGCATTTTTTTTAATAACATCGCGTTAGAAGATTAAGAGCACTGCAAACCACCCCCTTTTCTTTAAGGAGATAGAGTTACAAAATCTCAAATTGCATTATTTCTTAATACGGCTTCATGCGTATAAGCCTCTCACTGTCTCTCTTTGTTTATAATAACCAATGTAAAGAGAATAACGGACGCAATAACATGAGAGGGTTTATCAATTATGAAGCGAAATATGAACTTCAATTTCACAATGAAAGACAGTCATCCCGTAGACATAATTGCGCAATACAGGCTTAGAGATTTTTATAGTTGTCGTAACAGTTTCGTATATAGCAATGTGTGTAGAGAGGATGTAAATAACCTATGTAATATTATTAATACCTTTAAACGATATATATATATATATATTTATTATCACTACATAGTATAAAATAAAGTCGCTTTTTCTGTCCTCATGTCCCGATGTATGCTTATATCTTCAAAACTACACAACGGATTTTCATGCGTTTTTTTTAATATATAGAGTGATTCAAGAGGAAGGTTTATATGTATAATACATGCATAATATGCCGTGCGAAGCCGGGGCGGGTCGCTAGTATATTATAATCGGAAATGGCTCCAAAGATTTTCGTGAAATTTAGTATGCAGGAGGTTTCGGGGGCGATAAATCGATCTAGCTAGGTTTCATTGAAAACGTAAAAAAAACAGCAAAGCTCGGTCATCCAGGTACTTATACTTAGTTCAAAAAAGTAAGACTTAGTAAATTATACTAAAGGTATACTTGTACAACGAGCACAGGCTATCATCATTCGCGCAGCTAAATGTTGGCTACGTGCAGGATCCAAGAGTAATGACTGCGCTAAAGCTGACCTGGCGTCCTTTTGTTCACCTATAGAGAAATATTTTATATTTTCTCACCTAAATTCTGAGGAACCCGGGTACAATTGAGAGTCCTTAAGTGACGTCAGTCGTGATCTCGCTCAAATTACAGCATTGCGGAAGATATTCAGATACTTCTGAGCCCCGAATATTCACGTGTTTATGTCTGCTGAACTTATCTCGGCTTCATGGTATAAACTTATGTTTCATTATTGTTTGCTTCAGTTGGTTTATGTTTTGCACATGGTTTTTCTTCTATAGTTTCAAAATATTTTTTGATGAAAAGAATCCCAATGCATAATTGTTTTTAAACCATCTCTTTTTAACAGTTTTATTTTCACTGCTATTTATTTACTAGTGATTGATTTGACTTTATCGCAATGAAAGGGTAGCAATGAAAGTTTAATGCAAGTATCTACGCACGCACCTAAATGTATAATTTATATGATATACGGGGTTCCCTCAAAAGCAAAAACGAACCTTAAAGGATTATTTGGTTTATTTTTTCATCTTTTTCGTTAATTAATAGCAACAAAAGCGTCGATCACTTTAGTCACACCATAATACATACGGGTCACCTGTTATTTTGTCTAAGATATGAAAATGCACGTCAGTATCGGTGAGAGAGCTGTGAACAACAAATCAGCGTTATTTTGTGGGTAAAGCTTGACCTCACACTGACACTCCACATTTATCATTAGGTAGAACAAAAGACTTCAGCTCTCATAATGAACCGCGTGAAACTGATGAGCTTCCGTGGAGAGCCCGAGGCTAAATTAAAGGTTCTTGTGGCGAGGGAAGTCCCTCGTAAAATGTTGCCAAAATAAAATGATAAGTCCGACCTATTGACCAATCGTGCAGTCAGCGTGTTTACAAACAAGTGCTCATTGATGGGCACTCGGGAAACTTCGTTCGCTGTAAAAATAAGCCCACATAAATTGGAATTGGTTTAGGCTGCGCGTATGATAGCTACTGCTTCACATTTTAGTAGGTACCTCAATAAAGTAGAATTATGATATTTATGATATTTATGATATACTAGCTTAGCACCCGCGACTTTGTTTGAGTGGATTTTACATTAAAGAAAGTGAGGTTTCTTTTGCATTTTGAATAGCGGGTGAAATCAATAAAAAGCAGCCGAATGTGAGCCGAAAACGCACGTTATAGGTTCCGTACACATTTAGAGCCACCAAAAAATGACTTTGTACGTAGGTATATAATAGTATCTATCCTCAGCGGCAAAAAATGTGGCCCTCACATGAATGCAATACGAGTAATTTTGTATGGAGATTGGACCAAATTTTGTAACATATGAGAAAAACGTATTTTTTGCAGACCAATATTTTCGGACTCTTTTCAATAGGTAATACTTGTGATGTGAGGCCTAACTTTTTACCAAATTTTATATTTCTATATCAACGGGAAGAACCCTGTAGGTTTCGTTTCCCACTATTTTTGTATGAAAATATACCTTCAAAAGCTGGTCCTTTTCTTTTGATCGCCTAAGTGTTTTAAATTAATTTCAATGATAGAACACAGAATTTGAAAAAACATAGAATGTACCAGTTGCTCCTCTTCCCGGGCACATGGTAAAAGCCCATCGAAGGTATGGGCGTAGGAATAATGTTATAGGCGATGCGGCTAGCAACCCATCACTATTTTGATTCCCCTTTCCACCTATACGTCCACAACCATGCTAAACGTGGCCTTTAGGTCTTGTTACCTTAGGCTCTTACGTAAAAAAGTTAAACTTTATGTTAATTACTAGTTAGACTTAGCTTAGTTCACCAATCAAACTAGAGTCCTCATTGTTAAACCTACTCAGAATCACTATAGCATTCATTTCTTTCTGCCAAACGGCGTGGGATGAGGGTAGAAAGAGATAGCCTCAGTCTCACTCGTAGCTCCCAAGGTTCCTTGAGTACGGCTTGCGCATAGCCAACCACAGATTCCACGTAGCTCGCAGCCTCTGATACAGGGATACCCGTAACTTAGTTTCAATATATTTAAACCACATAAGAAAAGCAAGTTGAATTGTGTCCCAATTTACCTGTGCCAGTTATGGCGCGTTCGCCGAGGCGCTGATAAGCACCGCATTAGTATTCACAAAGGCGACGGCGGACTCTGCGGAGTTGGAACCTACTCGTTCCAGCTCCGATTCCACCCACTTATCTTGTACGCACCCAGGGCTGCCGTTTGTTCGATTCTTGTAACCTTTACATGGAATTTGTAATCGATTTCTTACATGATTGGCGGCGCCTGATTGGTTGGTGATTGGGTAACGATATGATGCGAAATCAGTAGGTACCACCTACCAAAAAGCAGTAATATACAGTGTGTCTATTTTCTTAATATCGTCAAACTTCGTGTTTCGTCTGTTGTCGGGTTGCGATTAGTTGCACGTTGCTCAGATTGCTATAGTGACCGCATAATGTGTAGAAGAATATGGTTATACAATTTTCCGATTGAGGTACAGCCTATGTGTATGTATTCGAATTCAAATATGATTGAAATTCTGACTTATTGTCACGACTTAAGCACAATCATCGTACAAAACTGTATTAATTGTATTCAACTTCGAATTTCAAAATCGTTCGTAAGAGATAATGAACATCTCAGACAAATATTTAGGAACGGAAGCCCTGCACGTTTCTATCTGGGGAATGCCGTAGGGGCTTATATAATCAAATTTCTAAGCAATAGGTAAGTAGTTGCTGCTCCTCGTGTTGGTACAATTTCTAACAGATTTACTTTACATTATTCATTTTGCGTAAGTAAACGGGTATTATCTTCACAAAAGTATATTTTACTCAATAGGTACTTCAACTTCGTCGGCGCAGAATTTTAATTTGTATCCCAGACAATTCGACACTTCCAACAATTATCGTTATATTTCAACCGAAACAAATTGACGTACCTAAACATTCTTCGTGAATGACTGTACCTATCTAAGCTGAAAACCGTATGAAAATACGTTCAGTAGGTACCTATACCTACCCAATTTTTTAGCTTATAGCGAACAGACAAATCGACAGACGCGGCGGAGAACTTTGTTTTATAATATGTAGTACATACATACACATAGACAAATCACGTCTTAATCCCTTACGGGGTAGACAGAGCCTAAGGTGACAATACCTGAAGGCCATGTTTAGCATGATTGTGGGCGTATTCCTTTCCTTTCCACCTATAATATGTAATGATTAATTATATTAAATACTAAGTCTTAACCACATAACTTAAAATTAAGAATAGAAATGCTACGCTTGCTCGACCCGCAAAGATACCTAGGTGTGCCAAAAGAAGTCATTCATTTATTTTTCCTGCTCAGACTTAGACGAAGTTAATTATTTTAAAAAAAATTAGGCAATTCCGGATTTTATGGCTTAGCCATAGCTTAAAAGTGAGTATATATCGTAGTAATTAAGAAAACATGTGAAACATAAAACGTATGGAAATTAATAACAGGAGAACTAAACAAGTAAGGACATCGATTCTGAAAAGAAACACAAACTATGATATTTCTATTTCTCTTAATTCTTTGGTCTTAAGCAATAACATTTCAATTTAGAATACTACGGTACAATAGGTATCTGCCAAAATGAACCAAATTTTCAATACTTTGGCTTCAGACGGTGTTCAATTAATGTCAAGATTATACCTCTCGGGAAGTATTCCTATTATTTTGACTAACGCACCGGTAAGGCCTCCCCTCACGCCACTCCTGGGTTACAATAATGTCATTCGGTCACGCAAGACTGCTATCGACTTTAAAGTACAAATAAAAGTCATTTAAGGACAAAACATAATCTTGCCGAATTCCAGCTTAGTAGTGTAAGTTCCTTGAGGTCCCAGGTTTGATCCCCGATCGATACAGTATTATGTATGATGATGATGATGAATGTTTGTTCTCGAGTTTTGAGTAATATGGATGTAATTAAGTTTAAGATAAGTAAATACCTGTAATTTGATTTTTTGCCAAATTACATTGCATGCAGACCCGTACAATGTCATAAAACAGTTAACTTGGCCTTTACCTACGCACTAGCTGTATACCCTAACATCAAGGTGCACAAAACGCCATCATGCGCTTCTTTTCTGTTGCTGATGGAGCCAAATGGAATCGAGTCGAGTATACGGCTAGTCCAATAAGATAGCGATCTTAGTTGAGAAATTGAGAAAACACAAACATTAAGCATTGTTCAGCAAAATTGCGACTAGCTAAAAAGTGGCAGATTAACTGACGGATATAGAGACACTGGGCTTTTGACTACATCCACGAAACTCTAAAAACGACATAAATGGTAACAAAATCTCATTTAGAATTAGGTACTAAGAAAAATTTATTGCCCGAACCAGACAATGTCCATGTCACATCGTCTGGCACTGAGTTGGGCAAAGGAAATAAATTAAGACTTTTTCAAGGGAATTTGCGACTTAATGCAAATTTGTCTATGGATGGTGATTCAGGGTCGATCTGTGAGGGGGCGTCTGCCTCCATTGATAGGCGGTCCTTCTCCCACATCAAGAGGTTACTCTAACCATCATAAATAGAGCTAGCCGAGACGACAATTCCAAATTATAAGTACCTACTTAAATAAATAATTTTAGGGATCAGATTGTTATTGATTTGTAGACTCTATTATGATTTGTAGACTAAATTCTACTGATATTATACCTCTATTCCCTAAGATTTTTTGATTAACTTTACGGGAAACAACAGAACAAGCTTGTATGCATTGTTGGTAATCCAATAACGACTTACATCGATATTTAAATTAAAATACGCATTACTCTAATTATTAAATTATATCTCACTAGAAACAACACATTGATGTTTATATTAAAATGTAAATCGGTTACCCGGGCCGGTGCGCGGCGTACACTAGTGTAGGTATTTAATTTAACTGAGAACGATTACGTTGGTTTCTTATTTATTACCCCTTTCAGTTGCTACGACATCGCGCGAGTCCTCTGGCCTTCATCCTTTCCTAGATTAATCGGCAAATACGAGGACATTTCAAGAGCGTGTATATTTTCCAACTTCCTTAGATGTTCAATTTTGTCCATTACTTTTTACTACATGCTTTTATTTACATAGTTTCACCTGCCCCTGTATCTATGTATCTGTAATCTAATTTTGCAAGTAATATTTGACACACTTCTAGTGGTCGAATTGATCTGAAATTTAGTGTATATAAATATACAAGATGGGTGACGATTTAAGTGCTGTCGACAAAATGACCCCCGCAAAGTAACGCCTGTTGCAATAAAATAAAATGTAACTACATTCAAAAAATAAAGTTGGTATCAAAATTTTGTTTTCTAACAAAAACAAGTAAGTATTCTAGTAAGATAAGTAAGCGCTTCGTATTAGTCTGAGAGAGCTCTATTTAATAGCTTCTGCTTCAGCAGTTGTGCATACTAATTACTAGATTGACATTCTGTAGATGTAGGTATCTACAAGTAATTAGTGAGTAATTAATTAGTTTTGTTGCTAATGCTGGTTGCCTGACTTATGTATATGTATTACAGTACGTATAGGTAGATACTTATCGTAGGTATATATTTGTGAACGTACCTACTAGCTGCCGCCCACAACTTTGTCTGAGGAGAGTTTAATTTATCGCTATCCCGCGCGTACTATGCAATTTTTCATGATAAAAGTTATCATTAAATTACTTAATACAAATTTTGTATTATAATTACACATAAACGGATGACTCACGTATAAAAAGTCGGGGCGAGCGCTCCAGGAAGAAGGATTACGAAATAGTCCGAAACATGTCGAGCATCATTCGACTTTTTATACGTGAGTTATCCGTTTATGTGTAATTATGACACGGTAGTTTCATGTCGAAATTTTGTATTAAGTAATCCAGGTTGTAAATATCTGTTTGCCAAATTTAATCGAAATCTGCTCCGTAGATTTGGCACTTTGCGTATGGTACGTACCTGCCACACACACTTTACTATAATTTCTATTTTGATGCATTGTTTTGCTACTTGGAAAATAACCGGTCAAGTGCGTGTCGGGCCAGGCGCAGTGTAGAGCTCCGTAGTTGCCTGTCACAATAGGCGTATATTATGAACATAATTATTATTTTTCATTTTTACTCGATACCACGGTTTCAAGTACTTTTTTTAAGTTGGTCGACTGTTACTCGTTAAATTAGTAAAACCAACCTAGCTGTGATAGTTTTCCTTTATATGTATTTCGTTATATGTGGTAGGTCCTCATGCATTTTTTCCTCTATCCAAATACAACTGTTTAGTTCTAACGATAATTTAACGATAACGATATTTTAAGCTTAATATTTCGTAAATGAATTGAAAAATATTTTTCCCACACCCGCAATATTTTGGAACGACCTTTCCAACACCCCAAAATATGGGAAACGACGAGAAAAAAAACATCCCCACTTTACATGTAGTGAAGGTACCCTAATTTTTTTTTATTATATATTTTATTTGACCACTTTGTCGGTGTAGTTAATTTGTACACCCATACCAAATTACAGCTTTCTAGTACTAAGAATATCTGAGCTAAGACGTGGACATACAGATGGACGGACGGACGGAAATAGCGAAACTATAAGGGTTCCTTGTTGACTACGGTACCCTAAAAAGGGAGATTAAGTCGCACCCTTCGTGGAAGAAAGACGTACCTAAGTCCTATTAAGACTTAACAGGACTTACGTCTTTCTTCCACGAAGGGTGCGAAGTATTGGTTTGGTTTTGAATGTGAGGGATAACTTTTCAAAGCAAATCACCATTAGCGTTTCTCACATATTAAATTGTTAACTATATGTAGGTTACCTATTTATCTGTTAAGTGATAGGAATAGAACAAACTATTTTAAATGTTTTTCCAAACAACCCACAATCTACACTGTATCACTTTTTATTTCGCTTCTATTGTGTTAATCAATACCTTTGATATAATTTTTCCTTTAATATTATTCATCAAATTACGTAGTTGTGTTCATAAGCGAGTCGCTGGATTTGAGATCTATATCCCTACTGTTAACTTTAGACCTTTTCAGTCTGACCTTGGAGTGAATAACACATTTACATAAAGCTACATTATTTAGGTTAATTTGAAGGAACAGGAGCACACGGCGAGATTTACGTTTTGAAATTCCACTTATGAGTGCAGAGCTCATGAAAAATTTCGCATGTTCAAAGTTTATTCCACAGAGAGCAATCCACTCTCGCTGTGCAGCCGCCGAGGCCGCCAAAGAGGCTATTCTTTGTTATGAAAACGCCTCCACTGTGATTGCTTTTAGTGAACGTGCCAGCACCAGGGTACGCATTGTCTTTTTTCCATTATTATGTGTGGATTCGGGGGTTTTATATACGTGCTGACTTTGTCTTTGATTTTTACACGAGTCCTAGATAGCACTTTTAGAATCCAATTTGCTGTAATGGCTGCTCTCCAAACGGAAATGTTTCAGTGCCTAGTTGAATGTCCAATTAAGAAAACATTAAGATTATATATGTAAGTTTACATTTGGACCATCTTTTTTCTAACTCTCTAGAAATGAAACCATAAGGTCCCGTAACTTAGTAAAGAAATCTCCTGATTTTTTCCTATTTAATTTCGACTATAATTATATTCCGCGAGAATATAAAAGAATTGAATAGGAAAATAATTGCGACGTTTACTGTGAAAACGCTCTACGGTGGACAGGAATCAAGTTGGTAGTACATTGTTAGTTACAAACAATACCTTCGTAACAGCGACCTAATTAGAACGCCCGGAGACACTTCCCTGTGGAGTGGAAAACTAGAAACATGATGACACAAAACACGAGAGTTCTCTATTCTCTATGAGGCACATACCTACATAAATAAAGCTTTTCAACTATAACCACACTGTTACCAACTCTAGAAACCTGTAGTTCTGTTTGTTTCTATTGAGAGGGCTGGATGACCACGCAATCTTCAGCGCAGAGGTGATTTGGATTTTGGAGTAGAAATAATGAACCAACAACGTTTTAGATTACCACTGTATATTACTCAGGATATAATAGTAGCAATCTGCATTAAGATTACGATACTTAATCTAGATATTATAAAAGTAACAAACGGGGCACAAAATATCAACCGTGGCCATATCGGAAGGAAAACAAGAAAAAGAGAGAGCGAGCTGTCAAACTCGAATGACAGATGCGCAGTGTTACATGCATACAATATTCCAACACTTCCCCTTATGCATATAACACAGCCACAATTATACAATTATATAATGCAACACTTAATTCTAGCTCTACATGCTGCTCTACATTTAGTCTCTACATGCTCTCTACATGCTGCTCTACATGCTTGCTCTACATGCTGACTCTACATGCTGCTCTATATGCTGCTCTACATGCTTGCTCTATACATTTACTAAACAATCATACTATATGATCTCTAACACAGAGCTCATAAGTAAACATATTATGTTTCTTTTTGTTCAGGGGTTTAGTTAAAGCATCTGCTATCATCCTATCAGTACTTAAATATTTAATATTGACAAAATTGTTATGTACTAAATCTTTGACAAAATGATGACGCAGATCAATGTGCTTAGTGCGCTTGTGACTATACTCTTTACACTCCAACAACTTGTGTGCACTTTGGTTGTCGTTATACACAGTTATAGACTCCAAATTTAATTCACAATAAATCTCTGACAGAAAATTAGCAATGAAACGCAAATCTTTACAGACATCACTAATTGCCAGGTATTCGGCCTCTGTACTTGAAATATCCGGTCTTGGACAAACAGAGAGATACATTTAACATAAACACCCTAAAAGTTGTCTATAGTTATACACTTTATCATCTAACAAATTTAATACATTTTGAAAAATAGGGCTATTCAACTTATATATTATATAAAAGTCATTAACATAAATTGCTATTACAATTAACTCTTTGGCATTCCTTAAGTAATAGACACAGGGTTCACTTTTACTTTGTGTAAAATTATTTTTAGTTAATAAGTCATTTACCTTGCAATACCACATTCTACTTGCTTGTTTAAGCCCATAAATGCCTTTTTTTGCAGCAAACAGACTTTTTCTTTACTATTATTATTATCATCACAAAAACCCTGAGGCTGTTTCATATAAATAACCTCATTTAAATTACCATTTAAAATAGCAGTATTTACATCAATATGGTCAATGTTCAAATTATATTCATTTACTAAACTAAATAACAACCTCATAGTGGAGTGGCGTACAACTGGGGAAAATGTATCGTTATAATCAACCCCTTCTTTTTGTGTAAATCCCCTTGCTACCAATCGAGCCTTGAACTGCTGGGAATTACCTGAGGCGTCGCATTTAGCCTTGAATACCAATTTACATTTGACAATATTATTATTATTAGGTCTATCTACTAATTTCCAGACGTTGTTCTCGATTAAAGCGTTGTAGGTACTCACGGTTCATAGCCTCCACCCAATCCTCACTGTTAGGACTGTTTATAGCCTCCTGGTATGTTTGTGGCTCATCCAGGAGTACATCTTGAGCAAACATAGATAAGTCATAATCATTATACCTTTTTGGTGGTACCAATCGAGTACTGCGAACCGGACGAGAACTGGCCGACGAGCCAGCCTCAGCTTCCCCTTGAACTGACGCCGCGCGCGGCGACCGCAACGGCTCTACACCTGCGCCACCCGCCGGACACTCAGCGGAGCCGTCCTCGTCGCTGCTTGTTTCACAAGCATCTGTAAAAATAGATGAATTATTATCACTATTATTTAACACAGATTTACTCAAATCAGTATCTGAATCATTATGACTGCTCATTTCATTATTAATTAAATTAGAATTCAATATGTCACTGGAATAAACTTTACCATTTAATAAATTAGGACTATTCAATAAAATAAATTCATTATTATTATTTACATTATTTTCAATACAATGTCCATTATTGAAAAATTGCTCTTCCATAAATATGACATCACGGGATAAAATAATCTTTCTGGGATCTGAAGGATCCGCCAACCTGTAGCCTTTAGTGGTCTCAGAATAACCCACGAAAATATATGGCTTACATTTGGCATCCAATTTTTTTCTTTTTACACTAGGGACAAGTGCATATGCCTTACACCCGAACACTCTGAGATGACTAAGGTCCACTTTGGACCCGGTCCATATCTCTTCTGGTATACCTCCATTTAAAGCAACTGTGGGAGACCTATTTTTAAGATAGATGGCAGTCATCACTGCCTCTCCCCAGAAATGCTGAGCAAGACCTGACTGCTGAAGCATACTTCGCACTTTGTCCATTAATGTACGATTCAAGCGCTCAGAGACAGAGTTCTGCTGAGGACAATAGGGTACCGTAGTTTGATGCACAATCCCCTCTTTACGTAGAAACCCAGAAAAAACTCTATTTACATACTCCTTTCCGTTGTCACTTCGAAGACATTTAATTGATAAACCCGTCTGCTTCTCTACTAAATTTTTAAATTCAATGAAACGTTCACATACCTCCGATTTATTTTTCATCACATAGCCAAAGCTCTTCCTGGAGTAATCGTCAGTGAAGGTGACAATGTAGTTCGCACCACTCAAGCTGCACACCGGCAACGGTCCGCATACATCGGAATGCACAAGCTCCAGAGTCTTGGTTGCCCGCTTCCCTCCATCTCTGGGAAAAGGTTTAGCTGCTAGCTTCCCCTCAAGGCATGGTATGCATTCCTGCAATACTTGCCCGTCCTGAAACATACAACCATCCACTCTGTCTCTAAGGATGTACATACCTTTTGTACCAAGGTGACCAAGCCGTTGATGCCATAATTGTATAGATGGCAAATGAGCAGCAACTGCGGCTCTCGATGATTCCTGCCTGCATTGCAGGAACAAAGAGTGCTCCTGTTTGTGTAAACTACTGTCCCCACAGTTTCCATACAATTTATAAAGTCCATTATCATTGGACGCAGACATAACAGGTTTATTATTACTGTCATAAATAAAACAACCTCCCGAGTTGAACACCACTCTAAAGTCTAGATCAACAACAAGTTTACTTACAGAAATAAGATTAGCAGACAATTTTGGAACAAATAAAACATTACTTAAGTTAAGTACCTTGTCTTCAAGCTTCATGTGGACCACACCAACACCGTCACACTTAAGTCTGTCATCGTTTGCAACCGACACAGACGAAGAAGAAGTTTTCTTCAAAGTGGAAAAATAGTGTTCCTGATTGCACATATGAGCTGTACAGCCAGAGTCCAAAAACCAGCAACTGTCTCTCGCGAAAAATGCAGCAGCCATACACTTGTCATCAGTTCCACACTTTTGCTTTTTATCTTGCTTTAATTTGAAGCATTTTGCCTTTACATGACCTTCTTTGTTGCAATAGTGACAAGTAACTGTTCTTCTAGTAGCATAGGCCGCTTCCTGAAGCAAATGTGAAACTGGAACATGATTGCGCGATTCTTCTTGAAGTAGGCGCGATCTCACAAGCTCGCTAGATACAGAAGTCGTCAGACACGCCGTTGACAGGTTACTCACCAGTGAGTCGAAGTCCTTCGGCAGACCACTAAGCAGCAATTCTGCAATCTCACTGTCTTCTATTATCTTTCCAATGTCCGCTAACTGCTGTACTAAATTCATGACGTAATCTATATAAGTCACCATGCTGCCAGCGTACTGCGCCTGATGAAGCTTACGCAAGAGCAGCACCCGTCGAAATAGCCCCCGATCCTCAAAAATATCAGCTAGGTTCTTCCATGCTTCTCGTGCAGTCTGTGCATTCCTAATGTACTGATACAGGCTCGGTTTCACACTAAGCGCGATGCGCGCCAGCGCGCGTTGATCACGTGCAGCGCCCAGCGCCGGTCCCGTTTGGTCAAGATCGGGATCCACAGCGTCCCATAAGCCTTCTATAGTAAGCAACATGCGAGTTGAGTATTTCCAAGTATGATAGTTACCACTTCCTTCCAATTTCTCAACCGCGTGCGCATGGGCAAGCATAGGCGCGGGCGGCGCCGAATCCATTGGGCTGTTCGCGGCGTTACGTTCCTCGGTTCCATCCATTACTCCTTATATAAATCCAAACCACAATGGCCCTGGGCCCCAAAACCTATTGAGAGGGCTGGATGACCACGCAATCTTCAGCGCAGAGGTGATTTGGATTTTGGAGTAGAAATAATGAACCAACAACGTTTTAGATTACCACTGTATATTACTCAGGATATAATAGTAGCAATCTGCATTAAGATTACGATACTTAATCTAGATATTATAAAAGTAACAAACGGGGCACAAAATATCAACCGTGGCCATATCGGAAGGAAAACAAGAAAAAGAGAGAGCGAGCTGTCAAACTCGAATGACAGATGCGCAGTGTTACATGCATACAATATTCCAACAGTTTCCGACACCTACAGTATGAATGCGACGACAATACGGTGTTGGGTACGTTGGTTGTAAGTTAGGGAATGGAAATGGACGGCTCGTGTACGTATTTTGTATTCATATCATTCCTTTTACTTGCACTCGTTAAGGTACTTTAGGTTAACGGTCGTATAGCTCTGACGACTACGAAGTAAAACTAATGCGCTACTTCAATCCTAGTTTTTTTTTAGTGAAGTGAAAGCTCTTATGAGCTTTTATGTTATTAATTTTGCTATTATATTGTGTGTGTATTTTTGTTTGTTTAAGTAAATATATTAACCTGTTAGCTTTCATTTTGGATGTGCCATCCTTAAGTGCTCGGACGATTGTCTGATTTACATATTAAGTTTTAACATTTTACGAGCTACGGAACGGATGACTTAATGTTCAATCCACGAATCTCGAAGTTGTTCTTTGCATGGTTGAAGGAAATTGGCTCGAAAAAGCTATTAGGTATAAACTTTTTATACCAATCATGTCTCTTCTAATATCAAACTTTGTCAATTCACGTATTGATCATAAATGATCCAAGTTTCAAAGGAAGCTTCCGATTTTAAGTAACTAATGTGCTCGTTAAAATGAGCGTAACTTTCGGCCTGAAGCTGCTTTATGCGGTCGCTTAAACCTAAAGAACACCCGACGCTTTACTGTGAGGGGATGCTGGGATGAATACAATTTATTCACAAACTCGTTTCGCTCGCTATTAAATGTCAAGAATGAAAGCCATCTTTATTTATTACATTAAAATGGCAACGCTCAACTATCGGTTAATTGACTGAAAATTAATTCTTGGAAAGTAGCTAAGTATTTGATTCCCGCAGGGATACTGAACACCGGGGCGTAATGGTGGGGTAGGACGCTCGTAAAACAAAAGAGACAAATACATCAATTTTCCGCCTCCGTAAAGTCAAATAATACATTTTGCGAGACAAAATATTTGAAACAAGGCAAATATGTAGGAGATAAGTTGTGATTGAATGTCACGTAAGGGATCACTACCAATAACGTTGGAAGTTTTCCCGGGAGGAGTTCCTGCGAGGTCACTCTCTGTCTAAGTACGTTTCTACAACACACTGCTGTATTGTGTCTCACGATCCTTAACTTAGGTATGTACTTAGTTCCTTATCATTAGACAGATTTCACACAATAAGCGTAGGTACTGATATTATATTTAAGTATTGTGCTCTTAGCCCTGACTGCGGACTCATTCTGCTATGTGATGCTTTTGATATGTGAATGTGTAAAATGGTGTATTACAGGTAAGAGCTGTAGATGAGAAGAATTGAGTACCTAATAATTTGCGGGGTGGCACTTGTACCTTGATAACATTGCGTAATTTATTTTGTTAATATTATTTAGTTCCATGATTGGACTCTACATTGCAATTTTATTTGATTGTTATTGTTAGGTATCCTTATCATCATCTCCAGCCTATAAACGTCCCACTGCTGGGCACACGCGGGCCTAGCGCGGATTGGGAACTTCACACACACCATTAAATTGCATCGCAGGTGTGTGCAAGTTTCCTCGCGATGTTTTCCTTCACCGACAAGCTCATGGTAAATTTCGCACATAAATACCAAAAAACTCAGAGGTGCGAGCCCGGCATTCGAATCCACGACCCTCTGCTAGTGACGCCATAGGTCAAACCACTAGACAACCACGGATTGATAGCTATGGGTATTGCCAATCGAATTTCTTTTAACGATTTTCGAACGAACGAAACAAATTTCAAATAAAACAAAACCCGCCAGTGTTTGCTGGCGCTGTAATTATACGCATTTGAACTGCTATGATTTCAAATAAAAATATTGTTGTATCATTACACAACTGGACTAATGTCTAAAATATAAATTTTTAATTTGGTTTACTGTTGTTTTTTTTTTTTTCTACTTACCTTGTTTTTTATTGTCTCGCAAAAGGTGAGAAAAATAGAGTATTCTCCTCGGAGATAAAACTGTTTCTGTCTTGGGTGCGCTTAAATGCTTCGCTCCTCTCAGGACTCAATCTTAATTGCGCTACGCTCAGGAATTAAATATAGACTCCTTCGCTGCGCTCAGGATTCAATATCGAGCCCGTGACATAACACAGTGCTTTATCCCCTCGGTGTACAATATACTATAGGAAAACGGCACCCTTTTATAGAGAAATTAACGGGACCTGGACAGGTGCACTGAACACGCGGAGAATTATATCATTGACATGAGTGACATAAAGCCAACAAGGAAAGCTTATCCCGTTTTCCATGTACAAACATTTGGCCTACCGTTCCGTCTTGAAACAAATTGTGCGACCCCCAAAAGATAACAACCCTCTTGCGGCCTTTTGTGTTAGGAACGGGAACTGTATCACTTAATTTGAACTGTGCGTTAGTTGGAATTTTAACGAGAACTTTGTTGCGAGATTTCGCGATTTCCACTCATGTTTGTTTGCTAATCTTGACGGTAGTAAGTTTCTAGCTATTTGATTTATAGGTACCCACACTTAAAACAACACAAATCTAATCAAATATTTTGGGACTGGACTTAGAACAGGGCACGTCCAATGTTGGCAATTAAGTTTTCTATTATAATATTCCAGTTTGACATTTTGAAACTGATGGTTCCCTATGTGCAAATTGTAAACTACCTATGTAGGATTGTAGGTACATAAATACGATATTTTTATATAAGTAAAACCAATATTTACAACGAGCGGTATTTATTGGCTTTTACCAAAGATTGACCGACGTAAGAAGGCAAGACTCCCTTGTGATTAATTACGTTACGTGGGGGTAATGACGTCACTGAAGAGCCCAATGAATCAGTCTGATCTATAATGCCGGCGCAACATGATAAATAATATTAAAGAACACCGAAAAAAACTCTACATTTATACATATTATGTTTATGATCTTACCTACTAACAACGCCCCCTTTTGGCCGCTTGGAGAGGCAGAGGAAACTTCTTATATTCCTGAAAGCAGACTGAAGCGACATCTACAACTTTCGTGCCTCGGTTAGTCAAGCATGCGAAAGGAAATTACGCCTTTCAGGTAGAGGGCGCTAGATTGTCGGAATTGTACTGAATGAACAAAAACCAATAGATGTACGTGAAGGTAGCTATGTATAGAGCAAAAAGCAATAATGCTACTAGGTAGTAAGGATACCTAGTAGATATACAGAAGCGTCCAGTGGGCTCATTTTCGTTTTGTTTGAGGGTGCGGTTTTTCTATAGACTTGTAAAGAAACACTTTTCAGGCCGAATCGTTCGTGGTCTTTACTATCATGTTATATACCTTACCATCGGTCAGTTTAGTATTTAGGGCTTCCAGTATTGAAGCTTTTTCTTGAAGATAATGAACTGAGTAAAGCTTATAAAAAAATATCGTCAATTGTCTTCCATATTAAATTGTTTATACAAAGCCAAAGGTAAAGGTACTATATGTGGAAAGCATTTAAGGAGAAGCAAATACTTACCTCATTTAACGGTCGTAGAGTAACACGGTATCGATATAATTTTTAGTATTATAGTATTAAAAAATTGATGTTACGAGTTATTATTGTCATCCAGCACTTTATTATTAAAGTTTCGTCGAACCTACACACACACACCTGAAAATTCTGGAATTACCTTAAAGACAAATGCTAATCAATTGCCTTACAAGATTTGAGTTGCATACATACTCGTACGAATACTAAATAGCGATCCCATTACTAATAATGCCTATTTGTCAAATGCAATGCATCGAGCACGGCATATGTAGGTCACGAGCCCTGCACGTGAAGTCCCGAAAACGCCGAAAGCTGCATTTGGTGAATCTGCAAAAGCCCAGTAGCTCCCGGCTGATGCGCTGCACGCTCTGTTGAATCGCTTCGTCCGGTTTGCCACACATTGTTTGCGTCAATGATAAAAATACACATGGTGGATTTTTGGTTGTATTTTGTATGCTTAGTGTATGTTTTGCGTCACAAAATTGGCATAGAACGCGTTTGCGTTTGAGACGTTATTCGTGTCAACTAATTACACTAAAGGCTCCAGGCCCTTCAGTTTATATTGGTTGCACTGTAAAAAGGACACATTATTAGTTTAATATGGTTTTTTTGCAGTCGTAAAATCTATGGGATGGGAGGATTTTATTAAGAAACGACAAGTTTAATTATAATCTTATTTCAAAATTGAATACTTAATTTCAAATCACTCGTGCACTCCGACTAGAGCTGGATGAAAATCTCCGTCATAAATTTGTCTTGAACAGTCTTACAGTAATTTTAAAAAGGTTGTAAAAACAGATAAATAAGGTAAAATCGCCTTAGTGACTTTATCTTAAAATGGAAAGTTAAAAAAATCATCGTACACTTAGCGGCGCGGGCGCTACGGACGGTGCTACGAACGCGGCGTAGCAGTTTCGTAGCATGCTTCGTTGTAGAAAACAAATGAAGAGTTTGTCCTCTTCGTTTTATTTATGTGAATTGCTTGAATAATTGGCTACATTTTGGAAGCTATGTTATGTGGTGGTACATAATTTTCAATTTCCGTTTTTGTTGAATCTTATTTAAGACAAGACAAAACACATCATGTAAATACCATACTTATTATACCAAGGTTTATGTTGAAAAAAAAAATACAAATCGTTGGTGCTTCAAGTACTATTTTAATGGCAACCGAAACTGGTCACTCAAACTCACAAACAAATGCACAAAAAAACACATACACAAAGAAAACCTTTTAAGGATAACAACGGCTGTCTTGTGTCTTGTGTCTAGCTAGTAAATACTCAAAGAGATTATCACTTACAAATTCGAAGTATACAGTCGAATTTCTGTAACGATTCGAATTTGACTTTTGTATTGATACATAAATAAAACATCGAAGATTCATCTGTTGTTCGGATGTTGTCTGTGTCGGGTCGCGGCGGGGCCCTGCACCGGGGCGGCGGCGGCGGGGGCGGGGGTGGCGGCACCACGCGACCATTTCGCAGAGCCAGGCGGGCGGGCTGCACGTCTCGACCCCTGTACTGCTCCGCCCGCGCCTCCCCTGTTTCTTATACTATAACCTCGTTAGCCTAAGTGACGTAAAGCTTTATACTTACTCGGAGCTGTGCATACCGCGCGTGGACCTCTGCGACTCGCCGCCGTCCGGTGCAGCCAGGACTGACGGCACACACGAGATAACCTTGCTCGCTGCATTTATTATTCAGTGACTGCGCTAAGCTATAGCCAGGATGGCGCCCTTTACAGGTATGATTCTTAAATATACAGCCGCTTCAGTGTGATACTGTAATCTGAAAAAAGCTCTATGCTAACTAATGTCTCGCTCCGTGAAATACGTACGTGGTTCTATCACAACATATGTGTCGGTTCACATTACTTAGCAGTGATGTGTTATAGCTATGCTTATAACTAGTGAGCCGTACCGTGCTTAATTTTATAAAATGTTTTATGGCCTGGTACAGAAACACCCCAGTTACTCATACTAATTTTTCTTTACATTTGCCGAGGTTGCCTAACGCGGCTTGCGTGACTTGTTATTTTCACAACGCACAATGAGATCTAAATTGGGACTAAGAAAATGAAAAATGATTTTTATTTGTGTGTTAGAAAATTAGCTGCCTTATGGCTGGAACATTAACATCGTTTCCCTGTAATTGAAATCAGTTATACAGTTTTTTTTGTTGTTATAGAGCGAGTCGCATTGGGTCGTATGTAGGAATATCCGTAATGGGATCGCAAAACAAGCTATCGAGCAGTGTCGGTAGTGCGGAAAGGGCCACCGGGTGCTCGTAAGCGCTATTTACGGCGCGAACGGTTCATTTGCCGTCGGTCACTTTATTGCTAACATGAACTTTACTTAATTCCTGCCCAAATATCGGGGTCATACAAAACATACAGAACGGAATACAACCTTAAGAAAATTATTTCATTGCACAGAAAAAAAACAAAAAGGCGACAAGTTCAAACCAAAAACCTACCTCCTTAGACTCTTCTTAGGTACTTAGACTTACTGTGCTTACCTTGGTCCTTAAAAGTGATGGCGACTGTATGGCGACGAAAATGTTATAAAAATAATCAAGCCATTAAAACTACATAAAATGCTAAAGAAACTTTAGAGTTATTAATCTAAAATACCGATAACAATGCAAATGCTTGGTGAAAATAAAGTACAATAATGTAATCTAAGATAGCAATCATCCACCACGATAGTAACATAAAACCCTAGACGGAGCTAGATTGCCCCATTATTAATCTGCCCACCTATACACAAAAAGGCAAGCAAAATGAACTGCTATCGAAATCGGCATGCACACTTGGTAGGTATAGTATACAGAATTCGGAACGTTCATTGGACATTAGTTTTAAGTATTGGAGATACTGAAAATATCATGGTTTTAGGTCGACTTTCAAGTGACTAAAGCTGGGTAATAGGTACCGATACCCAACGTTATGAGAAGACATAACATTTAAATAACTATACCAAAACATAATTATAGAAACGAATCTAGCCGTCCATTCCGTGGGTCATCAAGATCATACTCTGTCGTGACAGTATGAAAAATCGAACTTAGTTATGAAATCTTGTAATCGAGAGCTATCACGAGCATGTGAGGGCTGTGTAAGCCAAGTTCTGTCTGTTACATTATAGTCTGGCTTATTGACTTCACCGCGTTTCAGAACGTTTTTTAGACCGATGCTGACTAAATATTATACGTATTCGTTGCTGTAAGTAATGCTCGAATCAAAGTTGTATCATTACACTGTAATGCTCGTGGTGGGTACTCTTAATCACTATACAGTATAAAACAAAGTCGCTTTCCGCTGTCTGTCTGTCCCTATGTATGCTTAATCTTCAAAACTACACAATGGATTTTGATGATAGATAGAGTGATTCAAGAGGAAGGTTTATATGTATAGAAGCTAGTCTATACATACATATAATAAAGCTGAAGAGGGTCGTAAGTCAGTACCTACATCGAAGATATTCAAAAAAATTTGGCTGGGGATACTTAGAATCGACAACAGAGCACGTTCCGACAGTTTTTAGAATTTTTGTCTGTTTATCTGATTCTCTGTTTGTCTGTATATTTGCGAGCGCATCACATGAAAACGGCTGAACGGATTTTGATGATTTTACTAATCTATTGATAGGAAATACAAAAAATGGGGCTTGGAAGTCCACTGAAAAGGGAGCCTATCTCCATAACTATAATTACTAGTCTTGAAATTTGGTATACAAGTAGGAAATCATAACTGCTGAAAATAAATTTAAAGACTTCGAAATTCCCGCGGAATCGGGAGACAAAAGGAATTTATATTATTACTTTGAAATCTTATCTTATCTTCGTAACTATTATTACTAGAATTTTTAAATATGACATACCAGTAAGTAATTGTGATATCTGAAAACTGATTTCGCTGATTTTGCGAAATTCCCGTGGGATAAGAAAAAGAGAGTAAAGTAAACTTGCTAATATAGTTTCTTGGTATTTGGCAGAGATATTGCTTGATGATCAAAGAAGTCCACCACAAATGGATTTTCCAATTTTCCCACGGGATAAGAGGACGGTATAGAAAATATAGACTTTGTATTTAGTAGACATGTTCTTTGAAGATCGCGTAGGCGTTGTAAAAAGGGATTTTTCGAATTTCCCACAGAACAAAAGGATGGGATAAAAATAATGGAAATGGGTGTCCATGAAACCGGTTTATTTCGTTGTGCTAGGTACTCGTAGGTAGTACGAAATCCTTCGTGCTAAAGTACGATTCGCATTTGGCTGGATTTTGTACATTTTCGATGGGAGAGAGGAAGAAGTTTCAGCGTAAATTTAGATTATGCGCAGACGAAGTCGCGGGCAAAAGCTAGTATAAAGTATAACTACATAGTGAGTTTATAAAGTATATCCGGTTTTAGCCCGTGTTGAAAAAGGTCAAGGTTTGTTTTTCTATATGCACATTTTTCATCTACCTACACCTTTGAATAAAACCATGGTTTAACTTCCAACAGCTTATACTTGAGTAAAAGATTTGAGTAAAAGAATTTATACAATGCGATCACATTTAAATTATCAGTAGGATTCTCGGGTCTTCGGGTCATCGCCTGTGGCACATTAAGGTCAACTGAATGAACGCACATGGCGAGACTAAGGGTTTCTATAAATAAAGTGTAAGCAACTAGGTATACCTGGATTTCCTCGCTCTGCTCCTACTCTCCTCTATGTCAGCATATTAAAATTTTATACTTCGACGAAACCATCAGCATAACATAAACAAAACGATTCCCGCCGTCCATTCCAACAAAATGGTCTAAATAATATACGAGCGCTACAAAACTCGGTGTGTTTGTATTATATTAATTGCCGTTACATAATTAATATTTACAACGCCGGCTTTACCGAATGCAGTGTGTCCGTGGTTTTTGAGGTGATCCATCATTTTGGGCCATTACCGGGCGCGAAGGCGGCGGTCACGCACTCCGACACCCGCTCTCGTCCTTTCTGGAAAATTATAAGACGTTGTGCATAACACTCGTTATTACATGGGCGTCTGGCAACTCTGGCACAAACGTTTACCATAAAGTTAGTAGGTAGGTACACATGTCGCGAAATAATTCGATGCTTATTTATATTTATGATTATGACAAAATAATGCTAAGATGCTCCTTTTGTTTAATTAAGACGTGTACACACATGTCATGTATTCTAATAAAAAAACAAGTGACGAACGATTTACAGATAACTTTGACTCTGTTACCATTATCATAGACAGGCACTGTTTGATACTGACGCTGAGCTATTTCATATTTCATTATGTCGATAATATGGTTAATAGTATTGTTTGTACCTACATCCTTTACACCAATCTTAAGCAGACTGAAGTGTCAAGTCGAATATCAACAGTCAAGGGATCACTTGTTACTCAACAATTTATCTTTAAGAGCCATCGGTTGAGAAAAGCCAGGAGGCAGCAAGAAACCTTAATAAATTACCAATCACTGTAACTCTTTCACTTCGATAGAGATTTTATCTGGCTCGTGAAAAATGGAAGTGGAGGGTGAACACTCCGGAGGACGGTCGCATGGGCCACTAAATGTGTTTGTTCTTTCACGATATCTTAAAAGCTCTTCAAGTGGAGTAATAGTCCATCGTCATGATCACTGACCCTTTTCAATTACCGCTCGTCAGCTAGGCTCCATTTATTTTATGGTTAGAGGTAAAAGCATTGAGATATCCACGTTCAGTTCTCGTACTCTACTGTAATAGTTGGAGTCCTTTAGTAGGATCGGGGAAACTAGAGCAAAGTTGGCGAACTTGCCGATATCTAAAGTTATCCGTTATTTCACTTTACCTTCACACCTATATATGGAACACCCAAAATATCCCGCCTGCCCGTTTCGGATGAACTCTTATGTACACATATAACGCGGCATAGACTGAAGGGCCGCGTCCGCTGGTGTAAGAATGTCTCTATATAAATATTTAATACGGAAGCGGAAGGCAGACCGCGGGTAGAGACTGCGGGAATCAATAGCCAGCACCATCCCGTCCTACCACTATTCTGTCCCACGCATTCTAGTATAACACGAGTAATATCCACCCTGAGGTATTTCTATCCCCGGGGGTCCGTTTCGGGCTGAACGTTACGTTTATTTACACGCCTCTATATCGCACTACGTACATATTTATCTAAGTACCCCGCGAAGGGACTCGTGAGACGGCCTGGAAGTTTTATCGATAAAGCAACTTTGTACACGCGTTATGTGGGTCATTACGAGAGGTAGCAAGTGCCTCCACCGGAACGTTATTGAGGTTATTTAGTTTCCTGTTCGAAATAATTAACAACAGATAGTTATTGCTTTCTGTCCTCTGTTACTGCTATTTAGGAAAATAACCGATACAGTAAACACGTTCTCTTCCTTGTAAAAAATTGTTATTCTAGCCGCAACATCAGTGCTACGACATTCGTAGCACTTCAAATTTTGTTCAGAAACCTCGCCACGCAGAAATACTCGAGAAACTCGGACCTAGTTCACGCTTTCGCCGTCGAATAAAAGCATTTTCTAGACTAAACGACGAACTTACTCTCTTGATAAGTGCACTGCCTCTACTATAAAAGCACAGTATTCTTGGTATCTACTTGAAAATACTTCTCAGAATTCCATGAAGCCGTTTACAGTTCTTTTGTTGTTATTTATCGTTTCACTTACACAAGATATTCTACTATCTGGTATAATCTTGTTAAAAATATTATCATTTACATAGCGGCCGTCGGCGTCTCGGGTAGAACCTCCTTTGCCGTTGCGTGATGATAAATAGCCCATATTACTCCCAAAGGACTTGGTCGTGTATCTTATTAATATACTTTTCCTCACCTGTTTTAGTCGCTGTAAAAGCTTATTTTTCATGAAATTAATGCAGTATTTCACGACTGCTTGTTTACATGAAATTGGAATGGGGTTGCCGTCGATTGATCAATATTGTATCTTGTCTTGTTTCAAGTGATTTTAACTATAAATGTAGCAATGTGGTGGATTTACCTTATGTGGTGTAATAGCACTAATAATGCTCGTAGTGCATATGTTTATGTAAATATCTTCGGATCTTAGGCGATAAAGAGTCTATAGGCAAAACTGAAAAAAAAAACTGAAACCAACAGAGACCAAAGAGCTAGTAGTATGGTAGCATGCAACTCCAACCTTAAACGTCATCATCAAAAAGCGCCTGCCATACTGTCGCGCCAATCATCAAAATGGATATGATATTATACTGAGCAACAGATAGTCTGGTTCCGTCTGGTCTGGTCTCAATCTAATATTAAACTAAATAACTTTGACGGTTGGCGCGACAATATAGCTGACGCTTATTCGCCAATATTGCGCAGATCATAGAGTACATTACGAGTATGAACAAAATACAATGCTTCCAGTAATTCAGGAAAAGGTAGATGATTTTTTTTTTCATATTGAGATGCTTCGGAAACGACGTTGGTTTAGTAAATACGAAAGTAAACTAAATAATGTAATTAGCCGGAGGGAACTCGATTATTACGATGACCTTCAGTCAATTTTAACATTAAATAATTATATTAAATACTAGCTTTTGCCCGCAACTTTGCCTGCGTATTATAAATATAAACCTTCCTCTCGAATCACTCTATCTATTAAGACGTCAAAATCCGTTGCGTAGTTTTAAAGATCTAAGCATACATAGGGACAGACAGACAGCGGAAAACGACGTTGTTTTATACTATGTAGTGACATTGCTTTAACCACATTCGACCTTTTGTGAATAGCGATATTAAATTAAAACGCCTTTTATAGAGGCAGCAGCCCTTCTATGTAAGTTGAAGCGTAGTTTAGTTATACACGTCAAATGGTTATAACGGGCTGGCTTGTTAGAGATTTCCAGCTTTACTTGTGTTATGGCTGATGCCGTCAAAGCCTTGAAGGTTGCGTGAGTGTACATGCTTATAAAGTTAGCGACATGGTATGCTTCAGCATATTCCATCACAGCGAAAGTCTACGTTCAATATCGAATGAGTTATGATTAAAACGGTTCGAAAAGAAAAATATGACTTTGTTCATTTTATTTTGTGTAAAATACAAAGACTCAGGAAAGGGTAGGTACGTCGTAATAATAGCTGCTGTGTCAGTCGTCAGTCAGCCAGATTTCTACAACAAGTAACGTTTTAGACATAAACTAGTAATTATATCACATATCTTTGTTAATAACATTGTGTTTCTGCAAAATGTTCTTAAAACTGCTAATGAAAACAGTGATAATTTAACTTGACTGAGTCAATACTACACAAGTTAAAGAAAAAAATAGTAAAAAACACAAAGGAAATTACGCTCTTAATCTTGTAGAGCTGGGTTGTAAGCAAATTCAGTACTCAAATTGAACGTTAGTGTAGCAAATTACGTAATAAGTATCACGTAGCAATCGCCGGACTCTTTGCTCAAATAGTTTTATTAATTAACTTATTTTGCTGACGCTTGTAGTAGGTATTCGGTTGTTTCTGGAGCCGGGCAGGGCACCGCGCCGTTGTTTGTTCGCATGAATTTACTGAACAAAGATCGTTACGGCTCTGCAATTAACAATTACAAACCTGAATTGCTTTATTTAGACCTTTGTAACGTGATGTTTCTACATTAGCTTCTGTTTACTCAACGAAAAGGCTATTCGTACAATTTACCTTATTTGTTATTAACGAAGGGAACTGCCGCTATGTGGCCGGCCGGAGGTACACGGAGGCGTTTTCCTGCTAACAGGATTAGTTTCCGGATGTAAGCAAAAAATCAATTTGTTGGCAAGCTACCCTGCGCTCCGACGCGCGCGAGGCGCCTTGCTTTGCTTACAAGACATAAGCCACAATTTGTTTTATTTGTTGTATTTTTAACAATGTTTGAAATGAGGAATACTACTATAATATATCGTTCACATTACAAATGTGATATAGAGTACAAATTATTTATAATTGTAATAATTTTAAATACCTAAATCTTGAGCTTCATTTAGTACCATTTAGGACATTAATTTTGTTTCTAATGACGCATATTTCAGGAAATTTTTGAATCTAACACTATTCACAAAATAAAAAATAAAAATCACCATTCAAAAACTGTTAGAGCTCAATGCAACCTGATCTTATAACTGCAGATTATGCAATAATATTTATTTGTGCAATATGGTTAAATTTGCCTTTTTGTATTTTTTTCACATAAGACAAAATTTTCTCGCTGCTGAGATGAAAAATTCTATGTCACACGAGACCAAAGTTTTTTGAATCTCGTGTCTTTGAATCCTTTGCTGCACTCAGGATTCTAACATAGAATCACTCGCTATGCTCGTGATTCAATTCTAGGCTCCTTCGCTTACTCGGGATTCAAAATCAACACTCTCACCAAAAATCTACTTTGCTCTCTTGTTGCACAAATAACTATTTTAAAATGCTTTCACTGACTGACTCATTGTTCAAACTTAAAATCTTTTTAAAGAATGAAAATAACAGTCTTGCGTTGGTTTATAACCTTTATTTATACATATATATATACTATGCTGAGACGCCGATGGAAACCAAATTGCAATTTAAAACGTACGGCCCGCCGCATTCGAATTGAGGAAAACTTGACTCAGGTGAATGCGACGTAGCTCCGCGAAAGGAGATTAAATACCGTCTAGACTCGAAATCGTTTCAATAAATCTTAATACCGAGCTGACGAAATGTACTTAAGCTATCGCAGTCCCTGATCTCAAAATGTTCCAGTTGATGCTAAGATTAAATTAAAGCCAATTCCTCAGATCAACCAGCCTAGCTATACAATACACTGTATAGAGAATACAATGGAAGTTGGTGAGAATCGTTATCTCGACTTCGTTCTCAAGTTGAAATTAATTAAATCTGCTGCTTATCTAAGAAGTTTGTTATCTAGAGACATAAAATTGAAACTTTTCTGCTCAACCCGAAGAGCCTCCGAGTAGGGTAAATTAAGTAAAGAGGGTAGGCAGGACACGAAACAATCCAGCCTATACATTATTTAGCATTTTTTTGCATAAATATATTTGATGGGTTCTTTTGGGTTGAGTTGAGACGGGTCCTATCCTTCCATTGAGGCGTAAATTTCAATTGATTTATCGTTTCAGTTTACGGATGCGGGCCTTTATAGATATAAATACTCAAGTGAGATCGGCCTCAAGTTCGGTTCGAGTTCTCGTGTCTAAACTCCTACGGAACTTATTAAGTATTACATAAATCATTACTGTAAAATAATATAGTGGAGGACTAGATTTAAATTAAATTTAGAGGGCGCGACCGAATCTCGTCTCATTTCGCTAAAAAATCACAATTTTTGGAAGCTTTTTTTAAGGCCAGATATAGCAAATTTTTAAAGAATATTCGAAAGGTTTTAAAAACAGGAAGTTTAAACGAAGTGCACTACAGAGTAATGTAAACCGACTAGATACAGAGTAAAAGAATTTGTTTTCACGTTTTATAACACGACACGCTCTTTTAAAATTGTTTTTTTTTTTAAGTTTATGCCGAAGTTATCTTTCAAGGCTAATAAAATTATTATAATAAATATAAAAAAAAAAAAAAATTGTAAGTACTTTTATGATACAAAACGTTGTCCACAACTACAAAAATCATCAAATTCAATACTTTTTTAAACGATTATTTCAGTACTTTTTGTATGAAATATGTTTATTACATAAATCAATAGTTATATCCTAACATAAAAATATTTTAACATAAAATGGTTGGTCCTGAATGACTTACTTGACTGACTGACGGATGAACGCACAGCCTAAACCGCTGATCGTAGAGACCTGACACTTGGAGGGTGTGTGTTTTATATGACGAAGGCATCCGATAAGAAAGAATTTTCAGAAGTTCTACCTTTAAGGGGGTGAATAGGGGGGCAAAGTTTGTATGGGACGTTGTGATTCCTTGGTCCTTCAAATTTTGCATAACTAAACATTCTTTAACAGAATTGATGGCAGACGTGTTTCATATTTTCTTGAAACTCATCCCCTAACAGGGCTTAAAAGGGGTAGGAAGTGTTTTGGGGGTGATTTGCTTCGATATTGATATCAATAGATTCTTAGTGCTTTTGATTTAAATTACATTTTATTGTGACACAGTCATGTTTGAAAACCTCGGTTAAAAACTCAATCCGATTTTATTCAAAAAAGGTTGAACTCACATATAAAAGCCTAGGCAAATACTCTTTAAAGTTGGGATGTCTCGAAAGTCACCGTATTATATTAGTACCGCATTTTGAAGGTTTCTAAACTTTAGAGAGGTCGTGCAATTTTTAGAAATTACCTCGGGATAGGGAATAAATGGGGTTTATAAGCCCTCTATCTCCATAACTATAATTACTAGAGTCTTGAAATTTGATACACAAGTAAGAAAACATAACTGCTAAAAATGAATTTCAGGGGTTTCCTAAATTCCCGCGGGTTAGGGAGTAAAAAGGATTTATATTCTTACTTTGAAATGGTCCTATCTATTATTACTAAAATCTTTAAACTTGGCATACCAAGAGGTAATTGTTATATCTGAAAACTGATTTCTATATTTAGAAAAATTCTAGTGGGATAAGAAATAAAAAGGATAATCATATGATTATCCTTGGTATTTGGCGGACATTTTGCTTGAGAATCAAAAAGGAGCATTTAGAAGGGAATTCGCAAATGTCTCATGAGATAGAATATTCGAAGAAATGAATGGATGAAGATGGTATGTCACTTTGACGTTACATGCGCGGACGAAGTCGCGGACAAAAGTTAGTTGAGTATAAAATGAGACATACGAACGGCAATCGTGAATTTTTTTTGACTTGTTAAACGCTCTTGAATGAATCCAGAATTCAACCAAATAAACGTAAAAAATAGAGTTATAACTACAGTTAAGTTAATTATAGTTAAGTAAGTAGGTGAAGAAATTAAATAACTTTCTCACATAATTATGAGAATCATAACGACCACTACCTTAACATACGTCCAGTTAATCAATATCTAAACCGACACGGGCAATAGCGGATTTTGCTGCAAGTACTTTGTCCGCAGTGGAGGCAGGTGGAAAGTGAAACTTCTTTTTTATAGGAATGTTTTATTCTAATAATGGTATGGCTTATCAGGGGGTAGGTATAAACGGATTGAGGTCGGCGCCGCGTGCCTGTCGCAAGGACGAGGGCGCGCCGCTTACAATATCCGGCTCTGATCCGCAATATCGCCCTCTATGGATTTAGGACATAAAATCCAATGATTATAACATAACCCAAAGCCTCAAGCACGGTTTCCTTTACTGGGCTGACGCGGCTAACGGCATCACCGCGTGTTAAAGGCACTAGTGGCTCTTCAAATATTTTGCGAATTGTCCAAACCGTACAGAAAAAGCAGTAAATCTATATACTCGTACCGACCGCTTAAATGAGTCCTCGTCTGCGCGGCAAAGGGGGCCGAGAGCGGTGCGGGCGGCGGGAGCACTACCCGCCCGAACCACTCTCGGTCCCCTTTGCCGTCCTACCCCGTGCCCCTGTACCCACGCGGGCGAGGACTCATTTAAGCGGTCGGTCTATTGTTGGTAGAGTTAATGTTTACCACACAATACTTGACAAGACAGAAATAGCTGTACACTCAATTTTAGATGTGTTTGGCTTTAGCATCGAAGGAAATGGTAGGTAGCACAAATATTGTCGCTTAAGGCAGGCGTCTGATATTGCTTCCGAGAAATAGAATACATTTCGCTGAAAGCGAAAACCGCCTTCGTAAAAAGATTTGTAACACCAAGCAATAATGTTGAGTAGCAATACGAAAACCTGCAAACGTGAAACGATTGGCGAAGTGGCCACAGTAATATCATTAATGGACTTTATTAATTTGTTACTCAAGTACCAGGAACAATTTTCATTGAATGTGCTGTATATCTATCTACATAGGTATATACACACACATACAACAACTACAGTTGTGGATAATGTTTATACCTACCTATATTAGCAGTATGACAACAGCTTATTTAATGACATCCAACAAATAGAAACCGTCATTATTTTTAGTAAGCCGATTCAGGTCAGTCAATGATGGCGAAGAGCTGATGAGAATGGAGCTGCATAAAGAAGCGTTCTAAGAAAGAAGCGAATCTAAGCGTTGCTCGACAGAACTTGATTCAACATTTAAAATATTTTTTTACCATAAGGTGCGTGTGCAACAACGTGTCGCATGTTCTCTTTATTTATTAGTTAAAAGTTTTATAAAACATGCGCCTATGTTGCTAGCTGTGAGTAGGTTAAATTTAATTTAATTTCATATTAATGCACTGGTATTTTTAGAAGAAGATCTAAGCTTTATGAAATAACATGACAATATATAAATTGAGAAAACGAGATAATGTGATGCGCGGCGCGACGCAACTACGGGGCCCGGTGATTAGTTAGGAGCGACGCAAACTCGCAAACTTTGCTCCCTAAGACCTTTCCGTCTCAAGTCTTGACAACATCCCTCGAACTTTCAAGGGAAATACCTTCCCCGAACTTACCTTCCTGTCCATTAGCACACAATACATCCAAAGATTTTAATCAAATCAGAGGTGTGATGGGAAGATTTTCCTTGTTTATTAACGAAGCATTTATTTATTCCAGGTAATCATGAGGATCAAACAGGTCTCCGAGAATGGTAACGTAGCCGCAGCCAACGGACACGAGATTCTATCTCACATCAACTCTGATAATAGAAGTTGGCTCGTACCCGCTAACGGCGGTTCTCGAAACTTTTGTAATAATACTGGCACGACGGGAAATTTTCAATTTAATTCTACTTACAATAATTCAAGTGCTGCGGTCACTATTGACTTTTTTGAGAATAGTAGGAGTGCACGAAAAAGTAATGTCACAAGCGACACCTCTAATCTGAACGCCGAACCTATAGTGTGCAATAACCTGTACCGGCTAAGCACTCAGAATAACAGGGGGTTGTTGAATTTGAGCAATAACACAGAGGCGAACAACCTGGAGGGCGCTACGGAAACTTTCCTGGCTCCTTGTGAAAGCTTTCTAGGTACGTGTTACTTTATAGGAACAATAATTGTGAAGATTTAATCTATCATCGAGTTGGGCCATGTTTCCGCCTGACCACAAAATTAGTCCCTACTACGTACTTGTATAAAAAAAATTGTGTATCTCCAAATTCTTTCGCCGTTGCTTTACAATCTGAACCAAGTTTATTAGATATTTAGTTAGTACATACTTAAGGTTTTTCCTACATTCACCAGATACTTTAAAATACATTTGGCAGAGCAAAAAAGCTAGGAAAGTTCACTAAGCGCCTGCTTGCAAATTTGCTGATTTTTACTTAACTCGAGCGATTTTACATCAAGATATCGACGGCGCTAACCATCTCAAAAGTGTTCGTTGAAACGATGAATTTATTTCGACTCTAGTGACCGAGCGTTTGTTTCTTGATACTCGTATTAGGGTGCGGGTAATTTTAGTGTGGGCCTTTGGTAATTTTAGTAGACGGCTAATCGCGTGGGTGAACGAGCGCCGTAAGTCGCCATTGTGTCTAATAATGGCCTTTGTCGTGTGTGGGTACATATGTGAAAATCAATGGATAAAATCAATATTTCAGGTAGTAATGTGTCTTCGAATACAACCCCAATCGACGACGAGCGGACGTTTGAACATTCGGACACTGATGAGATGTCTGAGAACGGAAGTCAGCCGGTACCCAGGGGAATCGTGAATCCGAATTACCCAGGTTTCCAACATTTGGCTCATACGTTACAGGTGAGCAAACTTTAATAAGGAACGGTTCCATGAGGTAGTGGTGTAAACAGAGTCAATATGACAAAAAGATTGTTTGCATGTTAAAGACGAGCACACGAACTCTTCGAAATAATCACATCAACAACAACAACTCAAATTTAGCTAGAAATACGCGAATAAGTTAATTTATTTCATACGAGCGTTTTTCGCACCTGCTAAACAACAAATGCATGCCCATTTCACATAAAAAAAGAAGAGAAATGTTTTTCACGTAAAGCAAAATAATCAAACAGTAAATTTTCAATGACATCAAATATATATCAGCTCGAGTTTTGCACACATGCTACTTTGCTCTTATGAGCGAAAGTTCAAAACGACACCACTTTTACCCCTTCAAGGTAATTTTATTTTTTCACTAAGCCTGACTTTACTTTGTGTATTTACAACTTTTTGAGATCTACTATCATTAATTTCAAGGTGCACTTCCAGGGATAAATCTCTTTTTTGTATATCTGTATTTCCCCTGTAACTGCCTAATCTATTACTTCTCTATATTACTAACAACACACTATCATTTTTACAGGACTATTCTTCTAACATAGAGAACTTTTATCATTCTGAAAATGATATGACGGACGACGACATAGATATAGAGATAACGGAATCAACATATGAACCAGAGCTTACCTCAAAGGAAACCACTGTTATATGTAAAAATATAAACAATAATAATAATAATCAGGAAGAAACAACAGATTCTAATATAGTGAGCACACGATGTGATTATTTTTCAAAGACGATAACATCAGAGACTCCCGTACAAAGTGACATACCAGATCTTTTAAAAACTCTATCGGAAAACAATAATAATGTCGACCGAAGTGATTATGATCTTAATTGCACTGATACGGATATAGAAAATAATTTTGACACTAAGGATATAATAGGTGATTTCAACAAAGAAATTGAAGATGAAATTAAACAGTTACTGAATTATAATATTAATATTCAAGACGACTTAGAAGAATTAAGGAAAGATATCAAAGATTCTTTTGCAAAACCCATTGAAAATACTATTAACAATATAAGCGAAGTAGTAAATCACGTCATTAAAAAGCTCGTGGAAACGCATAGTGATGAAAACGATCAGAGTACGGATATTATTATGTCATCCGATAAGACGAGGAGTGAGGAAGTGCTTAACAATGAAGCTAACGATATAAGACAAAATGAAAGTAATGCAATAAAAGAAATGCATCTTAGTAGGCCTACGTTTTTATTGATAGAAAATAACACCAATAATAAAATAACAGATGCTTTTTTGTCTGACGGTAAAGATGAAATAACTATATATGACAGCGAATACGATCCAAAAAACTTGAGCAATAATGTTGAAAATACAATTAAACAACTCAGCACTGAGTTGAGGAAAATTATTCCGAAGTTAGATGAAATGCGAGAGCGCGATAGATTATGGATAAGGAATAAGAAGGAGCCGGCACCGATCGTCACCGACGGTAATTCCAATGAGGTAGCAAGTTCGTCTAGAAATAAGACATGCAGCAAAATTGGAAACAACACTGAATCAATATCAAGAAAGCCAGTCATGTAAGTATACACGCATAGTTAGAGAAAGTAAAACTTCAAGAATCGCGATAGAATTTAGAGAACATAGGTAGCTACTTAATACGATTTTTTTTTATGTGCAGAAAATGATTTGACTTTGATACTTAGTTTAAAAAATTGCTATAAAATAGATATTGTCTCTACCAGGTGAGTTTTTGACATGTAGACAAAAATAATATCATTCGAGCAAACACACGAATTAGAAACACCTTTTTTTACGGCTCTGTTCGTAGCAGCTCCGGCATTTCAAAGTCAAACCGTTTTACAATTACAACCTATTCGTTACGTTATAAGTATTAAAACGTGTTTTGTCTGTGTCTGCCAAAGGCAAATGTCAAAATGCCAGACAAAGGCAAACGATCATTATGTTAACTAGGTGAATAGGGAGTTACTGGTTTACTTGACTGCTATCAGCCAGAGTGAGTTTAATTAAGAGATTTTTTTTATCGTTACGGTACATAAGAACACACACGTTAGGTACGGTCATCAGCAGGAATGGGATAACAGTTCTGGAGTTCAGAGCGATTTATACCCGACTCTACTGCTAAGATAAATAATAAGAGGGTGTGTTGATCATTTTACGTTTTACAAACGCTCATTCCCACCTCCTGTAGACTGTAACACTCGAGTCAATACATCATCACTATCACTACATAGTATAAAACAAAGTCGCTTTCTCTGTCCCTATGTCTCTATGTCCCTATGTATGATTATATCTTCAAAACTATACAACGGATAACTAGCTTCTGCCCGCGACTTCGTCTGCGTAGAATTATACATAAAAACCTTCCTCTTGAATCACTCTATCTGTTAAAAAACCGCATCAAAATCCGTTGTGTAGTTTTGAAGATATAAGCATAAATAGGGACATAGGGACAGAGAAAGCGACTTTATTTTATACTATGTAGTGATTCTACGCAGACGAAGTCGCGGGCAGAAGCTAGTTTGTAATATTGCCGTCCGAATGAAGTTTGTCGGCTAAATGATCTGAATATGTACCTACACGTTAAACTTTTTGTCATGGTAATAAATTGTACCTAATACTTAAGCATACGATTTTGATGGCCAGATAGCCTGTTGACCTATGAGCACTTGAATGGTGAAGTTTACTTAGGTAATGTTTTTATCCCAAATCCTCAGACCAAATAAAAAAAAAAGTAGTAAACGAAGTTTCGCGCATGATTCAGTGTTACCAGTAACGAGTAGGTACGAGGCGTAATTTTATTCGGTTTCAGTTGTTTTCAGAATTCTGTTCCTAATTTTTATTAGGTCTGAGCCCGAGTAATGCTATTTAAATTTATTTATTTATCGATACTGAAAACCTGACAGTTTTCTCGCACAACGTACCGGCACTGTGATATAGCGAGGAAATGCGCCAGCATCTTTGGGTCTATGCCGCGGGGGAGTTCTTTCATAAAGTTATTTTATTTTTCTTGTTTCCCTCGCTTGTCCTGCCGCTAAACAGCAATGCTTGCGCTGCTTCTGTGTGTGTGAGGAGAGTAAAACAACCGGTGAAATTATTGCCGCATGAAGTATTCTATCTATATTTTAGCCCTCTTGGGCTGGCAACGCATCTGAAATCCTCAGGTGTTACGGATATCCATGGGCTGTGGTGATGGCTTACCATCAGGTAGATAACTTGTTGTATGAAAACATATTTATTTATCTATATTAGTATGTTTATCCGTTGTATAGTAGATACCTAACCATATTACAAAGTTTGCTTAGTTTGAGACTAGGTCAATTGGTGTAAGTGTAAATTGTCTTACGATATTTATTTAATTATTGTCATGGTCCGATCAGCTGGTTACGACCGCCTTACAATCTGACATTGATTTGGTGACCTGCTTATGGTAGGCGTTGCTCCTTAAAATAGATTTGACGGAGCATGTAACTCTGATAAATTCGAGAGAAAACGTAGGCCGCGGTACACCGACGCGAAGTTAATCAACTCAATTTGGTTAGAACAAGTTATGTGGCGCTTTGCCCCGATAGCATTGTACATTTACAAATGGGTGTGGTAGTTGCTATTTTTTACGAAGATCCCTAAGAAGTACGTAAATTAAATTGGAAATAATGTCTCTATTCAGAGAATCAGCTGCGACTACAGACAGAAAGACAGAAGTAGCATCAGTAAAGAAGTATACCAAAACCGCTCAAAGCAACTCATCCGTCCGAAAAACAGAAAATGCCGACAAATATGATTTAGGTAAGTTTTAAAGTAGGAACTGAAGATTAAATTTAGTCATCAGTAGAGAAGTCAAGAATGTAAAGATATTCAAGGTCCCTAAGAATTATTATGATTCTTATTTAATGCTCTCTAGGTAATCACCGAACGAATAAACTCATTTCTGTACCTACTTTATGCATACCTAAACTACTTTTCTGATTATTTTCATGTATTGCTATTGCTATTAGGTATATAGATAGCTACATTAGCTACATACCTAATGGATAACTAAATAGACTTTCACTCAACTCGGTAAATTAACACCTACCTCGTCATATTTTTTATCGATTTCTATGACCTAGGTCTAAGCGAAAGGCTTAAATTTGTATGCGCTCATCTACTTACTTAGGTACTTATTATAATACAATTTTACTCTCAGATTACTAGACACTTCTAAGCAGTAGGTGTTCGAATACAGTCATTACCATATCTGTATGTTGACTACAATATTTTTTCCTATGTACCTATACAAAACTATTTTGAAACATTAAAGTATTGTGTTTCTGCATTCCAGGAAGTTTTGATGTCTATAATATAGAAACGGCTCTGCCAAAGTTAGATTTGGATGCAATAGAAAATCATTTGAAAGCAGCCAAAGAAGCAGAGAGACGGGTAAGATTGTTTTTATATATACTTCTATAGCTAAGCATTTCTAAATTAGCATTATATGTGCATGTTCCAATAAGACGATATTTAAATCACCGCGCCTCTCTGAACTTAAGTAACGGTAAAAGGTTCGCGTCTGAACCACGTCTACCGCAACCATGTGTAACAATTTAATAATTATCAATAAGTAGTAGGTTCAGCTTTCTACGGTGATTCAACGGCGTAGGCACACAAGCAGCCAGTCTCTACCAAGCCACCATCACTAACCAAGGTGTGCGAGCAGTGTTTAACTAAATTACTGTTTCCTTATTTATTGTGTTAACAGCTACTTACGTTACTTTATTAATTAGTGATGGCGTCGATGCCGTATTTTAATTCTGAACAAAGACATTATAAAAAGGACACGAGATTCCTTTTGGATTTATACACGATTACTTATGATAATCATGAATCTGTGGATAATGTTTGTTGCCTTGTAAGTTTTTTTTAATTTTTACACGCTTTTAATCTTTAAATAGGCACAAAGGGCTATTTAGGACATTAGAAATGTCGACTAAAATGGAACGTCACTTGTCCTTGCCCTATATGTCAAATATGAAAATGACAGCGGTGACAATATTATTTTTTGTTGATTTCGTTGAACATTCTAGTTAATAAATTGTACAAACCGGCTGTGCCATATTTTTGCCAAAAATTAGAAGACTGCTTTACAATTAAGATGTTCGAAGGTCTATTCACTAACATTAAAAGGAGATTTAGTAAAACGTCGCTAGAAGTACCTAACAATGGAGACCATGTACAAATATCAGGATTCAAACGAAGTTTGCATTTGCTCAAGACTAAATTCGTCAAACAAAATGTGCAATCTAACCCTGAATACCATTGTGATGATACAGCTTTAAGTCCAAGAGCTACTGGTACAGCAGAATGTGCCGAAACTGAATTTGAGTGGCCAGTTCTCGCGGACAATAATCTCTTAGACAAATTTACAAGAATAGTTACAGTCACTGAAGATTCAACTGACAGTACAAATGTAGTGATTCCTGCACTTTGTTTATTTTTTGTGGTTGTTATTTAATTTTATCACATGTGGTAAACTAATCTTGTTTTTGTATCCAGAAACGCAATGATAGAGAAGAAATCAGAAAACGGCTGGCGATGGGGGCTGATAGTGAGGAATTTTACAGTATGGGTTACACTGACAGGCCTGGGAAGAAGCCAAGCCTACACTCAAGGCTTCAAAACGGTGAGTTTAACCTTTATTTTGTGGGGATATGTATTAATCTAATTTTATAGGTTACAGGACAGAGATAATTTGAATAATAACAATGTTTATTTTCGAAAAACTAAGTGGGCTTAGTGTCTCGAAAGGGTTTTTGTTGTGTGATGGGAAACTTGGGCCTGGGATATGTGTGTGGTGTTAGCTAAACATGTGGTACATGAGGTGGTGTGGTTGTAACAAAAAAATAAACATATTTGTTTATTCTTTGCTATGACATTACTTATGCAGGCTAGACTTATCATTCTGTATAATATTGTGGTTTTAATTTTAGTTTTCCCAGCAAATATTAAATTTCTTTAAAAATGTACCTATTAACCTACAGCCAAGATGCAAAACAACATCCTAGATTACTATTTAATCTACACCAAATTATGTTTTCAATTATAAACAAATGTGGGATATAGTTTTACTTATATTATACATGTGTTGAAGCCATACACTATTTTCTAATTTGGTAGTTAGTGTGCTAATGATAAATTTCAATGCAAATTAGAAAATATGTTTTACTTGCAAGGCATCTCATACTCCGGCTGTTTTAATGGCTATTGTTCATTTCAATATCTTTGTGGTTACTTAACATTCTGATTTGCATAAAGTATGTATGTATGTATGTATGTAAAGTAAGATATTTTTGAAATTAAAGTTAGAAATGCTTGTTGTATATTAATAAATCATATCCTATATCATGTTAAGCCATCTGTTAAAAAAATCTCTTCTTTCGTTTACCTGAAATTGGGCTATTTATGTTATATATGTAATAAAATGTGTTGTGTTGTGGTGTGGTATGCAGGGAAGAACCTTCAAATATGTTTCATGAATGAAACAGCTTCTGACAATGAATCCCAGACTTCGGAACTGGATAGAAATATCAACTACAGTACTAAAAGCTTGGCTAGGTCAAGCATTTTCAGCAAATCTAATTACAGCCTTAACAACCATCCATACCAGACAAGGCCTCTGTCAGTCAATATTACAAAACATGACAAAATTGGCATTGTTCCCACCGGTAAGTACTTAATGTATATTGTTTGTAGAAGAGTGTTCAATCGATTATTTAAATCACAATGGGTGGAACTAATAACCTCATTTGTTGTTAATGGTTCATTTGTATGTTAAGATAGTGAAGGCCCCTGCAAATGTTGGCAATGGCTTGTGAGACTATGTTAAAATAAGGACCAAAAATTCACTTCTGGCTCTAACTTGTTGCTTGTGGACTTGCTTGAATAATAAACTCCATGCCACACGCCCAGTGTAGTATGAATGACTGCACGGGCTGTGGTCCAGTGGCAACAATACTTCGCCCTGTGCTGACCTTAATGGTTTTTCTGTCTTGATTGTTGATTGTTCAATGCATAGTGATCTTAACAGGTGGTGGGTCGCGTCAGTAACTTATTTTCTTTACATTTGTTTTCTTGCTCTATCTAATTGATTAGAATCAACAATTGTTTGTGATTGTTTGGTTATACTTTCAGGTGCAAAGTTACGTCCGTCAACATTGTCACTGAAAACAAACAAATCCCGCTCTTCACAGTCTCTTGGACACATTGAGCTTAAAGAATCAGATTTCTATGCACTTCAAGCTACACTTCAAACTGAGGCCAGGATTGCTCTCGCCCAGGCTAAGGAAATGGCGAGGATTCAAATGGAGGTAATTCATTTGTATGATTTTGTGAATACATTGTTACAGTAAAGGGTTTTTCTTCATTAGGCTCTTGTATCTAGAAATTAATGTGTTTTTCTGACAACACTTTTTAACTGATTTTGAGATGAAATACAGAAATCTCTGGGTTTTCTTTTATTAACTTTGTGTATGCACAATTAGTGCAGTCTCTAGTCTAGGCTACTGTACTGTCTTGTATTATGATATCCATTGTAAGCATATTTTATAAAACATCAACAAGGACTATAATCATAGCAATACTGCATTCTTATAGAAAATGTTTTGAATTGCAGCGCGAGCGCAGGAGCCGTGGTGCATCGCCAGTGACAGAGATGCTGCGCAGCTCGATGCGCAAAGCCAACGCGCCGCTCGCGCCCGACCGCCGCCGCGTCTCGAGACAACTGCTCACAGACATGAACGTCGCTCAGCTACAGGTACGCTACCTTTAATACCTAAACTATCTATTTTGATCCCTTATATGTATGTATTAAAACTATAAACTTTTATTTAGACATCACTTTACAAACTGATAAAATAATATTTGTAAGTATTTCCAATTCCATAGAAAGCATTCAAGTCCTGTGAGATGTGTCAGGCAAGCAGCGTCAGAATGATAACATAATAATCATTGATTGATAGATTTTAAATTTATCATAGCTGTTGCTTATCATGAAGAATATCATTTAAATGGTTAGTACTTGTAGTATTCATATTTTTTGTAAACAAAAAATGTATTTGCCTGCCAAAATAAATGTATACCCAATTAAATTAAATGCATGAGCTGCATTGTGAATGACTTTTAATAAAATTTTAGTAAGCATTCATAGGGTAAGCAGAAGCATTAAAATTGATTAGTAAATTACCTATTATATTCAGTAGGTAAAGTCATGCATAAGCATTAAACAAATTAAGTTCGCGCAAACTTGCACTTAAGTAGGTATGAAATGAAATCGTCAACAGTCATTATCTTGAACTAATTTGCCTACTGTGGTAGCTCATTTAGAAGTGACCTTTGTTTTGCTCAAATCTAATGTATGTATTTGTGTGCTTGCGTAAATTGTTTAATGCACATAATATTATGAATAATGCAATGGATTGTTGAGAGTACAACAAAGACAAAATTATCCCTAAAAAATATCTTTTTCAAATTAACCTGGCTTGGAGAGGAAATCTTTATGAATATGGGCATGAAGTCAAATCATATTCAGAAAGAAAATAACTGTTACAAACAACAACAAGGTTCAGGACATGGTCAAATAAAAGTAAAAACCAGCAATTTATTAAAAAAATCAAATATCATGTTGTGCATAAACATTTTTAACCGACTTCAAAAAAAGGAGGAGGTTCTCAATTCGTCTGTATTTTTTTTTTAAATACCTAAAAATTAGTAACTATTAAATATGAAACCATAACAATGTAAATGACGTCCCATCCCATTTTTACTTAATTGTTAGTTTCCTATTCACAGATTGCTTGCTTTCTTTATGATACTGAATAAAAATCGAAGTATCCATAGTAAAGTTTCACCCAATTGGCGCGTGTAAATTGTAAATACCTCATTCAGAACAAGTATAATATAAAACTATTGTTTATCCGGAAGTATGGCTATTCCTCACACAGTTTACGAGTGCTCGGAGCTGCGGTTACTGTTATGATTTAAGTCTTTTGTACGTTATTGACCTTGATTTTGTTCTTGGCGTGCGGCGACTCGTAAAAATAAAACAATAGGTTTTTGTTGCGTGTTTCCTAAGTGTGTATTGGTGTCACGTAGATTGCTGTTTTGTTAACTTTGAATTAAACTGTAGTCGTTGTTTATAATATCATTGTTCCTAATATTCATAATGTACGTGCTATGCACAAGCCTCAACTCATCATAAGTATCATAACATAGGTAACTAAACTAGCTATTCTCAATCGGGCTAAATAATCTACTTACTTTTACTTCAATTACTCCCTCGATGTTTTTCCGATGTTTGGATAAACCGTTTGAAGATTACTCCGTTAGAGAACTATCTATATTTATAGGATAATACTAGCATTTTTATACGTCCTACTGCTTCTTTCGGAATGAGACTGTCCTCACGTTTTCTAGGTATCAAAATTGCACATAACTAATTGGATGATTTACGCTGGATGCTGACGTCAAAAATTACGCCGATTGACAGTTATGAACGTTTCAAGCGGTACTACTGACATTTGAACCTTAGGGTGGTGAATAAGTTTCTGGGTCGATTAAATCTATAGACTATGGAAAATGCTTAACGCGGTAGCGCGTGCGTAAAAAACTAGCATTTTCTGCTCGATGTTAAACAAATAGATACAAGACTCAATAATAGTTAAAAAAAAAAGACATGTAAAAGAGCCCTTGGCGGCCTGTTTGCAAAATAAATTCTTATTTTGATTTCGAATAGAAAGAGATTGTTAAGTGTCGATTTGTTATTGCAGGTGATAGTGAACGAGTTGCACTCGCAGATCGAATCGCTGAACGAGTCGCTGGTGCGGCTGCTGATGGCGCGCGACGAGCTGCACATGGGCCAGGATTCCATGCTGGTCGACATCGAGGACCTCACGCGATACTTGTTAGTGCGAACCTACTCTCTCACGCACCCGGGTGGATCAACTATTTCTTGTGTCTGTCCCTTTAGCGAAGGCACGAAAGTAGTACAGTTTCTTAGAAGAAATGTGTCACATTATACTAACATGCTTAGTAGATGACCAATTAAAGGAGAGATGGGGTTTAAAACTACTACAAAAAGGCATTTTTGGCAAATTTTAATGCTATGAATATCAGATTTGAAGAGTTGCCTGGGCGAACAAAAACATAGCAATGAGAAAATTAGTCGACCCACTCACACAAGCAGACACGCATCCACAGACACTCACGCACGGACACCGATAGAATTAGAGGTGGTTAATGATAGTCTGATAAAGTGTCACTGCTGTCTAAACCCTCTCTTCTGAACTTCCACAATTCCCTTTAAGTTACCTACTAATTAGGTCGTTAGGACGTAATTTTTCTACGCTTCGCGCACGATAATTTATGGTTGCAGCTAGACTGAAAATATAATATCTACACTCAGGATACTTAATATTATTGTACCGTATAGAATGTTTGTTGTTCACTTTTGTGATAATCGTGTTTCTTTTTCAGGGGTGTGAAGGAGCAAACGAAGAAGACCAAGGGCTCGTCAAAGTCCGGGGTGCGGAAGCTCACATCCTTAGTGCACAAATAACTAACCAAGCGCGTCATGACCTCTCAAGGGCAATTACCGTTTGTTCCAATAAATTGCGAAAATACACATTTCAAAATCGTGCAAAATGTCTCAGTTACGTGGAATAAATGGGAATTACCCCGTCTGTAAATTCCTAACATTGTCGGAATAATGGGATTTCTACAAGGCTGGTTCTTTTGGATTGCGCATAAGCAAATTACTCCGGTCATGTGGAAAACTCTTAGCCCCTTATTCATAAAGAGTACAAACCTGTTTAAACAACGTGTTTTTTTGTCTCTATCTGGCTAAGGCGAATGCCAAGGTGATAGATATAGACAAATGAATGTTAAGTTAATGCTCAACTGTTTATGAATAAAGGGGTTAATATGTACCTGTTACATTATCATTCCGACGGCTACGATCACTTGTGAGATAATATTAAGAGTTACATTAATAGGAAAGTAGATAATTCAGTAACGAGACCACAGCTTTTGAATTTAATGATTACATAAAACTGGATCGCCTTAAGTAGCCAAATATATATTTACATCATATCTTTCATTTTATACTATATTTTCTTTGTAAACAGTTATGTACCTACGTATAATATGATTGAAAAGTCTGTATGGGCGGGAGCGTCGATGCACTAGTGTTAATATTTTACTCTTAGTGATATGAAACTACATGATGTGTACTGTACGTTGATGGGTTTTGATGTTATCCTTCGCGACCAGATCAATATAGTTGCGTAAAATGTTTGTCATTGATATTTGTAACTCCGTCGCATTTTGCTCTCTTTGCATTAAATATACGTGTAAAACATTATTGGAATTGTATATTCACATACATGTCCGCTTTATAATAGATATTTTTAGCCCACCTAGACATATTTACAAATATGTGATTATTCGCAAATTAAAAAGAAATATTTTTTCAGAATAGTGCTCATTGTTAGACTAATGTTATGTACTCACAATAATAGAGGCGTATAGTGATGCACAGGCGGGAGTTTTGAGTGATATATCAGAGGCTTATTCTTTAAGGATGTAGGTAATACAGGATATCAGGTTCGCTATAGTTAAATACCTGATCAACATATGGTTTTAGTCTTGTGGTGCCTAGACAGGTTGAAATTTTCTTGTACACATGAGTAGTTTATTTATGAAATGTTGTGCTATGTTGGATTTTTCTGTCGTCATTTTATTTGCTAACTGATCTGTTGATTTCGTATAAATGTCGTCGGCCGCCATTATAATCAGTGTTGGATGTGTAAACGATCACTAATTCGTGGCGGCGTTTGGTTCTTAGTGTCGTTGTTCCTACCATTGTGCGCGGGCTAGCACAGTGTGCGCTCTCTCTCGCAACCCTTTCTAATTCTAGTATTCATCCCATTGTAACTAACATAATTTTAGAAAAACATGATCTCTACTTCTAGACGTATATTCAGATGTTCGTATGTTACCTAGTAGGCAAGAATCTAATCTAGTTAAATTCGCTCTGAAACAATTATTTGATTATATTTTGACTTGAGCATGTTCCCAAAAATGTTTATGTAATTGGAACATCTTAACATAAACCCGGTAGATAGATTACGATCGATTTACTTACTCGTATCTGAATAAGTAATGTATCAATAGCCAATTGTGTTCTCAACATATATTGTAATTCTACTGATGAAAATATGGCAATGTTTTTTAAAGAAAAATGTGTAAGGTGCGATTTTGCATGACTCTTGCACTGGTTCATTTGTCCGTTATTGGTCATCTTCATTATGTCTTCCTTCACTCGATTATTTGAATACGTCGCGTCTTGAAGTCTATGTTGCGCTTGTAGAAAGACACTGCTTCAAGACAATTGTCAATAAAGCAAGGTTTAGACGAAGCCGATAACGCTGGCCCCAGTCACCAGACAAGCCTGCGCTAGCTTGGCCCGTGCTGTTTAGATGATACCAACTGGATTCGTTTAATTCCTAGATTATTGTTAAGCTGGCGGAAGTCACCGAGTTAAAAATAGGCCGGCACTCAATTCCGACCTGTGGATTTGTTTTGAAAATCTGTTCAAGGCGAGGCCAATAATAAGCCAGTGCTGGCTGCAGGTAAAACATTCCACCAACACTGGCTTCGTCTAAACCTAGCTTAACTACCACATCACATTAACATTAATAAAGAGATCTCAACATATTTTTCGCTATTGTGGGTTGTCCATGGGATATTTTATGATATTATTTTGTAAGTTCTTAAACATTTTCATTTTACTTTGTGTGTATTTCTTTATGGTAGTTACCATTGTTAGGTTTAAGTATTTTTGCTCCCTCGTTTTGTTTATTTCAGTTTTGACTGTATATTTAAATAAGCAATGTGGGTTCTAAAGAGATGAATAGTTACCATAAATGATATTTTGCAAAACATTGTGTTGGGCGTCAGCTGTTGTGTACAGGTAATTTAGGTGGCATCATGAATGTCGATCATCTCCTTTTTATCGCGGGGAAAGTTTTTAATTACAATTAGTTTTATATGGAGCCGAGGCATCTGATTTACTATAAGCTATTTTTGAAGTTTTGATGTAATTTTCTTAAAAGCTAGAGAAAGCTTTTTGGGACAGGGAGCAAGGTATAATTTTATTTCTAATTAGTGGCTATTAATTGCGTTCAAACATTGTTTGTAACGCAAAGAGCCGGCCCGTGAACTGTATTCACTTTTACCCCTTAACTAAGACTAACGACACCATTACATGTGCATTCAATAGAAAGCATCATACATCATGTTAATATTATACGAGTATGATATTAGTCATTATGTCACTGTATTATAGTGTATATTGTATGGCTGCAAGCCCTATCCACTACCCAGGCCATGCTAATGTTCTTACTCTAATGAACGTATTTTATTATTGTTATGACCCGCTTTAAGCTAATTATGCCATATCTGAATGTAATTAAAAGTGTACATGTCGAGTTGGAATAAAAATAAGTTAACGGACGTATCGACCTGAAGATCCTCTTTAATACAAAGAACTATTGCCAGCCTATTACACTTTTAATTCATTTTTAAAGTCCCAGTGTAAGTACCTGTGTATAACCCTGTACAGCTTGTCGCTTGCGCGGCGCAGCTGCGTGTCTCCGCGGCGCTTGCCATCGTTTAAGGATGTATTTTATTGCATTGATGTGTTATTACTAAGGGAGCTGCACACGGTTATGACATGTTGGTGGTCTAATGTGTCATTATAACAGGTTACGTGACATTTCGCGGGGAAAACGCTGCTGCACTGGCATTTGACAAGTTTTTTTCATAACAATATGTGTGTATGATGTTTGATGCGGCTTGCTTGGCGGTCACAAAATCTTTAAAGCTGAAGACTACCATGCCAGGCCGTGTCAATCCGAACAACAAGGAGTATGAACTGTTCTCCGTAAAGAGAATGTTTAATGTGCTTACATATACAAATTCTATCAGACATGTGATAAATAACTATTGAATTATTCTAAATAAAGGGGAAAGTGTTAACTTGTATTATTATTTCATGACATATTAAGTCCTAGAGGAGCTGCCTGTGATAAATATGAAATGAAACTGCCATTAGAACTATTTTCTTATGTTCTTAGAAGGTTCGTTTACGTGAAATAGATAGTATGTATTCGATTGGACATTATATTAAAACTATGCTTTTTATCGAACCTGAGGCTGTATTGTATTATACACTCAGAATCACAATCGCATACATCATTTGTAGGGTTCTGTATTGTAAGAGCCCTGAGGAGGCACAGACTCTACGACGGGATGATGTAGCTCAGATAGCTCACTATACTATTTATTTAAACTCGCAACTCTTTGAATATAAGTTCAGTATTTTATTTATCTTTTTAGATAATTTAAGCAATACATCTGCTTCCAACGGAAGCCCTAAGCAGACTTTTCTCTTGTTTCGAATTCTAGTTTATTTTTAATTTTTAAATTTTTATATTTAAGATTCGAATTCGATAAAGAGTAAAGAAGGAGTCTTTACAGTAGTTACCTCAAAAGGAAAAAACTGAACCCTTATAGCATTACTTTGTTGTCTGTCAAGACCCTTTTTCACAGGAAAGAGTAGAGAGGTCTAACGTGGAAGTTAATATGAAGTACTTAGGGCTGTGGCCCCTTAGAGTTGTGAAAAAAAATCTATCCTCCAAGTCAATTCATTCAAAAGATGTTTCCTTATGAATTCCCGTGCTCCCAAAAAATAGGGGGTACTTCCAAGTAGTCCTAGAAATTTGAAATTTATTAAGAAGGTAGCTCTTATAGCATACCTACCAATTTTTTTTGTGGATCAATGTAAGTAACCAACGCCTATAAAATGACCATACGCTGCCTACATTTTACTTGGGAGCAGGGCTCTGCTAACACTGGATAATTATATTCACTTGTCGAATTTGTACCGAACGCGAGTCCGGCACGGCCGGTTTTTTCCCGTCAATGCCTTTATCGAGATTTATCAAGATTAACCTTTGACAACATTAATAATGAGAACTACGGTGGGCACCTACTGTAAGATGTGGTGAGAGTGTGAAAAAAAGGCATCAAATTTTCCTTACGTTGTAATTTAACGCAGGCACGTATTGCTGACGCAAGTAAGTTTACCATTACCTATAGCAAATATTTTTTGACACAATACATTCCGTAGATGAGTATCTCCAACACACAGGCAGATTTATTTGCCCTCGATTTACCAATAAAGCCTCCCAAATTAAATTAGGCAAAGCAAGCACTGGCTATTAATTGTTACTGACGTTACTCACGTAAGTAATGTTATATTCGCATGGTCGTCACCAATAAACGTAAAATCAATTAAGCGAGCTCTAAAACAATAGACGGGAGCCGCGGCTATTCCCACACCAATTAGGGACCACTTTTACAAAACTAATAATATGCTACAGTGGGGTATATAAAAAATATACTTAGTTGCCGTCAAATTGATAACAAGAAAAGTGACTAAAGCATGAAAGGGCGAAATGCTTATTTAACCGACAGAAAAAAAGATTATTTGTTTCTATCGTCGTAACTACACTTTGCAATTCTTGCTTTTGACAAATACAAAATGGGACTTACTGTCCAAACATGTTGGTAATGCGCCTGTATGTCGCGTGTTCTGATATATTTGACCACTTAACACGTTCGCTGCGATAAGAGGTCTAAACACCTCCTGCCTGTACTCCCGGGCTGTGCGGTTAAAAATACTGCGGTTTCGCTCTGGTGCGGAGCTCATAGCTTGTATATTTTCATAGGTACAAAAGAGACCGCTATACGGTTCGATTTATATTCAAACGTAAAATTTGGTAAAACCTTAAAAAACGAGAGGTTTTTAGGCCCCTCATCGCACTGAGAGTGAAAAGTGAACGTTCAGTGCGGATAGGGGGTCTAAAGACCTCATGTAGATTGTACGGGTCTTTTCGCCCCCTCCCGCACCTGTTTGTGTCTATGATAATGAAACTATAACACAGTGATGTGCACTCGTCGATGAGCAATGCACGTGATTTATTGAATTTGCCAGCGAGTCAAAGTACGTACATAAGTGAAGACCAAAAAGTTACCCACCGTTAAAGCTGCGTTATTACGTAGTTAAAATTCATCATCATCATCATCATCTCAAGCCTGTATACGTTCCACTGCTGGGCACAGACCTCCTCTCAGAATGAGAGGGCTTGGGCTATATATTATAGTTCCCACGTAAATTAGTCACACATTTGTATGGATAACTTTTGTGTCACAATGGAAAAAAATAGTGGTAATTTTAACTACCTGCTCACGCAGCCCCAACGGTTTGCAACTTTTTGGTCTTCACCCACATCCTAATAAGTGTCAATTGTGTTATGTAATATTACTTATAATATTAATTATCATATGTAATTAAAGTAATAGATTATAATAATTCTTTTCAACTCATCGATATGATTGCTTTTTTATTGACCACATCCCTAGCGGTAGCTACAAGCGTACCATGAATTCAGTGCTGTAAGAGGTCTAAATGCCTCCTAATTATTTTCTGTCATTTTGTCTTTTCCTTACGTCGAAACTCTGGGCGAAGCCAAAATTAGACAGAGTAGTCCTTTAGAAATGCTCATAAGTATGTTTAATATAATTTTTTGTGAAATTCGCAGAAATACATGGATTTTAAGTATTCGGTTCCGTGAGTGGTCTTAAGGCCCCTAGCCACACCGGTAAAATCGTACAGTGAAGGCCTAAAGACCTCTTACAGCACTAGTTGAAAGTAAGCAACATTTTGAGCCGCAGCGAACGTGTTAAACCGTAACTATATTATGTATGACGCTAATTGTACTATTTCTACGTAGCTACAATCGGCAGTAATACTGAAATATATTTCCGTTCCAAATGGTGTAAGATAAGTATATTTGTGTATTGCTAAAAATACCGCTTAAATATACTGATTAAAATTAACTAGAGCATTAATTTTCTCCTGCTAAATTCGTACATCATAATTATCGAATATGACACGGCTTGTCGCAATTATTTGCAGGCGATATTTTCACAGGTGTAATTTCTAAAATCTTCCAGTCTACCTACCTAGTCAAGACGCCTACATTATTGCCTAAAGTAAATAGATAGACAAAATGTCCCTTCTGGCGTTTAGCGTATACTATGACGTCTTAAGGGCCATTGTCCCCTCGGACTTGTAGTTTCGTGAAGTGGCCCCGGGGCTGTGGTTGCGGCCCGCTGGCCGACCCCTCACCTGCGGCCCAGGTGCGCGCGCGCAATTAACAACGTCCTCGCTAATAGTTGCACCTCATTTATTTGTATGGCCCGGCCTTATTCGGCGCGTTGGGCGACTTGCTAGCGATATTATTGTCTATGCTGTTTGTAGGGCACTAAAAAGTGACGAATGGATATGAGCATGCATATGTGTGTCACAGTACTAGTTCAAATAGGAACCTCTGAAATAAAATTCAATCGGTAGTCGCCAGCCGGTTATTTATCTGTAAACAGTAGAAAAATGTTTCATATGATGTGATTTAGAACTACAATTGTGGTCGCACTTCACCCGGGTATTTTGCACTACCTCTTTTAAATATAATGCAAAGACAGTGGAAGGCGATATAGCGCCCAGAGTGATATGGTTCGTAACTCGCTTTGTGGAGTCTCGAATAGAGGCGTTCTCGTGCACCGCTGCGATCGGGCCCGTTTGACAATTCCTCTTCGCAAAACACTTTAAAACTTACAATTTATTAGCCCATTTTAATCTAAATTGAAATTGTGGGTGTATTTATTGTGTGAATGGACATTTGCAATCTTATCGTTTTATTGCATAACGGTGTCCGGGCTAATTGAGTTCCTGTGGGAAATGGAAGGACTCTCGAAGTAATTGATAATTTATAGCTATTATTAAGTAGGCCTTTTAGATTATCTTTACACATCGGATGAAATTATGTATACTAAAATTCTAACTTCAATTAAGAGCTTTCTATTGTATTGATAACCTTAAAAGATAAATAAAATATTTAATGTTTTCAAAATGTTTATTTGTTTTAATTTGAAAAAAAAATTAGTCAAAAACCCAACTATTGCTTAATAAATTTATACAGAAGTTGAATTGAAAATTTTGCAATTATGGGGTTCAAGACCGTTTCTCGATGGTGCCTTTTTTTAAACATAACGCAATTAACTAAAGTTTTAATTTAAAAAGAAAATCGCTTTATGAAATCAATTAAATTTGTACCTATCTCTGTTTCTACCCACCGAATATCACGTCGTACAAGCGTGGTACCCTTAAGGAAAACTCGTACGATTAGGCAATCCCCACTGAAAAGTTTAATACGCATACCTACCTGATTGGAAACAATATATTATTGCGCCCCCAGCTCACTTTTATCACGTCTGACTGCCGTAATTGCCTAAGTGCGTCATACAGGTCCCTTTATTTTCGGAGCGGCCTTATCAACTATCTGCGCAGGAGCATGCAAATCAGCGCGCGCATGCGGGCGGCCGCGGGGGGGCGCCGGGGGCCAAATTAAACACGGTGCAAAGAATTTAAAACGATTTTGTTGAATTAAAAGAGGTGAGAGAGACGTATTAAATTAAATGGTTAGTATTTTGTACATCCTACTAATATTATAAACATGAAATTTTGTGAGTATGTTTGGATGTTTGTTACTCTTTCACGTCAGAACGGCTGGACAGATCTGGATGAAATTTGGAACATAGATAGGTTATAGTCTGGAATAACACATAGGCTACTTTTTATCCCGGAAAATTGCGTAATTCCTGCGGGATAGCGATAAACCAATTCTATGCAGACGGAGTTGCGGGCAACAGCTAGTCAAATAAATAATTCGGTAAATTGTGAGGAAGAATTCATAGTAGCATAGTTAGTATAACTGTTTGCAGACGCGTTCATCCCTTACAGGCATATAAGCAGTGCTTGTAAGCATACGTAAATGTGCCCGACACGTTTCGTACCAATACGGGTTTTGTGGTCAATATGCCTACCCTCTGTCAGAATCCACTGCACGCCCCTGACTGTTTGGTAAGTAGGATCGACGTCAATGCACGTTATGTGAAGGTATTTTTTTTCACTTTATTCTGTTTCAGTAAATAATAAGTTAAAGTGGTCGCACTGTAAATTTGTATTTTTTTTTCTATCAAATGAAAATATTGCTGAAGTTGATATCAATGCTAAGTGAGGGATAAAAATACGTTTTTTTAAATATAGATATAATAATAATGGTTGTGTACCTACTGTACGGCTCTGAGGGATGTAGCATCTGATTGGACACTACTGAATTTATGCGAAATGTACAGGATCTTGGCGCTCTGAGCCAAACTTTCATCAAATTAATGAAATATCATATGGGTTTATAACCGTATTTTATGTCAAACTTTTTATCTTTTAATATTCTAAGTTACAGCAGCAATGCCTTCGGAGGCAGCTCAGGCAGCTGTACAGGTAATGTCACAAAGAAACACTTGTTTCTTCTGAATCATCTTAAATTCTAATAAAATCAAATTGTTAATATTTGCATTACCTGCCAGCGAGTTGGTTTGTATATACAAACTTTGTATATACAAACTTAAGTGCCTACAGTACCTATGAAGTCTGCTTTTATTCTTCCTCCAGAAGTTTCACCTAAAAATGTTTCTTCAATATAAAAGTGTAAATTGCCTAGTTACGAATGTAACAAATAATTCACAAAGTGGCAAGCTAGCCCGACCTCCCCTGACTCCGCGTGCAGTTCAATGTCAATGGTAGGGTCGCGGACCGCGGTTGACGATACGGGCGCTAGCGCACCACCAGAGTTTATTACACTTTTGTTTGCTTGATTTACTTTACTTTTATGGCCGATGTTGCCAGGCGTATAAAGTGGTTACGACTAGGTATCGGTCGATTTATAAGATTCTGGGTCCCGATTTTTAAAAGCAAATCACCTGAAAGTGCTATTCCTATGATTTTCGCCCATTCCCTCAATGGGCTTTTACCATCTGCGAGGGTAGAGAAGCAATTGGTACATTCTATGTTTTTTCTTTGCTCTCAGACCAGCATGGAAGAACCATTCATGGCGTCAATTCGTATACATAAATATTCAATTTTGGCTAAGTTTGAAAACAGTGTGTAGGATAGGATAGTCTCATTTGTAACATTAGAAATAGAGTACCTGCTTACCACGAGTGCAACAAAAATACTTACGAGCACTTAGGTAATTAATCGCTCTCTACTATGATTATTGACTACCAATATGAACCACTGAAGTGTAGGTAATTTCGAGTTTTGGTAATATATGAATACAACCTGAAAGGATGCCATCTAGGTTTCGCATAATTTGTTTGTGAAAAATGTTAAACTTACCGAAACTTTGTCAGCTATTAATTAGTTATTAGCTGAACGGTGGTTGTTTACACTAAATTCTATTATTGTCCCTTGCGTTAGTGCTATTCGGCATACGCAAATTATACGTAAAAAGCATTCGGCTTAGTTTGGATAGGCATGATAGAATTGCGAATGCGTAAATATTTAAATATACAAAATTAGTTTCTGCTTACTATATATAATTTAGCGTATACATATGCTGATTAATTGATTACGCATTAAATAATTAAGTTAGTAAATGCTTTATGAAATAGACACAATTCACAATAAAAAAAAATGTATGCACAAAAGCGAACTTATCTTTATAAGGGATCTCTGCCAGTTAACCTTTGAGTATATGAGAGAAGCATTAATCAAGAGACCGACAAAGAGTGAGTGATAATTACTATACCTATATAAAAATACTAGCTTCTGCCCGCGACTTCGTCTTCGTAGAATTATACATAAAAACCTTCCTCTTGAATCACTCTATCTATTAAAAAAAACCGCATCAAAATCCGTTGTGTAGTTTTGAAGATATAAGCATACATAGGGATATAGGGACAGAGAAAGGGATTTTGTTTTATACTAGGTATGTTATGTAGTGATTCGTAAACAAGGGGAACCAACTCGAAAATGTAGTGTGTTTAAATTGACGTGCTCTTACCCCGTCGGTCTGGTTACCGATGTAAAACGATGAGCCCGACTTTTTCTACAACATATTGTTTGTAGGCACAACGTTTTTTTCTAAAGTTTGCACCCTTAAAATTGGCTGTGAATATTATAATCCGTGAAGGGCGGTGGCGGGCCATCAACCGAAAAATGATTAACAAGCGATCACTCTGACGACGACGCGTGGCTTCCCTCGCCACAGACCTACAAAGGTTTAGGAGGTGACACAGAACAAAATTCAAAACACTTACTTTAGTAACTAAGTTGTAATTATTTTAAATTAAAGTATAATGATGCTCTTCTAGCTCAGGTGAAATCTGGCTCCAACTGAAAACCTCGGAAGAACCCTTATGTAGGTATGTCCGCAGAGAACTAAATATACTTTAAGACTGTTGACTAACTACTACTCATAATCGCACATTTGGCCTTGCTTTTTTTGGGTACATTCAGTATGTATGGTAGTATAGTACTTTAGTGCCAATTTTCATAAAAAATTAAGTATATGTATAAGAATTCATGTGCCTTACCTTACAAAAAAAAAACAATTACACTTGTTTCTACAATAAGAAAGGCAAACGAGCTAGTGGATCACCTGATTAGTAATCAACACCAGAGGGAATGCCAATGCGTCGACAACCTAGAGAGCTAAGGTAAAATGCGTCTAGTGTCCATAATTTTGCAAACTCAGCTGTTTTAGCGTCAGTATTAGCATCTAAGCTGAAACCTTTATTACATTGGTACATCCTTAGCCTTTCCAAGCTCTACACCGTTCATCCCTGAGCGAGCAGCGCGGGGATGCGCGGGCGCACGTGCCGCGCCATGTGCCGCGCCATACTGTTCAATCATAACGGACATATTTCATCAGATAACGGCCGAACCTAAAACAATGTGTAACAATTAAAGTGTCGTCACTCAGGTATTGTTCCCGTGGTGATTGGATGCGGGTTCGCGCGTTATGGATTATAAATTGCGTATGTCAGGGGTTGGCAGGGTCCCGATTATTGAAAGTGCATCACTCGAATATTCCATTCAAATAGCTATTTAATGTCTTTAAAGAGTTTAAAGTATCAGTTTTTTTTGTGGATCTCGAAAACCTCTATAAATATTTCGATGAAATTCGCTATAGGAATTTATGGGGAAGGAAATCGAATCACAAATGTGCTCTATTTCAAACACCTTGTCAACTGATCGAAACAATTTGAGCTGTAGTTTTGTAGCAGTACGCACTAACTTTCAAATAGTATTTTCGAGTGATGTGCTTTCAACAATCGGACCCCTACTTTAGCAAAATGACTGCAGCGTTGCGAATTGTATCCCTCGTGCTCATACATGCTCATCTTGTTAAAGAATTAATTTATATTTCATCAGTTGAATGAAATGTGATTAGGTAGTGATCGGTTGTGCATTAGGGATCCGCAATTCCGCATTTAATTAATTACAGGTTTATAACGAAGTTAATGGCTCGTTTAGATTTCAACCTACGTTTTCTTTTGGAAAACTTTAAGTACCTCCAAGTTTCTGATTTAAATATTTCTAGACGTTCGTTCAAACGTTATCTTTTTCTCTTAAAAGTCATTACTAATTTTTCACACGTCTAACAATCCCTATATACGTTATGGAACTTGCTAAGCTTAACTTATCTTATCTCTATAAATAAAAATTACTTAATGTCTACGTGTTGCTAAGGAAAAAACTGGAGAACAGCTGAACAAGTTAGGTTCCTTTTATATTCGATAAAGTCCAAAGAAAATTCTTATGAAGTGTTTTTTTAAATTGCTCATTAAAACTACATGTTTTGACAGAAAGGCGTCAGTTGGGACGGCGAGTTTAATATAAAATGCTTCTTTAACTGCTTCAACATCACCAACTTCATTCCTCATAGTCCATGGTGATAGGTAGGTATTTGTTAGATAATTTTATTGCAGTTAAATAAAAGGGAAAGTAGGAGCGAAAGGAATTACCACTCTGACGAAGCAAAAGACACACGACAATTAATAATACTTTACGTGGCACTAAACTAATGTTACTGCACACGCAGGTAAGTAAACTTCATTTCTATGGCATCTGACAATGCTGGGGACTCATATTAATTAATTAAGTAATCATTCAATTTATTCGTTACATAAATTGCACAGTACAGCAGCTTACGCCAAAGCACCGAGTAAAACAAGAGGCAAAGATACATAGATGTATATAAATAAATAGAGAAAATATCCGGTCAAATGTGAGTAGGTCTCGCGCACAGAGGGTTGCGTACAAATTTGTAGGTGTGCAAATACTTCGACAAGTGAGTATTAAAAAAAATCCAGTGTTAGCAGAGTCCGGCTGCTGAGCAGAATGAAGGCATGGAACCCTAAAAATACTATATACACATAAAGTTCGCTGTAACAATTTAAGGGATTATTTGTTTAGTGACAACTAGGCTGGAATGGACACCGGATTATGTATATCATCGTTGATGTAAACACACACACACACACACACACACATACACACACACACACACACACACACACACACACACACACACACACACACACACACACAAAAGTCACGTCTTTATCCCTTACGGGGTAGACAGAGCCTCAGGTAACAAGACCTACAGGCCACGTTTAGCAAGATTGGGTGGAAAATGGAATCAAAATAGTGATGGGTTGCTAGCCGCATCGCCTATAACATGATTCCTATTTTCGCCCATTCCCTCGATGGGCTTTTACCATCTGCGCTGGAAGAGAAGCAACTGGTACATTCTATGTTTTTTCTTTGCTCCCAGACCAGCATGGAAGTTGATGTAAACATAATTAATAAAAGCAATAAAAACATTTAAAAAGAGGATTTGCTCACTTCTCTAGGGTCCTCCTTGACACTGTACACCCAGTCAACCCTTAAGTGGATGAGAGGAGCGTTTAATTAGGGACAAAAAAAGAGTGAAAAGCTAGCTATGATACATTACTTCTTCAATACCCAAAACAATATATAAACTCACAGAAAAGAAGGCCTACTGTAAATGTCTATAAATTACCAGATTCCATAGGAATGGAGATTAGGGATATAACTGATGGTAAGTGAACACCACTACTCATGGACACCCGCAACACCAAAGGAAAGGATTGCAGATGCGTTGGTAGATGGCTTAAGATGGAATACCTCAAAATATGTAGCGATAGTTTTCATGCGGTTATCAGATTGGCGAAAGTCGTTCTTAGTTCACTGGACCACCAAAGAGCCGGGGGGGCTAATCCGAAATCGTGAACTGTAAGTTCGTATCACACCATCCCTTTCACTCTCATACTGATGACTATTAGTGTAAGTGGGAAGGCACGATACGAACTTCTAATTTCGAATTTCATAGTATAAGGCCTGATTGCTGTTTACGCGTTCGTGCGGCGGAGCGTGTTGTGTGCGATAGATAACCAAATAACCTGCAATTTGGGCGCGGCGCATGTGCGGGCCACATGGCGCGGGCGGTCTCACCTTACCATGGAGTTACACAACCATTCATTATATAACTGGAAGGTGCAACAACACATTCCGGTATCCTACAAATATTTTAATCATTACTACATACTCGTAGTATAAAACAAAGCAACCAACTTCCTGCTGCAACATTCCCTGAGCGGTACAATTTAGGGATCTTTAAAAAGCGAGCTTTCCTTTTCCTCAAAGAGCCGGCAACGCACTTGTGATTCCCCAGGGTTTGGAGGTGTCCTTGGGCGACGGTGATTGCTTTCCATCAGGTGACCCGTCTGCTCGTTTTCCCCCTCTTATTATATAAAAAAAAAAGTCGCTTTCTCTGGCCCTATATCCCTATGTATGCTTATATCTTCAAAACTACACAACGGATTTCGATGCGGTTTTTTTAATAGATAGAGTGATTCAAGACAAAGATTTTTATGTATAATTCTACGCAGACGAAGTCGCGGGCAGAAGCTAGTAGTACTATAAAAGTGTGAATAAGAGAAAATCTTAGGAATCATTTATTTATTTAATTAGTTATTACTGTAAATTTTATGTGTTTTTAGTTTTATCTTTCTTTTATTGTTTGTCTTACTCAATGCCTTAGTGTCATACTGTAATATTGTGTAAGATATTTTATAAATAAATAAATAAATCATGTTATAGGCCGACTACTACTTTGATTCCTCTTTCCACCTGTCCGTTAACAATCAAGCTGAGCGTGGCCTTCAGGTCTTGTTACCTTAGGCTCTATCTATGTATATATGTATGAGGGATGTATATGTACTTTATAATTACTATGTAGAAATGTGAAAGTCTGTGTTTGTATATGCATGTTTGCCTCTTTCACGTTTAAACTTGACGGTGGATAAATTTGGTATGAAGAGAGCTGAATATCCGAAGGCTGCTTATTTTATTATTAGGATTTTCCCTCGTATCACCATTTACGCATATCAAATCCAAAAATGTCAATCAAGAGACATAGCATTTTGCACGAGCTAAATTCATGCAACGTGAATAAAGACCATGACATTTTTTTTGGGATTTCCCACGGAATTTTGTAAACTTGCCTCCAAACCTATCCTCAAAGATCCTACCATCCGTAAAGCTTTATTAAATTGTGTACAGTGGACAAATCTTATCTGTGTTGTTTCACTGCCACATCTAGAATCGTAACACTTGACAATCCAAGCTAACGGCTTCTTAACGTCACCCCACGTTTAATATTAAAGAAAAAACTGTTACGATTTTTTAGAATATCATAAGGCGTATCACAAAAACCGACGCGGTTTTATTTTACATATGCTTTTTAAGTTTTCATGTGGGGAGAAATCGAAGTGCGGCCGGCGGAGCGCGTGCCAGCCCGTTGATGTCTTTTGTATGGCTGTTCATAATCTTCGGCCGTTCAGAAAATTAATAAATTGTATAGAAAAGGTAATCTTTTTTTTATGTTTTATGTTGCTTGAATTTGCCTCGTGTTTTTTTACCTAGCAAGGAAGGCAAACATACCTCATGTGCCAGTGATTTCACCGATTATTTACCCTGCACGCCGAAACACAGAAGTGAACTGCTGCTTGGTGACGGCAATCTGGAAAGGACTTGCACAAGGTCTGCCCACCCGCTTCGGGTTTAATCACAACAGAATCGAATAAATCAACAGGGTGTGTAGCTTTCGGTATTTGTAAGTAAAAGAATTATTTTAATAAAAAAATGCATATTGTTTATTAATAGTCAGAAATAAATTAATAATAATGATATTAAGCGTTCCCACAGCGAGTGGACATACAAAATGAGCTAATAACCCGTAGAGTTAAAAAGTACCTTTGTTCACAAGCATGTTTATGAATTCAAGAATCGTTACACCCATTATCTGTTTCACGGGAAGTGCTGGTAAGAAAGAACGTTAGACGTTAGTAAATAAGGCAATCGACATAAACCGTGGCCGGCGCCGGTTGGCCCGGATCCGGCCCCGGGCCAGCCACGGTCCTGCGCTCCGCCTGAAGTGCCATTCCATGTTCACGAGAGACAAGAACACGTGCGATTACGCTTATACGTAAGTGAGTTTTTTGGTTTTTACAAAAACAAAGGAAGCAATGTTTCATTTGTAAATCAATCACAACTTGGAAAATAGTGTCTTAAAAGCGGCAGATACACTAAACAATGCCATTAAGTAGACGTAGTAAACAAGTAAAGTATACGAATTTCCTGCAAAGTAGAAATTGTACGTACTAATTTAGGGAATGACGAGCAAATTCGGCTTTGATCAAAAGTTTTCTTTGCATTGTCATTTTCACCACCTGTATGTAAATCAAATTTCAAGCAAACCCGACCACTAGAACTAGGTCAAATTTAGCTTGCAAGATCATACTGAAAAAATTTACGTCGCTAGTCGAATAAAAGTTTGTAAAAATAGGACAAAAAATAGTTCATGCAATACACTCAAGAATTTTATTGAAATATTTTATTACTTATTTAAAATTACGTAGCTGCTCGACTCTAACAATCCCATTAACGAGAAATCAGCAGTAAAGATTGCATACAAATATTTTTCATCCATAATATCACATCAGTATGCACACTATTTTATCCGTTACCTTATTATAAATGTTAATTAGTTTTACAGTCTTTACGAGTCTGTCCGAGGGCTGACAAATACAAAACAAATGCAAATAAACACAATGTCTCAGAACCAGTATGAAAGCTGTTAGTTGTGATACGTTGAAGTTGCAACTGACACACGTGCGATTACACGAGTGGTGAGAGCCGCACAACAATGTCAGTAAAGTCGTTTTGACAGTCTATACTGTGGCTTCGAAGACGGGGGGCTGGCATAAACATGTTAACTGTTAAAAAAGGTTTTTTTTTACCTAACCGTTTTTTGTTGTTCAATATATGGTTTAAGTTTTTTCCGTGCTCTGTTGATGGCCGGAAGAAAAACGTAAAATAATAAAAAAAGGAAAAAATATGAAATTAGGTACAGAATGGAATTGAATTAAAATTTAAATAATAGCCTAGTATAATATCTTTTTCTGATTCGAAATAAATATCTGTCTCTATCCATACTTCGCTATAAATTATTTGCCGCTTTAAATTTGTTGGTGCTGCTACACTACATCAAGTTTCAAGTATCAGGTGTCGAAATTTCACCCCCACGTACACCTCACCCTACCTCCTCTCTCACCATACAAACGTTATGTTTTGACACTTAAAACTTGAAGTAGCGTACGAGCGCGGTATAAAGTGTCGCGCGCGCACTCAGCCCCCTCCTCTCCCCCCATTCCCGCTACGTCACCGCGCCGTCCTAGAGCCCCCACTTACCGGCTAACCCATTTATACGCCGTCGCGATGAAAACAGGCCTAAATGAATTAATGCAAATATATACTATAAAAATTGTCGCAGGTGCAACGCAGACGAGTTCCAGCCATCGTCGGATTCGATTTAGCGCGCTCGCGCAGCAAACGTTTTATTTATAGCCGCGAATGCATCAGCGATTACGCCGCATGAAGCTTGTAATTTTGTGAAAAATATGCTTAGTTCGGACGACGACATGGATGGATTTATAGCTTAGGAGCGTATAAAATGGTGGCGCATAGGCAGCTGTTGAATCGCGTGCGCGTTAGACATGCCCAACATGGCCGACTTGGACGTAACCGGACTTCTTTATATATTTACTGCTCTAATATAAAATGTGACCTCAGCAACACTGAGACTCCTTTCAATGGTTTCATTGTCCGACAAGCTCACAATCGCGAGTTCGTAGTAATTCAGAAGGAATGGTTAAGTTCCGCATTTAAACTCTAAGGTAGCAGGTCGTCACATAACAAGTACGGCAAATGAAACTAGGGTTTGGGCGAGAGCAGCAAACCTGTTCAACGAAGTTATTATGTACAGTCATGGAATTTATTTCCTTACCCACCATGGAACCTTTTAATAGTAAGCGTCGTCACGATTTTCCTTGTTAAGTATTACGATGTCACTATGGCGTTTTATGTAAAGAGGTTTTGGGTCACGAATCAATTTCCTTGACTGTACTTTATTAATGTTTTTTTTTTAAATCAACTAAAAAAAACTAAAAGAAAGTTTCAAATGACACAATTTAATGGCCGCCATGCTTAGTCTACCTGTAGTGGCGATTATCTACGTCAGTAAATTTAATAAAGATGTTTCCGATAAACGGCGTGGCCGCTTGATTACTGACGGCCGATTGCAATTACGTGTCGCGCCGCCAGGGCTGCCACCTCGTATTGGGGTGACTTCGGGGTCCTCGTAGGTATATAAGAAATTATTAATCTGAATATTTGACATAATACTGCGTAAAAATTACAAATACGTTTTCAGATTTTAATGTGAAAAAGAGGATAACTTACTCCATTACTGTTTACTGCGTTGTAGGTATATTTGAAATTTCTTGAGAATTCCATTTTAGTCAGCTAGAAAAAACTCTTCCTTTGAAAGTTTATTCTTTCCTATAGTTCAATTATTGCAAAAATAGTATATTACATTTTCATTTTTAATTTGATACAGACAATATTGACTGTTTACTCTCCTTGCGATAGGAAATATTTATTTTTCTATATGATAGACGGCAAACAAGCATGCGGAACAGAAGTTTTATCTGCTATATACATATTTAAAATGCTTTGTCCTGAATGACGGACTGACTGACTGACGGATCAACGCACAGCCTAAACTGCTGATCGTAGAGACCTTGAAGCTTGAAGGGTGTGTTTTTTGTATGACATTGACATCCGATAAGAAAGGCTTTTTAGAAATTCTACCTCTGACAGGGTGAAAAGGGGGAGCTAAGTTTGTATGGGACAACGTGACTCCTTGGTCCGATCTACTTCAAATTTTGCATAAACATTCTTTAAGAGAATTGATGGAACACGTGTTTGGTATTTTCTTGAAATTCATCCCCTAACGGGGTTTAAAAGGGGTAGAAAGCTGCATTGGAGGTGATTTACTTCGAAGTTGATATCAATGCTCCTTAGTGGTTTTGATTTAAATTAAATTTTATTTTGACACAGTCATGTTTGAAAACTCAATTCGATTTTATTCAGGCAAATACTCTTTAAAGTTGGAATGTCTTGAAAGTCACCGTATTATATTATTATATTCGTTTGTAAGCTTTAGAGAGGTCATGTGATTTTTAGAAATTCCCTCGGGATAGGGAATAAATGAGGTTTATAAGTCCGCTGCAAAGGCGCCCTCTCTCCGTAACTATAATTACTAGTCTTGAAATTTGACACATAAGTAAGGAATCATAACTGCTGAAAATTAATTTCAGGCCTTTCTGAAATTCCCGCGGGTTAGGGCGTAAAAGGGATTTATATTCTTACTTTGAAATGGTCCTATCTCTGCAACTATTATTATTAGAATCTTTAAACTTCCTGGAATAAGAAATAAAAAGGATCATTATAACATGATTTATTTGGCCGACATGTTCCATCTCCATTATCATTTGCAAATTTAATAATAATAATAATATCTTGGGACAATTGATACCAATTGACTTAGCCCCAAACTAAGCAAAGCTTGTAATATGGGCACTAGACAACGGACAAACATATTTATATAGATAAATACATACGATCGAGAACAAACATTCGTATTTTTCATACAAATATCTGCCCCGACCGGGGATCGAACCCGGGACCTCAAGCTTCATAGTCAGGTTCTCTAACCACTGGGCCATCCGGTCGTCATTTCTCACGAAAGAAAAGGACGGGATAGGAAATAATGACTAACATTTGAAGAAATGATTGGATGAAGGTGGTACCTACATCACTTTGGCGTTACCTGCGCGGACGAAGTCGCGGGCTAAACCTAGTCTTTTTATAACGTCCGTTTTAATACCGATTCCCACAACTAGGTACCTACGAGTAGGTGTAACGTCAGCAGCCCTGCTGGCCGGGCGTGGGGACAGTAGAGCCACAATTACGAGCCTACTGACCGTGAATTTCATCTGGTTATGATTGTGACAATCCGCCGACCCGCTCAATGCCACATCTGCTTTAGGCGGCCAATAAACGCGCTTCGCACCGCAACGGCCACATACCATCCATTGCCTTGGATCGCGAATCGGGACGAGTTAACATGCTAGGAACTGTTCAATTAAAAAAAGTTCGGGTTGGCGCACTGCTCAACAACGAAGTCAGTTCAAAATAAGTACTTATGCATATTATATTTTATTATATTGCAAAAGGAAAATGGTCATGCCGTCCGGCCTGTTAGTACCATGTCCAAGACCTGGTATATTTATATTTTAACTTGATAAAAAATAATGTGAGTGTTTTCTTACTATTCTGCATCTACTTTAGAAGTACATGTCCTATTAATTAGCGTAAGACGATGTTTTTAAAAAATATAAAACACTAGCTGTTGCCCGCAACTTCGTCTGCATAGAATCGTTTATCGCTATCCCTCAGAAATTACGCAATCCGTTCTTAGAGGGTGCCTACGTCATAGTAGCTTTATGCATGCAAAGTCTCAGCCCGATCGGTTTAAAATTGACAAAGTTTCATACAAACTTTCATCCCCTATTTTATCCCCTTGGGGGTAGAATTGATCAAAATCCTTTCTTAGCGAATGCCTACGTCATAACATCTACCTGCATGCTAAATTTCAGCCCGATCCGTCCAGTGGCTTGGGCTGTGCGTTGATAGATCACTATGTCAGTCAGTCACCTTTGAGTTATATATATTCAAAGACTAGCTGTTGCTCGCAATTTCGTCCGCGCAGAGTTAAATATAGCCTATGACACAAATAATGTGGCTTTCTACTGGTAAAAGAATTTTCAAAATCAGTTCAATAGATCCTGATATTACCCCCTGCAACCTCCCAACTCACCAATTTTATCTCTTTATAATATTACTATAGATGAATGTACTGTTTAAACTAATATTTATTAAACTGTACGAAAAAGGAAATCTTTCAAATATGTACCGGCGACTGTCTTAGTAATAGAGATTTAACATAACATTCTTTTATCGATGCACTATAAACACACTTAGAAACCTTTAAGGTAGTTTTTTATTTCACTTTTACCGCCTGCAGCTCGTACTATTAACGCTGCCTACTTAATATTCGGTTGACAGGTTAAGCGAAAAAGTATACAAGAAGAAGAAAAACATTATACGTCGCGGGGTGTCAGGGCTAACCAGTTACAGGCGACAGATCAAGCGCAGCATTGTAATGCTAAAGTACAACTTGTCGAGCATTGCCATTGCACTTTTTATTTTACATAGCTTTAGGAATTCCTCAAAGCGATTTGCTTCGTACCTCAGTTCCATACCCGGGGCAGTGAATTATTGCGTTTTGTGTAATGGCTCGCTTCTGATGCGTATTATTTAAATACCGCATCGCGTGACTCGGAGACTATCTCTTATCCTATAATTAATATGAATAAACAAAGATCAGGGACTTACCTATTATAGATACTATATCTAAATATTGTTTGAAATTGGTAAAAATGAATTCAACTGAATCAGGTTGATAATTTTCCTGCTTATAGCATGTTTTGTCTTATTGTTACTGAATGCAGCGTTTTCTCTCAAGATTACCCTACCTAAGACTCAGCAACAAAAATGGTGAAAATTGTCAAAAAATTACGAATTAGGTAGAGCTCATATTAATCGACATTAATTAAGGTATTTAGAATTAATATGTGCAGATAAATTATAGTGTATTGTAGGAAAATAAACGATTTAGATATATTTTAAGCTCAGTTTGCTAGTGGCAAAATGTGCAAAGTTCACAAAAAATACAAAACCTAGCTGTATGTTTTGCCTTTGTCTGACAAAGACACTGAAAGAAAAAATTAGTCAGTAACGTATTCTTAACAAGAGTATGTGTATAAAAGGTTAAATCTAGCTTACAGTTATATGTATAAATTAGATTTTATTAAGGTTAAATAAGTACATTTATATTGTTTATTTTCAAGAAATTGAGTACAATTCTTTTCATTTTCAAAATTTGATTTTTGTAGCAAGTGGAAATTAGGGTTAAATTCAAACTTAAACTGACTTTAACAAATTGAACTTTTATAATGATTATGCATGTGATGTGTCAGTGCAATATGCATATTATTGTTAAGTTCTGCGGCAGGCAATGAGAAGGCGATCTCAAACTCGTCCCGGTTAGGCGCTATGCCAGTGCACATAAACAACACACCTTAGCTATGTTACTTTTATCTTTGCAAAGATTGCATATATATGTTAAGCGTTCTTAATACCAGCTAATTACAATGTTTGCAACTTTTTAACATTTTTTGCCGCCAAGGGATGAAAATAGTACTTTTTAATGCGCACTTTACATAAATGAACCATATCAATAATGTAGCTTCATACGAATACTTGATGAAGCTATAATCCGAAGTTGCAATTAAGTGCTTTCGGTCCGTCATTAAGTAAAATGTAACGCTTATGTTTATCGAATTCATTTTTACGAGCCAAGCGGCCGGAGTGGCCGACGACAGTAAAAGAAATCGCAATGAAACTGTCATTCGGTTGGTAGGTAGGTACTAAAGGATAAGGGGCTACGAAATAATTAGATAACCATCACTTTTCCATTCTCGAAATCCTACTAATATTATAAATGCGAAAGTTTGTGAGTATGTTTGGATGTTTGTTACTCTTTCACGCCAGAACGGCTGGGCAGATCTAGATGAAATTTGGAACATGGATAGATTATAGTCTGGAATAACACATAGGCTACTTTTTATCCCGGAAAATTGCGTAATTCCTGCGGGATAGCGATAAACGAATTCTATGCAGACGAAGCTGCGGGCAACAGCTAGTTTATATTAATAACTAAAAACGCTAAAAGGTTTTTTTGTCTTTCTGTGTTAGATCAGCCTTAAATTAGGTTTAGCCTTATTTGTTGTATGTGAACAATTTAGGAAGAAAAGCAAAACTTTACTCAAAAATATCTAACACTTATCGTGGCCAGAGCCTCAATTGTAAGTTTTAGACACGAAAAGCGTCTCGAACGCGTTCGCGTTTAATCACTATGAGAAAATTAGCAGCATCACTAACGGAACGAAATGGCAACAAAAAGTTCTCATACTCGTAGTACCTATTTGACATTTTAACGAAAACGCGATCGAAACGTACTTTGTGATCGAAAACTTACAATAAGCTTACAAGTAACGGTACGCTATGTAGTACATAGAGGCATTGACAGAGGGGCGCGGGCGCGGGCGCGGGCGCGCAACGCAATGTGCGCGCGCGACCTTTGCCTGTAATTATCAGGCGCGTGCGCGGCGGCAGACGCACCAGCCCGATGGTATACTCTATTCGTTTGCAGAATGCATAGATAATTGATTTGTTCGAAGCATTTTCTTTGTTTAGGTTCGCGTTAGTTCTTGTATGTAGATGGATAGTGTAATAAGTTCGTTACCCATCAAAATGTGACCCAATTTCTTGTTAGTTAGCCGCTGTATTAAATACAAATGGTAGTGGAATGTTCCATGCTGGTCTGGGAGTAAAGAAAAAGCATAGAATGTACCAATTGCTTCTCTTACCGCGCAGGTGGTAAAAGACTATCGAGGGAATGGGCGAAAATCTTAGGAATCATGTTATTCCCCTTTCCACCTATACGCCCACAATCATGCTAAACGTGGCCTTTAGGTCTTGTTACCTTAGGCTCTGTCTACCCCGTAGGGGACAAAGACGTGATATATGTATGTATGTATGGTAGTCGAATGTTTACAAAAATAAAATATTTTATTAAATATTAGTTAAAACATTAAAAAGCTAGAATTTGAATTCTACTAAAATATATCTACTAAGAATATTACGCTTGCAATAAACGAATAGGGTATACCCGATGCGTCTTATCCAAGTAGGTACTAGTATGGAAAGTGCTACTTTACAACACACTCGCCCTTTGATTAACATTTTTATTCTTGATTTTAATCGCTCTAGTTAATTAAAGTGTTTAAACTGTCAACCCTTACCAAGCTGCGAAGAATCTTGAAATAGAACCGTTTTTTAAGTATCTCTAGCATATCTCCATTCCGATTACTAATAGCAGGTACACATGTTTATTTATCTATCTCGAAGTCATTAAGCGGGATTAATTTAAATACTGAAGTTTTTACACATATTTTCAATCAACCTAATCTCGATAGCGATTTAATTATAGTTCGTCAATCTATTTTCATACTTCCATCAGCGGTAATTACAACTTGGTAAGTAAGCGTAAATAAAAACTCAAGGTTCCAGTGTCCACCGCGGCCGGTAATTTTCAGTTATTATAATAATGCTTACTGTAAAATCGGCAGTAAAAAGGATGCGTTTAAGCGGAGGAAGCTTGTCTGCGGATTAATGGGCGCAATTAAATCGGTGCGCGAGCGCAGCGGGCGGGAGCGAGTTTTTAGGGCCCCCATGCGGGAAGACGGCGTGCTACCGAGGGAGACACTGCTCGGAGATAAATTTAATAATATAGTAGTTCTAAGTACCCACTCGCAGCTTTGAAGGCTAACAATGTTTATCCTGAAATACCTACAAGAATATAAATTGTAGTCACTATTTTTTGAGTTACAAGTTACAAGACTGAACTTGTTTGCACGATTCGTAAATGAACATAAATAACAAAAAAGTGTACGTAAAATTATTTTGTTTTATTTCTTAAGTGCATATTTACTTTTTTCTTTCTTTAAATTTTTCTACTTGTGGGTTAACTTAGACAGTTATTAAAAATAACTTTCTGAATTTGTGCCTGAATATACTTATCAAATTTCTTTTTAATTTACTTTCATAACTTGTGAAATTGGGTTGTTGACACAATCCGTAATTCCAGGTAATTTTTTAAAAGACCATTCTCCATGATCATTTATGATTAACACACTAACACTTTTCTAACGGCGCTTACTACAACCAGCTACGCCGTAGCACCCGTAGCGTGATCTACGCGTTCGTAGCTATTAATTGAACAAGCTTCTATACGTATGTATATTAGTCTAAAAATATCAACACTTAAGCTGTCTTGCAAGAAAACGAACAATATCAATTTATTTCTTATTAATTCTTTAGCTCAGTTTATTGGTATCAATATGGACTTAACTGTCAAGCTGAAACCAGGTTTAACGACTAAATCTAGGTTTACTATTTTCCAGCAAGTGGCTATTAAAGATAAGATTGCGTCTACGGAATCCTTTAAGCTAAATTATTCACGCTTACCTTGACGGGTTTCTTGTGGAAAAAACACCTCCGCCCTCTGATTAAGGAGCTTTTGACTGCCACCGTGACATTAAGTATGGCGTTTTTTTTCAACAGCGAGATAATCATAGATTTTAACTGACCTTGGACGATTATTAAACATGATTGTGTCAGACAAATCAACCTTGCGGTGAAATGACGATTAGGATTAAATGCATCCCCAAGGCAGTTCGGTTAAACCAGTAAATAAATATTACGAAATTTCACCAACTATTAGTATATTAGGCTTTATGTTAATTTTATAAAAATGTAGTTTATAAGAGAAATAAAGTAAAACTCTCAATTTCACGGCGGCTGTAAAGCAGCGCAGTTAAGTATAAAATTAAATGTGTTATATGTTACATACACAATTTCTATAGCTATAGTGTTTAAAAGTAGACTATTGGCAAACTCGTCGAAAAATTAATATAACGAGGCAAGTTTCCACATAAATATATTTAATATTTATTTTATTTATAAATATATTATATTTTTATAACCCAGTTATATGTAGTAGCGTTCCAATCAAAATGTCTGCTGCCTTTACTAACTATCACTATCACTCTACCAACCCATTCAGGGCGCCAGCTAACAAATCCTAGAAAAAGAATGATCGTAATAGCGTAAAAATAAAAACCCAGAATGGAGGGTAGGGTTTGGAAGCACTTAATAAATGAATAAAATGATTAAGACAAATTCGTATTAATTTCATGAAGCTTTAGCAGGAGCCGGCCCGAGGCTCCAGGGTGTCCGGGGCAGTCATGACTCTCGCTAATTTCGGCTTTCATTGAAATGTTGAAATAATGACTCACTCGCAGCTGCTTCGAAAAGTTATTTATTTCGCGTCTTATACATATCAGTCTGGAATATTGTATTTTAAGTGTATTTCTCTTATAAAACTTATTAACCTATTATAGCAAAATGTATATTTTATCATTGTCTGACGAGGGCAAACGTCAAAGTGATAAATAAAGACAAACGAATGTTAAGTCACTACGCGAGCATAAATCGGCAGCTTTTAAACTATGTCTGCTGCTTAGCGATAATACAACGAAACGTACATGCTTAACAAGCGTTGATAGTGCTTATATACAAACTGATCGCACTTCTGAAATAGATACCGGTTAACGCGACACAGTCAATTCTATAAGATTCTTAGGAATCGTTAACTATGTACTAGGCTAGCAAATAATAATATGACCAAAAAACATCACATAATTACACAATTTTTACCAAGTTAACGTAGCATTAACCATAACCGACGACTTTGACGTATATTTGACAGAAAAGCTGTGAAATATATGGCAAAATCATCGGTTATGGTTAACGTTAAAAGTAACTTGGTGCAACTCACATCTAATCTATCTATCTATCAAATCTAATACCTTTAAACGAGCCCAACGAAACGGAAACGCGTCCAACTATTTTCATGAAATTTGGCATGCAGGGGGTTTCGGAGGCAATAAATCGATCTAGCTAGGTTTAATTTTTAGAAAATGTACCTACTAAAAAAATACGTAGCAAAGCTCGGTCAACCAGTTGCTTAAGCTTAACGCGTGCAAAACCAAAGGACGCTTTAAGACAGCGACAAACTCTAGCCATATCATTATATTAGCGCAGCCGTCCCGCCGCAGAAACCTGCTGCTTGATTATGGTCTCCATTTCAAATCTGCATTCTTATTTTTATCTCAAAAGGCACTTAGACCGGCTTCGAGCATGTTAAATCTATTCAATCGCTCGAAACCTCTTATTACGGGTAGCATGTAAGCGTAGCACCGTGCGCTTGAAGGACGTGGGGTATGATTTACCACCAGTAGTTAAAATACTCATTAAGCGGACATGAGAGCGACCGCAGCGCCGCCGGCCGCGCCGACTCGCGACGTCTTCACTGCGCGCGCGCCGGCTACCAGCCACGCTCGGGGAAATGAATAAATTAGCCAGAGCTATACGGAAAATAAAACATCCAACTGCATCTACAGAAGCTCTAATTTAAATTATCATGCAGAGCATGATGCTCTTTAATAATGCTTCTAATATTGTGTAAATGCTAACACTGGGAGTAACGTAATCAGTTGTTATGATGAATGATGTTATACAACAAACACCGAAGCATTCTTGTAATTTAGATTTCGGAACTTTACAGGTAACTATTCGCTATAATTTTTTTGAGGTGACGGGACCATGTCAATCAAGAAAAGTTCGCATTCATTATGACTTTTGTCTTAAAATTCAGTATCGGACCTCACGAGGATAATAGAAGGCACCGTTACCGGTAGGAATGTGAAGATTAAAAACATGAAAGCAAGGAAAGATCCATGTACGGTCAATCATAATAAAAACTGAACATGAAAGACCTATTGCACCTTACCAATCAATTACCGATAAATAGCGTATAAGATAGGCGAGGGTCCGGCGACGAATTCCGCGCCTCACAGCCTGAAGCGTGTGCCTACTTTTTGCAAGGCAGGTGCGCGCGCATATGCTATTAAATTGTCAAAGACCCGTGTACTTGATAGCATGAAATAATCAAAAGTCAAGCAAGTATTTAATACCCCACAAACACACTATTGTGATTACACGCACACTCGCGCGCTTCATGCTACCGCAAGTGGTAACTACTGGGTTTTTCAACGTCGAGTTAATATTGATTAACAACATAAAATATCATAATGGCGTAAAAGTGACTTTTTGTTGGGATTGGGAGTGTGCGTAGTAATTACGCGTGCAGTAATCGCAAACCGCAACATAACAGCGGCCTCGGAGCCGGCGTCATGTGCGGAGTGAATATGGCTGATCGAGAACGGTCGCAATTAGCACGAGGCTGCTCCCGCGCAGACAATGCGAGCTTTGTGCGCCGCGCACGATGCGTACCCGCCGCAATCTTTTACGGTTTCTGTGCGCCTGCGCACGCAGCCCGCCCGCCATATGACTCCGTTAACCGTTGTCTTTGAGACCTTCAATCCTTACGCCTTACGCATCGTTATTTATGTTTGATTAATGTTCGGTGCCTTTTTATGTCAGATGTTGTTTAAAAGGATTGATATAGTCGTTACTGCCTGTAAATACTTGACGTCATTGTATGTATAAAATCAAGAAAATTAAAATGCCTGCTCCCAAGTAGGTTCAATTATAATTGACTTTTAATGTGTCTAGAAACTAAGTAGGTACACATTCATGAAAGTGAAATTGGGTAAATTGGAGCATTTTGTGTCTTTATAGGTCGTATTCACCATTTATACTTAATTATTAATTAATTACTAATTCAATAATGATTTAAGCTGATATAAAAGGTAATTAAAATTAAATAATATATAATTTCAATAAAAATAATTAGAGTTGAATTTCTACTCAGTCACTTAATGTCAACAAAACGGTTTTTATACGTACCTTTATATATTCTTGAATGATAGACAAACTATCACATTTAAATTCAATTTTGAATGCGGTTTTTACTTATTGACTTATGTATAAAAAAATATGCCTCATATTTTACCATCCACCGTAATACGTTTAACAATAATATTTTTTATAATCATGCAATAAAAGACATGGCGCTTCTGCGGCGTCTTGATCGTATAAATCATGGCTGTTTACTGGTTTACCTGCATGTTTGTGCAAATATATATAGGACAGGTGATATCGGCAACTGAATCACAGCTTTATTGTAGGTGTGTAAAGTTTATTTGGTGTGTTGTGGAGTGGTGGGATTGTACCAACAAGTAGTGGGTTGCTCACGGTGGCACGGTGACTGCGTGGACCAGAGACGCGTTGCTAAAGGCTTATAATGGTAATAATGATTTTAATAGCTGTTCCCCGGGCGATCCTATAAGGCTCCGCTATATTGCTATAACTACTGATAGGTATTAAAATAAAAGCGCATGGGAATTGGAACGGCTACCACCTAGTTGTTGACGGGTTCACCTGTTCATTTAAATCAATCGCAGTTGGAACCATATAATATAACTTTACAGCTTTAGTGTGCCCTTGCCAGATCTCTTTTTTTAGCTAAATACCTTTAACTAGCAGATCTTTTTATTAGATGTAGTACCTGACGACTGAGCTTAGGTTGGTGTTTGCAAAATCGGAAAAACGCGTATTCCAGAGATGAGACTCTGGCAAACAATCGAGACTCCATTAATTTTGTAAATGTGTGTGATTATGAAGGTACACACCATTTCCTTCGATAGATTCAACACATAGGCAACCTCTTCTTCCGAAATTATCTTGTACGAAAATCAACTAAGGTTACCTACCTGAATCACTGATGAAACTCTATTTGATTTCAACAAGTTACTCTTCTTCGATGACGTATTAAGCAGATTCTCAACAATACAACTGATTCGATACTGGTCTCCTTTACACTTTATAAGGTGACACCTTGTTACAGTTAAAAGTCGAACAGTTCCATCTATTGATGCATAGCGGGACCGTTCCATGTACTTCTACAAGGTGTACAGCACAATCTTATCGACTTGCTTCATATCGCACACATAATCGCTGACAGTTTATAAGCAACCGCAAGAACCTAAATTTTAAAGTGGTTTTGGGTTTCTTAAGGTGTTTCGTGATAATCTAGCTTAAGTTTTAATCAGGGAGTGGAGGTTTCGCATCTGTGCGCGGCACGCGACGCAGGCGTTTACATAAATCCGTTAAGGGTGCACATGCCGCAGGCGAGTCGCGTGGAGAATCTTGCGCATGACTGAGGGTGCGCGCTAGGGGCGACCCGGGTTTCTTGCGCCGATATCGATAAAATAAGTTTTTCCCTGCCTGCGCTTCTTGTTGATTCACTTCCATTATTATCATCCGTTCTACATAACATAACGTGGGTATTAGGTTAGGTATACCATACTTAAAGTAAATCCGGTCACTAGAAGTGGGTCAAAATTAAGTTTAATTGACAAAATTAAAAAAAAGCATATGCATATAGCAAGTCAAATAAAAGCTTGTAAAAATATCACTTTTATATGTATTTGTTTAAGTCTCAAATAAATGTACTACGTGAATGATTTAATAGATATGTTGTACCATTGGGGGTTGAGACTATAGTTTATGGGGTAGTGCCAGCACGCATATTTTATACATAGACCTAACAAAGCAAAGAGGCTTATCGACGCTACTGGAAACCGAAAAGCTGCCAGCTTCCTCACACAACAGTACCAGCATTGAGATATAGCGGGGACATGCTGCCAGGATTTTTGGGTGTATGATGCGGTAGAGCTCAATTTAACATTTATTTTTGTATTACTTTAGTTTTTGTTGTAAGTATATCTGTAGTAATGTTTTATAATTATTTAATTCAAATAAATATGGTTTTCTTTCATTATCAGAATACTAAAAAATTGCCTAGTGGCCTTAGTTGATTACGAACGATGACTAAGTAAACTCTTTTAATGAGATGTTATGTTATTAAGTAGGTACGATAAATATGTTTCTAAAATCACAACAGCCGTGTAACGTATACTAAACTCAGATTCGCATAAAAACACAAGAAATAAGTAAAATCTCGCAGTGTCTCAGGAGTCGCAGAGACAATCGATGCGGCGCGGCGCACCCCTGGCCGCAGCCACCTGCCGCCCGCACCCCCACGCTATATTTTATTCCACTTAATCGTCCTTTCCGTTATAATACCAGTTTTTTATCCCGTACTTAAAGCAAATATTCCTTTTCTATAAACGCTATCCCGACCGTCCTATTAACTATAATAGACACTTTTAATTGAGAATCTATAAAAGGTTTCGCGAACTGGTGGCCTTATATGGTCCAAGTATTCATCATGGGAGCTGGTTCTCATCTGCCCAATTAATAAAAGTTGACTGCGAGGAATGGCGCTGGCTGCGCTCGCTGGTACCGGTTCTGGCTGCAGCTGAAACTTACCCTGCCGGCGTTTTATTTTGATTTACTTATCTACTGCCTACGTGTTTTAAAGGCAAAAGAAAAAAGAGCTATGCTACCTTAAGATTGCGAGGATTGTCAATACTGATTAAAAAACGATATTAAGAATATTCGACCTAATTCACAGATATTTGTAGACATAGGCGTTTGCTTTGCATCGGTGCCGGCCAGTATTTATGTAGTGCATTATCAAGAAGATTTTACCCAATTAATAACACTGAGTATTATTAATGGATATGGACGGATACCGGATACAATCCGTGGTTGCAGGTGACCGTGTCAAAGTTGTGTATGGTTTTAATTGAAAACTAACTCTACATTTCACTCAACTATAATGCCTTTAACGTTTTATTAATCTCTTTAAGTTTATAATTCTCCGGGTTAGCAGCTGACAATAGTCAGACATAAATCTGTCATAATCTATTAAGTACGATAATTACAAACATATATAAAATGCTTTATAATGCAAAAGTCTACTCAAGTCCGTGCAACGAGAAGCGAGCTTAACATTTTTTTGTTAAAACAGGAATCACAAAAACAATCGCGATACCGTGCCGACCCCAGTTCATTAATGCATTTGAAATCGAAAAAGACGATTTATAAAATTCGAACAAAGGTAGAAAATAAAAAGGATGATAAAAAGTGGCGCAGGCGCGTGCCGGGGCGACATGTGCACGCGCCGAGGATCTGCGCTAACGGGCCGTGACGATCCTCCCCCCCCCCCCCTCCCCCCACTCACTGGCCGGCACTGCGCCGGCGCATCCACGCGACCTGCGTCGGTCGCCGTTATGTCACAACTTAGTCACAGTGTTTTAATTCCGACAAATTGATGGAATGGTATTGTATGTTTTTAAAACTTTCAAGTTCGTCTTTTTTAACGATTGCCATAGAGAATTTATTTATATAGTCATTAGAGTTTTATGACTTCACAATATTTACAGTAAAACTTGTCCATATTTTTTCTCAAAATAACAAGTAAATTTTTCTTATCACTTTTTTTTGTTACAATTCATTTACCATTGGATTTTTATCAGGCACTATTTGTAAAATAAGAACATTTAATATTATCAGCCCCCCTGGAATCTTACAACAAAAAATATTGCTCTGTAATTGTTGTCAACAGTGGAACCACTGTCCGCGCTATGCTGTGCCCGCGCCCGAGTCAATACTGAAGCACTTCCGAAGCCCCACGTTCGGGAAACGTAACACCATGTAACCAAAGCAGATTAAACGCTTAATTGAATTCCCCGAGATTCCTATTACGAAGTTAATCGGGTATGTAATTACTAATTACGTTAATAGGTATTTCATAATGTAGAATTTCGTATTACTTATGAATAATTATAGTAGTTATGTTTTTATTTTTAGTTTATGCCCTGCCCCCAAGGAAGAATAAAAAATACAAGATAGATAACTATATCCTAAAAATTCAAAAAATTGCCTTGTTATTAAGTATGTCAGTCAACTTAGTCAGTCAGGTGAAGCCTCTGGATCATAACACAAAGTCGGAGACGATACGACCTCTTGAGAGTAGGACGAAGAGATTATCATCACTTCACAAACTCATCATTCGGCAAATCTTTTTGTCTACCAATACTAACATATTAACTTTCTGAACTTAATCTAATCCAACCTATCGTACCTAAGCCACGCTTTGTATGTTTACAAATTAGCAACCACCAAAGGTATGTGAAATTATTAATGATACATTTGTCAAATGTTTCTTGATAAAAATGATTGGATCCGAAAATTAAAAAAAAACCTTCCCATAAGATTGAAATAAACTTAATAATTACATAAATTAAGCAATTACATTTTTAGTTACTAAAAATAATGTCTCACGCGATTTAAGTAGGTACCTATTACCTTACCTTAGGTACCTTAAATTATTTTTTTTTACTTATTGGTAGAGCGGGTATAGAGTACTTCGGTTTCAGCTCTCAAAACTACTTAATATTTATCTATCAACTCTGTGACACTAATATTACTAAGTATATTTATTTTTAAAGACTAACAAAATAGAAAGGTGTCTAAACGTCATGTCATGTCGCCATTTGAGACTCATTGCTTACTCTACGTAAGTGTATTATTATCGGCGTGTCAAAGAATCTTTACCACCTCTGCCAACTCTATTTACCTAATATCGTATCAATTGGAATGTTGTGCTATTTTTACTTTAGGAATTAAGTATCCACGGCGGTGACAAATTATTCATACCGCATTAGGATAAACGTCTATGTTCTATTTAATTTTAAAAACGCTGCTTGTGTAACTGGTTCTGTGATTGTTCCACGAAAACCTTTTATTGTGGTTATTTAATATTTAATTCTGCCATTCATTGTCATTCCATTTTTTTTTCATCTTACATTTAAAAATTTGCTAAAGATTACTTTACTTTTAAAGGTGAGCTCCTTTAAAATACAAGTTCCTACAATGTGATCTATTCAACTATTATCTATTCAACAAATGTAATAATTTGTTATACCTATGTGAAAGAACAGAAAGATTATTCTTTTGATTTATATTGTGATATAATATGTTACGGTCAGCTTTGGTCAGCTTGCAAGAGTTGCAATTAAGTAGTTAAGCTGCAACCAGTCTTTTCACGGGTTACACAAGATTCCTACAAAACTTAGAAATTAATTTGCTAATTTGTTATATTATATTAGGTTTATATTTCGTTTGGCTAAACCGTGTTTGTTTTGAATCAAATTATGTAGATGTGTTTCTTTGTTTTTTTATGAAGATTTAAAAGTGACAAATTCCATTCGAATGTCGCATTGTTTGTAAGTACTCTAAGCCAGATCTAAGTCGCCCCGCCCAGCGCTAGACGGCAGCCAATGCGGCGCGGTGGGCGGGGCACGCACTCGCTCAACGGACTCTCCACGCACCCTAATATTCTCTAATCTCGAACATATAGGATTACAGTACTCGGATTTACGGATTACCCACTGATTACATACCGCCCCGTATATAAAACACACGTCGGCATTACTGTCGCGTGCACAACAAAGTAAAACAAAACGAATAAAACTGCTTTTAAAAAATCAGAAGATGCACAAACAATTACAAATTCTTAACTACACCCGAGATGTCATAGGTATGTTATAAACCTGCTTCTATTTAAAACAGCGGCTTGGGAAAGGGGAATTTTAATGTCACAGACACAGCAACCGCTTATTTGAGGGCATTAATGCATAAAAACCATTTTTCAGCGTGTCCTATACGCCGTCGGCGTATCTAAGTGCAACCGACAATTAAGTGGACTCCGTACGTCGCGAGCCACCTGTCAAGTGGCTGTTTCATCAAATCATTTCTTTAATGCGCAGCTTCCCCGACCTGCTCTTTTTTGAGTTTTGAAAAAACGTTACAGTGACGGTGGTCGGGTAGGTCGGGGCGCGAGAGCCTCCGCTCAGTCAGGTGCCGAGCGCCGCACGCAACGCACCTCAGCCCGCGCGGCCTGAGCCCGAGTGCGAATAGTGCGATCCCGCCGCTGCTCGCTAGTTACGAACTTGGTTTAAAAAAATGATTTACTGGTGCACGCAGTTTAAATAATTTAAAATCACAAACTTTTAAAAAGGCGTGGTGGATTCAAGTGAGTGCGACAAGAAGTAATCGTTTGCAGATTCCCGCCCGTCCGAAGTAAGTCCGCCCGCCCATATCTTGCTTTTATCTTTATCCGCAGAAAAATACCGTGATTAGTAAGTAGGACCAGCAGACTTTTCCAATGACGAAGACATTAGTGCATGAATCGATAGCTGATGGAATCCTTGTAATTTACACACATATAATTACCTACCTTCAGTTATTTAGCTCGTAGTATAGAAAGATCGATTATTTAATCGCAGTTATATGCACTGGAAAACAATGGAAAATATTTTTTCCGGGTCGGCGTTTAGTCATCTTTGAAATTGTTTTGAAACTGGATGTGTTTTAATTTTGTTTATATTTTGTACAATATAGTTATGAACATGTAGGTAGTTGCCTTTGCTTGTAGATTTAAATCGAGGCATACAATGTATAAACCAAGTCACCTTCTATTTGTATGAATTAACCAATAACCAAACATGATAGCCCAAGTCTGTAATTTTTTTAATTTTATTCATGTCTTGCAAAATAAATGAAAAATACTAACCAAATTTGCAGTATTTAACGTACGTAATGTCTTCCGTATTTAAATCAGAAACCGGCATTTTTAATGCCTTCTTTGGTCTATGAATCGGTTTGCGGCTTAATAAAAGCCGAAAGAAATTATGCACTCTTAAGTAAGTATGTAGGCATACCAATCTACCAATGTAATTAAAATACATAGCTCTATCTGCGTTTTCCTATGAATGATTTAATAAAGGAGTTTTGAAATGTTAGCGGTCATATTTCCACAACCTCATCTAATTTGAAGGGAACCACCTGTGCATTTAGTATTCAAATAATATGGTTATATTTATTAATTGTAACGCGGATCAGGGATAAGCCGGTTCTAAAACCGACATTTTAATGATTTATTATTTTATAATGCTTAACTGAACGATTTCGCTCTTTTTGCACTGATTAAAGTAAAATCAATACAATGGTAATAAAGCAATGAATAACTTATAAGATTGAGATTCAATAAACATTATGTTTTACGAACAAAATGGGTACCCTCAAGCATAACGCAGACTTTCTTTGGTTTATTAATAATGCAGGTCTCATAGTCAGCTAAGTACATCCCATTAGTGCGAAATCATACACTGCAAAATATGTGGAATTGGATAATTGAGACTCATTCCTTCGTGTTGTGACATTTGCCGCTCTGAGTACGGTAATCAGTGAAAAGTATCAATCGGTGGCATCACAATTCATGGTCGTATAATCGTACCTATGTCTAAATACTTACGAGTAGGTACATTGATAAACTTGCACCTATTGAAATGTCTTGGTACCTATTTCTAATTTAAGACCGGAAACCCAAAATATTGTTTCAAAGTTATCTATGTTTTTTTTTTCAAATCCAATCTCTACCATAAGGATTAAGTAAATTATAATTGTTGAGCAGTCTGGTCGATTTGTTAAAATTTAATTAGATTAGTTTTTAATAGGCATTCGAGCATCGTCCTGTTTTACCGCCTGTCCAAATAAAGCATGGTGGGAGACGCTCAAGGCGCTAATAATTCGCGCAGATTGATTTTTCCAACACTTGCACGGGTTCCCAGCGGGCACGCGGCGGGAAAAAATTGAAGCAGCCGGCGCGGTAACTGCCCGCGAGACCTAATGAAGACCTGCCGTATTTAAACAAGAAATTGCGACACACGAACCCCGCATATCTTAACTCGTTAGCCAATTAGCTGTAATAGCTCCAATCAATTGCCCCATTTGTAGGGCAAGAAAATGAAATTACACAATTGCTTCATAAATAAGATCGTTATCAGAACCTCGACTACCGGGGTCGCCAGAAACAACTCGCATATCGCTTTACTTTTGTATCCACATTACTATAATTAGAAAATTTAGCAAATCATTGGTGAAAGTCATCATTTTTGATTTGCTTTGACAGTTTGATACGAAGCATGATAATGTTATGTTAATTTGTAATAAAATAGCTGTAGTTTCTCGTAAATTGAGCTTACGTACCGCGCTCATCGCACAAATGGGTGGCTAATGTGTGTTAGTTTAATGAAGATTGTTTTTACTGAAGTGTGCATTATTAATGCGCGTACGCAGAGGGCGCCGCGACGTTCCATTATTCTGATTCTACATTTACTTGATTGAGCTTTTAATGCGATTCGCTGTCAACACACAAGCGAATGGATTAATCAGGGCGAGCGGTGTCAACAAATAGACGCCGGCGTAATGACGTCGGTCACGTGAAAACTACGCCCGATATCGCCACTTTAGAATCGCTCACTAATGCCTGTGAAATCTTGATAAATGACTTTTGATACTATGCATGTCATGTTGTCAACGAAAAAGAATACTCCAATTATAATCCTACTCATCAATCTAAGCGCAAACATGATTGGCTTTTGTTTATTAATTAACCCAGTTTATAACTCATTGCGTGGGTTGGGTAGGAGAGGATGTAACTTTTAAGAAGATGAGAAGTGGAGAATAACTAGAATAAGCTCTCACAGCGCATCGGTTTGATTTCGAATACACCTTACCGAAAGGTAGCCACCTACTCAAGTCTGAAATAAGGATCATGTTTCAACATTTTTTTTGAAGCAACGGATTCAGATAATTTTGAATGTATTAGATTATTTTCTTGTATATTTTTAGTTGCTGGACATTTTATGTCATCTTCAGTCTATAAGCCAAGACGTTTTTTCTCAGGAACATGTCGAGGTATCTAGTTGGAGTTAGTTACTATGTAAACGAAACTCTTAAGGCTATGGTCTCTTTCAGCTGTAAAAAAATATGGTTGAAAAATCATGGTGAAGTTAGGCATTGGGTTTAATTCTTTTCTAACCCATGAATCAGTGCTCGAGTCCGTCTCACTCATCACTTGGGGCGGATATTTTGAAACGGAATATGCATTAAAATTCTATGTAAATTAAAGTCTTATGACGTTTTTTGTAGCTAGAACTTGTCACATTGGTAAGCACAATCACTATAGCAACGCATTCTAATTTAAAGCTGTAGTTTTTACATTACTGCTTCATCAAAACGGGAACATGTCTAGAATATAGGTTATGGTTATGTGTTCTAAATATGTAAACACACGATAGAATTTGCGTAAATAACTAAATGATATTGATTGCTTGCAAGTCTCGCAACAAATTTCGTGTCTTCTCAGCTAGCTTATCTCCTTTTTAGTGGAAATCAGGCGCTGAGCATTTTCCCTTTGTCCCAGGATGTCCCGCCACGTGCTGCTGTCGCGGCTGGCGGAGCAGTTCCAGCTGTCGGCGCCGCCGCCGGCGCACCGCTTCCCCTCCCCCGAGCGCAGCCTCTCCCCGCCGTCGCCGGTGTCGCCGCGCTCACCGCCGCATTCGCCCTTGCCGCAGCATCTACTCCAGTTCGGAGACATAGAGATAGCAGGGAGGGCTTTGAAGCAGTATGCTAGAGCTACAGGTAATAGACTTCATAACTTCCTAACAGGACCTACTCGGAGAGTGCACATGCACACTGTATCATAAAGTTAATCCAAAATACTTCAGCCAGTGTTTCGGTTATGATCTGAAGACGAATGTTTCGATACATTGGTCGATGTTAGATATATACGGTGTCAAAGGGGTGACTTAATTCTGAATCAAAAATAAGGATAAAAACCTTAACAGGGTTGTTTGAACAAAGCAATCCAACCCCCCGCAGAAATATTTCAGAATCATTCTAAGACACCTTGTGTAACCAAACGTCTCCAACTGGCTTAAGTGGATAAGGTTCTCTACGCTTCGTACATTCCGCTTCTTCTGTTAAGTAGAGTCGGGGCTTTACTCTTTACCTGTTGTACGCAGAGCTAAGCGCGCTGATGTACTGCAGCGGGCTGGGCGCGCTGTACGGCGGCGGCGGCGTGTGGCCGCTGCTGCTGCCGCGCTCGCCGCCGTGCCCGCGCGCGCCGCTCGAGCTGCGGCACACGCCGCCCCGAGAAGGTAATGCCTGATAACTGAACAATGAAGACCGAACATTTTTCAATGAGGTGGCTGGTGGCAAGATTAAATGCTTAGGTAGAATTGCATAAGTATCGAGTAGTCAGACGTGTTACCGGTACCACAACAAATTCTTTCACCAGAATCTAAAGCAGCTTGTCGCTAATCATATCACTATTGGTGTAGCTTAAGCCTAAAAAGGTCATAAAGTAAACGATACGATGTTATATCCGGCGCATATTTCCAATTTTCCTTCATATTGTGTCTAACCTATTTAAATTCAACAAGATATTATCTATTTTCTCAATTAAAATAACCAAAAAATAGTCCTTTGTTTCACTGTAGGTATCAACCAACCTTAAAACAATAACGTCGTCGTTAACTTTCGACACGAATCAATTTGCCTTATCTAACCTAAATCCCTTAAACAGTCGAAAACCTGTACTGTCGAAGTAAGTACGCTTGCCTCGGCCTCCTTACAAGGCTTCCTCCTTTTGTACGCAAGCCTCATTAGAATAGCTATCGGTGCAAGTGAGGTGCTGATTAATAACTCGTGCGGCGATATGTCGTCGTTTACGTGTCGTTTACCTCCGCGACCAAACTTGCCAGGGAATCAACGAGGGAACCAAGCGGATGCCTACAAAGCCACGGTTACTTATTTGAATATCTGCGCTGGTAACGACTGAGCATTAAAGATAGCGAGTTACACTGGTTAAAATCACCTACTTAACCTGACTTTATGTAGTCTTTAAAACAAAACAAACTCTAATTAATGAAATAGTTTTTATTTTACTGAGTAATAGCGATTAATAGTAAACACAGCACAGGTTTCAATCCTGCAGTTTAATAAAATATTATGCATTTTCAGTCTGGTATTTTCAACACTTGAAATCAAATATAACCTTTAAAATATTTGATTGTTCAGGTGCCCCTTTCTTATGATAAAATATTATTGACATAACTTTAATTTCACCTTTGGACGTATTTTCTGAAATGGATTGTTATTATTCTCCAAGTCGCCACAATTTTTTTCTTGTACTCTTGATATTTATTTAATTTTTTACAATATCCATAAATAAAGCACCTCTTTGAATAACTCTATAGGATATATTGTGTATGAGATATAGTACAAGTATACTTAAACTGCGCTCTGGGCCCGCGTGGGAACTATAGCCCAAGCCCTCTCGTTCTAAAAGGAGGCCTGTGCCCAGCAGTGGGACATATATGGCTGGAGATGATACTTAAACTGTCTCCAGCTTATTTCTTTGTCTTATCGGTTGTCTAATTAAGCGATAAGACTGCCTATTGTCTACCTTGTTCTTTGTTTCTGTATTGTTTTGCACTGATTTGTGGTGTTCAATAAAGAGTATTTGTATTGTATTGTATACATTACACTTACACTGCCTGTGTCCAGCAGTGGGACGTATATAGATATGATGACGATGAAGTATACATACCAACTGGACAACCATAGACAGATTTGAGTCTGATTAACAATTTTATTCAACGGTTTTATTTTACGAAGTACGAAGACGCAGTACTAATCTGAAAATGATTTACCACAGTAATAGATTTAGTTGGGACATCAGTGTTTTCATGATATTTAAATCCCTAATGTATATTGTTAGTTAACGTGTGAAACAGTATAAACAAGTTTATTGAAATCTGACTTACGCGACGTACCGAGACCTAACGGACAGTAAACCCGTCGTTTATTGTTCATGTTCATTACCTAGTTAACGTATTTTTTCACCTTTACCTAGCCTTTACCACGGTTTTCCCATCATTGAATTTCGATCGTAAATTATAGACTACTAGCTTTTGCCCGCGACTTCGTCCGCGTAAGTAACATCAAAGTGACATACCACCTTCAACCAATCATTTCTTCAAATATTAAGTCATTGTTTCCTATCCCGTCCTTTTATTTGTTTAATCTCGTGAGAAATTTTCAAAATCCCTTCTAAAAGCTCCTTTTTGATTCTCAAGGAACAGATCGGCCAAATACCAAGGATCTAAATCATAAAATGATTCTTTTTATTTCTTATCCCAAGGGAATTTTGCAAAATACAGAAATCTTTTTTCAGATATCATACGAGTAATTACCTCTTGGTATGCCAAGTTTCAAGATTCTAGTAATAATAGTTAGTATAGTTAGTTAGGAGATAGGACCATTGTAAAGTAGGAATATAAATCATTTTTACTCCCTAACCGCGGGAATTCCGGAAAGTCCTGAAATTAATTTTTAGCAGTTATGATTCCTTACTTGTGTGTCAAATTTCAAGACTCTAGCAATTATAGTTATAGAGATAAGACGCCTTTGCAGCGGACTTATTAAACCCCATTTATTGCCTATCCTGAGGGAATTTCTAAAGTGGTAGATACTTATAATTATAATACGATGACTTTCGAGACATTCCAACTTTAAAGAGTATTTGCCTTGTACCAAGCTTTTATGTGAGTTCAACCTGTTTTGACTAAAATCGGATTGAGTTTTCAAACGCGACTGTGTCTAAATACAATGTGGTTTAAATCAAAAGCACTAAGGATTATTGACATCAATTTCGAAGCAAATCGCCCCAAAACAAATTTCTACCCCCTTTAAACCCCGTCAGGGGATGAATTTCAAGAAAATAGAAACACGTTTTCCATCAATTGTGCTAAAGAATGTTTATTCAAAATTTGAAGTAGATCGGAGCAAGGAATCACGTGTCCCATACAAACTTAGCCCCCCTTTTTCACCCCTTTAGAGGTAGAAATTCGGAAAATCCTTTCTTATCGGATCCCTACATCATACAAAGAACACAAATTTCAGGTCTCTACGATCAGCGGTTTAGGCAGAGCGTTGATCCGTTAGTCAGTCAGTCATCCAGGACGAGGCAATTAATTTGTATAGGTAAAAGAAACGTGATTTCGTTTTTTTTTTATAACAATGTTTTGTTCCTTCCATTTCGTGTTTAGTTAATGTTGATAAGTAGTAGGATTTAAAAAAAATTACGTTACTTATGATATGACGCAATTAATCGACAAACATTGCACACCTGTAGTGATTTATTCGTCTTACAAACGTCCCCTGTGACTCTGTTGACTTTACCCAAACTAGCGTGAAGAACGGTCGCTAATGAGACGGCTGTTTACAGATAACGAAGAGGAGCTACCACTGAACCTATCGACCAAAAATAGGCAGATCTGGTCGCCTGGTAGTGCGTGCGAGCGCGAGCGCGGGCCCGGGACGGACTCCCCGGGGGGCTTGGGGCTCCAGGACGAGGTGCCGCTGGAGCTGGTGAAGCGGAGCCGCAGCCCCGACGAGCGCCCACCCAGCGCCGACCCATGCCGCTGCCCCTCCGCGTCCGAACACCTAACCTACCCCGTGCTACAGCCATCAACCGACCACAGCTTCTCCCTCATCACCAAAAGTGAAACTCGGACCGAAAAATCTTTTCAAGTAAGATAATTACTTTTAACCGCTACATTTTTTATTTTATTTTTCAAAGATATCATCAATAGAGGTATTAGGATATCTTGAACTACACGTCATTGTCAATTAATGCTGTGAAAGTACTCATGTAATCACTATACCGTCGCCCAAATGTTTTGTTTTTGAAAAAAAGGATTATTATTAGTGATCAGCTTTGAAATCGGCGAGCACGCATCCTGTGGATCCAGAATAACCAGTAAAATAACTGTCCAGTTTCCGTTCGAAATGTTTTTAAATAGCAAACCAGTAGCCGCCCGTTTTAGCCTCTTTAACAAATCAAATAGCAAAAACTGCATCTGTCTTAATAAGCAGTCGCGCATGGAACGAGTCGCGCTGTTGCGGCCGCCAATTGCTCGTCTTCTCGCCATTTTTGTATCTTTCGTTTTTTCTACGGCGCCATTATTAAAATCTGCATCGGTTTTAATCAAAATTCCAACTTTTAATATCACAGCGAAGCAGAATATAATTGGAGGAATAATTACTTTGTGTCATACAGCGATAAACATGTTTCAACGCCACTCACTGTGTTCCACACTTTATCATTATAAATTAAGTGGTAAGTTTCATTCAGCACAGGGTCTGTTGCGCTCAGGCGGTACGAAGCGGTTCAAAACAAAATATGTACGCAGATAAATATTTACTAATTAATAACATATTCCTCGTGCCTGGAATCTTGAGCTATTTTACTTCAATCGAGGCAACGGGTGCATCGCAATATACTTACACGCAGGCTTAGGGGTTGTAGTGGATCTTTCTACTGTCAAGCAGCAGTGCTTGCGCTGCTATTTTCCTGCGTGGAGTAAGACAGCCCTCCTTTCTGGCCCATGAAGTACGTATTCTATCTTTTAATCGGCTCATATTATTTATACACTTACATTTCTCTAGTTTCACGGGTGCGGCTGCTTACTTATCATTGGCTGACCCAATTACTCATTTGCACTTTGTCATAAAACTCAAGTGACAAACTTGAATTGGCCTTTCATTAATATGAAATTAATAATTGGCAGAATCATCGACAGTATCGATGGAGCTAGATTTTTAAAAATTGAATTGAATTGAAATTAATAGGTAAGTTAATTGACTCTTTAGAGTTGGCTATTACTTACCTTCGTAAATAACGTCCATAAGTAAGAACAATGTATGAAAGATCATAATATGATCTACCTACCTATATTTAAAAAATATTATTTGTATGTAGCGGCGCGTGGCGGCGAGGCGGCGCGAGCGCGCGCGTGGCGCTCGCGTGCCTCATTACCACCGCCTCACTAAGCACTTTATCAATCGCACTTGCAATAGAACAAAGACAAGTGATAGAGCGTACCATATTTTAGATAGTATAGTAGAAAGTGCTTTTTTATGGGAAGTCCGGTAGGTAAAACAAATGATACAAAGTTCATATCTCGATATCGAAAGAGTATTCTTTATCTTCATTTGATCTCAATGGTTTACAAATGGTATAAAAAATATTTTATTAACGCTTAAAATTAAAAGCTACTTAACGGTCAAACTTACGCGCATAACTGTTTTACATCGAAGGTATCCGATTGAGTTTATACAACTATAACCTATATGTGGACATTCATCCCCTAGCACCTGTGTTGTTTATAAGAGTGCATCGACTGTATAAAAAGGCGTCCAAAAAAGTAACAGTTTTTGTGAAGCGCGAGCGCAGGCAGCTGCCGGCCAACTGTCACCCGCGCCCGCGCCCGCGCCGCGCGCTGAACGGCTAACCGCCCGATTAAAAGCCGCAACTCGCTCATTACACCAATCATTAACGCAATCAGGCCTGCAAAACTCGCGGCTTCATCAAATTCTCATAAAAGCTACGCATCGTTTATTAACAGTGACTGATCAGTCAATCTGGCAAACAGAATAGACAATAATGCGCGGATTTTAAGCAATAGATTTACTAAACATGAGAGTTTTTAAACTAGATTAAATAACCTTTACTTACTGTCCAAATGTACTAAGTAAGTGGTAACACGCTATTGAACGATGTACGTTTCATTTGAACAGCCTTAATTAAAATAAAAGCATTATTCGTGAGGAATATTTCAACAGCTAAGTACAACGAAACACCATCACAAGACCCCGATTTATTTCACAAGAATGAGGTTTGAGCAAACACCAGTAAAATGACAAAATTATTCCATAGCACACCAAATACATCTGTTCAAATAAATCTAAAGAAAAGCTTTTGTCTATTACAGAACGCACAATTCGGTGGCAACACGGACAGGAATTTGTTTGCTAAGAATTTATATTCATTTGAGTACAACACCAACTAGAAACATGACGCAACACTCGGTCGAATTTGTTCTACTTAGGTACGTGACTCGAGTCAATGAAAACATGTAAACATCACCCAATATGAAAACAATTGCCAAACGTTGTGCCTACGAAACTTTACTGTGCATACCTACTTGCGCCATATTTTTGAAACCCTTACCTACTGAAAATCGGAAGAAGCTAAGTTAGAATTAACCACTTCGGGTGTATCGCTGAATTAATAATAGTGGAAGAACCTCAGTGAAAAGCCGTCGACATTTTTAATTCAACATCGGCGGGCATCGAGTTCTTTCTCTGCGTGTAAAATACAAGTAATAACCCGTTGATACGAATTAATTACTGGGTGGAAAAAAACTTTCATAGATTGTTGGAGAAAATCAAAGAATACGACGGGGTGCGGCCTGTAATTAGTACATGGCGGGCTGTCACCGCCGCGCCTGACGGACGCTGTCGGCGCAGACGGACCGCTCGCCAAATAAATAATTAACTTATTTATGTTGTGTATCAGCACACGGAAAAAACATGATAAAAGTGTTAACGCACGTATTTTTTTTTTAAATATTATTTATGAAGCATAAAACAGCTTTTAGTTAATCGTTGGCGCTATGTTCGGTGTCATTATGATTAGGTACGATGTCTGAAAGAGCCCGTCGTAGGTATGAAACTATTATTTCGCAATCTATAGCTATAATTCAAAGCGACGACAGGTGAAAGAACTTAGATACCTTTGATAATTTGTAGCGGATGTCTCACAAATTCCTAAAATCATGCTTTGTCCTATTTTGTGCGGTACCTATCCACTACTGTATCTAAAGCATTACACATTGCGTGCAAAACTGGGATATTCGAATCTGTCTTACGAGCCGCTTCGATATCACTATGTCGTTGCCAGTAATTATTGAGAAAACCTCTATGGTTAACGTTGTCTTCTTTGTTGCAGTGCAAACAGTGCGGCAAGTGTTTCAAGCGCTCCAGCACGCTGTCCACGCACCTGCTCATCCACTCGGACACGCGGCCCTACCCGTGCCAGTACTGCGGCAAGCGGTTCCACCAGAAATCAGACATGAAGAAACACACCTACATACACACAGGTACTCATCGTCACCAACTGCGTTATGATAGGAGAGGCCGAGGCCCTGTTGGCTCTATTGGCAGTGTTCGACATTCGAGTAAACCGTTCGTTTTTGACTGGCCGTAGCAAGAAAGAGTGGGATAGAATGCTTACCACAATTCCAGAATAGATGCTCGTGCTAACAGAATTGTAGAAATATCACCTTCATGGAAATTGAATTAAAAAAAAATTTTTGGTGCAGTATTCTTAGTGCTGTTGCGTTTCGTTCAGTGAGTGAGGGTCGGAGTTTTATTCCCTATTCCCCATTTTAGTTGAGAGTGAAAAAATTGCAGTTAGATATGAGCCGCTTGCCGCTTCTACTTCTATATGAATACAAAAAGTACCTATGAAAAATATGTGTAAGAATGAGACCTTACCGGGTATAAGTAGTATAGGTTAAATAAGTATGACTATTTGTATCAAAAAGTAGGTTGGTACGTATAACCAAACCCGTACCGTTTTGATTTGAAATAGAAACACTTTACGTAATAATGAAAAGTTGTGTTTCACACTTTACGTACCTATGCAATAATTACATAAACACAGGGCTATTTCGAAGTTTCGGACAAATTAACCAACTATTCAAACTAAGTATGCCACTATCGATTTGCCTCCCTTACCATACCATATAATCAGAACATTAAGGGCATTGTCTACAAAATTTTATGCGAGTCTTATTACTTAGCCGGTTTTTAGGGTTCTGAACCCAAAGGGTAAAACGGAACCCCATAACTAAGACTTCGCTGTCCGTCCGTCCGTCCGTCCGTCTGTCACCAGGCTCTATCTCATGAACCGTGATACTTAGACAGTTGAAATTTCTAAAGATGATGACATTTCTGCTACAAACTTTTCCTTTATTGAAAAATATTAGAATAATTATCAATCGGTAGTGTTGATACTTTTTTTTACTCGATCCAACATGAATTAAAACTTAAACTTTTAAATTTGATCGAGTATCTGCTCATTTTGTGCAGGCAATTCAACGTTCACGTTACGTCACAGTTACGTTTATATTCAACGTTAATTCTTTGCTTCTTAAAAATAACTGAAATGTTTCTAGTGGCTCTCAAGATCTGAATGATGAGATCCATAAAAATAGTAAATACCTCGATTAGTGTTTTTCAATGTAAAAAGAATTATTTAAACTCGGTATCAGCGTACGTAGATATAGAATAGGTACACGACATTTGCGAGACGGCCATCATTCAACTGTTTTCATCGTTTTAACAAGCCCCGCGACACAAGGTAATCGCCGAAGTGTTCACAGACGAGTTCATTAAAACAGGCAGGCATATTCCGTTCAATTAACACATTCATGTACCTACCATTACTAGGTTCGTGCAGGGAGGCAGCTTTTTGTATCTTTGACTTTGATACGAGATACATAGGTACTTAATTATGAATATTAAGATACTACCATACGGTTTACCTTATTAAATAGATACAACGATGTCAAAGATCAGTTACCTTTAATACATACCTATTATTTATTTATACACTTAACTAAAGCACGAAATATTCCCAAAACACCGTCTTAACCGATAACCTCTTTGTTACAACGTACGTAGATATAAATATTTAATGAAGAACATAAGTATCGTTGCTGAAAAACCTATAACTACAAATATTATACATAAACCTACTAACTGCATGGTTGGTCTGCGTTATTTATAGCCGGCACTTAGAGCTATCTGGCGACGTAGTCGAAGCTGCAGTGATCAAAGCGAAACCTTTTTTATAACCGACTGGCAACTTCCAGTAAACTCAACAAGACGAATTACCTAAAAAATGTGACGGACATATTTGTCTTGACCGGAGACGTCTCGTCACGTCGCTGCTGTGTTCCCAATGATTTACAGCGGCCCTACAAGGCTCTCGTCCTCCCGATAAATGCCTCATCATCAATATTCCAAAATGCGGCTCGGCCTGTAATTAGCCGCCAGCCTTCACAGGCCTTCACGTGCACCACTCCCAACAGGGCAACTACCGACAAAAACCAATCTTAAATCCTGTTCTATCTTTATAATGCATTTTATTCATTTTGTTAACATGTCCTGAGTTATAGCACATACGCTGCTCGCTTAAGAGTTGTCAAGTTTAAGCTGGACAAGTTGGCGTTTAAATTATTGTCAGTAAATGTTAAAAATAAATGATCGAACGGTAAACATTTTCTCCGGGTTTATTCAGATTGATATATTTTACAATCAATTTCAATTAATTAGCACACCATGTTTTCGCTGTGAACTAGAGTTCCATTGCAATCTGATCGAAAATTAATAAAACACGCGTATACCTTAACGATTCAGCATATTAAATCAACTTGAGAATAGCGCGATAAATAATAAAAGAGACTGTAGTTATGACAAGTGGTGGTTTGCGTATAGACGCCTAATTACGGCGATGCGACGCTCCGCGTTGTCGCGGTGGCTCGCTACACGTACTCATCAATTAAATACGAAATCGGAATCATTACGTATAACAACGTGTCCTACACCTGCTTCTGATTTACTATCTTAAATAGAAAAGTTTGAACTGCGTAATCAACTTTAATTAATCGTTTATTAGGACTGTAATTTATAAGTAAGTAGGTATGACCTTTCATGTTTAGTTAAAAAGCAATTTTAAATTTAATTTTAGGCAGGTAGGTACCTACGAAATAATTTACAATCAGTTATTGATTGAAATTGAAAGTTATTAAGATTTACTATTTACCTCCAATAACGCTGATATACTCGTGGATCCATCCCTCTGGAAGCCTCAGGTCAGCTTTCTAATATTGACTTAGGCATCTTAGCGGCTGTCTAAGAAATCCATATAAATTTTACTAACATAATATTCATTGGTCATAAGACGCAGCCATACTTAATGACGTAATGACATCGGATGACTTCACATTGATGTTGATATTTGTTGCAGGCGAGAAGCCGCATAAATGCGTGGTGTGCTCGAAGGCGTTCAGCCAGAGCTCTAACCTGATCACGCATATGCGCAAGCACACGGGATACAAGCCCTTCTCGTGCGGGCTGTGCGACAAAGCCTTCCAGCGCAAGGTGGACCTGCGCCGGCACAGGGACTCGCAGCACGCCGACGCCGACCCCGCGCTCCCCGCCGCGCCGCACCGCTACCGCTACTACGAAAACGACTCCAAACCCCTTGCACCCATACTCAGCAACTGAACAATTACCATTTACCTATGTTTTGTGATCTCTAAGTCAATAGGTAATCGGCCTTAGCCTACGGCCTAGCGAGAATCGAAACTATTGTTACCCATCTCTGCTAGTAGTTAAATCATGTCAGCATTTCGATATTCGTGGTTTTATAAGTAACCAAAGATTAAGAATGTACTTTACGATGCATGTTTCTGAACTCAGACTGTCAAAAACATACTTATTTCTCGATATTAAAGTGAAAATAGGTGATATTACTTCACTACATAGTATAAAACAAAGTCGCTTTCCGCTGTCTGTCTGTCCCTATGTATGCTTAGATCTTAAAAACTCCGCAACGGATTTTTAATAGATAGAGTGGTTCTAGAGGAAAGTTTATATGTATATTTCTATGCAGACGAAGTCGCGGGCAGAAGCTAGTGATATATATAGAGCACGGATAATAACAATAGCCCAAGTACGCACCGACACAGTACAAAGATGTATCTACGGTCGACACTTTGACCTGTCTCAAGGCATCCAGAATCACTTTTATATGAGTGATATTACGAAACCGAGGCTAATCGTGATTAATTAACAACTGTTGTTACCTTAGAAATAGTGCCTTATGAATTTGCGAGTACCTAACATAAGTATTTAAAACGTGTACCATATTGATTATTGCATTAGTAATAATTCAATATGAGGTATCGAAAAGTAGAGTCAAGTGAAAAAAATAAAATAAAATGATACGTCATTTTTCAGCGCGTCTAAATGTTAGGTACTCATTTTCGCTTTAAGTATCCTTTTGGTCTCAGAGTACAGGATATTAAGTACAAACAAACGAAGCCTTTTAGACTATTAATCCGTCCCTTGCCAGCAACGTGGTAATGATTAAACCCGACTGTGTATATATACATCGTCATTTAATTTAGGAAATGCACACCGAAGCCTGTTAACGAGCATCCAGGTTGACCATTAATACTTTAAGAATAGTCTTTTAAAAACCAAAGTAAAGTGTCTTAGTTTTTAAGTGAGTGTGTAACGCTTTATTTATTTAGTATGATAACAAGCCAGTAATTGTACTAATTACGCTTACCTACTTGTAACTTCTTTTCTTGTAGCTTATGTCGTATTCGTTTTTAAAGATTTTGCCAAGAAATGATCAATTCATGATATATGGTATTTTATTACTTTCAAATTTTTGATTGTTATTGATTTAGTTTATGTAGAGCTAATTCTCCGTCCTTATTAGTATGTATGACTTATTAGTAGTTAAGTACGTACCACTATTTTAATTTATCTTTCGCTTTACTTATATAATAAAAATAAATCTTAATCACTACTTCAAAAATCGAATTATTTAGTCATTACCGTGTGGTTACCATTCACTATAAATTTAGTGACTATGGTGCCGATTTTTGATATCATGAATGAAAATAAATCATTGACCGTAAAAATCAATTTGTTGCTATTCATTGATTTTTAACACTTTTGAATGGTATGCGATTGAAAGGTCCTCGGTCCTCGATCCAAATGTTCGTAAAATATTGTTTTATTTTTATATCTAATAGATAAACTGACAAGTACCCAGGTGTAGCAGCCAAGACATTAAAATGATTAAGCTCCATACCACATTCTAATTAAAGACAAAAACAACAACCGATGAGTTAAAATAACGGGTCATTTTTCATACAACTTTCTGACCCGTTGTTTTTGCTCGTCAGTATACGATTTAATTCCATTAATTGTTGAAGTTGGTTTCGGAAAAACATGTCATGTTAATGAATTAGCTGCTACTGCTGTACATCACATCTACCACAAGGTTGAGTTGCGCATTTACCAAGTTATGTTACTATTTTTATAGATAATTAAGTAAACCCGAATATTGTTCCCTGTAAATTTTAAGTAGGTACTCGGTTTAAACTAGTACCTTTGGAACGGGAACTAAGAGTGAAAACAACGTTATCTACATGTACACACATACATTCATTGTATAAATACCTACCACTGATTTATTGTTACTTAAGTGAGTCTTTCATGTAAATACCACAGTATGATTAAATTTTTAAAGTAAGAGACCATCCTGTGGTATAGTTAATATTAGCAATTAGAGCATCCTTTGCATTTTAAAATGTACGCTTCTTTGTTGTAGTTCACTGAATGTTAAGTTAGTAAATAGGGATTAAGAACATAAAGAAAAATGAGTGTGCTCATTGCAAGTGTGACGTCACGTTAGGGTCGGCACATATGGCATTAAATAACGGCTAGGCCACCAAAGACTACCTATCAGCTACGAAAGCTCATCTACCTATACCAGTGCTGAAAGTGTCTCCGTAGTTTTTTATATATTTGCTACTACTCTGTAAGACATTGATCTATTTCCCTTGCCAGAAATACATCCGTGAGTTAAAATTAGACAGTTTCAGTTTTTTTAAGGGTACGCTGAATTTCAATGCGTTTCGTTGCTACTGAACTACCAACAAAGACTTGCATAGTGAGCCATTTCAAATTATAAGTTGACTACCTAGCAAATTAATTTATCTAGTTCTTACCTTACCCATAGATGGCACCTGTTAAAGCAAAAAGTATTCAATACAAAATTTTGCCTGCCCGGTCACACCGGTTAGGTCATTTTGGTATTATATAGGGAATTATAATATTTTTCTCGTTTTTTGTAACTGATGTTTAATAAAACGTGAATATCTGCTTTATCTGGGGGCACGGAAGTGCCCCCGCCAAGTTGAGCAAAAAAAGTTACATTTTACAAAATTATTTAGTAGATTGGTGTTATCAGAGAACTTGTAATTTAGTAAGCCAGTCTAATATATGCATATATTTATCAAATGTAGTTTTAATTTCAAGATCCAAATATTTACCTTGTCTACAATTTTTTTATTTCATTTATATAAACCATGAGAAAGTGTCACGATCTCTGGAATAGTATATTTCGATGCTAGCGCGGAAAGTATGTCATTACTTCACGAGCCCCGAGATATTATCTTACCATGAGACGAAGGCGAGTGGCAATACTCGGGACAACTGTATCGATTTTTATGCCCTCGACTGTAAGAAGGAAAGAATGAAAGAACTGTTTATTTGCTTAGAACACGTACAAAAAGATTATAATTAGAATTAGAAGCAGTATTCAGCCGATACATCAACATGCAAATATTATTACAACGTATAAAATATTACGCTAGTTATGTCACATTTTAAAAACTAAAATAACTAAAGTTAACAAATCATTCCCTAATCATTCAATTAATCAATCAATTAATTAATTTGAGAAATCCTATATTCCTTAACACTATAGAAGCATATTCGTGCAACCAAATCGTCAATTTTTTCTTATAATCTAGACCATGTAGTGCCCTCAGTTCACCCGGAATATTATTAAAAATTTCCACTTGGCCTCATGGGGGGGGGGGGGGGGGGGGGAAGATAACGCTTAGGTCGGTGCACCCTGGGCAACAACGGTTAATTAATATATTTAGTAAGTTAGTTGACCGTTGGCTAATATCCGACTTGGGGTCTAAGGTGAATCCGCAATTCGTTGCGGGGGATCTGAGCCAGCCGGTCCAGAAATTTACCCGTAGTGAGGGTGGCGCCTTCCTTCGGGCGCCTTTTTGACGGAGGCGAACCTGAGTTAAGTACCTGCAGGGAAAGGTGAGGGCAAGCTTTACTGGACAGAGGCGAAAGTTCACCGTCGGAGCGGTGCGACCTAAGTGCGACTGAGGCCACGAGGAGACAACCTCTATAAAAAAATCCACGGGGCATCAGCGGGGGAAGGCGGAAATTCCCAAACCTGCATTGCACAGGTGCCGCAAAGAGGGAACCCCATCCCTGGGTGGTCTGGGGCGTCGCGGTGACAACGAGTGCTCCCGTAACGCCTCACATACGACCGAATAGGGAATCCGTGTGGTTTTTAGTGGGTATGTCTGCCGTCACGTGAGAGTACCACATACCCCCAATAACCCCGTACCGGGCGCATTTTGCACACCATTAAGTATCCGACTTGTCTTAAGTACCAAATCCGTGGTTCTTTCTAAAGATTATTTTGGCTATTCGTTTGAGCTTACCTTGAAAAAGAACCACGGATTGGTTAGAAATATATCGAGCATAGGTACTACAAATTACAGCAATATAATACTCACAATGTAAGAATTTTAGTTTTTAATTCTACTCCCATAGCTTAGAAAACAAACAATCAATTCTAATGTAGCCAACATTAGGTGTCGTGTGTACCTACAGTAAGTTATATATTTGTATTGTACCTACTAACCAGTTGCTCGCGCTGGTCATTCCAAATTAATAGTGTTTGTTGTGGCGCTTTCATTTCATTTCGTCGAGTAATGTAGTAATGAAATCAAAATACACAGAACACTTGCGTGATAGACATCGATTTGATGTAGATATGAGGAACTGGAGGAATTTCGTAATATCTTCTAGGTAGTTGGATGTTATAGGGTTAATAATATTGTAGTAGGTAGGTAGGTAGTTACGTATTTCGATTTTGGAGATTACGAAAAACAAATCTACCTATCTACTGGATTAATGATAAGTACTGTCATAGCCTAGTCATAGCCAAATTCAAAGCAAAACACTTACAGTGCAGTTCTAATTTTTTAATGTATTTGACATTTGCCGTGTTCTGAATAAACATGAATGAAAAATAATTTTGTTAAGATCGAGAGCGAGTGCAATAACAGCTGCATCGACTCCGTCCGCGCTACTCGCTCTCATCCCGAATAATATAGGTACTTTTCATTCATTTTTATACGAAACACGGCAACTGTGAAATACACTAAGATAGGTACTTTAAAACTGAGAAGGTTTCACCATAGGTAAGCAGGTAATAAAGGTAGGTATCTGAGTAGATTTGTGATTGTGATAATTCTGAGATGATAACAGTAGAATAATTGACAAACATTACAAGACGTTTGCATTTTTATCATAAGAAGAAGAAACCAAATTAAACACGAACAATTAGTTACCCACCATTTTGTCATCTTGCGGGGGGGGGGGGGCTCGAATGTGCATATTTAATCCTTAATAGTAATCCAAATTTATAAAACGTAAAGCTACATAATAACGTTGACGCCACATTAAATTCAGGATTACACTATGAACTTCATGTGTGTACCTACTTACCTACACGCACAATCCATCCATTCTAACGCTGAGGAACCTTATCGCATTAACAACGGCTATTTAAGTAGGTACCCCTTGACACTAATACTTCAATAGGTAAGTTGTTATACATAGTTTGGATATATTTACTCTGTACTTCGTCGGGCTTCTGTATACCCCTTCACTATCCTGCCATCGCGATTTGTTAATACAATTATGTAGATCGAAAGCAGGACGGGGAACGGCAACTGAAGCCTTAGAAATCGCAGCATGCGCATTGGAAAATTCATAATGAGATTTCTTAAGTACCTATGTGCCTACTTAGGTTTCTGTTTACTGTAGTGTAGTCTATGATGGGCGTAAACCTTTCCATAGCATAAAACAGATTAGCATGGGACTACAATGGGATTATTAACTTGCAGTAAAATTTTACTTTCCGCTGCTTATAAGATCACTTTGTTATACGTCCGTCCGTCTGTCAAGACCCTTTTTCTCAGAAACGTGTAATGGTATAAAGTTGAAATTAATACCAAATATAAGACTTGGTCTGTGGCCCCTTTGACCTGAGATAAAGTCACCTCTACTCAATCAAAATATAGTTATTGGAAATAGTGATTCCGAGTTTCTATACAAATTGCCGTGTTCCCAAAAAATAGGGGGTAACTAGGTACCTACTTCCAGTTGACCTATAAATTTGAAATTTGGTATGAAGGTAGCTGTTATAGTACAACTAATGAAGTGAGTCTAAAAATCTAACTGCTTATGTCTGTCTGTCTATGAAAGTAGGGGAGACCGAGGAGAGTTGAGACAGAGGTGAGTTGATACAAAGCCGATTTATCTGAACTGTGACAGTTTATCGGGCTGGTAACTTCGCTAATTCGTTGCTCTTTCTACACTCCACAGTTTGTGTGAAGTTGTGACCTCGCTAACTGTCATAGGTGCAGAGAAAAAGGCTTTATATCAACTTGCCTCGGTCTCCTCTAAACAATATAACGACCTCACACTGCAAACATTTCGGTTGAGGGCTTTGCTAACTCTGTATTTTATATTCACTTGCCGTATTTGTACGGCACCCTCGGAGCGCGAGTCCGACTCGCACTTGGCCGTTTTTTTTTAATCCAGAGGGTCGGTGATAACGTTCCGTTTCATACAGTCAACCCATTTGAAAAGTAAGCGACTAGGTATGTAAGGCAGGGTTTCCCAAACCATGGATCGCGACCCACTGGTGGGTCGGTGGGTCGCGAGCGAATATTAAGTGGGCCCTACCTGTAGAACGACAAATTACTAACACTTCTTTGTTATTTGAAAAGTTCTTTCTTCATATTGGTAACGGTTGAATTTCTCAGAGGTGGGTCCCAAGTTTGTAAACTTGTATTAACTAGATGGGTCGTAGCCCAGACAACTTTGGAAACCCCTGATGTAAGGTATAATAATATACCTACTTAGGTATATTATAACATTTGTTATGAAATGCCGTGTTTGATGTTACGGGGCTAAGCTTATTTATAAGCTTCTTGTGTCAGGGTCTACCGTACACAAGTAATCAGATTGATTGGATGTGCATAGCATGCGGTTGTCGTCGCTCCGGCTGCCGACCCCCCGGCTCTTATACAACCTACTGCTACTTAATGAGCAAATATTCGAAACCAAGATTCAGGTTTTGAGAAAACATCATTTACTGTTTTGTTGCCCGTAGGTACTTAATAATTGCATTGCTACAATATACGCGTGAGCTAATAGACCCGAACATTCTTGGTTATAAACTATTGGAGTTAAACGGGGGCGCCACTTCCTTCGCAATAAATATTTTTGACGTGAAGTGCTTGAACAATAAAAAAATGAACAGTTTTAGTTCCTTTTTCAACCGTTGCCTGCTTTTTTGTGGGAGTCTACAAGGGTGTTAAAAAAATCTAATCGACTTCAAAATCGTAGTACCGCAAATCAGTAGCACGTGTTAGTAGGCAGGTACAGTCGAGGGCATAAATATCGATACAGCCATCATGCCCAATATATGTCACCAACCTTATTGTTTGTGACATAAAGATGTAGGTAGCTACATAATGTTTTTAACTTCTTGGTAACATATATTTATGCCCTTGACTGTACCTACATGATATCATGATAATGATAATTATGGTTCAATTGATTACACAACATAATACAGCATTTTTACGCACTTTAAAGACAGAAACAGAATAATTTGAATATGTTAAAAGGATTTACTTAATAGGAAGAATATTAAAACTAAAGTATATTAAAAATAGGTCATAATCAAATACCTACAACACCCCCAAGTAGTCTACAAGTTTGATCATAAATTAAATATGTCTCTACCTATACTTACCTATACTGCAGCCAAACTCGACAAAGAATAAATAATTGAAGTTATACATTGATTGTGAGAAACAAGCCCACACTGTTGTTTTTATTGGGTGGACAGATTTATCAAGGCATTACTGATAAGCAAACATTGACCTTTTTATCAGTTTACTATGCACAGCATTTTCTCCACAACATTCTAATATCAAAATGTGTTGTTTGTTGCAGAGAAAATAAATTCCCCTGTAATAATGATTATCGTATGGTTGCTATACTCTCTAGCTAAGGATAAACCTTAATTGAGGGTAGATTCAGTAAACTTAATATTTTAACCTTTTGACCACCAATGGTGGCTGTGGCCGACATGGGTTATAAGTGTAAAAATGACTTTCATGCAAAGGCATAAGAATGAAAATAGCTTTACTATGTAGCTAAGCTTGGCATTCAAAAGGTTAATGAAATATTTCAATAAAAAGAAATTTGTAAAGGAAATTCATTATATTTATAGTAGGTACTTGTTTAAAGTGTATGTGACACTATTATCACAGGATGTTCATGGTTGTAACACTAACAATCATAAAACCATTTGATCCTTTTAATCGTCCCAGTTAACTTGGTGTCCGTCATGCCACACAAATGTGCCTTTAAGGGATTGAGGTGCCTCCAAAGCCAAGTACAAAGGAGCACGTGCTCCCCGCTCTGGAGTGAAGTCTCCCATTTCTTTCGTCATGTCGGTTTTGACAAAACCTGGATGTACACAGTTAATCGCAACATCTTTGCCTTCCTCAAGGAACTGCTTCTGTTGGACAAATGTTAATGCCGACATAGCCACTTTTGACACCTTATAATCTCCATAAGGACCTGCAAATGTTGTGAATGCACTCTTTCCATTCCTTGATGCTTCTAAAAATTCGTTAACAAATTGTAAAATCTCCTCAAGAGTGAGGTTGTCCTTGTTCAGAGTGTCTAGCCAAACCTGTTTCCGTATGTTGGACAGTAAGCCCCAGTCACTGCTTATATTTATTATGCGTGCATCATTCTTCAAGATGGGGTACAATATTTTTGATATGGTTAGTAAACTGAAAAAGTTCGTGTCTATGAGTTTTTTCGCGTCATCATAGCATGAAAATGGTTTGTCGAAGTCAAGAATCCCAGCATTGTTTATTAGGACGTCTATTCCTGTGTGATGTGTAGAGATGTACGTGGCGAAGTTTTGCACACTTTCTTCACTAGTAACATCCAAAACATAAAAACTGGGCTTGAGACCACTCTCTTCAAGCTTTTTGACAGCTTGTCGCCCTTTTTCTTCGTTTCTAGCTGTAAGGTACACAGCGCCATCGAACTTCGCACATAAGCCTTTGACGATTTCAAATCCAATGCCTCTGTTGCCACCGGTGACTACTGCTACTTTGGTTTCCATTTTGTACATAAAATTTAGAATCTTAATATACTACGTTATAAAATAATATTTATCACTACTACCCCGGTCATTCTTATTTGTTCTGTTCTGGCACTGTGACTGACACTGACACTCGCTTCGTTTGACATTTCTGACTTTGACGTGTCGTACAAGACTTATTTTTTTAATAAACTATCAAGGCAAACATCTGCAATAACAGCAGTTCTAGTTTAAGCATATCAACTTACATTAATAAATAAAGGAATGAAGAGTATGAATCTAGCAAACTTGTATAAAAAAAAGTATCATTTTTTAATCACAATGCCTTGAAGTAATTTCTAACCATAAATGCTGTGCAAATTTAGTCGTACAATCAGCATCCGATATATTACTAAACCGGGATGAAAAAGGGATTGAGAAATCTGTCATTCCATATACTTACGTCGAAATATTTACGGAATCACTACATAGTATAAAACAAAGTCGCTTTCTCTGTCCCCATGTCCCTATGTCCTTATGTCCCTATGTTTGCTTATATCTTCAAAACTAAACGGATTTTGATGCGGTTTTTTTTAATAGATAGTGATTCAAGAGGAACGTTTTTATGTATAATTCTAAGCAGATGAAGTCGCGGGCAGAAGCTAGTGACAGATATTTCAATCGCTTTCTCATCGCGTTTTAGTAATATGGTAATGGTACGTACAATGCGCTGTCAACGGCTTAACTCTGGTCGCTACGATATATCTGACGCAAACTATATATATATTTTAAGTATGCGATTCAGTGTGTATATAAAATACTATCTGTTGCATACGACTTCGTCTGCAAATAATTCGTTTATCGCAACGGGAACTCAGCAATTTTCCGGAATAAAAAGATGCCTGATTTATTCCAGACTAATCATTTATCTCTGTTCCAAATTTCATCCAGATCTGTTCAGCCGTTCTGGTGTGATAGAGTAACAAACACCCATGCATCCATCCGCACTAACTTTCGGATTTATAATATTAGTAGGATTGTATGCAACTAATAATTATATTATAGTATAGGACTTACAACCACCTTACAACAGTCGTGTGGTCTTATAATGAAAATCGCTAAGGCTGGTTTTATAGAACCACGTCCTTGTTTTAAAGAGCCATATTATGTATCATTACGTAAGGCTGGATGAGGGAAGCCCAGGATCGCGAAATTTGGCGCAATATGAAGGAGGCCTACGTCCAGCAGTGAACAGACAATGGCTGTAGATAGATAGATAGACATAATAGTATTTTATACAATCGTTCCATAATGAAGCTAATTATGTAACTATTGTATACAATACTTTTTCTACGAGTCATCATCATCATCGTCTATCGAGGTACATATAATATGTATAACCTTTTGTAAAGTACGTTGGGTTAAGTTTGAAAATTGTACCTTCCACGTATGAATTAATAGTAGTTATCTCCTCTGGAGTAGCGGCGAAACTAATCTCGTCACTGTCACACGTGTTTAATTCGAGTTAGGGATTATTTATTTAACACCATCGATTTCGCGTCAAATAACAAACAAAACTTTTAAATTTTCGTAGCACAAAAAAGAACTAATGAGACGTCGTTGTAAGACTGTTTCTCATTGGCCAATTACTTCACTTACTAACCAATCATGTAACAGAAGAAAAAAGTTAGTGTGTTTAAAATTTCAAATGGAAGAAAATTTGCCAGATATTTCCAACTTTACATTGGGTGCGTTCCACTAAGCGCTCACGACGCTTAATCGAAGTAACTAAGTTCTAATTTTGAAATTATTATAGTCGTCTAGAGCGTTGTATAATAATCATTATAGTTAAGTCCGAAGTGCCATAGACTATCCAAGATTAAAATCAACGAGTAAAAAAAGTACTATTATGTATTAGCTTCAAGTAGTGCAAATTGTATATATTGGTCCTGTAAAATAATAGAACCTGGCTGACCAAGCAGCTTTGCTTGGGGTTTGTAAAACTCGGAATAATATGTTTTTAAAGATATAAGACCTAGCTAGATCGATATAGTAAATTACATCGAACACATTAGAACAGTTTCCGAAACTCGTTTTTGCAGTATAGTAATGTACAGTCTATACCGTCTATACATTAAGTGAAATCAGAAACAGAATGTAACTTAAAAATTTATTACAAAAAATAATTCCTAAAATGCATTAATAATTGGAACCTACCATATATTTACACAACTTAAAAAACTTTAGCAAAATCTTTTTGTTCTTTGTCAATCAGATCAAAATAATTGGTGAATTTGTAAATACATTACAAAACGAAATTGTACACATCTTAAAACAATCACACAGTAATAGCCTTTTATTCTTATATCTAGTCGATCTTCACGGCTGCATAAATTTTTCTGATGAAGGTGTAAGCAGCAAAAAATCCAATGGTGCCAGTTAACAGCCAAAACGTTAGTACCATGAGGCCTGTAAGTAATATTTATAATCAGTGTCCAATACTTGCAGTAGCTTATTACTTATAATTATATTTATCCATTGACTTGCTTTCATTAGTTTAGGACTAATCAGTTGGTGTAAATTGTCGTGTGACATTGATTTGTCTATGGAAGTACATTTAATTTTACTCATACTAATTTTAATCATTTACCTGTGTAGCCAATGTAGAGCAATGTGGGTATAAATTCAGTGATTTCCAATTTTGTGAAGAAGTAGAATATGGAATAGATTAAAATGTACACAGCTGAACCTCCTGACACAATAAAACTCTTCCACCACCAGTGATAATCCTGAAATTTGATAAAATAAATAGGTAATTAGAATTTTTGTTTCAGGGTCCACATGGACCCTGACAATCAAAGTGGCAACATAACATACAGATTCTTTTCACATACCAATGCGAGAATTGTAGGTGACAATGACGAGTGATCAACTGTTAAAATTGCAAACTCAAGAACACTCTAGTACTGTTGGATTCATATTGGCTACACTTTGGCATGGATTAGTTAGACGGTTGATATTATCTTCTGATCCACGCACGTCGCGATCCATATCACGAAATATTGATGCGTATCGCAGCGGATCCACTTGTTTTGAAATCCACAACCACAACATGTCATACCAGTACCACAATAATATTGACCGTCTAATCCATGCCGTTGCACTTTGACTTGTCACTAGTCACTGACATTATTGTAGAGTTGGTAAAATAGTTGCATTTAATAATATTTACCTCTCCACAGAGCTGGAAGTATACCATGACTATTGAGATTTGTGAAACTGATACCACTAATATGCAAAATACAAGGAATAAAAATCCAAATAGATAGTAAAACTGATTTTCCCATAATGCATTGAAGATGAAGAACAGTTCTATGAACACGGCTCCGAATGGTAGGATCCCGGCCATGAGTATGCTGAAAAAAAAAGATAGCTATTGAACTTTAGGATCACCGTATTGCTTAACTTAACTGTCATTCTGTGTCCGTTTGTCTGCCTCGTTTTGAATATTGCAAATAAATCAACACACAAAAGGCAATTCCTACTGACCTAGAACCATGAAATTTGGAAAGAAGCAGTGGAGGAATAAACCCAATTTCGTTAATTCATAGTTTCTTACACTATCACCAAAATAGAAGCAATTTTTTTCAAGAATTCTGGACTTATCAAAATTTTAACATAACTTACCACACCAATACATTCATGTACCACACTTGCTCAGGTACTTTCCTTGGAATGAAATTTGTCCTTACAGGATGTTGAAATGCTTGGTTCTGATGACATCCAAAATAATACCCCAAGTATACTAAGGGCAGAGAGATGCAAAACCATAAACACAATAAGGCCATCATGGTTGAGAAAGGTACCGCACCACTGGAATGTTTGCCCATGATGAAAAAGTTTAAAAAGAAACAGGTGCCAAAGACAATAGCTGGGTAGAGTGTTGCTGTTAGGAATGCTGCTTGCTTCCATTGTTTCCCTTTCATTGTGCTGTACAGGCGGGCAGAGTAGTAGCCAGCTATGAGACCCATGAACACATACAGGAATATGGCAGCAGTCATCAGAGCCCCTCTGCTGGCTGGCGACAACATTCCCAGCATAGCCACAACTGAAATAAGATAAAAATTGATTCAATTTATGATAAGCATTGGTTTGTTCTAAATACCTAATTCATTTGTTACATTTAAACTATTATTTTAGTATTTTATAAAACAGTGTGTGGTGTAATGATACATAATATATAAAAAAATATATATGAATACTCACAAATAGTAATGAGTGCCATTAGAAATACTTGGATGCCACTCCCAATAACAGCAGCAAACAGCATTCTTTTAGGTGGGGGACGAAAGACATCTCCATGGACTAACTTCCATCCTGTCTCCTCCATCATGTCATCAATACTTTCGTCAGAGTTGTAGCGGGCAATATCGCGCCGCAACGTCCTTACCATTATCATAGTTAATATTCCTGAAATTGATTATTGGTTATCATTACTACTTTTGAACAAAATATTTTCTTACAAAAATAATTTTGAGAAGCAATATTATTTTTTTATGTTACCTATCACTATTGTTTAATTGATATTGTAGATTTTTTTTACATTGGATATATGGACCCAGCTTGGTTGTAAATTTCGTACCTGAGAGGAAGAACAGCACAACAATGGAGTTGACAATGGAAAACCAATGAATTTGGACATCTTTCATTCCTAAATAAATGTCCCATCTTGAAGCCCAGCTTATGTCAGACTCCCCCCACTCTACAGAGTATGTGAAATATAATTTAGTGCCTGTGTCCTCATTAACAAGCTGAGGTTTAGCGTCTTCTGGGACTTTGCAGGAATCATCTACAAAGATCAGTTCATCCCTGTCTACTGACAATGTTTCCACTTCAAATCCGACAACTCTATATGAATCCCTTAAAAAAAGAACATTAAAAATAACTATTTAAATAATAAAATAAATAAGCACTAAGCAAGTTTTTTTGTGCAAGTCTTTAACTTACTGACTGTGCTTGTGGTATTTGAGAAGTAATTTTAAGTGATTGTTGATGTATGCTTTGCCTTTGGAAATGAAGCCAAGTCTGTAGCCTTGTTCTATGTTTCTCTCTGAAGTCTCACTGTTTACTACCCATGTAGCCACTGGTAAGTTATCAACTAACCTTAAAGAATATGAAAGTAAAAATTAAATAAACTAGCACCATATTGAAAAAAATATCCTAGGGTACAATAACAAATATCGAACTTACAGATGAACAAAGTATTCATGTTCAATCCGACTTGCCACTTTTTCTGATTCCTCAACACTCCAATTTATTGGATTATTCTTCTGATGGCACAAAAGCCTACACTTGATGGTTTCTGCCATATGGACTTCATAGGGAGTGTTTACAATCCGATCACCTCTCAATACTTCTCCTAAATTTTCGGACTTATAAACGAAGGTGCCATTTTTAGGTAAGCATAATGGCAAGGAGTAATATTCATATGGCAATTGTGTATGAATACTGGTCATTTTGACTGCCTTTACTTCAATTCTTTGGCCTTTTCTAAATTCGACTGGAGCTACTCCCGGTACATAAAATCCATTACTAAAGGGAATGAGGCTTATGATAAGCACGGAATGTACCTGAAGGAAATCGTACTGTTAAGACGCGATGTTTTGTAAACGTAGTTGTCATTAAATGCAGGAGCACTAAATACTTACTATAATTTTATTATCCATTTCTTACAATAGTTATTGATAAAATAATACATGAAGTGACACCCCACATACATTACATGCATCCGGGCCACTACACAACACACCCACAGACTGAACTGAAAAAAAAGATTCGAATATTTCGTTTCGAATACTATGCCCACGGAATCCACAGCAACACACCACCAAACCAAACTTTCAGAACGTAATGCGAGATAAAATTCTATCAGTAATTAAAAACACTAATAAGCTAATTAATTGATAATAAATAATTGGATTGTGAGCTATATATAACAAATACAACTGTACACAATGAAAATTACATACAGTTTAGTAATAAATGACCTGAAAGATTTATGTATTTTGTATTGTATACCGCATATTTTAGTTTAGTTTAATAAAGAGAATTAGAGAAGCCGTAAGACCTATAGTTTCTTTGCCTTTCTCTGTAAAGATAAACAAACAAAACAGCCGTTTCTTGTCTGTATCTAAAAAAAACAAATCCACAAAAATCCATAAACAATTAACAAACATGACACGAGCGAGTTCGCGTCGGTTTGATTTCTTTCTTTTCGTTTTTATTTATTAAAAAATAATTGAACTAGGCCGTCACAAACGAAATCCATTGAAACGGAACGATCAAATCTGGATGTCAGAACAGAACAGCTAAACGAGTGTCTGGGGTAATCTGAAATCTAATCGACTTCACTCACACTACTTCAAAGAGGTTATTCAAGCTCGGAACATCATGGTTCAGGTAAGGAAAATAAGACTAAAGAATTGTTGCGAGGAATTTATTCGCTAACACTAGTACCAACTCAAGTGATAAATTGACCTCACAAGTTAGAATAACATATTTAATCACAAATATTCTAAACCATTGAAATTCGTTCGAGAAAGGATTGAGATCACTTTTTAGTATCAACTCGCGTTTTTTATATTAATCTAAATGGTTTTCTTTCCTTAGGCGGCTGAAGAGACTGAGCAGCCTGATTTGCCTCAAGCAGTGAAATTAATGAAAGAAATGAACATGAATGTTCAGCAAGTCTCGCAATTAGTGGACAACATGTTGCTACGCGTGAAGAGTGGAGAAATCACCACCGACAAAGGACTAAGCTTCTTAGAAATGAAATATCAAATGCTCCTTAGCTATTTGATCAATTTAACCTACATTGTACTAAGGAAATGTTCTGGGGAGAGGATTGAATCAGATCCATCTATTGATAGGCTTATTGAGATACGCACTGTGCTTGAAAAGATTCGTCCTGTAGATTCAAAATTAAAGTACCAAGTTGACAAGCTAGTTAAGTCAGCAGCAGTTGGCTCTACAACTGAAGAAGACCCACAATCATTCCGTGCAAACCCTGCTAATTTGTTAAGCAAGATTGATGATGATAGTGATGATTCCAGTGATGCCTTAGATGATGGAGTTAATAAGAAGGACACTAGTAAATCAAATATTTATGTTCCTCCGAAACTGGCAGCTGCACACTTTGAAGAAAACTCAGCTAAGATTGATCATGAAAAGAAAAACAAAGAACGCTCAAAGAAGCTTCTCAATTCAAGTGTTATGCGAGAACTTCGTGAAGAGTATTCCGAAGCTCCAATGGAAGTTACCACAGGAAATTATGTGAAGCATTCAATATCTAAACAAGAACAAGAGAGAGTTGAATATGAAGAAAATTATCTTACAAGACTCCCAGTATCTAAAGCAGATAAAAACCGTAGAAAAAGGATGACTACTGTTGGAGTGTTGGCAGATGAGATTACAGGAACTAGCAGTAATCGAGTTTCAAACAAACGTAAGATTAAGTCAAAGAAGGGCAAAGGATTTAAGAGAAGGCGTACTCATTAAATATTTTTGTAAAATAATACTGTGGTTCTTTAAATATGTAGGTATTATACTAAGATTTATGTTATTTTATAATTTAAGATAAAATTGCATTTTTGTGTTTATTTATACTCTGCTTTGCAAATAATCTATAAATGTTTCTTGTAAGCTACTCATCATAGAAATGTGTTCAAAATAATACAACAGGGTAAAATGGATTTTAACAGAAATGGTTTGCGCAACATTTGAGTGGCCTTATACTTATACTATGATAAAAAATGAATTACCCAATCTATTTAGCTTTCAAATAATGTTTTAGCAAGGCAAACCTTTTGAACCCCAGAGAAAATTATGTAGAAGTTTAAAAGTGATTTTCACAGAAAGGTATTAATTTCGAACATTCTTTACTCTTGGTTAGCTAAGCTTGGTGTTTGAAAGGTAAAAAAAGATCTTATTTGTTTTCGGTGATTAAAGCGTGATTTAATAATTAATTTAAGCACATTGTAATTAAATTCTCAGAATGCATTGGGATCAATAAAAAACACTAAATTGTTTCATCATAATTTAATAATTGTTACAACACAGACATATTAACTTTTGTTTAAATTGTCGAATGTTTTTGAATACCTACATTATGTTAATTTGTTGGATTTAAGTTTTGATTTTTTGTTGTGTTAAGTTCATTTGCATGTCTTTATTATTTTTTTCGTGACATAAAGTTTGATTAAACATCCTTGGCCGTTTTATTAAAACCCTTTTATTAGCTTCGCCATTCTAGTCTATTTACACATAGTCACTTACTTTCACCCAATCAGTCAATTCGGACATGTGTGTCTAGAGGTTGACACACACAACTTCTCGGCACCTCGAATAGTTCCCCCGACCACCCCGCCGCTTGCCTCTGATATCGCCGACCGTCGACGTTGACCGCTATCCGCCAACTATTCGCTGGCTCGCGGTAAGTGCGCTGTAGCCGCCTCGAAGGCACCGAGCCGCTTCCGTTACGAGCTTGCGTAAGGTTGACGGCGAGCCAATGAGGTGAGGCGCTGCCGTTCCGGTACCGAGCGGATAACCGCTAAGACATAAGTCTGCGGCAACCTTAAATCCGATGACCATAACAATGCAATAGTCACAGAACAGAAAATAGAAGTGCGATTAAAGTCACATTTAATAGGGTAACCGGTGTCGCCAAACTCTCAGTAAGACCTTGAAATCTTGGCAATTATTGGTCGTAGGTTTTCTATCATAAAAATGTACATAAATAAGTTCTAAATCGGTAATATAATTTAAACTTTCCACCCGCAGAATATTGCTAAAAGTCCATTGCTACAGCGATATAAACACCATCTAGCGTGAAGTTTCCAAAAGAGAAGTCTGAAAATGACAGTTTTCTAAATAATAGCTTTGCCATTGCACAACAGAACTACTCGAACCGTCAAATTCAATTTGACATGCGATTTGCGCATAAGGTGGCTCGCGTCTCTCGTTCATATGCCACTTCTACTTTTCTCGTTCTTCTATGGCAATAATAAGTATAAGTTATACCATCTTGATGGGGTGTTTTATTTTTAAAAATTTCGCCGCCCCGTCAAAGATACAAGACGTCACTAGTACGCTAGACTTCTTTATTGCGATACCATAAATTGAACTTAAACCCAATTAAAAGAAAGTTGCTTTTGCATTGAAGTAATGGACGTACCTATAGTTACTTGTACCTATAGGTCGTTGGCGTTGAGCCTGCGGTGCTGATTTAGTGTCGTTGGTTGGCGTCGAAAAGGTTTAATTATTACTTGACTAAGACTACTTGTCTAATCTGGTTTTAAGGTCAGGGAAGCTTTGGAGGCAGGTGGCAGGGTCGAAGGACTGGTAGCGGAAGAGACGAAGTTGACGGATGTGTCCGATGGGCGTGTGGGTGTCCAGGCACTGGTAGTCGCCGCGCGGCGGCGCCGTACCGTGGTTGTGCGTGAGGTCTGAGCGAATCACGCGGTTCAGCAGCCATGTCGGAGTTGACATTGTCAGCTGGAAATACAGTTTAGATATAGACTTTACCTGATCCCCAAAATAAATCTACGTTGCCAGATAAATTGGGCCCCGATTTTTGAAAGCAATCATTCGAAATTGGTCAAAATGGGTTATCTTAGCCAGGTACTTGTAGTGTTGTAGTTCAAATTCAGCAATTAGAATTTAGAGTCAATTAGGTATAAGGCGACCTTTGTCGGGCCGAGGACAGTAACTGCTTATAGTTGCACCTTAAAACTGATCCTAACTGCCAATTTTACCGGTAGTAATGATCAACGTGATGCGAATCACTTTGGGAATGATTAAGCCATCTGTAACCTACCTACTTTGACGTACATACACGGAGTGGATATACATAGGTATATGAGTAATTACCGGCTTGGTCACACACGGGAAAGGATTTCTATAATCGTCTTGTTGTGTAGACATGTAGTCCATTACGCCGAAATCAGGTGGCAGCTGAGCTAAATTTGCACTCTTCATTAATTTGTTTCTCCCCGGAGTACTTGAAAATTACATCAAGTCCATTTAATACGGTCACCGTCGTAGAACCTTGTCACTTTAACACTGTAAGTACCCAGACCGCGCACCGACGGTACCAAAATTTGCGTATGTTAACTTAAGATAAATCAGTTAAAGCAACAAGGTGTTAGGTACCTATAGGTACTTATAGATACTTACTCAGTGCAAGGGTAAGAGGTGAAATTAACCAGGGGTTTGAACGAATAAATGGGATCGGTTTTAGTGAACACTTGAGCGAGCATGTGCCTGGTTTCCGTCATCCCTGTTCCCTGGTCTTCGGTGCCCCAACGGTTATAGGTGCTCACATGATTACTCAGTTTATCTCTATAGATATAATTATCTTTCTTTTCCGCATGGATGGAAAAATCCCAATTCTCTACTTTAGTTCTCGAGCTGTACAAATTTTTCGAGAATAATATTTGCTGGGGTTTTTTCGCCATCGGGTTTTTCGTCCTCATCTTAACAGGTTAACGGTGGTCGGCAAACCTATATTCAATAAATTCTTCTGCAATATAATACTTCTATGAAAGTTCAATTTACAAGAATGTTGACATAATATTTAGAGCCTATGCGATTTTATGTTATGTCAAGGCTTTTGTCAACCTACGACGCAGGTCACATACCAAAGATTTTTTACGTCCATCCATCCCTACTTGCAGACATGGCAGTTTCTTTGCATAATTTAAATCGTATTCTGCCGTATTTTCATTTCATTGCTTTATGGACTATTTTTATCTTTATACATACTTTACGTAGGTAATAGTAAAGCAGTCACTTCCCGCCGTCTGTATGTACTTTGGATTTCTCATTTTCCATAAAATGATAAAAGAGGTTGGCTGTTAGTTTGGTATTTTTGAAGTGAAAACTTCTTACGCGGCGTTGTGCACTTTTTTGGGATACGTGACCCTGATCGAAAATGCGTAGGACGGAGTGAGAGTTGCTGCTGGCCTGCGGCGCTGGGCGCTTGCGCGAATGTACTTGGTTTTTTCACTTCTGCCGGCATTCCCAGTACTATTCGTCCTTTTTTATATGATAGGCGGTACACGTGCATGCAGGTCACCTAATAAAACTGCCTAGCTAGATGTTTAACATTTTTTTTTTTATTAAAAACTACCTGTATTTTTGCGTCGGGGCTTGCTAAAAAAGCTGGCCAAGTGCGAGTCTAACTAGCGCACCGAGGGTTTCGTACGAATTCGGCAAGTAAGTATAAAACCCCTTTTTAGCAGACACCTGTTCCTAAGCAAAATATACGGAGCGTGAGGTCATTTTATACTGGTCATTTACATAGAGAGAAAAGTTAGTTATTGCGGCATAACTGTAACAGTTAGACATATAGTATTGCGGATTTTTTGTGCATATTCATAATGTCCCCTAAAAAACTGTAGTACCTACAATAGGTACATCAATTAATTTGCTATATTGCCAATAGTTTCCGCAGCGTAACTACGCAATAGGTAGGTATAAGGATTTTTTTAGAATTATTTTCACACCTTGGTTTACATTATCGAAGATTTCAAACGGATCCCTAACTTTTTTAAATATTCTATAGCCTATATATATGTCACTCGGGAATAATGTAGCATTCTAATGGTGAAAGAATTATTAAAGTATGTCCAGTAGTTTTCGAGTGAATCAATAACAAACATACAAAAATACAAAAAATACTCATTTTTCCTTTATAATATTAGCGTGGACAAACACGGGATATGATAAATGACGTCATCAAAAGCGCGCGCTAAATGGTAGCGTTTTGAACGGCTCAAATTTATTCAAAGTTTTAAATTTCACTTTAAAAGATACATACATACACACATCACGTCTTTATCCCTTACGGGGTAGACAGAGCCTTAGGTAACAGATACCTACAGGCCACATTTAGCAAGATTGTGGGCGTATAGGTGAAAAATGAAATCAAAATAGTGATGGGTTGCTAGCCTCATCGCCTATAACATGATTCTTATGATTTTCGCCCATTCCCTCGATGGCCTTTTACCATCTGCGCGGGTAGAGAAGCAACTGGTATATTCTATGTTTTTTCTTTGCTCCCAGACCAGCATGAAATAAATACGCTTTAGGACTATTTAGGTTAAGCCGCGAACACATTTGTTTTACTTTATAAATCTTTGCGATAGTCGTATGCATGTGTCATTATGCGTTAATGGATTAAATGAGATAGTACAAAAATTACCTACCAAATATTCTGTAGGTAAGTATAGGTAGTAACTAGTAGGTAACCATATTAGATAAGAAACAATCATTCACATCACATCACAACACAATAACAAACCTTTAAAATAAAACAAGAAAGCGAAGTTAAGTAATGATTAACTTGGAATTTAATGTGACATCTGGCGAAGTCTGGGTGTTGGCAGTTGCGTGGTCCCATCACCTTGCATAGCCAACTGTTCAATCCACAGCTCCTCATCCCTCAAGCGAATGCTTTCTTCCACGCACGTGATGAAAGCTTCGAAGAACTCGTAAAATGTTATTTCTATATCTAAATTCATTATTTGGCCCTTCTCCACGAGTTGTGGAAATATTAGGGCGAATATTTTGATAATGGTCCTGCATGACAGGTTCCCGAAGTTAAAGAGTTTTAGATTATGGGTTTCCTCGTTCCCTTCTTCATCTTTAAGATGATCGAAGTCTTCCCCTGGAGAAAGAACAGTGAGTTATGTGAATTAGAAATTAGCAGTCATATCGTAACGCCTATATCGGTTAAAATCAAACAATATTTGGCCCGAAATAAAAAACTTAAAACTTAACCTTGGTCATAAACTGAAGCTCAAACGTCTAGGCTCAAGGTTTGCCAACGGACAATGGAGCGCAGTGTTTTAGGTATTTGTAGAACTGATCGCATCCGAAACACGGACCTGCGCTCAAAACCCGACTTACAGATGTGGGGGCAAAGACTGCTAGGCTCAAACGGGACTGGGCTAGTCATGTCTGCCGCGTGAATCCAGAGCGATGGGCCTTAATCGCTACCCGTTGGGTTCCGCAGGATGGCCATCGAAGAGTAGGCAAACCGAAAAGAAGATGGCAGGATGACTTGGAGGCATATCAGTTGAAGTGGCAGGAGCATGCCCTCGACTGAGAAGAGTGGCTGGTTTTAGTCTCTTGTTGAACAATCTACTATTTAAGCCAATTTACCAGTGACGAAAGTGAATTCGTCTCCAAAAATGTATGCATTGCGTCCTATAGGCATGCAGGAGTCGAGCGCGTCAATCATAGGCGGCTGAGGGTTGTCCAGATCGTGCGCAGGCCGCCGCGTCGCGCACAGGAATGCGCGCACCGTATGCGGTTCGCCCACGCTGCGGTACAATGCGTATACGCTCTTTAGGGGCACAGTGCTGCCGTAACCGTTGACTAGATGACCTTCATTGCAATGAAAAAACGTCATTATATATTAGCATTAAAATAAAAATACCTATGTATATACCTACTTAATAGGTTTACCTTTACGACGATTTGCACCAGGTAAAATGTCCCTCTCCATAAATTCCCTGAATGCACTTGCCAAAATTGTATCAGGTTTCGTCCCAGGAAAATGTCTCTTTGCGTATAACTCACTGGCGAGCGCAATCAAATTGTGCAAAAATTGCCAAAAATATATTTTTTCAAATGGATTGTGTGGTGTCCTGGCTATCCAAGCAGGGTTTTTAAAAAATATTTTATCTATTTGGACAAAGGTTAAGCCCTTTTCATGCATATTACAATCAAAGTACAGTTGCCAAAGGTACATGCGGATGAGAATAGGGGTAAAACGAATTTCCACATTGTTACAAATCATGGCATAATTGTAGTAAATATGTCTTAATTCAGTTTCGTAACATTTCAAGGAGTTGATGAGCGACGTCTCTTCGAAATTAATCAAATCTTCGATGTCTACATGGGCGATTGGTTCCGAAACTTCTTCTTTACGGCTGCTGCGTTTATGTGCAGTCACATCACTTTCAAGGCCTTTATTATTTTCAATAAACTCATTTATAATAGCCGCTCTAACTTCAACTTGCTTGTCAAAGTTTTTCAACGCTTGCTGAATGTGATAAATGAGACCCACAGTACTGTCGCATATATCGAAGGTATACGGTTCTTGTACTTCTGGGTATTTGTTTTCCCGAATGTTTTGACAATAATCGTCATCCTTGGGCCCTAGGTTATCATCGATGAACAATTTCTTATGCTGAATTATCAGACCATTATTAGTGACAAATTTACCAGAACCATGCTTCATGTTATCCTTAAATTCCCCTTTGTAATGTGAGCCCTGGCCTAACCCTAAATTGAGAACACCATAGCCATTGCGTTTCCCATTATTCCATTGGCCACGAAAGGCACTGATTGACGGCAGTGACATCGTGTTGTTATAATACGCATCCCAAATGTAAATACCGCAACCAGACATAACTCCATTTTTCCAAGTGCCTCTGTAAAACTATATATTTAGATACAATAAATCAGGTGTAAACTGTTTTATTAAGTACCCAACAAATAAAGACTACATATTAGAAGTTCCAATTCTACAAAGCAGACAAGTATATGTGACATATCATGACGTGTGTGTAGGTAGGTAGTTATGATTTGTGAATTGCGGGATGATGTAAAATATGAAGTACCTAGGTAGATACAGGTATTCTGTCATAGTGCAGGAACTTACATCATGATTAGGCCATATCATCAAACCTTTGCCCTCTCTAACATATTGTTCCCATTCGCCTTTATAACCACTAGCACCACAGTACTCACGGGATCCAAGTCCGTGACGCACATTCTGTGAACCAAAGTTAAATGCAGATCCGTGATGATGACGATTCGATGATTTTGATAGATTCCGGGCTACCACCTTCTAGAGCACGAGTATTAATAAGATTAATGTACCTTTTCGTAATTTCATGCAGGCAACCCAGTCCCAAATTTTCATTCCTAATTAATTATCAAGTGTATATTAAATCTGAAGAAATTATTTACTTACATGTATCCACTCTCCGTCATACGAGTTCTTAAAAGTTTTCGAGTAATAAATGACCCCCTTTCCGTGCTTGGTGGCCAAGTGCCAGCCCCCGGCGTAAGAGCGCTGTGCACGCGAGTCCACGTACAGCCCATGCCCGTGTCGCAAGTTGCCTGGACAGATATATACTGGCTATAGAATCAGCTAAGTCGGATAGTATCAAAAGCAGCCGATGAAGCAAGAACTCATATCTAGTGATATTATTATTATTAATGTCTAGAGATTTAAATATCTCTAGATATGTATGTAAGTACCGTATATAGATACTCACATGACAGAAAGTTTGATTATAAATAATCTTACTAAGGATGCAACGTCTCGAACTCTCATATTAGATAATCTGAGAACTACCTACAGCTACCTGCTATTTTGAGCCTACCTGCAAAGTCACCTTCGTACCAGGTGTCGTCCTTCCACTGTATCATACCTTTCCCATTAATTTCGTTGTCTTTGAATTGGCCCTTAAACATAAGACAAGTATCTGTGTAGTCTTAGACAAACTAAAGCACGAATCGCGCACAACAGATTGCCATTACGTACTTAATTGCGTTTCAGATTGCCGATTTAATTAGGGATTCGATTTCAGGTTAGCCAACTTACAAAGTAAACCGTCCCATCAGCCCATTGAAAACGACCTTCTCCGTGCATGCACTTCATGGAAATGTTTCCTTCGTAAAGGTTCCCGTTCTTAAAGCGGATCAGTGCGCGCTCATCGGGCGCAGACCACCAACATTGATACCCGTCGACCTAAAAGGGACAATGAGTAGGTGAACGTACAAATAATCTAACTTCATTCGCTCTTAGGTCGGGTTCCTGCTATAGGAAAGTTAAGACTGGTAAGAGTGATATAATCTAGGCAGGTAGTTACTCAAAGCAGAAAAAGTTTGAAATTGTAATCAATAGAGCGCTACCAAATAAATTTCAGCCTGTTGTCAACGCAGTATTAGTTAAACTAAGTAAGTATCTGGAGGTGAATGCCTTTGGAGCATTTTTTTTAAATAAATGGGGGCAAATTTTAGACTTGAAGTATGATATTTACCTGACCAGAATCGGACAGATCTTCTATCTTGGAGCGACTTCGCTTGCTTTTCGAGTTTTTCGCTAAGACGTGAAAAATGTGTAAGGTAAAGTAACAAAAATGAAAGTTCAACGACCAGCAAACAATTTAAAGTAGGCAATTGATAAATTTTGCGACAGATAACAAATAGCTCTAGGTATTCAGCAGTTAAAAGGTAGAAGTAGTTGGAGATTAGTTTACCAGCAGTTTCTTTCCCTTTTCCTTTCTTTTTCGTAAAAGTTAGTTCACTTCCAGTTTTAGCGAAATCCATATTTGGAGTGCTTTCCTCGGCTTTCTGCTGTACAATTACTTCCCACGAATCCACGATTGTATCCAACATTGACTCAAAAAGCATGGTGACCAACTCTTTTTGGACGGAACCTTTCGGGCGAACGATTAGTGAGAGCGTGGATTCGCTGCCGAGGCGGGCGGTGGACTGCGCCCGCGCTGTAGATAAAGACTCATCTCCTACATGCGGGAGTCTTATTCTCTCTGGCATTATGAGAGAGCTGTCGCGGCGCGTTACCGTCCTTTGGGAGTCTACGTAAAACATTTTCTAAAAATATTAGAAACTAATATGAATATAACAATAAATATATTGACCCAAGTATGATTTCAGATCAGCGATCTACATGTTTATGAATGTAAATTAGGTCGTTCAACACATCACAACTCATTGAATTGACACGCGTGACGTAAATAAATCTGTGACGGCTTGGTGTTTTTTTTTACTTGCTAATCATAGTCATAATCATATATGAAGATTTATTTTTTCTTTCAATTATAATATAAACCCTCAGAGAATTTTAGATTATTTGTTCACCGTAATGTGACAAAGTGTGACAAGGGGCAGGGAGGGGGTCTAGTTTTGTGACGTAACATTAAAATTTAAAATACTAAAGCACGAAATTTTTAAATGTAATTTTCTTTTAAGAATTTACGACTGTTCTATATTTATTAATAATTTAGTACTCTCGCTATGAGATTATCTCTCATGCAACAAAATTTAACTTCGAGAGCGGCGTAACTACTAATGCAAGTGAAATACCAAATTTTACAAAAGTTCTAAATAGTAGTAAATAGTAGTCTCTGCCTACCCCTGTGGGAAAGAGGCGTGACGGTATGTATGTATGTATGTCTAAATAGTAAGGGTTTAAAAATAGGTTTAACTCGTCGGCGAGTGCCCGCTTTTGATTACTTTAAAATATATGCATTAGTTTGAAAAATGAGTGACGTCACATGAGGGGTGAGGGGGTTCTAAAAATGTGACAACATGTGACTAGGACGGGGGGAGGGGTTCAAAAATCCTAAATTCGTGTGACGTAATTTATGGATGGCCCCTTATCTGTGAAAGGTAAACCGTAAATGTCAAAGTGACAGATAAGGACAAACGATTGCTAAGTTAGCAGAAAGAAGTCTACAAAGCGTTTATGAATAGGTAAGGGGCAGGGATGTTGCGAATATTCGCATCCGCATCCGAACATGCGGAACATCCTCATCAATTTCGACATCAGCATCTGCATCCGCATCCGCATAAATTGATGCGGAGCTGAAGCGGATGCGGATGTGTAGCAGATCGCGACATGGAAGAAAGGGGAGGGCCCGGCGAGTGGCACGTGTCGACCGCGCGTGCTGATTGACCAATATGAAAGCGGTAATTTTGTTTCGGACTTCGGTGAATCGGTGACGGTGACGCGGCTCGCTACTGTTTTGTTGTGACTGTAAATAATACTGTGTTTTTTAACTCTACCAACCCAACACTTAAGTTTTTTATACAGATCAGCATCCGCATCCGCGGATGTGGAATAAAGTGGATCCGCAACATCCCTGGTAAGGGGGTAAGCAAGTCATTATTTCCTATCGTCCTTTTATCTCGTGAGAAATTTGCAAAATCCCTTCTATATGCTCCTTTTTATCCTCAAGGAACATGTCGGCCAAATACCAAGAATCTAAATCCTGTAGGTAATGATCATTTTTATTTCTTATCCCAGGGGAATACCGCAAAATACAGAAATATCAAGATATCATAATTACCTATTGGTACCTCTGCTAAGTTTAAAGATTCTAGTAATAATATTTACGGAGATCCTATAGAGAGGTTGTGACGAAACGAGGTCTCGTTCCGGTCAAATTCACAAATAAAATATTAATACTCTCATACGGAATAATACTTGAGTTATTTATTAATTAATACGGAATTAAATAATATTAATAACTAACAATGTTCCATGAAACTGGGGACACATTTAGATTAATTAAATAATCACATCTGGTACAAGTACCACTACATATTCTGTGCAATATTTGTCAATATTTGTCAACATATTTGCCAAAGAATGTCAGACATCAACAAATAGTCATCCCACAGGCAAGGTAAAGTGTGCCTTAGACGTCCAACACCATAGACAAAATTTAATAGTCTCAAGGATTTAAATATTTTGGTAAATACGTTTGATTATAAGAAACACTGAATTTCATCAAGGAATATTATTTACGAACCACCTTGGTCAAACTTTGGGGAATGCTTACGGTTTTAAATAATACGATGCAAATGATTTGATGCGTATTTCTCATAGAGATTCAGGAGCGCCTTAATTATGTCTAAATAAAATATAATTCACCTTAATTCATTCTTTTTATGGACGAAAAGGGCTTCATACAGCATTAATTCATTGAGAAAAGTATGCATTATCGTTAAGCAAAGTTCCACACATATAAAACAGTTTATCTACGAACAATAGGTTCACAAGACGTCACATAAGTGCAGGTCTCACTCATGTACAAAATACTAAAATAATAGTATTTCATCACAACCAATGTTAAAAATGATCAACAATTCCGATAGCTAAATTATGAAAGCAAAATAGGCTATTATGACAAATCTTTAACAACTACTAATAAATAAAAAAGGATCAAATCGGTTACATATATCCATCTAAGAAAAATATACCAACATAAAAACCAAAATGCACAACAGAATATTTGTTTAGTAAAAATAACCCGCTGTTCCGTATTTGTTATCTGTGGTTGTCTATGTCTAAGTGGAATTGTGGGAAATCATAGCATAGGAAAATGAACCTTATCTTCATGACGGTTAGGTAGCAAAAAAGCGTAGAAATCAGAACGGACGCCTAGGACGCCTGGGACGCCTGAGACGCCTGGGACGCCTGGGACGCCTGAGACGCCTGAGACGCCTGGGACGCCTGAGACGCCTGGGACGCCTGGGACGCCTGGGACGCCTGGGACGCCTAGGACGCCTGGGACGCCCGAGACGCCCAAAAAGAGTATAAATACGAGCGTAGATTTTAGGAAAAGGTCTTTTCTCCTCTGTCGGTTCGTAAGCGCGGTTCTTTCAAGCACGATTATTTAGATTTCAGTAAATACGCGAAATCGGGTCGCGGCTGTTTTACGTTTTTACATTAATTGATCGAATTGATTATTTAATTGTTTTCATATCATTAAATTGTGTCATAGTGTTCTGTGGTCGTGAATACCAGTAAATATTCCTATCCTTAACCTTGGCGGCTCGGGGCTACTCTCCGGCGTCATTCCTTAGAGCCTATACTGGATTTGCGATTATAGAATACTAATTAGCTTGATTAATTACTTTGTGTGCTTGGAGTAGGGATTATACGAAACACGGTTTTCGGGTTTCAAGTCTGGCTACCTAACGGTGATAACAAGGGCTTGAAATTTCAACACACTGTTTACAGTGTGAGCTGAAGCGTTGAGGTTCGACTCAGCACCTGACTCCCAGCGAAATATCTGGGTAAGGGTAACTTACCTCCTAGCGTGTACCCAGGCTTTCGTGTTCTGCTGTGTCGGAACATGGGAACTGGTCTCGCTGGTCTCTTATCTAAATATTTATATATTCACACTACTATATCTCTAGTTAGGACGTCGTCTGCATCCTTGGCTTCGGCCGTAGACGATGTCAATACACATGGCGTAGGACTTTATACACTCGGAGATGCCACTCCAATCCCTTCTTTAGAATAGTGTAGAAGTTTCCATTGCACTCCCGGAAACTGCATAACACATCACACGTTAATTGTAAATGTGAGGGTTTTCCTCTAGGTTTCAATACACAGCTGACTAGAATAGGAATATTAATTTAGGCATGAATAGGGAGGTTTTACTTATTTTAGGTTAGGCTTTTATCCCAACATCTGTTTTACCTTGTAACAACAAGGGAAAATTATGTGTTTTAACTAATTATATTAAATAAACAATTACTATTAGAAAGATAGAATGTGACAGTTCAATCTTCCTTAAGAATCCTCCGCCTTTAAGTTATCAGTAGGATGAAGCGATGAAGCTTTGTTTTATGATCTACATATTTAAGATTGGTATTATTTAGTTGATATGCTAATTTCCATAACTTTCTGGGTGTTATAAATTTATATTTGATGGAAAATTCCTTAGATCCCCTTTTGCTTTGAACTAATAAGTAGTTGATTGAAATACTTTTAGATATGACTAAGATCAATGAATCTGACTTATCTTTCTGATTGAAAAACATATTTCAAAATAACAGAAAACACCCAAAATTTAAAGTAGTTTTCCTTCTGTACCAAAATGATTGGACAGCATAGTATAGGAATAAATTAGAGTTAAATTTATCCTCTTACCCATTGTGGTACAATAACATGACATACTGACTAAAGACTAGTAAACTCACAAGTCTTGTGTCGGAGTTCCTTAGGGTCTCTGGACGAGGAACACGGTTACTGGCAACGATCAGTTGAGAACAATCTCAAGAGCGAAGGTGGGGCTCTAACTTTAACACAAAAGTCAATTACTCATTTTACCTACATAAATACTTGTTATAATTCCAGACTAAGCATTTGAAATTACCAGGATATTAGTTCTCCATTACTTAACTACTCCAAGATATAAATAAACTCCTAGTTATTAGTATTTAACTATAATTTTTCATTGCCCGTTAGTGTACGGTAACAGTAATTTGCAGAACTGAGTTCTGTGTGAGCGGAAAGGTTCAGATAGATATAGGGCATTTTAGTGTTAATGTTTAGGGCATAGTTTACTTCATAGGATTAGCATCTCTTGCCTCCACTAAACGAGTTTGAGTTACTACCACAATGTAGGGAATAGACGATCACGTTGGCCATACTTCATACTGTCCTATTCAATCCAAATAGCTTCTTATAGTATTAATTAATTAAGACCAGGAATTGGCATTGTTCATTTTTTTTAGTATGCTCCAATTCGAAAACCATTTCGAGGAAAACCATCATTTATCCGATTTATCTTGTCCGATTTCAAAAATACTTTATGATTGCAGATATTTTTGTAAAAGTACTTTGAACCTTTGTTTGACCGAACGACCCGGTTTTTAGACAGAATCCAGCATCGAATATTTGCCACAAAAATTTAAAAAAAAGTTTAGCTAAGGCAACTGTCACGTGTCACTGTCAAATCGACAAAAACCATAGACAAAGCCGTTTTTTTTTATAGCCAACCGAACGAAGGCGATTGGGATTCTGTCTAAATTCACGAATTATCAAACAGCGAAAAAATATTTATTATTAATTAACAAAGCTACGTAAAAGCATAATATTCAAATTAGTTGCTTGAAATAGTCCATTTTATCAAATAAAGGTGTTAAAGGCACAGCTTAAAAAAAATGAACAATGCCAATTGCATAGTTTGAGTAGGTAATTAGCCGTAGATAGTAGTCTAGCTTGGTGTCTTGGTGCTGCTTGTAGTATAGCCTAGTCTAGTTATAAGTGTAATTTAAGCCCTAGTTTTAAATTAAATATAAAGCGGTAGATATAAGATTAGTATAAGACTAGATATAAGTTTAAAAAATTAAATACTAGGGAGGGATGTTACAAGGTCCTGTAGGACCATTTCAGAGTATAGGTACCCTAACTAACGTGAGTTAAATGAATAAAGTATTTTTCAACAAATAGTACCTACCACAACCGTAATAATCTTGATATGTTGTCATTTATTTATTATTATATACTTGTAGGCAAAGGTTTGGGTACCTAATCTATAAATCACTACATAGTATAAAACAAAGTCGCTTTTTCTGTCCCCAAGTCCGTTTGTATGCTTATATCTTCAAAACTACACAACGGATTTTGATGCGGGTTTTTTTAATAGATAGAGTGATTCAAGAGGAAGGTTTATATGTATAATACATGCATAATATACCGTGCGAAGCCGGGGCGGGTCGCTAGTAATACATATAATAAAGCTGAAGAGGGTCGAAAGTCTGTACAGTCAAGTGTAATAATATGTATCTAGACAAAGTTTCAAAAACAAGTACCATACGCTCTTACACCGGCGTAATAAGGTCGTGGGACATATTTTTGAGAAGTTCCTATCGATACTTATTTTTGCACTTGACCGTACATGGACACGTTCCAACAGTTTTTAGAATTTTTGTCTGTTTGTCTGTATATTTGCGAGCGCATCACGTGAAAAAGGCTGAACGGATTTTGATGCAAACTTTACTAATCTGTTGAATAAATCGCCGGCCAGATGATAGGCTACTATTTATCCCGTGCATAGTTCCTGCGGGATAGCGATGAACATGTCAAAAGTCGCAACGTAAATTGCTTCAGTATCATAGGAGGAGGAGGTACGGAGGGATTTAAAAAAAAACTACGGGATAAGGAAAAAAATGGGGTTTATAGTCCACCGAAAAGGGAGCCTATCTCCATAACTATAATTACTAGTCTTGAAATTCAGCACACAATTAGGGATAGGGAATCATAACTGCTGAAAAATAATTTCAAACCTTTTCTAAATTCCTACGGAACAGGGAGAAAAAAGGGATTATAATATTATTACTTTGAAATTTTCTATCTCCATAAATATTATTACTAGAATCTTTAAATTTGGCACACCAGTAGATAAATTATGATATATTATCTGAAAACTGACTTGCTAATATAGTTTCTTGGTATTTGGCAGACATATTGCTTGATAATCAAAGAGGTGCACTGCACCAATTTTCCCACGGGACAAAAGGTCGGTATAGAAAATTAGACTTTGTATTTAGTAGACATGTTCTTTGAAGATCACGTAGGTGTCATAAGATTAGATTTTTCGAATTTCCCACTGAAGAAAAGGATGGGATAAAAAATAATGGAAGTGGGTGTCCATGCAACTGGTTCATTTCGTTGAGGTAGGTAGGAGGAGGTAGGAAGTCCTTCGTGCTAAAGTAGGTACGACCTCCATTTGTCTGGTTTTTGTACATTTTCGATGGGAGAGTGAAAGATGCTCATGCACACATATATTGGGGTTTTCGATTGGGCCACCTTATTACTGTATAGGTACCATTAGCTCGTGCAAAATGAACGATAAGTTACTTACAAACTAGAGCTATATTTTACATATCACAGCGTAATAAATAAGAATAAGAAATGCTCACAGCATTATTTCCATAGTGTTTTAGTTACCGTTAAATCATCATTAAAAGTTTAATAATAAAACAATGTACTGCCTACAATTGTATTATTTTTGAACAACAATCAATATGAATTACATGCCCTGGCATCGCGAGATAACAGATCTAAGACTAATCCAGATTTAGGACTTAAGATTAGCTCAGGGGGCGATTTTTTTAATTGCATTTTTTAAAATACAACGCAAAAATGGTAAAATCACGCATTGAATTGATAAAACGACCAGAGTACCCAATATATTTTAATAATTAGTAATTATCTACTAGGCATGACTCAAGTCGTATTACAAATTCAATACAAATTGTACAATACATAATCAATTTAATACAATTGGGGTTTATGCATTTAATTTATAAATTTCAACACTGGGATTAGCACGCTGATTAAAAAACATAAGTATATAATAATAATTACATACAATTGACACCAATTGACCGAGCCCCAAACTAAGCAAAGCCATATACCATTTTTTAGCCAGTCAGCGAGGGCAAAAGGGTTAGAGTCAAACTGTTAGACGCTTTAAATCTACGATTACGTAACACCAGAGTATTACCATGAAACAAATTAATTCCTGAGCCACCGTAGAACTTTGTTACGGCAAACGTTACAATGATTCGTTACTATGGCATTTACTGCGAAAGGGTCTCAGGGCATCTCAGTGTTTGTCAATTGTATTTCTTTTGTGTTTATTTTTGCACATAAAAGAGTATACATGCATACATACAGTGGGTCAGAAATCAAAACAGTACCTATGGCGATAAACGTACCTACTGCCTATTCATAACTTCAACTGTGAAAAGCCGAATCAATATGTTAGAATTGATGTTGTTTAAAATAACTATATAAAAATTAAGTATGTATACTTGTAGCTTTGCATATCACATATTTAACATTAATGAGCGCATTGATTGCTATCTAACTTATTAATCGAACATAAAAAATGGGCTAGTTAGTGCGAAGATTTTTCAAGAATCCAAGATCAAAGTTTTAAAGATAGCAATGTTAAACACAAAATCTTTTGGGCTCATCCAACAGTTACAAAATCCGTCACGAAAGAATTACTGTTTGTATTATTTAGTTCGAGCCTACGCTTGAACCACATTGAGATTACCCTTTCGTTATACGTAGTACAGATAAGGAAAAATGTGATGGTTTACTACGAATAACGAAAGGGTAATCTCACTGTGGTTCAAGCTACGGCTGAAACCGAAATATTCGTTCTATACTCTTCGGGGATTAAAGAGCGCTTGTAGACGTCCGTTTTTTTCACCGGATAACGGACAGTGTTTTTTGCCGGATTCACGGTGGTGTATGAATTATAATGAATGTGTGTACATGCACCGGACATTCGCCGGTGTCCGGTGCATCGGACGTCTACAAGCGCTCAAACGGTTCTATTTGTGTCTAGATATGAAAACAAAATTTCTAGTGAAAACTTCATGTGCCTTAATCTGTCACACATAGGTACAACTGTGTTTAATTTGTAACAGTAACCAGTATTTTTATCCAATTTGTTTATTTACATAGTTACGAGTTTGAATAAATTAATAGGGTATGTATACTAAAAAATAATATTTGTGGATGTTAACCTAATAATTTCGCTATTTTATCACAGTCCCTTAATAGTATAACCTTTATAATATCTAATAGTTACAATAATATTTCATTTACTTTCGTATCATACGCTAAAATATAAATTAAAAAACTATGTTTCTCATAGTTACTTTTTGACTAGCTCTAGCCTTGGCACTTCACAAGTAGCCACCAGGTAAAAAACCATATCATATTTTTGAGCTGTTTGACCTGAAAGTATATTAGAATACTTTTTAAATAAATACACAATGTTTAGTCAATGCACAGTAAGGGAAATGTATTCACTTACCACCATAGAACTCTATCGCAATAAAGTGACAATCACTCAAGTTTGAGTGACGGCGGCCTGTAAATTGCGATAGGGTTCTACGGTGGTCCGTGAATACATTTCCCTCACTGTACCTACAACCAAAATCAAACAAGTACTCACAAGTAAAATAAAAATAAGAAAGCGTTGTTAATAAAAAAAGCACTGAACAAAATCACTGTCGTCGAAATTCACTGGATATTCAGACTATACCGAAGTGCAACTGGATTGTTTTTCTTCTGCCAACCAACAAAGTTTGTGTTCTTGTAAGCGAATGTTTAAACCAAGCATCTCGTATCACCCAAAACAAAGTAAATATCACCGCTGTGGACCCGACGGCAAGGTTTAGTTAGATTCTATTAAACGCTCTAGCGCTATCTAGCTCCGAAGATTATTGGCAACGAACCTGTGGCTACAACTGAAAGGATGTTTTTCAATTCTGTCAAACAAAATAAATGTTATCAGTGCTAGTTTCGAGGTAGACGATACTAAGGCGTTGGCCTATAAGCATAATTTAGCGATTAAATAGCCAACAGTGGACGTGCTGGTCATATCGAGACTTGAGAATAAAAATGCTCCAACTGTAATTGAAGTAGAATAAATACGAATAAGGCATTCCACCTCAGCTCTCTAACAGGGATGTTAGTGTTACGGAACTCCGTAATAAAACTATACGATACTCAAAATGAAAATCTATCCGAAATGGTAATCAGTTTAGTTTAGTTCATTTTACATTTCCTATAATACATTTATCCGGAATCGAAATTATCCGAAACTTTCGGATAGTCGGAAATAATTCAATAACTGTAACCGGTACAATATCGTTCATACATAAGTAACCATATCCGTAACATCCCTGCTCTCTAGGATACTAAAAGCAACACATCTACAGTCGACCTGGTATTGCCGGCAGTTCTGGGCAACGGTGACCATTTACTGTCAGGCGACCCTCTTACTCATTCATATTTGTTTCATAGAAAAAATATAGACCTTAAGACCCTAGTGAAAATGGTTGTTCATAGAAATATTATGTACCATCAGCCAAATATGTGGTCTACCACCCAATGTGGAAAAGACGTGGCTGTCAACTTGAAAGTTCGACGACATTTTCATTTGATAGGACTTTGGATGAAAATCGATACTTACCCCACTTATTTGGCCAACGTTGCCACCTAATCTTAATTTAAGACTCAACTCCCTAGTCACTAGTACTCTAGTTTTATTCTCAGGTCACGGTATTTAACGGCAAATCTCGTCGATTTAGATCCAAGCTGGTGCGCGGAAGCTGTCGACGATGCTTGCGCGGCGGCGCACGCGCAGGCCGGGCTCCGCGGCCAGCCGGCGCCACGGTCACGACTCGTGCAGCAAGCGCTGGTAGTGCGGAAACACCTCGTACGGCGGCACGTGAAGCCCGAACTCGAGCGCTACTAGCACCGCAAACTCGAACTTCATTAGGTCTTTTCTGTTCACTCTGAAGGTAGTTTCTGTGCGCTGTGAAAGTAAATCGGTTAGTGTGCGCCTGGTTTTACAGCAGTGGCGGACTTTAGCAGATGCGAAATATCCCTTGGGGGTCCTGAACGCTGAAACTGAGCTCAAAGTGCCTGTGATTGTGATCCAAAAGTTACATTGTAAAATTAAGGATATATTATGTAACAAATAATAATTTAAAATCATCTTGGATCACTTGAGTAAACTCAGAAATATATTTGTAATACATCGCTCCTTACCTCTATGAGAGCCTTTAAAGTTTCTCCTTTGACGTCGTTTAGTTTAGCAGACAGTAACAAACAAGCGCCAGCGCACAATTTTCTGTTATCCTTAGTAATTAGATTGGCAAGAATTAATTTTTCAAAGTAGACATAAGCTTGAGCAACTGAGAGCAAGTCGATACCGCCGCTATCGTGTTTTGCGATCTTACGCATCTCCTTTTTTATACTGAAAAAAAAAAACACGTAGAAATAACGCTATTCATTGACAAACGTCAAAGTTCGGATTACTTTTCAAGGATTCATTTGGTTTGATCTGCTGAAAAAATCATTTATTCAGGTGATGTAATTTTAAGTGCTTAGTTCATTTTATTCTACCCGACAGCGGCGAAACCTAAAAGGGTTATTAACACCTTTCTTTACTGACGATACTTGATTAGAATAATTCTTCATTCTTGATATATGGCGTGTCATTTATGTGTGAGTGCCACAGATAAAGTTGTACAATATGGATCAATTGACTCGAAAAAAAAAGTAAAAGATCGCAAAAAGCGGGCAAAGTTGTAAGTTTTTACGGTAGGTAATCATGTGACTTACAGACCAGTATTTCAAGCAAAACCCTTTTTAGATTACTGATCTGTTTAATATGACCAGGCTCTTCTCGGCCCTAATTAAAAATTTACCTTCTCAATTTACTGAGAGTTAATTTGAGATGTGGAAACTTCTCCCTGAATTTATCATTGAGTTCTTTCTTCAAGTCTTGTGGACGGACGTAATCGATGATAGATGTCATGTAGGACGTGAATGTTAATAACGTTCTGTGTTTGCCCGCTATAAGTTCCGGGTCATCTAACACATTCGGACAGTATTGTACCTGTAACGATATAAATACTTATTAAATTCTACTATGAATTCATTGAGTTGAGGTTCAGTAGGTAAATAAACAATGTTGACATAACTATATTGGAAGACAAGATTATCACTGCTTGAGGTACTTTGTAAACACCGTCGAACAGTTTGAACAAAGATAAGGGGCCGCCCATAAAGTACGTCACACCAATTTCATTATTTCTAGAGCCCCCCCTTCCCCTTGTCACCAGGTTTATTATGAAGATTGCAATCATTTTGTTCGTGTGTCACAAATTTCCAGATCCCCCCCCCCCCCTCTCCTAAATGTGTGACGGACTTTATGGATGACCCCTAGTCTCTTGCTTGGTTAATTAGGTATAACTATCAACGAACAAAAAATTTACCTTGCTACTCCGCTACTCACGTGCAAGATAACCAAGCCTGTGTGAAATATATATGTTTTTCATGCAATCCCTCCCTCCACTGCTGCCAATAAAACATATAAATCCCACAAACTTAATTATCCCTTACACCACACAAACACTGACGCGTTTCGATCCCTCTACGGGATCATTATCAAAGTTTAATGAACACAACTGTTACACATGCAAACCAAAAAACATATATATTTCACATAGGCTTGGTTATCTTGCACGTGAGTAGCGGAGTAGCAAGGTAAATTTTTTGTTCGTTGAAATGGACCTCCGCAAAGTAACGCCTGATTCAATAAAATAGGTATAACTATTGCGAGGATTTAAAAAGCTAGATTTGTCTCGGAGATAAACGGCAGGAATATCCATTTCTAAACAGTTACCCCCTTTATTACACATAAACGGATAACTCACGTATAAAAAGTCGAGTGATGCTCGACATGTTTCGGACTATTTCGTAGTCCTTTTTCCAAGAGCGCTCGCCCCGGCGGCAGCGACACGAACACTCAGACAGTGACTCACGACAGTGTTCGTGTCGCTGCCGCCGGGCGAGCGCTCTTGGAAAAAGGACTACGAAATAGTCCGAAACATGTCGAGCATCACTCGACTTTTTATACGTGAGTTATCCGTTTATGTGTAATAATGATTAAGTCTCACGGTAGTTTCATGTTGAAAGTTACCCCCTTATTCATAAACGCTCTGTAGGCTTTGATAAATTGTCCTTATATCTGTCACTTTGACATTTACCTTTCACAGATAAGGACAACAAGCCTATAGAACCTTTATGAATAAGGCGGTTAGTGTGTGCATAAGGGACAAATGATGTCCGCGAGAAACGCGAGTACGCATGGCCTGTATGCTTACAAATTTTTGCGTCATCAACGAGGCATCCTCCCAGTCGAAGGTTTTGCTGTCGACGGTAGACAGAGGCGGCGACGCCGCGGTGGTGGTCCTCTGGGACGACTCATATGAAAAGCACCTACAAGCAACAAGGAAAAACTTACCAAAAACAATGCAATACTTAGGTATATTTACGAGGTAACCTTATCCCTCATGCGTTAATGATTACATGCATTGAATTTGCGTGCAGTTAATTAAAATTTATATGCAATACTATAACCGCATTCATGCCGGTGAGTTACTAATTAGTTTACTATTAGTACATAATGAATCAATAAATTCCAACAAGCATGATGATAAATTGTCTATGCCATACTCTGTGGCAGGAGTGGCCAACTTCAGTAGACCCAAGATCAGGGCCCGATTTTTGAAAGCACATGTGTGAAAATACCACTCGAAAGTGGTATAAATCAGCTTATATCTTGAAAACTACAGCTCTACTCAAATTTTTGACTAGTTCACAAGATTAATGAGAGCCCTAAGTATCTTCTAAGCCACTCATCTTTAAAATTCAGCCCAATTTTTCACCACTTTTGAGTGGTATTTTCACACAAGTGCTTTCAAAAATCATCCCCCTGCTGTTTACTGACTATACTTTGCGCGATGACCGATCAACCAATTCTACAATTAGTATGTTTTCAGAAAGATAGTTCTGAATTAACATTTTCAATCGACGGGATCAATAGTCGCGATCAATAGGTTGATCATGATTGACCGATTGGCCACCCCTGCTTTATGGGGAAGAACAATAATCTAACAAATATATCAGGTAAGTGATTGATAAGTTAAGTACGTATGTTTTTCCGAAGATACTTAATATGTAGTAGTGTATGATGTACATATTATGACTATGATGTAGGTACATACATTTGAACTGTGTGTGCATTCCAAATAGGTTCCGACAATAAAGATAAGAAAACTGAATGATATTGGAAGTAAAAAATGACATATAAAATTGTACTTTCAAGTACTTTACGTCGGTAAACATGACAGTAGCTCAGTAGCGAATAAAGTGGCGCCCTCATTTAATTTCTAGTCTTTATTGCCGAAGTTCTAGTAATATATTTGACTTAGCATATTTTATACATCCTGTATAATTTCGTAATGTCAGTAATATTGATGAAACAGGTACAATATGTATTAACTTCAAGACTTTTGCCTGACTTTGTCAATAAAGTATTATATCAAGTTAACAAGGCTCTTAAAAATTGTGGTTAGTAGTACTGATATCATGTGTTCTTGAAATTTTGATACAATGTTAAATTATAGATAATAATAATAATAAACCAATAGCACATATATTATAATTAAGTTAAATAAATGCGTCTACGGTACATTATGTAATAAGATGTTAAAATAAAGCGTATTTTCTGAAGTACATAGTTAGCTCATATACTTAGATTACGATGTCAAGATTTGGTAAACGCTTTGTACGTAAATAATACAACAATGTAAAGGTAAGTAGTATACCACAAAATAACTAGGCACCAATTTCATCTATGAGGCACTAATCACTGCTTAATAGCGTTACAAATATATTACAAGTGCTGCATAGCATAAAAGAAACTGATTTCATTTGTTTACCATTTCTTATCCTTGTGCCTCGTCAATAACTTAGTCCTGAAATTTAAATTGGTTAGTGATGAAATGGATGTATGCATGTGATCAACGAAACGCTATTGCTGAATGTGACTTCTATTGTTTTTGTTTTTACAGAACAGAAACAACCAATAGAATAAACTCACGGTTTTTTTTAAGTTTCGGCTAGAATGGGGAAGGATAGATAGGATACGTTATTTGCCCGCCGCGTTTACATAAGTATTAGTTATTTCGGATCTGTTTATCTGCTCTCTAGTGATTTTTCTGTTGGTGACAAATCAAAGTAGGTATGACAACTAAAACTGGCGGCCGAGTCACGCTCAATGTAGGGTTCCATATTTGTCCGTCTAAATACAATAAACATGCCAAGTTACATCTTTCCAATACTAAGGGCCTGACTCATCACTCTCTGTAAAGTTCCGGTTATCTTAAGTGTTAGTTATCTATGATTACCTCCCTATTTCTTACTACGAAACAGACCGAGACGGCATCATAGACAACCAACACTTAAGAATACCGGAACTTTACAGAGGGTGGTGAAACGGCCCTGATAATGTCTGAGCTGAGCGTAAGCCACCGATAGATGCGAGAGATAGACGGACATGATGAAACCATAGGGTTACTTATTGAACATGGAACCATATAAACTAAGCATCTCATACTTGTGATTTGTCAGAGCTAGTTTCATATGCATCTTGTGTTATAATATAAGTCTCCTATTTACACTGAGAGAAAAAAAAACACTTTCAGAAAGCAAAAACTTTATAAAATAAGGCTCATTTTATGTTTTTATGAATGATTCAACATTAAATACCTATCATGCCAAAGTAAGAATTTAAAAATTTGAAATTAACTGAAAACATCAAACACTAAAAACAGCGTCATGTGTGTTTTTCTCTTGATAAACTGAAACTTAATTTACCTGGCTATAACATGAGGGTGACGGGTTATCATTTTCCAGTTGGCCTTGTCACTGAAGTCGCTTTCATACATTTTCTTGTATTGTTCTCTAGTGCACACCCTAGATGGTATCAGTAGTTTTGAATATGAGATGTCTTGGCCATTTTCCTCTTTTTCTAAACCAAGCAAATCAAAGGGATCAACACCATTGTCAGTAATGGCTGAAAGTGGCCTGGGCCCAGAAGTATTGCGCCGACGAACTCCATCTTTTCTGTAGTCTGATCTAAAATAAAATTAAAATAAAATTTGATAATTTTAAACCATATCTTGAGTCTAGTCAAGTATGGGATAACTAAATGAATAAGGTTTTTTAATATACGTTTTGAAACAGCTTTATTATTCATGGTGCCAGTTTATTATGTTAATAATAGATGAACCAATTTCGATTCAATAAGACTAATGAATAAAGAACATTTACCTTGCTAATCCGCAACTTATGTGCAAGATAGCTAAGCCTGCAAGCTTCAGATTCAATAAAATAATCGATAAGACTATGCAGATCAAAAGTCAAGACAATTCTGAGCAAATGGAGGTAAATAAAAATCAAGTTACCAGATCTGATTACACTGTTTGTTAGTTAGTCAGTTACAGGTGAGACTAATGTAAGTGTTAAAATGAAATGACTTGCTTTTTCCATACATACCGTGGATTCCGAACAGTTTTCGAATATGGTATTGTGCTGAATACCAGACATGGCACCCCTAGGGTTGGTGTGAACACTAGCCTCTCGTCTCTAAAAGACACCCCCTTAGTCAATGGGTGTATTAGACGCAATTCATTTGATGTAACCTGATTTTCTGGAATACATGTACTGCTTGTACGGAAGCGACCTGTAGTAAATATATTAGTAACATTGAACGAAAACATGCATGAATCACATACAATATACTTAAGGCCTGTTTCACTACTCTCTTTTATGTTCCTGATATCTTAAGTGTCAGATACAGATATCACAGATGGTACCATATCTTTTTGTTTTGAAGGAATAAACAGCACGGATATCTGACACTTAGGGTTCCAGGAACTTAGGAAAGAGTGGTGAAACAGAAGCTTAAACTTTAACTAAAACCAGAGGTCTTAGTTACCCACAGCCAGTTATTGATAGTCCAATATTTGGAAGGTGGTACGACAGACAATTTGGTGGGGGAGGGGCAGGGGCAATTAACAGTTTCTGTATATATTTTTCTCTATTTTTAGGTTTTCCATAGAGTGAGCACAGTTTAAGGAGGGATCCCCCCCTGACCATATCCCCTCCCCCACAAAACATTCAACAACTTGTTATCTGTAATGGATATTATTTGATAAGTTATATCACTAGTTTCGACATTATCATTTATCTTGATCAAGATAAAATTATCAAAAGATAAATAAAACGTAAGGTTATGTATAATTACCAAAATTCAAGCTTTCAGAACTGCTTTTATCATCTATGTGATTAATTCCAGTAAGTGAAGATAGGTGTACTTTTTTGGTTCGACTTGCTGCATGTTTTTCTCTGAATGACTCTGTATTGCCCGAAGAACACCTGACAAATGAAAGTAGAACAAGTTTACATGAGGGTTCCTCTAAAGATAAATAAATTATGAATTCCAGTTGATCACTCATCTGGGCCAAGTTAACTTTATATTGACCAGACTTTGTAGAGCCCAAAATAAAAGTTATGTTTTTAATCAAGACTTGCTCCAGCATATTATACAAAAGCTGACAAAAAGTTTAATAAAGTTTTAGGATTTTTAGTTTGATAGTGTTGAAACTGTCAAAAAAGCAGGTTTAACTTTTTATTACCAGTGGACCTAAGAAATTAAATTTTGAAATGTTAAGGGTGGTATACTTGTGATTTCTGTTCAATCTATTAATATTGTGTGCAACAGCTGCCCTTGTGAAGAAACCCTTAGAAAAACAATTAAATAAAATTAATATTCCAATAAAGCACTTTAAGAAAATAAAAGTTGATCCTGTATTTGTACCTTTCTCTGTAGGCATTATTGCTGGAGCCTTTGACGGGCGTGACGCTGTTGTTCTGCTCCGAGTCAGAGCTGGAGTGGTTGTCACCGGCGCGCTGAGCCGGGCTCGTCTGCGGCCCCTTGCGCCGGATGCTCTCGTGCTGTTTATCCTTCTCAATCCCGTTCAAAATTTCAACACCTTTGGTGTCATATTTCTCACTGCTGTTCTTTACAACATGACATAATTGCGTATCCTTGAACGTCCCGTCGAGAGAAATGTTAGTAAGAAATGTCACGGCGGCCAGCCTTCGTCTGGCTTTATCGTATTTGTTCCGGTTAGGCATATTAAGTGTAAAATCAAAAACTAAAGAAAACTTCAATATCCTAAATTTTGCTCCCGTGGTATACGGATATTAGTAATACTGGTTCTCCATGAAAACAAACTTGCCGAAGCTGATTAAAAAATAAACACTTTTATGCTATGGTTAACTTTTGCATGGCTCTCAGTTACCGGTGCTAAATATAAACTAGTTTACTAAATGAGTTGATTATATCAATTGGATTGGATTGGTCAACTGAATAATTCATCATTATTTCTGTTTTTTTTTTTTTTTTTTATTATTATTCATCCCTTTTGGGATAGGCAAAGGAAACAGAGTCCATACAGCCAAGTCTTTTGTATATTTTCATTCTTCAATTTTGTAATAAAAGGCCGAAGCCAAGTCTTTTGTTAACAAAGTCTTATTTGGTATTTATCAAGGCCATAGCCATCGTCTTTTGTAGTCAAATTCTTAGTTTAATTTTTTGTCAAGGCCGAAGCCAATTCCTTGTAGTTTGATTAGTCTAGATTAGTATTTTTTTTTTCCTTCATGTCCAGGTTGTATTATAAATATATAATATGTCAATATCAATATTTTTCCAGTCCAATTTTTTTTTTTTTTAGTTATGTTTTTCAAATACTTTTCATTAAATGATTTAAATGTCAACAACAGTCGACACTATGAATTCATATATTGCCTTGAAGCAATCTCTTTTCTTTAATAATTGCTGAAGAGAGCGCGGGATTTCTTCAGCATTGCCATATAATTCCAACAAGCTATCTATAAAAACTAACCGGGCGATAGAGAAAGTGGGACAATCAAAAAAGATATGGTGAAGTGTTTGAGGTTCACTATTACAAAAATTACAAGTTGGAGAAGACAAAATGTTAATTCGATGTAGATGAGCATTAAATTTGCAATGACCCAGACGTAGACGACATAATATCGTGAAGAATTTTCTGTTATGATATCTTTTTCCCTTAATAAACCACGGCAAACCAATTTTATTATTGATTTCAGCATACCACTTCCCTTTACTTTCTGTGATTTGATTCCAAAGGCTTTTAAAATCTCGAGCCAATATAGCTTTAACATACAATAAGAGATCAGAATCGGGTAACGGGATTTGTTTGGTAGTAACATTGATATTATTGGTGGTAGTTATAGTCCTGGCAAGAAAGTCCGCACTGTCATTACCAGAGACTCCCACATGGGATGGAGTCCAAAACAGAATTACAGATTTATATTGAGATATCTCAAAATATTTTTCTCTTATAAGGTGAATAATGTAGCTTGTTTTAGCGTTATGTCTAGGATTGTTCAGAGCCTTCAGAACACTCATACTATCAGAAATGATAACCCACTTATCATACTCTTGCTGTTGAATATGATCCAAAGCAGCTAAGATTGCAGACGACTCAGCAGTGAAAATGCTGGCTGCCTCTGATATCATATAACCCGAACCCATTTTTATATTAGCGTCATAAATAGCAATAGCTACAGCTTTATTATTCTTTGCACCATCAGTATAAATTTGACGATACTTCACAAATTCGTTCAATTTAGCATAAACATCTTGTTTATATTTTAATGTGCTATCTATTATAATGTCCATAGCACAAAACTTACTCAGATAAGAGCCTGAGTAGCAGGGTAAGCATGTATAATCAATCAGGTTGTATCGTAATTTCAATTGTTTTATTTCAGGCCAGTCTTGAACAAGATAAAAAGAACTGTGTTGATCTAAATAGTAGTTTAATTTTGAAATAAGTGGGTGATTTCGAATAGACGATAATGTTAATAAAAATTTGAATTTAAGGAACTTGAAACGCAGTGATAGAGGAGGTACATTGGCTTCGACCTGCATTGAAATAATTGGAGTTGATATCATGGCTCCCATTATTATGCGTAAGCACCTATTTTGAATTTTATTTAATTTTTCCACTAAAACAGATTTGTGAGCGTAACACATGAAACCATATTCAAAGTGACTTCTCACTAGACTCTTATACAAAATTAATAGAATTTTGGGGTCAGAGCCCCAGAAAGTGCCTGTCAAGGATTTCAAGATATTACAGGCTTTTAAAGCCCTGTCAGACAAACATTCTACATATTTATTCCATTTATTATTACTTTGAAAAATGACTCCAAGAAACCTTGTATGCGACTTTATTGGAAGTAAATGAGTATCATAAAAAATGTTAATAGACCTGATAGTGTTAGAATTAAAAACCACAATTTTACTTTTTTCATGACTGACCTCCAAGTTTAAATAATTGAAATAGGTCTTCAGACCAGAAAGTGCAAAGTTCAGCTTTCTATTGATTTCTTGCACATTATTATCTGAACAATATACTACCAAGTCATCAGCAAATTGTAAATTGCTTATCCCAGAACCAAGCTCTAGATTCAACCGATGAATATACAGAATAAATAGTAATGGACTTAATATTCCACCTTGACTAACCCCTTTAAATGCTAGCCTAGAGCCAACTAAACTGTTGTTATGTTTAACAAATATCTCCCTACCATGTAAGAAATTAAAAATCCAACTAATAACTTTTGTTGGAATTTGCAGGGAAACCAAAATAGAAGACAGTATATGCAAATTCACATTATTAAAAGCGCCAACTATATCTAGAAAGATAGCCACTAACATTTTATTCTCACGACAGGCACCATCAATGTCTATGGATAAATGACCCAGGCTCTCTCGGGCAGAACAACCACGACGGAAGCCAAACTGATTTTTAGGTAATAAATTGTTTTGTTCAATAAAAAATTCCATTCTCTGTTTGAGCAACTGCTCGAAGATTTTACCAACACAAGAACTGAGAGTAATAGGTCGATAGGAGTCCGCAGAATTAGGATTTTTTTCAGGTTTAAGAATTGGGACCAGACAGTCAATTTTCCATTCTCTGGGAATTAAGTTTGAACGCCATAACAAATTCAGAATATTCAAAAACGACTGCAAGCTGGAATGATCTAAGAGTTTAAACATTTTGTACGACAAACCATCCAAACCACAAGCTGTGTCTTTTCTTGATTTGAGAGCAGCTTTCAATTCATTATTTCTGTCTGAACGATTCCGCAAATACATTTGACGTTTTGAATTTTTTTCGTTCTGCAAATTGTATTGTCAAAATTAGGGTTCCCATTCCAGATTTGTATTTTACTAGTTTATTAAAAAGTTTTTGTGTTTATTGAAATGGACATCTACAAATAACACCTAACTCAACAAAATATTCATCTATCGATCAAATGCATAACCATATAAGTTCATACGGTAACAATTAATTTGATTGCTGATGATCGTTGCTTGGCGATTTACGATGTACTAGCCATTCGTTGAATAATCGGCACATCATTCAGCAAGCCCCTTGTATTGAAATATATTATCAATGTGAAAGCACTAATAAGGAAGTTTAAAACGAAATTTTTGGATCTATATTTCTACCTAATAAGTAACTTATCGGAAGTTTTTGGCTTATCATCACGGGCTCGTTCTGTTAACCGTTGTTTAAATTCATCAGGAAGACATGGTTGACAATTTAATGGAACTTACGGAAAAATAAGCACTGGCAACATTGATCTGGCGACACTATTTGAGTTACCGTTAAAACTATTCTTAACTGGTGAAATTCTATTTAAATACCGGTACAAATTTTAGGTTTCTGAATAAGTTTTCATTATTTCTGAACTGTACGTTGTTGACGTTGTTGTCAATTGTTTTGACACCTGACAGTGACAGGTCCTTAGTTAATGAAATTGAGCTTGGTTTTTCATCTCGTAAGGAATTTTACTGTTTCATTTTGTCTGTATTACTAATAACAAACGAATAATGGAGCCTAGTGTTCCTGGTACGGCGACATCATCTAGAGCGACTAGATTCATGATGGAAGGCGTTGGAGCTCGTGTCATACGAGGGCCTGATTGGAAGTGGGGCAAACAGGTGCTGCATAGATGTTTACTACTCCGTACTATAAATATGATATATCTGACAACAAAACTAGAACCTTACTAATTAATCTTTCCTTGCCTTCAATGTATACTTTATATGTACATAAATATTTATGTTTCAGAAAGAAATACCTGCCTATTTAATTGCTTACTAAGTAGGAGTACAATTAATTTTCCATTGGTGACATTTACAACTGTATTTGAATCTTACAGGATGGTGGAGAAGGGCATGTTGGTACTGTAAGAAATTTTGAATCACCAGAAGAAGTTGTTGTTGTGTGGGATAATGGTACAGCTGCTAACTACAGATGTTCTGGAGCATATGACTTGAGAATTCTTGATAGTGCTCCCACTGGCGTCAAACACGAGGGAACAATGTGTGACACTTGTCGCCAACAGCCAATATTCGGTAATTTTTGTGATAACATTTACTTATTGTTTTGACAAGTTGACATGTACTGAAGCAGTCACAATAGAAGTTTAATTGTTTTAAGATCTCATGAGTTATAATGACAATTATTATTCAACAAGGAAGGTAAACAAGCAAGTCGCCACCTGTTGCTATGTAATTTCTTCTGCAAATAGACACCTGAAATGTGAAATATCTAAGGAATTGCTGATGCTAAAGGGCTAAAGGGCTAAGGTGAATTATAAGATACTAAAATATAGCCCTTTTATTCTGAATTTGCTACAATTTCAGTACATGTTGTTGTCACTTTTGTGTTTGTAAAATATTGCGTATTGCGACATGCTTAGCATAGGCCTCCTCCAGCTCTCTCCATTGAGCTCTGTCTTCTGCTACCCTGGTCCAGTAAGGTCCCAAGGTTAGGTGGATATCATCCTGTCATCTTGTATTCGGACACCCCTTTTTTCTAGTATCTTCTCTTGGGTACCATAGAGTTACTTATTTGCTCCATGAATTACTGCCCATAAATTCCCTGGCTGTCTTACTCTCTGCATTAGACCAGAAAAGTGCAAGCTCTGCTGTTTCGTAACAAGATAGACAAATAACATGGGTGCTCCACACCAGGTTACCACCCGCCTGCTGTGCCTCTTAGAGGTGTCTATTGGATGTCAATTGTTAACACTAATATCATTCCCATTAATAGACTGACAAGAATGCATAAAAGCTAAGTTTTTTTATTTTAATTTTCTGCAAACACTTGGAAAATTTGTCAGTTTGATAAAAGTAGTAAAAGAGGAAGGCCTTTGCCCTTTTCTTCTTTTATTTTCAATACATTGTATCTTTGAAGCCTCAAGACTACAATAAATTTGATGTTAATTTGGCTTTCCAGGCATTCGCTGGAAATGTGCAGAATGCAGTAATTATGACTTGTGTTCTGTATGCTACCATGGCGATAAGCACCACATGCGACACAGGTTCTACCGCATCAGTGCGCCTGGAGCGCAGAGATGTCTGGTGGAGCCTCGCCGGAAAAGCAAAAAGCAAGCTGTACGCGGTATATTCCCTGGAGCTAGGGTTGTCAGAGGGGTAAGTGGGGTAAAAAAATAAATGTGAAATTGCGGTAATTCCCAATTAGTAATAAAAAGAACGCATAATTTTGACGGTATTTAGTCCTCCATATTATTATATTATTGCTGAGCTTAACTTAATGGAAGGTGATGTATACATTGTATTGACATTGTGAAGTGAAGTGAAGTATTATTAATTGTTTGGTCATGAGTTATACAGATGTTTTATAGTTTTGTGATAATTGATAATGTTGTTCATTGACCAATGACATGGATATTCCAAGAGTTTACATTTTGACACTTAAATTGCTTTGTTTGTACCATTTTTGTCAATTACAATTTTTTTAATTATATTTTTGTGGAACAATATTTAAAGGTTTTATAAAGATCCACTCACCGAAACTGGTTTATAAAGTAGATATGTATATGGCACTTCACTAAGCTCCAAATACTTTCCCCAGTCTACATCTATGTATTATAAAAGAAAGAAAGAAAAAATAGTTATTACCACTAACAACCATAAAAAAAAACATCAAAACACAAAAACAAAAATAAAAGGATTAATTAGTGGTAAATGGTTCGGCGTCAGCAAATGCTGCCAGTGCCAGCTCGCACGAGCGACACTTCAGCGCTGTTTTTCAACCGGAACACATACTGCTCGCTCCAACAGTTGGGCCCTTACACCAAAAAAATAGGCTCACTCACAAAATACATTTTACATATTACAAGCAATGTCTTAATTCATATTGAAACTTTAATTCCAGGTTGACTGGCAATGGGAGGACCAAGATGGAGGTAATGGCAGGCGGGGTAAAGTGAATGAGGTCCAAGACTGGTCAGCGGCCAGCCCACGGTCAGCAGCTTATGTAGTTTGGGACAATGGTGCTAAAAACCTCTACAGAGTAGGGTTTGAGGGAATGGCTGATCTTAAGGTAAATAAAATAAATTTATTAGGATATCTGTTTTGAATGCAAGTACTCTGACAAGTAATTTGAGAAACCACAATCAAACAATTTTATATTTCATTATATTTTATGTGTGAAGAATAAAACACAACAAAAGTGAATTAAGATGGAATTAATGAACACTTGAAATAAACAAATTCTTGTATACATTTGTTCAGTGTCACCGCAACTTTAGATTTCCAACTTCTTCATACAAATCTTGACTTGATGATGTCAGAAATTTGACTGGAAGAGATTCCTTAGATAAGTCCGCCTTTGTGCATGTATCTCAGTGTTCGTCAATTGTATTTGTTTTATGTTCATTTTGCACAATAAAGAGTTTACATACAGATGTATTATACTATGTATGTGTGCATTCCATCAGAGTCATAAAAATATACCAGCCGTTCTTACCGCAGAAATAGAAAAAAAACAAGGAGTTTTCCTATTATTTTCAAATCAAAGAGAGCATTAATTAATCGGTGTTTTTTTTTGTATTCAGGTGGTAAATGATGTGAAAGGCCAGAATGTTTATAAAGAACATTTACCGCTCTTGGGAGAGCTGGGTCCTGGACGCACAGGTCCACACGGATTACAAGTTGGTGATCAGGTAAGAGTATTTACTTGAAAATTAGTGCATATCAAAAGAAGACTCCTATTTATTGATATTTGCAAGTGTGGTAAGACAGCAGCAACATTTTAAAAGGAATAGTGATTTGTGGGATGTAGATTTAATAGTTTATTGATCATTGAATAAGTACATTAGTGTTTCGATTTTAATTGACGTTTAGTGTAGTAGTTGCTACAATATCTCAACACAGAATATAGTACAATATCTCATATTTATAATTATGAGTATGTAGAGTCTTGAGTTTGTACACTATTAACTTAGTTACACATTTCTCTGGTAAGTATGGAAAGTCTAGAATAAATAATTAAGAAACTACCGAAATTCGAGTGGTTATTTCGTGCCACTTATCTGCTGTCTACTTAACAAAAAATCAAAAACAGACCAAGCGCGTTTCGGATCTCTCACAAAAAAGGGTTTCGTAGTCTAATTGCATTTGAAAATGGATATCACTCACCACTTTATACACAAGACTTGCGTCATCCATCAAAGCATAGATTCGGGGCTACATACTCGGGAATCAATTTAATTTAAAGAAAAGCAACCTGTACCCTGCCCTGACTCATGTTCAATTTGATAACAACTAATTGTTTTTACCCTGCAGGTTAATGTGGATTTAGATTTGGAGATAGTACAGTCATTGCAACATGGACACGGTGGGTGGACGGATGGTATGTTCGAGTGTCTTGGCACCACGGGCACAGTCGTTGGCATCGACGAAGACCACGACATAGTCGTCACCTACCCCAGCGGCAACAGATGGACGTTTAACCCTGCCGTTTTGACCAAGGTAATAGTGGAACTAGATCTTGTAGGTACACCCAAATTCAATGCCTAATCATCGGTTTGACGGTTTTATTTCGTCATCACAATAACGATGCTGAGTTTTTTTTAAGTTGTTGCGATAATGATTGGTGGGGTCAAAACGTTTGATTATTCAATCGCTTAATGTCTGGCTACAGGTGTGCAGCGGGAACATGAGTGCTTCTGGTTCCGGCGTGGCGGCGGCTAGCACTGGGTTCGCAGTGGGTGACCTTGTGCAAGTTTGTGCCGACCAGGAGCGAGTCAAAGCCCTGCAGCGTGGCCACGGCGAGTGGGCTGAGGCCATGGCGCCGGTCAGTACCATACCCATACATTTAGAATACAGTGTGCCCCTGGATAAGTGTACAATCAAATAGGTATTAAACTATAAGTAATCTTTTGTGATTAGGTACTTGATTTCGATAGATTTCTGTAAGCAATGGTTTTTTGATTACCTATTATTAATTTTCTTCGTCGATAAAATTCCTTCCAGTTTCATCTCAATTTGTTTGTGCAATTTCTCAAGGGACATAGGCGTACTGTAAACCTTAAAAAAAATATAGCTGCCAGTGATCTGATCTAAGAAAAAAATATTTAGTAACCTCTTCAAAATATTGGTAAAAGGATGGCATAACACTTTTTTGTACAACATTCGTTAACTAACTCTAAATCTATTATTGTAGACTCTTGGAAAAATCGGTCGCGTTCAGCAAATTTATCACGACAACGATCTCAAAGTCGAAGTGTTCAATACATCGTGGACTTACAACCCTAACGCCGTCACAAAGGTTGCCTCGTCGATCGGCACTCTTCCAGAGAACTCTTCAGGTAACCTTGTTGTTTTAATATTACATAGAGAATAATGTTAAAAAAGCACCACGTATATTAAAAATATGAACCATTTTGATAAAATAAACAGAAAAGGTATCATAGATAACTTCACAGTTATGACATCAGCACCTTACGAAAGGGTGGTGAAACAGATCACAAAACTAAATCTAATAAACTTGCCAGGAATGTCTTTTAGCTTATCGTTTCCGCAAGATATCTACGACAGTATATCTTATGCATAGCTGTACATAATGTATATCTTTGCTTTGGCAAATACAAGATAACTTTGTCCCAGGTGATCGGTTGTCGGCGCTTTTAAAGAAGCTATTTGAGTCACATGTCACTGGTGATACCAGCGAGGAGTTGGTGAAAGCTGCAACCAATGGTGACGCCGCGCGTTGCGCTGATATTTTGGCGCGGACGGACGCACACGCCGATGTTAATGGCGTGTTTGGAGGACATACTGCCCTGCAGGTCGGTTACTGAACAGTGATTACTGATTGATTGACTCATCCTTTTAAAGCTGGTGAATGTAAAATAACACAAAGAGAAGATGGTATGTAATAAATATTCTTTATACCCAAATTCTTAAATTTTGTAGATTATTTCTGCGAAGCACGGAAATATCGCCAACCATTCTGATAGTAGCGCTATGTTCTCGTAGCTCACATTGTTGTTGTATTAAAACTGTGGATGTATGGGGTATGTCGTCACTCAAGACGTTATCTGCGCGGACGAAGTCGCGGGCAAAAGCTAGTAAACTAATAAATGTATTTTTTTAACGACAGAAAATTGGGACAGATTTCTGTGTTACGTATGATTATTTCTGGTTCCGTCCATAATCGTTCGATTATACCATGTTGTAAGGTAACTTTACTATCAGGCGGCGGCTCAAAACGGTCACCTGGAAGTAATCCGAGCTCTAGTGGAGGCGGGCGCGGACGCGGACGCGGAGGACCGCGACGGCGACCGCGCGGCGCACCACGCGGCGTTCGGCGACGAGCCGTCGGCCCTGCGCGCGCTCGCCGCCGCCGGCGCAGACCTCAACGCCCGGAACAGGCGCCGCCAGACGCCGCTGCACATCGCCGTCAACAAGGGCCACCTGGGCGTCGTGCGCACGCTGCTGCAGCTGGCAGTGCACCCGAGCCTGCAGGTCAGTGTTCTCCAGCAACTCTAGGTGGCACCACTAAACTGAAACGTTAAAAAACTTATTGATCTACAAGTTCAAGGCCAAGTTTACGAGTTCAAAGTAAAGTCTACAGCTTCGTTGTAGTATCGTTAAAGGTGTCCGAAAGGTAGCACAAGTAAAACGCAGGGCTAAAATGCTTGATTATGGCGCGGCTAATTTTATTTGTAAAATGTGGTTTTTATCGTACCTACCCCAATTTGGAGCTGTTGATTCCGATACCTCATGCGGCGTAAAAATAATATTTCGCGCACATGACGCAAACGGAGGGCAAGTTTAAAGGTCTTCGCACATTAGACCAACTCCACGCCAATCCGACACCAACTCAACTCACACTCTCGATGAGTAGTCAACTAGTTGATCCACCCAATGGTCACTAGTGGGCAATGCGTTGTCAACGAGTGGACAACGCGGTGTCAACGAGTGGACAACGCGGTGTCTAACCAAATGGTTGCCCGTCACGCGTCAGTCGCAAACGCATAGTCGTTGCGTGGACAACATGTGGTCGTTGCGTGGACGACGTGTGGTCGTTGCGTGGACGACGTGTGGTCATTGCGTGACAAACGTGTCGGGGTTGACCTTTAGTGTACGATGCGTAGGCCACTCGTTGTACACTACTTTATAATCATTTTTTGAAATTAAACCTAGAACATATGACACAGGGCTTAAATTTCAATGTCTAGCATAGAGTCGAGTCGCCGTTGAGTTGTTTTAATTTGCGAAGACCTTAACCCGTCACAAGTTCTTTGGACTAGTCTAGTCTATGAGCTTTAACAAAATAGAATAAAATCTAAATTTTCAACGCGAATTTACAATGTAGGTATGTGTGTGGCATCGTAACTTCCTAGCGTATAGACTGCTACGGACATTTGTAATAGAAACATAGTTAAACTGCAAGGGTAAGAAGTAAATTTCGAACGGTTTTGACGTTATTGGGATATTGAACGTTAAAAAAAATGACGATTGTTTTTTGAATTGCACCATCCAATCAACAATCGATTTTACTTCCGCTACGTGAGGCTACATAATATTGATTTTTTGATGAAGATCTGATTCACGGGGATGTCATGTTGACTGAAGATTCGTCTTACGTTACAGGTATTTTAAGCACAACGAGATTAAATTTATGTAGACGGAGAATGCACGTTGAGAGTTTCACTCGTGATCTTAATCAAGTGAAAGAATAGGATTTCCTTAAACATTTTCGTGACAGTCTTAGGACTTACTTATTTGAATATTTTATAAATAAAATTCAAGTTTGAACTATGAAAGCGAATGGCAACGAATAGTATGTATCATTAAAATGTAGGTATTTGTAAAATGAGTGTTTTTTATACTAAGAGGTAAGAGAGCTCCTTTCAGCTTTTTTTCTGGATGTTATTATCATCATCATCACTACATAGTATAAAACAAAGTTGCTGTCACTGTCTGTCCGTCCCTATGTATGCTTATATCTTGAAAACTGCGCAACAGATTTTGATGCGGTTTTTTTTAATAGATAAGAGTGATTCAAGAGGAAGGTTTATATGTGTAATTCTACGCAGACGAAGGCGCGGGCAGAAGCTAGTAAGTTATAAAGAAAAAAATATGACATTGACTTCGATGTGTTTGTTTTTATCCGATCAGTCAGTGAACTAAATCTTGACAAAATCATGTAGTAGAAAATGTGTTATTCTCGATTGACATGATTTAGTAAAAAAGTACTTCCATGCTGGTCTGGGAGCAAAGAAAAAACATAGAATGTACCAGTTGCTTCTCTTCCCGCGCAAATGGTAAAAACCCATCTAGGGTATGGGCAAAAATCATAGGAATCATGTTATAGGCAATGCGGCTGGCAACTCATTACTATTTTGATTCCACTTTCCACCTCTACGCCCTCAGTGTCTTGCTAAACGTGGCCTATAGGTACCTGTTACCTTAGGCTCTGTCTACCCCGTAAGGGATAAAGACGTGATTTGTGTATGTATGTGTAGTAAAAAAGTAGTGAAATAATCTAAAATACCAAGTCTAGACGAAGAATATATGGAAAAGCGTAATTTTGGCTAAAATCTGGCTCTTGTTTTGCTTGTTACATTCCAATCTTAAGAATTAACTAAGCTAAATGAGCCTAAAACATTCAAATTCATAAGAATACATGAATAATAGGTACGTATTACGTTTATATTCTTACATACAATTTAAGACCTGCTTACAGATTAAATAGATAGACAGATATATTGCAACATGACTACACACGCTTGTACGCACAGTAGGCATTAAAACCAGAGCTAGGGGACTATAAACGTTCTAAGGCGTGATTTTGTCGAGCTTGATTTTATACTAACAACGGCCAAGTCGTATACTCGTATAGCACTCACGGCCGACAATATTAGTTTTTGTAACTTGGCATCCTTGCAACTTCGAAACGAAAGAAGCTGTAAACTTGTAATTCTAAGGATTTGTAACTTGTAAAACAGAATTTCAACCCTCTAGTGCTGCAAGGCAGAGGCGTGAAAATATGCTGAAATTCTTTCAGAAAAGGATGGCACGGTAGTTTGCCTTGCACTCAAAATGGCAAGGGTTTTCAGATTAAAAATAAACTTTTTTTCCGCTGTTACAGAATTAAGCCACTTTTAAAACCAATTTTTTTTCTTAGGTATATGTCAAGGATAAAAATAAAAAGCTATTATCAGGGTTTTCGTGAACTTAACCGAAACCAATGACTTAATTATCTCTGCAAATTGTCGAACTTCTCAGTCATTTATGATTTCTGATTGATTAAATGGTGCATACAGTAGACGTTGATTTAACTGAAACTTGTTATATATACGCCTAGAAGTAAACTTACGTCACCGAAAAACGCAATATTTTTTATTGTGTGGTACTGTGTGAGTATTCGTGAACACATTTTTGTGTTTGTTTATTGCATTTTTTATTTAGGAAAAACTATTTGCTATTTTAAGATAAAAATAAATGTTTTCAGTTTATTCACCCGTAGGTATTTACACTTAAAATGCGTATATCTACTTTTGCCAAATGATTGCACAGCCATTAAACTGGGCGAAATCCGTTCTATCGCGGACATGTTAGTCCGCTCTCGGTTAGATGTGTCGGCATTAATCCCTGTCTCACCCACCGCGGAACCGTCATGCCGTTTCCCGGGACCCGTGTCTCTTGGACTTTTAATCTAGGCGAGTCGAGTTTCACTCGGTAATGAGTGTTGCGACGCTCTCAGACATGCGGTCGCAGTAATTGCCAAACTTTGCCCCATCCTTAGCGCCCCGCGCCTCTCCAGCCTTCAGTTGTCACGCTCTATTGTTCTCATGGTAACGCGTGTGTTAGATGCCTTTACGATACTACTTAGAACCGCTGTAAATCATAAGTTAAGCAGGTGACATTGTTATTACGCACGGGTGTGGGCGAAATGAAAGGTCTACCTGGGAGCGGTTTAAGGTTTAACATTTTCCTCGTGTAAGTAGCTATTAAAATGTCGGGAAACTATCCCAAAACAATATACCGATAATAAGTAATCATTGCTCTTTCGACTGTACAAGCATTCGAAGGATTGATAGCTCTCTCATTTTATATACAGTTTGACTTAAATGTATATACTACTATGGAAAATTTACAGTTACATTTCTGTGTGTGTGTGTGTGTGGTGTGTGTATATTTGTCTGTGGCATCGCTACTTTCCAGCGGATGGACCGATTTCGGTGCGGTTTTTTTTCATTCGAAAGCCAGTTTCCTTGTGGTGGTTCTTAGCAAAGTTTGGTAAAAATCGGTCCAGCAGTTTGATGAGTAATTTTTTTTATTTACGTATGATTACTCGATTAATGCGTGGGGTTTTTTAATTTTTAAATTTAATTTTCTATGTATACAACTTAACACAGGCTCACAGGTACTACGATAGGGTTCGGGAAAGGTTTAATTTTGTTGGTTTGTCTCGCGGTTTCGAACAAACATTACCTATGCTCGTTGGCATGACTAGGAACGCTGATTAGCTGAGAAGCGTCGGTCTGACAAGCTTTGGCTGTAACTAGTTTCTGGAATTTAATTGAGGTGTGGTTTTCTTTCTTCGATGGCAATTAATGCTGATACTGATAAAATTTTTGATGTTAAAGAGATAATTATTGTGGTTTATTCTATTTTGACGACCGGATAGGTTTGGTTAGATGATCTGACTACAACGCTAGAGGTCCTGGGTTCAATCTCCGAAAGGGGCAGATGTTATGTATAAAAAGTACGAATGTTTGTTCTTGAGTATTTGGATGTTTAATATGTATTTAGGTATGTATCTATCTAATTAAAGACCTATGTTTATCCGTTGCCCAGTAGGTACATATAGTACAAGCTTTGCTTCATTTGAGACTAGGTCAATTGGTGTCAGTTGTCCCTTGGTGATATTTTTTTAAATTAATCTTCTTTATTATGTTTAATAATTAGCTAGACATGTTCAAGTTACATGTACAAAAAAAGAGATATCAAATTTTATCTGAACGCACTCCAAAACAAATGCATTTTATGGAACATGTTTCATCATGACCAGTGATGCAATCAGGGACATTAAAGCAGATGCAACTGTATAACTGTGCTAGATAGTTATTTACGTTCCTGGCAATTAGGTAAAATGTGGTTGCCAAGTCACGAATCTCTGTGCAAAATGAAATACTAAAGGTACAGTTGTTGTTGTTATGAACATTAAATTTGGCGCATTTGTCGTAAGATCGCGCACTTCTTATTCATTTTCATATTTTCTGCCTATTTAATTACTTTTCTTTGACATCTATAATAAGTAATTAATAAAGATCAGGAATTCACGTGCATTATCGTGAAAACACAGGATGGTAAATCAAATACTTCTCAAGCTCGTTTGTTCAAAGAGTCTTTGCGCACAAGCCGTTCCAAAAATCTCATAATTGACTCCGGTATTCCCGCTGCGAACTTTCTCTGAAATCTTTGTTTAATGAAATAACTATCACGGCGAGCTAGAGCCATATTGAAACGCAATTGGGCGTAAAGCTATTTAAATCTGAATAGGGCATTGTGAAGGCGCGTCACCTTGATTCGGCGATGCCGTCGTCTCCTGCTTATTAAGTTAGAGTGGCTTTGGCCGCCCGCGCCGCCCGCGCCGTCCGCTGCCTCCGGGCGCCGCTCTCACAATCAACCTTAACGGGCTAAATGCCCTCCTAGCGACTCTGTTTGTACATCAACTGACAGCACTCCACTTAATAGACGTTTCTACGATCGTATTCATGGTTTAGGAATAAGTACACTGCTTATTAACATGACCGTTTAAAGTCAGTTTGAAAAACTTCGAAAAATCAATTAGTACATTACACCCCGAGGGTGGTGAAATAAATAATGTCTTTAGATTCAAACTTTATGTATTTTAAAACGTACCCTTCGTAGATGTCTACGCACTCGTAGCGCTTGCCGCGGTCCAGAGCCCAGAGCACAGCCCTCGACCTGCATAAACTCGCTAGTTGCTTCTAAAATAAATAAAAATAAAAAAAAATAAAAATAAAAATAAAAATAAAAATAAAAATGTTTTATTTTCAGACACCAAAAAGTCCATAGAATGTTAGTATTGACATCTTAAAACCTATGTTAGTATTACACAGAGTTAACATCATTCCACACACCCCCTGACATGGAGGTCAGTAAAACGAGCGAGAATGGCCGAATCAAACCTCTCCGCTATCATTCTCAGGATACTATTAGTGCTCCCCCGCAATCGCGCTACACCAGAGGCAGTCTTCTTGCGTATAATAGCATAAAAATCGTCTGTGCTAACTGCGGCGAACATCCCCGATGCGCTACAGAAACGGGGAAGCCTTAACAGTGCCCTGAGAATATTATTGTATTGGATACGCAGGGAATCATAGGACCTCCGCTTGAAACAGACCCATAGACCACTGGCATAGAAGCTTTGACAGTACGCTCGGAACAACGTTAGCTTCACGTCTATACTGCAGCGAGCAAATCTAAAAAGGATTTGCTGTGTATATTTACTTAATATGTGCCTCTGTTTCACCGTAAAAGACTGCCAGAAGTCAGAAAAGGCGCCTGTTACGTAAATATCTGCTGGGCGTGTTGCGAATTGGACAGAATACGCGATGAGGGGCGCCGTGCTCTCTAACTATAAGGTGGAAAGAGTTAGAATAACTTACGTTTCGAATTTCTATAGGTACGTGACGGACGGCTTTATGATTACATTGCCAAAATCCTTTGAATGCGAAAAATGGGCGAAGTTTTTATGTTTGCTCATCATAACGTAGTGTCGTAACGACGTAAAAAAAGGTTAAATTAAGTAGATTAAAATGTACGTGCCTGTGAGTACTCGTAAAGTTAGTTTATATTAATATGGATTTTTCTCAGACTTTACCCACTTCACGTCAACTCTTTACTGTGAAGCTTAGTGTTTGTAACTGTTTCGCCAACACGAACCACAACACACAGACTTAAAAGCCACTTATTAGGTAAATTAAAAACTTAAGTATTAGCACGTTTACAGCTACGCCGCCCTATTTCATGCACATAAATAACGTAAAATGTAACTGTTGCCTATTCTATTTTAGTTTAACAACATTATAAACAAACAGCGCGTCCGCTTGCCACCGAACGGAAATTCACAGGCCTTCCATTTCTGGTTATGCGTCGATTTATATTCTGCGCCCACTCGCCGCCTGAGAAATCTCATGTTGGAGGTGCTCTTTCAATTTGAATCGGAACACTCGGATCGGGGAATAATGTATTTCGATATCGACCCTCCGCTCGGAACGGATCCTCCTGTTTATCGCCGCTCTCATTTATTCGGGCGTCGTCGCGCCTTTATTTTTTCAACACAAACTCGGTGTCGCGCTGTTTATCCGCTGCGCGATACTATTAGCAGGGTCTTTGTTTTGAGACGCAGTGAGATTGCGTCGCTCTGACTGAAGGATAATTGAATTGTCACATAATACCACGTACCGAGTTTTGTTTTGGCTTGTCATTGGTTTATTTTTTGCGAGTTACTCGTGGCCTTCTGATGATTCAGACTTTCGCATAACATGAATCGCTTTGTAGCTCTAGTTTTCCGGGATCGTTTTTTTATAACCCTCGGGAAATCGGGACTGAGCTTAAATTCACTTACTGAGTGCTTCTATGTCAGAAACCTATAAATCTTATCGTAAATATACTTTTTTGTAAGTTTTAAAAGATAATCATATCTTTTAAAACTTTTTTCAAGCCACAGCCGGATGTACCGGATTGTACCTCATACGCCAGCTAGGCATTACACGGGGCGATCTATGAACACCGCTCTCAGACATTGTGTGCAGGTAGGCCACTCACGAAAGTCGATTGTGACAAAGCAGCTCGGTTCCAAGTTTCTCTATGCGACTGTCTAAGCAGGAGGAAGAACTATGTTTCCTCCTAGTCGTCTTTGTGTGTCTTTGTTGAGTAATTCAACGTTGCATGAAGATTATACAGGTAGGTTTATATGTAGCGAATGTCGTCCCTCACGCTGTACCCTGATTATTTCAGCTGTTTCAGAACTATTCAAACATGTTCAACATAATTTTTATGTTAAAGTTAGTACCTAGCTAATAAATGCAGACCACAATAAATACAGAAAAAAGACATGCGAAAATGACGTTAAGACATACGTTTTAAGTCTTCTGTGTACGTTGATGAGAGCCTTTTAAGTGGTACGGTTGTGTTTCTGTTCAGTTAATAATAATAAAAGAGAAACGAGCCGTTTCCGAGGCCAGCTAGTTTGTTTGTTTTCTCATCTAGCATTCGAGTCGCGACGCGGACATCCTCCGGGCCCTTAACCCGCGCCCTATTCCTTCTATTCCAAGGACTATTTACGTCGTTTTGTTTGATAATCTGCTATTGTTTCGTAGGGCTACGCGGCGTCCCTGTGAGAATTATGCGAGCTATCTTTCGGGAACGTGTATAGCGTGCGAATATCTAACGGATATTTTATATTTCTTGTTCATAGTAATCGATGCGAGCAGATAAGAAGCCCTTTGCATTTTCAGAAAAGGCTAATATTTATTATGACCGCTGTCATTCGAAGTTATACTCGGCTGAACTTCGCAACAATAGCTGCAGCATTACCTTCGCATGATCAATGCCCTCCGCCGCGACTGATACATACGATTCCCGAAGCCATTTCATTTCCGTTTATATGCCTATTTGTATTCTCTCTCTCCTTTCGTGGCTAGAGAAATCTCTATACTTACTAAGACGCTCTTTCAATTTGAATCGAAACGGCCGAATTGGGGAATAATTTATTTGGAAGGCGACCTTTTTATTCAGTACAGCTCTCTATGTTTAACGTCCTCTGGGTATTTTCCTTGTTTTTGTAGACTATATTTCTTTCACAATTTTTAACCCAAGTTTATGTAGACCGTAAAGCGGAGCCATTTTTTATATCAACTGAGGGCAAACTATACGAGTAATAATAAAGAAAAATATTTTTCATATTTTCCTTAACACACATACTACATAATTCCATTTGATTCCTTTTTCCACCACAATCATGCTAAACGTGGCCTTTAGGTTTTGTTACCCCAGGTTCTGTCTACCCCGTAAGGGATATAGACGTGTTTTGTGTATGTGTATGTGTATGGACATAATATGTGTGTTTGAGTTAGTAGGTTTTCAATGAAAGTGTAATAATAATGTTGTTCGGTTTGGCTCATTCGGATATTTCAGCCACTAAGGCTACCGTACACGTGTGATATCAGAGATCTAAGCGGGAGACAGCTATATACCAGTGTAATGTAATTTAGGAGGAAGGAGAATAGGATTAGATATTCGGTCGGTGTGTGCACATCGTAAGATGTGCCGCAATAAGGGCGCCGAGCTCGCTGCGGCGGCCGGCTGCGGCTGACGCTGCACTAACGGAGGAGCGTGACCGTCGGCGCATTGCTCGGCTCTGGTTTAGATTTGTTACTCGTTTTGACTCAAGCGTCTTATTGAAATCTAATTTTCGTTAATCCCCGGACCGAGTCTAGCCTGCGACGTTAAGCATCGCCATTCATATCGTTGTTGTCTAGGAGATGAAAATCGGCTAACTTCTTTTAGTTTCCTTTTCCAATTAAAAACAGTATTTGTTGTATGAAAGCGACTTCCGTTTAAAAATAAGTATGTATGTACTCTTTACTGTGCAAAATAAACATAAAATAATCGAAGCCCCTTTTCGATTTTAAACAAGCTATTTCTTTTGGAAGTCGTTTAAAAAAATTGGTGAACTAAAAAAATGAAAATGCATTAGATATTTATCTTTTTTCGATGGCCGTGAAATCACGTGGGCAAGCTTATGCTGTGTTAATACGTGGTATAAGTATCTAATTCTAAAGCTTATCAAAATCCGTCCCGCTGATTGAGCGTGAAGAAGCTGACAACATACACCCATGCTCTCAAATGTACGTATTTGTAATATTTGTGGGATAAAAACAAGTCTCCGTTCTATTTCATCAGACTGCTAATTAAAAATTGATTGCGTCGCTATAGACAAAGTTCTCATTTAAGCGAAAGCGTCCGAGGATTAGTCAAATAGGGTAGCGTGTTTTTGTGGACGTTGCACTGTAGTGATTGGTTTAATCTGCGAGTGATGGTGGGTCGACGCGGCATGCGGCATGCGGCGTGCGGCCTCGCCAGAGCAGGACGTATGACAGGCGCTTAATTTACCCGCGGCTCCGTTGCGTGCCGCTCAGAGCGGTCTTGCGGCGCGAGGCGCTACAGTCTGATTTATGTTATTTGCACGTAAAGCGGAATTAATGGCTTTATTACTCTTCTCTGTTTGCTGATCTCGGAGGTCGACGCCCGACGCTCAGCGCTGGCGCCTTTGCTGCTGCGACAAGTGCTTTTGAATGAGCGAACTGAGCGAACACGTAATTTATTACGGTTTTCGCTAATCCCGGAGAGTAGATGTTTCGTAATGCTTCAAGATTAGGTTTACTAAAAGCTTCGAGTAAAAAATAAACGGGGCTTAGCGGAAAGGATTTATCTCTGACAAAAACAGTTTTCGTTCTGAGTTTTAATTGGTTGACTACTTATGGACAAACATACCTAGAAGTATTTATGCTCTTCAAATGGTGCTCAACTGTGCTTTTCTTAGTGTTTAGTTACTTATATGTTACAATAGTTTGTACTCACAGAAATGTATCTTGGTAAAAAATTGGTTAATGATTTCACAGCAATGTTTAGGTACACGTAAAGAGCTCAATTTTAAGTAATTTATCGCTTGTGTAATTTAGTAGTTGCTCAGCACACTGGTTATACGATATTTAACTAAACTCCGTATTATTACATTCTCAAACGCCAACAGCCTCCAGTATACGTGGGATCAGCTGGGGTGTGGGGATTGTATTACGGCCTTTTATATGAGCCGGGCATCGCTCGATTGAACGATTTTCTTGGAAACACGAAAACTTCCAAGATTCATAATAAAAAAGGTTGATAAGTTGGCTCGGGGCTAGGGTTTCATTACAGAACATCATAATTCTTGTGTGAGTAATATCTCGTGTGGCACACACTCGCCTGCTGATATTATGTCTGGCTCCCGGCTGCACCCGCAGGTGAAAAATTCCAGCCCGCCTCGTTGTGCGCGAGCTTAGTGTTTTATCTCGGCTTAGCGTTACGAGGATTTGTGGCTCGCTAAGTAAGGTTTTATGTCCCTGAAACGCCTGCAACTTTGCTCCCCTGATAAAAATGTATCTTCGATGCTCTGCTCACGACTAAATTTGCAGTTTTTATATTAAGACTGTTCAGTGGTTCCATGAAATAAGGTTTTTGTAGTGTTTATATTAGTAGCATTTTTTTGTGCCAGTAAGCGTAAGACGGATATAAACATTAAGGTGACACGTTGAATGCAACATTAAACGACTTGAAGAATGCTACGGGAGGAACGAGCCGGAGATTTCCTGCACTGTCCCTGCTACGCCGGAATCACGAGTCGTAAATAACGCGCCGCGCTCCTTCCTGTCTTCTGCTTCTCGGAGCAAACCCTACGATTGTTCGCCTCGATAATATATCATCAAGATTTCTTTCAGTCAATGTCGAATAACAGTACTCAAACTGGCTTATGAAACATTGAAGCAATTTCGCTCACGGTTTCCATGGCGTGCCGAGGCATTGTTTTTTATCTGTTATTGGCGTGAATTCAACTGGTACTCGACATTATGTGACGCAACGCCGCAACAGTGGGTATATGGACGCAATTTGTGCGGAGAGAAGTGTTGTATCGAGGCAGTAGAATGGAATGCAGGCGGCGCACCGCTCACCGTTATGTGTCGGTGTCGGCGTTGTCGGTTAGAGAGCTCACGGGCGGCAAACCATGCCCGCAGCTGCAAGCGAACGCCCGGAATGCGAAATACTCTCCGAGTACACCTCGCATCGCCCAAATAATTCATATGTACGCAACTGTAGCCGCTGCAGGTGTTAATGGATACGAGTTATTGTTTTGTTCTGGACAACAAAGTTCGAGCATAGCGTTGAATTTGAATTTCAGTTAGAAACAAATTTTACACCTACGTTGTTCTCAGGCTTATTTAATTGCGGCAATTACGGACTTCTTGATATACAATGATTGTATTGTTTATATAGAATAAAATAATACATGGTTATTTAAAGCTTCACTTTTTAAAAATTGCTGAGGAAATAATGTAGGTGTAAAAGTAATACCTACGTTTTGTCCGTGTCTGGCAAAGGCAAATGTCAAAGTGACAGATAAAGAGTTAAGTTAGCATAAGCTTAGCAAGCGCTTACGAAAAAGAGCCCGGGGTTAGTATTTATCGCATAGTCTGTGGCGGAATATAATCCTAGACAGGGTAGGTAAATAAGGGTTTATAACATTTTGTACCATGAACTTTTGTGACTTCCATGCTGGTCTAGGAGCAAAGAAAAAACATGTAATGTACCAGTTACTTCTCTTCCCGGGCAGATGGTAAAAACCCATCGAGGGAACGGGCGAAAATCATAGGAATCATGTTATAGGCGACGCGGCTAGCAACCCATTACTATTTTGATTCATGTTTCCATCTATAGGTACCTATTCCCATAATCTTGCTAAACGTGGCCTGTAGGTCTTTTCACCTTGGGCTCTGTCTGCCCCGTAAGAGATGGAGACGTGATTTGTGTATTGTATTGTATTGTACCATGAAAAGTTCGATTAATATAATAAGAATCAATTACATAATTGCAATCTTGGTCTAACTTAGAACGTATTAATTCCCGAACTTAAGCTGATTAACACGAACACAAGATTTCACCAAACCTTCTAAAAATAGCAGCAGCGGCGTTCCGATCACTAAATCAGTAAATCTGGTAAGGCAACATCGCACAACTATTTTTACCGCTTTGTTCGTGCGAGTAAAGTAGTAGGCGTATCACAAGGTCCCATTTGTTGTTCTTCCACTCCCACTCGCCAAGAGTCCTATAAATCTGGGACGCACTCATTTATTCCATGTGACCGAACTACTGAAGCATTTCTCTGTGATCCTTGTTATTATGACTTCACTTCCAACCATTACTTTCTTCTTTCGATGGATATTTTAACTACCATGTCACGTTACTCATTTTGATTCATTTGATACGCGTTCAAATGACCAATGAATATTATTGATTTTAGATTAAAATACAAAGTTTTACCGAAGTCAAACTATTCATGTGAAAATATATCCCTTCTCTCTTATTGTTTGTCCTAGTTCTGCACAGCGTAACCTTTGTAAAGTGAAACTAAAGGTATTCATGATTTGACTTTTCGTTCGACTCCGTTTTTCAAACAGCCTAGTTTCGAATGCAGTCGTCTACAAAGCGTCGACAAACTGAACACTGCACAGGCACTCTTTGATCCGAAAAATGGACTTGTCATTCAAAAACATGTCTAACATCTCAGAGCGTGCCGAATCGGAACTCGGCGACTATGCAATTTTTATATAGATCTGTTCCCTTTTTGGTGACACTTTTTGACTTCTCTTAAGAGTCAAATACGACATATATTTTTTTGTATTCCTTCTACATTTTAGTGTATCTAAATCAAATATGTTTTATCTTACAGTGCAAGTAAGTAACCAGAAAGAAAAACCGCTGTTGAAAATTCATTGTTTGATGTTAAATAAATTGTAATTCTAATAATAAAATAATTTATTTAAATACCTAATTGCCTTCCATGCTGGTCTGTGAGCAAAGAAAAAACATAGAATGTATCAGCTGCTTCACTTCCCGCGCAGATGGTAAAAGCCCATCAAGGGATTGGGCGAAAATCTTAGGAATCATTTTATAGGCGGTGCCGCTAGCAACCCATCACTATTTTGTTTTTTTTTTCTACCTTTATTTCTACCGACATTCATGCTAAACCTGGCCTTTAGGTCTTGTTACCCTAGGCTCTGTGTACCCTGTAAAAGATAAATTCCAATTCTCGCTTTATTTTTAATAGATCTCAAAAATGTGTAAACGGTTTGATTACTTTAAGACTTGACCAAATTCAAAATAAAGTAAGTTATTAATATCGCGAAGTACCTATTGTCCAACATTGATTCATCTTGTCTTGAGATTGTGCGCGTCTGTTTATTTATGTGGTCCCGGGTAGGACGAAATAATCAGATTCATCAGGTCTTTGTCTTGGCTGCGCTCTGTTGGCGGGCTCGTCGGACGCGGGTCGTCCGTGACGATTGTTTACTTCGTTAGTCGATTTACCTCCATCTCCACCCAAAGAAACTGCTTGGATGAACTGTGATCGCGTTACGCTAGTATCGAAGCGTGTTACAAAAATATCAAATTAAGTTAGGTTTTTTCAACTTTGTTGTTGCTTGTTCTTCGCCTGAAAGCTTTTACACGCGCCTGTTAGAACCAACTGTATTTTTAGCTCCTATAACTTACCTTTAGTGTTTATACCTATCCTATAGGTACTATTGAACGAACAATACTTGTGTATATCAGTAATCTAAACCTACTAAAATAAAACTTACTGGTTGGTGTGTGTCATGAAAAATATTTGAAATTAATTTAAATAGGGTGTTTTAGGAGGCAAAACGTCGCTCTAAATAGATCTCATCTCTTTGATAATGCGCTGTTCCGATTTTAAAAACACCGAACAAAGCTTGGCCACCTTGGTATCTACTTAAATATTATGTCGCAGGCGTACCTACGTGTCTTTGAAACCGGAAAAGTAGGTAAGTACTTATAATAAAAGGCAGTTGATATTATATTCTGATTGTGAAAACAACTCCAAGCTCTTTCATTTCTTTCATTTATAATCTGCAAAGCAAATAAGGGTATTAAGGATAAACATAAAATGTCAGATCACATAAACCCGCACAAAAGCAGAAACGTAAATTTACGACGTCGAGTAAAATGGCATTAGCAATATGGAATGTAATAATGAGGGTGTAACGTTTCTTAGTAGAAGTAGGCTCTAGTAGCATGCAGTGCCTTGTGCCACCTGCGTCCGGCAAAGCCTCGCTCCGTGCAAATTTATGAACGCTTTCAATGCTTTCAACGTGTGCCACCTGACCCGCCGAGCGACATTTTGCTGGACAAATGCCTCCCTGTCCCTGTTTAGATTGGATACTTATTCTAACTCCTTTTGCCGGCTTTTGTAAACTGCTAGGATGGATAATGAAGATCAACGTTGCTTTTATAAACGTCGCTACTGTGAACGATTTACTTTTTAAGGTTCCGTACCACAAAAAGAAAAAAAAACAGAACCCTTATTTATAGGATCACTTAAGTAAAACGACCTCACACAGCCTACTTTTGCTTAGAATCAGGGTTCGGCTAATACTAGATTTTATATTTACTTGCCGAATTTGTACAAAACTCTCGGTGCGCACTTGGCCGGATTATTTGTCATTTTTAGCAATTATCCTTGGATATAAAATACAATTTCTAAAATATCGTCTAGGTTATTAAAATATGAAATTCTAAAAAAGTTAGAACGTGACAATTTTGATCTCGATCGCAGCCCGGGAATTCAAATATTTGTTCTTTGCACGTATCTTATCCGTAATATTTCAGCCCGATCGATTTGTAGGAACCGCAAGAAATTGCTTTTCGCTGGCATATAAAGAAATCTTTCCAGATTGCTAAGAACAGAAGTAAAAAGATAACGTTTAATTGCAATGGAGTCCTTGCCCGCTCCGCGGACTCCGCAGTCCTTACAGAAAAACTTTTTTAATATCAAGCGTTACGGTGCAGCGTGTCCTTTCGATTGGAAATACCTATCTGAGGCAGTGAAAACAAAGGGCTTTTTATATGAAAGATTTACCCGTGGAAGCGAGTTCTGGGGCGGCTGAGGATGAAATTTATAGCGAAATGTAATGTCGTCCTGGGGGACGTGTCTCGTGAGGCCCAGCCGACCCCCTCCTCTCGGGCGACCTTAGTGTGTTCACGGTGTGCTGCTGTTAAATGAATTAACTAAAATATCTGCATATTACTAATAAAACTTACTTGTTTAAAGCGAAATCTAGTTCGTTGTATAAATTGTACATGTATAAGACAGGGATAAGACGACGTAGCAATCAATCCTTATATCTTACTTATCTTAGGTACTTAAATATCCCCAGGAAGTCTCACAATAACGAATTCGTAATCGCAGTTTCGAGATAAAACTGGGCAGGTAAACAAACTGGCTCACAAAATGTGCCAAGAGCAGAGTATTGTTCGAGCGCTACAGTCACAGGCGGTGCGTGAAACAAGAGGTAGGCACTAGGGAAGCGATTGCGGGGCTATCGTCCCTGGCCAGATTTAGTTTAGAGATACCGAAGCACCACTTACTTCCTCTACTGTACTTCTAGTCCGTTTAAAATGTAGTACATTATAGGGACGGTGTCCTCATTCTAACTGATATTTCTGTAATGATCTAATGATAAACTTATGACGAATGATAAACTAAAAGTCCAAATCCCTTATAATGTACTGCTTTATGCGTGCTGCTCTATTACCAAACCTAAAATGGTTTCTAATTCAATAGTTTCGGTTAGTTGGGTAGTTAAAGCGCAAAGTGCAATTAAAAAAAATATTACCGTACTTTTAGATCGTTAAACGGCTGAAGCAGAGCCGAAACAACCGTTTGAAAACACTCAGGCGATTTAACATTCGGGCCGGCTGCCAAAAATGTATAATATTTAGTGTTTCAACACGCATAACTTGATAAGTAAAGTAAGCGAGGCGTTGTTTTAAGTATTCCCAATTGAGTTGTTGTTGGCGCGGCTTGCTGCAGCAGGCGGAGGCAGGAGGGCCGAGAGGGGCAGCGCGGCCGCCGGCAGCGGCTCGCAGACGCCGCCCAAGAGGCCACAAAAACTTCGCCCTCGCTTTGTTATTACTGCAATGCTAATTAAAATAGCTCCGAATAGATAATGGACAGCTTCTGGCAGCGGCCGCCTAATGCGCTGCCTTTACTGCGTCACGCTTTATGCTCTCTTATAGTGCCGTTTCCCAGCACAGTCTGTTTTTATGAACTAATTTTCTTCTATTTACGTTTTGTATTTTGCCAATTAACTTTCAGCTTTCAGCTGTTGGATTTTAGATTCTACGTTGAGTTCAACTGTCGAAATTAGATTAGGCCGATAGGGTTAAATGAAATTTCGCAAAACAATGGTGTGTCATTAGGTAATTGATTAATGATTAGCTACGTAGGCATGTCATGCTATAAAATTCAGCGAACAAAGCAATTACTTTTCCAATAATTGTATAGGTGGTCACAAAACGATAATAATATAATAATCCAGTTTCATAGGCGGGTGATAATGGCGCGAGCCGCTCGTTAGCTTCCAGGGAATTACCTATTGTTAATGTTTTAATTTGTATCCACCCTCGCCGCGCCGAAATTTTAGCTTCGTGTATTTACTCATCTAAAATATTCTTAACAAGCTTCTCTGTTTTTATTCTTGCTAAACCGGAATTGGTTGCGATTCGAATACCCATTTAATATAACGTATTTTGCTGACTCTATTGTCTACCTACATCATGGAGACACTAAAGTTAACATCGTCTGCGTTGGTATGCTTAGTAAGCGTTATGGCATTCCATTTGTTAGAATTATAAATATATAATAAAGACAACAAAACGTTCCTTACTCAATTTCTAATCATAAAATGTTATTTAGATTTTCTCACACAGAACAAACAATCTAAATAATAATAAGTGAACAAAAATTTTTAAATTGTGTACCTACCTACTGTTTTGAGTTACGATCCAAGTTCGTAATAACCACGTAAAAGTTGGCTTGCTTTTATTATTGTAGTTGAGTAGCATGTAGTGTACACGTGTCGGCGAGGGTTTCGGGCGCACGTAACTTTGCCTTTTCGCAGGACTTTTCACTGAAAGCTGCGACCGGCCGCTACCCGCCGCGCCCCCCGGCCGCAAACTCACACCAGTTACACCCTCTCGCGTTCATTGCAACCCTTTGCTGCTAGTTTTTTCGCAGGTGTTGAGCTTTATTACATACAAATATTCTTTTATGCTGTGCCTTTTATACAAAAACATCAATGTTAGCGTTTAGCAAGAAAAATATGTTTTATTTTTCGATGTAAAGGTTGTTTGCTAAGTGTGTTGTTCAGAATGTGGCGGCGACGTCTGCTGGGCAGAATTGTTAGCGTAAAGATGTTCAGTGTATTGCACAATGTTCCGACTCTATAACGCCATTAATATGCAACATGCTCTCTGCACAGCATGGCGCATAGCGGAGTGCGGAACGTTCTCAATAACATTTGAATCGTTTCCTGCGAACCCCTAAAGTCTCATCTGTTAGTCCGCAGTGATGAAATAGAGAATGAGCACCCATTTTGCCAACCCTGGCCTTTGTGCTTGTGCTTTACTGTCGGTTTGTTTATTTCAGGCGCCTGTCTCGTAAACATTCGCTCTGAATTTAAGTTGGGCGTTTGTATTTTCCTGCTAGCTATTCTTTTGCGATGTTATCTGTGTTTTGGCGAAAATTCATCGCCGGTTTATGAGAGTTGCGAATTAGCTTAATTTTAGAAAGGAGTTCGGTAATACGATCGTGCGTCGCTTTTATGCACTTTCTTATACTATACTATTTACCGGCAAGGGTTGCTTGGAAAGCAGCTCCTGTAAGGATCATTTATTTGGGAGTAAAATAAGTGTAGCGGAGATGTGTCGGACAGTGAATGATCCCCGCTCGAGATACCGACCGCGGCTGAGGCGTCGCTCGGCAGCAGTAGGTTCGTAATTTACGGCCCCGGTAACGCCACGAGCACGCTCCATATCCAGAGCGTTATTGCCAACTTGAAAGCAAGAATGGCGCACACATTTTTCTCGCATCTTTTAAATTTAAGCCTCTGCCCACTCTAACGGAATATTTCTTTCCCAACTCTTATTTTTTTTTGCAATAACGACATATTCTTTATAGCAACTCCTAAATATATTAGTCACAAACGTAAAGAATATTTGTTAAAACTTTGTCGCACAAGTCTAAAGAGACGTTCTTTTAGATGTCAAATTTGTTTATACAAAGAGATTTGTTCAAAGAACTGAGTTTGCTGTTAAAAGAATACATGACTTGAAATTTCCTTTTGTTAAGTAAGCTAATGTTCGTAGAATAAAATTAAGCGTTAAATGAGACAAAGGTTTAGAGCTAAAACAAAATGTTTGTTTGCAATAGTTATCTGAGTGTTTTATGGGAAGTAAGAAAATAATGACAGCGCGGCAGGTAGGCGGCGCGCACGGCAGGTACTCGGTAAGCGCGACATGTGCGACACTTTTATTACGGTACAGCCACCAGCGCTGCGAGCAAGCGTTTTGTCACCTCGCTTCGAGAGGCTCAAGCCGCAATAAGAAGGAACGCTATTTTTCATGACTTTTCTACTCGGCTGCATTTCAACACTTCGGTTCAATGGGCTTCCCTACTACAGGTACACCCCACCCACAAACCTTTGTGGGTTATAAAGATATCAAAGTGCTTTTAGTTTCCGCGCGCGCACTCTAAAAGCGATTTTGAAGAAAGGTCTCGTAGATGTACCTTTGCACTACTTATAGGTTAAAATCTTTGTTAAATTTAACTATTAAAATACGTGAATGCGGTTTTAACTTCTTGCCTTAATTACTTCTAAGAGCGAATATAACTTGGTAATATAAGCAATTAGAAACTTATTTGACGCTGCCGGTCCGCCTGCTCTGCCTCGGGCGCAGGAATCGTGGGATGAGCCATTACGTGCTTTCCAAGAACTTTTCCTTTTAAAAGTCGGCTCTTACTCTTTTAAAACTTATTATATTGGATAATTCGGCTGAAAATATGAATATGATGGCCGCAACTTTAGTAATTTAAACAGAGTCAGGAAAATTGGGTCGTTTATGCTTTAAAATATGATCTCTTAAGGCGTTTACGTTGGTCCCGATTAACGCATTATGAAAATCTGTTTTACTCTCTTCGTCGAATAACGTACGAACAGACGTGTAGGTATTGCTGATCTACGTATATTCGACGCCTACATTGTTATCTGTTAATACAAAGAGACGACCTTACGGTATAAGTACACGAGCCATAAAACGTAGCGATGCCAGTGTGATGAACTCGGTCCCTTTAGCTAACTACCCGACAGTAAAATATATGAGAGCAACTGCCATGTGGCAGTGGCACGTAATGTCACGCTGGTACTGTCGGAAATCATAATAAGCGTGAAATTAATTAATTATAAGCGGTAAACTGTATCTTCATTCAGATTCACAACAAAGGATATTATGAACCACTTTCACAATAGCTTATATAGATATAATTTAAATTTTTGAAGGCTTTTTTAAGCGTAAAAAGTTTTTAAATTTAAAGAAGAAAGAAAGAAAGAAAACATTTATTGACACAAAAACGACACATAAAGAAAATAAAAAAAATAAAAAATAATAATAATAATAAAACTAGGTACTTAATTTAACTACAGTTATAGTTTATGTAGAGGGAAAAAAATATATAGGGCGATAAATCGATCTAGCTAGGTTTCATTTTTAAAAACGTAACAAAAACACCGATCCGAGCTAAGCTCGGTCAACCAGGTACTGTTATTAAAGTGATCTATTTCTTTAACATTTTTTAACTTTCGCTTTGTGCTCAAAAATATGAAACTAGATACTGAATTCCGTTTTCTTAAAAAGTTCAACATTCGGCAAAGTTGTCCTGCAAAATATCACAGACACCGATGCAATTAAACTTGGTAAGGTAGTGCGGGTCTTATTCTGAATCCTGCTCGTTATCGAATCGCAAGTTAGGACCGATAAATTCTGGCCGCTTAGAGGAATTACGCAAGCTTACAGCCTTGTGCAGTGCCTTCGTAGCGCACACCAACTTAATTCGATTACCTATTTACTTGTTATTTTAGAATGAGACCCGTTGTTGTGGCTCGAATGGAAAATATGAATGTTTGTTCCCAAGTCTTGGATGTTAAATATGCATTTTTAAGTATGTGTTGATATGCAAGTATGTTTATCCATTGCCTATTACACGAAGTACAAACTTTACATATTTTGGGGCTAAGTCATTTCATTTGATCTCAAATGTATTTTCCAAGATATTTAGTTACTTACGGGAAAATGTTACATTAAGTCTGTTGAGTTTTTCAGCATGGCAGAGGTGTGTCTCGAGACGGTTAGATTAGTGACTCACTAAGGAGTTTCAAATATGTAGGAAAATTTTGGATTTTTGGATTGAGAAACGTATCTATTTATTGTGTGTGGGTTGGAATTGCATTTGACTGTATTATTTAGGTAGTTAAACATGCATTAAAAAAACGTTCGAAAGGTTCAAACTTGAAAAAAAGCACAGCTAGTAATACAGTAAACACAGTTTATTCTCCGCTATCCACGTAGCTACTGTATTACCAATTATGCAAAGCGTCTTCCGCGATGCGGTGCGCGGGCGGAGCGGAGAGCGGAGAGCGGGGCGCAGGCAGGGCGGTCGCTGTCGCGCTCTTTCCTCACTCGTAGCGAAATAACGACCTCAATTTGCATAACAATGCTCGTCACCCCTTATTCCCTACAGCGACTTTCGCAGGCTGCGCGGCCGTGTCCCACCGGACCCTAAACTTTTTTGCTTTTTAAAAGTGTCCAGTGTTTCATTGACATTTAACGATTAAGGTCTGTTGAATAATCTGGAGTAAATAGTTGTCAATACTTTATTATACAGAACTCAGATTGAAATATCGTCGTTAGTGAATTACAGAAGGATGAAAATAGAGTAGGTAATATTCGACTAGGAAACTGTAGTCGCGCATGACGCCCAATCCGGGTTACGACTTGTGAAACCACAAGCTTTAACTTTTGATTTAGTGATTGTAGTGCGGCAAAAGCATGCGGCGCCGCGGTCGGGGCTCCGGGCGGTGGCTCGGCGCCAGCGCCGGCGAGCCGCTGCGCTGCCTGCCACCGCTCTCCGCACCGAACACTTTCGGTCGCGCTCGTAACTTCTTCCTGCAACTTTCTGTTTTAATTGAATCAAAGTTTTCGGCTTTTTGTGGCGAGCGTGCCAGCCACGCACGCTTCCCGAACTCCAATAAACTTTCTTTATTAAATTATTGGAAGTTGAGAAACGTTCGCCTTTGAACGCGAATTCTGAAACAAATTGAGTATAGTCGTGACTTCTACAAGAGACGTATTTTATTAAGATTATTAGCATAGCTGTATTCGACGTTGATTTACGGCAGTCTGCATGTGTAGCATGTGTCACCTTAACATCTTGCGATAATGGTACTTACAGGAAAGTTTGCGGGGACAATCTCAGGATCCGTCTAGAGAATAGTTCATAAAGACGTACGGGTCTCCTTACTCAGAGATTCGTCCGGGTAGTGGCATTGTTTTGCGGCGTAGCTTTATCTGGCGCGGAACGAGTTGTCGTTCCAGTAATTTATAGATCTTTCCCCGCCCCGAGCTGCCGGCAGCTGCACAACGAACAGAATGCTACAGTAAGCCACTTTTCTTTAATGATGTGGAAAAATTTCGGTGACAATAGGTAACTAACTAACTATTGTTCATACTGAAGTTATTTATAAAGGTTTATTGTAATTATAATAATTTCCTTTTGTTTTCGTTGCCTTTCTGTCGAAAAAGAGGGCCAGTATAGCCAAAATTCAGTTGCATAGTAGTACTGTAGGTACTGTATTTGTGTCCTGCAAGGTATTTTGGCTTAGAAGCAGCAAGCCTTCTCGCTCGGTCCGCCAGAGCGCCTGAATGCTATTAACGGTCACGTAATAGACTGCTGACTCCGCACGTCCCAGTTCCAAATTTGAGTAAATATGTCGCCGCGGGCCCCCATTATATTGTGCTGTTGTGTTGACATTCACTTTGGGTTGCTCTGAATGTGTAGGCGAATATTCACATCCGAATGTTTTAGCGCTACGTGACAAAATACCATTTTTAAAAGTTCACGCCGGGTTGTTTCATTTAATTTGATTGTGATGAAACCGAGGTATGTAACAGAGAAGCAAACTCTTTTTTTATTGAAATTGAGAGTTTCAGTTTTTCTTTGGTTGACAAAAAGACGAAACACCACTCTCAGCTCTTATGTTACTTTATGATAGAACTCGTACAAATTATCTACTGCGAATAAATAAATGATATTGCGTATAGTTACAAGCAATTTTATTTTATCGCAAGGCTTTAATACCAAGCCAGCTTGTATAACACAATTTTACTATAAAATTTAGCTCTCATTATTGCAAGGGAGAGTGCCTTGTTCGCTACCTAAATACTAGTAGTACCTACCTATGCGAAATTACATAGTGAAAAGGCTTAGGCCCTTTACTATCGGACTGATTGGAAATAAAATTGATGTCAACGTGGTGTTAATGACTTGATCAAATGTTTGTAATGATACGGACCATTTATCTATACATATAAAATTCAAAGTCCTGACTGACTGACTGACTGACTGACTGACTTAACTATATATCAACGCACAGCCCAAACCACTGGACTTAGAGACTTGAAATTTTGCACATAGATACCTTATACAATGTAGGCATCCACTAAGGAAGGATTTTTGGAAATTCCCACGGGATAAGGAAAAAACGGGAATTATATATTCGACTCCGAGTGACGCTATCTCAGTAACTATAATAACTAGACTCTTCAAATTTGATACAAAAGTAGGTGATTACAAAACGAAGAAACTAATTTCAGGATTTTTGGAAATTCCCACGAGATAAGGAAAAAAACGGGATTTATATATTCAGTTAAACGAAATCCTATGAACTATAATTACTAGACTGTTCAAATTTGGCATAGAAGTAGGTGATTATAATAGTAAAATAATGTTTTAATGATTTTTGGAAATTCCAACGGGATAAGGAAAAAAACGGGATTTATATATTCAGTTCTATGGGATCGATTTTTTGTTTTACTGGTCGTATAAAACTGAAATTTGGCCTTCAAGTTCCCTTGGGGAGTGTAAACAATAAAAAAAGGATTTCCCGAAATTTCCACGGGAACGGGAAAAACGGGACTTTTCGTTTTACTGGTTGCAGAAAGCTGAAATTCGGCATGTAGGTTGCTTCGGGAGTGCAGAGGAGTATTAAGAGAGTACTTTCCCAAATTCCCACGAGAACGGGAAAAATATTTGTTTACAAAGAAATACTGCGGTAGGCATAATATGGCTAGAAACTTGAAATTTGGCACACATATACCTTGAGTATCCTAGAGGTGCACTAAGAAGGTATTTTTAGAAATTCCCACGGGATAGGGAAAAAACGGGATTTTTTGTTTTAATGGTCGTAGAAAGCTGAAATTTGGTAAGAGCCTTCCTTGATGAGTGTATGGGAGCACTAAGAAAGGATTTCCAGAAATTCCCACGAGAACAGGAAAAACGGGGTTTTTCGTTTTACTGGTCGTAGAAAGATGAAATTTAGCATTTAGCTTCCTTAGGGAGTGTAAGGGAGCATTAACAAAGGATTTCCTAACATTTTTACGGGAACGGGAAAAACCGGGATTTTACGTTTCCAGACGAAACAGCGGAAGAAAGAGATTTAACATTTATAACGTGCGTTTCTTTAAAGGCTTTAAGTGTACTCCGAAAATTTTCACGGGAACAGGAAAAAACTTATTTTTTCGTTTTACATCTTAGCGCGTACGAAGTCGCGGGCAAAAGCTATTTGGGGTAGGTATATTTTAGGACAGCCCTTTAGGTTAGGTTAGGTTTGTTTTATAAAAATCCTGCAATATTTACAGTTTCAGAAAAATTAAGGCAGCGGGGCAATGCGGGGGCTTGCTTGCATGCTTGCTTGAGTCCTTGCTTTGCATGCTTGATTGCATACTTGCTTTCAAGCATGCTTGCATGGTTGCTTGCATGCATGCATGCTTGCGTGCTTACTTGCATGCATGCTTGCTTGCACGCATGCTTGCATGCTTGCTTGAGTGCTTGCTTTGCATGCTTGATTGCATACCTACTTGCTTTCATGCATGCATGCTTGCTTGCACGCTTGCTTGCATGCTTGCTTGCCTGCTTGCATGCCTGCTTGCATGCCTGCTTGCATACCTACATGCTTGCAGGTTTGGGTGCTCGCTTGCTTGATTGCTAGCTTCTTTGAAATGCTCATGGTTCACGCGTGCGAAGCCGCGGGCAAAAGCTAGTTAGCTATATTTCGCTTCGATGAAAGAGCTTTGCTTATTTGAAAGTAAGCTGCTTATGTTAGGCCTCCGTCAAACAACGCCGCTTGACGTTGATACTCTTGAATTTATTCTTAGCGCGACTTACTTTGAATTTTAACATATATTATGTACATTAACAATAAACAATCTTTGAGAAATCAATAAGCATTTACTATTGTGCCTATTACAAAAATGTGGTCACGTGCTATAGTACGCATATTTTCATATAACATGCATCAGGAGTTACAGTATATTATTTATACGGGTATTTTCTGGAGGATGTAGTTTCAGAATCCGATCGGGGCGGATATTGGAGATTTACTTAAGTGTGAGGAGATCCGGAGTAGACTTTTGTGCTGATGCTTTCAAACCCAAAGCCTTATACGCTTTTCAAAAGTATATTTATATTTATCGGCCTGCTTTATTTGGTTTCACTTTTATTAAAAATGTTTTTATAAGTTTTGTGAATTTCAATTGTCGTTGAAAATACCATAATGCAAGTACAAGTAAACAAATCAAAACAATTTAAAAACTTCTCGCCGATTTAAATCTAGTAAAGACCTGGGAGTTCCAATTTAAAATGTGCTAAATTAGCGTCGTAAAAACGCTAGAATAGAGTTAACGGCGGGGTAAGTGCAGGCGGCAGGTACGCCGGCGCGATGACAGTGCTATGGCTCCCACCGGGGCTCCGCTGCGATCCTCGTAAATTGCGAATATTAGATTATAAGTACGGACCGCGGCGGCGGCGGCCGGGGCCGGCACTCAGGCAGCGCAGGGGCCATCAGCCGAATATCTAACTCGTTCAAGCTGCTTTACATAGGGCCGTGATCTGAATCTGCTTTTTACCAATTCCCCATTGTGCCGTTTTTACCACTCTCTCTCTCTCCGATATTGTGAACATTTCCACGCCGAAATTTTTTTGCACCCACTTATGAACGACATCTGCTGGCGCTTTTTGCATAACAAATCTGTTCAGCTGGAAAAATGCAGATCTGAATTAGTTGCCGAATTATCATCCGAAATCCGTTTGTCGAATTCATGAAGCACAATTTGCTGTCAAATTTTAGTTAGATGGTTTCAACTCTCTCTTCACTTAAATTTTAATTATATTCCCATCATTTTAACTAGGTATACATTTTATTGTATTTCAGATTAAGTAAAACTAGTTTGGTGTTAAAGAACTTTTAAAACGGGATACTTTATTTTGCGGCAATGTTTGGGACCATATAATAGAAGAAAACTCAGTACAAAGTTATGATAAATATCAGCCAGGTAGTTGTACTCAAAATTGGAGAAGCCGCCTGATTTCAATTTAAAAATAAACTTCAATGTAAACTTAAATTTAACTAAAAAGTGAAATTTACTTACTAAGAGTCTGTGTTACACATTATAGCTGTTTTCAATCATTATAGAGCAGAATTGATACTTACTAGTAGATGAATCAGAAGAAGGTCAGGGTTTTAAGAATATGAGTTTGATTCTTTACTAAATGCCTTAATGGTATGTTTACTTATTGAGCGTGTACACGCAATGCAAGCAAACTTAAAAGATTATTTACATTTAAATATATTTAATATAAATAACAGTACTTAAAAGAACAGCAGCTGTGCTCAACGTCAGTACCTAATCCAAAACTTGGTGTAAGAACGACGATTTCCCTTTCTTACTATTTACTTCTTTACGGCCCATTACCTATTACTACAAACCACTTATTCATGACCAAACCAAAGTACTCTTCGCTCGGTCAAAAGCTTTATCACTTTTACCTTTCAATTTAAACTTTAAATACCTTCCCAGCTAGTGTTCATGTGACCCGTATAAAAGAAATACAGGAAGAACATCAAAACTGAAATGCCAACGTATTATCACCAGTTGATTTCACACACACCGACCGCATTTGCAATTTCACCGTCTATGTCAACATAAAACTTTTTTCTGTCAACGGTTTTTTAATATCTGTGCTCGGAATGCGGTAATAGGATTCAGTGAGCGGCTAAATTGTTACCTGATGAAAGTTTGCTGGCGAGATCTTGCGTTAAGTCGTGAGGCGGCGAACATCGGCAATGCATTACTGGCGCCCGCCGCCCGCGCCGCTCCCGCGGTGCTCAGACCTCGCCACCTCGCCACCTCGCGCCCTTTGTGAGCAGCTCCGTGTAATTACTCTGGGACTATGGGAAATAGCTCACCCGGCGCAATACTACCTTTGTTTTATTTGTAGTAAATTAATATGGATCTAAAAATCATCGCCTATTTAGGTAAAGATAGATGGAAGTCTAAAAACGATTATTTATACATTTAACAAGTACAATGAAAAAAAACATAGATACCTAATGGAAAATCCATATCCATACTTATATTATAAATGCGAAAGTAACTCTGCCTGTCTGTCTGGTACCTATTCAGGCTTAAACCGCTGGACCGATTTGGTTGATAATTTGGTATACAGATAGTTTGAGTCCTGGGGAAGGACATTATGGTAGTTTTTATCCCGGAAAATTGCATAGTTCCCGCGGGATAGTGATTCTGCGCAGATGGAGCAGCTAGTACACATGTAAAAATTCGGATCAAAATTAACTAATAGACAGTTTTAAATTATCCTCGCTTTCTCTTTACTTAAAATTTAATAACTCACATAAGTTACATATATGATAATTATGTTTCCTTGTCTAAATCTCTTTTAACGAGTTATTGGTTTAAACTTATCACTTTGCGATAGAAGGAAGAAAACATGTCACATTATCAAAGACTTGGTTCCAAGTGTCCATACCATGAAATAGGTCTTTGATATCTATAATAACAAGTGAATGTAACCATCGGAATAGAAACTCTTATAAAGGCAAATTGAGGTGGTAAATAAAGTTTTATGATATGCACAGTTATCAGAAGTGCTTGGAGGCGAGCGGCGAAGTTGTACTTGCGCCAGTTATGCCTGCTTACCGTGCGACGTTATTTCCCCGCGCACCTGTATGAAATATTACTTGTCGTTCTTTGTTATCTTACCTCCTTTCGCGAAATTAAGAGCTTTGCAATGGTTTCGGCTGTCAATAGCATTTGCAAACAAAACAAACAACCTGCCATTTACGGATACATTTGAGATAGTAAATAGATGCGTGCCTACCTAAAGGCAGTTCAAGGTGTTATGTTTATGTCATACTTATGGTTGGTATGTATAGCGTTGGCTGGACATGCAGTCTGCTTCTTAATGTGTGTAACAATAAATGACCCATTCTGCCTGACCCATTCAGAGCTGGTCAGCCATGATATAATGGTATCCTTAAATAGTGTTTTAAACTAATATATTTCTAATATTCGCAAACACAGATTCAATTTTAACTCCGTACAGGTAACAGTTAAAATGTATAAATCTCCTAATATAGAATAAGATGCCAGAGCGATCAGACATAACTTATTTTCAGACCAATGAAACCTTAAGTTTTCAGTAGCGTCTCGTGTGCCTTGAATACCTACGCGCTTGTGAAAACTTGCCGAGTGACACCTGGGCAGGTACCAGGTGAGAAAGATAACTAAAAATAAGAATTATTTAACTTAAATTCTGATGGCTGATTTTTATATATATCATGTAGAAAATTATTTGAAGCAATATCATAAGTGTCAGACACTTTTGATGGACCAGAGCTTTTGTCAGACGCTTTTAAGCTAGGTACCCAAAAAATAAATGAACTTTACTTATTTTTACATGTCTGATTTTTGAATATGTTATTGAAGTATTTATTTAAAAGTTATATTCAATCAGTCAGACAAATTAGAGTGACCAAACATCCCCTAAGACAAAAATTGTTCAGCCAGAAGTATGAGGGCGAGAGCACTATTGCGCATGCGTTTCAGAGTGAGTGAGACGTCCATAATAACTCGGTTCCCCTTCTTAAACTCACCATCTGTTTCAATCTACTGTGTACCTATGTGCTGTCTTTTTTTACCTGTGAAATTTTTAGTATTCCTGTTAAAGTTAATTTTGTTGAAATGAAAATGCAAAAATGTCAGATCGAAAACAGTAAGTATTCTTAACACATTTAATTTTTTTACTTTGAGGCGCATGCGCAATAGTGCTCTCGCCCTCATACTTCTGGCTGAACAATATTTGTCTTAGGGGATGTTTGGTCACTCTAGTTTGTCTGACTGATTGAATATAACTTTTAAATAAATACTTCAATAACATATTCAAAAATCAGACATGTAAAAATAAGTAAAGTTCGTTTATTTTTTGGGTACCTACCTTAAAAGCGTCTGACAAAAGCTCTGGTCCATCAAAAGTGTCTGACACTTATGATATTACTTTAAAATAATATTCTATATGATATATATAAAAATCAGCCATCTGAATTTAAGTTAAATAACTCTTATTTTTAGTTAACTTTCTCACCTGTTACCTGCCCAGGTGTCACTCGGCAAGTTTTCACAAGCGCGTAGGTATTCAAGGCACACGAGACGCTACTGAAAATTTAAGGTTTCATTCGTCTGAAAATAAGTTATGTCTGATCGCTCTGGGATCTTGGACTAATAAGCTTTATCGTAATTTTTGGATTTTATGTTTATGTAAGCATGGCAACTAGGTATATCTTATCTATGCATTTTTCTGCCGCTTGTGGTGGGAAGCGAGTTGTACACACATACTGCACACATTTATATACTAAACTTGTTTATGTCAAAATCTGTAACATTCGTACAAAATCATACCATAACAAAAACGCCACACAAATTCGAAACACGCTCACAATCGAAATATTTCCCGTGACCAATGTAGTCATTGCCTGTCATATTTTGTGCCAAAGGGGAAAGCGAATCTCTGATGATGAAGTTGTTTTTTATACTGTGCAATATTATTAAATGTTACGAATAGTCAACATTTAAAACGGCATATGAGCATCATTCTCTCATCTGCATTGTATTTCCAGTATAAAATATAATTTGTATATCTTATTAGTGGAGCCTTGTGGTTTTGTTCGGACAAATTGTTTATTGATCTGCGAAAAATACACCTCTATTTACTGACCCTTCGTCATTTCGGGTATTAGGCACTGACATAAACTGATTGCCATTGATTAGGAAGAAACACATACCAAGAATAAGTACGTCGGAGTATTATATCAACAACCTAATTTCGTCAAATTGCCTTTATTAGGTAACTAGTCTTATTCGGTGACTTTCTTTACCTAGAATTTGTAGTAATTGATGATAAAGATAAATATATTTTATTTCATTTATTTATGTTTGTAAATTACATTATATTTTTATGTCAAAACATAAGAAAGGCACAAAAAGATCGCCAATTGTGAATAAAATAAAAACAATAAGGTACAGTAAAATAATTCGTACAAAAAAATAGAAATTAGAAATCCAACAATACAATAAATAAATAAAAACCGCATCAAAATCCGTTGCGTAGCTTACAAGCATACTAGGGACAGCGGAAAGCGACTTTGTTTTATACGGTGTAGTGATAATCTACGTCACTCAAATATCTCAACTAGGTATAATATAATAAAAATGGTAGTAGATACATGATTTCTTACGCCTATTCGATGTAATTTGGAACGTAGGAGCCGTGACTTGCTGCCAAGTTATGATAGATGGCACCAAACGCCACTAATGGCGTAGGTATGCAAGCGAAAAAGTTTTTAGGTCTGCCCGGTTAGTACGAGAGCGCGCAAGAATCGCGTCTCGGGAGAGATAGACTATCCGTTTCATTCTAGAACGAACAGTTAGAAAAAGACGGGGAATCTATTTTGCGCGACGCGACTCTTGTGCGCTCTCGTGTTAGACGTGCTGATGGGGAGTCACGGTGGTCCAGTTGGCAGCACGCGTGGCACGTAAAGCTTTGAAGCGCGGGTTCAAATCCCGTAAAAACAAATGATATTTAAAAAATAAGCCCGGGATCAGTTCACAGCTAACTTTTAAATTATTCGCACGGGTGCAATGTAAATACTAACACGGCGCAGCGCTGTGACAACAAAATTATCACCATGAGAAACTAAAACGGAAGTGAACTGAAAAAAAAACATTACGTCGCCAGGTTAAAACCGATCATAAATAATATTGAATCAGCGGAATCAAATTAAAATTATTTATTAATGTGTGCGAAATTTCCCACGATAATTTATTTTAATGCGATAATTGGTTCAATTCTACTTCCTACTAGTATTATAAACGCGAAGGTTTGGGAATGTATGTATATTTCTGTCTGTCAGTCTGTATATTTGTTATATTATTTTAAAATAAAAAAATAGAAAGTATCTATAAAGATATCGATAGTTATCGCGAGCAAAGCCGGGGGTTAAAAGCTAGTCCATTCCCGTTATAAAGAGTAAATAATTTATATTTTTCTATTTTTTTACGAATAAACTCAAAAACTACTGGACCGATTTGAAACATTATTTGACCATTTCAATGCTACATTACTCGTATCCTCGAGTAACATTCATACTAATATTACAAATGCATAGTTCCCAGTGGATAGCGATAAGCCTAGTCTCCGCAGACAACGTCGCGGGCAACAACTAGTGGGCTATATTTAATTCTGCGCGGATGAAGTCGCGGACAACAGCTAGTAATAAATAAGTGCGTTTGACATGTAAAAAAACCGGTCAAGTGCGAGTCGGACTCGCGCACCGAGGGTTCCGTATCATTATCTATAAATATCTTTAAACCAGTGTAAGCAGAGCCCTGCTCCAAAGCAAAATGTACGCAGTGTGGGGTTACTTTATATTGGTCACTGCTATATACAGACATACATACACATTTACGGTTTTCGCAATTATTCTTTAATCTGTGCTATAAGACCTACCTTCATACCAAATTTCAAGATTCTGCGTTCACGGGAAGTACCTTGTAGGTTTTGATTCCCTTGAGAGTTGAAAATTTGCGGAAATTTGCGGCATAAACGGCTGTATCTTTTGATTGCGTTGGCTTAGAAGTTTGATTTTTTCACAGCTTCAAGGGACAGTAGACCTGAGTAATTAATATAAATTTCAGCTTCATATCTCCACGCGTTCCTGAGAAAAAGGGTCTTGACAGACGGACGGACGGACGGACAGACAGACAGACGGACAACAAAGTGATCCTATAAGGGTTCCGTTTTTTCCTTTTGAGGTACGGAACCCTAAAAATAAAGATAATACTTATACGTAAAACTCAAACCGTAATATAGTGGCCAGAGCTCTTGATACCAACAGCATCAGACTCATGACATACTCGTAAGATGAAAATTTATTCCACTGACAATTTTACAGTCCTTTAGGAAATATTTTTCTTTTAACTTGGTGTAAAGTGATTTGGCGAGTCTGGGTAGGATTGAAAACTTTTGTTGACGTTACAGCAAAAAGATCAAAGGCTTTATTTATCGAATAACAGTCTCTTAAAAATTCCTTTTACATACGCCAACCTGGGAAAAAGTTTTACTCAGTTTCGTCCGTCGCCGTAGATAGATGTGTAGATATGTACTATACTTAAGTAAAACTACGCGAGTGGTTGGAAAGTCCAGGGACGCTTTTAAGACGTTTCCATAATAAATGTCAGCTGCAAGCGGCGCTCTGCATCTTAAGGAATTCCACGGCTTGGAGATTTTTTACTATAAAAATGGAAATGCTGGTTTGGCAATACTATAGATTCTACAATTTGACAACTATTCATTATATAACACCAGAAAATGTATATATGGTTCGAAAGCATTTTGCCTCCTAATCACTGCAATATGATTATATAGATTTAATGTCGCTTATTATAAAAAAAATATATTTAAAAAAATTACGTAATTTTCCCAATTTTACGTCAGGATGGGTGAAATGCCTTTGCTTTTTACACGAGAAAAAATAGGCGATCATATTTTTGTATTTGAAAACTTCAGTGTTCAAGGGGGGCAATTCCGAAATTCTATTTTCGAAGTTCGTTTTATTCCTTCTCTCTCACTCTCATGTTAATGACTATTAGTGTGAGCGGAACAGCACGAAGCGAACCTCGAAAATCGAATATCGGAGGATAAGGCCTGACATTTACAATTGAAAATAACGTCAGTTTTTTTTCTATAGAGAAAAGACGAAGGGATATAGGTATGTGTGTATTCTTTTTTTTTTTTTTATATGAATAGGAAGGCAAACGATCTGCTGTAAAACCGGAGTTACGCCCTTTTAGAATAAGCACAAATAACAAAAAATATTTACCTTGCTACTTCGCTACTGACGGGCAAGATAACCAAGCCTCTGCGATATATATATGTTTTTCATGCAATCCCTCCCTCCACTACTAGTCACTCCACTCCTCTATTAGATAGATCAAACTTTGCGAAACATTTATTAGAAACAAATCATTCATTATTAGATTCAACTTCATTCGATATTTTACAATTTTGTGAGAAGGAATTACAGTTAGATGTTTTGGAGCAGTTGGAAATAATAGGTACCTACATCAATAGTGGTAGTAACACAAAACCTCCAACACTCTCTATATGGGCAGACCTCTGACAATGTGCTGATGTCCTGGTACATTTTTTCCGCGACTCAAAAAAACATACAAAGAAGCTTGGAACACAAAACCTCCCAATACTCTGATATGGACAGACCTCAAACAATATGCTATGTCCTGGTGCTTTTTCTCCGCGGCTCAAAAAAAAAACACTTCAAAAATCGAATGCGACTTTAGCTTCATCCGTATTTCAAAATAAGCTCTTAGAGGATCTGCGATCCTGGTACTTTAACTCTCCCTCCGTCTTACCTGACGCGAGTTAAACATTTTTTACCCATCCCAAAAAAAGTGCACAACGCCGCCAAAAAGTTTTCACTTCAAAACATATATATTTCGCACAGGCTTGGTTATTTTGCACGTAAGTAGCGGAGCAGGAAGGTAAACATTTTTTGTTTATTGAAATGGACCTCCGAAAAGAAACGCCTGATCCATCAAAATAAGCACAAATTAATAAATTATTTATAAATTAAATACAAGCCCTAGCGAAAAAAATAAACTGTCAGCATATTCCTCTTTTCAAACAAAATACAGAGGACCAATAAAATTATAAGCTGAGAAATATGAAATGTAGTCAATTAAAATAATAAATTTCTTTATTCGGGTAACTGGGACCCATAATTTGTTAGTTACATAATTGCTTATTGCTAATGTTAGTAAGTATAAAAGACATACACAAATCACTACTGCACGTGACCGTTCGAAAGTGCACGGCAGTGGGTCATGAACGGACAGATTATAACATTCGTCACGTATTTCAATTAAATTGGATAAACTTAGTCCTGGTTGTTTTTATGAGCTAGATTAAATTAGTGAAACAATGATGCAGTCACTCAATTAAAAAGCCAATGTTTTATTTCTACCCTCCGATAAGCTAGTTGCTTAATCATTATTATTTCAACGTCAAGTATCTGAAACAGGTCAATTTATTTCGGTTGTGTCAATTAAACTTTGCCTATAATAATTTCGTATCGTGTTTACAATTTTGTTTACACGGTTTAATATCGTTATGAGAGTTTTAAATGATAATAAAATTTCCCTATTAACCTCATTTGTTTAATACCTGGCTGTAAACCGATAAAATTAATTGTACGTGCGAGTTTTAATGTGTATTTTTTTGTTGTTTAATCCCTGGTTTATTTTAAAACATATGCATTACGTTAAGCAGGAGAAGCTACTTCTGTTCAAAAGTAGCTTCCAAATGAAACGTCTAGAATGAATATGCTTAAGTATCTTTGCTTATGTCGTAACACATTAGTGCGCGTTTCTGGATGTAGGTTAAAACTTTAAAAGTTGCTAATGAGTAGTATCCAAAATGGTGAGTTGGCAACTGTGGCCGGCAGCAGCGGCAACGCCGGTCCCGGAGCCGACACCCTCCTCTCCCCGCTCTCCCCTCCCCGCCCCGCCTTGCCCCTCGCGCGCGGCCCTGCGTGCGCCCCGCATCGCCGCGAGCGGGAAAGCCGACTCCGAGAGCGTAGAGATAAAACGTATGTTCGTTTTATTTTCACATTTGTCAGCGTTCGTTTTGTGCCCACTAACATAAATTGGACGTGGAGGGAAACCTCGCAGGTGAATGTAAAATAGCCCGGTTTTCCCAAGATAATACCGCCGAAATTTTACGACACCATTAAGGGATTTATTGGTCTTGTCACATTCAGAAGGAATACTATGCTCCGAAAATAATATTTAAAATATCTGTTTCGCCGGAGGACAATCAAGGTATCGACTTTCACGTTGAAACAAAAGCTAAAGGGGACTCTTGCCGCTCTGTTTGTTTTAATAACGATTTTTGCATTTCAGACTATGTTACTATGAATTCTGTTAATGACAGTCCGCTTTGGAGCGTGCCACAGTAAATGCCCTTTTAATGTGGTAGTATTTATTTGGACCCTCTTTTTAATGAACGTTAAATGCTACGTGTTCTTCGTAGCAGCGCTACGAGTGTAACCGTAGGCCTCAGAGCTTTGCGACATGCGTCGGTGTGCGATCTGTGCGCTACTCCCAGCGTCTGCCATTGCCAATAACTGTTGTCCTGTGCGCTAATGGCTGAAACAGGCGTTCAATTAAACCAGGCAATTCGGGCCGAGATAGCTCTGTTAAACGCCACGCATGAGTTGCTCGCCTGAACCTGCCGCTGCCTCATATTGTTGGTGCATACACTCAATGTAAACGATTTTGCCAACAACTTAACAGGCATAATTTGGTCTATTAACGCAGAACAATGAAACTAAAGCTGCCACTACAAGCTGTAAGTTAACACTGGATCCTATGTTTGAAACACACAATGAGTTATTTACAGTTCACACGTTTCTTCACTTACTTATTTTACTATGGGCCATGCATTTGTTATTTTAAAATAAAGTAGTTGCATGCTTATAAATAACAACATGGTTTTTTAATACCAGTAACTGGTATTCTGTCAATAAAACTAGTAGAATCACAACACTTCTATTCAACGCAATCAAATAATCAGACCGAGATATTGATGGACAAGAGTCGGCTTCAGCATTTTCCCGCATACTAATAATTAGCTAATGAAAATCGGGCCCGTCTCTGCTCTACTTCATAAATATTTCCCTTATTGCCTGTTACCACGACCTGTCGATAAATTTATGGAAGGGCCGGCGTCACCTGAAATTTTATGGTTTCTTTCTTTGCCACTCGCTCTTATATTTATTACCTGCCTATTCAAGTTTTTTTACATTTATGAAATAGTAGAGTTCCATCCTGTAGCGATATTCAATTTTCAGGGTTCCGTAAACAAAACTAGTTTCTTAAAGTGGTACAATAATATTTTGAGTACGTTTTTGTTTAAGTGTACTGTGGGATGTGTAACTCGGACGGGACTGTGGACTAACGCTTATTAAAGAAAATGCACTTTTAAATGTAATTTCGGTATTTTATTTCGTTTTGAATTTAAAATTTATTACAATTGCTTCCAGCGAAAGCCTTCTCCCACTGCCCTTTTCTCCTTGTTTATTGAATTCTTTTTTAATTTTGAAATGAGGAATTCAACGAGGAGTAAGAAGGAGTCTTTACGCCTTTAGAAAGGTGGTTCAAGTCTGTTACAGAGGTCTAAAGAATTACAAAAATTGCAAAATTTTGAGCAATGGTTCATGACTCATATCCCATTAAAGCTAGGGTAAATGGTAATTTAGTAGGCAAGCGTGCTCAATCTTTGACCACATCTTTGCTGACCCTTAGGTGTGATTGTGGTCAAAAGCAACAGTTTAAAATATAATAATCTTAAGAGAAAACTTATTGATGTTTGTTGTTCCATAACGCCCGTTTAAAATCGTGAAAAACACTATATTACGTCTATTAAAGCAGAGAGGAATACCTTTCGTACAGCACGTGTATTACATACACTTATTTTTACCCGACTGAGCCAGAAGGTAATTTTAAAGCTCACTTCATGTATGAATAAAATTATAGCTGAACAAGTTTGATAAAATATTTTTCAACACAGTTGCTCGTAAATTGAGTCTTATTGCACCGCATTTAAACTCATAATACAGTTTATTACGCACAAGTGCTGTAATAATATTACCGCACGAGTGCGGTAATATAAACTTTTTTTTAATCTCAGCAAACGGTTCAGTATCAATAAGAACAAGGAATATTTTCGTGAATATTAAACTATTTTAGTTTAAAGATGATAAATAAACATTTAATTTCGACAAATTATTCATTTTTATCTAAAAAGGGACCATAATTTGCATAATTAAGACATTAATTAATTAGTTTATTATAATTTTAATATTAGGCTGTTTAGCAGTATGTTGTCAGTGTCTTCGTCAGGCGCGTGCTTAGTGCACAGCGCGCATGCGCGAGTGCTGCGCGCGGATTGGCGTGGAGAAATTATATCTGCCGCCATTTTTCACTGATATTGTTGATTTAGACTTTGTTATTTCATTACTTTAAAAATTACTAGTTCAAGTAATAAAGAAATGTAGTGTCCGTCGCTGGAAATACTAAAATATGTTCGGACAATGTTCGGACAGTTATATCAGTAAGAAATCCAAGGTGTTAATTACCAAAATGATAAAGTAAAGTTCTAAAGCAGCTCCAGGTAAGCAATGTCTGGTAACAAAGGTAAACTAAAGTTCTTAAAGTCCTTTTATTAACTAAATTTTATTTATCTTTCCTCGCAAATGTGTTGAAAAACGTCGTATGCGACGCGTGTGCTTTGGTAATTACACATCTCGGCTCTCTTACCCGCGCTCGCTACCGCTCGCGCGTACAATACGCCTCGTGTGTAATTACCAACATAGCACACTTGTATCATAATGTACTATTATTGAATCAGGCATTACTTTGCGGAAGTCCATTTCAATGAACAAAAAATATTTAACTTGCTACTCCGCTACTCAAGCGTATTGAGTAGCGGAGTAGCAGGGTAAAAATTTTTTGTTCAAGTTTGATTAAATCGAAATGGGAAAAACATTGAGGCTCTCTAATCAAAATCAATCACCGAACTTGACCGATAGGCAGCAAAAATATCGTCTCAATAACAAGTATGTGAATAAAAACTGTCTAAGTAAGAACTATCTCTCTTAAATTTCTAAATGACACTGAAAATTGATTTATTTAATTGAATCAGGCGTTACTTTGCATAGATCCATTTCAATAAACAAAAAATATTTACATTGCTACTCCGCTACTCACGTGCAAGATAACCAAGCATGCTTGCTTGAAAAACATAGGTATATATTTCGCACAGGCTTGGTTATCTTGCTACGTGAGTAGCGGAGTAGCAAGGTAAATATTTTTTGTTCACTGAAAATTATATATACATAAAAAAATTACAACACAGAAAAATCCGAAAGTAAGCACCTATCGTTTGAAATCGGACAAAATGTTAAAATTCACAAAGTCTTCTTGCGCTCTGAAATTGTTGAACTATAAGTGTTGGTTAGCGCAAGCATTTTCATTACAGGAATTCCACTGAAATCTGACCGAACTATTAAGCATCCAAGCGTTGTACTTAGTTTGACGGGATATTATTTCATACATGCGTAGGTACTTTAATATTCTCTTCTTGTGATGACTGTTGACCCCAGGTAGGGTTCCTGCCACATTACCGACACCTGTTCGTTACCCGCAGCAATAGAAAAAGCCCTCTCGTCGTAATCTCGATCGGCGAGTTTTCACCTCTGTTTTATTCTTCCAATAAATACTTTTCGCCCAAAACGACAAGACGATATTGCTGAATGTACGCAAGCTGTTATTGAAAAAGGGTAACGGTAATATCTAAAACCAATGCTAGAACTTACTAGTAAATAAATATGTGTGCTGGCGTCTGCATACGACATTCGGATTCTAAATCGGTGTTTTAACTGAGGAATTTAAAACGCGTTGGAAGTACGCGAAGGATGAACGCGCGGCACACGGCGCCGGCAGCTCTCGGCGCTAAATCTCGTAGAGTACATTAAACGTTTTCCGATATCGAAAGCACAAGCTCTCGCCGCGGCTGCGGTCCAGTTGAATAACAAAGAACTGCGTGGCACGGGTATTGAAGCACTAATGGACTGTGGGATTTATGAAGCTTTCTCGAAGCTTTGTCACAATGCCCTTGTGTACTCACATATTTATAAACGGCCATCGAATAATTTTGTATCGTTGAATGAGTGTTGGCAGAATATGGAGCTTATACGATTGCGACGTCGAGGCTTAATTCCACATTATCAATCATCAAATGTTTGGTCGTATACAGCGCTTAGTCATAATATAAAACACATAACAGCACAATGCTTTAAACAAGTTTACCTTAAATTAATAAGTTAAGTGCTGCTAGGCTGCAGTGTTGTAAATTGCTTACTTTTTGCTTATTTAATGTTCGTCGAATTTTCATAAATTTATGTATTCACCGGGCGCTCACTGCTGGCAAATTTCCACATTACGATTCTCGTTCAACGGATGCCCGTTAAATATGCTTCAATATCACTTTGTGGAAACGTAAATAAAATACATTCTTATTAACATTTTTTCTGGACAGTCAGACTCATATAGTATGAAACATCAAGTGACCAAAAAGTTCGGTACGCCATATCTGTATCTGTACCGAACTATTTAGCCGACTTGGACGCTTCAAACTATATGACGCTGACTGTACATACGCAACATGCGTTAAAAAATTGAATCCATACAAAGTATGTTTTACTGTTATTTGAAAATATTGTAATGAAGTAGTGGTAAAAAAAAACAAAATTCACGAAAGGGCGCTGTACACATTTAAACTTAAATCAAACAAGGTAACATTTTGTTGCGGTTATAAATAAATAGGGGTAATTTTCAGCGAGTTTCTACTTCGTTGCGCGCAAATGCGCCATGAATTGTATTGAAACGAGATTCGGATGCAAATGGGAGGAGACGGGCTGGCGTTACTAGAGCTTTAGCTTTTAGGTAAGTGTATGGCCATCAGACAGGTGTATTGTACGGCTATACGGCTTATGATCAAATAATGCACAGTCGCTTGTTCGCTTTTGAACGAGATGAGGAGTGATTGTAGTTTAGTGCAAGCGATGTTCTGCATAAAAATGTACTCAAATCACCGTGTACAGCAGTAATTATAGGAATATTGGTTCATATAGGAACAGTTCAAATTAAGTCTGGGTATATGTCGGTTAGCGATCGCTATACATCTCGCGTGACTTTAGCCGAGCTAAGTCAGCGTGATCGGTTTCGGTCTGCAGCGGGGCGGCGCGGCGCGAGCTCTGATGCCGCGCTATATGGCCCGTGAATAATCCTCCCGTAATACCCGACTTAATGGGTTGGAATTTAACAATTAGTTGTTTTCTTTCTGCCTCGTCAATGATGAAGCTTTGCCTGGATACCACAGAACGGCGAGGGTTTTTGTTTACGGTTTGCGCTCATCGTGATTTGATATTTTAGTTTTGAACATTTTTTATTATAATATAAATTATTGCACTTATGGCATATAAGTACGGGTAGCAAATCATACACATATTGTATCTGTAATTTGATTATCATATTTAGTACTGTTAAACAAGAACATTAAGTAAACAAACAACGACACCTACGCCGTATTAAATTAATCGTATCTTATCCGCTTAACAATTCGTATCCAATAACTTTCCCCGTATCTCGCGCCCTAGGCGCTCTTCAGCATAATTAGTAGACATAACTTGTAATCAAATGTTCATATTCGCCCAAAACCGCTGCGACATTTTGTTGTCGTTTTTCATGAGCAGCACTTACTTTTAGTGCTTACATTAATTCTGCTGATAAACCAGTCACCCTTTGTTCGTCAACAATAATGCGACGACTGCTTGGCATTTTAATCAAGGCTGACGAATTTTTAACGTCGCGCAGGCAGGTAGCTCGTGGAGTAGGAGTAGACCGGCGCGGCGGTATCGGGCCGCCATCGGGCTTGGCGTCCCCGTCGCTCGCCGCGGCCGCCTGCCTAGGGTCGCCCACTTTACTTCCCGGCTTGCCGCGTTGTTCTTATCTTTGAGTAATTACCTTGTTGTTTTGTGTTTGTTATTTCCAGAGAAGCAAACCACTTGCCCTTTTATTTTTATATGTGGTAAACGTGTAAACCGGCTTCCTCACTCCCCTTTTTTACGAATTCTTTTGTTGCGATCGTATACCTACGTATTTTCACAAAATGTGTGGTGTGTTTCTGTAAGTTATGATTCGCCTACGAATGCTTTCCGTTTTCCGTTTCAAAATGGCATACATTGCCCGCGCTCAATTTTGTTTTTGATCGTAATGGAGAAAGTTTCTCACAGTCTTTATTTTCAGTCGCGTGGTAACCCATAAAAAAGTTTATAGAGGGAAAAGAGAATAGGAATCGTTTGCCAAACTTTCCAAGGCGCCGCAATAATTCAGTATATAATTAATTCATGTGCCTCGTAACGACACTAGCGCTCAAAAGAAACAGTTTCCGTTAGCGTGTCGAAAATTTATTATATCATAAAAGTGTTGATTGGGAGTAACACGTGTTACGGCTTTAAATGAAAAATTCCTCTCGGTGCGCTGTGATGAGGACGTAAAGTGGCATAATTTTCTTGCGGATGTGTCATTCGAGTGGCGCTCGTTGCTGCAGCTTATATGCACCTGCGGATATTACGTTCAGCGTAAATCAAATTTCTTATTTTGCCTTGGCACTTGTTACTACCTCGTCTCGGTGTTTAAGGCGAGCGTATACTGTAGCACGTGCACACACGTCTATACGAACACGAATTGACTTTATTATAGCGCTTTTACTAAGCTGTTAAAGTACCGTAACTTGAACATTTCCTGTCAAATGACAGTTTTAGATGATTCATGAATTTAAACTTTACACGTTTTTCTACGGGATACATTTTTTAAATTAAACTTTATGATTTTTCTTAAAAGTCTTATGCTGAAATTGTTTTAATTCTTACCCTACTTGTACCTAATCCAAATTATTTCAAACATTCCTTAAGACTTTCTTGAAGAGTCTTTCTATTCAAAAACACTTTTAGATCACTGTAGCAAATCGGCAACGTCAGTTTGCTATAGTTAGTAGAATAATTAAAAGTAGGCATTGAAACAATTTGACTACACCTTAACATTATATCTTTTGTTATTTATGGGGCCACGATTTTTCGACCAGTGCTGCAGTTACTTTACTATGTTCTTCATTGAATACCTCAATTATATTAGCATTGACACGTTATGGAGGTCGCAGGGTGATCGAATCATGAATTACGGAATGTAATGGCCACCTATGAGCCAATACAATTAATATTTAATGTTACCATTCGGTGCTAAATTACTCCGTGTCTGCGGTCAGGCTTGCACAGAATTACCTAGTGTGCTATACGTGAAGGGCTGTCATGTGCTTTGTCATCTGGCTCACGAACGACGATGTTATGATGTTATTTATCGTACAATTTGTTAATATGCAGGATATGGTAGATAGTGTTAGGTTATAATTAGGTCGGTGGGACGTTTTCTGACCCATTGATAGATTTGTAAGCTTTTGTAGGTGCGTGAGGGTTGTTTTTAGAATATTTAGCTGACAAAGGATTTTGTTCTTCAGTATAATGGCTTAAAATTATAAAAAATAGCTTGTCTATTTTAAGACCGTAAGTAAGTAAGTAAATGCTTTATTGTACAAATATAAAGAAACAGATACAATTCACAAAAAAATAAAAATAACATTAATACATGCACAAAGGCGAACTTATCCCTATAAGGGATCTCTACCAGTTAACCTTTGAGTAGATGAGAGGAGCATTAAACGAGGACCGTCTTGCTAAACTCAAATTAAATAAATTTCATTTCAATATTTAACATTTATTACATTTTAAGCTTAAGATTTTGCAATATTTCTTTTCTACTCCAGTACCTACTTTTATTTGACAGAATAAGGTTCACCAACACAAATATATTGATAGGTACACAGAATAATACTGGGGACAAGTCTATGCTCTATGGTCTATGGCCAGCAACCTGCACTTTAATACATTAAAGTATCGTCATGTGGTGCTTTAAAGTTACATTAAAGTGCAGGGGCAGTTGTTATTTGTCCGTTTGGTGGCTCTGATCACGAATTTGTGATAATTTTTTTATCCAAGATGGCGAATGACATTTTGACTCAAAAATGTAGATGGATGTCAATGTTGGATAATTTGCTGGTTCTGAGCATGAATTTAGCATGTTTTTTTGATCCAAGATGGCGGATGACATTTTGACACATTTTTATTTTTTACACAAACTTGTTGATGGGCATCGTTTACGGGAAATTTGTTCGGTGTGAGCACTAATTTGGCGTAATTTTTTGGATCCAAGCTGGCGGATGACATTTTGACACTTGACACAAAAATGGTGATCTGGTATAATTTTCGGATAATTTGGTGGCTCTGAGCCCGAATTTGGTATTATTTATGTTTTATTGAACAGTACATAGGCCCAGGTCCAACGGTAAACACCTTGCAACTGCTGATGATGACGATGATGATGATAATTTTAAAGAAGTCGTAGAAAAAGTATTGTATGCAACGTTTGTTTGAGTAAGTCAAAAAATGCTCGTGGCATCTTTTACCCCCACCACTCGCCTTTTTTGACCCCTTTTATACAAATGTTGCATAAATAGTACATTACTGCAGAGGCCGTGAAGTAAGGGATTGCTGGACGAGTTTGGGGTAGGTGGCCGAGTCGAAGACGAGGCCAGATAGAACGAGTCCTGCAATCCCTGTTCCGGCCAAAGCTTGTATAGTGCTTTTCTCAAACAATGTGAGGAAATATTAAAATTAAAATAACTACTAGACAATCAAGTAAATCTCTTTACTTTTTTCCGGTAGCATATTTTGCATAGCTAAATTTGCCTCCTCTTTTAAATGAGGCGGAGTACAGTTCATAAGTTCCCCGTCACTTTCATCACTAGAAGTCATTTTTATTTCTGTTAAATTATAATAACAATCACTACGAAATACGCATAAGCAGAAAAAAAGATTTTCGATTTGCCACCTTTTTTATTTTTTAAATGTACTAATTTGATCCAGCTATTTGAGCACCATGTTTAACCGCACATAAATATAGTACCATAGATTATTTTTTTTATGTCGCAATTATGCTTAGGTACAGATTGTGGTGGTGGTTGGCTGTATGTAATTTTTTCCTTTGCCAATTTAATTTTAGTATAGAAATTTAAAAAATTAGAGCAGCGGACAAAAATGGATTTTCATACTAACTTTTGTGGCCTAAGCCAAGAAGTAATGTAGGGAGCCATAAGCGAGAAACTTCATGTCCTCATATCGGGACATTAACGCATACATTTCCGAGCATGTTTGAGAAAATACTATTAGGTACCTCACACTACGGGGAAGACGACAAAAATCGTCCCCACTTTCCATGAATGAATTAAATATTTATTCATTGTAACAAAAATGATGTTATCTGTAGTTATTCTAGTAACAGAAAAAGAAAAGAAAGTTCCATAAAAGAGAAGTATGTTAAAAACGTATTTTTTTGTATTCTATCATTTTGACGATGAAACTGCAAGAGTTTTGTTTTTGCCATTCTGATTAGAGACCTTAAAAAAGGAATGTTGAAGTCTTTACAGCACGGCGATTAATAAGCAATTCAATATATTAATTTCTGAAAAATTAAAGTATGTAGTTATTCAAAAAACAGCCTTGTAGCGTCTGGCCCCATTATTGGCAATAAGGCCACGATTCCACTTAGCTCGACGGACCAATGTCTAGCTAATAAAGCGGAAATTCCCCATAATTATGTCCATTCATTGAAAATATGTTTGTTTTGTATTTATCTCTTTTCTCTAGATAGTATGAGAGCGAAAATCATTCATCAGCCCCTCGCAAATTAATTGCGGAATGACAGAGCACAACGCTCGGTTCTCTTAATGCTCGCTCACAAAGCGAAACGGCTTGGGCGGCACCGTAGCGGCAGCGGCGCGGTACGCAGCGGCGGCGGTGATTATGATAATGACGCGGTGGCCGCGCTTTTTGCGCCGCTCGTCCTATATTACGGAACTCGACACCATTTCTGATTTCGCCCGCCGCCCGGCAGCGCCCGGCACCGCCGAACGCCTCGCTCGCCTTTCGCTGCTCGCCTTAACCACTCTCAGATGCTTATAAAATATGCAAGTCGCCATAATCCACGCCCTAAACGTCTTCTCCGACGCCTTAATTATTCATTCGGGTGGTTTGATGTTTTAGAAAATTGTCGCGGTGCTGAAGACGAGCGATGCTTTATAATTCAGAAGTCAAATGCTGTAGTGGCAGCTGCCGCCAGATTGATAGTATTGGTACTTTCGTTCTTGCCCCTAATTTCACTGGTTAATTAAATTCTCGGCCATAACTTAGGATTACTCTGCCGGCGTCTCACAGTTCATAAACTAATTTGGTAATATATTTTCAAGGCTTAAAGCTAATAATAATAATTGTTTCAGGACTCTGAAGGTGACACACCTCTTCATGATGCTATATCCAAGAAACGAGATGATATGTTGACGCTGTTGCTGGAGAATGGTGCTGACATGACTCTGACCAACAACAACGGTTTCAACGCCCTTCACCACGCCGCACTTCGAGGCAATCCCAGGTACCGTACTCGAGTAAACATGCTTGACACAAAAACTTCAATACGAATAACTTATATTTAATCACCGTTTAGCGATCCCAATCGGAAAAGTTATCTATTGTAGGGAGCGTACTTATCTACGGGTGGCTTTATAACTTGGGCTTTATCTCAAATAAACATAACATCGCTTGTTGTCCGGCGCTGTCCCCGGGAGAATGGGTAGTTATGAGCGAGCCTGCCGCACAATAAAGTGCTTAACGGGTCTAATACCGCGCTCGGAGAGTGTGGTCTGCGCCTTATGTGACGTCTTTATTGCTGTACAGCATATGCGTAGTCACCGACGACTAAATTAGTCACATGAGCTGCCAACGTTACTTGGTTGCTGAAGAGAGGGGGAACGCACAATATATATACTGTTTCAACTTTTATCATTTTTCCCTTACTGCATTATGTACGCCGTTCTAACTAAACTATAAACGACTTTTAGACACTTTACTCTGGGGTAGCTAGCTAGAGGTGCAAATGGAACTGAAACGCGAGCCAATAGCTTTTAACTTCTGAAGTTTTAATTCTCAGCATAATGGATTGCTCAAAGCCAAGAGCAAATGGCATATAAAGTAGTACTCGCATATGGCGTGTTGTGTTTCTATAGATGATAAAAGTATATGCATGTATGTGTTAACTGCGTTTCCCATATATACCCTATAATTATAATACGAATTTGTAATCTTTTATTCAAAAAACATACAAAAATTAAAAAAATATTTTAGCAAATTGACCGCCAAGGGCTCTTTTACATGTCTTTTTTGAAACTACCAGCGCATTCGGAAAGACCATCATTGCCAATAAGAATGCGCCGCAAGAAACTTGGCAGAAAGTCACTTTTTCAAAATAAAATACATTAAGCTACAACAATACCTACTTAAATTCTACTTAAATTAAATACAGGTCCCCAAGCCTTCAATTATTATTTAAGTCTATAGTAGAGATGTATAAAGTCTCTACTAGTCTCTATTGAATACAGGAACCAGATATCTATTTTATTTTGCTCGTGTACGCCTGCTGTGCTATTAATGTTTCAAACTGTCCATCCTAACCACAGCTGTAGGCACAATGACAGGTTTTATCTACCGTCCAAATAGGCAACTGAACGGCCTCGTGCTATATGAAAGTAATCGAAAAGGTGTACGTTTCAAAAATGGATTGGTGAGCGCAAGAATAATGAATCTCCGCTGGTGAATCGTGCGTGAAGCGGTTTATTTGCGGAGGGTCGGTCGGAGACGGAGGCGGAGGCGCCGGAGCCGCCGGAGCCGTGGGCCTCGGCTCGGCCGCGCACCGGCCGCCCACATTTATTCAAGTCACGCGACGCGTCCCAGGGAAATAATACGAAATGTGGCTACGTGACCGGTTCATTATGCGGCGGCGCAGAGCGGGCCGAGCGGTCACCTCCGCCGCCGTCGGCTACTTTTTCATGTGTCCGTCCGAGCCGCATATTACAAACAGCCGAACGTGCCTTGGCATTCGAACCTCACTGGATTCCTTTTTAAATCACTATTAGTTCATGCTCTTGGGCCCTGTACGGATTTATTCAACCGCTTGGAAACTACTTAAGAATATCTTTGCCCAGAAAGTGATTCGCGGAATGCTTATTTTATGAGCGAAGAGTTTTATTTAAGAGAGTTAAATTTTTTGCTTTGAAAAGTTTTGGTTTCTTTGATGCAACTGCAGACAAAAGTATATCTCTTAGACAAATTAATATAAAAGTTGCGATAAACTCGTTTAAATTCTAAGATTGTTGTTTAACGGTAATCGAATTTAAGATTGCCGTAAAACGTTCCAGATTTTATCGCGGAATGAGAGGTCGCTCGCGACTTTTCCCATTCGACAAAAACGTTCGTTTCCCCCTTGAGATGTAAAATCGTTTTATTTTATTACTTCCGCAGTATATCGTTATGTCAGGAGCGCCCATCCTCTTCGGTTCGGAAAGTTCTTATAGTATAAAAAGTCGGAGGAATTTAATCCGTCGACTTCGGAATCTTCCTATTACAAAAACTTTGTTATAGCAAGTAAAATATCGCAAGGCCTTACTGTTTTAGTAAGTTATTTTATCTATCGAGTTTGCTATTGATGCTTGAGCTTAACGTCTTGTGCTAATGAAATTAAACAAGGGATAAAGCAGAGGAGACAGCCGCGGGGCGCGGGCGGGCACCCGGCACGGAGGCTCCGTCATTACGTCTGATTAGAAACAGTTATCTCGCGCGGTTATCGTTACAGCTCCCCTAACGAGCCCTTGTAAAACTTCTATGGCAATTTCGCGATACATTACCGGAATACGATAAGCTTCCGGTTAAGTATCCTCGTAAATTAGCTTCGTATCTTACCATACGAAAACGCTCCATTGATTGCGAAAACTTTCGATCCTTTATTAACTTCGAGTGAGATGTCAACCAAGTGCAGCCACGCATTCTAGTTATATTCCAGAGCTTATTTTTTCTGGCGTATTTTAAACTAGCTTTAGCCCGCGACTTCGTACGCGTAGACAATAACTCAAGTAATACAAATACTGGTTTTTCATATAAGACGGCGATGTTGCTAGCTTTTATCCCTGGAAAGTGCAAAGTTCCCGCGTGATAGAAATAACTCTTTAAATCGATTTAAAAAAAACACTGATAGAAAGCTACAGTTTTTGATTGATACTTTTTCCTTGAGAAAATCCAAATTTCCCGAGGGATAGAAATAAGTGAATCCTATAGTTAGACCGATTAAAAAAATCTTTCACTAATAGAAAGCTACACTGTTTTTGATTGACAGACTACTTTTATCCTGAGAAAGTGTAAAGTTCCCGCGGGATAGAAATAACTGTTTTGACCTATTTTTAAAATTCTTAAATGTCAATCAGAATCAGTGTAGCTTTCTATTACTGTTTTTTTTTAATAAACAGCCCCGAAGTTGGATGCACTTATTTCTGTAACACATTTTTTAATGTAACAATGATCTACAGGTGTGCTAAATTTGAAGAGTCTAGTTATTACAGTTACTGAGAAATATATAAATCTCATTTATTCCCTATCCCGTGGAAATAAAAAAAAATCCTTCTTAGTATTCTTTTGGGATACTCAAGATATACGTCTGCCAAATTTCAAGTTCCTAGGTTTAGGCTGTGCGTTGTCAGTCAGTCACTCTGAATCGAACATATAAATCCTATTTTTTCCTTATCCCGTGGGAATATTGAAAAATCCTGAAATAAGTTTTTTAGTGTTACAATCATCTACATGTGTGCCGAATTTGAAGAGTCTAGTTATTACAGTTACTGAGAAATATATGAACCTCATTTATTACCCCTATCCCGTGGGAATTTCAAAAAATCCCTTCTTAGTGCTCCTCTGAAATATTCAAGATATACGTCTGGCAAATTTCAAGTTCCTAGGTCCAGTGGTGTGGGCTGTGTGTTGTCTGTAAGTCAGTCAGTCAGCCAGTCACGGTAATGTTTTTAGGTATAGATAACATACAAATATATTTTTTTACAAAAAAATTAATATTTATTTATTTAAGAACCTCCATTTGTTTTGTTTTCGCCTCTATGCCATCAGTTTGTATATTTGTTCGTTTAAGTAGTTGCTGGAGTAAAGCGTCGCTACGAGCCGTTCGTAGCTCTGCTACGAATACGGCGTAGCAGCATCGTACATGTGTTTTGAATAATTTGGTTACAAAAATATGATACAATTTTACTTCGCCATGTTTCTATACCCTGAATGTGTTGCTTACATCCACGCCTGGGTGACGACCCCGCGGTACACTTGCATAGACACATGCATCATGTGACATTCCCAGACTCCCAGACACAAAAAAACGGGGATGATCATGTGAAATACTAACTGTCGTTTTGCTTGTAACTGCTACTTCTTATAAATATTTTTTCTTTTACAACATGTAAAACAAATCAAGTCGCCACTTAGTCAGTATTTGCGTGTGCATTATTTAACTCATAAAAAACTTTGAAAGTTATTTTTTAAACCATGCAATTAATGGAAGAACTGATATTAATTATTTGCAGGGGTTTTGTTTGCGTAGCGTTCCTTTGAATTTTGTCGTGATTAATCTGTTGCGGAATCCGGCGATGATCGGCAGGCTGAGCAGCTGCGCTCGTCGCGGGCGCCGCCAGATAAGGCGGGCATTCGCGATCCACATTAATCGTGAGCTTAAATATTTTAACGCGTCGTAACATTGATTTATTCGGAGCGTAATCTCGACTCGCGGCTTGTTTGTTCTACGGCTCGAGACGTATAGGTGAGATTAGGCAGCGGCGGCACTCGCGCCTCGCACCCCGCAGACCGGGCCGCACGCATTACTCTTTCCTTTACCGACATCATACTTACAGTTATTAATTGATGCCGTTTTGTTTCCGCTTCACGAACAATCGATTTTTATCTATCTACCTGCAATGCAACCCCCGAGTTACTAACGCCCTATAAGCCTCTGACTTTATTCGACGAATACCTATGTGGAATGCTAGAACGAACGGAGCGTTCAGAGAAGATTTATATGGTCATTGTGCAGCGTTAATTGCAGCGAATGGAGCGAAGTACGATGGTATCGCACCGTCCGGACGACAAATGTTATTCCCCGCACTGACTGTTACGGCGGCGGTGCTAAATACTCGTTGGGAGACCTGCATGCCGCGCTGTCATATGGATAACCAAACAAAAGTGTAGTGTGTGTAGTGTGTTTATACGTAACATTTCGTAATGCTAATTATCTCATACGCCGTAGCGTAAAGAAACATTTGTAATGAATCGTTTTGATAATCTCAACGACCTGAGTACGGGTATGGTACTAAAATTGATAAATCCCCTTTACGTTGGTGTGGGCCGTGTTTCGCGAAAATGAATGACCTGCTATAAAAAGGGTTTACTGTATGCAATGTGTGGAAACAGGTAGCTGTACGGTGGAGCACACGAATGGCTTATTTAACTGATTGGAAATACTGACATTGAAAGCCTATTGGCATAGATACTGGTATGAACGTCGTCCGTCACAGTAGTGGCCGGAGCATAGCACATTTCTGTATGGCAGATTTATGGGAATCGCCCGGTGGAGAGGAATGGGGGAAAGGGGGCACCAGAATCCGCGCGGGGGGCGGGAGGGTGTGTTATTGTGCGACGTTTGATTTACGCACGTAACGCTATCACCCTTTTGTTAGGCCGGATACCGACTGCTGTGCCAGTTCCGTTGGCCCGAATGCACTGTCTCTTTGCTGCTTGTGTTGCCTGCACGGTTTCGTGCACGCGATGGGTTTGTTACTAAAAAATACATTGTAAGATATCTGAAAATAAGTCTTGAGTTGTGATACCGGTTTTAGTTATTTTTGACCTGTTTATTTATTTATTTAGACATGCCAACAGTACATAAGTAAACATTAATATTAACAAAATTACAAGTTACAATCCATGTTCATGCACCAATAACAGGCATGCGACAGTAACAAATAAGTAAGTATACGATGTAAGTAATAGGTATCCGGTGGAATACGCAATTACCCAAAATAATTACCATGTTTTCTTAATTTTGTTACTTCTAACGTACTTTTAACTCTTGATAATGTTGCTCTTTAAATATGCAACGTTGTCTAGGCTCCACTATATCTAGGCTAAAAAAAATTACAATGTTATTTTAAAGAAGGTAAGCAAAACAGTGATTGACGCTAAATTTATATTGTTGTTGTCAAACAGCTTCTTTTGTTTACTTATTACATAGATCAACGTAAAACAGCACAGTAACCGTTTATTGCAGTCGATAAAAATGAAATCGTTATTCAAGTCAGTTTTTGGTTGTGTTCGCCATGAATGATAGTAGGTAGAAATACTACAATGCATGATAGAGAAACGCTTGTTGATTGCGTGCTGGCCGAGGCAGCAGGTCGCGGGGGCGGGGGCGGGCGCGGGCGCGGGCGCGAGCGCGGATGCTCGTTACCCGCAATTAGCGGCTCTGCACATGCGGATAATCCGCCGCGCTCGCGCCGCCCGCACCGCACACGATTGCACTACAGATTCAGCGAATAAATTCATTTGTACGCAAATTGTATCGGCGCTTGCAATTAAAACTTTGTTGGCGCTCGAGCTAAGATAAATAACACTAATACATTCTGCTTATTGCGGGGAAGTTGCCGGATACAGAGGATATATTAATGTTGTTCCTAATTTGTTTGGGCATAATTGTTGCCTTTTCAACATTTACATAATCCCTTTATCCCATATCAAACATTTATTATTTGTCACGACCTTTAGGTTAATTTATAAATATGGTAGGTTTTCTCAGCAGCTCATTTTTTACTTCGCACTATCGCTGTGAAGTGATAAGTAATGCAGTCATTTAACCGCGACTAAGGATTTAGTATGTTCGTTAACTTGAGCTATGCCTCTTAATCGGACTTTACTAAACTGCAGTTAATAACGCTTATCACTTCCAGTGTAGCTCAGAGCTCACCATTTAAGCTAACTATTTATAGCTTGAACTTTGAGCGTTTAAACAAATTTTCAAACAATAATTAGTAGCATTTGTAAATATTTGAATTACTTAGATCTTTGGATTTTAAGTATTATATTACTCTTTCGTGTTTATATAAACAGTAAAATAAAAGTGCTCGAACTTAAGAGAATAGTCTTACTCGTGGCGTCATGAGAAATTCTTGTGACTGATATGCGGGCCTGAACTTTTTGTTAATGTTCACACGGCAGCGTAAGCAAATGCCATTAAGAAGTTGCGCTAACTGAGTGGCACTTTTAAAGTTTTGTGACAACTACCCACGGTATTTCAGTAGTTAAGTTTAGTTCGTGAATGCGGGTGTAGGACTATGGACCGAGCACGTAAATACGGGCACGTAGTGCGCCGTACAAATTGTAAGCGCGCCTCGTTGGCGGCTAGATACGTTAGTCGGGATGTTCCGGTTCTTTGTGTGCTCAGCCATTGTTCCACTCGCTAATGTTGTTAGTGCACTTTTTCAGCGACTACGCTAATTTAAATACCTCTCCTTCCTTTTGTGAAGAGACTCGTCTTCCGTTTTCCGCGAGTGGCGCTCCCTTTGCGTTTGAGACGTCCGCGTCGGGAGACTGCATTTAAATGAGACACTTAATCACCCGAGTTGGCCTCGCGTTCTGTAAAAGCGTCTCTTTTATTTAACAATTAATTATATGGTTACCTATTAATTTAAAACAAAATGGATTTTTACAATGCTTAATTACTAGCAGATGTAAATCTAAGTATAACTAACATTCTGAGATTAATTCATATTTAATTTACATATTTAAAACGAGACTTTGACGTTTTTTCCTGTACCTTCAAATAAAAAATTAAATAAAATTCTTTTCTTAAAATTTGGATTTTATAAACATGTATACACATATAGAGAGGTCGCTCTGAGCGTTTGATTTTAAATTGAATTTGTCAAAGTATTCTTGCTTGCTTGTGTCGTCGAGGCTTGCGCGCCTAGACCGCTAACACCCACTCCAATTGTGCAAATATGACTAGGGTAATAAACTCCGAGCGAACTCGGATTTGCCTGTTGGAGTTGTGTACGTGCATCCCCCCAGACCCGACGCGCCTTCCTCTCATGTCTCGCGTACATACTAAGTTTTCGTCTTAGAATCAGCATCCCTCCATATCTCTACCTTATATGCATATATTTGCATGTGATGATATTTCAGGATGAGTTCACCTTTTTTCGGTTTTGGCAATTATTTAATTCAGGAATATGTTGCTCAATGTGTTTCTTTATATCATTATATTAATATGTATAAAAATACACTGAAGTGGTGAACAATTTTGTATTTATTACCCTTGTTATAATTCGTGGTCGCCATTGTGATGGAACTGATGAATGTGATTTTTTTAAATCTCTGGTCTCTGTCTGATGCCGGTACTTTATCATACGTTAGGTATTAATTTCTATACTAAGCCGAGTGGATGATGGCGTCGACATGGCTCTCTCTAACATGGCGTGTGATGCATGGCGAGGCTTTGCAAAGCTCTTTTAATGAAATATTCGCTGCGGGACTGAAATATACACTATATTCAATCACAGGTAAAGCTGCCCGTTGACCGAACCACTTTGATGGATGATTTGACAATTAAATGATCAATATAGCTTCATTAGAGTTTATGGTCAAGAGGCATGACAGCCCATTTGTTCAGTGCACATCTTCCTTGCAAATTGTACCTAATCCGTAATCTTTTGCATCATTAAATAAATGTTTCAGGCGTACTCAGGTCGTAAGATTGATATACATCTTCTATTCCACTAGCTTTTCATATCTACGTGAGCATTAAATCCTTATGGGCTTTCTCCTAGAGCTAATGCTGGCCACTATTCATTCGCTGTGCATTGCTTACGATCTGATTTTTAATGGTTTTACGCTTGCATGAGACATTGTTTTTAAATTGCACTAGAATAAATTTCTATTTTTACCAGGGTTCGAACCTCGGCACTGGTAGACATTTGTGTTACACACAAACACACACACACACAAAACACGTCTATATCCCTTACGGGGTAGACAGAGCCTATAGTGACAAGACCTACAGGCCACGTTTAGAAAGATTCTGGGACTAGGTATAGATGTAAAATGGAATCAAAATTACGGGTTGCTAGCCGCATCGCCTATAACATGATTCCTATGATTTTCGCCCATTCCCTCGATGGGCTTTAACCATCTGCCCGGGAAGAGAAGCAACTGGTACATTCTACGTTTTTTCTTTGCTCCCAGACCAGCTTGGAAGTACAACATTTGTGTTAACAATTTGAATAATGTTTTATGTATTTTAGAATTTATAAATTTATGTTCATATGTACGTATATCGTTTGTCTAGGACAGCTTTGATTAGTTGAGGCCAGGTTAATAAACAAAAAAAAGGCGAATGCACTAATGTACGAAACAAAAAATGTACGAATAACTATCTGTTAAAAGTCTTTGTTCGGTGGGCATATTAAACAATCAGGATCAGTAATTGATAACTTTATTGATTACAAGCTCGGAGCTGTGAAAGATATAACGGGTCACGTAAATACCATAACTTTGTTGCTAACGTTATTACGTCAGACGTGAAAACAGTAACTGAGCAACGTGACCGCAATACCAACAATCAATCGGCTTTTGTTTTATTACTAGCAACGCTATAGATTCCCCTCAGAGCATTGATTTTCTTAACAAGATTCTATCTTGGGATATCATAGTGCAACAATAAATGTTAACGTATAATGCTAGTCGATTTACAGTCCTTGTCTTTCGGAATGTGGTGCTTTTCTTAACCACTTACTTGATTAAATTTTAAATAGTTTGTTTTTTTTTGGCTTTGCCGTGACGCACTTTTAATTTAGTATAGGCAATACATTTTCTTCGCTAGTTTACGGGCAACCTCTGATGGATCTACTGGTTGAATCGTGAAGCTTTTATTGTTCGTGAAGCTATTATGTCATGCGATGGTGGGCTTTGCCGCCCAGCACCTTTAGGATGCCTTCATGTAATCCGTGTAATAAGGGTCAGGCTACAAAAAGACTTACAATAGCCCTTGGCATGCAGAGCGGAGCATGACTCGGGCGTTATTTTACCATCAGTCAAGATGACAGTTGTATTTTTCGCGACCAACGGCCGACGCTCAGGCGCCGGCTCACTGTCGTTTATCATCGACTCCACCACCAGTGTCCTAGCCCCCGGTTATTTATGAATACAGGAATATAATAAATAAAGTCATTTATTTGAGTGCTTCCTCGTGCCTTTTCGCAATTAAAATGTTGCAAGTAATTCGGCTCACTGAAGTTAATTGGCGCACATTGTTGAGAGCTATCGTTAGTATCTTAGATGTAGTATCTGTCTACTATTCATAGCATTAGAGAAGAGGTTGCAGTCGGCGAGTGGCGTCAGCAGTACGTGCGTCCGTACAGTGCTGCGCCACACTCAGCTCGTGCCACGTTTATTATCGAGTGATTGCCTGCCTGCGTGATCTGACTTACAAAATATCCTCACAGGCGACAGGGACAAACTTAACTCAAGATAAAACTTTGTCGTTTTATTATTCTATCGATTTTTATTGATATACGACAGCTATTTAATCATATAATTTGCCTTGATCTTTGTTTGATTCTTAATAACCAAACTAACAGTATATGCTGAAACTCTTATGACGCTTCAAGATAATTCAATTTGGGACAATTTATGAGCACAACTGCTGAGACAGCAAAACATATAAATCTCTTTCGCTTCAAACAAGAAATAATGTCCTTGTTGTCATTCTTTTCCTAGTTTTGGAACGAGCGATGCGCATTGTATAGAATTTCGTGAAAAAACTATAAATGTTCTTTTATATAAAAATCGCAGGATAATTGTAATAAATAATCGAATGGTAGCATGGTGAGGATTTAAACGATATCGTCAGGTCTCATGGTTTACTTTTTTTTCTAAATACATTTCTGATGTGTCTGTTTGAGTACTTTGAAGATTATTTGTTATGCAATGTTTGATTTAAGTGCTTATTGTGTTGCTATCACAGGAGATAAACTATTTTAGATTAGATAAATCAGGATAAAAAAAAGTTTGACAGGAAGACTTCGTAGACGCGAGCGTTCATAGCGTTCGTCGACACTTTGACAGTTAGTAGGGGCAAGTCTGAAATATCGGCGTGCGCGGCTTAATCGCTCAGCGTGCGATATTGGCGTTACATCATGTTGTCAGCGGAGAGAAAAATTGCCGCCCTTTCTCACCCCGCACCCCTCGCCCCGCAGGCGCCCGCACGCCTCGCTCTCGCTCGCCGATGTCGACAGCACGTTTATATTACTTGGAGATTTATTGTAGTTTTACGAACGCACATTTGTCTGTATTTCATAGAAAAGTATCTTGTATAGGAGTAACTCAACCCATAACTCCCTAATTGACCTCCGTATCTCATATCAATATAGGCATTGACAGCCAGTCATATTATATGAAAAATCAATGCAAGGGTCAGGTTGTGTGTACATTCCGAGTTTAGAAAGTAAGAAATTGGAACGAGAGCGGGCATAATGCGCGCAGTCGTCAGCGCCCGGCCGGGCCCCTGTTTCCAGAGTCTGTAATGTAATTACACAGTTCGTTACTTTCCGAAAGAAAGAAAATGAGAGGAAAATACTAGCACGATGGGTGGCCGCAGGGCGTGCCACCGACTGTGGTGAATCCTTAGATAAAAATATTAACAACTGCTTTATTTATTTAAAACTAACTCATACCCGCAGCTTCGCCTCCATTCCATTTCCCAAAAAATACATTTTATACACGAGGTGTGTCTTGATAATTACGTAAGCGAAACAGCCAAATATATGGAACTGTTCTCAAATAGTGATCATTAATCGTCATACGCGGCAATTGTTTTTTTAGTTACATAGGGAAATAGATAGACAGCAAGTTATATAAACCGTTTATTTGCATAAAGAAATAATCGGATATGATTTTGTCCGTATTGAATTCTAATAAAACTTGAAGATAGTTTTGTTTAACTGCCTGACCACGGGCTAGCATGCATGAAGAGTGCTGGCTTCAATCGGGCGCTTACCTAACTGTCCGTGCAAATTTTAAAATTGAGATACCAATAAATAATAAGAAACACTCACCTTTTTAGCTTCTATTTAAACTGAAGAATCGTGTGAACAACCTACAATTATTGATACAATACAATACAATAACACCGCATATAACAACCAAAACAGAAAAAAGGTAGACAGAAGTAATAAGATAACAATAGGCGGCCTTATGGCTACAGAATGATCTCTACCAGGCAACCATAATGAACTGGAGAAAAGAACAGATCTGAGGAGGTGGTGCAATTTAGAATATATATTAATATACGTAAGTAGTGAAAATACATTACATATTATACATGTAACACACATCACTACATAGTATAGAGATAAAGCCTGCGAACACTTTTATAAACACGTCGCCTCAACTAAACATGATTGCATCGGAAATGTATATTTCAGTTAACTATTGGTTCATAGCAGAATTCCCACATGTATCTAAATTAAGAGGGATAAGGCTATTGTCGCGAACTCCTTACTTTTTGATACTTGAGGATTAACTCCGCCCTGAAAAGGGAAACAACTAGGTAGGTACTTTAAATCGTTTTTAACCGACTTGTAGGAAAAAAGAGGTGGTTCTCGTTTTAGTCTTGAAACCGATTTGAAAAGATATTTTTGGTTTGAAAGGGAGTACTTCCAATTTGGTCCCATTGTTACCAATAACAATTAGGCTATCTGCCTAAGTATAATTAGTACCCATTCGGTTTAGCACTAAAGAGGTGAGGCACCGACTTCAAACGGATCAGGATCAGTCTGGTGCAGCAAATTTGTATGGTAGTGTATTTAATATATATGTTTTAATTCTACAGATTTAGCTTAATTTTCACTTTTGGTGGTTATTTTGAGGGCAGTTTTTTTTTGCTAATGTCTTCTCGTACAGTTTTCGTATGCAACGGCGAAATCAATTTCGTATTTTGTACCTCTACTTTAATTAAATCGACTAGTTACTTAAAAACAATTGGACATGGAGAGTTTAGAGCGGTACATTTCGATATAGTGTACGTTACGGTTTCAAACATAAGGCTCGTCTGATCCATGTTTTTTGCGGTACTTAGGTACTTATAGAATAAATATTTAGATACGAAACAGTTACGACAGCCACGCCATAAGTATTATCAATCCCACCAGATGAGCTGTTGTGCGAGCAGTGAATGAAACACAAGTCACTTTAACTCTAGTCATGTGTTTTTTTTAATACCTTGCAAATATATTCGGAAGTGACTGTACACCGTGCTGACACACCGACAGCCGGTTCAAATCTAATTTGAAAGTTAAGGCTTTAGGTTGTTCTTCAGAGAGTTTATTTCTTTTCCCATCTTTTCCTCCCTTTTCTCCGTACACAGGAAGTTTGCTGATGAAAGAAAATCAAGCTGATCCCTGTACGGTTTCGAATACGTACAGATATGTCGTTAATTCTTACTTCCATGCTGGTCTGGGAGAAAAAAAAAACGTAGAATGTACCAGTTGCTTCTCTACCCGCGCAGATGGTAAAAGCCCATCGAGGTATTGGGCGAAAATCTTAGGAATCGTTTTATAGGCGATGAGGCTAGCAACCCATCACTATTTTGATTCCATTTTCTGCCTATACGCCCACAATCTTGCTAAACCTGGCCTGTAGGTACCTGTTACCTTAGGCTCTGTCTACCCCGTAAGAGATAAAGGCGTGATTTGTGTATGTGTATGTATGTCGTTAATTATCACTGATATGGAGCTTTATTAAAAAATTGATTTTGGGAAATGTGAATGTTTAATAGACAATGATGGCTTTGACTACGATCCGCTTTTCGCCGTTACAACAATCTATACTCCGCGTCCCAGTCATGTTGACGTAGTATAGAACGAGCACGAAATTCAAACAAAGCGTAAATTTTAGACGATTATGCTCTCATCCGTGCTACGTTCGGCACGTAGTAATTTTGAGTTAGTACTAAAGCATAAATTTCGATTGAATACGAATAGATGAGAACATTCCTACTATCGATTGCAACGATTGGATGGAGTCGAGCACAAGAGGCGCTCGAATATGGTATAGGTATCTGTAGTGGAGTGGGTAATTGTACTAGTAGATTGTCGTGGTCGAGTGTTCGGCATGGTCCACGTGGCACAAGATTGCGGAGGCGGTGTTTGCTCTTTGGCGAAGCCCGCAGCGGGCTTCCGGTTCAGCGAGCCGTGCGGCGGCCGCGCGGCCTCTCGGGTCGCGTCTCCGGCCAAATTGAAATATCCCTGCGTCCCTGCTGCCGTGACCTCCGACGCCGGCACACAACCGTACCACGATCTACAATTCACATTCATACTTAAAACAATACACATCGAAAAGTTGAATTTCCATTGGTATTGTCGAAAAGTCAAGTGTGCTTTTGTGATTGTGCTTTAGAGTTGGGTTCCGTGTAAAAAATTACAAAAGCTAAACTCTTGTAGTTTTGTGCCGTCGGTCCTTCTGTCCGTACGTGACAAGCATTTTACTAGAAAATTTCGAAGATAGGTCGGTGTTATTTATAAGCCATTACACATTTCTCGATGCAAAAAATAGAAGGAACACTATTATCTATATGCAAGCAAGAGAGAGAAAGGAAGAAGAAGTTTTGTCCTGTTTTAGATTTGAGACAAAGTTATTAAAAGCCACTTTAAATTTTGGACCGTGGCATCCAAAAATATGAGAAAAAATATAGCAATACAACGAAAATTTGTTCCAACAATGTAAATCCTATAATTTTAAAGGTATCGACAAAAACTACCCTTGTAACACAAAAGAGAGTATTCTCCATGATGTTTTATGATGATGCCTAGGCTTTTTTCTGTTTCAATGATTAATAGTGTGATCCTTGAATGCATGATTACCAAATCATTGCAACTTCATTTTAACTTCAATCCAACCCTTTTTTATGCATTTGAGTCGAACTTGACTTTTAAGTTTTTTTTTTTTCTATTATTTTACGTTATATAATTCCGTGCGTGTAGAATTATATCTATATTAGCCCAATCAAGAAACTATTGTGATTTTATTCCGTCGGTCTTAACAATTAGGTTAGAACTAATAACATTCATTCTGGGTGGCGGTTTGGATGATGTTGGTCACTTCTGCTTATACTTAATAGGCCTGTAATAAATTTTACGTCGCCCCGGGCCGTAAGTAGCAATTTACCGCCCGCTACGCGAGCGGAAATTTCCACTTGTCGGCCGGGGGAAGACGTAAAATTGTGTACACACATCGGCCGATGATAAAGAAAGCCTCAGGTCGCATGTTTTATCGCCTTTGCTTTTGGGTCGTGCGACAAATTCCTGCGATCTGAGACATTCTTTATTTCATCACCCTCGGAATGTAACGTACCTACTAGTGTCAAACGCGCGTTATACTAAATATAATTTAATTTACACAGCATAAGTGTTCTGGCCGTGAATCTTATTATGGTTGACATTTCGGTGCTATGTTATCCTAAAAAGTATACGTATTGGCATAGTTCTCGAACGATTCAATTTCCGCGCGCAGACAGGAGTGGAATTTACGTGCGCGCATTTACATACCCAACGAAATTATTTGCAAACCATACCTTCTCAAGCGATTTATTTCGTGATTCACACTTTAAGTTTTCAATTTGAAATAACATTATCGCCTCTTATAAATGTATCATGATGTACTTTTGAATTTGAACTTTTAAAATGTAGAGCATTGTTGCTTTAGTGTAACTTTATCATAATTATCACATAAATGTACTTCAGAGGTAGCTCGCTTTTATTTAGTTATTCGTGGGAGAATTAAAAATATTTTATGTTAAAGTAAACGAGGTCAAAAACGTGACATATATAAATTTCTAAATGTCAATGAAAATTAGAACACAGAAAAATCCGAAAAGTAAAGCTATGGCCGGGAATCGAACCCGGATCCTCGTCATTCCGTGATGCGTGCTATACCCTTACACCACTCATAGCAGGTATGAATTACACACACACACACACACACATACATATATATTTAAAAAGATCTATGTCGTGCCGCTGTTGTGCAAATCTAATTCAACCCTAGTGCAACGTAACGAGTTACGTTTGATGTGAAGTGTGCCAAAGACAAACCGCAATAAAAAAAGGTTGGATCTGACGCGTGCACACAATGTTGAAATCGATAACCTTTGTAGAGGTGGTTTCCTTACGAAGCCCCTTCGCAGGTAATCCTGCCCACTTGGAGTTATTGCCGCCGAGGGAAGGAAAGATTACCTCGCCGGGAGATAAGGAGGTCGACGGGGCTTCGAGTGCGATTGTCCCCGAGTCAGGCGTCGAATTGTGTCAAGTGAAGCGGCAAATTGAACGGCCGAGCCTTCTGCGCTATGCTCACTAATCGTCACATAAACTGTCACCGCCCTAGCGTTTAGTTACGCAACACAATTTCTTTCCTGACTACTGGTTGTCATTAAAACCAGCAGTTAATGAAAAAACAGAAGAATCAACAGTTGCTGCGAAGGAACATTTTCGTCTAATATCCTTTATCCAGCAATTCTTGCAAGTACCTATATTTATTTATTTCGGGATCTTAAAAACTGCTTAAAATGTTTTTTTTTTAATTTAACAAATAACAAACTATATTCGGTCGCTCAGGTATGAATATATAATTATCATTATTAGTAATTAGGTTTACAGAAAATGTATTCAATCAGTGATTTATTACAGATTCTGTGTCATTACTCTGCAGGTATACCTACATACGAAAAGTTTTACTAAATATCATTGTGATGGTTTGCTGTAACACACCCTTACCCAAGACCATAATGGTTTGTTTGCTCAGCTTCAACATTATAATTTAATGCTCACAATGCACCGCTGCCATAGTATTCTTCATTTCTGGGAGCAATTTCTTAGTAGATACATACATACATACACAAATCACGTCTTTATCCCTTATGGAGTAAACCAAGCCTAAGGTAACAAGACCTAAAGACCACGTTTAGCATGTTTTTTTTTTTTATATGAATAGGAAGGCAAACGAGCAAGTGGGTCACCTGATGGTAAGTGATCACCACTGCCCATAGACACCCGCAACCCCGGAGGGATTGCAGATGCGTTGCCAACCTAGAGAACTAAGATGAAATGCCTCTTGTGCCCGTAATTTCCCCGGCTGTCTTACTCTCCACACCGGAACACAGCGAGCGTATGGATGGAGAGGGGAATCAAAACAGTGATGAGTCGCTAGCCACATTGCCTATAACATGGTCTCTAAGATATTCATTCGCTCATTCCCTCGATAATTAGTAGATACATAATGTGAAAAATTCGCTAGTCGCTTCTTGATATATCTACAGTTAGCTAATGTACTTAAATAATGTGTACCTATTACTGCTATTACTTTCAAATCTGAAATTGGCATTGTTCATTTTTTTACTAGTTACTTCAAGCAACTAATTTGAATATTATGCTTTTACGTAACTTTGTTTATTAATAATAAATATTTTTTCGCTGTTTGATAATGAATTGTTAATTTTGGCACGATCCCAATCGCTGTCGTTCAGCAATAAAAAAATCAGTTTTGTCTATAGATACGTCAACGTCATAGATCAGTGAATGTGTGTCTGAAGTCAACGTCAACCTCAACCAACGTTCGTGTATTTGAATTCGTTCCGTCCGTTGGTGTTGTTATGGTTTTCCGTGCTATTTTTGCTTTTCTCGTTTGACCCCTCAGCATCTTTCCCGACTCCTACATACATTAAAGTGGTCTTCGCAGCAATACATCGTGTAAACATTGAAATATTCCACATTAGCTTGCGTACACCATTTCTTCCGCAAATCTTCTCTGATTTTCACAATGATTTGCTTGGTGTTCGAGTAATTGTTGCATCCCGGCATAAAACGTTTTTTTTAATATCCATTGTGTCATTCACAGTTTTATACTTTGAAATCGGATAAGATAAATCGGATAATTGATTGTTTTCCCCCAAATGGTTTTCAAATTATAGCATACTAAAAAAAATAACAATGTCAATTTGTGCACTTTTAGTCGTACTCATAATTCTAATTAGTGACGGGAAAAAAAGTACAACTTTATCAAATGCTGCAAAGCATTGTATAGAGACCATTTAATTAGGGCTTATTTATGTTAGAAGCGTATAAACCCCCCAGTAAATTAAAGTTATGAACAATTGAAGCTGCAAAGCCTTAATCCCTTAAAACAAGATTGTGTGGCTAACGATCCAAATAGTGATTAAAGCTTATAAATCCCTGACACTTTTATAGTCCGCAGCGCATATAATTTATGCCTCTGTGATTTATTATGATTAAACAAAATAACCATTTATGTAAATTATGTTACGGGCCGTGGTTACAGTCAACCAACATGCAGTAATCTGCGAGGCTGTTTTACAGAATGCAGCATATTATTTTTCTGTGGAATTATATAAACTGACCTTGAAAATATTACTTTTTATTGCAGAAATTCTCATATTGTTCATTATCAAAATTAAATACTTTTTTGGTAATTTAACAAACTACATACATACATAAATCACGTCTTTATCCCTTACGGAGTAGACAGGGCCTAAGATAACAAGACCCAAAGGCCACGTGTAGCATGATTGTGGGCGAATAGGTGCAAAGGGAAATGAAAATGGGTTGCTAGCCCCATCGCCTATAAAATGATTCCTAAGATTTTCGCCCATTCCCTCAATGGGCTTTTACAATCTGTGCGGGTAGAGAAGCAACTGGTACATTCTATATTTTTTCTTTTACTCCCAGACCAGCATGGAAGAAACAGCAATGGTAATTTAAGCAATAAGTTATACATGTAGCGGGTAGAATACTTTATCATACCGTTTCCAAATTATCTATGCATACAGATACTTGAAATTATTGGAGCGAGCAGATCAGACCGCAATCCCAGTTCGGATCGTTCCCGTAATGAACACTGAAATTCATAGCGGCAATGTGGAGTTGTGAGGTACGGAATTGTGAGTGACGCTAATGATAGCACGCTCAGCAGTACGACTGCGTCTTTCCAATTACGCGCGCTGACCGGGCGGCGGCGCGGCGGCTGGCGGGCCGGAGTCACGCTGCGTTTCGCTCGTTACCGTCACGTGCCGGCAACATCTGGAACTACCCGCCCGTGACTTCTTGCCTCCGACTCTAACAATTATCTCACATTTTCTTGAAAAACTCCTATCATATTGTGAAGAACTCGATACCTTTGCATGTGTCTGATGTCTTCAGTGTGTCTGATATCGGCAACTAACTTGCGTCGGTGTCTGAAGCATTTATTATCGATGTTTTACATTACGACTGAAATGAGGGACTTACTAAAGTGCATCATTGTTTATTTTTTCTATTTAATCATGACATGATTAAAATGTAGGCATAAAAACAAGTAGTTAACTCGCTAGCTAAATGTTAATCCCATAACTAATGATCATACTTACTCTTCATTTATATTAAAATATATAACGTTGAAAAAGTTTGTTATTCAGTGAATAAAATTAGGATTTTGAACAAAACACTCCACGTGGAATTTCGTGATAAGGTAGAAAGTTTCCCTTGCTCGCAAATTACACCCCGAATTTCAGTGATAGACAAACTTTGTTCAAATGAGATCACTTCAACGGTCTTTATAGCATTTCCCTATTTCATTTAGGTACCTACCTACTGAAAATTTGGACAACAGGCTTTTTAGAAGTGTGCCTATTTTAAAACCACACTAGCTTGATAGAATATAATATATTTGCTTATACGTATGTCCAGATCGTTTTAAGTATTTGATGCACACACATGTATTCATTTATTTTTACATAATTAGAAGCTTTAACACTCTTAAGGGCATGACAACGGAACAAAAAAATCGATAGGTACTTAAAATTCTCCATGGAAGCTGACCCGTTTACTTTATTCTTAACTATGGATATATTTTACTCGGGTAGGGCCAGGGCCGTCCACAATCTTATATAGTAAAATATCAAAATAGTAAGAAGCTGTTCGTTCCCCGGATAAAAATACAAAATTCACGATACTGACCGTGTACTTACTTTGTTCGCTTGCACCAGTGAACGGGGGTCTAGTATACAGTAATAGAGTTCTCTACCAATCGTTCAGCGTAATAGAAAGCTATCTAGCGGTTAGCACCAAGCCTCCACTACGCGAATGTAATGCACCCACTCGCAATCGCATCTGAAGCCAACTGGCTCCATTATGAGATTGCCCTTTGAGTGAAATTTGTTTTCATTCCTGTATAAAAGTTCATTTTTTCCACAGCGCTTACGAAGCGTGAAATGTCTGTAATGTAACACGTGTATTTCCAATGCTCTCCCTCTTTGGACTCCTATTTTATTGTTTTTCAAAAGTTTTATTTGGCCTCACTATGTTTGTTTATGGTTTTCTTTAAAACGAAAATCGAAATTCGGCATATATATATATATATATACAAGAATTGCTCGTTTATAGGTATTACATAGATTAGATACTTAGAGCTCCGATGATAATGAGATAATCAGCAATTGTGTTAAGAAATACGTTCTAAGCAAAAATGTGCTTATAACCGTAAACTTATAGCTATATATCTATAACCATTCGAGGTGCATGTATGAAATTTGGGGTTTTTGTCGATATCTGTGTTCCTGACAAATAGATTTTGAATCATTTAGGGGTCCTAAGTAGCTCGAAAAGTTTCGTGTGATAAAATGCAAGGCTGCTGAGTCGCCAGTTCTTTATCTTGGCTTGAACTTGGCTTGATACGCTGTTTTTGAATAATCAGGAGTACTGGTTCATATTCTGCATATTGCTATTTACTTCTTATTTTTTTCATCGGCTACATTTTTTTACATTGTTCGGTCCGTAACTATGTACCTATTAAACTTTAACTATTGTGGTGAATGTTGATTTAGCTTTAGTATCAATTTAATTAAACCCTATGATGCTTTTCTATTCTAAGCGCATACGTTCGTTAATGAGTTAGATATGAGCAAATCGCTGGCTGTAAAGCACGACACGTCCTATTGTTCTATAAAATCTGCTGGGAACACTATGCTTTTGTGCTAGAAGCGTTCGGTTAAGTCGTCAATCAGGTACATAATTGATGGTGTGACACTCGGTCGGCGTCACAGCCATTCAGCGCTGGCTAGCTGACGTGGCCGCCGCACTCCACCGTACGTGCCGATCACCACCACTCTCGCGCGATAATATCGCCTCCGTTTCACTGGTGATACGACCATATTAGCCTATCCTATCTGCTAGGTCTCTACATCGACATGTCATACAGCTTTCCCGAATTGACGTACGAATATCTCTTATTTTAAACATAGTGTTGGATACCATCGGTCATATATATTACAATTTTAGGTGAAATAAAAGCGTTTCGTCGATTCATTTTTGAGTAGAGTTCCCGCAGCCGTTCTGGCTAGAGAAATAAACATAGAAAAATGCGTTTTGCAAATATATGAGAACACGCAATACTAATCTGACGAGCAAAAATAACGAGTCTCTTTTCATCCAATTTTGTATGAAAAGTAACCTGTTATTTTTGTTCGTCGTTTTTGTTGTATATATGTATATGGCAATTGTCACATTTAGTTGGCTATGTGGAAAATATCGCTTAAACGAAACCTGTAGAGGCAAGTCATTTTAGTCCAATTACCGTAAATAATGAGTATACCCAACATTGAAATTATTCAAATTGAGAAAGTTAGTAGCAACAAAAACAACGCGTCGACCCTTGTATCGCAAGATATGTCCGGGGCGGTCCGTTAACGCGGCGCGACAATTATTTCCGTATAACATAATCCTGGTGTTGCGAGGTGGATATTCTCCCGGGACACGTGATTTGGTCCGGACGGCGGCTCCGGACACCTCACTGAGCGCTCGCCTCGTCACTCTGCTGCCGGAAAACTTGTATTAATGTAAATTGGAGTAATCTGCCCTTGCCCTTCCGTCGCGGGCCCGCTCCGCCGGCCTCCGCGTCGCCCGAAACAAAGCGCTCACGACCCTCCGCCTTAATCACTACTTGTTTTAACAAATTCTTAAAATAACCTTTGCGTCTAGCATGCCGTGTTTATTTTAACTGCAATTCATCGTTACGTTTGGGTCAGAATTATAATTCTTAAAAGAAAACGACAAATCATGTTGTAAACAGTAGGTTTTATTTAAAAAACAAAGTGTATAGGTACAGACACACTGTTTTTAACTGATCAATTATAAGTTTAATACGAATATTAATGTCATTCACGAAAATCTGATTCAATGTTTTCTTTTACAGGTACATGTTGCATGCAGTCTCTTAATATGCCTCATAGAAAACCTAAAGAGCAGAAATCAAAAGTTAAACGGTAGGTATACTTACAGTTGCAAACACAATTATGAAAATAATTTTCATTAAGACGTTTCTCAATATTAAATTATCATGAAGTCCCAGACTTGTAATTGAATTAACAGTGGAGAATAAAGCTATAGTTAACCGAGTGACTTCGGTTTATTATATTTAATTATTTCGCTGTAGGTATCAGACATTCATCGTGAGTAGACGGGGTCAGAATATAAATTTCAAAGTTATAAAATTGGCATTAGTTCGTGTCGCAATTCCTCAAGACACGCCTCCGCCGTTCGCATGAAAGTCGTAAAGAGAACGGGGACATTTGATTTTAAGCCTCGCGGACTATAAGTGTTATTTCTTGGAGAGAAGTATTATTCTGCGAGAGCAGCGCAGCTCCGCCATCTCGAATGCTCCATTTAGTTCCAAAGTTTTTCTCGTTTATCACCGTTGGGCTCTCAGAGGCGGAGATTTTTCCTTTAGATTTGTTGTCACGCCAGACCTTTTTAATGTACCTACCTTCCTTATCGAGCCGTGATTAAGAAGAAAGTTGTTTTGTTATTTACCTGAGTGAGTTCAGCGGCAATTGTTTACGCGTCGATAGTTTTATCTATTCGTTAAATCTTCGTTAAAACTTTGAATTGTTTTATTTATAAGTTTTAATTGTCTCCTAACAATGAAACAGTAACGTTAAATATGTTTTTCTGTTTAAAAAAGTGTAACACCATTACACTTTCTCATAATATGTCCACTCAGCAACTCACGTCCATAACTTTGAGTTGTAAAGCTCTAAGACGTAGACAGCGATAACAGAAAAGGGCAAATTAGAGCAGAGTCGGTGCATGGGCGAACAGGTGCGGGCGCCCGCGCTGGTAAGCTACAGGCTTCAGACACGCTCGCCCGGCTCACCGCGTGCTGAGCAAAGATAAAAGGATTAGCAAAAACCTTTCCTACTCTCCTTTGTATCACTACAATTATTATCAACTTGATTCAGCGCACCTTAGAATTCGCTACATCATTAACTGCGAACTCCTTGGAGGCATTAACGTTATTTCAAGCTTTACCTTCATATTGTACGTAATTGAGTATTGAAGGCTCCTTTAGCTACTGTAATAAAATGAAATAACGGTTTCCAGAATGCCATGCGTCATCAAAAAGTTTTTGTTATACCGAAACCTGCGCAAGTTTCATTTGTGAAATCGTTTCCCGTAAAATTTATCACCGTAGATTTTTTCCAAGGTAAATTTCCAATTTATCGAGGACGATTGCCAGCCGTGGATCGGATTTCAGCGCATCCTTGTTTGGCTTTAATTTATAGCGTCTTGAAATAGGCTCACTAATGGGATAACTTCGTTTACTTTGGCCCTCTTCACCTTGATCCAACGTACTTCAATAACAATATTTATTATACTTACTTTTTCGGTAAGAATTATTTTTGGATGTTGAACAAATTGAGACTGATGTCGGATATTATTTACTAAGGGAGGTTGAGAAATACTGTGTAACACGGGTCTGTTATTCCTAATATTTTAATTTAAATATTGAAATGTAGGCCACATAAATTATTCGATGTTCTATTAATGATTAAAGTGTACGTATAGGCACGACTTTACGAACTGTGCTCATACTAGGGTATTTATATATATTGTGTGTTAAGTATTCGATGTAGGTAAATTTATGCAAATGACGTGAAAAATGCGCTAATGTAACACACGATACCTAATAAATACAGTTGTTTACAGCGGGGTGTAATTGAAAAGTGTTGTCGTTATTGTTTGACGGTGTGTTGTCCTGATATAACGGGTGAGGTGAGATTGTTTCCCCTGACAACTCGGCGCGGCATAATGACGAGTCGCGCGCGGGGCCGACGCCCCAAGGCCTTCGCCCACAGATGAAAATGCCTCCACAACTTTTCTACTTAAACAGAAAAGTTAACGTGTAAACTCCGTTAACATCGTGATGGCTTAAGGGCTATTTTTATTGAATTACTAGGGCGATAGGCACCTAAGGGGTTTATTTACTTCACTAACAAATATTAAAAGATTTTAATTGTTATGTAACGAAGTGTGAGTGTAGAATGCCTTCATTATTTTCTTTACAAATTATGCTACCAGCTGTTTGTTTGCGTACAAATTTGTTTCTGAATATTTGAAAGAAATATAAGGCACTCTTATGTACAACTGAGTTTAATATACGTGTGCGAATTTATAATTACCTAACCGACCCCTTGTGGAATTCATTAAGTTAATAAAAACATTTACGTTTCCGTTAACGTTCTAGCTGGTGGTGAAATTTTCATAAAAATATAGTTAAGATGATTTGTGTTGTATAAAATGTCTGGTTTTCGGGCAAGTGGCGCTGTAAAAATGTCAGTAGCTCGGATGGGGAGGCTCGCGTAAACAGCTCGGTAAATCACGAGAAGTGTGCGCCGCAACGCGACTTGGACAATATTTGTGCCAATAAAATCCTCCCTAACAAAGCTGTTGTTGTCAACGGAAAGCCGCTTGACCTGTTTTTAGTCTGTCACGGATTTGCTGTCATCATGTTCGATCCCGATATACACAATTCCAAGTATTATTCCGTGTGCCAGCCAAAACTTACTAATCTGCTTCACATTATTTTACCACTTTTTCGACGTAATTAATACCTATGTACACACCCATGCCAAATTACAATTTATTTTTTAGTATTTACGTACTAAGAATCTCTGAGCTGACGATCAAACGGACATAGCGAAACTATAATCGTTCCTTGTTGACTACGGAACCCTAAAAATTTAATAACAAGGATATAAAATGAAATAGTATAATCACTCGCTTCTACTTGGCAACTTTTGTAACCAAATATGTAGTTTACGTCCGAGTGCGACTGCGTTGTTCTCATGGCATGTTGCAAAAATATAAATATCTAAGTTTTCTACGTTACTTAAGTGCTACGTGCTTCGTTGTAATTTATAAGTGCACATCCCGGTAGGTATCCGTTGGAAGGAGTGTGCGAGTTAAGAGATATCATTGTTCAGCGAAGTTGGTGAGTCTTGTATCTTAGTCGGAGAGTGCTGTGGGAGTTAGGGCTGGCTGGCTGCCGCTTTGCCGCCTCGCGACCCTCGGGCGGGTCCCGCGCGTGCTATTGCACTGTAACGACGCATTTGCATCTATGTTAATAACGCGCCCATTTATTATTCCCCTTGTCTAACATTATCCACAAATTCAGAGTTACTCAACTACATACTCTCATACCGAACCCACTTAACTCAATTATTCTAACTAGCTAGAGTTACTTCGACTAAAAAAAAAACGTCGAACATTTGTAATTTATACATAAATATAGATAATTATTAGCGTGAGTATTCTAAATAAATATTAATAACGTTGTTTATCCAAACTATCCGGCGTCCTGACTTGGTGCTCCCTCAATAACTTGAAAAACTGTTATCGGAAGCTCTTGCGGGTGGATAACTAATAAAGTAAGTTGGAGAGGAAAAGTAAACTAATATCGGGTGGTTCTGCGCGACGGCCGCGGCCGCTGGTGAGCGCGGGGACGTCATCGCCTCCGCAGATTTATTACTTTTAATATGAGCACTCTACTCGCCGTTTACTTTCTATGAATTATTTTCCAGGTAACACATTATTACACCGTTTCCGAAAAAGTGTCCTCTCTTTTTTTTAAGTGAAAACTTCTTTTGCGGCGTTGTGCACTTTTTTAGGATGAGTAAAAAATGTTAAACTCGCGTCAGGTAAAACGGTGGGAGAGTTAAAGTACCAGGGCCGCAGATCCTCTAAGACCTTATTTTGAAATACGAATGAAGCTATAGAGGCGCGTTCGATTTTTGAAGTGTTTTTTGTTGAGCCGCGGAGAAAAAGTACCAGGACACCAGCACATTATTAGAGGTCTGTCCGTATAGGGATTGTTGGAGGTTTTGTGGTCCGAGCTTCTTTGTACGTTTCCGAACTTTGATTGAATTTATTTAAATTTGGAACGCCGCCCACGTTTTCAATAAAGAATAATCGCATCGTGAAGGAAGTACCAGGATAGTACCCTATAGTAAGAGGTGCGTCTGTGTGGTTTTCAGTTCTGCCGGCACTCCCGGAGTGCTACCCGTCGTTTTTTCATAAAATAACAATCTTGAGTTTTTCAAGACGAACAAGCTTGTCATCAGGATAACAAACACAGTAATTAGGATAAACAAACGATACCGTAATAAATAACAAATAAAACAATTATCATTAACACTTCCCTGACTTCCTCACTTCAAAAGTCGTTTCGTTTCTTAAAATTTGTGAAAAAGTTTCGGTACAAATTAAGAGCGAATTTCACTCCGTCCGTTTGGCCATTAGTAATTTCAAAGTTTTAATGAATTTTCTTCTCTGACATTGAAAAATGAATTTCAACCTTTACTTCACTCCTGTCGCTGGGGCTGTGCATAAAACCAAAATCGATACGCCGTTGCCGCAACGATTCGCTCCATTTACCTACATTATATCTTCATTCTTATTTCGCAAATGAAGTTGCCTTATTTTATCATGGAGCGTCAGAATGTATGTCATAATATTTGTGTATATAAAAATGTTACAGGTTTTTACTTTGAATAACCCAATTAAGGTATTCCGAGTAGGTACTTAAGCGCCTCACAAAAATATTCTAAAATATGTAGATACTGGGTGCGGTTTGCGACGATCCCAGGCAGCTTGACTTTTCCGATGTTTCCAACAATTATCGTTATATTTCAACACCTTTTTCAAAACCTTGACAAATTATTTACGTAAACCTTCCTCTTATTCCATCTGTTGCAGAAAACCGAATAAAAATCTGTTCTGAAGTTTTTAGTTTGTCGCGAACAGACAGACGCGACGGAAGACTTTGTTCGTTTCATAATACCTACTTAATACCTATGTAACTTTGCAGTTTTTAGGATGGATTTTGTTAATTATTGACTCTAATAATATTCGTATTTCAGTCGATAGGAATGTTTTGAATACCTAATCGCAAAATATGTCCGATGAGAAGTTGGAAGTAGATAGAGGCGAGGCCTCTCCCCGCGCCCCTCATTACCCGTAACGGTGTCCCATTAGGCGCACGGGCCGGAGTGCCCCGGACCGTAGTTAATCCACGTCCTCATTCACTGTTATTTCGAAGGTCTGATCTAATCTAAACGGGGCTTAGGATCCTACAATGCCAGTATTTCGCGCAACTCGTCCCTTTTATGTATTTGACTATCCTCATACCCATTCCCGTCGGTCGGCTGACGTTTGCCTTTGCTATAAAAGGAAATAACACTTCCGAAAGTTCCGATGTGACGCCGTGTTAATGCCTTTGTATGAAAATTAATTTGTGTTACTCTACAGTGGCAACATAATTGCGAGTACATATACAAGATTGAGTCCGGAAGTCGTTTAGGTTGGGGTTGTAGGAAAGTGTTTGTAGCAGGTACATCGGGCTACAATATAGATATTGTGATAATGCTGACGTAAGCGCCGGCGCCGTGCCGAGCGCAGACCGGAGTAGAAGGGTCAATTTGGAGGCTATTATACGAGGGCTGTTAGAGGCCTACTTCCGGCGGCTGCACTAAGCTGCCCTGTACCAAATCTACCCGCTCCATTTCGGCTTTTCTGGAACGCTCTTCAGCTTCTGCACATTTAGTGTAACCACATTTCACGATCACATTATTCCGCCTGAAATTTCCCAATGAACTGCTTTTATATTTTTGATTTTCTTAATTTTTTAACTATAGGTAATATCGAAATACTGAAACGCCGGGGCCCTTATTTAAACAGAATGAAGTAGGCAAAAATTGATTGAATCCTTTTGATGAACTGGTTTAGGAAATTGCTTTGCTGGTGAAAATGTTTAAAAATTCCCTCGGTCATAAGCCGATTGCGGATTACCCTTTTCTGTATTTTACGGCTGCCGAGAAAATGGAAAAATTTGGGATGCACAGATGTCCTATGCATCTTTGAAGGGGTATTCGTATTTTCGGGTTTTAATATTTACGAAACCATACAGATAGAAAAATTCGAAGGCTTACTCACCTGCTGTGGGTGGTGTAGCGGTACAGCACGCGTCATGGAATGACGAGGATCCGGGTTTGATTCCCGGCATAGATTTACTTTTCGGATTTTTATTTGTTCTAATTTTCAGCGTCATTTAGAAATTTCATTAAAGATTCGATTTTATAAAATTAATTTGCTTGTAATCTTCTTTTTTATAATTTTCTTTTTAAAAAACTTAAAAATTCAACTTAGGTACATTCAACTGAAAATGACAAATGTGGCTTTGTGGCTTTTTTTTGGACAGCACAGAGAGTCGAGCGCAATGTGTCCCGAGTAGGTATAGGTTTAAAATGGCGGTTGACAAGATAATGGATATGGCTAAAGATATGGAAATTATACCAAATATGAATTTAGTGCCTTAAATATCGAAAATAATCGTATTAAATCAGTGATAGTAAAATCTTAATTCACGAAGACAAAATACGCTAAAACTGTAACAACAATATCATGGGTCTATTTCGTAAAAGGATATGACTTAAAATATTTGCCTTTTTCCTTTTTACTTATCCCAACTATAAGGAAGGATACGAGGGATTTGCTCGTAAACTATAAAAACTAAGCGTTTTGAACGGTCCTGTGTCTGTTGGGTGGATGCGCACCGTCCGTGTAGTGCTAGTGGAAAAGCGGTGTATAACATTGTAGCGGCGGCGGCGGCAAACGAGGAGTTATGACGGCTGCGGAGGATTACGTGAGTGGATGTCGTAATAAAGCTTGCGATGAAGCCGTTACCCGAAGATAAACGTAAATATCTCCGGCCGTAGCTGTCGGCCGGCCGCGACCGCCTCGCCCGCTTGTGCCGCCGCCGCTACTCTCCGGCACAGCCTAAAAGACAGACATAAGCTTTGCTTATTGTCTCCTTGGCCTTTTCAATATTACTACCATCAATGTATTTATAAGTACATCACTTCAAATTTATATTACGCACGACGACGAAAAATGTTGACATAATCCTTAAACTTTCACGTATTTTTTTTTGCTTTGACAGTGGACCGATCTTTAGATAACACTAAAGTAAAAAAAGTTAAAAACCCCACGCGTTAATCGAGTAACTCAATTTTACCTATGCCAAAAATGCCTTACGTCATTTCGGAAAAGCGCTGATACTCTTCAAACTACTGGACCGATTTTTACCAAACATGGCTAAAAACCACTACACTGCAAGGAAACTGGCTTTCGAATAAAAAAAATTGCATTGAAATCGGTCCATCCGCTTGAGCGCTAGGATGCCACAGACAGACAGACAAACAGATAGACAGACAGACACACACACAGACATACACACAAACACACACACACACACACACACACGCACTCCTTCGCACACACGTACAGACAGACAGACAGAGAGAGAGAGAGAGAGAGAGAGACATCGAAGTCAAACTTAGAACACTTTTTGCTCCGAGCGAGGGTTAAAAAATGAATGTAAACTACTTTCAGTCGTAGGCTCTGTAATGTTACTGTGAACTGCCCTCTGTGTTCAACAACGTATGTGTATTCTAGAGCTGGCTCTTATCAGTAATTCTCCTAAATTAATTACATAAATCTTGTTTGCATACGTCTTAAGCGTATGACACACCGCCGTAATTCAACCAGAGCGCGTAGGTTTACACTGCTAATGAAGGCTCACTACAATAGCGACGATACATAGAGGGCGCATTCAACTATACCGCCATACCTACACGGAAGGCATCATTAAAAGAATACAACCTTATGTGACTGATATTCCAACCATTATGTGGTTCGATTTAGATTATCACCAATTCACCAGTGCTAATGATTTGAGTAATTTAGTAGTAGTAGCGTGACTGATTCAATTGTCAGGTTACTTTTTGCGTTGCAGTTAAAACTTCTCCATGTATAAAAAAGTGCCCTTTAGGCGATGTTTGACTCATCTGTAACACACGTAAGCCTTTGATGATCAAATCAGATCATCTTTGAGCGTGAATATTTGTAATCTGTAAAATACCACCAATTCTGTAGGTACTTGTAACGAACATTAAAGCGTAGAGGCGTAGCGCATTTACAACGTAGCACCCGTAGCAGAAAATTTGTTATGTTAATTACCTATTTAGTTGGTCACAGATTAATACTCTACTTATTGACCCCGTTTATAACGACTCAGGGATATATTAGGCGATAATTTTAATTAGTTCGATACTTAAAATGTAGAAATGAATAGGTTTGAGCGTGGTTTCTGTCAACTTGCGACACGTGTTAAAAGCGCAATTGTCGTTTGCTAAAAATAAACTCTTTAAAGTAAACTTGTGGCGGTGACTCTTGTCGTCCCACCGTTAGACGCGCGACGGGCTGTCGGGCTTCCTTTCTATGTAGGTTGTAGAGGAGCAGCTAGTGATTTCCCAGGGCGTTCGGTGTCGCGAGTTCATCTGCGGAGCCGCGTCGAGGCCCGGGCAACGCTCGCAAGCACCTTATTGCAATCTCGACAGCTAAGGTGACATTCCGTACTGATCTATTCTCCAGGCGGTCCTTTATTAGCCCCAACATCTCACTTACAGCACTGACAGTAGCGTTATCTGTTTGGGTGTTTATTTATTTGTATATGTTTATGTACTTTTGTATAGACAAATAATAACATGTTACTTATTGTATTGATCCAAGTATTAGGTACACTGTGTGTTTATTTCAATTGTGTAAGAAAAACTTGCATGAATTCTGTTAGTTGACCATAGCTTTATTTTGCAAAAGTTTTCTGGTCTTAAAATCTGTAAGATATAGATGTTGCCTACATTGTTTTATTATTTAATAGCTTACTCGCTTGGATACTATCCAGAAAGTCGGCTACACACGATCACCATAGTTCAGCTCGTTTTATTTCTCTAAAAAAAACTTGGAGCTAAGTGAAATTGGAAAAGGCGACAGACCAATATCAGTTTAGCGACGTTGATTTCAATCGGGAGGAAACGGTTCGTGTCTCCACCGAGTCTAGCAAAGCTGGAGTAAATGAAGAGTGCCTTGCGAGTCGTTGGAATATTCTGAGGGCGCTGCGAGCGCCGCAGCGCCCGGCCCGGCCCCGGCGCCGGCGCCCGCACCGCGTGGTAATCAGCTTTTGTGCGCGGTAATTGGGTGTCTGAGCTGCCAACCCAAGCATTTATTCCCGATAAATTGAAAACTGCTTTGTGCCTAGAATCACTCGAAGATGCCGGTAGCGTTTTTCTAACTTTATAGAAAATCCACGTGATCAGACTGAACCACATGTAGGTATTATTGCTTCGGATTCGGGTGGCATCTTTATTTAGACTTTTCATTCAGATTATCTTAGTTTAGATCTTTTGACCATTGCCGATTTAGACATGGATGTTATATGTACTTACTTTACGTTTTTAAAGGCAGGCTACAATTCAAATGTGACGGAAGGATAACTTTATGCCTCTGCTCTTGTATTTGTGCATAATGTATTTTCAGACCAAATAAAACGTTAAAAAAACAGAATTCTGCGAACTTTAAAGTGAGGCCGAGTTAAATTACGCCTCGCCTCTTGCACGAGTGCGTACTTCAACCAGATTTCGTAGCTGATTTTAGTTGCACAATGCACATGTGTACCTAGTGTACGTGCGCCAGTATGCACACGGCAAGGCTTTGTTTTACCAGCCTCACTTTGCCGTTCGATGAACTTTAGTTTTTTTACAGTGTCTATTTAAGACATTTACATATTGTATCCTTTGTCTAGTACCGTATTAAACTTTGCTGCATTTAAGACTAGATCAATAGGTGTAAAATTGGCATACGATAATTTAATAAATAAAGTGACAGGATTTATAATAGTAGTTATAGGCGATTCGGCTAGCAACCCATCATTATTTTGATTCTCCTTTCTACCAATACGCCCACAATCACGCTAAACGTGGTCTTTTGGTCTTGTTACCTTAGGCTCTATCTACCCCATAAGGGATAAAGACGTAATTTATGTTTGTCTGTGTATTTATAATGTTGTCTATTTATTACATATTTTGCTGTAGTAACAGCTAATCAATTCCTGCAGAGACTAACGAAAGAAGGGCTTGCCTTGTCACATACTAGACATTTTAGCGCAGCGTCTGAATATTTCATGTAATTTCCCAAATTTGATTATAGAAGTAATAGTCCCGGAAATGAAAATATTGTGTCATCAGAGATATCCTCCCTGGCAATTGTAGGGTCCTTACCTGAGTGCGCTGTGGAACGGCGACATTTACATATTTTAATAAAATAATATCGCAACTGAATCGTAACGGAGAACCTGATTTAAGTTCTTACCGCGATGAATGTAAATTCGCCACCGCCGCCGCCGCAATTCCAGATTTCAATTCTGGAATTAATGGCTGCCGTCGTGGGCCGGAGCTCGTCTAATATTTGCGTTACTTCCGGAGACTTCTCATAGGAATGGAATAAATTAGTGCCAATCAGCGGGAGAATCGTGCGCTACAATGAGTAGCTCAAATCAAAAATCACCGTACGTACCGACCGTGGAGCACGTTCGCTTGAATATTGATTGTGGGTATTCACACGCATCGAGCTCGCATGCGGTGATATTGTTTTATTTTTGCAATATTGGATAGGCGCTGCATGGCGCCGCTTGGCCCGGCTAAGCGTGCATTAATATTGTCAATAGTTGGAGTTAGTGGAAGTGAAGTACGTGTTCCGCCTGCCGCTATCTACGGCGCAGCTCGCGCGGTGAATTCGAATGGCTTCTCACACCGCCGCGCCGCCCGCGCCCACCCCGCGCCCTCCACCCCGTAACGCCCCATAAACTCGCGTCTTAATTTTAACTTTATTTCTTACCGCTACCGTGCTCCAAGAAAATTAAGTGTGAAAGTACAACTGGATGATTCACAGGGGTGTTATCGTCAGTTTTTCAGCCGTAAAGTGGTTTAAACTGATAATTATACGTAAATCGGGTGTGTACCTAATAAAGGACAACAAATGAAACATTTCCATTTGGTATAATTTTATTTGATATAATTTCGTTCCTGGAATAGAATTAAATTTGACATAACAAACAACAACAATTATAACTTGAGTGGATAACATACATACATGAATCACGTTTTTATCCCTTACGGGGTAGACAGAGCCTAAGGTAACAAGACCTAAAGGCCACGTTTAGCATGATTGAGGGCGCATAGGTGGAAAGGGGAATCAAAATAGTGATGGGCTGCCAGCCGCTTATAACATGATTCCTAAGAATTTCGCTCACTCCATTTTCTCTCGATGGAATTTTACCATCTGCGCGGGAAGAGAACCAACTGGTACATTCTATGTTTTTTCTTTACTCCCAGACCAGCATAGATAAACTTGAATGTTTTATATATACCTATTAATACAAAATTGGCAGATCAGACCAAACCTATTTTAACCTACCTAATGATTTTGCTCATTTATTAATCTTTTATAAATTTATAAACCTAAATTTAATATTTACTGATCTAACATTTTCGGCACTTGTAATGTACATAAGTAGGTACATATCACATTGCACTAATAATTAGTTAATTTACGAATTGAATGAATATTTTATCTTTTATACATATAACTTTACATTATAGCATCCCTACAGGTTGTACACTATATTGTAGACAATGTTTTACAGAATTTTGTTCCACAGAAATTGTGTCTCATATTCTCATTTCATAGAACGGCCAATTCATGAAAAACTCATTTCATATAATCTTAATTCATTGATTTTTAGACCAATATTATTTTTATTTAAATACATAGGTACATAGTAGAATGACGAAACAAATATTATTAATTCTTATATTAATTACTTAATATAATAGTCATTACACGGATAATCATTTCATATACAAGGTTGCTACATTCATTTCAGCCAGATAATTTACAGGTAACATAGCCATGCGTTTTTGGAATTTGTTTCATGTTGGGGTCGCAGTTCTAACCTAACCTACTTTTTCTAAGTTTTATTTTATATTCACGATAGTCACGTTTTTTCTAATAATAATGTTTCCATCTTAGAAATAAAATTATGTGAATTATAAATCTACCATTTGACATCTTAGGGGAAAACTATTCTACAAAAGAAAATTCACTAAGAAAATTTTCATGACGTTTCATTGAAATGAAGAGTATTTGTAATTAAAATATTGGATTTAATATTGTAATAGTAGTATATTTTTTGGAAAAAAATCTACTAAATTAAATTATGTGAAAATTCTGTCTACAAAACAAGGTTCCCCATCCGTACGTTGGGTCAAAAGTTTCATTTGACTTTTGTATAAGTCATAATCATAATAATTATATCGCTTCAAAACGTTATATCGATCAATAACATATCAATTATTTTCATAGCGAGACACCCGCGTAAAATAAGATGTTTATCACATGTATTCCTTTAGCAGACTTTCCCCGTGCGCTCGTCTCTTTGGTCGTCATCATAGGGAATCCTCTTTCTCGCGATATTTTATTGAACTTCAAAAATTCGTCCTTTTTTTCCTTTGCTCATCAGCATGTACCTAAAAACTTTCGATGAATTATTATAAACCAATTGTCGGTAGAATAACAAGGTTGATACTGATATGAACTTCCGCAAAATTTTCCTAACTACCATACATTTAAAAGCTGTTAACTTTTATCCAGAGCCTAAAAGATCCTAAAAGAGCCTAAAAGATCATGTAATCTTTAACAAACCTTTTATAGTAAGGTCTACTCTTAAGTGGAATAATACAGTGGTGTTTTGAAATAGTAAAGTAGGTACCTAACGTTGGTTTGGTAGTAACGAGGGTATTTTTTTATACCAAGACTACTGTGTCTCGAGGAACTGTTAAATCCGGGATAAAACTCTTTGTGCAACCCGTCTTCTTTAAAAGGAATTCCTTACGTTGAAAGTTAGACATTCTCTAGATACCGATCGACCACAGAGAAACGAATCGTCTACCTATGCTCAGTAGCGCACACGAGGTTAACTGAACTTTTCTTAACAACTTTTTCTTAATATGTTCTTGCGAATACATGTTCAGTAGAATATTTTGAATCTTAAGCCGCTGAAATAAGTTTACTTTGTATATTCCTAGTCAATTTGCATTGCATTATTTAATCTGGTCGTGGATTGTTTTACCAAAGATATACATGAATGACATATCTAGTATTGGCTGTCGACACTGCAAGGACAGCAGGAACTCTTAAATATTATGTGGCTCGGTTATCTACAAGAAAATCATCAATCAGCGCTGAATCGACCTGGTGGAAAAAAAAAATTAAAATTTAAACTGTTTATTTCGAAAAAACACTACATTTTCTACAGCATATAACAACTTAATCCTTGATTTGTAGGATTGTTGAAGTTAATATTAAAACTAGTTACCCACTCACTGTTTAGCAAATCTTCAATACATATCTATTAATAACATAAGTCTTTCTGTTAATGAGGTTGGTCTAAGTGACGTACTAGGATACCCTTAATCTTATTGGCTTTGTTGTTAACAATTTCTTCAATAGTTTCTAGTGGAAATTTATTTAGTATGCAAGGCAGAATGGACGTCCATACTCTCCGGCCATATACATTATTAGTTCTCGGCGTTATATAATTCAGCAAGTTAGACAGATTTCGTAAGTTCCCTGGTCTGCTCTTCCTTTTCAACTGGCTTGTTTTATCACAGTACTGTGTTATAATAGCTAAATCGACCTTATCAAATATATTCATTACCTTACAGTATCTAAATAAATGTTTATAATTGTCTTTGTATTTATATTTAACTTTGAGGGGAACTATGGTTTTCAGCAATCGTATTTGTAAGTTATAAATATTATTCAAATATGTTTTAAAAGTTCTTCCATAACAGGCCAATCCATAGCTCACCACAGAGTCTGCCAACGACATATAAAGAAGCCTCAATGTTTTATAGGGAACCCTATTCTTAAGTATAGTTAACTTCGACAAAATGGATCTTAGCTTGTTGCACACATAGTCCACATAAGGACCCCAGTTAAATTTGTTATCTATTTTTAAACCAAGGTAAGTATGCTCACTTACAACATCAAGGTGCGTACATTTGCAAGAAGCACTGCCCAAGTGCATGCAGTCAGCTGACTGCATGCACTGACTGATGCATGGGCCACGACTATAGGAATGTGAAACTAGAAGAAACTAGAAGAAAGAAGATGACATTGCGAAGTCATTTTAAGAATTATATAATAGTTTCAGATTAGCCATATCACGGTACTTACCTACTTAACAATATCGCGGGTTTAGTGTCAGTAACACTTATGAAAGAACACTTGTTATTCCAAAGCGATGACTACGAAAACAAGTTAGATTTCCAGCAAAGTTGGTTTATCTTGCTGGTCTGCCGCGCCGCGTTCGGCAACAACAATAATATGGGAATAGATTGGCAATTCCGGCGGTTACGTATCTGGTTATTGCAAGTTTACAACGAGAGAACGTCGAAGCGTTTGGAATTTCCTCAAAGGTGGAAGTTTTCTCGGGCGCATGCAATTTCGAAGTTGCACAAGGGGCCGGCCGCGTCAGTCGGAGTCGGCTGGGTGCGGTACAAAACGAGAGAGCCGCGGGCGTAGGCGGACCGGGGACTCGGTTGCGAGCACCCACGTGCGGCCGCCGGCTGACGTCGGTGCGCGGGACCCGAGTCGAAGCCCGAGCCGCCGCAACACGCGACACAATAACGGTTATTGGGGCAATCGGGACGCCCTGTGCGACGCCGCGATGCAAATAAAACTCTGAGAAGGCCACGGCCGGACAGCGTTGCCCCTCGTTATTATTCGGCTCTCGCGGAATTGCTTTTATGTCCTTAATGGAAAAGTGAGATGTTTATTTCGGGTTTCTATAAAAATCTCGTTTTTACATTTTCCTCGTTATATCCGCATTCCTATAAAACTGAAAAATTCAAATAAAACGAGAGGTGAGCAAGAAAATCTGCGCTCACATTCGTAAAGCAGATTTGGTATATTATATCACATTTTTAGTGTAGTTAAATATCCTGCACTCCGTCTGTGAGATCGCTTAGCGCTTAGCCCGGAGGAGGCTCTAACTTTGTAAAAGAAACTGCTTTCTAAAGCCTAAAAATCATAGAACTGGGAGCTCATTTAGTGCGCATTCAACTTCCTCAGATCAAATAAAAAGTAAAGATAGAGCGCTGCAAACAACGAAGTGAAGCCGGTCAAACTGCACCAATCCGTGTGCTTACACAGTGACACGCACACACTTGCAACCAAACTATACCAAAACCTTATTATTTGAGCTACGCATTCCCGTGGAGCACAACGTATTTTTAATTGGACTAATATCAGTAATAATGCCAAATTGCGTAGTGAAAGGGTGTAAAAACTATTCGTCCAAAAATAAAAAGCAGGATGGAATCACTTATCACACGTTAGTAAACTCGTAAACCAATATTTTCAATAAAAATCGAAATAATTTTGCTTCTGACAAAACGTCAACAATAGTGTTGCCATTATAATATTTTAGGTACCCTATTATTCACCCAAATGGTGAATGCAGCCTCTGTAATACAACCTTTTCTTTTTCATTTTAAATTCTATTCTTTATTAGCACGGCTTAAAACGTGAGAAAGTGACACGCAACCTAAAATACATACTACTTTATGTATTTTTTCAGATTTCCAAACCCATTTATTATTATATATTTTTGCAGTATCGGGGTATTAATAATTATTATGGCAACATCGGCCTACGCACACATGTTTATAAAACCGGCTTCACTCGGCTGTTCACCGCGCTCTATCTTTACTTTTTATTTGATCTGAGTCAACTTCTAATAAATGTATGTCCTTAAATTTCTGTCTAAAATATAATTCGGTTGTATACACGGCCCGATCAGGTTAGGAAATACTTTCAGGTTTTAGAAACTAAATGCGATGTATGCACTGCATAATTGATTTAATTTAACTGATTTACTGTTAATAGGTACCACTTAATTTAAATAAGGGTTTTATTCATACACTACAATCCATGACAAATTCTTCTCATTTCACTCAATGTGTTCCAGTAAAAATGCAAACTTTCTCGATGAAACTCAAGTACTAACAGAACTAAAGAATTTCTCGGACTGACGGCAGGGCTTTTATCTAGGTACAATTGACAGGTTACATACATTGTATTTTAAAAATATGTAGGTATACTGGTATTTTGTAAAAAGATGTAAGTAGGTTTTGTCGCTTACCTCTCGGGCTATAGTCGCGATCTGATTTAACGAAGCAGCTTTAGATTCAGTGTTGCCGTTTGGTTCCGAAAGTTCCGTTTTGGGGAACTTTTGACACTCCCGCGGAACTTGGGAGGAACTTTCTATTTTGGTACATTTTTCGGAACTATTGGGGTCCCGGCATAAAGATACGTGGTAAAAAAAACTTTAAATACCACACTGAAAATACAAGCTATTTTTTCGTTATTAACACAAATATTGAATGGACGAGGTAAAAAAAAAAAAAAAGGTCGCCCCAACATGATTTAAATTAAAATGGAACTTTTGATGACAATGTAATTTTCAAGGGAAGTGACCTGGCAACACTGTTTAGATTTGAAATTCAAAATTTTAGAGGTTCATATGTATTGTATAGTACGCAAATACGGCCCAATATCTACTGATATGCGCAATAGTGCTCTCGCCCTCATACTTCTGGCTGAACAATATTCGTCTTAGGGGATGTTTGGTCACTCTACTTTGTCTGACTGATTGAATATAGCTTTTAAATAAATACTTCAATAACATATTCAAAAATCAGACATTTAAAAATAAGTAAAGTTCATTTATTTTTTGGGTACCTAGCTTAAAAGCGTCTGACAAAAGCTCTGGTCCATCAAAAGTGTCTGACACTTATGATATTACTTTAAAATAATATTCTACATGATATATATAAAAATCAGCCATGTGAATTTAAGTTAAATAACTCTTACTTTTAGTTACCTTTCTCACCTGGTACCTGCCCAGGTGTCACTCGGCAAGTTTTCACAAGCGCGTAGGTATTCAAGGCACACGAGACGCTACTGAAAACTTAAGGTTTCATTCGTGTGAAAATAAGTTATGTCTGATCGCTCTGGGATCTTGGACTATAATGTCAAAGTGAGACCTGTTTAAACTGCGCCTTGCCGCGAGCGCGTGGGCTCACATCAACTAGTATGGTTGCATTTGTGTGCAATACACGACGAGGCGTAGTTTAAACAGGCCTCGCTTTGCCGTTCGTAGAACTACGTTATGTGGTTTGCGAGCATAAGCCTTACTAGCGCTTATTTTGGGACTAGATCAATTTGTGTGTATTGTTCCCTATTATTTATTTATTTATAAGCTATAATTTCCTGTAAGTAGGTATTCGCCAAATGTAATGCGAGGATGTTGCGGGCTATGCGCGGTTTTCCGCTAAAAGGATTAAAGGCTGGTCGCTGCTGGTAGCGGAGGGCTGCTGCTTTTTCCTCAACTGCGTCGTTATTTCATTACCGGCTCGGGCGACACTTGGCCTCTGGGTCTCGGCGCAGCAGGTCCCACGTGCCTCCCGCCGCGTCTTACGAGCTGAGAATCTCTAATAAGCACCACGACCCTATATCCACAAATTTTCTACAAGTTCGTTAGCGAATCCACTCGTTGTTTATTTTAAATCAACCCTCCAATTTACTTTTGCGGAGGATAAAACAGAAACCTGTTTAAATGAAATAGTGGATAAAATTATTTGGTTTTAGGTTATGCTAATTCTGCGCAGACGAAGTCGCGGACGATGACTAGTGTAAGTACAATAAAGTACGCAAAACTTTAGTACCTACTATTTTTGCATTTTTTTTATTCATTTGACATTATATTTTTATTTGAATTCTGTAGTCGCAAAATTATTTTCTAGCTGATAGGTGGCTATTATTAACTTGCAAACGAACTTAATGTGTAACAAAGCTTTTGAGACTGAAACTAGCATGCATTAAAACTATTGCAATTGATGCGAATGGCGATTATAAATAAGTTCTACCAGTTTTGCCAGTTGGTGCGAACTGCCCCTTTAATTATGAAAATGTATGCGAAGCACATGAAAGTTTGTGCAATTATGCCGTAGCGCCCGGCGACGTGCAGTGGCCAACCGCGTCCTTAACTGCCGCGTACTGCCGGCTACCGTGCTATTCAATTACCAACCGTGCCCTAAGGGGGAGTTTAAAGATAGGCTTTACTTTATTTATTAGAGGAAAATTAGGTCGTTTCTAAGTTAGTATTATTTCTTATTAATATTCAGACTCCGTTATAAGCGGAGTAAATTCATAGAAAACAAGGGTTAACTGGCACTGCACTCAATATTTTTTACCTTCACCTACGCAATTATTTGATGTAAACTTCACAAACTACTTTTTTTAAAACGTTGAGTTGGCAAGCTTATAATATAAAGATTCTGTTCGGTTTTTAAAATATGTACTACATAATAGGTATGAGTATTTGTGTAAATTTTTGACAATAATGATAATGATTAATGAAGCTGAAAAACGACAGTGTGAGATAGTTAGGTCGCTAAGTGTTAGTCGTCAAATTGTGTCAAAGACTATTATTAAGCGAAGCGATATAATGAGTTCGGGCATATTGCAGAAGTCTCGGGAAGAGGCAGAAAAAAGGCCTTTCAGAACTCACAGGCTCCAAAATATTAAGAAGAAACGGCTTAATCGCAATCCATGGACCAAAACGCTACTGAAAAAGTGGAAAATGTTCTTATTTCTGGTGAAAAACTTTTTTTACGAGCATGCCCATAATCGTGAAAATGACAGAATATACAAGATCTCTTAAAATTATTCCGGAATAATACAGCAAGTAGTTGGGTTGGGTTAGTCTGGTTAAATACACCTATGTATAAAGATTTTACATCATAATTTTGGATTCAAAATTAAGTCGCTTCCTTGACACCGTACACTTTGAACGTCGAATTGCAAAACATTGACCAGGATGTTAACTCAAACTGACCCAACCACTTGCTGTATTAAATATTCCGAAATAATTTTATGAGACTTTGTTCGTATTCTTCTAGTAGTACTGGAAAGGCTGCAGCCCGGAAACACTTATTGTTTGAGGTGGTATTTTCTGTACAGGAAAAAGTCCTCTTGTATTCATAGAAAGAGGTGTCAAAATTAATCAGGAATCATGTAGATGAAATATTCTTGAAACCGTAGTTTTTTGTCGGAGTCAATAACATTTTGACAGCCAACCATGGAAATACTCGTACCAGCAGGACCCTGCTTCATCTCATAGTTAGGACTCGTAAAGTGCAGTATAGGTGTAAGGACAATTTTCCCGGATTCTTTAGCTCAAATTAATGGCCACCCTACTCGCCTCATTTAAATCTAATGGATTATAGTTTGTGGTCAATCTTAGAGACAAGGGCATGTGCCACTCAACATAGAAGTGTACACGCTCTAAAAGCAACACTTACCAAAGAGTGGGCAAAAATATCATCGGGGGAGCTGCTGCGTATCGTTGACAACTTTAACAAATGTTTGCATTTCTGTGTTAAAGCAAAGGAGGATATTTTAATGATTTTAGTTATGATGTCATATTATAAAAGGTATAAGTTTTTAATAAAAAATCCGAAATAATATTTGACAACGTATTTTTGGGCCACCTTATATATAGACTATGCGTACAAAAATATGTACTTAATGAGTTTATAATAATAATAATAATATAGCCTTTTTATTCCGAATTCGCTACAATTTCATTTTTTTTGTTGTTGTTGTTGTTGTTTTTATTATTAAATTGTCGCGTAATTCGGCGTGCCTCATGGCATAGGCCTCCTCCGTGTATTGGAGTTTATACTTGTTGTTAAAGGCTAATATTGATAAATCCACGCGTCTTCGACAGTGGCAGTAGTTTATATTATGTAAATATGGTGCGACAACACCTGTGCTCATGTTGGAGATAATAGGGCTTAAGAACAGGAACATGACAGCAAGTTAAAGTCTGATCCAATCAATCATGCAAGTGGGTCTATTTATTTTTGTTACCTACTTACACTTACACACAACACAGCATATAGGTATAACTATTTATTCGTTCTGAAAACGTTAACTGCATCTGCAATATTTGCAACCGTTAATCATAATCGTCAAAAGCGGTCGTGCAAATCCAAGCGAAGTTAATAAAATGAAATCCGTAATCTTGTAGCTAATCTCATAAACGGCAACACAAGTATAAATAGTGGCGGGCACAAGTTATTTATCGCGGGGTCAATTACGCCGCAATAAAGTTTTTAGTGTTGCACAAATTGTCGATTTGGACTCGCTGACGGATGGTCGCGAGTCTGGCGCCGGCAAATGAGCACACGATAAAATTATCGTTAGCGGTAACGACATGAATAAATGCAAGAGGGTGGTCTATGTCGGAGCACGAGGATCGGAGCAGCCCGCCTCGGCACTCGTTAGGGCTCTTGTGACGACTGCAGCCCGCCGCCGGAACCGCCGCGTTTCAAATCTCGACGCTTCGTTAATTTTCTTTACATCGGACCTGCGCTACGGCCCGTCTGAACTCCACGTGTGCTGCTTGCCAATAGTATACACATTTATTATGCCGGCTGGGGAACACTTTTTGACTTGTCATTTTTATACCAACGCGTCGACATCGTAGGGACGGCAAAATAATTTATGTGGGGTGAATTTATTTAATCATACCATTTTATACGCCCCTATTCTTACGATTTATCTCGAGAGTCTATCACATTATTGGTCTCTATTAATCTCGTTAAACATTCAAATCTACTGCGTTATGTTAGAATACTCATTCGCAATTCGATAAAGCCCGTGCATGTAAAGAATATAACGCATATATATGATATAATAATATGATATATGAATGCTGCTACAGTACCTACATATAGTACGGCCACAACAAATGTAAATATTTCATCTGCCTTAGATCTTTGTCGCGAGTAGTATTTTGCTTTCTTAGTAAATTAGTTGCGTACTTAATATGCACAAATGACGATATTTTGAGTCAAGAACCAGTCCCGTTCCTTCCGTCTGCTGTTTGTCGGTCATTATATCACCGTCCGTCTACGTCACATTTTACATGTGCAAGTTAATAAATGCATGTGAGTTTATGTGTTTGTTTGTAGTATGTAGGCTGGACGGATTTGGATGAACGATGATGATCTGATGACAAGTGAATGAAGTAGGTGACTAATATTAGGGATTTATTAAACGTGTACATTTTAGAAAATATTTGGTGTTCTTCATAAATTAATTACTGTGCTTTTCACTCGCATATAACCTGTCTACGAAACCAGGCGTTGGTTATAACACACATGAGAATTCCGCTGAAAAGTATAATTTTTGTTCTAAACGAATCTTTTTGTAGGTAATTTTTATTAAATGGGTTGTTTCATCGTTATGCAAGTAATTTTTTAAAAAGGTAGGCAGGCATTAATAAGAAGTAAACATAATTTAAATAAGTGTGTAGGTAGTTAATATAACATGCTGGCCAAACTTATATTTGTTTTGATTTATACTGCCAGGCTGCCGGGCGGGCCGGTTCGTAATTTTAAACGTCACGCATTTATGATGTATACTTGCAATTTTCTCGCGGGAGCATGGGGCTGATAACCGCGTGTATGTTAAACTGCGTACGACTCCGACGCCAGCGCTTTTGTACCTGGGATTTATAGAATTGCCGTGCATTCATAATTCCTTTTTATCATTTTTTTATTAGCGTCATAATCATAATTATACGTTAGGCATGGTAGCCTCAGCTTACATTGTGTAACGGCTCATTGTGGACGCGTGTATGTCCACCCTAGCGATTACTCAAAGCCGTGATGTAAGGCCGCGTAACGTAAAGACGCGATTCCAAGTCGCACGTCACGTCACGTCTCACGTCCCCGCCTCGTCTCCGCGCCCCGGTCCCGCCTCAGCCCTGCTCTTAATCGCGTCGTCATCGCGAGAAGGCTACGCCCGTGTCGCTCCGGTTCGCTACTGCCATAAATCAGTCGACACCATGTGATGGATGATGCATCTACCTCAAAAAAAACAGTAGCCAGGAGCTGACTTTATCTCGTATTATCCCCACAATCTACGTCAGGAATATTTGCAAATGCTGCACGATCTTTCATATTTTCTTAACACCTTCATAGTCACGCAAGAAAATTATAAGCTGACAGTAACAGGTTTTTAATAAGTCTAATACGTCTTATACATATAAGCTGGCAGGTTTTTATTAGATGCATATATAGCTAAGCAGATTTTTAATAATAATGTTACTTTTTTATCTATATTTTTCTATATTTTATTATTCTATATTTTTCTGCTTGCAATTCATTATTAAAACGAAAAACGAGGGAAAATATACATTCGTCGGGAGTGATATCAGACGCTTCGAGTGCGATTTGCCTAGCTCAAATCGAACCATTCCTTCATTCCGCTTCCGCTGCTTTACCAATGAATGATTTTTGTTGTCCATGCATAGAGTTATTGGTTAATTCATCTGTGTGACCGTATAATGATTTATGGTGTATTAATAAGTTTAGTACGACGATAAATTAAGTGATGTATACATACGTTTGAAATAGGGAAAAAATAATACATAGCTTTGACATTGATTGCTCATCGCTTGCCAGCCCCAAGTTGTACTTTGGTAGTCTATTACTACCAATTGTTTTAAAACGCTGCGTGCACCCTGTTGTTTCGCTTTGTGAACTAGTCGAATGATGGGGTAGTGGCCTGTGTATTGAAAATGCACACCCGCTCGTTAGGCGCGGCCGGCAGAGGCTGCGGTCCAGCGCGTGACGTCACGTCCGCCAGTACCACCCGCCCTCATTAGCATACATTATATTCGCCATTACGCCCAGCGCCGCTTGTGGCTTTTTGCGATGTTTTTGATGATACGCTCGTGCTGGGACACAACGCTGGTACATATTTTACCCAAATTCTAGTCTGCTGTTGTGTTTTTAATTTGGTCGTATAAAAAAGTTAATTTCTCCCCATGTGAGGTGAGCGTGGTTATGAGGCGCGTGTTGAGTGGAAACAGAGTCGGCGGGGTACCGGCGCGGGCGCGGCGTCGCGTCACACTGATTTACAGGCCGCTCGCTTCCCGTGACATCTGCACGAGTGACACTTGATTCCAACCCACCAATACTTCATACTGCTAGCTTGAATAGTTTAGTACGAATCTACAGGTAGAGGAGTAATAAGCGATAACATAATGGTATCACAACACAAATAACGCAATTGATAAAATTAAATTTATCATGTCTGCCGTTTTCCGGGCTTCAGTTAATTTTTAATAAGCGATCGTAATTGCATAACGTACCGTTGCAACACGCGTAAATCACCAGCCTGCCGGTCAGCGAGTGAGGCAAATATTTGCATATCGCGATTGATGCGAACCAATCAATATTGTAAATAATGAAAATATCACATAAAGTCTCGTAATAGAATTGACAACACATGCCCAGTATTTTAATTATCCTTATTAAAATTATTTTGTAGTGTTTAACCCCCGACGCAAAAAGAGGAGTGTTATAAGTTTGACGTCACTTTCCCTTTCTGTGTGTGTGTGTGTGTGTGTGTGTGTGTATCTGTCTCTGTTGCATCATAATTCTCAAGCGGATGGACCGATTTCGAGGCAGTATTTTTAATTTAATGTTATTAAATATTACAAAGATTAGAACATAATGAGTAAATTTTAAAAACAGGAAAACGGATGCCAATCACGAAATTTTGTGGCAATTATAAATTATTTCAACAGCATGCACCACAAACATAAAATGTAATGATAATGTAATGCATTATACCTACCTAGGTACTTATATAATTTTAATATCATGAAATTCTTAAGTCATCATGCTTTCGATGACATCGTAAAATTGCTTGATTAAACCAGATATGAGCGCAAACAATCTCAGATTTCATTTGCATGTTCGTAAAACGTGTAATATTGTCAAGTATCACAGCATCCAGGCTATATGCTCTCAAGAGTGGCAGCTCATTCCGTGCACGGTTTAATTTCCGGAGGAGGGATCACTCCCAATGAGGCAACTCGGCCTATTATCTACGACAATATTAGGCGCGCGTTAACTTCACTTGTGACAATACGAGTAGATATATACCAGCTATACTAAAAATCCTTTCCGAATGTCAGATTGTTCAGAAACCCTCAACAGCAGCGTAGCTGTAAATGGAGTGTGTTTATTTACGCAACAAGATACGTTATAATACCCTCTCAGGAGACGGTGGTTCTCCGTCACCGAGGAAGTTATTAAGGCAGCGGGGAGGCAATATTCGGTTCTCATCGGAGTCATAAATATTTTTTATAAGCGCAGAGGAAGCGGCCGTACAAACAGCCACCGCACAAAAGCGACGCAATCAAAATAACACATCGGCGGCGCGCCGTCCAAATTGCTGTGTCAGAGTGTTCTTGCCCTGATTGCTCCATTCTGCTCCCGGCTCCCAGGCAGCGACTTCTCTTCATTCGCTTACACTTGCTTATTATTTACTTTCCGCTTAAAACAGTCTTGGAGTCGCAATAATTTATTCGTAAAGATTTTAATTTATAAAGCTTTTACTCCAACAGTAGGTACTAGTGAGCACACGAACCGATAACATTTTATCCCTTAAGTAAAAGTCAGTTTTTGAATTCTCCATATGAACAATAAATGAAGACAGTTTTAGGTTGATTTAACGATAATGTTAAATAACATTGTTATGCGTCTAATATCCCAACACATAGTCGCCATAGTTAGTCTCCTAAGTAAATTGTATTTATTTATCCTAAGAATGGTTGCGAGGCTGTACGAATAGTGTCGGTAAATGCAGTATTGAAAGTGTAAATACAGCAGTTGAGCGGGACGAGTTGCGGAACGCATACTAGATGAGGAAGGATGAGCCAACAGCCAACGCGCCGAAACGCCCTACGGTCCGTGCGCTATCGCCGCTTGCTCTAATTCGATTTCTGATACTCGTTTGACAATCCACCAGCCAAAATGTCTAAGTAGATGGGTCAGGACCCGGATTTGGTTTATTACGAACCGCATTAAGTGAGCAATTAATCCGCATCCGAAGTGAGTAGAACTAGGAACGTAAGCGCTCAGACTGCGGGCAACTTTGCGACCTAATCAATTTAGCGAATGAGCGGAGCGCAGTTGACGGAAGTGCCGCAGAGCATTGAAGAAAACGTGAAGATTATCCACATTACAATATGTTTAAATAGACGCAACGCGATTAAATAGTGATTGAACCAAAAGACAACATTATATTTTGGTTTCTGTACTAAAATTTATTACTAAGTAGCTTCTGTCCGCGACTTCACCCGCGCAGAATTAATATTGGTGGCGAAACTCTTGCTCGCGACTTTGTTGGACTATATACAATAATAACGTCAGAGTGACATACATCATTCATCCATTCGTGACACGGCCAAGAGCGTGTCGGGCCACACGCAGTGTAGGGTTCCGTAGTTGCCTGTCACAATATGTGGATATTGTGAACATAATTATTATTTTTAATTTTTAGTCGATACTACTATGAACATAATTCACGGTTTCAAGTAAATTTTATAAGACTATTACTCGTTAAATTGTAAAACCAACCTAGCTGTGATAGTTTCCATTTAGACTTCGTTATATATATTACTACCATAATTTTTTGCACCTATTCAAATACAACCATTTTGCTGGTAAAGGGGGGGGGGGGGGGGACACTTGACTCAACAATAATTAAAACTTCAAAGATTCGCAAACGGATCCCTGAATCGAAAAATAGTTATCTCACGCCCATGATATTTTTGAACGAACTTTCCAACGACACCACACACTATGGGGAAAAACAAGAAAAAAAACATCTCCACTTTACGCGTAGGGGAGGTACACTAAAAAAAACTTTATTCAAAATTTTATTTTACCACTTTGTTTATTTACTTAAATTGTGTTTACACAAATTACAGCTTTCTAGTAGGTAATAAAAATCTTTGAGCAAAGCCGCGGACAGAGAGACGGACGGACGAACGGCCATAGTGAACTATAAGGGTTCCTTGTTGGCTACAGAACCCTAAAAAGAACTAGGTATTTAATTTAGTAGGAGATCCTGTTATAACAATGAGTGCGTTAATCCTATTAAAGCGGACGCACATTGTGCCAGAACTGTAGCGTGGTGGCGTTGGTCTGTCGGCGATCTCTGCGCATTGTTGTGACTACAAACCGGAACCAAACCTTAACAGAATTAAACATGGTTTAATTTACCTACAAAAGGTTTGTCGAAAAGGCTCCGCCTTGTCGAAATAACCATACCGGGAGGAAATAAAATAGCAAGGGAAGCGATGCGGGCGTCGGACGAAACGATTATGCAGTCGAAAATAATGGGCGCCGGTCCACATGCACGTTTTTGTTTGTGGCCTGTGACGCGATTTATACGCGAATATCTACCGTCCCTAAAGTGAGCACTATTCACAATAATTGCTTTGAACAAAATTCCCTCCCTCGAATCTTTTGTCTATGTTCACATGGTTCCCGTAGATAGTCATGTGCAAGAACATCAGATTATACTGCTAGGAAATTCGAAAATCTTCGGTTTTAGAGGGTGATTGATATTCTGATAACGCCGAGGTTACATATTTTTGATCCATGCGTAGGGAAAGAACATACTTATTCCCATAGCATTACATTCTCCGTGAAACATACTATTTTAAACTAAGTAAGATGGCTTTAAGTAAAATGCGAACTTTGCTGTTTTATGAAAATTTGGTGCCAATGCCAATGTTTTTTGCCGCTTGGGCTGCAACATTATAGTAGCTTTAAACACTTAAGTTGCGCTGACGGTAATGCAGTCTCGACAACTTTTTGCTTGATTTTGTTTCTTCGCGAATGGTTTCCTTCAGTATCGGTAGGTGGTATCAGTATAATCCAGCCGGTGGTCTGTAAGCGTAACTTTTAATAGCCTTATCAGTACTCGGGCAGACCGCGCTCGCTTGATCTCCCTCTCCCGTGCTCCAGATGCCGCACCGCACCTCCCTCAACCTTTATTAACGGTTACAAAGATAGGCGGGTCAACCTCCTTAGCTTTCTTTTTACAACAATTTATTTATTGCAAAAGGACCGAACATACCCGGATTGAAAAAAATCCGCTTTGATATCGTCTTAATTAAAAACAAACTTATATAATTTTAACCAAACAAATTCGTTAAGTTTATTATTTATGTTATTGTCGGACAGAACTTTAAGTGTACCTACCTACTATATAATAGCCATTATTTTTTCATAGGTGCGTTAAATGTTAGCAGATTTGTCCTTACTGCGGTGCAAGGACCACTTTACGGCATCGGTAAAAGAGTTCACTGCCGTTAAATCTGCCATAAACAATAAAATTTGCATTTATTGGTCGTCCACGATGTCGTAAATTCACGGCGAGCGATCTGCCAACGACATTTTGAGTGAATGTCGGGTGCCATTACACTAGAAACAGCACTGCGAATAGTGGCGATATCTGAACTCATCGATGCGCAATCGTTGAAAACGCTGGTCAAACAAAATCAGTAACGGTCTACGGTGCGGGGTAAGCAAGAGCTACACAGCACACGTTTTTGTTTATTTATTTACTCAACTACTTTTGTTACGACATCTTATTCGCTTTTATTTACTTACATTAGAAAAAAAATCTATAAGGTTTTTCTAACATTATGTTCTCCAATCAAGAGTTATAGTGCCCATGTAAGACCACTGCACTGCCATGCAAACAAGAAACAAAACTTTGCACTCACGTCGAGGCGTAAGTGGGTGCGTAAGTCCAATAATTTAAGGGGAACGGGTGGTCGTAATGTTAGAAATTTCCAGCAAAGTACGCCTCGCAAAGTTGGGCTCTCGTGGGTCCGGCGAACTAGCTAGCGACCCTTACTAAATTGTGTTGTGGCCTTTACTCCACAAATACATATGTGTTTAGTTTTCCTAAATTTAGGTAATCATATTTGCTAGGGATGTACAAATGTTTTTGAGCGCTTTAAACGAAAACTTTATCTAACTAAGTAGACATGTATATATGTTTGATTAAAAATGTATGTTGTATTCTTCGATAGAAAACTATTGCAAGACTCAAGAGAGCAATCCGGTTTATTGCATAAATATATATATATATATATATATATATATATATATATATATATTGTAGTTTAACACGATGTTTTGATTATATAATGGTTCACAACTCGATCAAATAAACTTCCAAAAAGTGTTGAATCATGGCCGCTTTCAGTGATCGTTCCTTGAGTTTATCAAGTGCTTGCTTATAGAAGTACATCAACTCTTTTATTTATAATGTCTTAAAATCACCTACAGATAATATTATTTTTTTGCAAAACTTCTGTGAATAACTTCGTGCGGGATTGTTGAATCTCGTGAGGCATTCTGCGCCCGACAACATAGCCATTAATACTCATAATATGATAAGATATTATCTTAAAACAAACAACGTCTAGGATTATTTCAAAATACGATTATAGCAATTCGCCGCCTGGTAACTAGAACCGAAGCCTGCCGCCGTCTGCAATTGGCCCATATTACTCGGATGAAGATTCAAAGGTGATGAAACTTAACGTTCTCCCACATACTTTCCGACAATTAATGGAGCGTTGAACAATATCCATGCTACTAACATGACTGTCCATCTTGTAGATGTACCAGTATTTTATATTATATTATGTATGTAGATTAAATGGAACCGTATTCTGAGTACGGTGCTCGTCGATGCTTCGTGACGTGTATGTAGGTACTTTAAAAGCCATTTTAGTCCAATTAAAATATGTTTCCGATCCTCGAATATGATTGCATATTGTCTCGCTTATTAGATTATTGAAATGTTAATTTTAGTTATTGGTGAAACATCGATGACTGAGGCTTTTAGCTAGTGTATTTTCTTCTGAGAGTAGATCTGTGCCCAGCAGTGATACGTATATAGGCTGGAGATGTTGATGATTTTCTTGCTACGAATCCGTATTTCTTCATGCAAATCTTTCTATTTATTATTTTAGTCAGTACCTAAATATACTATTCGTAGGAAAAAAAACGAATCCCTTTACTTTAAATGATAATTTGAGGGTACTATTTGTTATTACTACTCGTGTTTTTACTATCCACCTGAATCAGCAATTATATATCTAAAATGAAACAGAAAGCAAATTCATTTAGTTATTTTTCGAGACACATTCCAGATTCAGGCCTGGCAGTTTCGTCTCTTTATCAAGTTTAACTGTGTGTAAAGTGTCGTAAATGTACTGGCAAACTTCTAACCATTCAAATTTATGATATGCCATTAGAGTGTTCTCGCTTACCCGTTTCCTCAGGTGTCCAATGTAGGTAGGTGTGCCTATCTCAATTTATTCATAGCCGTTTATATCTCTATTCCCATGCTCTGTCGACGACTTGCTTTAAAAATAAAAAAGTTGGTGTGCGTATTTATAATTAAAAAGGTAAATTTGATGCGATAAGCTATGATTAAAATTTTAAACGAATGCGTGATCCAGCTATAGGTGTTCAATGTCTACATACGTGATTCATTGCACGATCTATTTTAATTGAACAATGCCGTTCTGTCTGTGAAATATTATCGGCAAACCCCCTTTATGCAGTTCAGAATTAAGCAGATAGTCAAATAAAATGCAATAAATAGTGCAGCTCTTGCATTTTATTTCTTTGTGACATGTTTAATTGTGATACCTTTGTTAGATTTGGTTTTAGCTATTGAATATAGGATGCGACTTGTGTTGTAGATATTTGTGGTGACAAGTGGCATCAGATATGATGTAAGTGGTAATGTTTGAGAGAGAGCGAACAGAGCTGAGGTGTTGGGGCGGCGAGGCGAGTTGGGCCGGAGGTTCAAGCACAATGGGAGCGATGGCGCGACGACGACGGAACCGGATAACACCTATTGCCGGCGCACTGGGAACCGATAAGAGCGGCCGAGCCCGCGCCCCAGTCTGCGCGGGCCCACGCCTTCGCTTCGCCGTCGGCCCCTGATTTATGTACGACGTGTCTCCTTTTTAATGAGTCCGTAAGAAGATATCTTGCACAATAAATTTCCTTGCCTGTGACTTGCCAAAATGCTTCCACGTCGATATCTGCAAACAAACGCAATCCCTTTCCGTTAATCTGCCGAGCGAACGTATCGCCTATATACATAAGTCGTGGTTATCTCGGGTAATGGCCGTCTATCTAGTTGATCTGCCAGTTTTATTTATGGCCATGTTTTCCTTTACGCGCTCCTTCCAATTTGTGGAGAGTGAAAGGGATTGTTATGAGGCTGCCATGTTTCATAGCAATAAACATGTGTATCCAAAGTAAGGACATTAACTATTTTCTTTCAGTGTGTTTTTATTTCACGTGACTATTGTTTTCCTCCAGCATTGTTACTGCTGTTTTTGTCGCAACAAAGAGCAAAATACTCCACAGTATTTCCAAATGATATTACGACGGTTCGCTTTGTTGTTGGTTTTAGGTTCGGCGATAACGTTTATTTTAGAGGAATAACCTGTTTTCCTTACTTCATCCATAAATTTGGCTAGCTGCATAAGTAATATCATAAATAAATTAAATTAGTTTCCATATCAGTGGTTAAATTCGGTGAACAACGGATATTGCTTTGTAATTATTATTTGGACCGGCTATAGAATGCCGGTTTGCTTTCCATAGTTACACAGTGTAATTTGATATGAACACTTGTGTTCGGTATGTTAGCGATACGCGGCCACAATATTCGTGGGGTTAATTCGGAGCGGGCAGCGGCCAGCGGGCGGCGGGCGGCGGGCGGCGGGCGGCGGACGGCGGGCGGCGGGCGCGCCGCGGCCGCGGCCCTCGTTACGGCCACCGGCGTCCGCGCTCGTTTTGTGTAAGTAGTGCGTTCATCCTGTTAAATTTATTGCCGCTTTTATATCAGCCGTTACAGAGAGGTCCCCTTTCGTCCGTATCGGGCCGCGCGGAACCCAGCTTAGTGAAGTCGCAATTACGTTTTACCGGCTTTGACTCCAACGAAGGCGACTCTTGCCGCCCATCGAATCGTAATGGAATTAACAATCCAGAGCGCTTTTTTAATTTGCGTCCTAGCCATGTTCTTAAGGATTCCCTAACCTGAAACTCCAATTTCAACCTTAAAATTTCATAAATATTCGTCACGTGATTTTTATGTGGATATCTAGGTACAAATTATTAAGTTTAGATGTTTATATCACAGTTTCACTACAAAAAATACACATTTAATTGTTAACCGCTTAGCGTAGCACAGCCCGTAGCAAGTGCTACGAATACCGCGCCGCCGGGCCGTAGCAATCAAGTGTGTAAATTGCTATGCGTAACCACATAATTATGTATTCATTCGTTCTACCCCATGTATACATACACATACACAAATCACGTCTTTATCCCTAACGGGGTAGACAGAGCCTAAGGTAACAGGTACCTACAGGCCACATTTAGCAAGATTGTGGGCGTATTGGTGGAAAATGGAATCAAAATAGTGATGGGTTGCTAGCCTCATCGCCTATAACATGATTCCTATGATTTTCGCCCATTCCCTCGATGGGCTTTTACCATCTGCGCGGGTAGAGAAGCAATTGGTACATTCTATGTTTTTTCTTTGACCCCATGTATGATGGTTTTAAAATTGAAAAAAAAACTCGTGATAAATCATTATTTTTTTATTTCTTTGTAATTAGCTAGTTAATATTAAATATTTAACGAAATAAAAATAGCATGCTACTTTGCTCGGTATTTTTTTTTTGGTACGTTTTCTAAAAATGAAATCTGGCTACATCGATTTATAGCCCCAAAACCCCCTGCATACCAAATTTCATGAAAATCGGAGCCGTTTCCGAGATTCAGATTATACAAGAATTGCTCGTTTAAAGGTACTTATTAGATAGATACTCGTAGATAGAAAGATAGATATTACTATATTTATAGGTATTCATAATCATAACAAATTCCATTGTCGATTCGTGGAATTACGAAAAGCCGCTGATCCCATCCGTTAAAACTTTGTCATTCTAAGTATATACGTTCCACTGCTGGGCACAATGTCTCCTCTCAGAATGCAAAAACCAAACGCCACCGAAGTCACCTGGAGCACGCATACCTAATCATCTAACATCAAGATAGTCAGTTTGTAAACAGGTAATCTTTTAAGGGATAAAGACGTGATTTATGTATGTATGTATGTAATCTTTTAAGATTGCATCTGGTCTGTATCAGAGGGAAATTGCAATAGGTGCGGTGCATTAAAAATAAGGCGACACCTGTACAGCGCGCCGCGGCTCATTCAACATGCATGCGCCTGCACCCGGCGCCGCGCAACTCATTATGACTGGAGAGTTGATATCCTTTTTAATTTTCAACTGACAAGCTCGCTAACCCGATGATTTCCAATCTTTTGGCCGGAAGTCCAGATTAATAGAGTTTATGTCAATATAGTAGTCAACCGTAATAATACCGGATAGATAAGAGTACCAAGACTCTGTGGACATTTTTGCCTATGCTATAGGCCCCTATACCTATAGCCTTCTGCGGCCTTAATAGTGACCTTAACAGTAATGCTTTGGATGTTTTGTTTCTGCAAAAATTCCAAGATTAAAAAAGCGGCTGTTATTAGTTAGATACTACCTATATTATTGAATGTTTGGCAGTGTTCTACAATTTCGAAAGTTTTTATATGTAAAATATCACAGTGAAATTGTAAAATTGGGACTGTAATGTGAAATTCAACGCTGCTTAAAATACTTATTAAATAAATAATTCAATTATTACCAATGCGTGCTGTGATTGTACCTTGTGCTGTGTATGTAACGTTTGTATTAAAATATATCTATTATATTGAAAAAATACTTGTGTCCTCCAGACAGACATTCCTAATGTTCACGTTCGATACGAGATCGCTTCGGGGATACGCCTTACAAAACGAATTACGATTAATGTGACAAAGGCCCCACTGAACATCTTTGGAATCGGGAATATTATAGCCACGAGTAGCGGCGCAAGGAGGCCTTAATGCGGACCAAATACCGATTTATGCTACACCAGACAGGCCGACTCATAAATTAAACGATTTGGAGAATCAGCTTCGACAGTGTAACATATTGTGAGTAATTAATTCATATTACCTTAAATCCGTCATACGTACATGTATTTAATACAACATCCCCATCTGTATAATGTAAGCATACAAACATTAATGATATGTACTTAAAAAAACTTTGCATATCAAAAAGATTTTGAATGCAATGCCGGCATCAAAACTTGGATTCACTTCTAAAGTGCATTGGTGGACACAGCGCTATTTTCTTTTATGGGCGCCTTTACGATATTACAGTCCTGTTTCTTGCATAAAAACTTATGGACTTCCTAGCATCTGCGGAAAATTGCCTGAAGGTTCTAATTGCACTCGCAATAGTTCTAGCTTGGACAATCTGTGCATATATCAAAAGCCCCCCCCCCCCCCCCCTTACACCTTGGCGCTAGCAGGCTGAAATATTGTAAAGATGTTTCTCTTATGATGATATGATAAACATAACCGTGTGGGCCATTTGTCATGCATGTACAAGTCAATCTTTTAAATAGGTTTAAAAAATTCGGCTAGTTACATATCAAGCAACTAAATTCTAAATCTGCTAACAATTTTCCGGTATGTAACGTCGATGTCGTAAAATTTACGAGCCCGCTGCCGATGCATGAATACTCGACGACGGTTACCGAGAAAACATTTTTCATCCCGAGACGAACGGCGAAACCTCCATGATATTACTCTTGTACCTGGAGCTGAACGCTCGACATATTGTTACCTCGTGCAAAATTTATCTTATATTGACGTGTGCATTGTTGTTAATAAGCATCCGAGAAGGCCGAGTCGACGCCCAAATTTGCGTTGGATAAGGCAATTTTATGGGTTTATTGAAAGGTATTTTAGGCCTGCACACCCCTAAGTGATGAGATCCGGCCGAACCCCGCTCTTCATAACGTCTGTAATACCGTTTTACGACCAGCTTAGGACGTAACTTATACATATTTTGAATAACTTTACGTGCTGCTTAGAAAAGAATTACTACCGCCCGGTCTTGCTGAGATAAGCTTATGACAGTATAAAACTGTGTCATCTTAATAGTGATATACCTTCCAGTTCCTTGTTCGGACACGCATTTAAATGTTTTTGTTGTTGTTGTTTTGATTGTAAGTAGCATGGGTTTTCAAAATTCACGCTTTCCTGTTTCAATTATGTAAATGTATCGCAATTTGCTCATTAGTGCTGCACTACCAGATGGGATCTTAACGAATAGTCGCAAGAAAATCCTTGATACGTAGGCACGCATATAAACCGTCCACTAACAACAAAATGATGTAACTCTAATACATGTTTCGCGTGTTCGCACACGGTGGGTATAATAAAAGGCAATATTTGTAACAATCCGATTTTAGCCCGTCGGCATTTGTATCTAGTGGATAGAAATTGTGCGGGTCAGCACACGTGATCCGCACATACAATCAGCCGTTAGGGCACACCGTGACACCCCTAAAACGATTTGATTAAAGTCATAAAACTCGAGGTAGCTGCTACCGCTGGCAGTGGGAGCGGCGCGGGCGATAGAAAGTACAAGTTATACGGCGCGCCCTGTCCCGCGCCCCGCGCCTATCCGATCCGCCCGCCGCGTGCGCTCGCCTCGTAGCGGGCCGCCATCAACTTTCAATAACACAGTCTACTGCTTCTGCAACTAGGCTTAACGCAACTTTCATAATTGTGACAATATCGCTGCTTCCTATACCTACCGCATTTAGATTCTGTTTACATATTTCAAAGGCTATTGGTTGTGTCATTGGAGCCTGGTTTATTCAATACATGGTATTTTGATACCTTTAGGCCAGGTTTGTATGAATCGCTGTGGTCATGTATTTGAAACTACATAAAACAAATTCATTCTACGTATTACAAATAAAAAAAATTGATGAGTTTTTTTTAATTTGATTCAACAAATTTTTTTAGTGGAATATTTGAATGATAGGTACCCAATTCCAAAAAAATATTGACAGTTAAGTATACATATATAAGTCACTCTATTTGTATACTAAACAATAAACAAAATAAAATACACCCCTTGCAAAAAAAACGGGCACCCATGGTTTTTGTATTTTATGTACATAAAAACTTACTTTCTAAGCTAATGCCTAAAAATCTGAAAAACCATAGGTGCCTGATTTTTTTGCAAGGGGGTGTACCATGAATTTACATAGCGTCAAAATAATGTCCACAACGCTATACTTACCTATTGCTTATAATTTATACGTAGTGGAAAATTTAATCTCATTTTAAATGCTTATCACTTGCATCCACATGCAAGTTATAGGATTTTCGAAGCACGCGTCTCCGCTTCTCTATTGGATGTTGTTAGCAAGTATCGAATCCTAGGGCTTACGGTGCGAGCGCTGGCACGTCAAACTTCGCTAACCGCCCTTAAGAAAGTTGGTAAAGTTGCCTCCGTTCGGAGATGTGTTGTGTCGGTACCGCCCCGCGACGTTCCCGACCTCGTGTAAACTGTAATCCCCACAGATGATGCCAGGATTTAGTAGCTTTATATTACCTTCGCCGAAAGTTGCTTGATAAATGTTGTCTCTAACAGCAAAAGATACACACGACAGGATCAATCAGCGGGGTACCTAATCTAACGCTAACATTAACCACCTCGATGTTAAGTATAAGTCGAGGGTACCAAATCTCAATTTGCCTCGTATATGTCAAGACGTTTATGTGCGAGTCGATCGATGATGTTGGGCAGGGGCGTGCAGTGGGTTCTGATAGAGGGTAGGCATATAGACAAGAAAACCCGTATTGGTACGAAACGTGTCGGGCACATTTACGTATGCTTAGCACTGCTTATATGCCTGTAAGGGATGAACGCGTCTGATGTTGTGGTATAGCAAGAAGCCGCAAACTGAGTGCACGGTATGCGACACACGCGAATTGTACCAGAGTTTGCGTCGTCACACTCGACTGCGCATCAATGGCGCTCGCGTCGCATTATCAGCCGTCACTTCGCTCGACAGGTGTCGCCTTCAGCCAACTCGAGAGTAAATTACTTGCTTCGAAGTCGCTGAATCAGCCCGACTCCCTAATCGATTTTCGAACCGTTCGCTCTAAAAGTTGGAAACACAGATGATTATGAATGACTACCGCAAAAGCTACGGCGAACTCCTGAAATGGATGTTTCATGGCAAAATAATTTTCTTAAAAAGCTCAGTACTTAAATATATACAGCTGAGCCGATGAGCCAAAATTTTATCATCATCATCATCTCCAACCAATATACGTCCCACTGCTGGGCACAGGCCTCCACTCAGAATGAGAGGGCTTGGGCTATAGTTCCTACGTGGACCCAGCGCGGATTGAGAACTTCACACACACCATTGAATTGCTTCGCAGATGTGTGCAGGTTTCCTCACGATGTGTTCCTACACCGAAAAGCTCATGGTAAATTTCAAATGTAATATCGCACATAAATTCCGCTACTACAGTTTTTTTATCAATTATTTAAAATTTTATAGTTACAGTGTATTTTTACTGTAAGAACATTATGTATTTAATATTCGTCACGCATGCTTCGAACGAGATAAGTCTGTAATACTGCCTGCCGATTAATTACCAAAATTTGATCATAATTATAACAACAATCATGTTCATGTAGAAATGAATAGCAACATCTTGAACTCTAAGCGCGAGCTACGAGCTCGTTGTCGTATTTAAATAGGGAAATAGGAAACAGACGCGGTGAGTCGACGAAGCACTGGTGCCGTGGTATTGTTTTAATTAAAGTAATTGGAGGAGGCACGCTGAGAGTCGGCGCTCGGTAGCCATGATCTGTGCCTTGAGGATTTACACCAATTTAAGACCGAGGCATCAATTAATAGCAGCTTCGAGAAACCATGTTCAATTGTGTATTCGTATACCGTGAATATGTAGCTTTGGAACGAGGTTCCTTATCGCAAGATATACTTGCTCCTGGAGCTTGCTTCACGATGAAAGCTTTGGTGAAAAACTTGTCGTTCTCAATAATAAAAGAGGAATAATCTAGAAATGTTAAACGCTATAATTTATGATCAGTTTGCTAAAATAAATTGAAGGTTCAACAATATTTGTAATTTGACCCTTTGAGAAATGTAGTAGGTAGCGTGTGTTGCGTAAATTATTTATTGCTACACGAAAAAAACTTATGGTATTTTATACATTACGTTTTACGTACGCTTACGTTTGACTTCAATCTCGCTTGATGGAAGGCGAAGATGATTCTCTCAAAAAATGGTTATCTTTTGAAGTGGAATCATAAACGACCTTCTTTTAAAAAATTCAAAAAAGAGTGCTTTCTTGAATCTGATGGTGTTCTGGTGGTGATTATCAAAATCAGGTGACGGCCGGATAGCCTCGTAGTTAAAGTGACACTAACTATGAAGCTAGAAGTCCCGAGTCCGAATCCCGGTTGGAGTAGAGACTTGTATGATGAATACGAATATTTGTACCCGATTCATAGGTGTTGTATTTATTCAGGTATGTTTTTATCTACATATAACTAATAAGCATGTTTATCTAAGCTTCGGTTAGTTTGGGACTATGTCCATCGGTTTATCCTATGATATTTAATTATTTATAAGAAAAATATTTTGTAAATACATATATAAAAATTATTTATTACCTATATAGATAAGATTGAGCAATATTATCATGTTAAGTCAATAATTGAGGCCATAATACTATCGAATTAAAATAATATAATGATATGATAGTGTGGTAGAGGCAGGCGGGGCGAGCTGAGTCCGTGCATATGCATACATCACAACGTGCCGAACGCGAACCGTCCCGAGGATAGCCGACCACACCCCAAGTAGCTTTGCAAGCAGCATTGTATCTGTTATTTAAAACATACTTATAAAATAAACTTCGGTAATTTAACTATCAATTATTGACAAAAACTGGTTTTCTGTCTTTATAATAAATAAAAAAGAAACAGTCGGTCTATTAGCTTTGAGACTACCAACCAGTTCGCTGCAGGTAAAAAAAGTGCAAGATAAATCTACAGCAATTTAAAACTGTAATTAATTAACGATTCATTTGCGTTTATTGCCGTTCGCACGCTGTTGGCGTTCGTGCTTGCCTGGGAATGCATTTTATTTGTATTTTTCTGTTCTTTCTGAAAGTTCCGCACCCGAAATGATGTGCCATCGTTGTTTTCATGAGAACATTAAAATTAAGGAGCGTTTTACATTTCGGTTTAGCTTTTGAGGCCTTACCTAAGCAGTAGTTATTATTTTGTACTTTATTTTCAAATGTAGTACTAGTTTCCCATTTATCCCCTACATCGAACAAAGCTATTTAAGTGGGTACCTCCCATTAGTTCTATGGAACTGTGACGTCATAGGACTGTTAACATTTTTTTTTCCCAACAGTTCCATGGTAGAACTATTGAAACAAAAAATGTGCTATTTGTTCTATAGAACTAAAAGCACCTCAATTTTGTGATGGGAAACTTGAGGTGCTTTTAGTTCTATAGAACAAATATCACATTTTTTGTTTCAATAGTTCTACCATGGAACTGCTGGGAAAGAAAAATGTTAACAGTCCTATGACGTCACAGTTCCATAGAACAAATGGGAGGTAGGTACCCATTTAAGTGATTACAATTCTGATTATGTATTTACTTATTTAAATAAAACAACAAGCCAGTTTTATTCGCCATGCCACACAATGACCAAGCATTTACTAAGAAATTTCCACTCTATTCGGAATTATCTTCTATGTACCTAACTAGCTGTCTCCGTCACAACAAACGTGTTTAGAAAACTATAAACAGTTCAATCAAAGTTTCTTAAAACATACATAGGTACGTAGAACCAATGCGACAAACGCAACGGTGGAACATAAGAAAAGGAACGAGAGAAACTGACACTAACAAAAAAAAACAAACAAAGATAAACGGAAACGGACCCGCTCGCAAAGAAAAGTAGGAACGCTCATGTGAAAGGAAACTTTACGGCAATCACTCCTACAATACTCAGTACGATACGTAGCTCCATATAATGTTGAACTAGGTAACTTATTTTATATGCAGTGTTATAAGAGGCTACAGGACTAGGTACTTCATTAACGTTTACAGTTGTAAAGTCACGCCAGACACGCCTTTGGAATAGATGTTACCAGCGCCCTTTTATGAAAGACGCCGCCGTTCTTCTTTAATCAAGCAAATGCTGTCTATTTCGTTAGAAAAGACAGGATTAACCCTTTTTCCGAGGACACGTTTGTAGAAGTTTCCTTAAAGCAATTAAAGGTCGAAGCAATTTCAACTCTCAAATGAAAATTCATAATCTATTTACGGTCTTAAGATAAGTTACTTTGATTGTACAGTTAACATTAAATCTAGTCAAAGTTAATAGGTATAGAAACAAGTAACACAGCCTGTAAGTTTAAATTGATCTAACGCATGTTGAGTTAGAAAAGCGGTTTTTAAGTGGGAAAATGTGAATTCGTTAGCCGTTTTATCAGTAAACGGTATCTTATAAAGATTTTATTGTTATTTTGGCCACTTTTTGAGCACATGCCGCGGCGTGGTAAACGCAAGACAATTTATTGCTCAATTGGTTGAGTAGGGTATTTGGACGTAACAAAATAATAAATCTTGATTTTTTTAGTAACAAAAGGTAAAGATTTTTTCATCAAATGAATAGTCAATTAACTTGTATGGAAAATATAAAACGTTTTCTAATACAAAATATACTGGAAATATACTGGAAAGTAACAAATTCAGCCGTGCGCAGTCGAAAATAGTGAATAATGCAAAGGCTTACGAAACAGATCATATTTTTTCAGAGAAAATGTGGAATCGCGAAGTGGCAAAACAGAATTTAATATTCGTAAAAGGGTTGACGTCAGGATTGGGCCAGGCAGCGCGGCGGTTGACGCGTCCCGGCTCTAGGAGTTTTTTTGGCTACTTTCCAAAATCAATATCTTGGGATACACTGACCGTCGCGCATTGTGCACTAATCTGCCAGAGGCTAAAGTGCAGCGTAAATTCACGTATCGCACCCATTCCATTCCGATGCCACCGTTTCCGTTTGTTTCCTGAGTACGTATGTTTCAACTCTTAATTTCACAATTATTCAGCCGCGTCGACTCGGGTTGTTTACCCTCCCCTGATTCTGATTAGTAGCATTTTGGTTTACATTTTAGCTCGTGTTTCCCTCGACCTAATAAACGCAGTATCTGTTACCCAAACGAGATAAAATTGCTTTTCTCTACAGCCTTGTATAATTAAATCCCAACGCGCAAATAAACAATGTCTTTAATTTACCAAAATTATATCTTCACAGGCCAAATATGTATTTGGGTAAAGCTGAAACTCAATGGAATTATTTGATACAAACAACGTATTCACATACGAATTCTTTAACCCCCCGGGACAAACAACCTTTGGATTGCAGAGGCCATCTTCATGCGATCGTGTAGCCCAGGTAGGCATTCGGAAACTCACATTATTAGTACCAATTACATTTTAAGTTAGTTAGTAGGTACTCATATCATACTCAATTTCTTTAAACACACTGTTACATCTTTGTTAAAATCGAATTGTACTCTTACATATAAACAACAATTTTTATATTGAGCTTGTCATCTTATTTCATAATATACCCATCGTCAAATAGGTTTTCTTACCTCACATATCATAAGAGGTTTTACGACAAATATCATTATCGCACTGCCAAAATATCACGTTGAAATGAGAATGCTCCAGGACACGTGAATGAATAATACATGAAAAATAAATCTCTTCCCAGGCGCCTCTTCTTTCGAGTAAAATTTAGAATAAGCAAATGTTACAGATTTTGCTTCAAACATACGGAAATATACGGAGTTTGGCGTCGTCAGGCATATTTTAAGATGTAACCGTAAAATAGAGTAAAAATAGTAGTGACTAATGACTTCTTTTAAATGTTTGGTACAATTAGAAAGTTTCGCAATAAGTAAATAGAATAATGGCTTTGAATCAAATTAACAGAATATGGAAGTGGCATGACGAGGCGGCGCGGCGGAGAGGGCGCAGTCGGGTGCGACGCGATGCGCCGTGCTCGAGAGCTCGCTTCATTTAAAGGCACTTGTCTGTAATTGCAGCGCCCGTCTACGTCTACCTCCAAGACCTGCCGCCAGGACGGCGGCGCGCGTTACCGAACAAAAAGAAGTTTTAATACCCTTTGTTGAGCCTTTACGGGCTTTCGCGAAACTAACTCGGTCGCTGCTCGCCGCTAACGTCGAGCTCGCCCCACTATTATTTTTTCGCCATTTATGCGTAGGGCGAAATCTAATTGTGAGCAGAAAAAACTCCAGTAATGGAGTTCAGGCAGCTAATGATTTATTTTCGCGATCTAACAAAAATCACATCAGTTACATAGCGAGGAAAAAATAGCCGAGTACCTATCTCGCACGTTAGGGAAATGGTATTTAGTTAATGAAGAAAGAAAGAAAGAAGACATTTATTCCTTTTTGCAAGACACACAAATATAAGAGAATATACACACGTTTATAGAAAATAAACAGGAAAAATAAACACAGACATGAAAAATAGATCATCAGCGTTGTGTGTGTCTTCGCAAATGTGAAACGGTCGCTGGCTCAGCATTATGCTGAGGTGTTAGACACCTGCAGCACTGATTTTCAGCCAGAACCGTCATGCGTTCATAATGCTCCATACATTTCCTTTTCTAATTCGTGACTTTTGGTAATTTAAATTATGTGAGAAATCTAACAAACCGTTATCTGTTATGAAGTTTGCTATATTACAGTATCCAGTTATCCACTTTAAGGCAGAAGTGAGAAAAAAACAAGTACAGTCTTTCGGTTATGATTTTGACAGGCTATGTATCTATGTATGTTCATCAGTTCCCTCAGCTCCTAAGCTATTTATGAGAACTGGACAAATGTGGTATCGTTAGAAGCGTCTTGAACGTCCGCTATAATAGGCTAGGTCTAGCGGGCATAAAGTACTCTGTTAAATAAAAAATGAGATAATTATTCCGTGTTTGGTACCATTGGAAAGGGCGTTATTTGTACATTTCAAAAATAAATACATTACTAGCATTTGCTTGTGAATTTGTCCGTATTCATTTGATTTCAGGCGCAGTAGGTACATTGAAACACCAAAACAATTTAAATAATAAAAAAGTAGAAAACTAAAATTCAATTTTCTTGTAATAGTTGGGTTTTAGTTTTTTTTAGTTTATTCATAGTTTATTTTAAATTTGAAATGTCACTGTCTTTTTCACGCGTAAATGATAGGTTCAATAGTCTCTTGTGCCTAGGGCGGCATCAATTTCACTTGTGAAGACAGACTAGATTCATCAGCACAGTTTGTATCTCTTTTGACGACGTTTCGTTGTTTTTCTTCTTTTGCAATTTTAGGAAAGTTTTTATTTCTCATAGGAAAGTATTTGCAGCACTGGTACTAAAATGATTTAAATCACAGAAAAAAAGGTTTTTTAAAAGCAATCCACAATGTCCGTCCCACATCACATCTCTCATATCTTACATCTTGCTCTCTGTAGAACATCGGAAAATTAAAGGGGCATCATCTATTTTCGAGTTATATGAATTATGTGTGTTAATGTAAACATAAAATTATCTTTTTGCAGATGAAAAAATAAACTTAATTTTGCAAAAAAATCTTGGATAACGGTTGCAGTTTGGTCGGAAACGCAATAAATAGCTCGGGCGGCGGCGCTTGACCCACTTCCTGTTACATGCCGAAACGCCCGCGATTTAATCGCGCCCTGCCCCACTCCCTTCTTCCGCCTAGACCCCACACGCTTCGCTACTTTGCCGCATAATTATTAAATCCATTCCGAGTTCGCCAAGAAAGGGGCACTCCCGGATACTTTCTACCTTTCCGCCATCAGTATCCGAAAACGTGCACCTAAGTAAATACTATTTGTTTCCAATTTAACCCCGCTTTTATCGCTTAAGCCGCAATTAACTTCTAATTAACTCGTTTCTTGTTTATGTAAATATTAAAAATGCTGAAACTCTATAATCAAAACTTCACTACGACACTCTTAGAACATTGTGGTACGAGTATAATGTAGGTAATAATAAAAAAAATCCTAGAATTGGCTTTAAACAACAAACCTGTTATAGCAAAAGTAAGTAAGTCTGTGTTGTTTCTCAAATGTCAAAGTGATAGATAAATGCAAAAGAAAGTTAATTAAACATATTGAAGTGTTTGTGAATAAGAGTGTAAGATGTTTGATGACACAAGATCACAAGTCCGCTGACACACGGAAGGTTACTAGTAGTATTTAATAGTAAGTAGACAGTTATTGTCTGTCTTGTTTATAATGCGAAATAAATATTTCTCTCTAAATCCTTATCTGTGTGCAGATGGTGACTATTTTAAATGTACTCGTACTTGTTTTTACGTGTCTCTTAAATCAGCTGATATCTTCACACGTGGGCAGATTCTGTGAAAAGAAACATAACACTGTTTCACGGCTTAATTTTTGTCATTAATATGGGTATCCTCCTCAGTTCCGACATTTTTTAGCTGGTATAGTGCTTTTCTTCCATTGATGTGCTTTTTATAAAGTACGAGAGAACTCACAGCGACCTTTCTTTCACTTTTCGGAGAGCAGCAACAGTGCGTTCAGACGAGTAAACATGGTGCAATGTGCGAGCAAGGCGGCGCGGGCGCGGGCTCGGGCGACTCTCGCATCTGATAACACAGCGAGGCGGAAATTGCGCGGCGCGTCGCGTGCGCTGCGCGCGTGTACGTGACGTGCACTCTACTCGTTCGCTATTTTATTTCGCTCCGCTTCTCGGTGCATCGCCAAAATCTTTCACACCGCAATTTACTCCTTTCCTTTTGAATTTTCTCCGCTATTCCAATGCTGTCTAACCGTTTACCGCTGGCGTGGGTAGGCACACATTAGACGTGAATGAAAGAGCCACTTCTTAAGTATTTAGTCAGTTTAACGTTTTGTGTTATATTGCGTGCTGTTAAAAAATTAGAATCATGGTTGTTCATAAATAAATGTACATTTCTCTCCCCCAGTTACGTATCATCTGTAAGTCAGTGTGTCTCAATTTCACGGTAACGCACAAGTATGTGTGCATACATGTAGGTACGTTGTGACTACGATGTAACATAACAAAGCAGACGCGTGTGCGCTCGGAAATATTTTTGTGAAAGTTTCATGAATATATTAGCCATAAATGTGACTAAAGGAATCTATTCCCTGTTGCGAGCCGCCTCCGCGCCTCCCGAGCCCGGGCGCATGAATAGCTTAGCTATACCAACTGCGTCTATTATGTTCAAAATGAAAAACAAAAAATGACAAAATATTTCAGTCTTGGCATTTATACCCCGAACCCACCTAGTAATATTGCGGCACATTCAGCATCAAATTTATAGAAACTAACAAAGTGCTCACTGCTCAGAATATTTGGGGTCGCTTTGACGTAACTCTTGCCCACAATTTGGGCGCATCTTAAATATTCATCAAATACTACCCGAATGTTCTTAATTTTAAATAACATGTATTGAGACGCTTGCCTAATCAATACCATTTACACATTTGTAACGTATTTACATACCTACATGTTAGTTTATAATATGTCCCCCTCGTATTTCCGGTTTCCTCAATAAAAGGAATCCCGCTGAGCCGGCAGGTTTAATCTCAATTATTTTATCCGTCACAAATTCCTTTTGATTAGATTTTATTCGAACTCCATTCCAATCCCAAAGTGCTGCCGGTCCAAATCGAATCTATCTAGAATTAAAAGCAGAATAGGAGCAGTATCCGTTGCGTTTACCGAACTTTTCCTGAATCATAACGATTGTCAATAACCGAATTTGACATGGAAGGCATTTTAAACCTTGTCATATTTTCGGTAAAGATTCTAATGCCCTTTGGTAAATATTTTGAAAACGGTACTTGGTATCTTAACCTAATTAAATGTACATTCGTAAAAAAACCTACCTCCTTGTTTTGATTAAGGTTAAATGTATTGTTACGCGGGTGACTGTTGCTTACTTATCCCATCCGCTCGACTCTAAGCTGAGGCTGCTAGCGCTCATAAAATACAAGTTATACCATTATATTTTTACGACACCAACAAATGTCAACTTTTCGAAGAGAGACACCCGCCAACCGCTCTCCGCCGGCGCCGCATTATTTGTTATCTCGGAGCGTGCGGTTAGCGCTCTTCGTGATTTTTCATGAACGGTGCTAGTTGTTTAGAGAGAGGGCGGCTGGGGAAACGAACAACCCGCTTGGGATTACAGACTAGTCCCGGGTTAAGTTTCCCTACTCGAATCGATAATTCAGATGCGTTTATTTCGAGATCGATCTCATCCACTTGTTGTGCGATATTGACAGTCCGTTTTACTAACTGTTCTATTACTAATACAAAGATGTACATTAATGCAATTTCATTGCAGCCAACGTAATGGGAATCTAGATTAACATCAGATTTATAACCCCTTGCCCTGCGATTTACACCGCAAGCTTAAAAGTTATGGGCTAGATTAACTTCATGACTACAAATAGGTGTCTGCCGTTATAAGTGTACCTGAATGAGATTGCATGGAACTAATACTTACAGCAAACATATTGATAGGTAATTCGTTGTACAAATCTTATAGTCTTATATATCTTGTCTCTAGTTTAGAGAGACACCTCACCCAATTATTTGTCAATTTTAATCGTTATAAAAAATATTTGGGTATTGCTTTATCTTAATATCGGTTATATGGCCGAGATAATAGATGTGCAGCAATCTATAATCGGTGCATATTTATCTGCAAAGGAAAGGATCGATTAGTTTGTAGATGGGGGCACGGTCGCGTGTACGCGAGCCATAGCGGGCCGGCAGCGCGGCGGATCGACGCGGCTGTGCCTTCCGGCGAAACGCGAGGAATGTTGCCGATAGATTAACTTCTGATCTCTTTTCCGATATTATAGCGGAGCGCTTATGTAAGGAATTCTAAGCGCTTCAATCTGGTTTAAGGCCAACAACGGAATTCCGGAAATATGTTCGGGATAATTCTGTATCATTACCTGCATCATTTACTAATAGACACTTGCTGTATATTATTGTATATGAGTAAACTGGTTTTGATTTTTTAAATTATCCGTTTTACTATGTATATGATATGAAGCAATGGAATTTGTAGCTTGTACAATGTACATCAATTAGAAAATAGTGAATTGATATAATATAACGTAATGAGAGAGACTTGGCCGTGAATGCTCCTGCAAATAGGGTGTGAATAGAAAAATACATCCGCCGTTATATTACATTACAACGACACTCATCTCATGATCCTCATACTTGCATTCGTTATTATTAAACTAGCTTCTGCCCGCGACCTCGTCCGCGTAGAATTAGCAATTCGTTTACAATTTATCTGTTCTATTACGTGAGCTTACGCGACAATTAAATTATACATAATTCAACTAAACAAGTTAGTAATGTATTGTGAACAACGTTAAATTTACTTAATTTTTTTGAGCAGAATGTGTGTATGCTGATAAAGTTTTTGACAAAAAAAGTCAAGCGTGAGTCGGATTTAAGTATTGAAATGTCACATTCCTGTTTTATTGACTCCATTGCGATGAAAATTTTGTAAGCTGTTGAAGGTACCTATGCTAAATATGATTCTAATAAAATGGTCAAGTGTGATTAGGCGTTCGCTTTTCTAGATCCTCAGATATCGATTTAGAAATCAATCAGCCCAAAAACTAAAGATTTCAATATGGTGGCCACTTTTCCATTTTTGAAAACAGATTTATGTTTGGGGACCACTCGGACCCTCACATATCGATTTTGTATACAATCGGCCCAAAAGCTAAAGATTTCAAAATGGCGGCCACATTTTCCATTTATGACAACGGATTCATGCTTGGGGACCACTCAGACCCTCAGATATCGATTATGAAAACAATACATACATACATACATACCGTCACGCCTCTTTCCCACAGGGGTAGGCAGAGACTACTTTATTCCACTTGCTACGATCCTGACATATTTCTTTCGCTTCATCTACAGTCATCAATCTCTTCATACATGCTCGTCGGTTTCGGGTACTCCTGACCTGACCTTTTTCCATAACGTCTCCTATTTGGGTCTCGGAACGTCCGTCTAGGCCTTCCTCTCCCAACGTAACCATTCACACTCCCCATATAGATCTGTTTAGTTAGTCTACTAAACAATCGGTCGAAAAATTAAAATTTTCAAAATGGCTGCCACTTATTCCTTTTCTGATTACGGATTCGTGTTTGGAGACCACACGTACCCACATAATATATCGATTTTAAAAGCAATCAGTGGAAAAACTATACTTATTCTGTACCTTTACAGCAAAAAGAAGGAGAGATAACGCAAAGGTTTACTTTCACACTCAGAAACTACAATTAACATATTAAAGGACTATTCATTCCTTTATATCTTTGGTTACGGCAGGGATGATAAATTAAAACTTGAACATGGTTCGTGAACAAGATAAAACAGTTCTGAATTTCCACCGTCAGTCAATACAACCGACAGAATAATTAAAGTTAATTTCCACACTCAGAGACGTCGATTAAATTCTAATAATCATAATATTAACTGACGACGAGACACGTCTCTGAGAACGACACACGTTCAAGTTTTACTATATTCTGCAACAATTATTTACGTTGCAACTCTCAGCTATGGACCTTTAATATGTTGATTGCTATCCCGCGGGAACTATGCAATTTTCCGGGATAAAAGTAGCCTATGTTTTAATCTACCCTAGATTATCCTAGCTATCTTCGTTCCAAATTTTATCCAAATCCGTCCAGTCATTTTAGCGTGAAGAAGGAACAAACATATCACTCACTCACATCGTCACAAACTTTCGCATTTATAATATAAGTAGGATAGTAGGATTAGTAAGATATACTAAGTCGGAAAAACTCTAGGATGCTGGGTAGTCGGTCGTTGGTATATTCAGTGCCAATAATTAATGTAATTTCAAAGTAAACTTTCGACTCAACAATGAAAACATTTCTGTTTGATATTCTCGTTGCTAGGCGGTCGGAGATGCGTATTGAGTTCTCAAGTTTAATAAGAGATAACAAATAAACGATTCACCAACTTCAAAAATACGTTAATTCAGGAATGGTGCTCGAAGTATAGAAGTGCTTTTAACATTAAGCTTAATTAAACATCTCCAGCCCCAGCCCAGATGAGCGGTTGTGCAAGTGAAGGTAAATAAGATAGTGTGTACATAATCGATTAAGCCGATAGTACAGAGGTAACATACCTTCTGGGAGTCTCGTATCGTTACCTACTTATGTCGGCAGGAGTACGTTCAGGTGGGACGAGGGCGTTCTGCGGCTTGTTTACATACAAGTGAATTCCATTAGATCGAGCCTGTGTGCCGTCGCCACAGCCTCCAGCCCCGTTCGCGCTTTATTCATATCCCATTAGCAGATCGATTCGCCTAAAATAGCTATCTCGTCATTGGAACATAGGTTTACACGTAGTTTAACAATGAAAACTGATTAAAAATCCACTTGTTACAACCGACAAGGTGTCGCTTAGTTTTCTTAAGCTTAACCAGTATTGAACTAATAATATAAATCTTGCAAGTGGAATTTCACCCATTTTAACCGACTTCAAAAAAAGAAGGTTCTCAATTCGGTTGTTTTTTTTTTAATGTTTGTTACCTCAGAACTCCGTCATTTGTGGACCGATTTGATTTTTTTTTTGTTGGAAAGGGAATACTTCCAGTTTGTACCTAATCATTAACATATTAACACCTAATCAGGATATGATGACGAGATCTTGTTGAAACTGAAGGAACTCTTCAAATCTTATAGGCATAGCGACAAACTCTGCCAAAGAAAGGATAATGGAAAAGTCACAGAAAAGTAGATATAGAGGAGAGATCAATTAGGATTTTATAAATCTTTGTTGCAATCTCAACGCTTCAGTATAGTCTTTAATTTTCCTGGCATATTTACTATGCAAAAATAAGCACTAAAATATTGAACATAATTGTTTTTATAGTTCTACGGACTATACGAATGCTATGTTGTTTTTAGATTTCATATTTTTTTATGATTTTAATATAGCGTAACGAGAGCTATCAAAATTCGGCGTGCATAGTTTTAACAGAATTTATGCCGCAGTATTTTATGAGTGTAGCGCTATTAGCTTAGACTAGCCTGAGCACAAGTTCATAATTATGGTAACTCGACACGACAATCCATTTAATGTCGCAGAAATGTGCTTTGCCATTTAAAAGTGTGTTTAACTGTACCAGTGGAACAATAATTAAATTTTCTCTCGGCTCCGAGTGCAGAGTATGTCGTTTCATCAACCTCCGTACTAACTCGCGAGAACTGCGCAGCACCTGAAATATTTAATTCAGACCTGCCATTGTGCTGTCATCTAGCGAATATTAAATCTCGTCACTGCTTTAACTATTTTTATGTTACTTTTCGATTAAGGAACTTTTTTACTCTAGGTACAAGTCATACAATATTTATAAAGATAAATAAACACGTACCAATACCTCAATATTGAATGTACTGGTAGTTATGTTACTATGAAGGTAGAAATGAAACCAATCACTTATAGCGTTTGTACAACAATGTAGCTTATGGGAACAAATACGATAAAAATCAGAGGTAAAGACACCAAGTTATGAAAAACTGCTAATATAAATGTTGTGAGTAATGTTGAGTAGGCATAACACATATTAATTTACCTAACGTTATCGTATAACACGTAATTGTAATACTTAATAAGATCTTTCCCGACAAACGTCGTTGGGTCAAAAACTAATGTGCGTTTTTCTGAGCAATTATTAACCCGGTTTTTTTTTCATTGGAAGGCCAGATTCCTTGCGCTGTTTCTTAGTCTTGTTTGGTAAAAATCGGTCCAGCAGTTTAAAGAGTATCAGCTCTTTTCCAAAATGATGTAAGGAATTTTTGGCAAAAAGTTGTTTTTTTATATTTATTTGCGTACAATATGATTACTCGATTAATGTTAATGCGTGGGGGGTTATAATTTTTAAATTAATGTTTTCTTTTCGTTAAAAACTTCCACGAATTAATACTTCAAAAGTAGAATCTCCCGAATAGCTTCAGCCGTTCTCGAGTTTTGCGCTTAGCAACACATTTAGCCGTTCATTTTGTATGTAGGTACATATGTAGGGTCTATACCCTACATATGCCTATTCTATAATAGGCACCTATTTTCTCGTTTTAAGTATACCTCAAAATGAAATGTGATTTTTATTATCTTATTTGCGTAGAAACTAGAGCCTTATGAACGACATACCAACATCAAAATGACAACAATGCTCTACGGTAATAAAACTAATCCTAATTGCAAAAGAGATAAAAATAACCGTAATAACCCCGATCCGAACGTAGTGAGCTTGTGCAATTACGTTGTACCTATTTCCATAACTAAGGCTTAACGAGTAGAAAATATTTTACTAGGTACCTAATAGAGTTTAAAACACAGAGAGACACAGAGAGTGTTTAGTATAAGTTGATTTTAATTTTAATTTTGATTTGATTTAATTTTATTTAATTTTATCTTATCTTATTTTATTTTATTTTATTTAACTTGAGCTAATTTATTTATTGATTTTAAGACTTTTAATTTAATTTTTCACTTAATATTTTATTTTGTTAATTCTATTATGGATTATGGATGCAAGTCTGGAATAAAAATCATTTCATTTTATTTTCATTAGGTAGCGCTATAGCCCGAGTTTCATTTCTATTTACAGATACAAAAAGGTGTTCATACAAGTAGAAAATGAATTGGCCTCAGAATTCAGAAACATTCCTTGCTCTGCTAAGTCTTTCTTTTAATATCAGTCTTATTGTCTTGAAGACGGGCGGCAGCGCTGGAGCTGACAGAGATGTATGTTCGGAGCCTGAGAATGATATATTGAACCCGAATGCATTCCTCGCGCTTGTCTGCACTGTCAAAATTTCCTATTGAAACCATTACTTTTTGCCGCTGGAGGTATGAATATAAGAGGTAATAATTATCTCCTTCCAATATTAAACTTATCAAAGTACAGGGTTGGTGACAAATCGCGAACAGCAATGATTGGCGGGGTTTCTTCGCCGCCTTATTTCCATCTTATTACTGGCGCGAGTGATATTAAACCGGGTGCTGCCGCCGCCCGCGTCTCCGCCCTGTCTTCGCGTCTGTGAATTAGGTTAATGGCCTGCCAGGTGATTTCCTTCTAAGCCGTGTTTCGAGTAACGCGCGACCACCGCAGCACGCCAATGTCGCTGAAATAACTTCAATTGAAACACGAAAATTACCAGCAGTTTTGTGTTGCTGTGTATATTTAGGCGCTTGAATTACTTTCCCGCCTGTAATTACTCGAAATTCTGAAAATCGCTGCAGTTGATTTTTAAAAATATAAAATGCTCTCAATCTAGACTTGTAACACTACTTGTTGTTTGCAGATCTTGATTTTGCGCTTTAAATACTTTGCTTTGGTGAAATGTTTGCCCAAAGAATACAGCTCCGATTCCCAATTTCGCAAAACGCATAAATTAGTTTTTGAATTCATACTTTAGTATTCATTTGAATATTATCTCGTGTGAAAAATGTCGCAGTGTTTTATACTTAGTTTATGTGATGGGAGGGTTCCCGCGGGTGCTTTTGATTTATGGCACAAAGTCGCGCCGCGGCGCTGCGCCGCCGGCTGCAGCCGCTGCCTTTAGCGTTTTTGCGACCTCGCACAGCGGTCACACGTCCAAACTTAACCAGAATTTACATTATAAATTTACAATTTGTTTTAAGCTAGAAAAATATATATGTCAATGGCTGGTTTGCAGCCAAACCCACAACGATTTATAAATGAACCCCTAAATCTGTACTATTTATTTACGTCGTATAAAAGAAAGTCACACAATGTTCAGCGGGTTTGGATGAGTATTTTGGTGTTGTTATAAATTTGATAATGGGATACAACAAACATAATATTTCTCACTAACATTTTTTTTTATATGACAAGGAAGGCAAACGAGCAAGTGGGTCACCTGATGGTAAACGAGCACCACCGCCCATGGACACCCGCAAAACAACACAACATATTCAATAATAAGTAGCCATAATCAGAGAATGCTATTCATATTTTAGAGTTAATTAAAGACTGTGTTCAGCATTTTCTGGTTACTTAACATAGGCTGTATTTTATCAAAAACTAGCCTTCCGTCCGCAGCTTCGCCCGCGACAAATTAATTTTCCCGTAGGAATAGGTATTTTCCCGCGGTAAAAAGTAGCCTATGTCACTCAGTGATAATGTAGTTTTCTAACGGCAAAAGAATTTTTAAAATCGGTCCAGTAGTTTCGGAGCCTATTCAATGCAAACAAACAATCAAATTTTTCCTCTTTATAATATTATAGTATAGATATTGTGGAAAAACGAGCAAATGATCATCTGATGGCAAGTGCTCACCTACACCCACGGTTATCCGACATCAAAGCATTTCAGATGGATTGGCATTGGCAGCCTAGAGCGCTAAGATTTTTATCCAGTGCATGTGCAAAAATCACCTACAGTTAATTTCGTTAATATCCAATACACCAACAAATTTTGAAGCTAACGGGAATTTCACTAAGTGGTTTTTGCGCGGCGCGCTATTTCATTTTCAGATCTCTCTCCCGCGGCCTATGGCAGCATCGCCATAGTACAGTCAACAACAAAAAATCTGATGAAATGGGGTCCCAAAATAATGTATTCAATAAATTAAGTCAAATATTGTAGTTTATTAGAAGTAAATGAACTCGTAACGTGTCATAAGTTATTACTTCGCTCATTCAAAACTAAGTGTCATGACATTCAGACAGGTATTGAGTGTTTGAAATTAAAGTGACACCTCGGAGTACACGTCAGATGTTCGGTTAATGTTGGTTATATTCGTCAGACCAACATGCGAAACGACTATAACTATCTCGCGTCCGCCAAAGTTTGAAATAGTTCCCATTATGTACATTTGGTTCTTTTTTTAATAAATCCTTTTTTGCCGAGCTGTCATTCCAACAATTTGAAATTTTGTCGTTCGTGTCGTTGTGAAATTTGAAGTTTTGTCAGTCATTTTTGACGCTTCGCTGGCAGTTCTAGTTTAGACAAATTTGACATCGTGTATTCTTATTTCGATTTGAAACATTGATTTGTCACTTCGTTTCTGTTTCGATGTTGTTATGATAATTTTCTTTTGACTGATTAAAACATCAGTTAAAACTGACACTTTCTTATAACAATATCTGGGATGTCATGCTAGAAAATGTTTTGAAATCTTGATTTTGATCACTTACTTTTGACGTTGACGGTACAATAGAACATCGCGGGAATTGGATAGAGTCAAACACACTTTTTTATATATTGTATTCTAACTTTCGGAATTAGAAGCTTTCAAGACTGGGATCGTGTTTCTATGTCAAATCTTTCGGAAATGCCGCCTATATAGTGGCGGATTTACCCTAAGGCCCGGTAGGCCCGGGCCTAGGGCGGCTAGATTTAGGGGCGGCCCCAGTCGAGTCAAAAAAAGTTGGCCATAAAGTAATTTCATTATGTAGTCTATATGGTAAAAGCCCATCGAGGGAATGGGCAGAGGAATCATATAGGCGATGCGGCTAGCTACCCATCACTATTTTGATTCCCCTTTCCACCTATACGCCCACAATCATGCTAAGCGTGGCCTTTGGATCTTATCACCTTAGGCTCTGTCTACCCCGTAAGGGAGAAAGACGTGATTTATGTATGTATGTATGTCTATATGGTGGATGCTGAGAAAGGGGCGGCTGATGGCTTGGGGCCTAGGGCGGCCAAGACTGCAAATTCGCCACTGCGCCTATACGATGTGGAACACTCATTGAATTCTCATCAAAATTCGAATTTAGTACGGACATTGACATTAATAAGTATAATTTTTCTTCTTTTAACGCAGCAAAACGTGTTAAACTAAGGAAGTGTTATTAAAAGATCGAATACCTAATGTTTTCTGGGAATTACTTATAAACACATCATTTCTATATGGTATTTGGTAGTGGTTCTCACTCGGACTAAGTGTTGATTGGATATTTCTTAAGAGGTGACAGGTGTTTGCGTAGGTTCCTTAGTAGAAAAACTAATGGCCAATTTCAAATATAATTTCATACATAAATTTCGATGTGGGAACACGGAGCTGAACCACTCTATCTCTGTTTTTTTTTCTATTTCGAAAAATTGAATTTAACTAAAAGTCGACATACTTTATATTTAATACAAATAATCAAAAATGTAACCACCCTTATTATGTAAAATATAAATTAAAATACGGTTAATAAAAGACACGAATTACCAGTTGTTGTACTAATTTCGGGTATTCTCTAATGTTTAGCATAAGTAACGTTAGTGGATACACAACAGATGAGCCCATGCATGGTAACTGGAGCAGTGTAGCTGGTCTTCGTCTTCTACGCAGTTTGTGAACTTGTTTGGTTTGTTTTTAGGGTTCCATACCTCAAAAGGAAAAAACGGAACCCTTATAGGATCACTTTGTTGTCCGTCTGTCCGTCCGTCCGTCCGTCTGTCAAGACCCTTTTTCTCAGGAACGCGTGGAGGTATGAAGCTGAAATTTATATCAATTACTCAGGTCTACTGTCCCTTGAAGCTGTGAAAAAATCAAACTTCTAAGCCAACGCAATCAAAAGATACAGCCGTTTATGCCGCAAATTTCCGCAAATTTTCAACTCTCAAGGGAATCAAAACCTACAAGGTAGTTCCCGTGAACGCAGAATCTTGAAATTTGGTATGAAGGTAGGTCTTATAGCACAGATTAAAGAATAATTGCGAAAACCGTAAATGTGTATGTATGTCTGTATATAGCAGTGACCAATATAAAGTAACCCCACACTGCGTACATTTTGCTTTGGAACAGGGCTCTGCTTACACTGGTTTTAGATATTTATAGATAATGATACGGAACCCTCGGTGCGCGAGTCCGACTCGCACTTGACCGGTTTTTTTTTCTTTCTTTTGCTTCCATTCCTTTTTGGATTCGCCTCGCTTTCTGCCCTCTGAAATAATTTTTAACTGTTATTATGAGTATAAATACTTACGAAAAATGTTTTTTCAGAATTCAGTAGGTACTTCAAAAGGGGAAAAAATACCCTTATTGTTTACTATCCGGCGACCAAATCGAGAAAAGGGAAACGCCAAAAAAACCAGATCCATATTAAAACTGTATCATTATGAGTCCATGTGCCCCTTGACTCACGTTTGAATCAGTCACGTTGTTAAATATCTCTAAGGACATTTTGTCGGCGATGTTTATTACAGTGAAATCTAAAAATGTGGAAGTATGTAGTTTAAACGAGAATTACATTAGATGCGTTAGCGAGCTAGTAAAATCTTGCAAACCACTTACATACTTAAATTTTCTTGAAAACTAAAGCCCTAGGAAGGACCATATTTCACGTTTTAATGTAATGTCTAGGCATTACATTAAAACCTGCATTCCCCAAAAAAGAGATAAAAGTCTTAAAATACGAACATCCTAGTAAGGCTATGATATCTAAGTTGAAATTATTTGATGTTGTATGCCAGACTTTCGCCATTTTGAAATGAGTCTTTTCATTTGCTGCTCAAAGCGATGCCAAGCCAAAGTTCTCACGACTTAGACCATCACTAGATGGTTTAGTAAGTAGCAAGCTGTAGTCAAACAGGCAGTCCGTTAGCGGTTGCTCGAGTAATCTCGTTATAATATCAAAGTGCGGCGCGCGTTACGATCCTTCCCTCGCGTGCGAGCTACAGAAAGCTTCACTGCCTTCAATCGATACCACAATGTCAGGCACAACGAACTTTAAGCACATGCCTCTGAAAGCTCGTTTTCCTAAAACCAACGCCAGTTCTTGCTAAAAAATATCAGCTAAAGCCATCAAACCGTTAGCGCATAAGTCGGCACCGCAACGACCTGGGAGACACAATAGTTAAAGCAAGACAATCTAGGGTTGAAATAAATAATTTTATTTGGGTACAGTCAAGGGCATAAATATATGTACGTTACCAAGACGTCAAAAACATCTTATACACCTTTATGCCACGAACAATAAGGTCGGTGACGCATATAATAGACATGATGGCTGTATCGATATTTATGCCCTCGACTGTACCTATTATTTTTATGCGACTGTTCCTAAAAATAAAATTAAGCGATACATAAACTACAATATTTTTATTGAGGAAATAATCGGAATCTTACTTAGCTACTTAAAAAGCGTTAAGTCTAATCATTTTCGTGCATGTGGCATTGAAAGTGATATCAGAATATTTTACTAGTGTAGTATAATGTTCTTGTTCATTTGTTTTATTTAGCCTCTGTTTTGTTTGTGCTATTTAATTTTCACTGTTTCAATTCAACAAGAATTTTGTTTTTTTTGTTACATTTCAATGTTGGATCAACAATTAGTTTAGACACATGATAAATGCTTACAAGTTATAGTATTATGTTGTTAAACTTAGCTAATTTTAACATATCTATATCATATCATATTTTTATCTATATCATATTTTAATTTTAATATATATTTAATTTTATTATAAATAAATAAATAAATAAATAAATATCACTGTTGTCACTGATGTCATAAACGCTTGTTAAGTTCAACATTCGTCTGCTTCTATCTGTCAAGTGGACACGCTTCAAAAATAATTGTGAAATTTTACATTAGGTATAATACCCATAAGCAGGCTATCGATTAGCGTGTTTACCATCAACATAATAATAATAATAATATAGCCTTTTTATTCCGAATTCGCTACAATTTAATTTTTTTTGTTGTTGTTGTTGTTTTATTATTAAATTGTCGCGTAATTCGGCGTGCCTCATGGCATAGGCCTCCTCCGTGTATTGGAGGGTTTGGGCTATAGTTCCCACGCGCGCCCAGTGCGGATTGGGAACTTAACACACACCATTGAATTTCTTCGCTGATGTGTGCAAGGTTTCTTCACGATGTTTTCCTTCACCGAAAAGCTCATGGCAAATTTCAAATGTAATTTTCGCACATAAATTCCGAAAAACTCAGAGGTGCGCGCCCTGGATTTGAACCCACGACGCTCTGCTTGAGAGGCCACAGGTTAAACCACTAGGCTACCAGGGCTTTTTTAACATCATAATAATTATTATTAGTTTTATGTAGGACTGACCAGTGATTGACCCATATCAACTGATGGAAAGTGCAGGTGAAACTCACTGGTTCATTCAGTAACAGCCTATTCACTCTACTAGTTCCAATTATTTTTGTGAAATGTGAATTGGAACTGTCAGATTTAAATCAGTTTTTACTAAGCCCAAGACATTTTTACTTATAAGGTTTCAGGCTATGTGGAATGAAACCAGGAACGCAAATACATAACATTTCTTTTCATGAACCCAGAATCATTGTGAGCAGCGGTTAAAAGCAACAACCAACTAAGAGTATTTCGTGTTCGCCAAATCACAGGGGCGTGGGCCCTGAAAAATGGAACCGCCGAACATTAGACAAAAAAAATAGTTTGGCATTTTTCATTTATTTGACACATACAGTTTGAAAAAAAAATGGCTTATCGTCCTCCTCAAAGTGTCCTCAAAATCCGAAATTCATTTATTTACGCTTGTTACACTTCTATTTTTGGGTAACACAAACGCATCACGCATCATTTTCTCCTCGTTTTCTACACATAGTTACGCATCATTGCGCATTCCAACTCGTACTTGGCCTATTTTTTTGGTAATAGTTCTTTTGGTCGGGGATAATTATTGAGAGAATAAATAAAAAATGATTGCTTAAATATAACTACATAAGTTTTATCTAATTTTGAGTTTTAACGACACTTGTCATTATAATTTTGGGTGATTGTCAATTATTCCACTGACTAGTTCCGACACCTACACATTAATTTAATTATTAAAATGCCTAATAATTATTGTTGCTCAATGTCGACGGGGTCACTAACCCTGTAAACTATTAATATTGTAACAAGGCGTTCATTATATCACCAGAATAGCAAAGCAATATTATTTGAAGATTTTGTTAAAATTTTTGCAAATAGAAGTGTGTAGTTTGAACATTCTCAGCGATGCGGCTCGATTTGACCGTCATTGTGAATAGTCGAGCAAAATGTATGATTAGTAATATGTCTATCATATCACTCAAAAAATAATCGATATGTTAATTATTGCTTTGACTTCTGATTATTACTATAGGAAGTACTTTGCAGACGTCGAATGTTAATATTGTAGATTATCTAAATTTTAGATTCTAAAAGGAACGAGTAATCATTTCGTCTCTACAGTTGCTACTACTTGAAATTTCACTGAAAGACTTATTTCCGAGACTTTCTTTATACTGCGGCAGTCAGACTTAGTCGTGAAAAATGTTACGGATAAAATTATCTGTCTCGGAATCAACCTGTCTCCGAAAATCGTAACTGGTTCAGATCTAGCTGGGTGATGAGCTAGCTAGCCTTAGCCCCTAACAAAACTCACTCAATTTAGATCTAACGCAAACTGGAACCATTAAAAAGTAATATCAATGCGGTTTTCATCATGATACTACCGTGACACTCAATCACAAACGGATAACCCACTTATAAAAGTCGAGTGATGCTCGACATGTTTCGGACTACTATGTCGTAGTCCTATGAACTATGATCAATGCTGTTATATTAATTGGCAACATTACAAAAATAAGAAGTGTAATTTGGAGACAATGACCCTAATCGCTCTACGTACAATATGTATTATGATATAATATATGCCCTGGGATTCTGGAACTCGTATTGTTGTTGGAGGATGTATTTATTTCCATGATAGCCTAGCCATATAGTGCTTGCATATTAAGTTATTGGGATAGTTTACGCTATTAATTAAATATTTCTTTTACTTTTCATAAATTTATAACACTTCTACATTCATTCTTCGGGTTTAAGATGCAATTTATTAAGTCATATTGTATACATTTTTGAAGAACGAAGTGATATTCCGCAATATTAAACTTTCCAATTCCAACAATTATAATTGGAACATGTTTTTTTTCTGCTATTATTTCTGTCGAACTTCTGAAGTACCATATCATCAACATATAAAGAAAATTATATGTGGGTGTTGCTGGTCCTGACGTCGCGGTAAGGATATCCTACCGCAACCGCCTTCAGTTAAGCTTAAAAAACACTTTTTACTTATTTTCTCCCACAAATTTCAAATCATGTTTATTTTACCGAACTATTTGCTTTTTATTAGATTTTTTTAATCACCCTTTTTTAAAACTTTGTACTTTTTGGCCAATCATCTAGCGTAAAACTCCAGAGCTAGTCCAGTTTTGTAATACTCTGTAATTTTAATTTTATTTAGCAAATCCAAAGTGTCGGACTGAAGTGAAGGGTGGTCATTTATTACAACCTATCGAAATTATAATAAAATAGTAAATCCTAGTTAGCGGTCTACTTCATTTAGCAAGTAAAGAAATTTAAAGTGTTTTTTGTATTAAATCTCTTGTTTTAAATGTGTCCAATTCACAGCCGAAATTTTTTGACATTTGATTACCTAATTTTTACGTCTTCGGATAAAGTATTGATGATTTCTCCAGCAAAAATTACGCGCACTGTAGGTATACGATTTAATTTTTTAAGTAAGTGTTTAACTGGGCCATTCTTTACTCGTACATGATTAGAGATATTAAATGTTGGATCTGTTTTTTGAAAACTAAAACATTTTAAATGCATCACATTGTTGAAGGAATCAAAGCTGCATCTGTGTCCTGTTATTATGTCATTAAGTATGTAATTTACTCCATAATGAACATTGTATGTTCCGCGTATATTTATCTAGTCAGAAAATTCGTTTAATCATGGCCGACACGCTTGTTATTAAAATAAAATTAATTTAATTTCAGTCGGTGTTAAAATAAACAACCCTAAACATGTTTGACGGTCAACATTTGTCTTAACAAACACCATGTCAGTCATATTGAAATAGCGTTAAATATCCGCAGCGTTTTAATGTTTAACTTGTTCTTGACAACACAAAAAGAGTTTTTGGTGGTTTGGAGCTTCCAGTGGGCGAGGAGTCGCGTTCGGAAAGCGAAGCAGATGTCAACTACAGCTGGTTGAAGGGGACCAAATGATATAATAATTACAATTTGACCCGAAGTCAACCAGCTAAAGCGAACAACGCTAACACTTTCATGTTTTCTTTCTTTCATCTTGATCTTCGAAGGCTTCCTTTGTCCGCAGAAACGTTCTTCATTTTTCATGAGTACCCTATTTTAAATCTTCATCTCCAGCTGTTTTTTCTATTGCACAGTTTTCTAAAAAAACGGTTATTTGAAGAAATATCGTCAAGTTTTAATACAATCATATTGATCATAATTGAAACAGTGTTTTACAACACTTGGCATCATAGACACGCTTTGCTGGATATATTTAGAAACGAGTAAAATTTAGCGTGTATACTGTGAAACAGACGAGCCCGAAAATAGCTTTTCGTGTGAGGTGCGAGGGCGGACGCGGCACGAAGCGGCGCGACGGCGGCGGCGGCGGCGGCGGCGGCAGCGACGGGCGGCGCGGAGCGGGCCTCCACATATAGGCCGGGCACAGCTCGCTACAATCAGACGCAGTGTAAGCTTACCCGAGAGCCGCCGCGGCGACCTGCCGAGCCACGGCGCGCCGAGCGCCGACATTGACGCGCCGCAGCGCATGTAACCGTACACGCCGACTACCGCTATTTTAGTCTCGTCCGCTGCACTAATTCGGGCAGGGTTAACGCCGGCGGCCTCGCTATTCCCTGCCACTCGTTGCACACTTCCGTCTCCGTATTTTATGTTGACACTCAAAAAATCCGGTATTAAATGGTCATTAATTCCATATTTTAGAAACACATTGATGTCAGACCGAAATTAAATTCCAAAAATGTTAATAGTGCTTGAATGAAATTTATTTTTGAAACGTCATCAACCCGACGACCCCAACGTCATCGACCTGACGTAAGCACCTGATGAAGGGTTCGTTGACACCTAGCAGGTTTGACCTTGTGTCTTATTTCGTTTAACCCAATATCAATACGATAAAATGTTTCTGGCCATTAAAAATTAACTCGAAGTAGAATTGAAAATCGGTAAAAATCTATTTTCTAAGTTCAGGAAAAGAGCCAGGTGTTAAACGCGACGGCACCTTAGGTCACTGCTTTACGTCCGCGAATGCATTCCGACCGACAACGACGCGACATCGCGAACCTACTAACCCCGCGTCGCGAGGGGCCCTGCGCCCCGCGACCCTCCGAATCCGTCAGCCCTCCCGCCCCCCTTCCGGTCCATCTGAAAGCTTCGAAAATACTTAACGTCTATACAGACGCGTGGCGCTACGGTGCCAGGGATAATCTTAAAGAGTTTCGGCCAGCATTGAAAAAAAGTTTATATTTAATTCGGTCGTAAGGTTGTTATCTAGGGTCGATTACGATATGAAGGATGAGAGCAACGCGTGGATAATGTCGCGAGATAAGCGGTAGGCGGTCGGGCGGGCGAACGCTACGGACGGCTAGGGCGGGCGGGACTCGCGTCTCGACTGAGAGGCGCGCAGCATCGCGGCGGCGCGCCGGCCGGGCCCCCCGCGCCGCAGGCGTCGCCGCCGCCGCCGCCGCCGCCGCCGCTCGCCGCACTGTCTGCGGCGTCTGCAGGCTCAACCGACGCCCGCACCTTGCTCGCTCGAGCCGTGCGCTCGGTGCTGCCCTATCGACGCTCGATGCGCATGACACCACCTCCCACATAATACGACATCATCCTGTGAAACAAATTCAGCATTCAAGTCCAAACAGTGTTTACCACTTCATTCGTTTACTGTCTGTTATCGATACATATTTTTTTGTAACAAAAGTAAAAAAAGAAAAGAAGAATTTAGGATATAATATTATACGTAATGTAATGTAATTTACGTAATAGATTTATAAATCTCAATTTGATTCTAAACCTCCTGACCTCGGGCATTATGCATAAAGATATCGTTAGTTAATTTAACATGTCCTCGGATACCATAATCCACAAAAACATACTCATCAAGAATTCGTCCCTCGCAACTGTTTTGTTTCTCCATTATCAATTTATCAACACAATTCTATTACTCGGTAAATCCAGTAACCGCTTCGCACGTAGGTAAATTCTACCCAAAAAGGATTATCTGTTTAAAAACTTTTTTGTTGTATCATAAAAGTCATTTTTTCAGCTATTAAACAAATACTCGTAATATTACTGCTGTTGGATTTCATTCAATCATTGAGAGTGCCTTCAACCCCAACATCATCATCATCTTTATGATTTTTCTTTCCTGAAGGCTGAAGGAAATGCGCCTGTGATTAAAAGATTCGTTTAGTGAGTAAATGACACTAATGACTGTAACTTGTTACCACGAACGGTTCAACTCTGGAATCAGCTAGCTGCACCAATTTTTCTGGGCTCGTACAACTTAGGGATCTTCAAAAAACGAGCCTATTCTTTTCTTAAAAGGCAGGCAACACGCTCGTAACGACCTTTGTTATGAGTGTCTATGGGCGGCGGTCATTGCTTTCCATCAGGTGACCCGCATGCTCGTCGCATTTTGTCGTATAAAAAAAAATAAAAAAGCAAAAGAGCTCCATTTGATGATGCCATGGTACTAAATTACGTCGTAGCTTTAAAGTACAACTTATTATTATTATGGTGTTACAGAAATAAAATATCTGAGAATACTTCTGAAAACTGAATGTAATAGTGGCTATTCGAGACTTTAAAGGTAACCGAGACAACATCTAAGTATTTCACAGAACCGTCTAGTAGACTTCACAAATTGTCACGTCGAAAGCAGAACCTGCCATGAATTATACAGAAATCCCGCTAAAACTACCTTAAGGCGGCGGCCATTTGTGATGTCTGTGGAGTTAGCACTCCTTGTGCGGTTAGTACCTCTAAGAACTTAAAGCGCCGATCAAGTACTATCATGACCAGAAAGATTTAGGTTCACCTAACTATTCGTTTGGATGGTTCTTGGTAGGTACCTACATATGTGGCAAGTTACACTATTCAAAGGGCTGATTGATTTGAGGATTGGATATATGTGTGTAAATCAGATGTCAATACAATGACAGAGATCTACCACTAAGAATGTGAATCTTATTTTGAGAGTAGCATTTGGTTCAGCAATAGGTACTATGAATGATTCAGGTAATAGCCCATTTTAGTTTTCCATACACAAAACACTTTATTTTCGCCAGTCGCTTCACACCGGCGTCTGTATGTATGTATCTTTTAAACTACCTACGCAAATGACTACAATGCGGTTTTCGTCAATACCTATATGTATATCAAAAATGGTTCAAAAGGAAGGTATATATAATTAGTTTAATAACCTGTGCAAAACCGGAGCGGGTCGCTATTATTATCACTACATAGTATAAAGCAAAGTCGCTTTCTCTGTCCCCATGTCCCTATGTCCCTATGTCCCTTTGTATGCTTATATCTTCAAAACTACACAACGGATTTTGATGCGGTTTTTTTTAATAGCTAAAGTGATTCAAGAGGAAGGTTTTTATGTATAATTCTATGCAGACGAAGTCGCGGGCCGAAGCTAGTTAATCTATACTTCTATACTAATATTATAAAGAGGAAAAATTTGATTGTTTGTTTGTTTGTTTGTTTGTTTGTTTGTTTGTTTGCATTGAATAGGCTCCGAAACTACTGGACCGATTTCAAAAATTCTTTTGCCGTTAGAAAGTTACATTATCACTGAATGACATAGGCTACTTTTTACCGCGGGAAAATACCTTTTCCTACGGGAAAATTAATTTATCGCGGGCGAAGCTGCGGACGGAAGGCTAGTAATAAAATAAAGTTAAAAATGAAAGGGGGTCACCATACAAGGAACGGCTTTGTGGTACGAAACCCTGTGTGTACGTGACCGACTCGCACTTGGCCACTTATAGAGCGTTTATTTTGTAAACATTCGAATAATGTCAAGTGAATCAATTCAGGTTCCGTGGCTTCAGCGTGAACTCATTTACGATATTTTCATATTTTGTTGAGAAATGTGATATATTTTTTAATGCATATTCCCTATTATATCGTAGTACTCGCGAACAGCATGGGAAACAAATGAAAACGGTTCTTTAAAGAGCTCACCCAGAAAAATATTAAAACGATGAAGAAATAAAATATCTAACATCCCCCATTTCCATCGTGTTAAGTGTCGGATGGCACGGGCGCGATAAGAGCAGAAACCATTGAGGAGAATCTCCCGCGACTGCAAATATTTATGCAAGATCTGAGATAAGTTTGGCTCGTATTAGATTAGATTAATTCGCATTCCGTATTCCGTGCAGATAGTCCTGCAGCCGGGACCACTCAAATATACGTTTTGGGGCTTAGCTGTTTGCACCGCCGATGTACGCGGCGTCTGTGCGCAACTTGAACCGCAAACCCATTGACGACTGCATATAACTGTAATTACGCAACGCGCCTTGAGGGAATACCTACGCGCCATATATTTTACTTATCATGCACTGCTTGCTTCATTAACATTGCCAACACTGATTATTTATTTCGTGACTGTAATAAAACTGCCACCGAGATTATTGAGTTTTGTTCATACAGCGTTTTGTGTTCCTCGTTAAAAATGTACGGTCTTTTAATAGATGAGTAAATTGCAACTAAATTGACCATTCTGTATAAAAAAATTATAAAGATGTCAAATCCATGACTACTTTATGGTCTTAAATGATCAAATTTATGTCATTGATACGACACTCATTCCACCAACCAACTTTCAACAATCTTGCGTTTTGTTTAAGTTTCATTCATCCATCTATAGTCATTCAATTTAACTTGTGTTTTACTAATTAATAAAATTAGTACTTATTAAATACTTATTAAATAAGTACTAATACTAATTTAACTATGATTCTTCCGCTTGATCTTAAATAGGGCTCTCTATTCACTTTTTTTTAATCGTATCCTGTGCAACATGAATATCCTGAACTTTATCCGTCTACCGCTACTTTTTACTCAGCTGAGTCGCATTTTTATAAAAATCTGAATTCACACCACAACAGATGATGGTGACACATGTAACGTGTGAGATTAATTCGTTCGAACAAGCACTATCCACTGTCACAATTCTCGTGATTATTTCCACGCGAACGCAATTAGAGAGGAGTGCGAGCCTCCTCCTGTTTGTTTTAATTACGTCGAAATACCCGCAGCGCCTGCCGGGCCCGCCCTGCCCGCCGCCCGGCGCAGCCTGGCGCTCGATCCACTTTCATTGCAAATTGCAAATCCTATTAATGATAAAAAACAAACCGATTCGCTGCCGAAATACAATCACGTGTGGCACACTCGCCGGCGTTGCCGCTATCGGTGCCTAGCATTCGACTCTCGGACAGAAGTTAAACCGTTGATCAAGCGTGGCAGACATGTAGATGGTTGATCACTTTGAATAAACTAAAACAAAGACACAGTTAAATATAGATGTAAGTTGCTATTTTTTTCTTGCAACAAGTAAAAGTACATGTGTAAAATAGCTATGATCCCAGTAGGTTCACATATAAATAAATTGAATTTAATTAGATTGAAAGTCACAATTTTATTACTGCAACAAACGCAATGTCATGTAAAACGATAACATAAACATTCAGGGTCGATTATCAAAAAAATATTACAATTTATAACATTACTTTTAGTAAAAGTCATCTGTTTTTACAATAAATTAAGGTTTTAATTTTTCCTATTCTAATCGTACATTTAACTTATTATAAGTACTAGCTTCTGCCCGCGACTTCGTCTGCGTAGAATCATACATAAAAACCTTCCTCTCGAATCACTCTATCTATTAAAAAAAACCGCATCAAAATCCGTTGTGTAGTTTTGAAGATATAAGCATACAAAGGGACATAGGGACATAGGGACATAGGGACACGGGGACAGAGAAAGCGACTTTGTTTTATACTATGTAGTGATAATACGTAGTGTGTGATTACTAACCCTCTACGTAAACTATACTTAAGTTCATAAGGATAGGTGCTTCTGTAAGTTTAATAGGCTAAGATTTTTGGAGGCACTCGGCTTTGTCACTTGTTGGCTCTCTGCCCATAGGTAGGTTCAGGTTCGACTCCTGAACCGCCAACACAAATATTTGCAGTCGCGAATCAAATAATGGAGGTGATTGCAACTTTATGTCATCCTTTATGGATACCATTTACAGTGTGTAGGTGCGGTTGACATATATTAATTTAGACGCATTTTTGTAGCAATTCTTTTCGTCTATCGGCCTGTGCCTCAGTGGAACGTATATACGCTGAAGATGATGACGATGATGAATTCCTTTTATTGATGTATGATATGATTTAAATTTGATTACTGAAACTATGACAAATTATAGTAAACATCTATTGTATGGTCCAGTCATTATAGCAAGTTCACCTCGGAATTCGAGATACCCGGCGGTAAATCGGTAAATACTTGTATATTGACACCCTAAAAGTTGTCTCAAAACCTACATATGGTAGGGTGTGCGCAACTATTAAATTTCAAGGTCTAAGGTCACAAAAATCGGTTTTTTGCGCTTTTTTTGTAAATATCTCATTTCCTATGGGTTTTTGCTATTTGTTATTATTGACGATATTGTAGAATACAAAATTCCCTACAAATTTTGTTAATTTTTTTTTTTTTATACGGTGAACCGTTTTCGAGATAGAGGGCGGAGAGCGCGCGGTCACAGCACTTCAGGTCAACCGGTGCCTCCGGTCGAAAACGCGCCATATACAGGGTGTTAGGTAATGAGTGGATAATCCTTGAACTATGGATAGAGGGCACTTAGGACGTTATAATAAAGCTAAAATAGGTTTAGTAAAAGTGGCACGGTTTCCGAGATATTCGGACTTTTAGGTTTTTTTCGAAAATGAACACCCTTGTTCTATGTTTAGATCATAGCACAATTTTAAACTAACTTTTTCAATTTTTTATGTTTGCTCAATATTCTTGAGTACTTGTATTTTCAGATAGGCATTACTATTTTTGTGAAACTACATGGGATTTTAAAGAAAAAAATCGCAAACTTAATTTTTGCCTTTTCAATCGTACATTGATCGAATTTTCAGCTCTCACGGTGAAAAAAAAATACACTACAGCCTAGTTGCCAATAAGCTTAAAAACATGCCGGTTTAGTGACAATTTAAAAATGGTAATTACCTTTTGAATTTAAATTCAAAATGACAAAATAATAAAAAAAAATACACGCTCACCCACATTTTTCCCGATTTACTTTTTGTATCACGGGCGTAGAACTCAAAATTTTTTGTTGCAAAAATAACATTATTGGCCACTTATTTAAATGCAAATGGCATTTAAATAATTCCAAAACTAAAAAACATGCCAACTGCCTGTTGTTTTTTTTTCTACTTCGATTTTGAATTTCGCTAATTATTATTGCGTAATGAATGGTTAATTTTGCGTTTAGATCGTTGTGTTGAAGTTTTTTACTTTAATACTGCTTCGAATATAATACACACTGATAGAATATGCCCAAATGCATTACATTTATGGTGAGTTCCAAGGCACAATTTCACCATTCATTATGCAATAATAGCGAAATTCAAAATCGAAGTAGAAAAAAAAAACAAAAGGCAGTCAGCATGTTTTTTAAATTTGGAATTATTTAAATGCCATTTGCATTTAAATAAGTGGCCAATAATGTTATTTTTGCAGCAAAAAATTTTGAGTTCTACGCCCGTGATACAAAAAGTAAATCGGGAAAAATGTGGGTGAGCGTGTATTTTTTTTTATTATTTTGTCATTTTGAATTTAAATTCAAAAGGTAATTACCATTTTTAAATTGTCACTAAACCGGCATGTTTTTAAGCTTATTGGCAACTAGGCTGTAGTGTATTTTTTTTTCACCGTGAGAGCTGAAAATTCGATCAATGTACGATTGAAAAGGCAAAAATTAAGTTTGCGATTTTTTTAAAAAAAATCCCATGTAGTCTCACAAAAATAGTAATGCCTATCTGAAAATACAAGTACTCAAGAATATTGAGCAAAAATAAAAAATTGAAAAAGTTAGTTTAAAATGGTGCTATGATCAAAACATTGAACAAGGGTGTTCATTTTCGAAAATAACCTAAAAGTCCGAATATCTCCGAAACCGTGCCACTTTTACTAAACCTATTTTAGCTTTATTATAACGTCCTAAGTGCCCTCTATCCACAGTTCAAGGATTATCCACTCATTACCTAACACCCTGTATAGTTGATGAACTATCGATATATCAATTATTTTATATTTTATCATTTTTTTTCCTAACCTATCCACTTTTTATTCAGTACTAGCTGACCCGGCGAACTTTGTTCCGCCTTAAATTTGAAAAATTCCAGTGGTTTGGGCTGTGCTATCCCGCGGGAACTATGCAATTTTCCGGGATAAAAACTATCCTATGTCCTTTCCCGGGACTCAAACTATCTGTATACCAAATTTCAACTAAATCGGCCCAGCGGTTTAAGCGTGAAAAGGTAACAGACAGACAGAGTTACTTTCGCATTTATACACTTTTTATTCAGTATTAATTAACAACACTTACCTGCCCATGTAATTGCAGAACTGTTAATGAAAATATCGGAATTATATTTGAATTTTAACCTAATTAATATTAATAACTTCATACATGATTAAAAAAAACAAATAAATTATGAATTAATCTTTTTATTAATCTCCGCCCTCTAACTCGAAAACGGTTCACCGTATAAAAAAAATTTTTGAACAAAATTTGTAGGGAATTTTGTATTCTACAATATTGTCAATAATAACAAATAGCAAAAACCCGTAGGAGATGAGATATTTACAAAAAAAGCGCAAAAAACCGATTTTTGTGACCTTTAACCTTGAAATTTAATAGTTGCGCACACCCTACCATATGTAGGTTTTGAGACAACTTTTAGGGTGTCAATATACAAGTATTTACAGACTTACAGCTGGGTATCTCGAATTCCGAGATTCTTACCTAATCTAACCTTAAATGACTGGGCCATGTAATGCTTCTACGGCGTAGCGGAGGGTCCTTTCGTAGCAACCGTAGCTTTTCTGTAGACTGTTTACTCGCTACGCATTCGTATGTTAGATAACCTTCACTACCTATACTTAGATACTACCACTAATGCTACTACTTCAATATTATACCTTGATAATACTCTAGCTATAAGGGATAGGAATAGGGATTACTCAATTGTCAAGAGAGCGAACGAAATACAGCTTAGTGTTAACATTTATTTCTCACCATAAGTGAATTTGAGAAATAAATATTGTTAAACCTTAGCCATAATCAAGATATTTAAGATTGTAGAACGTTAATGATTAAACGTTGTTAGTAACTTGTTATCGTAGTTTGCCGGAAAGAATCTAATATTAACACTGTTGCTTGTGCGCTGTTACAAGTTGGCGAGCTGTAAAGGTACTTTTTGCTTGCACTGTATCCGAGAGGCGAGCAGTGGCGAACTTTGTTCGCATTCTGAACGTTAAGGAGATTTAAAACACACACCACCAGTTACCTACACGAAAACAAGTTGCAACATACCTCTTAGTAAAATATAAAATAAAGGATTTTCTTCGTATCATCCCACTTTTCCGGTAAACGACTAGGTAACTTTAGAAAGTGAAACCCGACTACAGAAATCATCGCTTACATCGTGCTCTGAAAACTAAGAAGGTCAAAGAGGTTCGTCTCACAATATTAACTACTTTCGGATCTCGTAGCTTCTCGATTACTTATTCACTTAATTAAACCATACAGTTAAGAAGCAGCGCCGCTAAAAAAATAAATTTCTATTAAATCGCTAAATCTAGTTTTAAATTTCAGTTGTGACAGTACCTTACATTTTGACACTACCTACAGCAAAACGGCCTAAGCAACCGCGTTCTTAATCATTTTCGAAGAACTATTTAATTTTAATGCATCGAGATAATACAGGGTCTCATATAATTGTTCTGGAATATTTCAGCAGCTGGTTGGGATAATTTGACTAAATAACCCTGTAAGTAATGTTTTTCAGGATTATCGAGTAAAGGTGGAAACACGTTATTAATACGCGACGCGATCCGATGAAACGCGGCGCGTGTTGAGTCAAATCAATTTGTATTAGTTTCTATGACCAGAATCACACTACGAACATGCGCATGGCGTCGCGTCGGATGTTCATAGTGTGATTCTGGTCGTAGAAAATAATACAATTTGATTTGACTCAACACGCGTCGCGCTTCAGCGGGTCGCGTCACGTGTTAATAATGTGTTTCCACCTTAGTAGTTGATAAAAATGTTTCCATACATTGATCTATCTTCAAAGTGAACCGCGTCAATAATGGCGGGACTAAATTTCGAATAAAAGATTGAAATGCAAAACCTTTGTAGCGGGGTGCAGTCGAATTATTTTACCTAACCTGCTAAAATATTCCAAAAAATATCTGAGAAACCTTATACCTATAGCTCATGGAACCAGTAAAAACAAACTGATTGACAACTCGTTCGTCAAAATCGGTTGCATAGTTTCGTCACTTCATTTCGGTACTAAAAGCTTGAATTAGGGTTTAGGAAAATATTATATCAGATTTTTACCTTGGGTATCTGAAGGACTTCTTTAAGAAAACAATTAATTTTCACTTTATATTTAGGTACGAACAGCATCAAGTAAAATTTATTTCATGTTCGTACCACCTTAAGCCTGCACGTACTGTTCAAATCCGTGTTAATTATTTGTTAAAATAGAATGTTTCTAACATTTTGTCATGCTTCTGACTTGACCTTTAAATTTGACTAGCTTTTTGTCTCCGCCTTTAATGAGTTAACAAACACGACGTTGCAACGATTTAAGGGTTATATTAAAATTAGCATTCGTTTTTCTTAAAGTGTTGTATTTACCATTGTTTAACTGTGGTCTCTCCATATGTTGATTTTGACGGTTTCTAATGGATGAACATTCCAAAAGAGTTGGTTGTCAGTAAACAAAAATGTGGATGTAAAAATAATCGCACAGCAATCGGTGACATTAGTTTCGTTATGTCTATTCGTTACTATTGAATTAAAATGGTCCACAGACTGGGTATTTGTTACATTGTTTCATTCATTTCATCGAAATCGTCATGTCAATTGCACCTACAGCTTAAAACATCAAAGACAATTTTCACATAAAAGTTAGTTGACAATAAGCTGTATAGTTTTTTTTTTTACGTACCTAAGTACTGTCATAAAATACAGCAAAGCACTTAATTTGGTGAACATACTTCTTCTACATACATATTCTATTGAGATAACGACTTTAATTTGTAAAATAATGCAGTAAATTTTATTTTTAATAACGCTCCTCACGTTTTACAGTAGCATCATTCCCTCTTGCTAGTCGCGTCGCATAGCATAACCACAGGCGCTTAAAAATATTTCACATCACTAGCTTGAAAGGCTTTCTTTCTCTTTTCAAATCTAGGTTTCTATAATTTAAATAATTTGAACGTGACGATGACTATTAAGTAAGGTGTGGTGCATCTATTCTTATATCCCGAAATTAGAAATACAAACATCGTACTGTGCTGTCACGCTCATTCTTATGGTGTTTATTAGGGGAGTGCAGTGTTTGTCAATTGGCATTGTTCATTTTTTTTAAGCTGTGCCTTTAACACCTTTATTTGATAAAATGGACTATTTCAAGCAACTAGTTTGAATATTATGCTTTTACGTAGCTTTGTTAATTAATAATAAATATTTTTTCGCTGTTTGATAATTCGTGAATTTAGACAGAATCCCAATCGCCTTCGTTCGGTTGGCTATAAAAAAAACGGCTTTGTCTATGGTTTTTGTCGATTTGACAGTGACACGTGACAGTTGCCTTAGCTAAACTTTTTTTAAAATTTTTGTGGCAAACATTCGATGCTGGATTCTGTCTAAAAACCGGGTCGTTCGGTCAAACAAAGGTTCAAAGTACTTTTACAAAAATATCTGCAATCATAAAGTATTTTTGAAATCGGACAAGATAAATCGGATAAATGATGGTTTTCCTCGAAATGGTTTTCGAATTGGAGCATACTAAAAAAAATGAACAATGCCAATTGTATTTCTCTTGTTTATTTTGCACAATAAAGAGTTTACATACATATATGTATTTATGTTAGTATTGTTGTTTTTACTATCCCTGCGTTTCTCCTGTCTATTTGTTTTGGTCACATACTTAAACTGTATCTGGCTTATTTCTTTCTTTTATTGGTTGTCCGGTAGAGATCGCTATTAAGCGATAAGACCGCGTATTGTCTACCTTGTTCTTTTTTTTCTGTATTGTTTGTACTAATTTGTGGTCTTCAATAAAGAGTATTTGTATTGTATTGTAAGTTCATATTATGAACTTCGAATTTAGAACTTGGTAGGTAACGGACTGGACCCCTAACGTTTTATTCGATAAAAAAAAACTTATTTTTAACTAGCTGGTGCCCGCGACTCTGCACAGAATTTGCTTATCGTTATCCTGCTGGAACTATGGTATTTTCAGGTAAAAAAACTATTCTATGTCCTTCCCCGGTATTGAAACTTATCTGTATACTGAGTTCCAGCTAAATCGGTTCAGTGGTTTAAGCGTGAAAAGGTAACAGACAGACAGACACAGTTACTTTCGCATTTATAATATTAGTAGGGATTAAAGTCAAAGTCAAAGTTATTTATTTTTGCTTAAAACATGGTACAAAAATTGGTGAATATTGACAGTGGAACACGAATTTTACCAGTAGTTGGCATGCAAAAAGGACACAAGTGAAAAAATATATATAAATAATCACTTCATAAATATTTTGCACCCATAGTGTCAATAATCTAACATTAGTTACAGTATAACTTCCTGGTACCAATTACAATCAAAATATAATCGAACCTTACCACAAATATAACATGTCACTACTCATACCCAAATAAATGAATGAATATGATTCATAATACTGGAAATAATCATTTATACCGTAAAAACATCCGTGTATCAGCCAAACTTTCAGTCTAGATTCAAATAAATGAAGTAGCAATACCTTAATGTCATCATGCAACCTATTATATATACTTATTGACATACAATATGCGTTCTTTCCGTACTTATTGTACCGTCTTCGACTTTAAGGTATAACACTTTCATATTGATCTTTAAATTTTAAAATGTGGCTGACTTGATTCTCTGTAGATGCTAAACTAAAAGCATACCGGTTCCTTTTAAGATAATGTAGGAAACACTTCAACACTTGAATCTATGTAGAAGCTAAACTAAAAGCATACCAATTCCTTTTAAGATAATGTAGGAAAGGAAGAGGATTAAAGGATAAGGATATGGATTTTGCGAGATTCTCACGGGATACGATAAATACCGCAGAGGCGATGACGATGATGTGGGCTAGTGGATGATAAATACGAATAATCAAAGACTAATTACAACTGTTATTCTTCCAATTACTATTTTTCTCGCTGTAGCGAGATGTAAAATTGTGTTTCGCTCAGCAGAAAAGTTATTTAGTGTATTTTGCGTAGAAATTCTCGCGACACTTAGGATTACTCTTTTCAACAATTCACTTCGCTTATGGTTGAATTCTAGAATCCTGCATTTGCTCGGGTTTCAATACAAGCACTCGCGCCAAACAAGAACTTCGCAGCCTTGCATAACAAATACCTATAATAAGTTCATCGTGTACAATTTGGTTATCCTAACATACGTACTTGATGGTGTTCATCCTAATGACAAACGACATATGCATACAAATTTTGATGTTCATAACCTTATCATTGTTTAGAATCAGATAGTAATTATTAGGCCAAATTACGAAATAATAATGCGCGTAATGTGTCATTTCATTATCTATTTGCAATAGATGTATTTTTTCTACTGTACCTACGTATTTTTTACAGCGCAGCGCTTACATTTTGATCACCGCTGTTGGCGATTTTACACGTGTACACTGTACCTACAATGTTCGATTTTATAAAAGCATATAACACGATTGTACACTACTGGAAAATACCAGAGATCAAACGCGGATGAGAATTCATTCGTTCCCAATGTACTTACCTACTTAAGAAGCTTTTGTTTAACAAATTCAATATTACTGCAAAAGTCTTGTATTGTTGATGTTGGGTATTTCATAATTACATTTTCATCAGATTAAATCTACCTGTCTACTCAATTCAAGTTAATCCGATTACATGAGTGAATGAAAGTCGGTTTGCAACAACCTTTGACTAATTACCTATCTAACCATCATACTCCATCTTAAACCACATTTTCGCTTACGTGGTCAAAAGCATTATGCATTAAAAAACTGCTTTGTTGGGGCATCTGGTATTTTCGTCATTTGGAAATAAGGTTTGATAAAGGAAATTACAAAAGTTTAATTAAACTCGTCAGCAGAATTTTATGACATAAGAGGATAAATTTACCTAGCTTGATAAAGCAATTGTAAATATGAAACATTCACTATAAGACCGATTACGTAGAAGTCGGGCTTGCGCAATAATACGGATTCTGAACAAATTTTGATTCCTTCAATTGTACAAAACCTGAATAAGATATCTCCTGATAAGAAAAATCATAAGTGTAGAAGTAATTTATCCATATTTCAACCGAGTCGCAGCTGCATCCGGATGTTACACTGTAGAGTAGGGTAGTTGTAAGATATTAAGGTTGTTCGATATTCCTTCTTTTCAATTAAAGCTGTGGTAGTGTGTTGACAAACTAAACAGACAGACGTTATGATTGTTGCGAGTTATAGACGCAACTGGTTTTTTTTTGCTAAACGGGCAAGTGGTTTACCTGATAGTAAATAAACATACATGGGAAGTTCAGTTCGCTTATGGCAATTGCGTTGACAGCCATTGCGAGAAGTCAACGAGAACTCTCTGGCTACTTGGAATACTCTCACTCGTAAGTCGTAAAGTGATTAAGTAGGTAGTTTATGGCTTAATTACCGATAATGAAATGGTTTAGAATATTTCAAAATCAAGCTTTGAATTAAGGCAAACTAAGTTATGACACAGTGATTGATAGCAATACTAAATCCCATAGACGCTTGGGTACCTAATCTTCTTGTAACGCTGCCAAAACAAAGGCCTCACATGGTCAATGCCTTTTTTGGTACAGGGAATCGCGCTTTACCGTCTCCTGTTATAAGTGTTCCCGTGATACCAGCTTAAGGCCAAGTTTTCTTAAACTAACCAAATTTTGTTTTACCTGTGTACATACATACATACGTATATTCAAATATCCTTCTCTTTCTTCGGAAATAAATGAATGTCGTAGTTTAAAAGAAATCTTTGATTATTTAAAATCAAAATACGATAGGAATAGTTAAGGACTTCTCGTAATGATAAATTTATCAAAAAGTTAGAAATGGCATTTAAAAGAATATTCAATCTTAACTTTGTCATAATCTATAAATTCAATTCAAATAAATTTTTATCAAAATTTCTGTGGAGATCTTTGAGCGACAAGTACATTCCTGCGTCCGAACATACATACATACATACATACACAAATCACGTCTTTATCCCTGCGTCCGAACAATCTGGTCTTAACCCTGATTCTGTTGCGTTATGACTAGACATCGGATTTAATACATTTACATATTTGCATATGCAAATGCATGTAACTCTCTAATTATATTGCCACAAAAACTATGCATAATTTTTAGAATATTTTGCAGTTTAAAATGTTTAATACAGTTTTATGTTTTTTTATTTTGCATTGTGCATAATTTGGGCATAGCAGCAGTTTTTAGTGCATATTTCGGGCTTTTTTCGTGCATATTCGCATGCATATTTTAGCACTTCGTTAGTGGATATAATCCGATCCGATGTCTAGTTATGACTCATGACATGACCGCGCGTTCAACTTCGGCCGGGCTAGCACGCCGGCGCCGAGCCGCTGCCGCACTCGCCAGCACTCGCCGCCGCTCGCCGGGAAAACACATTTCCTGGCTCATTGTTTCCTAATTTTTCTAAGTTCTCTCTACCTACTCCGCGTCGCCCGCTTTCCTCTTTTGTTTCGTCTCTTCCTTCCGGAGACGTTCCGGTTTAATTGTCACTTTTTATTATCCCTATACAAACGGGGCTTTCTTCGTACTGAACTGATTTATTTCTAGTACTTGTTTTTCTTAAAATAAAGTACACATGAATTAAATGAATGCTATGAAAATAAAATAGAAGAGTAATTGCTACCTTTTCGTATCTTGATAATGTTGTAGTGGTTTGAGTTTGAACTTTGTTTGTTTGCATGCAGGTGGTAATCCCCTGTTACTGCTGAAAATCCGCAATCCCTGATTAACATCGTCCACCTAAGCAACCTCCAAAAAAGGAGGAGTTATGTTTCTAGTTCTGATGTGAAGGAGCGGCATAAGATATAAGCTTGTATTAGTTTGTATTTTGCCGTTTGTATGTAGTTTTTTTAACAAATAAAGAATTTATAATTATTAAAAAAAATAAGAACATTCTGACCGTAACGAACATAACAAAAAAAGCATTAGCGAAATCGGTCCAACCGTTCACGCGTGATGCCGTGGCCAAGTGAAATAGGGATTCGTATTTATAAATGTGTAGATAATAGCTAGCTTATTATTTACTAGCAAGCGGTTGCCCGCGACTCCGTCTGCGCAAAATTCGCTTATCGCTATCCCGTAGGAACTATGAGATTCCCCTTTTCACCTATACGACCACAATCATGCTATACGTGGCCTTTAGGTCTTGTTACCTTAGGCTCTGTCTACCCCGTAAGGGATAAAGACGTGATTTATGTGTGTATGTATGTATGTCTCAATGTCATATCTACATTGGTCTTTGCATTAAAGAAAGAAAGAAAAAGTTTATTTATGAGAATCACAAAACATCAAATAAAATAAATTATCACAAATAAATTGTCACAAAATGGTCCCGACCTAGCATTACACCAACTTTCGACAGATTGTCAACTATCATAGTCACTTGCTATGTATACTAACTATTAGCGTATGTCCGCGGTCGCGACAGATTTATCGTCCACCAGCTTCGGTTCGATTCCAAACTATTCGATAGCCACTGGATTGAACATAATAGTTTCATCCCTCTTGCACAAGTGGAGTCGTTCGTATCGGGCAGCGTTTCCTAATCGAGGGATTAGGTTGCGGTCGAGCGGGCCTGGATCGGAGGCAGGATGACACGGTTTGACTATACGCGCGCCATGCCATTCACATACTACTTGCTGCTTCGGACAAACTTGATGTTCCAGTGCCACTACAGTTGAATGAACCACGACAAATTTACTTTTTGTTATCATGACGGTAAAGTATCGAAAAAGTGTGACGGGAAAAGTCCCAAGTGCCAATGCTTGTGACATGTTGAACCTGTCAACTCTATCGGCCGGCGCCGTGACACTCCAGTGGCGTGGAATCTGTCCTGTGGGCAATAAAACTGTCTACAAGAAGTCTTTTATTTAATACACAATACGACAGTTTTTCCTCATTACCTACTTATCGAATAGTTGGTCGGCTTGTAATAGACAACTCGTAGAAAAATTCAATACCCTTTCCTTTTAGGAGTAGCTTAGGCTGTTTAGGGGTATTTAAAGGTCCTTTAAATTAATCCAGCTAAAAGTTTGCGTCAGCTATAAACTTGTTATAAGTTCGTGTGTTTCTCTACGCACAAAAGTAAATTTAACCCATTTTGGTACTTAATAGACGAGCAATTCAGGTGAAGTTCATGTATGAATCTATTCGCCTCAATAAGAGCGTTTAACTGCTCCGTACAGCCCGATATCAATTCCAATTCTTTAGCAATATCGTTAGAAATATTGACCAATCTTTTGCGGATTTTGTTACCTACCTTATTTTATGAGGAATGCCTCCCTATCGTAAACCGCAATACGGCTTACAGCGGAATCATGAAATGGGATTGCCTGCGGTGTCTAGAAACTTTTTTGAAAGGAACTTTGGTAAGAGTTATATTTGTGTAGATAGAGGTGGTTCAGAAGATCGTCGTTGGGTAAGTGAGGGGCGTTTAACGGGCTAATTATCAAACGGCTAATGAAGTTTGTATTCAGCGGGCGGGCGAGGCGCGGGCGCGGGCGCCAGGCGCGCGGGGCGCGCTACGTGCTGCGACTCGCAACACGCCCCACCTGATCGCTCCCCGGCCCCCGGCGCCGCTCCCCTCCCTCCACCCCGCGCACCCCCGTATTGCCCCACACCGACCTCCACAGAAAAATTGCAAAGAAAAAGTTTCATCGCAGGGGAACGTGAATGAAATGAAGAATTGTGTCGGCCGCTTTCGGGAATATTACCAACATAGAGTTCCTCGAGAACCTTTTCTGTCTGTTTCAATTCATCAAGATGTCTCTTTAAATACGAAACGATGTAGTGGCCGTTTTTGGTACGCGATAAAGCTGTGCACAGACTGTTGCCTAGATTTTTAAACCATTTATCAATTGTTGCTCTACGATAAAGAAAAAGTTAATGTTTTTAGATCGATTCTCGTTTTTATTTTTGTTGGTGATTAATTAATTTAGAAAGCAGTTAGTTTAAAAATTTGTTAGGTAGGTATTGACTTAGGTAGTATAAAATAATCAGATTCGCTTCAAAAAAATAGTTTAATATAAGTGTATTTATCTTTTTTATTTAAATTCGCTTATCACATAGTCTGAATCACTTCAGGTAGACAAAACTTTCCGTAGCTATTCAAACATTGTCTCGTAGCTAAGTTAACGGAACACAAAACGTTGAAGCAAATTAGAAGTAGGTAGATGCATTGTGTAGCGCCGCGAATACCGGGCATTGAGTAACTATTCGTGTAGATGGTTACTTTACGTACGTAGCCCGAGTTGCGAGCTTAATTAACTTGAACATATGCGCATATGTATGTGCCTGTGCCACTATCATTACGGAAACGGTTCAAAGGAGCGGATCCTAAAGTGGATGGAAAATAAAATGTGACAGTCGAACACACGCTGTTGCTAGGGCGCTGTTATCGACGGGAAAATTCCTTACCGGCAACTTAATCCCTGAAGCATTATTGCAGTGTTACCAACTCATTTTAAAGAAATAGCCCGCACCTTGGGTCTTTATAACTCTTCGTAACTACCAAGCTGTAGCCCAGTCGTATAACTCTGATAAGGTGTTTAAGTGTTGGTAAAGAGTTTAAATGAAACGACTTCTGCTATGGTTTATTTAATTTACAAAGTGCACGTAAAAAGGTCTGTTAAAATCTGTTGATTGCCAATGTCTCGCTCTAAAGGGGCTCTAACGAATTAACAAAGATGAAGCGAGTATTGGTTTAGTAACATATTTAATGAAATTATTCTGTCTTAGCCTCGTTAATCGCATCTGCAGCGCATTCTTGATTTCTGTTGTCTGGCATGCTCAGGCCACAATATCTTTTAATGTATCTCTTGTATTTTAATTTATCTTTTCTCCTTTCCATACATAAATCACGTCTTTTTCCCATACGGGACAGACAGAGCCTAAGGTAACAAGACCTAAAGGCCACGCTCGTAACTGATTATTTCCTTTAATGTTAGAGAAGCTCTACTTATTTTTTCTAATTTGATATTTGATTTCCCATTCAAGAGGAGGCTTGTGTCCAGCAGTGGAACGTAATAGGCTGGAGATGAGGTGATGATGATTTAATTTTGCTCATAAAGTTGATCTAATTATTTCCGGCCACCCTAAAGTTCCACGTAGTTTGAACCGTTTTAAACGCCAGGGGTTTGTAGATAATAAAGCCTTATTGATTTATTTTCTGATGTAGGAACTGTCATAAAAATGTTAGGTACTTTATTAGTCGAGTATTTGATTAATTTTAGATTACTTCTGTATATTTTCCTAACGTCGAATAGCGGTACGGTAGGAACATAAAAATGCTGCAATTTGGTGTGCCATAAAATGAAGGCCTAATGAGTGTATAAAGGAAGCGTTTTGTTGGGCAATAAGTCTTGGCTAATTGTTTGAAAAGATAATTTTGGGTGTCGGTTTATTATCCTTGGGGCAGGCGGCGGCAGTCCGGGGCAGGCGGCGCGTTACTGATGGCGCGGGACTCCCGCCCGCTTCCAACGTCACACATGCTACTAATTACTCATTTAAGACTCGCACACTAAAAGTATTCTATTAATCTTTGTATATCAACCCGTGTCGTGTCCTTCTTTCCATCACAAACTACTACGTTTTGCTACGTCGTTTTCTTAAGTAGATACCTACGTGCAAACACGTCAGAGACTTGGCTTGGCTTGCCAGTGAGTTCGGATAGTTCTGTTATTCACAATAATAAGCGATAAAAAAAGATTTTTGATTAACGAGCCATTTTTATAGTTTAATATTTAATTTATTCCATTTAATTTATGCCTTGTCAGAAATTGGTGCCAAAGTATGTATGTAGTTTGAATAGGTACTTCAAAACCGAAACATGCTCAGCTGACATCATAAGGTTGAAAATCCTACCTAAGTATAGCTATGGTCCCGATCCAATAGATGCCCAGATGTAGTCACAACCTAAGTTTCGCTTGTGATAGTTTTATTTACTCGTTTAATTCCTCGAAAAATCTACAACTTCCACATTTTAACAGTTTCTTACTTTACTTTACTTAAAGTCACAACAAATTTTGGTAGTAAAATTACATTATATTATTATCTCATAATACGAGGAGGTAAGTATAGCTCACGTAGCTTAAATTACCGTAAATAAGGCAATGTGTCTGCCCCTGCCTTAGCCACGGCCCACAGAAAAGGGTACATACTTAAATATTTTTGGGTCACGTAAAAATGGCAACAAAGGTGCCGTCCCTCCGTTTGCCCATTGCCTAAAGGTTATTTTATTCGTAACACCCGCGCTGCCGGCGTCGTGATCTTGAGCAAAGGGATGTGATTAAACTTGAAGCACACCTTCTTTGAAGTATGTGCCTTGGCTCATACTTTCGATACGGTTTCGGTATTTTAAATTTACTTCCGTCACATAAAAGTTTACTTTTGATCGAACTCTATAAATAAAGTGATAACGCCATCTGGTGATGTTAGTTGTGAAGACGTAGATCTTATTCGATCGTAATTGTCGTTCGACTAGCTGTAGTACGTCGTGTGACGCATAATGATGAAATGGTTTCAAATAAAACTACAGCGTATCGCGATCTTTACATTTGTAATGATGGATGAATCACGGGGGGCTGAAATATTAAATCGTGAGCACCAAAATATTCTGCAGTGAGGCATGAGTGCAGTTGGACTTGTAAACGAGAAGGCCGAGTTCTTACGTTTCCATACAAATTGCCGAGTTGAAAAACCTATGGGTTACTTCCAGTTGTTCTAGAAATTTGATACGAAGGTAGTTGTTCAGCACAACTAATGAAATAAATCATTTTTTTTTACGTTGGGTTGTCTATGTAAATAAATCAATATAAAATGACCTCACTTTTCCTACATTTTACTTAGGAGCAGGACTCTGCTTACACTGGATTATATTTTCACCTGCCGGATTTGTTCCTCTGCGACGGGTAGAGATATAAAATTTAAATTGAAACCAAATACTGTAAAGTTTAAACCAATTAAGTCTACGCAATCGAAAGATACAGTCACTCGAAAAGGTATTTCCATACAAATTGCCGAGCTCGGAAAACTATGGGGTACTTCTAGTATGAAGCTTAGAAGTTATCCTAGAACAGTGTTTCTTAAACTTTTTGCGGTCACAGACCATTTTCGGAATTTCGAAGAATAGTCCATAGACGTCGTTAAAAAAAACACTAAGTAAATATGTTAAAGGTTAACTGTGTTGCTTCGAACCACTAGCAAACACATTACGGATCCCTAAGGGATCCTAGGACCCCACTTTAAGAAACCCCGTCCTAGAAATTTGAAATTTGGCACCTATGAAGGTAGCACAACTAATGTAATAAATCTAAAAATTGGATTTTTTATATCTGCTGTGTAAATAACCAATATTAAATTACCACACACTACTTACATTTTGCTTAGAGACAGGGCTCGGCTAACACTGGATTTTATACTCACGAGCCGAATTTACACGGTCCGACTCGCTCTTGGCCGGTTTTATTGGAGGATCGTCCCGAGTCCACCACAATAAGAAAAGTAAAAATGTTAATCGAAAGAATACCAAATACCACGCGGACAAAGTCGCGGACATCGGCCATGAAATATAAAATTCCTTGGGATGAGTCGCGCTTCTGACGTCACATATTCAAATACATAAATTGTCCATCGCCACAATTAGTTGAATTTTGGTATACAGTTAGTTTCAGTGCCAGAGACGGACATAGGATAGTTTTTATCCCAGAAAACAGCATAGTTCCCGCGGGATAGCCATATGCGAATTATGCGCGGACGGAGTCGCGGTTAACAGCTAGTCTACATAAATAAAAATGAGTTGTCGAAATGTATGTACGCGCATAACATCTAAACGACTGCACCGAATTGGATAAATCTTTTTTAGTTGTGTTTGTTACTGTTTGGACAAGGTTTGTATCATCACTTCACTTCACTATCACTACATAGTATAAAACAAAGTCGCTTTCTCTGTCCCTATGTATGCTTATATCTTCAAAACTACACAAAGGATTTTGATGCGGTTTTTTTTAATAGATAGTGTGATTCAAGAGGAAGATTTTTATGTATAATTCTACACAGACGAAGTCGCGGGCAGAAGCTAGTAAAATATAATTTAAAAAAAAAATTGCAGCGGGGGCGAAGCCCCGGGCAACAGCTAGTCTATATATATATAAATAAAACTAAATGTTGATTGCTAAGCGCGATACTCGAGAACGGCTGGATCAATTCGGCTAATTCTTTTTTCATAAGTTCCGTGGAATGTTTTTATCGAGATAAAAAATAATACCTAAAGAAAAATAGAAAAAAATTAAACGGGGGCGAAGCCGAGGAGAACAGCTAGTATTTAAATAAATATTGTGGGGAAATTGGGTTATTTTACAAACCAGTCCGTGTATCATTACCATTTTATTCTCTTTTTCTTGTGCATATGGAATACTGCTCCCATCTCTGGGCTGGAGCGCATCAATATCAACTCCTTCCATTTGACCGCATTCAACGAAGAGCCGCTCGAATTGTCAATGACCGGATACTCTCTGGCCGGCTGGACCCGCTGTCTTTGCGGAGGGATGTTGCGTCCCTGTGCGTCTTCTACCGCATTTATCACGGGGAGTGCTCAGAGGAATTGTTCATTTTATTGCCTGCTGCTAAGTTTTGCTATCGTACCACTCGTAACTAACTTTCATTCCACCCTCACCACCTCAACAGTTGGCAGTCCACGACCGTTTGTTCTCGCAGAACTTCTTACTAGGCACGGTTAGACTTTGTAATTAGCTAGCGGCAACAATTTTTCCGGACCGGTACAACTTAGGGATCTTTTGAAAAACTGAACCTATTCTTTTCTTAAAGTGCCGGCAACACACTCTTAACGGCCTTTGTTATGAGTGTCTATAGGCGGCGATGATTGCTTTCCATCAGGTGACCCGCATGCTCGTTTTCCCCATATCACATTAAAAAACTGCATTGCTGTGATTCTTAAACGAATTTAATCAAACTACTTCAAGAAACTTGTCAGAAAAAATAGACACGCTCTTTGCATATTTAGTATTTCATGTAGTTCTTAAATATTTGTTATAATCACAAATTAAATAACAGATAAGTTCTAAAAAAAAAATCAGTAAGTTAATATCGTCTCTGTAGAGATCTGAAAAGCACCTAACCAAAGCGCTGGAGAACTCGTGGGCACGCCTTGGAACAGTGCCAAAGATTTGTCTAGTAGTTATTTTTACGCGTCATTCTCTAATTTCATACCATCGTCATAAAAATTACAATGATAAGAGACTTCAGTACAACGAGCGTAAGTATTTGATACTTTTGTTTCATACGAAATTATCTCAGACGAGAAGGGGACCAGAGGCAAAAAATCTTGTGCATGACTAAACGTATGTTCTAGAACAAATAATCAAATCACCAACGCAACGCTCTTCCAGTCTTCAGAAATGGCATATAAATTTAATAGTAAGGAGGAATAGCATTGGGTCGATGATTTTCTATTTCACCGAACAAGATACTTATATACACATACATACATATATCAAATATGAAGCTGGCCCAGTCTTACTAGCAGTAAGGCTACGTTTCCATTGAGGCGGACTGTAGCGGAGACCTGACGAATCGATCAATCATAATATTAGTTGAAATCCACACCACATCTCGCCCCGGCTCGCGTTTCGTGCGCACCCCTCCGCTCCGCGTTAATAGAAACGCTCTCTAACCAGGCAGCGGTAACGGTAAGCTACACAGTTGATACGATATTGTTCCAGTTTATTTATGTTACGTATAGCCAGCTTCCTTATGTAGGTTCAATAGGAGATGATATATATTATACATACATAGGTATCAGGCCATTTATTTAGCATACTTCGTGCTGTAGCGCACCCGCAAGAGAACATTTTTTATGATGTAGGTTTACGAACTTTTATAGATGCTATGAATTGAGTTTAATAGTGTTCATAAAATACTAAAAAACCACGCCTGGTTTATCGTGGTATTGCGGGTTAATTCTAGGCGAAGGATAAATTATAAGAACTTCATTGATTTCGATATAATATTCTTCGATAATTGTCTAACGCCGAATACTCCCAAATAAGAGTTTATTTATTTAACTTAAGCAAATAGTGACATTCGTTTTCCTCATAAATAACAGATATACCATAGATTAAGCTAATGCATCTACTTCGCGTGTTTAAACCCCAACCAAGAGTCGAGTATTGTTCCATACATTTTGATAATACGAGGACATTTTGAAGGGCGGCTGCTTCAGTTGAATCGTTTCAGTCGTAGCGGGGCGGAGGAGCATCGGTGTTTTTGAATCTGTTTGGTTTTCTCGTCACTAAATTTCGGCTCTGGCGTCACGGGAAGTGGTAAAACGTCGGCACGCCTGATTTCACTACTCATCGTGATATTTGCGTAATCTGTGGTAGGTATATCTGATGTCTGTGATTTTCCTTGCCAGATAACAGAAACTTGTTAACCTAAGTCATATAATATCTATCTATAGATATAAATAAAAATGAATTGCTGTTCGTTAGTCTCGCTAAAACTCGAGACCGGCTGAACCGATTCGTGGAAGCCCAGGGAAGGTTTAGACGGTGAGAACATATTGAAATTTAGAAGAAGAAAAAAAGGGGGGCGAAGCCGCGGGTAACAGCTAGTATATTTATAAAACAAAGTCGTTTGTACTCTAGTCTACATATCCGGGCCAAGTAATAGGATGCATTTGACGTGTGCCAGAAAGCGGACACGAAGTGTGAAGTCGAGCCAAGATATTATATTCTCACGCCGATCAGTTGCGTCTTCGTGAATAATTAACGATATGGTCCTGTGTACTGTGTACAGGTCGCTATATCAAAAAGGGGCAAAGCGATTCATTCCCCAGAACTAGCATTTACTTTAGCTATATATAGCAGTATATATGTAGGTAATACTTGCCGTATTTGACTCTACTATCTAATTTCCGGAAACGAATACAACAAATAGATAATATTAATTATAAGATACGTTTCTTTTCAAATTTTTTAAGTAAAATAGGTCAAACTATCTCTTTAATAACTTTGACTTAATATTATAATTTATCAGGTTTTATTTAGAATGATATCGCATAAAGCTTAGCATTCGCGTGCATCTTCTGAAATATAATCTGAAAAAGAATTTATTAGATTTAATTTTTTGACTAGATACGTATCCCTTAACACTCGGATCGAAGTTTATAAAAACCAGAGTTCAATTTAAACACAAGTACAACGTTCACGGCGCGGACATGAGCTTAAAGAATGAGAACCATTCATCTATTGAACGAAATCGCACGCAAGCAACTTTATTAAAATGGTCTGTCTAGCATTCATTATCCCCCTGTCTAGTTTTCAATTCTTTTGTTGGCAATGGTCGTTGCATGGATGCATGAATAAATTGTTTCTGATTTGAGAGTAGTAAAAAACTGGTAGGTCGAGATCCCTTTCTCATAGAAAATCTTTTGTATTATAGAAAAAGGCGTACTATTAAAGGGCGCAAATCAGGTCCGTTGTGGATTCGACAGTGCGCGGTAGCCGGCGCAGTGGGCGACGGCGAGGATTACCGCTGCCAATGCCAACCCCCCAGCTCTCTCATCAAATCCTCAATGCAAACCAGTCCAGGGTTACTTACTTACTATTGTAACTATCCTGGGCTATAATTATTGACTGTATTTTGTTAAGAAAGATGACACCAGCTTTTTTTTCATGTTTAGTGATAATTGGTTGCCACAGTGTTATGAAATTACAGGATAAAATCGTTGGAGAGTTCAATTAGGCAAAAAAGCGAAAAAGTTACAAAAGTGCGGGTTTTTTTTACATTTTGATGGAACAAACGTATAGTAAGCTATAGCTGGGTCACGGTGAATCTTTATTCTGATTTGTTTTACTAAATAACCCTTACTTACTTAATAAATTATGAGAATACAGACACAAATCAGATTGTGGACGGGTCGGTCACGCCTTCCGTCTTGTTTGCGTGGCGGCAATGGCAATGCGTGCGCGCTGTCATTGCCCGCGGCTCCCGCTCTCGGCGGCTCCCGCGCCGCGCGCTACACTCACTGTCCCCTTGAAACAATGAACCGGCACCTAATCTTTAGCTCCTTCGTACCCTAACGATTTTAATAGGCACTCTAATGGCCTTTATACTCGTCACGATTAGTCTTTTGTGTAATAAATACCAAAGCTACCGTACCACCATTGTTTTAAAATTCAATTTTACATTGCTATGAAATACAGAGTTAAATATAAGTTAAATATACATTTTCACAATATGGCATGTTAATACAGAAAATATTACTTCCGAGAGCTTTTGTTATAATAAGACCGCTTCGACAATGTAAATTACTGGTCTTTTGTGTACAGTCCGCGACTAAAGTAGAAATTTCAATATTTTAAAACATGTTCTCTCACAATGTGCCATTTAAGATCCACCACCAAATCGCCTGTTTTAACTAATCACAATTAATCAGTCTTTAATAAGCGATCATTTTAACAATGTTAACAAGAGAAAGTGATTAAACAGTATGTCTTTGAAAAAATAACGTGATTTCTCCTAATCAATGTATTGTAATAAAACTTCAATTAAGAGTTTAAACCTTACATGAAGTGTCAATAAAAATGTGACATCAATTTTCGAAGAAGGATGTATCTGCGTGTTATGGAAGTCCTAATTAGAAAAAAAACGATTGGACGTTTCACGAAAGCAGTGCAGACTTGTTATTGCATGTTTGTCTCACATTTTATGTTGCCAAGTAAATAAGAACAGATTTCTAATTACTCAATCCATTTCGGGACATACTTTATGCTTAATTTGTTTTTAAGTAACTATTCTCGGTTTGATATCGTATAATACACACATCAAAACTTTTTAGGGATCAGTCAAATAGGTATAGAATTTCATAAGCTTTAGATCATTAGACATTTTTGACCTATATAGATTGATCTCTTGGCTAAAGTATTTGAAATATAGCAAAAAGATTACGGTTTTCTATCGATATTTATGGCAGTGCTGTGGCGAATATTTTTATAACGAATAATATAGAAGAGCTATTTTCGGTATGTTTAGCTGTCATTTTTATTGTTTGGAGTGCTACCTGCTCTGCCATAGGCCATAGTCAGTTACAAATGTTTTTAAGGTTCTTAACTACTAAAGGAAAAAATGCACCCTTATAAGATCACTTTGTTGTTCGTCTCTCTGTCCGTCAAGACATTTTTCCTCGGGAACGCGTACCTAGAGGTTTAATAATAATAATAACATACACACACATAATATTAAAGCACTTGGTTTAGGCCCGTGCGATAAGATACCTCCTAGAAGAGATGAAGTTATAAACAAGATGATAATAATAACAATATTTTTCTATCTATCTATAATTCAGGCAAATCTCGTGTCCATTACACAATATACGGTATGTTACATGTAAAAATAAAAACAAAATTAAAATGTATAAAGTTGAAATTAATACCAAATACTGTGACTTCTGTGGTCCCTAGAACCTGTAAAAAAACATCTCTCTAAGGGTTGTTACCACACCGATCGATCGGTCGTCGATCGATGGCATCGATCTATAGTAGGATGGAACAGTCGCCGTCGATCGATCTACCACACCTATCGATCGATCGATGGTAGAATGGAACAGTCTACGTCGATCGATAGTTTCTACTAGACCAACGCTACGATCGATGGTATCGAACAACGTCGATCGATCAAAAGCTACCACACTAATCAATCGATGGTCGATCGATTGGTGAGGTAACACCCTAAGTCTACGAAATCAAAAGATATACTTATTAGAAAACGTGTCTCCATACAAATTACCGTCATCTGAAACCTATGGGGTACTTCAGGTTGTCCTACAAATTCGAAATTTGGTATGAAAGTAGCTCTCATAGCACAACTCATAGAGCAAATCAATAAATCTTAAATTTATGTCTGTCCGTCTATATAAGTAACCATTGTAAGATGACCTCACACTGCCTACTTTTGTTTACGAGCAGGGCTCTGCTGACTGACACTGGATTTTAAATTCACTTGCCGAATTTGAGGGGAACCCTCGGTGCGCGAGTCCGACTCACATTTGGCCGATTTTTTAACTACACATTATTTTGGATTTTTATTTCATCAGATATTTTTGGTGTTGACTACGCTATAAAAAATAGTACTGGTGAATAATCAACCTTTATCGTATTTTTTTCCATGAAAAACCCTTCAGTCCTTTAATGGATCGAATAGTTATTTTGGCTCGGTAATAGTACAGTCGGCCCGTGAAAATGTTGAGCATATTAAGATCCTTGTCATTTGATATTAATCATTTATTTGTAATGGTACTTATATTACTTATATTTTGTATTAGTACTAATATTTTGTGGTTACAAATAATGTGACAAACAAAACGGATCCGATCGTATGTTAATTGCGTTTAAATTATCGGACGTGACTCTACATCCGGGCGTTGCACCTCTCATATTCCCATATCGATCATAGTCTTATATCCTTGTATGCATATTATGTATCTCAATTCTCACAGTACCAATCGAAAAGTAAAACCTAATCAATCTTAGACAATAATCGTGAGTAAATGCAACGTATCACTGCACTCCCTAATTCATGTTCGGCATTGTCCCCGAGCGTCACGGCACGAGCATCGGCCCATTCAGCCGCGACCGCTCGCCGCCGCTCGCCGGCATAATGAGATGCAGTGTTCCCTCCAGATGTGGCGCAGGCGCGGCCCTAAACACACCCGCTTTTTGTTTCTTTCCCCTTTTTTTGCCATTCCTTTTCTTTATAGACGGACGTTAAGAACTTTTGATATCGTAATTTCTGTTCAAATATTGTATTTTTTTATACAATATATTTTTTTAAGAAGTAGTACGAGTGGAAGTTAAATAATAGCTTGTACAAATAAAATCAAATGCGTGACAGGCATGCCACTATTCGATAAAACGTACCTAGTTATAAAAGTGACATACGGTACAAATATGATACCTACATAAGCTGCGTCTAGCTACGTTGAAAGTCCAAACAGCTTGTAAATATTCAAGAACTAGCGGCTGGCAATGGCATAATCTATACTCTACGTTAATAAGTTATACCAGATTTCAATTCAATTTGTACTACCTACAATCTCGTCGCTTTGTAAATAGAAATCTACAAAATACTATAGCATGAATCCATAAAATTAAAAAATAAAGTAAAATATGGTGCAATGTAATTAAATCTTACACAAAGTCCTTACACGTCATTCCGCTTAGAGCAGTCAAACTTAGCTCTTTCACTACTAATCTAAATATAATTCGGAATGTGATGCGGAGCATAGCCCTTGCGACGGTGGTTAGTCTCGCGTTTATTTATGTTTCTTTAGTCAGGACTGTTACCTACAGCTACGCCAGATGTGCCTTAACGACAACTTGCCACCGAACAAATAATTAGACTCTGACGTTATTTGTCGTGCGTCAAGTAATTTGGAATTAAATTCTCCCGTAAACAATTACAAAATTAAGAAATATGTACGTGAATCATGAAACACAAGGCACATCAAGAAAAATCACAGAATGTTAAATCATAGCCCCGAAATTAGTTATAATAATAACGATTTTGAAATGACTACATACTTTGTTTCCACTTTCGTTTTAACTTCTGCTGCTGTATAAATGAAAATAAAATACTTAAAATAAAGACACTTATCAACACAAAAAGGCAAATACAGGAGTCCTTTGAGAAGAGCTTCTGTCACACATGTGAGCAACGATGATGCGATTTCCGGACCCGCGGGCACGCCCGCGCAGCTCCATACTTCTTTACATTCCATACGATAATAAGCACTATGGGAAGTAAGGAAGCACGGAACTCGCGCAAAGCTTCTTTCCTTCCTCTCGTCTTGAAATGTCTTCACTCTTCGGACTTGGTATTTGTTGATCTTGCTGACGATATAACGGCACAAGAATGCTTTGCACGTGACGCCATCACCGGGATAACTTTTATGGCAACCGCGACCGAGAAACCTTCCCAGCGTTGACGGCAGGGTGGCGAGCGACACGGCGTGGTGGCAGCTCGCGGAGCACTGGCGGCGCGCGCGCTGCGCACGCGCAGACCAGCTCTAAAAATGGAGTCAGCCGGCGGCTTTCGCTCACGACTGGCGAGTACCATCCATTCCAAATTTGTATTTTCCCGAAATAGACCCGGCGGCGGGCGTCCGTCGGATCGGTTTCCCGAATGTGCACCGGCTTGCAACATGCGGTAACTGGTCGAGGTGCACGCGAAGCCGAGGGTAGCAGCGCGCGCCCGGAGGGTCTTATGTAAGGAACACCGTGGCCCGCGGTACCGCGCCGCGTGACGACCGCTTCCAAAATAAACGTCCGCAGGCCGAGTGCGACGTCGACGGGCGCCACATGTGCGCTCCCGTCAGCGTTCCGATGGCCGCGCGCTGGAGGGGAGGCTATTATTAGTGTACACCATCCACCACTGTCACCTCCCGCGGGGTAGTCAGCCTATACATAGTTCCGATCGTGATCTGGCAATCCTCAGCGTTCACTGAACTTTCTGCAACACCAAACTCATATAAATTAAACTCGTTTGTGTAAATTGAATTAAAAAAGTTTACAAACAAATTGTACATGAAACCGATCTAATTGTTTGAATTTTCTTTATTTTTAAGAGATATCAAGCAAATCTGAAGAAGACGGTAATTCAATGTTTAGTGTACCTACGTAGTAGTATCTTCGTCAGAAGCTTGGTAGTGTGCGATACATGTCGTGCTGTGTGCGGGCGTATTGTGACCGAGCATTCCCACCGCAGCGCACCCCGTAAACTCGGCACTCGTTCACTCGCATAGTCAATAAAAGAATTTTGGCAAACTTTCGCAGACAAGCTTGTGGGCCGCCGGCCAACTCATCTTTTGTCTGCTTGAAAAGAACGAAATAGTAAGCAGGAAATTCTCATCGTATTACAGAATATATACCTAGGGTTACGCATTTATTTTTCCAGAAATTGAAGTCTAACCAGTTTATGGAAAGGTTTATTTTTAGAAGCTTTTGTTTGAGCTTGCAAATCTTCTTCGAATGTCACCAGTACTTAGTTGAAATGATATATATTTTATGGAGATAAGGTGACAGTGGGTGCAGTCAACAACAAATACCGAAATATAACTAGAAAAAATGAAATATTTAACAAACAAAAACTTATTTGAACTGAAACAAAATGTAAAAATCCTAAACTAGTTTGACGTTTTAATGTCGAAGCTATCCCATCGCCAAGTATTCACATAATAAGCAGTAAACTCCTGCCTGAAGGCCCGCCTCCGTTCTAGTTTATTTTTCTTTTATATATATTAGTTCAAAAAAAATTAAGTACTCGAGTGTACGTATACGCGTGCTTGTAGCAACCAAGTACTTACAATACTTATTCTGAAGCAACTGTAAATTTACACCTTAAAAACCATACGCAAAAAACTTGGTTTTGGGTGTGTGTGTGTGTGGGGGGGGGGGGGGGGGGGGGGGTGTCTGTAGCATCGTAGCGCTCAAACGGGTAGACCGATTTCAATGCGGTTTTTTTATTTAAAAGCCAGTTACTTTGCGGTGGTTCTTACTTCCTAGCCGTGTATGGTAAAACTCCGTCCAGCAGTAGAGCTTTTTTTTAAATGTAAGACATTTTTGACAGAATTTTTATTTTTTTATTTTTAGTAACGTATGATTACTCGAATACATCATTAATCGATCATTTCTTAGCTAGAAGCCAAGATCAATGCAAATGGGTCTTAAGTATGTTCATATTTAACTCTTCAAGAAATCACCGGTTTTCTTGCACTTTAGACACGACGAAAACTTAGACAATAACACATGACAGTCTATAAAAACCTGTCAATTTGGACATCAATCTAAGACGTGCTAAGTTTTTTCTGTGATAAGACATCGAACATTGAAGTTGTTATTACATTTTACTTAGAGTTCATATATTAGCACGGCATACATTTTCTTTTAAGTGGCGTATTTTTTATGGTCGATTATTATGACATATCCTATGATTTAAATACATTTTGCAAGCGTCTCTCATCTGTATTATTGCATTATTTTTACCACTGTCATACTATTTCAAACATCCTTCAACTTACACCGGTAAACGCCTCTTCAGTGTTGGTCTCTCAAAGGCTACGTTTTTCTCATATTCAGTAGGTAACTGGGCCGGCGTCCTAGCGAGTGAAGCGAAGAACGCGGCGATGCTGGCCGCAGAGCAAAGCAGCCGAACGTCCAAAGAGCGTCTGTTGAATATTAATGCGACATTGTTATTGGCCACTAGTGCCCGCTGCTGCCCCAATCGCACATTTCCATAACTTACTATTCTGGATCCGTGGGGAATCAGCTCGATGTTGTAGGAATATGATCACATGGACCACTCATATCTGCCCCGTATTTTCAGTTTTATCTGGTCTAGATTTCGCATCGCACTCATACATAATCTACATCTGTATCATGTAACTGAACAGGAATGTGGCCATAATCTGAGGTGCTCCGACGGCAGTGGACGCAAAGGCTTAGAACAAAGATTCGCAAGCCTAAATTAAAATTCATTTGGTCCATCAGCTTTTTAACCCCTCCAAGTTGTAACATACCAAAAATATTTACCCAAAAAAAAGGCACGCAAACATTGTTCAATTTGTCTCCAGTGTACACTAAGCCACAAGATCACACCTTCCCCACTTTTGTGCTTGGTATTTTGAATTTAACGCTTATGGTGGAAGTGCTGTGAATAAAATGCCTAAAGGGTGAAAAGGGTTTTAAGAGGAAAACTGCGGCTGTGGTTCGGAAACTGGCGTAAACAGACGGCTATTTTCGCAAAAATATTCACTGGATAAAGAATGCACTTTCTGGTTTTGTCCCTGTTTTTAACATAGGAATTACAATGGAATAGTAAACGGAGTTACTGTTTAACATATTCAGTCTCGTATTGCAATTTCTGGAATAAAATAGCTGTACGTATGGCAATTCGTATAATAATAGGTACACGCATTAAATACAATGCGTGAACTTATAAATCGTACAAATAGCGTCGACGAATAAGTCGACATAATAGAGGCATTCGCTATCGTAACAATATGTTACGTTATTATAAATATAGTAAAGACGCATCTATGGTAATAATACTGCCTTGACTTCGAAATCGTTTGGTTGCCTGCCAGCTTTCTGTAGGGACCAGATAACCATAAGAATTTAACACAGAACTCTACTCGATACTCTATATAACATGCTTGAACAGGTAAAAGTTATCCAACAGTTAGTTAGGCAATCAGGCCACTCATCAGAGTAGACCACTAATATTTGATGCACATGTCATGCATCGTGTCCCTAAATAAATTTGGTAGTATAGAATATGTTAAATTTGGATTATCGGCTACCTGATTCGTTTACAATGTAATATTTCCTTCTGTCACAACTTTTAAGGGTTCAACGTTTAAGGGTTCCGTAGCCAAAATGTCAAAAACGGAACCCTGGTAGTTTCACCAAGTCCGTTCGTCCGTCCGTCTGCGGTTTAGCTTAAAGAATTTAGGTATTATAAAAAATGACATTTCCACCTTGGTAAACCTGCATAGGTATAGGTTCCTTCTTTTTCTTTTGGAAAACTATCACAGTTGTGTAGGCTTGTATATTGAATTTTTGTTGCATATTACGTCTTAGTATGGAACTCTATGTACTTACAATACGTGTGGGACGCTACCGACTCGGCCGGTTTTTCTGATTAAGCATTTAATCACTACATTGTATAAAACAAAGTCGCTGTCCGCTGTTTGTCCCTGTGTAAGCTTAGATTTTTAAAACTACGCAACGGATTTTGATGCGGTTTTTTTAATAGATAGAGTGATTCAAGAGGAAGATTAATATGTATAATACATGCATTGTATGGTAGAGATACACTGATTGCACCCATGCGAAGACGGGGCGGGTCGCTAGTAAGTAAATATTATGTGTGACAAAATAGTTATTATGTGGCTGGTTCATAATGAGAGGTATTAAAATACGAGTGGGGTTTTATGACACAAAGCGAAGCTGAGTTTCATAAAGATTGCACGAGTGTTTAAATGCCTAATTATGTCCAGTCGCATACATAACTTTATCTTCGTTCATATCGTGAGTTTTCTACAATAAACGTTTTCACGTCAAAATACGAGGGTAACATTATTTTCAATACAGTTGCTCAAAAAGTGCCCTTTTACTGGCTGGTTTGCGTGCGAAAAGTTCGTTTTTGCGCACTAGTAAGATTTACTTTTCAATTTTTTTTTATTTGTACTTGTTCCAATTTACCGAAAAGTTATTATAATGTTAGTTTTTACCAAGACGTAATAAAACTAAAAACCTGTTATTAATGTACAAATATCAAAATATTGAGATTTTATATTTTATTACTAGCCTCTTCATCGTTATTTTTTAAATATTGAATTGCTAAAGACAGTTCTTATTAAGGTGTCTGAATGGAACGGAATAGCGTGAGAATAGCTGCCAAAACGCCTGTCAAAGTGGAGGCGTTTTTCCAACTACAAGCATGGTTTTTAAGGTTCTAAAGGCAAACAGTAGTTTTTGTGTACATTTCTATACACAAATAATCGAACATAATGATACTAAGGTAATAATAGTAAAGTGTTATATATTATAAATTATTTTCTCCATATGAAAAAAAAAATTGACAAAAAATCTGCCGTCGAGTTGGTTGAATAGTTGAAAAGCTGTTGTTTTATAAAATATGAAAGCTAACAAAAACGCCTTTAATTGGTCAAAATTAGAACTTACTTTATTCTGTGATGTATTTTTTTCGCAACTGTATTAAACAACGTCGTTCGATACACGCGCAGAAATATCATTCTTTAAGTAATGAAATGACGTACTTTCCGCACTAGCATCGAAATGTACTATTTCTGTTCCTCTTCGAAAGTTCGAAACAGATGAAATGACTGACATTTATATTTTTTTCTTAAATTAATAGACAATTTAGACTTGAGTCGATTTCGATTCTCAAATCGATTGTAATAATTGAGATTCGAAAAAAAGCAAGTAGTAGTAGAATTTCATATCGAATGAAATTACAAATCGACTAGTTCGATAATCACAACCAGATATGATTATTTTGTTATTTAAGATGTTCGAATTTTGAATGTAATTAGAGTAGGTGTCGATATTGATACTCAGCCACACAGATACAGGTTTTTTAATGTAGGCCATTTGCTAATCGTTCCTGAAAATATTGCAGGGAAGTTATGATATGAGTGTAGATAAAGAAACTATTAGTTTAAGTTCGCCATAGATGGTTCTGTTCTCCGGTATGTTAACTGTTTACTTCGACTTTTTTTTCTTATAATGGGGTAATATCATAGTTTTATCTAAGCTCATACTTTTATCAAACTTGTTATTTATCTTGTTTTAGATAACGTACAGAACCGAAACTCTTTGTGTTATCATCATAATGCCGGAGTTTTATTGTCCTTGCGAGAGACAATCCTGTAATGGTGTGCCTACCATTAGGTGGATATGTAGGTCTGCTTTACAATTATAATAACTCTTGTCTCCGGCGTGCAGCGGTCCCTCCCGCCCCTGCCGCCCGCGGCCCGCGACCCCTCTGTGTGTCAATATCGTATAATTTGTGTTCGGCACTCGCCACTCTCATACCATTTCACTATTATGTCCGTACACTGCTTTATTTATTTCACTCGTGAATGAAACATAAAATACCTATACCAAAACTACAACTGTCAGACACAACGTAAAACCCTGCTGTAAAGCAGACACTTAAATAAAGCATTCGCGTCCTTAATTGCAGCTTGCGGAAAAAGTTATTATTTTGCTTTCCTTGCTGTTGTTTCAGAACAGTGGCCAGTGAATAATGTTGAGAAATAAGACTACGTTATATTTGTTTACCTACTGGTCGCCGGAAACTTTATTTTCCCTAGCTGTCTTTGTTCAAATGAAAAACTTATTTCCTGTTTTACTCAATATCTACATAAAACTTGGTATCAATGTAGAAAGCTCAAAGTTTTCCGTCAACGCTACTGGTACTTAAGATCTAGTAATCTTGAGGTTTTTGCCGGAAGCACCCTTCAACTCACCATAATGACGTGATGTTATAGAACAATATCCACGAGCGTCATCCAATCACTTAAAACGGAGCACTTCATTCGGTACCATAAAAAAATTCACTAAGTAAAACGCATTGAGTCATCTAAATGTATATATTTATGAAAAACGCGGTCCGTATTCACATTGTAATTCATATGAGATGCACAAGTTTCTTTCGATGTCAACATGTAACGGTGTTATGAAATTGTGAAGTTTTGATGTGGAAGCGTGTTTGTTGGATGCGGATTGATTGCATTTGGTGCACGGAGCGCTCGCGTGCGCGGGCGGCGGCGGGCCGGCGGCCGGCGCGCGCGCCGCTCCGGACTGCTGGGCCGCCGCCCGCGCCGCCGCCATCGCCCATATACTCGATTGACCTTATTTAATTAGTTCGTTCGTTTTTACTCTTTAAACGTTACGTAGCATATTAAAATGTGTATCGCTTAATTTATTTGTACCATCCATTCTATTGTACGCTTTGGTAATGTCAAATTTAACGGAGTTTTAAGTTTAACGACCTTTTGCGTCATCGATAGCCAAAATGAGTTCGCAACATTCTTTTTTTTCGTGTTTGTAAGTCTGTTTTGAATCAAAATCGGATATAAAATGGATTTTTAATGCTTATCAATGGTAAATAATTATTAAATCGGTTAACTCACAGTTTACCACGTGTGAACTTAAGCCGAGAATCCGAGATAAAGATCTCGGATCAAAGGATTTTGAATTACTTTATGAGATAGATATAAATCTGCTGAATAGCAAACCATTTTCTGGTGAAATGTTTGACAATAATAAGAGTAATAGATATTGCTTGCCTCCATAGACAGACGTAAGTACATAACAATAATAAAGTATACTGTTAAACTAAATACTTTAAACATTTGTACAGTATGTAGGGATGCGACTCGTTTTCATCGATCCTTGCTAAATTTGAAAAACCGATAAAATCTGGGCTAGAGAGAGCCTCAATGGAACACTGTTTACCGCAACCTAGCCTAGGAAATCATTTGAATAGTTGTCTACTTATATTACCATATTCGGTTATAGTTCTAGAAACCAAAGCCAGTGAGTGATGCAGCGATCACTTGAGCTATTTCAGTATACGGTTCATCCACCTCGATCGGCCGTTCTGCCACCAAGATTATACAGCAGAGCAGAGTGCATAATATTATTTGCAGCTCGAAGGAACATATTTTTATATTTTGAAATACGATTTTAGACAAATTCTTTTTATATCTTCGGCCATACTTTAATAAACAGACATGAATTATACACTGACGTTTTTCCCTTCGACGGAATATTGTTACTTGTAATCACTGATTTACCCGTATGTTTTTGGAAATTATCGAAGCTCACGATAAAGATCGCAGAGATGTTTTTAGCGCAGGGATCAAAAATATCTGAACACGCATTAATGCGATTGCAAAACTCGCTCCCTTTGCTTTGAAGCACACGAGAAACCAGCCAGCTGTCTTTGAGCTTTGTCACGTAGAACGAAACAATAATGCTTTTTTGGTTATAATTTAAAGTAATTAATGACTGACGATAGGTATACTGTACTTGGTATAGCATAGATACACTTATTGTGGCGAAGTATGCTGAAGATTTTTTTAGCCAAATCAATTCACTATGGGGTGCTAATACAGACTCTTTATGTAAAACAGCTGTTGTTCGTGGCTTCGCCCCAGTTACAGTACTTTTTCTTTCAAAATTGTATTTTATACACACCTTGTCCAAACAGCTAATAAACACAATATAATTATATGTTATATAATTATCCCCTTTGGTGCTGTCGTTTGGTAGTTACGCGTACCTACGTACATTTCGACGATTAATTTTTATACACAAAACGCCAAATAAACCTAGATCGGCTTTTTTTTTCAGTGCCATGAAGATAATGCTTGGCAAGTTGCCGCGGCCCTGGATAGTGGACGACGCAAAGGACGATGGCTATACGGCACTGCATCTGGCCGCGCTCAACAACCACGCCGAGGTAAGATGCTTTTATTATTTTCAGCAAGTATTGAATGTACATCTAAGCTCTAGTCAAAATTTTAAGTTTCTAAATTCTAGTCTAAAGCGCGTGAATTGGTTCTAACCCTTCTATGTGTAATTTAAGGTGGCGGAATTGTTGGTCCGCGGTGGGGCACGGCCTGACCTGCAGAACGCGAATCTGCAGACAGCACTCCACCTAGCTGTGGAGCGCCAGCACACGCAGATCGTGCGGCTACTGGTCAGCCACGGCGCTGACCTCAACATCTGCGACAAGGTGAGAGATTGCTACGACCTGCGTTGCGCTGTTAAACCGGCAGATCACGAATCCCGGCGTATCGTTTTATATTAACCGACGTCAAAAAAAGAATTAGGTTCTCAATTCTGTTCAAGTCAATAAAACGAAATGAATGCCTGTCTTTCGATTGTTCAGCTGGCTGATCATTCACAAATTCATAAGTTCAAATACTGATTGAGAGCTTATCTTTGCCAGCAACTTTTCCTGCGTCCCGTGGGAACTTTTGTACTTTCCTGGAATTGAAAGTAGCCTTTATTAATCCAGAATGGAATAAGTACCTTTCTATTGCCTAGTATAAGATGTTTTAGAATCTATTCAGTATCTTTTTTAACCGACTTCAAAAAAGGAGGAGGATCTCAATTCGGTTGTTTTTTTTGTTATGTTTGTTACCTGAGAACTCCGTCATTTCTGGACCGATTTGAAAAAATATTTTTTGTTGGAAAGGGAATACTTCCAGTTTGGTCCCATTAACACTAAATCTGGATCTGTTGGCGAAATCTTGGAGAAACTAAAGGAATTCTTCAAATTTTATAGGCATAGCGATAGTTATTTAGGTATATTTTAATGTAACTTATGCATTTGCCTTCGGAAAGCACTATTTGGTGAATTGGAACTGATTATGAAGACCACAGATGGTCATCTGATTCAATAAGTAATCCAGGGATTGCGATTCGATTACTGTTATATGCTGGCTAAGCTTATACGCGTAAAATATATACATTTTCCACATTATCATAGTATATATGGTAAAGTGGAAAAAGTCTTGCATCGGGAAAAGTAATATTTAGTAAAAAGTGATGACCAGTTGGCATTAGAACGTATTTACTCGTGGCCCCACTGTTATAAAAATCCTCACCAGAGATAATACAATTAGGTTAGGTTCGTTAGCTATCTTCAAATACCGGAAGGGCAAACCGCATAGAAATAGGAACCCCGCGAACTTCTGCCACGCATCTATGAAATAAATATGTATGCCAAATTACAGGCGTCTTAGACTTAATAAATAAGTTTGGTTGTGCGTTGATAGATCGGCCAGTCAGTGGATATACAAACGATTTTTGAACTTCAAAAAAAGACCCAATATTATGTGTCCAGGTTATATTTGATTGTAAGTCTTGTTTGCAAATTATAACAACATGAGAAAGAGCTATATTCAATCGTAATATGTCTGGTATCTATGTCAAAAATGGAATTGTATCGAAGTCTAATTTAAAAGGAAATTTCAATGATTTCCGACTAAATAACAATTTGAATAAAGTTCAAACGGCCAGCATTCATTAATACGATTAGATATTTCAATGAACACTCACTCCGATTGTTATTGAATGGATGTTAACAGTACCTACTTAGATACTTAGTAGTATTACGAACAATATCGGTAACATTTGGGTAATTAAAATAAATTAAGTGTAACGAAATTGTGACAAAATACAGTATATAAACGCAATCGCTTCCTGCGCTTCTTTTTATACAATCGGACTAAAAGGTCGTCGCACTAAAATTCGATCTTCCGTTCCGTGCTATGTCGCCTCAGATCATTTCACATGCTTTGATCGATGCCTCATCAAAAAAACTTGCTTTCTTTTTATTTGTTACCAGTAGTAAACGTCTAAACATTCGAATGCTTATGCATACAAATCCACTGCACCCAGCGTTCTTACGCAGCATGTCAATTCGCAAGTAGAAATACAAAATTAATTATTAGCAAGGCCAAATGAAGTTCCAACAACATAAAATTATACATCCACGCCTTCCTCAAACTCACTAACCTCATGGATACAGTCCACGGTCAGTCATTCACCTTTGATAAGGTTTCGCATAGCCACCGAAATAAGGGCCACCAAAACAATGTTTGACCAGGGCCGGATTATACATAGAGATATTGTAGGGCAATCTTGCTAAATGTGCCCTGAAGGTATCGGTTACCTTAGGCTCTGTCTACCCCGTAAGGGATAAAGACGTGATTTGTGTATGTATTTTAGGTAACTAAGAAGAATAACAATTAAATAATTTACTTACCTACATAAGATTTTTGTAACTATTTACGCGTGTCTCATTTTGGTACCTTTGTATTATAAAACGAAATTTAAAGCTGTAATTTATAAAAGAAATGGTAGAGCGGCCCAAAACTTGCGTAGCCTATGTGCCTCTTCAGAGCTTAATCCGGCCTTCTGTTAAAGACGTTCTGGGACTTTCAAGCAGCTTGACCAATTATAATGTTCACTTTATGCTTAAGTAAATTTTTGCAAGCATTTTTTGCTTGAGCGCTTTGGGAGGTGACATTCAACTTCTTGCCTTTCCAAACGGTATCGACTGCGATTGATTACCTTTGTTGCATCATGAATCTACCCGTGATCATGCATGATGCGTGCATACATACATACACATACATATATCACGTCTTTATCCCTTACGGGGTAGACAGAGCCTATGGTAACAAAACCTTAAGGCCACGTTTAGCATGATTAAGTGTGTATAGCTGGAAAGGGAAATGAAAATAGTGATGGGTTGCTAGCCGCGTAACTAGATAGCCGTTAGTGATGCGTGCAACTGCGTCAAAATATCGGAATCTCATCAATGGGGATCTATATCCCGTATGAATATTGACGTATATAACCCATCGCCGATCGGCGTTATGCCTAATGCCTTAGGGAAGCGTCGGGATCGCGACAAAACCGCGTATTAGGAGCTCGGCAATTAACGGGTTAACCGTGAATCATTTAAAATTGCTCTTAGGAGATGTATAATCCTTTGATGACTTTTAAGGACGGCGACACGCCGCTGCACGAGGCTCTGCGACACCACACGCTGCAACAGCTGCGCCGGCTGCAGAACGCGCACGAGGCCGCGCTGCTGCCCGGGCTGGCGCACGCGCACGACAAGAAGTCCTCCGCCTCCATCGCCTGCTTTCTCGCCGTGCACGGCGCCGACCTCTCTGTCAAGAATAAAAAGGGTAAGTGACGGACACCGCAGAAACACGTATCTAGCGAAATCCACTTTTCTCTCTCTTTATATTTATTTAATCACTTCCTTTCAATTGATTTCTAGTTATTAATTATTTATTGAGGAAATGGCATGTGAACGAGGCGCGCCCATAAAAATGCGCAGCACACAAATCCATTTCATTACGAATCAACGTGACGGCCCCTTTACGCGCTACCTCTACTTGGAACATTTCGCGTGATTTTGCCATGGCTGCCCCATATCACATCGCAAGTACACTCTTTGTTTGGTATATTTTGAAAGCTTATTACGAATCCTTTAAGAGACACTGTCAATTTCCAGGCCAAACCCCACTGGACCTGTGCCCTGACCCGAATCTGTGCAAAACGTTGACGACATGCCGCAAGGAGGGTACCGGAGGCGACGACATGACGCCGGAGCCAGAGCCCGCGGTGGCTGCGGCAGCTGCTGCGCCGGCTCCGCCACCGGCTCCAGAGGTAATACAATACTTTACTGCACCTGTGCCCCGATCGACCCTGACTTTGATGATTATTTTATTATCAAACTAGCTGTTCCCCGCGGCTCACCGTTCCAGTTTTCATTCTAATTTTTATTTTTATGTTTTATCACTCCATAAAAACGTTCCGTGTGTCTTAAGGAACATTTGAGAAAATATAAAGCCGAATTGGTCCAGCCGTTCTCGAGTTTTGCGCTTAAGAACATTCATTTCAATTTTTATAGGTAGATGAAATTATCTACGATAGATCTGATATAGACGTAAAAAAAGGGTATAACGCTTCTTGGTATTTACCATATGGGCATATGGGGCACATGCCTAGGGCCCCGGCCAAACAGAGGCCTGGAAAGTGTAATAAATTGAAAATGATATTTTAAGTAGGTATGTTTATATTACAGTAAAGTTATAGTTCACAAATCAATCAGCAATGAACAGGAAAAATAAGCCTTTTGTTGATGTAGGAGCCAGCGCCACCGGCTGACCCCACTACCGACGAGTGCCTCGTGTGCTCGGACGCCAAGCGCGACACGCTGTTCCGCCCCTGCGGACACATCTGCTGCTGCAACGTCTGCGCCGCCAGGGTAATTGCCTCATGTACACTCAACTTAATTGTACACGATCGTCGAGATATCAGGAAACGTTTTTCTTTTTAATACACATGAACCGTATGATTAAAAAAAAGAATAAACTTCCACTTCCAATATTTCAAGTGAATGATTCATATTAACATTAACATCCCACAAATGCTAAATATGTAGTAGGAAATCTTTGCACATTTCTTGATTTTGGTGCTATGCTTACTGTACTGTACAGGGGCCTTACCATGACGTCTTAATGTGATTCAATTCCGACTCAGTTCAGGTTTTAGCTGTCATTTTTATTATGGATTTGACAGCGAACGAACCTAAACTGAATCGGAATTGAATCGCATTAAGACGTCATGGTAAGGCCCCAGATGTTTCAGCAAGCTCGCTAGCTTCCCCGCAACCATGTAGTATTAACAGACACGTGAACGTTTTCCCTCTTCAGGTGAAGAAGTGCCTGATCTGCCGGTTGTGCGTGACGTCCCGGCAGCGCGTGGGCGAGTGCGTGGTGTGCCTGTCCGCGCCGGCCACGGTGGTGTTCCGGCCGTGCGGCGACGTGTGCGCGTGCGCCGGCTGCGCGCCGCTCATGCGCAAGTGCGTGGAGTGCCGCACGCCGCTGCAGCACGCGGCCGCGCCCGCCGCCGCGCCCGTCGCCGCGCCCGCCTCCGCCTCCGCCGCCGCCGCTGCGCAAGTGCTCAATATTGACCGTGAGTCGACCCCGCTGACCGCTTTATGTTTAACAACTCTGTTACTTCATTCATTCAGGTCGACTTTAACTGTCATAGGTACGTCGTGTGTGCGGTTTCGAAGTGAAACTTGGACAGTCAGCATCATATATATCGTTACCGTCACAGTGTCAAAGTATATTTATCGGTACACGCTCTTACTCCCCTGACATACAGGCGTGTATCGTTATATGTATTTGGACACTTGGACCGTAACGATACAATATGACGCTGACTAGACAATCGTGAATTATTTGCGTGTTATCCTACATTTAGAACCGCACAGTCGTCTCCGCCTCTCTTTCGATAACCTTTGAATCGGTTCTATAAACTATGTTTGTCTATAGTGGAGAAAGGCAGCAGCAACCTGGCGCAGATCCAGGTGAACAGGGGTCAGCCGGCGCCGGCGCAGCCCGGGCCGCACCACATGAACAACGGGTCGCGGCCCGCGCCCGCGCCCGCGCCTGCACCCGCCCCCGCCCCCGCGCCCGCGCCCGCGCCCGCCTCCGCACAGGCGCCCGCCGACGTGCAGAAACTGCAACAGCAACTGCAGGACATCAAGGAACAGGTGTGTTCACGAATATCGTTGATGGTGGCACTTTATTTTTAAATAGCTGAGTTGCCGTTTCATACCACTACTCCTTTTTCGTGTTTGAATAAAACCAATAAACACATTATAAAGAACTCCGCTGCTTCAAACATAGCCGTGTTTGGATGGCGAAACTGCCTTTGACGAGGAAATGGTTTTCCTTTTGCTCGGATAATTATCTTTATATATACGTTGTAATATCACCAAATATCAGCCCCATAGATTGTAAACATGAATTTTTGTCTCATATTGTCGCAGACGATGTGCCCGATCTGCCTGGACCGGCTGAAGAACATGATCTTCCTCTGCGGGCACGGCATGTGCCAGATGTGCGGCGACCGCATCGCCGTCTGCCCCATCTGCCGTAAGCAGGTCGAGAAACGCATCCTGCTCTACTGAGCTACCTGTAGGTACCAGTATTGTGTTCTCCGCTCACTCGAAAGCGGCTACTGTATAAACCTCTAATGGTGGTCTTACTCGTTACGTTTAAGTTGTTAAATGCAAGGTAGAGTGAAACAGTCTACTAATTATTTCGACAATTCTTTTCCGAATTATTGTGAACCTACTTTTCAGAGTTGCTTCGTGTAGCGCAATTATTCAAATTACAATGCTACATATTAAATTTATAATTTGATAGACCATGGACTTCTGCAATCTAACTTATGAATATGTTAGTTAGTTAGTAGCAGGGCCCTATTTCTCGAACCTTATTAGACTAATAATATACCATGAACTAATGTTTTTTACAAGCTTACTACCTAGTATGTGTTTCTCGAAGCTACAGTAATGAAATATTAGTTACGAGTATTAGTTACCAACAAATAAATATTAGCTAATATTATTACAGTCAATTTTGTTTTGGTTTCATGTATAAAAAGAAAAAAATATAGTAGGTAAAATACACTAATAAACCAAGGCTTGTAACAACTATTAGTCTAAACTATTAGTGTCACAATCCAGAGTTAAATGTCAACTGTATAATTTTAACCGTTCCTAAGAAAAAGGGCCTTGGCAAACAGACAGACGGACTAAACGCAACTAAATTAAAGCAACAATTCGCTTTTACCGCCAATATGTGCAAACGTCAAAAGAAAAGGAATACAAAAGTGGCGGCAACTTTTCCCGATTTTAATAGGTTAGAAGTCATTCAGCTAAGCTAGACTTTTCATCATTCTTCCAGTAGGTATTAGTTGTTACCAGCCAGTCATAATTTTTGAGAAACATAAAATATTAGATTCGAGACTCGTAAAATTTTCACTAATACCTAATAAAACTGACATACTAGTAAACTAATAGTTTCGAGAAGTAGAACAAGAAAAATACAATAGTAAATTAAATGGAAACAATATAATGACCACCAAAAATACTTTGAGATCCTAAGCTGAGGTATGTAAGTACTTACCAAAAAAAACTGAACACGAGGCCCCTATTCCACCAAAGCGACATTGTCGGTGACGAGTAACAACTCTGTTTACATTACAAACTCTACGAGAATCTACGCCGCTTGGCTTCATATTGACCACGCATTGCAATTCGAATTGTCACTTGTCAACGATAATTGTCGAATTGGTGAAGTAGGGGCCAGGAAACAAAACAGGTACAAAAAATTACTAAAATTATAATGGTACCAGCTATTTTAGTTATGTTATGACTGTTGACTGCGCTTCTAAATTGTATTCAAAAACTAAATTTATTAAATGATTACCAAATCTTAGGGAACAAATTCATGTATTTTGATGAGTTAGGTTAGGTCAGAGTTTTTGGCGTAAATTGACTAAGGCACGAAGTGTAACAACTGCCCAGAAAAGAACCTCCTGTTAGCTGTCTCATACTTAGGTAGGTATGCGTTATAAAATGTTACTGTTATAGTAAATGTAGCTGTTGCCCGCGACTTCGTCCGCACAGAATTATTATAAATTTTCCTGAATTTTCTTTGCTATAAACCTCACGGAGCCCGAGACCTTTCCAACGATGCAATACCGTGGAAATCGGTTCGTGCGTTCTGGAGTTATAGCGTCAGGAAGGAAAACCCGACTTATTTTTTTATAGTAAATAATAAAGTTATTTAAAGAAATGCAATGAGGTTACAGTTTTGGTAGTCATTTTTTATTTTTAAGTTAACAATTATTACTTGGTTTTATTTCTACAATTGGATAGCAAAGTGTACTTACCCGTAGAATGTTTGGTTGTAAATCATATTTTTTCATTAAAATAACTTTTTAATTTATTGATCGTTTGACAAAATTCAGTTTGTTTTTGTACCTTATATAGGTACAGTTTATACCTAAGCCAAAGTAAATTAATAATATTTTGTACTTACTACTGGTATAGGAGGTAGTAATGTTAATTATCACAAGCACAAGACAAAAAATGATGTTGTCATAGATGATATCGATAAAAAGATACCACGATACTACGAATAGGTAAACATTGTGATGTACTCGTGTTACTGAGGTACATTAGAAATTATCGCATTGCGTGCATAAATAGTTAACCTACGTTTTCCAATATAGGTACCTATATGAGAACTAAGGTCGATGCACTTGTTTTTATGTAACAAAAACGCATTTAAAAAAATCTAATAGGTAGTCACTGGCATAGGTTGCGCTAGAGAAGCAATGAACCTTGTTGGGAAGATGTTATTATTCCTATGCGTGGAATCATCAGCATCCCTGGTATACATTTTTATTTTGGAATAAAAATTGGCTTAGCTCCGATTGTTTTTTTCAATTATTTGATGTTGATTTTGACGTAAAATTTTACAAAGATTAGCGTATAATTGATAATATTGTCAATCAGACTCATTTTAATTGGTGTTATATCTAGGGATATTATTGTTCATGTTCATGAGATATAGGTAAGTAATTAACATTTGGTGTAAGGTTTTTTACCGAAGTAGGTATACCCACTTGCAAAAAAATGGGGCACCTATGGTTTTTCAGATTTTTAGGCATTTAAGCTTAGAAAGTAAGCTTCTATGCACATAAACTACAAAAACCATGGGTGCCGTTTTATAACTCAATGGCTAATTGAATATTCGAAACGAAATCTATCTTTGATTAAGGAATGACAAACAAAAGTTTGTTATTAATCTCGGATCAATTTTGAAATGACAGGTATTTTGATGGATTAGGTCAGGTCAGGGTTGCGTAAAGACGCGAGTCTTACTGCTTTAGTTTGAGAGTAATGCATTTGTTGTGATTATATCAAAGATGCGATAAGTAATATAAGTATACTTGTATTCATATTCGTTGTACCAAATGTATGTTAAGTTAAAGGTTCATTAGGCGTTCATCTTAAAATCATATACATACATACATACATAAATCAAGTCTGTCCCTTACAGGGTAGACAGAGCCTAAGGTAAAAATGCCTAAAGGCCCACGATTACCATTATTCTGGGCGTATAAGTGGAAAGAGGAATCAAAATAGTAATAGGCTCTAACATGATTCCTAAAAATTTCGCCCATTCCCTCGATGGGCTTTTACACACAACAGGTACATTTTATGTTTTTTATTTACTCCCAGCCCAGCATGGAAGAATTATATGAAATAAATCCTTTATTTCCCGTGACACTACTGTCCAAAGATTTCTATTTCAAAATCAAGTTTAACACAGTCGACGGAGCTCCGCTTTGGCGGAGCTCCTGTTTCTGGGTAGTTTTGGCCCTTCGGGGCTGCTGAAGATCTAACATAACCAAAACCTACCTCCCATTTTTGATATTTATTTTGGTCTGTAGTGCCACGTAGTAGTGCCATGGGTAATACACCATATAAATTATATCCAGTGGAAAGATTATAATTTGTTATGTTAATCATTTCATTAAACATATGATGCCCCCATTAGCACTAGACCCGTTGTGGGACTTGTTGTTCAAACTTGGTCTTCACCATTAGAGGCAATATACATGCTTGCAGCATTTAGAATATTTAATTGCTAAATTGTATTTCTTATTATTAAGTAGGTACATAGGTACGTATAGACATTATGCGATATTCTTAAATGTTTCGAATGTTCCTGTTTTAACCTTTAAAATAATAATCCTGACCATCGGTTGTTTGCATATCGGCGCGACCACGTTGTGAATTTAAAAATGAACTGAAAATAAATGTAAAATGTACCTAGGTTAGATAGAAATAAGGCACAAACACAATGTGCACCTTGAAATCTCAATAGGCGTGTACGCAACTATGTAAATTGGCACCATTTGTATGATGCTCATGGCATCTCAGTTATAGAACGATGCTTTGAGCATCACCGGTGGGATCAGTAAATTTGTATGGAGCGTGGGAGGAATGTACCGTTGTGTAGTATGGTGGGCAGCCAATGTGTTAAGTAAAATATCCTCATATTTACACACTTACAATGTCAGTAACAGTGCTTAAGTGTTGTGCCAAATTGTTCTTTCGGGATCAATGGATTTTACGGACAAAATAAGGGCAGGATCCATGAATATTATACGCGTCGTATTTAGAGCTTGGTCACGCATTTCATGGTTACATTTCTAAAGATCTATCTTTATTTTAAGCTTAAGTTATTCTTCACTTTTATCGTTATTCAATGCATTTATTACGTTTTGATGAATTCCGTACATAAGTATTAGTTACATATTTGTAAAGTTTCATTTATATGCTTAGTGCCTATATACAATAATTTATAAGATTTTCTAAGGGAAAATTGTATTAAGACTATAACTATTGTTGAATAAAAACTTTTTTAAAAATTAATTTTGGGATTTTTAATCAAATAAAAAAAACGATTGACCGTATAACATTCAGCCCGAATAATTGGAGATGAGATTTTGTTCGTCGTCGATGGCGTGTTTGGCGTCGCTGGCGGGCTGCGTGTGCTCGTCCTCCACGACCGCGGGGTCGACGGCCGGGCTGTGTGCGCGCAGCATGTCCAGCGTCAGGTCCATCACGCGGAAGGACAGATGCGAGTCCAGCGCCAGGTCGCTCTCAGCGCAGCGTTGGCAGTTCTTCATGTACACCGCAGTCAGGCCCATCAGCTCCGGCGACGTGGCGCAGAACAGCGGCGTACTAGCTCCCTGGCTCTGCAACAGACCAGACGCCGTAATGCACTAGCTCGCTTATAGCTTTACGTCAAAAATAGTACATTGTGTACAAAGGTGGGCATTAACATTGTGTGTATCACGGGCAGTAAGGTGATTACAAACAAGTAAGGTGGTGACAAATGCTAGTGTGCAGACTGCAGAGAACTTTGAGCATTTGGGAACTATATGTAATACACAGCGACGACATGATTAAATGTAACTCGTTTGACACAATCTATTTTTGCCTCGGTCATATAATCATCGACTACTGTCACAACCATGCTAAGGTACTGGGGAACACATTTCTCACTAATTAACGCCAAGCATCCCGAAACAAACGCATTTAAAATTTAAGCTCTTCTCGTCTAACATAATACCTAAAATATATACCTACGGTCATATAAGAGCACGGGCTCTACCCATCTTATTTGACCAAAAATCTAGAGTTCCGATGAAATTTTAATGATTTTCAATGTGTCCATTCCATGGTGTCGAATTGGAACAGGGTTGCTTGCCTTATTACGTTAATTGACACATTCTTTAATTATCTTTACTTACAATAGATTTAGAAAACGGCTGCATAGCGTAGTAGAGCATTTCGTAACACCACCAGTTGCGACTCAGCCTTGTCCTGATAAAGGAGCCCGGGTGGGCGGCGAATACACTTTTGTTTGTTCCCAGCCATCGGTACCCGAAGTAATGCATCGCTAGCGCGCCACACAACTTTGACACATTATACGCCTTTATAGAAGTGTACTTATCAGCCGGGAGTGAGAGCAAGTCCTCGGTGGGTACAAGCCTCTTTTCCACTGGCCAACGCACGTTTCTGAAAAAAAGTACAGTAGGTAAATAAAAAGCTCCTATGAAAACCTAGGACATAGTATCAAAGGCACTTTTTTTATTAAGCTACGTTGTGGTTACGATTTGTCGTAACTAAATAATATTCGGATTAAGTTAATTAATCAGGTAGACGCTAAGTAGTATTAACTCAGGACCCTCCCAGGGCCCCACAAATTCCCGGCCCTGACAAAACAGGAGTCTATGACTTTCTGAAGAACAATGTTAGGCTCTAGCTACAAACTAAGGTAGTGAATAAAATAGGTAGGTAGGTAGCTACTACTAATAGTTCATAAAGAGATGTTCATTTTTTATATATTACATATTTAAAACGAGGTTCTAAAACTCCATTGTATAGTTTTACTAACCTACGACAATCTTACAACTTGTATCTACTTTCTAATTAGGTAAACAGTTAGGTGAACCTGTGCGACTCGGAACATAGAAACACGACACGAGCATCGGGAGCCAAAATACTTTCTATGTTCATGAGCATGTAGACGTGCGCCAAATAGTTCACTTGAAATATCGTTTCCATGCCGTCTTCCGTGAGCGACCACGGAATGCCAAAAACGCCGGCATTCAAAATCACCATATCGAGTTTTCTGTAACGATGCAGTTATTACCTATTTAGCTACAATAAACCATTAATTAATTCTACTCATTCCAATAGCAGTTAAACTCTGACTTATTCTTTGTTATGAGATCGTCCGTGAATTTTTTTACAGATTTAAGCGACGCTAGGTTGACTTCGCAGAGCTTCAGCAGTGGATTATTCTGAAACACGTTCCTAATGATGATGCTGCCTGCATATGGATTCCGGCAGGCCATGAGCACGGAGCAGTCGCGGCCGACGAGGCAGCGCGTCATCTCCAAGCCCAATCCGCTGTTCGCGCCTGTGATCAGGCATGTTTTGTCCTTTAAGTCGATGTCTTTTACAACCTGAGAACAAAGACCTTAAGATAAGGCACCTATTCTTCGACAATCAAAAACATATACATAGGTACCAATGCTATTAATTTAATAACTGTAACTTGTGTTTCCGAAATAAGTAGATGTCGATCGATTCGAAGTTCGTTTCATGTCGTTGCACTGATTAGGTAGGTACCTATTTGGGTGCGAGTAGCGTACCTCCTCAGCAGTAGGTCCAAAAATTCTCAGAAAACCAGCATCATTAATTGCTTTAGCGGTGTTTCTGATCAAACCAGATGCTTGCGGCAGTAGTGATTTTGTTACAAATTTTAATTGCGCCCCGACTGGCCTAGAAAAATAAAACACAATTGTTAAGTAAATAGGTACTACAGTTTATTTTACAAATATAGATAAGTATTTAGCAGAATACGTAACTATTTTGTTATCCGAGTTAAACCGGTGCTCCAACCCCCTGTCAAAGTGATCCAGGCCAAATAAGAAATTAAACTAGGTAATATAGTCGATTACTGATACCGCGGGGGTAAGAAGGTACCTACTTAGTTTTTTTTTTTCAGTCTTTCACTTGTACCTAAATCGAAGACTTGAAAGAATATCGCCACGGTCAGGTAAATTGTGTACAAATTTGATTATGTTCGTTTTACTATCAGGTCAACATTTTAGAAACTGCAAGGGGTTAAAATATGATTATTACCTATAATCCTACTATCCTACTTCACTAGGTAGGTACATAGTATAAAACAAAGTAGCTTACCGCTGTGTCTGTCCCTATGTATGCATAGATCTTTAAGACTACGCAACGGATTTTGATGCGGTTTTTTAAATAGATAGAGTGATTCAAGAGGAAGGTTTATGTGTATAATACATGCATAATTATAGTCGAGAAACACTGATTGCACCCGTGCGAAGCCGGGGCGGGTCGCTAGTAATATTATAAACGCGAAAGTTTGTAAGTATGGATGGATGGATGTTTGTTACTCTTTCACGCCAGAACGGCTGGACAGATCTGGATGAAATTTAGAACATATCTAGATATATTGTAGTCTGGATAATAACACATAGGCTACTTTTTATCCCGGAATATTGCGTAATTCCAGCGGGATAGCGATAAACGAATTCTATGCAGACGAAGTTGCGGGCAAGAGCTAGCTTATCATATTTAACATCATCATCACTACATCTTGCTAAATGTGGCCTGTAGTACCTGTTACCTTAGGCTCTGTCTACCCCGTAAGGGATAAAGACGTGATTTGTGTGTATGTATGTATGTATCACTACATAGTATAAAACAAAGTCGCTTTCCATTTCCACTGTCTGTCTGTCTGTCCCTATCTATGCTTAGATCTTTAAAACTACGCAACGGATTGTGATGCGATTTTTTTTAATAGGTAGATAGAGTGATTCAAGAGAAAGGTTTATAATGTATAATTCTACGCAGACGAAGTCGCGGGCAGAAGCTAGTCATCAATAAAACTCATGTGGCTATCTTGCGCACTCCCAGAAACATTATACTTACCTATCAGCAGTGGGTAGTACCTACCTATACACACTAACAGCTTCCACGAGTGTCTTATCTTGCTTAGGTACTAGGTCAAAACCTACCTACGTAAGTAAATTAAATAACCCAACCCTAAATAAAAAATATTGCCAAGAGTTCCGATCATCTAGTTATATCAATTCAAATCATTTGTCATATCAACCGAAGAAGAACTATTTTGATGACAATTATTGTTATCTATAACGTTCTACCTATTTATCGACTGGTTGTCTATTTTTTTTTGTTAGGTTGGTTATTATTAGCTCTGAGGCGTGGGGGTCCGTGGGTAACGAACGCATCCCCGCATAGCCGCGCTTGTGGGCCCACTGACGAACTTATTAGGGCACAGTACCAACGCAAAGGATTCCTTCTTAAAAATAATAATCAACGTTCTTAATAACCTTACTAAACGATAGCCAGTGAAATAAGTACCTAGGTGCCTAAATTCATGTAAGCAGCTTTTTCTAAATAATATCCTAAAAACGTCCACGGCCAGATGAGTCGTGTTAAGCACAGTCAAATGTAATAATATGTACGGTCAAGTGCAAAATAAGTATCGATACGAACTTCTCAAAAATTTGTCCCACGACCTTATTACGCCGGTGTAATAGCGTATGGTGCTTATTATGAAAAACTTTGACTAGGTACATATTACACACACATACATACATAGTACATAGTACATAGACATAGTAGGTACACTTGACTGCACCTATCTAGACAAAAGTTAAAAAAATACGTACCATACGCTCTTACACCGGCGTACAGAACGTGAGCTCTTTGAATGCCATTCGAGTTTGTTTTGTTGTCTCACTCACTCTTATGGGTCTGATACTTGAGTTGGCCGAGTGAAGGAGACAGCAACACAAAGCCGAATGGCATTCTAAAATCTCACGGACTGTAATAAGTTAGTGGAACATAGGTATTTTTGCGAAGTTCGTATTGATACTTATTTTTGCACTTGACCATACTTACCTACCTATTGTATCTACATCACTACATATCCTACTAATATATCCTACTAATATTACAAATGCGAAAGTTTGTGTCGAACAAAGTCCACCGCCGCGTCCGTCTGTCTGTCTGTTCGCGATAATCTCAAAACTACTGCACGGCTTTTCTTGCCGTTTTCACCAATAGGTAGTTGTAGAATGATTCACAAGAACAGTTTCGGTAATTTAATTGGTCTAGGTTTTGTGTGAATTGGTTGAAAGTAAATATAACGATAATTATTGGAAGTGAAAGTCGAGCTGCCTAGGATACAATTTTTTATTCTGTTCGAAGTTGCGGACCAGAACTAGATAGGTACCTACGTACATACTAAATATTAAACTAGCAAACATGTTATCAAGGTGCCAAAAGCAACGCCCGCCTCCGAACACAAAATCCTTTGTTTTTGCTTCCACTTGTGAGTGATTTAAATTAAATTTTTATGTCGACATAATTAGGCAAAATTGGTACTTTTCTCGCTGGAATTAGTGAAATTTGGTGCTGAAACGAAGTCTGCCTTATTTTACACAGACTATTTTAACAATTATGTTTGTACCAAAAAATGCAAAGCGAATGGTATATACTAACCATATGGCCCGAAGACAATATGTGAAATGCATTTGTTGTGTAGTATAAAATTAATTATTTTTCCTATTTTTTGTCAGATTGAGTGAGTTACACTTGTTATGCATTCGCTGTCAATGCAATTTCAAGTCGTTTTCGATCTCGAAGCTTAATAAAACGAGAATATTGCAAAGAGGTTTTCTTAGAATAGTTACATTAACCCTTTTTTTGTCAGAGAACAGAAGACGACGAAATCCGGCCACTGACTTTTAGCGGCTATACCTACCAGGGAATAGAAAAAAACTTGTTTATCATGATCACGAACGTTTCTAGGAAAATCTTTCTTACTAACGTCATAATTCGACGAGTATACATACATAATAATATGAAGAGATTGATGAATGTGGATGCAGCGAAAGAGGTATGTCAGGATCGTGGAATACGTGGAACAACGTAGTCTTTGCCTACCCCTGTGGGAAAGACGCGTGACGGTATATATGTATGTATGTATAATTTTCCCATGTAAAAACTTTCAAGGCCAGAAACTTTTAATACTTTCGATTTAGATCTCAAAAAACGCATACGTAAACAACAAAAAAAACGGAAAACATGGCAGCAGGCTGGCGAGTTTCCAACCGTCAAGTACGAATTACAACTTTGACCTAACCGAAATAATTTAAATTTGACTGTATGGGAGTAGATCCCTTTGTCCTTCCTATACGAAATAACATTTTTTTTTAAATTACGGCACTCTATCTGTCAAAGTCAAAGTTTAATCACAAAACAGTGCAATGTGTAGTGAATTGTGCTCCGTGTACTAGACAGGCTGAGAAAGAATACAAATTTAGTTTACTACATAGTTTTTGGTATGTGTATATGTATTTGATACAAAAGGGAGCTTTGTTTTTCGTTTGCGATTTTCTACAACAATAAAAGAAATTTCGATAACATTCATCAGTTAATACTTACTAAGTATTGGGACAAAAATGAGTAGCAGTAAGCGTCGATATTCGTCCTCTGGCAGCGACAGCGCTGAGGAAACACGAAAAAAAGATCTAAAAGAGCGAGATGAGTTCGCTACTCGACTAAAGAAACGTGATGAAGAGAGAGTCAAGAAGGTAGCTGAAACTTCTAGTAAAAGGTCATATGAAGAAGCCGCTAAGCGCCTTAAACTCGAAGCCCAGGACAGAGACAAGCTACTCCCGAAATTGCGAGTGCAATCGCGTCGTAAGTACCTCGAGAAAAGGAAGGACGACAAAGTCATCGAACTCGAGGCAGACATCGCCGACGATGAATACCTCTTCGATGAAAACACGTGAGTTGTTACATTATTGAATTACACTTACAACTTTTTATCCTTGCCCCAGCTGCTAAATTCCGCTACCGTACTTTTCATCAACACCATCTCGATGAATGGCGTTTCACCACTGTACGGTGTTTCTTACCCCATATATGTCAGATTTGGAATAGACTGGCGTTTGAGGTCTTCCCAACTTGTTATGTGGGGGTGCGAGTCAGGCTACCTCCACATGTGGGCAATAGCTGCGGTTCCTTTTTGGATCCGTCCGGGGGAAAGAGCAGTGCTTGGTCCGGTGCACCCTGGGCATCGGCTACTGATTTCCTGGCAGTTTCTGAGAGATATCATTGACAGTTGGCTAAGAGGGGAGGGGGTCTTTGACAGAGGCGGATTATCCATAAGGCAAACTAGGCACGTGCCTAGGGGCGCGCGAGCTCAGAATTTTTAAATAAATATGCTAAAACAACTAGTTAAAATTAATAGTATTATGATGGCCATTTATGGCCGGTCCAGGGGCGCCGATAAAGTGATTGCCTAGGGCGCTCTGGACCTTTAATCCGCCACTGGTCTTTGACCATTACTGTACAATGCAATGTTGCACAGATTTTTAAATTATATTTTTGTTACTTTGATATTGGCGAAGTTGTTGTAGCTATAACGGCTTGATACGCCTTTAAAAGGCGAGTGTACCACTATTTGCAAGGCCGACAAGGCACCAACAGTTCTAATGGTACTGTAGGCGCCTATGAGTGGCAGTGATCACTTAACATCAGGTGGACCGCGTGCCCGTTTGTCGGCGTTAAAATAAATAAAATACAGTTTTCTTCTAGAATTATAGTTATTAGAATACAGTTACATTGTTTCACCAACCTACAAATTATTTTGTTCATCCTGCTTTTAGATTAACAGAAAGAGAGAAAAAGGAAAGAGAACATAAAAAAACTATTCTGCAGCTAGCCAAGGAACATGAAAAAGCTAGGGAACTGGAGAATGTTCAAAGATATCATATGCCACGAGATTTGGGTAAAGGAGAAAAAGGTCAGAGAAATCTTTGTTAGTAAACAATTAAGAGTACAAAACTTACATAGTTTTTTTTTAAGACTAATTGATTTTTTGTTGTTTTAGGAGAATACATTGAAGTTGATGACAACGAAAAGCTTCCTCACTCTGAACAACGAAAGTGGGAGCAAGAACAAATTAAGTCTGCATTCTTCAAGTTTGGTGCCAAAGATGCAAAGGCACAAAATGAATATGAACTGCTGCTGGATGAACAGATTGACTTCATTCAGGCCCTCCAACTTGAAGGGACTAAGGAAAAGAAAGAAGAAAAAGAAAAATCAGAGTATCAAAAGATGCGCATGACAATTGAAGAAACAAAGTTATCCCTCCCTGTATTCCCATTTAAGAAAGCCTTAATAGAAGCTATAAAAAATCATCAGATATTAATTGTTGAAGGAGAAACTGGTTCAGGTAAAACAACACAAATACCACAATATTTGCATGAAGCTGGTTTTACTGAAAATGGTAAAAAAATTGGATGCACACAGCCTCGTCGAGTAGCTGCTATGTCTGTAGCTGCCAGAGTAGCTCAGGAGATGAATGTCAAACTTGGAAATGAGGTTGGGTACAGCATACGATTTGAAGACTGCACATCAGATAGAACTGTCATAAAATACATGACTGATGGTACACTACATAGAGAATTTTTATCTGAACCAGATCTAGCTTCATACAGTGTGATGATTATTGATGAAGCCCATGAGCGCACACTCCATACAGACATTTTATTTGGACTAGTAAAGGATATAACAAGGTTCAGACCAGATTTAAAACTACTTATTTCAAGTGCAACATTGGATGCTGAAAAATTTTCCAACTTTTTTGATGATGCCCCCATATTCAGAATTCCAGGGAGACGATTTCCTGTTGATATTTACTATACCAAAGCACCAGAGGCTGATTATATTGATGCATGTGTAGTATCCATTTTACAGATTCATGCTACACAACCTCTTGGGGATGTTCTTGTTTTCCTTACAGGACAAGAGGAAATTGAAACTTGTGTGGAAATGCTGCAAGAGAGAACAAAACGCCTAGGGAAGAAAATAAGAGAACTTATTATTTTGCCTGTATATGCTAATCTGCCCAGTGACATGCAGGCCAAGATATTTGAACAAACTCCTGAAGGGGCACGCAAAGTGGTGTTAGCCACTAATATTGCAGAGACATCACTGACAATAGACAACATTATTTATGTTATAGACCCTGGCTTCGCCAAACAGAATAATTTCAACTCTAAGACTGGTATGGAAAGCCTCATAGTAGTCCCAATCTCTAAGGCATCTGCCAACCAGAGAGCAGGAAGAGCTGGCAGGGTTGCACCAGGGAAATGTTTCAGACTCTACACTGCTTGGGCCTACAAGTATGAACTTGAAGACAACACAGTCCCTGAAATTCAAAGGATAAACTTGGGAAATGCTGTACTCACCTTGAAGGCTTTAGGGATCAATGACCTTATCCATTTTGATTTCCTAGATCCTCCCCCACATGAGACACTTGTATTGGCTTTAGAGCAACTGTATGCTCTAGGGGCCCTTAACCATCATGGGGAATTGACGAAAGCTGGCAGGCGGATGGCTGAGTTTCCTACAGATCCAATGCTTGCAAAAATGTTACTGGCAAGCGAAAAGTAAGTATATATATATATTATCGCGATCCCGCGGGAAATGCACAATTTTACGAGACAAAATGTACCCTATGTTCATGTTCTATTCCAGGCTATAATCTATCACTGCTAAATTTAATCCAGATCTGCAGTCAGCTGTTCTGGTATGAAAGACTAACAAACATCCATACATTTTCACAAACATTCACATTTATTTATAATATGTAATTAGTAGGATATCTTTTACCTTTCTGTTACATAGGGACGTTGGTTTTCATAATTTTAACCTTTTGCTTTTAGGTACAAATGTTCAGAAGAAGTTGTCACAATAGCTGCAATGTTATCTGTAAACAGTTCAGTTTTCTACAGGCCTAAGGACAAGATAATACATGCTGACACAGCCAGAAAGAACTTTTTCCATCCCTCAGGAGATCACTTGACTCTCATGAATGTATACAATCAATGGGTGGAATCAGACTTCTCAGTACAATGGTGCTATGAGAATTTTATTCAATACAGATCTATGAAAAGGGCCCGCGATGTGAGAGAACAGCTGGCTGGTCTCATGGACCGTGTGGAGATTGAAATGGTCTCTAGCATATCTGAAGATGCTAATATAAGGAAAGCTGTAACTGCTGGTTACTTTTACCATATTGCCAAGTTTTCAAAAGGTGGAAATTATAAAACAGTAAAACACAATCAAGTAAGTTCAAAACATCATAATTTCAAATTCCTTAACTGCATACAAAACTATAAGCACTCCCGATTTAACAAATATCAATGATATTCTTTACTCAACCTCATATATGAAATTTGATGACATTGGAATAACCACCAGGTCATGCACATGTCTAAAGTGGTTTTTCCAATTTCGTAAAATTTCATATACAAGGTTGAGTCAGAGTACTGTCAATATTCATATCATAACTAACACTACCTGCCATGACCTGAACTATAATGAGGGTTGCATTGCACTCAGTGAAATCACAATAACAATTTTATATTCTTTATGTTGCAGCTTATTTTTACACTTTCTTGAAAAAAAAAATCTAGTCAAGGAAATTCCGAAATAATATATTTTTCTGTTAAATTCATCCTCACATGTACCAGATTGTAAATATGTACAACAATATAATAATGTGTGTTTCATAGTTAAAGTAAAAAGCTATTTGCAGTAATCTATACACAATAAATCTATATATCTATATATAATAAAGCTGAAGAGAATCAAAAGTCTTGTTCATGGAAAATATTTGAAAAAAGTTGACTGGGGATGTTTAGAATCGATAACAGAACATGTTCCAACTGTTTTTAGACTTTTTGTCTGTTTATCTGTGTCTGTATATTTGCATGCGCATCACGTGAAAACAGCTGAACTGATTTTGATCCAAACTTTACTAATCTGTCAAGAAAATCCCCAGCCAGGTTATAGGCTACTTTTACAATGTAGCAGGCAAAAGCTAGTAAAAAATAAATATAAATTATATTGAATGTATAACAATGTAGCGGGCAAAAGCTAGTAAAAAATTAATATAAATAATATTGAATGTATAATGACTATTAACCTTTTGTATGCCGGAATAACAAAAAACCTGCAATCTAGTCTCATTTATCTCGAATAATATGAAAGGTTAAATTATCTGGGAGATTATTAAAAGTAACAAGTACAAGTTCAAATGTGAATCAAATAATTATCTAAATACCTAATTCATCTAATACCACTAAACACTACTTTGTTTTCAGACAGTAATGATTCATCCTAACAGTGCTCTGTTTGAAGAGCTGCCTCGCTGGGTCATCTATCATGAGCTTGTATTCACATCAAAGGAATTTATGCGGCAAGTTACAGAAATTGAAAGCAAGTGGTTGTTGGAGGTAGCACCTCACTACTACAAATCTAAGGAACTTGAAGACTCCACAAACAAAAAAATGCCAAAAACTGTTGGTAAATCTGCTAATAGCCAATAAATAATTTATTCTGATAGTGCTGTTTAGTGAATCAAAAATCAGATACTCGTCCTTTCCTTTCCCAGTCCCCATATCTAGTTGGTTCTGGTCCTCGTGGTCCACCAACCTCTCCCGTGTGCGGATTTGTGTTGTTGGGCCATGACGGCAAGGGGTCATCTTTGGCGTTTTTCTCCATTTCAATTTGTTCACCTAGGTCGTCAATGTCAGTGGTTTCCCTTAACTTCTTTCTAAACTCTGCTAACCGTTTGGACTCTTCCTTCTTGGGTTCTTGACTTTTGGGACCTACATCAGCACTTGCTATGTGAGATTGTTGTCTGGTGTAGAAAATGTTTACCCAACGACCTAGAACAATAAAAAAAACGATATTCCAAAAAAAAAGGTATAAAATTGGCGCAGTTCTTCAATTAAGTTTGTATGTATTTAGCAAACTAACCACGATAAGAAATTCTATTAAGTATATTGGTTGCAAGCAACATTTCGATTTCGATTGATCACAAAATCACAATAAAGGGTTTTTTCTAAAACAATTTCAGTATGTTTGTTCAATCAATTTCAATTTTTGGGACAGTATGTTTGTTATATTCTCTTTGAGTAAATTCAAAGATAGATTTTTGACACTTTTGACAGTATTTGTTTGTGTTGTGTTGGTAATGATATAATTTTTGCGTTACCATGCCGATGTCAATATTTTTCAGGGAAATCTTTAAAAACTGTAAGTGGTCTTAAGGTCTTAATAAATTTTTTACCAAATCTTTACAAAAAAATATGAATATGAAAGTAGAGATTAATTGTTGTTTTTTTTTTCCTAAAGTAAAAGAACTGTCTGGTATATAATATTGCCAGAAATAAACGACCACAACAGTTAGAGCTAGAGCGTTCTTTTGTCTATGGCTGAATCATATGATCAATGATCGACTGACTGTTTCCTTCTTCTATCTTTGGGTGGAAGGAGCCGTGAACCGTAGTAAAAAGCTCAACTTTTCATTAAATACCATCAAAAATGAAGGGGAGCTATTTCAATATCGATGCTGGATATTTGGAGGGATTGTGTCGTGGATTTAAATGTGGCATTCTCAAGCAAGCTGACTACCTGAACTTGGTGCAATGCGAAACATTGGAAGGTACGTGCGTCCTTATTTCGTTTAATTACTCACTGATATGTCTATTTTATTAGAACTCAATTGTTGCAATTGCCAATGCGTCAAATCAGAAAAAATATTAGTCACTAATACTAATCTCACCTTTTCGGCCGTAATTGTTTGTAAACTTGTCAACTCTTCAGTATTCGTGATCCGCATGATGATTGAACAGATTTAGCATTCACATAATTATATATACCTGAAATTTTCGTAAATGTACTTAAAAATTTCAATTTTGCCTACAATATGACACCCGAATTTCTAGGTAATTAATGTCCAATGGACCTTTTTTCTTCCTTTGATTCTTGAAATCTTTGCCCTTTGCGTCTTTTTCGTTATTTTTATACTTAGTGAACGTAATACTCATTTCAACCAGCATTCAATGCTCTCATTATATAAAAATCATGTGAGTAGTGAAATCATTACATCTCTTTTTTCAAGAATCACAGTAAACGCCTTGGTGAGACTCACTTTATTGAAAACTAGCCGTTGCCCGCAACTTCGTTTGCATAGAATTTGTTTATCGCTATCACGCGGGAATCACGCAATTTTCCGGGATAAAAAGTAGCCTATGTGTTATTCCAGACTATAATCTATCTATGTTCCAAATTTCATCCAGATCGGCCCAGTACTTTTTGAGCCTATTCATTACAAACATACAAAAATAGGTACAAATCTTTCCTCTTTATAATATTAGTATAGATTGGGAAATCTTGTAGTTCATGTAATATATTCAAAAGTGTACTAAAAGACGAGGTTTCTGTCCACACAATCGGCACTATCCACCCAAAGCTACTATCAAGTCTAAACACAAACAACACAAATCATTTATGTTGTCAACAGAACCTAAGCTAACAAGACCTAAATGTAATGTTTAGCATATATTCGTATATAGGTTAAAAGAACTTAAACTTGCGCAGTGAGCAGTGCTGAAGGTCATGTTATCTAAACCTCGTAGATTCCCTACAAATGATCTTTACAAAGCAGCCAAAGTCTTGCGAGTACGTCAATTATTAATTTCAAAAGTAAGCAGCACAATTCATAAAATTACTGTCTCTTCCAAAGATTTCATTAACCTTATCAAACAACACAGATACAAAATACCAATTCCCACTATAAGATCAACTTTTGCTAGGCGTTTGCCACCTTATGCCCACTCGCACATCTGTAATAAATCCTGTAAACACATAATAGTACATTATGATACAAGTGTGCTATGTTGGTAATTACACACGAGGCGTATTGTACGCGCGAGCGATAGCGAGCGCGGGTAAGAGAGCCGAGATGTGTAATTACCAAAGCACACGCGTCGCATACGACGTTTTTCAACACATTTGCGAGGAAAAATAAATAAAATTTAGTTAATAAAAGGACTTTAAGAACTTTAGTTTACCTTTGTTACCAGACATTGCTTACCTGGAGCTGCTTTAGAACTTTACTTTATCATTTGGTAATTAACACCTTGGATTTCTTACTGATATAACTGTCCGAACATTGTCCGAACATATTTTAGTATTTCCAGCGACGGACACTACATTTCTTTATTATTGAACTCGTAATTTTTGAAGTAATAAAATAACAAAGTCTGAATCAACAATATCAGTGAAAAATGGCGGCAGACATTATTTCTCCGCGCCAATCCGCGCGCAGCACTCGCGCATGCGCGCTATGCATTTAGCACGCGCGTGACGAAGACACTGACACAGACTCCTAAACAGCCTAATATTAAAATTATAATAAAAAATAATTAATCAATGCCTGAGATTGCAAATTATGTTCAGTTTTAGATAAAAATGAATAATTTGTCGAAATTAAATGTTTATTTATCATCTTTTCCCTAAAATAGTTTAATATTCACGAAAATATTCCTTGTTCCTATAGATAACTGAACTTTTTGCTGAGATTAAAAAATATATATATTACCGCACTCGTGCGGTAATATATTACAGCACTTGTGCGTAATAAGCGCAATTATGAGCTTAAATGCAGTGCAATAAGACTCAATTTACGAGCAAGTGTGTTGAAAAAAACATTACAAATTTGACAAGCAAAGAACTGAAAAAAGAAACTGAATGCGGGCTAATGAGTTTGAATCATGACGAAACCGAAAATATTCTTACAGCCTGTAATTAAATGCACTAACACTCGCATACTACACACACGCACACACACACTTTTTATGTTAGTCCCTTATTGTTATAACTGTCTCTAGTCTCTGCGACACAGGCCCTGAGTCTAGTGCGGAGGCTGCCGAACAAACATGTTGTAACCTTTTGCATATTATAATGCATTATAATGCATGAATATTATATTGCATATGAAAGACTTACTTACTTATCAATTTTTGTATGTAAATCTGCTATCTGGTACCCATTGTATACAATAATACAAACAAATGATGAATATAATGTAATAAAATGATGAAACTAGTAATAAAATGGACAGTTAAAGTAATAAGACCAAAATTAATCTCCATTATGAAAATGATTATAGACACATTTTATTTTCATTTTCACAAAAACTCACAAACTACATCAATGTAAATAGGAAACTAAAGATACAATAATATTTTTTTAGGGAACCTTCAAAATTTACATTTGGCATTGAATAAATTGATGGTTATGCCTGAGCTTGGCTTGAACACAATAAAACTTTGATCCCATATTTGATACTAAAATAAAAAGTTATTTTGAGTCATTAATGAACCTCTTTCGCAGATTTAAAACTTCATCTGCAGGGTACAGACTATGGTACTTTCCTGGCTAATGAACCCAGCCCCTTGGCAGTTTCCACTATTGATGACAAGCTGCGTGAAAAACTCGTAATTGAGTTCCAGCATTTAAGGAATCACTCTGTGGAGCCTCTCTCCACATTCTTGGACTTCATTACATATAGCTACATGATTGACAACATCATTCTGTTGATCACTGGTACTCTGCACCAGAGGCCAATTTCAGAACTGATACCTAAATGCCACCCTTTGGGCTCCTTTGAGCAAATGGAAGCCATCCATGTTGCTGCCACACCAGCTGAGCTTTACAATGCTGTTCTTGTGGACACTCCTCTGGCCCCATTCTTTGTGGACTGCATCAGTGAGCAAGACTTGGATGAGATGAACATTGAAATCATTCGTAACACCCTGTACAAGGCATATTTGGAAGCCTTCTATGATTTCTGCAAACAGATTGGTGGAACTACTGCTGATGTTATGTGTGAAATCTTGGCAGTAAGTAGTTTTATTTTATTCCACATTTTATGATTGCTTGTTTATTTTTAAACACTGATTCTAAGCATGTAATCCTCTCTAATTAATTTGGTATTATTGATATGAAATAAAAATACGAACATTTTGTGCTCTGTCTACCCCGTAAGGGATAAAGACGTGATTTGTGTGTGTGTATGTATGTGAAAAATAAGTTTTTTCTTTTCTGCAATCTGCAATCAACCACTTCAGTCATAATCAGATAGTTTGAATTTCATTCACAGTTCAGAGCTACATATAATATAAACAGTCTCATCAGAATGTCAAGTGGAAAAGTGTTTACGCTACCTTCTCTAGTCTTTGATTTAATTGCAATATCTTTTCAGCCTTGACATTTTGTTGCTTGTGTCAACCAGATCCCTGACAAGTTAATTTGTGTGTTTCTGGAGCCTGTGTTTGTATTTAGTACAATATTTATTGATTTCTTCCTTAATTATTTGTATTTATTTAAATATTTGTGTATCTCTGTCTCTGTATTTCACAAACCAGAGTGCATGTGCGATTGCTCTTAAGACACTATTCTGAAACCTGGGATCTCTAGGTTAGAGTTACTGGCCCCCCCAGAGTTGATAAATCCAAATAGGATTTATGATGCATTGGTAAACCAACACCTTGTTGGCCAGCGAAAATGATGACTAACGCCCAATCAACCAATACAAGTGTCTGTAGTGAAGATCAGGTTCCTTTTTTGTGGTTCTTACATGGTTGGCCCACATTAGTCTTTGGTCAAGGTGTATGCCTAATCACCAGGCTCATAAATGGGGTGGTAAAAGCGATGGAATAGTGCAAAGAAGGGGTAGTTACACAAAAGTTCCACAAATGGGACTCCTAAGACAAGATAAGGGTCAAGGTGTAGGTTGTTTGGGAAGTTTTTCTCCTCGCAGGGTTTCGGCTGAGCATTCACCTCTCTGAAATCATGAAATGTAAATGTGATTTGAAGAGATTTAGTTACACTTGGCTCCACCTTTCAAGCCACTCGTCAATTCTGTATGTATAAGATAAGGTGTGCTTGCAGTCTTTTGGCTGCTGCTAAGATTTTAACGGATGATTCCAGTTTGAAGCTGATCGTCGTGCTATCATCATCACCATCAACTCCTTTGGCACTGAGCTGTCCAAGGATGACCGTGCTAAGCTGTACCCTCGCTGTGGGAAACTGAACCCCGATGGCCTGGCAGCCTTGGCGCGTGCCGATGACTATGAACAAGTGAAAGCTGTGGCAGAGTACTATGCGGAATACCAGGCGCTGTTTGAAGGAGCCGGCAGCAATGTTGGTGACAAGACTCTGGAAGACAAGTTCTTCGAACATGAGGTGGATATTTAATTAGTATTATTTTGCTAGCCAACCTGTGACTGAGCATGCCGCGAGGCAGCCATTTTCGTAAAATTTTGAGCCTTGTGTCAAACAAAATCATATCCGCACAAGGCTATTGTTCTATCTATTCTATTCTAAAATTTTTGGTTGCCAATCAATATGTATAGTTACAATAATTCGACGTATTCCCGTTAGGTGATAGGGATGACTATTTGCGATAATTTTAACCCCCCATATGCATTATGCAAAACTGAACCATTTATGAGTTACCAATTTTTATTTTTTTATAAAAATAAGTCAATAAGCATGTTCTACATTTTTCTTCTCTTATTTATTTTTATAAATAAACGATTAAACAACAATTATTATTATAGGTTTAATTTAAAAATGCGAGACGGAAAACGATATTATAACATTCGTCAAAAATTATACTTGAAAAAAAAACTTATGGTGTCCTCTCCACTTCAATTAGTATTTGTTCCACGACAGGTGAGCCTGAACGTGCACGCGTTCCTCCAGCAGTTCCACTTCGGCGTGTTCTACTCTTACCTGAAACTGAAGGAGCAGGAGTGCCGCAACATTGTCTGGATTAGCGAGTGCGTCGCCCAGAAGCACAGGGCAAAGATCGACAATTACATTCCCATTTTCTAAAAGTATTATTTTTTAAGCATTCGCTTCACAACATATGAAATCGATGAAACTTTCTGCATAATGTACATATAAATTCGAAATAAGTATCACGTGTAATAATGCGTGTTCACACATTGATTTCGTAAAACAGGAAATTATTTAATTTAGTATCATTATTTTCAGAGACAAAGATAGAAATTAGGTTTACTGTAATTGTTATTTCTATTAACCCCGTTTCCATAGTGGTGACCTCATAAATGTACACTAATATTCGACCTTGCTACATTTACAATATGGTACAAAATCAAGTGAAGTCATTAAAAATTATAATTGTTTCTAAATTAATCCCTCATCTAGCTAAAAAAGATACTACTTTGATTAATTTTGTAGTAGCTTACCTAAAGTGTTATGAAACATTTTTTTTCTGCATTTTATGATGTACTTCTTGCGTAATAAATAAAATTATGTCTCCCAAAGTGGGGTTAAACAACATACAACGCCGTGTAGAAAATTTTCAGAAACCTGTTAATTGCGACAATAGAATAGGTAACATACTATTTATATACATATTGCAAACATTGTGTTATTGTTAAAATGTCACTAAACAGGTTTCAGGTGATTTTTATTAATATATTATTCTATAATGTAGTGCAAGTTGCCTACCTTTAAATGTAAAAAAATGTATTAGATTGATATTAAAGCGTATTAATGTTATGTTGTGTATTATTTCTGTCTACTGTACATTTACTTTAGCGGAATGCTCAGGCCGCATGCTTGTGGGTATAAAACCTTTGTCTGGAATCACACAGCATAATAGCCAAATCCATAAAAAATCAACTGATTGCTCGTTTTTAGAACCCTTATAAGATCACTTCGTCTGTCTGTCCGTCAAGACCAGCTATGGGTCGTTGTCCACCTTGTTTTCGCCGGAGCTCCACCGAAGGGCGGAGCCCCTTTTTCGGGGTATTTTGCCCTTCGGGCAAATGAAGATACCTAACCTACATATTTTTGTATAAAAATAATAACGAGTGATTCGAAATAATGACAGCATTTTTTCGGGTGGACCACGAACCATAGCCTGTCAAGACCCTTGTTCTTAGGAATGCGTAGAGACATATAGTTACGGCCGCCATTAAGGAGAGAAGAAGACATAAAATTGAAACTGATATCAAATACTGAGTCTGCGGTCCCTTGGAGCTGTGAAAAAAACCCTTTTGCCCTGAATGGCAGATTATTTAAGTACACAGCAGATGTAAGTAATATTATAATTGAATTCGATTCGAATTCGGACCAAATTTTTTTACAGTTTATTTTGAATAAATAGCATTAACATAACTACAAACTTACGACAAACTACTTTTTCTTTTAAGGCGGTTGCTCTTCCATACAAACCTTCCGTGCAGCTGCATTTCGTCCACAGGCTTAATTTCAATGCGATTTTTTGAGGATAGTTAGCTATGGATATATTGTCTGCGCAAATTACAAAACAGAGTGCATTTATCATACCTAAATTGCAGTATGATGCAGTAAATTTCGATGCATTTTACAATAGTGTGAGTAGCTAGTGTCAAATAAAACATGTTGTAAAAACCAATCGGCTATTTCGAGCTGTCACGTGACTTCCAATCTGGCTCAGTGGTCGTGACTTAAAGGACTGAATAGTTAGAGACCAAGTTCGAATCTCGAGGCCGTGAACGATTCTTTTTTAATTTTATAAACATTGTTTTTAATAACTTACTTACTTAGTAATACTATCTGGATGAGATTTAGAAAACTTTATGGTAAATTCAATATTTTTCTTGTCAAATCAAACCAAAGAAAGTACTACCTAAGTGGTTTTTAAACAACCACAAGCTTACCCTAGTTAGATTTTACTGTTTACGATAAATGGTCTATACCATCAATTAGTTGAAAATAAAATGTACACTTGTGATGGTAAACTTATTCTAGCCAAGATTTTTTTTTAAACTAACACATAGTTTCGTATTTTTTTTTGTATAACCTTGTAGCAGTGAGGCATCGCCAATTTGAATGGTTTAGCGGGTGGCATTGCCAGTCCTAAACTTGGCAAAGCTTTCATGCCTAGTAAGTTCTCTAGTATTAGGATCACGTGCTTATTAATTTGGCATAGATGGTGGCGCCCCCCAGTCATATTGCCGCCTTAAAAACACGTTTTGCCTTATATATTTAAAAAAAAGTACTCGACCACAGAAAGTTAAAAATAAAAAAGGCTTCCAGTTAATTTTGCACTAATGCTTCTCACGAGAATCGAACCCTAACCCTCTGCATCAAATCACGACCATATACCACGGCAATGATTCGTGAAATCCGACAAGTGCTAAATACAAAATAGGCCGAGTAAATAGGTTTTCTCAATTGCAGAACAATTAAAAAAAAACATGCGAGTCAAAAACCTGGCTGGTTAGACAGGTAATAAAAAAAACAATGATATGAATTGTCATAAACTAATGGTTGACAGAACATGGTGTCTCAAAATAAAAATAATCTATTCATTTTATTCGTAATTAATTGAAGTCAAAGGAAGGAAGTAAAAGACGTTACAAGCTACGATATTGGACGCAGCGTAGACATTTATTTGTACGTACAGGTATGTACTTATCAATTAATCATAATAAATTTTGGTAAGATACAACATTCCAACGTTTGTGTGATTGGTACAAATTATTTTTGTAAACGCAATTGAAGTGCTCAGTCCCGGTGTCTGCATGTAATCAAATCTTGCAAGTGAATTTTGACCCATTTCTAATTGATCACATTGACGTGAAATCTGGCATAAGTCTGATGACAATACAGTAATCTTGAAGTGAAATTCTGGTAACCCAGCCAGGGTCGCTTCCGCAGTTGGAAACTCATCAACAGAAAGAGTAATAACTAACCATACATTACGCTTACATCTAGTTATAACTCTTAGAACTTAGAGGAATCTTTAGTGCTCGAATCGAACTTGCTATTGATCAGCTTTTTTAGGGTTCCGTACCCAAAGGGTGAAAACGGGACTCTATTACTAAGATTACACTGTCCGTCTGTATGTGTATATGTGTTTGTCTGTCCGTCTGTCTGTCACCAAGCTGTATCTCGTGAACCGTGATAAAGTAAATTTTCACAGATGATGTATTTCTGTGGCCGCTATACAGATACTAAAACAGAATATTTTTGTCAATCTGTCTATGTAAGTAACCAATGGAGGAGCTTATGTATTACTAAGTTCACGCTGTATCGTGGTTTATTTTATGGCCACATTGTTCAAATCCGTCCGTCTATATCTGTCTATCTGTCCGTCTGTCCTAACTTTATAGCTTTTTTTACCCATATTACGTAGCTATATTTTTTTCATTTAGGAGCCACTGTCCGTCTGTCTGTCCGTCTGTCTGTTTGTCACCGAGCTGTATCTTATGAACCGTGATATGGCTATCAGCTATCATGCTTGTCTGGCGACAGTTCACAAATGACGTTTCTCTGTGGCCGCTCTAACATCAAATACTAAAAACAGAATATTTTTGTCTGTCTAAGTATGTAAGTTACCGATATAAAATGACCTCACACAGCCTACAATTTGCTTAGTTGGCAGGGCTTTGCTAACACTGGATTTCATATTTACTTGCCGAATTTGGACGAAACCCTTGGTACGAGAGTCCGACTCGCACTTGGCCAGGTGAAAGGAACTATTGTTAGAAGCACATATATTTTGTAGGTCCGTCCGTTTGTCGGCCTATCTTTCCGTCTGTCCAGTCTTCTGGGCCATTTAGCGACAATTTATTTATCAGTGGCTTTTATATTTTTAGCTTTTTTATGTTTAGATAATTCTGTTTTTTTAACTTCTTTTGTGATAAATAAAAAAAATCTTTAAATATTTCTGCCTGTCTGTCTTTTTGTCTGTGCGTCCGATCATCCATCCGGCAGTCCATCCATCCGTACGTCTATCTGTCTGCCTGCCTGTCTGTATGTATGTATGTTTGTCTGTCTGTCAGTTTGTCTGTTTGTCCAACTATCAATCCGGCGGTCCATCCGTTGGTTTGTCTGTCTGTTTGTCTATGCTTCCGACCATCCGTCCGTCCGTCCGTCTGCTTGTTAACCTGTACGTCCAATCATCCGTCCGTTTGTCCGTCTGCCTGTCGCTAATAGTATGATTATAAAATAAAATCATCTGCCGCGTCGTTTTGTCTGTCTGTGTGTTTATTTACTATAAACTCAAAACTTTTGGACGGATTTTCATGCGGTTTTCAACAATAAATATAATGTTATTATATACAGGGTGGTCCAAAGACTGACGTCTAAAAAAAAATTTACATGCCTCACATCCGGGGCTATCCGAATATACCCCCTGCATGTTGGCCGATTTTTGTAGTTTTCGAGTAATTAATTTTTAATGATTTTTTCAAGAATTTTCGGGCCGAGCAGTTTATCATCATGTAACTTTTTTGGTTACGTTTTTCTGAGTGTTTATAAAGTGGGGATAAATTTGTATAATCTTTGAATTTAACTTGCGGAAGTTTATGTGGTCTGTTTATGTTTGTGAGTGTCAGTATGTATGTTTGTTGGTTTCCTATGTTGTGAACTGATTTTTATTTCAATTGTTTTATTTTTATTTTGCGAGCGAGATAGCATTCAATTGGTCTATGTTAATCATCTTAACTAGTATAAATGTGCAAAACAAGTATTTTAGTATCCAGAAAACGTTCGAATTCAGTTTAATTCTTAGTGAAATATCATGTCATAGTATGCAAGCCTAAAAAATATCTATTTATCCTTTTGTTGTACTGACTGTACGTTAATTTTTCAGATTCACATTGGATTCGGAAGGTAATTTTTGTGCATTAACAGGAAATAAGTGAATCATACATCCATTGGACGCGAGATTTTACTTGCTATTATTGTGCAAGAAGAGCAAGAACTTTATTGCTGGTGTGATGACAAAAAAATTGGTTGGGTCTAAAAACACTGATTTTTATTGATGTAATTTGTAATAACGTTACGAGGTAAAAACCTCGTTATGCTTTACTGAGTATGTATGTATACATATCTATATATGCACAGGAGACCCAAAAACTGTCATAGAAAAACCTAAGAAAGTCTTAATTACAGTATTGGGAAGTAAAATTCTCGATTTAATCGATATGGTCTGTTTTCGTTTCATCCAAACTATCAATATATGTTCTTACATACTGGTCTGGGAGTAAAGAAAGCTTAGAATGTACCAGTTGCTTCTCTTCCCGCGCAGATGGTAAAAGCCCATCGAGGAAATGGGCGAAAATCTTAGGAATCATGTTATAGGCGATGTGGCTAGCAATCCATCACTATTTTGATTCCTCTCTTCCATCTATACGCTCAAAATCACGCTAAATGTGGCCTTTAGGTCTTGTTACCTTAGGCTCTGTCTACCCCGTAAAGGATAAAGACGTGATATGTATGTATGTATGTATCCATAGTGCGGTGTTGCAAAATTTTGTAACCCCTATTACCACTCTAATTGGTTAATTACTTTATGTTACTAGGGAAATTATCAAGACCGTGAATTTCCAGATGTCCAACAGCGGAGATTTGTCAACCCTGTTCTGAAGACTTGAAGACTTTTAGTCCGTCTTTCATGTTCCCATTACCTATGATCGGTAGAAAGAAGGAAAAGGAAACTGTATGATACAGAATGATATTAATATCACCGCCCAAGTTTTAGGTTGACCTAGGTATCATATGCAACCGTATAGGTACCGTAAGTCGCGGGTTCATGGTGGATGCAAGCCACTTCCAACCGAGGCAACTGGAGTTCTATGGGTGGTATCTGAAGGCCTATATCCAACAGTGGACGTCACACACCTGATATGATGAGGATGATAATGATGACAGGTATCATTTAATGATACCATTTGCAATATTTTAACACCAAACTTAAAAATAATGCTTGTATTCGTCGTGTTGTTTCTTTTGACGGTGATAAAAAAAGTCAGCCTATATAATTCTAAGTAGTAAAATAAGTTATGATTGTTCTTGTATGCATGTAAAAAAATATTTTTGTGAACAATAAATAAGTGGCAAATTTCCATTACATGCAATTGAGTTATGAATTGAGTATGTTGCGTGATCTACAAACTACAATTTCGTGACATCCTTTGATAATTTAATAAATATTTTGAGTTTCGTATCGAGATACTCGTGTATTTGCTGGAAAGGCTTGTATTTTTCGTCTTATTTTCTAGGTGATAACTACACTGTATATACTACACAAGGAATAAAGACGTGTTTTATGTGTGTATGTACAGTCAGCGTTATATAGTAAGTAGAAGTCAAGACCTTCATTTACTTGGAAACACCCAAAATGGTCATTAACAGTGACTCAACCAAAGCGGTCAAATTGTTCCGGACATCCATCGTGCACAAATATACTGGAGCACGCACATCGCCAAATACTTAGTAACATTCAAGCCAACATTAGTACCGTAACATCCAAACCGCCACTGGTAGCGTAGTAGTAGTAGCCGAAGTATCCAAAAGTATGGAACATACTAGAAAACTGAGCTTTATTTTAAATGGTATAAGATTTAATCTCGTGTCAAGTAAAAAATAAATAAACACGTCATAAGATTCAATATGGCCTGACGTGTTTTTGATTCTAGCGAAGCTCATCTCTTGACGTTGACAATCACCGAGAAGAGTACTAACTTGTCAGTGATCGTCTCATCTCTTTCATTTGGAGCCTGACGCCTGGTATAGAAAACATCTAATCATTACAATATATGTTCTTGACTTTGAAGTGTGTAGTTATGTCAATGTTTCCTTTTAAATAACCTGATAATAATGGCCTGAATTTTGCCAATATGATTGATTACATACATCATAAAAGAGTTTTCATTTAAAAAAGTATTAACTTTTATTTAAAAAATATCGAAGTTTTTTTAAACTATCAGTGCTTTGATAAATCAAACCCTTATGTGCGCATACCACGTGTTGCGTGACGTATTGGCCTAGCTATTGTGGGATCTTATCTAACGCCTATAATAAACTAGACGGTCAGCATTTGAACTGCAAGCTAGCTGCAAATCGACTGTGCAGTTTGTTTGGAGTCTACCCGTATCCCACCTAATTTGTCCACCCAGAAAACCACTGAAATTTCAATACCCAGAAAAAGGAGCTCCGCCCAGGAGCGGAGCTCTGTCAAAAACCAGGTGGCCAAACTGCAGGTGGATCATGGTTACAGACCGAAAAAAATATCTAGAGAGTTTCGTAGTTTAGCACGTCTCTGTTCCCTGTTTCACTGGTCGACACGCGTATAGTACAGGCGCTATTGATGCACGACGCTAGCTAAATTCTATGTCATTTTTATGCACACGATTTGGGCCTAAATGTATGACGCTTTTCTCCTGGGCCTACTCTATATTATGGACTACTAGTTGTGCCATTAGGAATTTCACTCCACCGTAAGATTGACGGCGGGGTTCCTATTTCTATTCGGTTTGCCCTTCGGGCATTTGAAGATGCCTAATGAACCTAACCTAATTTTAGTATCTTTAATGAGAATTTTTATTTTTATAAGCCCGAAATTCCTATTGGCACAACCAGTTGTGCATATAGAGTTGATCCATGCGCTGATATAATTCGCGTCGAGCTGCAATTTTTATTTTTCACGTGTGGACTAGACACCGTGAGAATGTGCTTTATCCCACTGTTGGTAACGCTACTCAAAACCATCGATGGATGAAGTTCGACTTTTGTGGAAGTAAGTAAGTATCAGTAAGTAAAAGTGAGTTCAGATGGATTCAATTTGTTTTGGAGTTGTCATTATTTATTTGTCGTGCCTACCTATTGCAAAGTCATCATAATTATCTAAAATTAGTTATCTAATATTATTTTTCCTTTTATGCGATGTACCATGAATTAGTGATATGAATTATGATGACATAACATAGAAAGGCAGGTCGCAACTCCGGAACAAATATCTAACCGAAAACCACCTGTCTAGCTCACCTGGGTGGACCACGGGCAATTTTTCTTGCCAATGGTCCACTTCAGTACACCTAGGTGAACCATGGGCACTTTTTGGGCCATGACCCATAGTCATTTGCCCGTGGTTCACCTAGGTGTTCTGAGGTGGAATATCGGCAAGAAAATGTGCCCGTGGTCCTCCCAGGTGAACTAGACAGGTGGCCCACGACCGATGACTATCGAAATCCCTAGCCAAAAAGCAGTCAGACGTAGTCCCTACGCGCTATGCGTTATTATTTATAGTACATTACTGCAGAGGCCGTGAAGTAAGGGATTGCTGGACGAGTTTGGGGTAGGTGGCCGAGTCGAAGACGAGGCCAGATAGAACGAGTCCTGCAATCCCTGTTCCGGCCAAAGCTTGTATAGTGCTTTTCTCAAACAATGTGAGGAAATATGTTTTCATGTAAATCTCTTTACTTTTTTCCGGTAGCATATTTTGCATAGCTAAATTTGCCTCCTCTTTTAAATGAGGCGGAGTACAGTTCATAAGTTCCCCGTCACTTTCATCACTAGAAGTCATTTTTATTTCTGTTAAATTATAATAACAATCACTACGAAATACGCATAAGCAGAAAAAAAGATTTTCGATTTGCCACCTTTTTTATTTTTTAAATGTACTAATTTGATCCAGCTATTTGAGCACCATGTTTAACCGCACATAAATATAGTACCATAGATTTTTTTTATGTCGCAATTATGCTTAGGTACAGATTGTGGTGGTGGTTGGCTGTATGTAATTTTTTCCTTTGCCAATTTAATTTTAGTATAGAAATTTAAAAAATTAGAGCAGCGGACAAAAATGGATTTTCATACTAACTTTTGTGGCCTAAGCCAAGAAGTAATGTAGGGAGCCATAAACGAGAAACTTCATGTCCTCATATCGGGACATTAACGCATACATTTCCGAGCATGTTTGAGAAAATTTCCTTTATGTGATCCTATACTCCAATGCATTTTGGTGAAAGGAAAGGATCCGAATGGCTAGCACGAATGACTTCGTCTCATTGTTGTAAGCAGGCTGATTCTCAAGTTACCTGTTTACGAAAGCCTATGACGTGAAACGACAATACCTATAGTACAGCGCTAGTTGTTTAGATGCCCCAGACGAAACGTTTGTAATGCAATGCATAGGAGTATTAATAAAATGTCAGACGATGGTGATGATGATGTCTCTACGTGTGAGCGAATATCAGATATGAATCGCGGGTTCCTACATACTAAATACTACTCAAAGACATTTCAAGATACTAGCAATGACGGCATATGAATTCGCCGCTAGAGGCGCTATTGTAACTTGAGGTATTATAAATAAACGTAAAATTAGTACTACCTACAAGTTGCATATTCCGGCTTTACTTTACATTGTTTCCGAATATTTTCGCAGACATACGACAGGTTTATTAAAATGTTAAAAGAAAAGCTATGAAAAGTAGGAGCCAAACTAAGAAGGCAAATAAAATGACAGCTAATTTAGAGGATAAACGGGACTGTGCAACACTGTGGGTAATAAATAGCTTGCTATTAAAGATAAATTAAAAGAAATCCTGAATAATCTGATATGATATACCTTACTCTACAGTGGCGCCAACTAGTGAGTACAAATACGATAGCCCTCTATCTAACAAAGTACAAAAAAAATACTCCCTAATATTCAAAAAGGGTTGAAGGTGGCATTGATTCACATGTTTGCATCTGCTAGACTCATATATAATATTATTCTGTATTTGTAACTAGCCGAGCTGGCAAAAAATATTCCGCCTTAAAGTCAGTTTTTGTCAGAGATGGCGCTGTATACGAAAAAATAATAGTACATTACTGCAGAGGCCGTGAAGTAAGGGATTGCTGGACGAGTTTGGGGTAGGTGGCCGAGTCAAAGACGAGGCCAGATAGAACGAGTCCTGCAATCCCTGTTCCGGCCAAAGCTTGTATAGTGCTTTTCTCAAACAATGTGAGGAAATATTAAAATTAAAAAAACTACTAGACAATCAAGTAAATCATAGTTTATTATAGGGAAAAAGTAATTACTTTTTTCCGGTAGCATATTTTGCATAGCTAAATTTGCCTCCTCTTTTAAATGAGGCGGAGTACAGTTCATAAGTTCCCCGTCACTTTCATCACTAGAAGTCATTTTTATTTCTGTTAAATTATAATAACAATCACTACGAAATACGCATAAGCAGAAAAAAAGATTTTCGATTTGCCACCTTTTTTATTTTTTAAATGTACTATTTTGATCCAGCTATTTGAGCATCATGTTTAACCGCACATAAATATAGTACCATAGATTATTTTTTTTATGTCGCAATTATGCTTAGGTGTACAGATTGTGGTGGTGGTTGGCTGTATGTAATTTTTTCCTTTGCCAATTTAATTTTAGTATAGAAATTTAAAAAATTAGAGCAGCGGACAAAAATGGATTTTCATACTAACTTTTGTGGCCTAAGCCAAGAAGTAATGTAGGTGTCGGGAAAGATGGCAAATAATAGGGGAATCCATGAACTAATGCTTATCTGCTTCGTCTGCAACTGAGTAACTTAGAAAAATGTGTGGAACACCCTATTATTCGCACCCTCCCGTAAAGTAAATGATTTATCATACCTGGATCGTCCGTCTGGTTGGTTGTTGGCTTTCAGCGTGAATCCTGCTTTGCTGTTACCATCCTGTCCGTGTCTCAATCAGCTATCTCCTTCCGCCTTCTGTATACGTAATGACCAAATGAGTAATGCTGATCACCCATCTGGCCTGGAGCACCACAATGCTCATGATGCCTTCGGTGTATATAAACTTCTTAGTCAACTGCAAAACATAGTTAGTATCAGAACCACACTACGACATAAAATATTATCTCGATGAACCCTGTAAAACTTGCTCGCTTCCAGGTGCCAGGGGTCACACGGACGTCTCCGTTGCCCACAAGCTAAACAAACAACTGCTTGGTCAAGCGATCGCGCCAAGACTTGACGATAGAGCCTGGATCTAGTCCCCCCAAGTGGAGACTAGATATCCAACCCAGGTTATCGCCCGAGCACTAGGGAACACTTCAGTAAGAACGTATCTCAAGCCAAGCGCTGGGAGCCTACGTTCAAACTGGAATCACAACACATCAAAATTGGTTCACATAAAAAAATACACCGAAGCTACCATACAAATATATCATTACTCTGGCAATAAGTAATTCAGTTATACTCAGCTTTGGAAAAAGGAGATGCTGCTGCTGCTAAACTGGTGCTGCTTCAAGACTCACATGAACTTTTATACTGAGTCAAACATAATTTAACTGTTGCCTCCATTTGAAAGAAAACCATAGACTCTACAGTGTTACCCTTTCATGCTAGTGTTGCCACATAAAATTTATAAAGGTTCCCACTCACCTATAGGTTCGCGGCTGGCGCGACACTCCCCGGGGGCACGGCTCCGGATTGAATTAGTAACGCTGTCAGGTCTCGCGTCCAGTCCTTGATCTTCTCGATAGCTTTTATTGCTGCAGCTCGTCTCGACCTCTGGTTTATATTTTCAATACTTGCATCGTTTGTATAAGGAAGCGATTCGTCTTCTCTTTCTGTTGGTATATTCTCTTCGCCTTCAGCTTGTACATTGACTGGATCTACATATGACGTCAATGGTGTTGGTATATCGGTGGGTTTAAGCGTAGATATAGGCAAAGACGCGGGCATAGGCATAGGTTCTGGCATTGCTTCTGGTAGTATATCACTATTAGTCAAATCGTATATTTGTTGAGGTTGATTTATCTCAAAATCATTTATTTTCTCTGTGTCGTGATCAGGTACCTCCGAAGGACAAACTTCTCCTTTACCGTTGATGTCTGTGATAGAGTCTCGAGCATCTTCTATCTCGAGAGGGTAGAGATGGGCGATAGAACGTGTGTACTCACTTTTACCTACTTGTACTTTTGCCGCTCTACACTGACTGTCTGCACTCGTGATCAGTTCTATTATCTTCCCTACCTTCCATTCGTTTCTGTTCTTAGAGTCACCTCTGATTTGTACAATCTGACCAAGACTGGGCTTCAGTTTGGAGGTTACTCGAGGTTCTCTTGGCAGATGTCCATATCTCTCTCGGAGACTTAGCAGATAGCGATTATTGAACATGTCTTTAAATTCTTTCAATAAGATGAGCGCTCGTTTCCAACCTTTCACTAACTCTGTCTTCGTTGTGGACATATTTTGTGGTAGGGATTCATGTTCAGACTCTTCTAATGTGATCACTTTTCCTACTGTGAGAAAATCCGAAGGCTTTAATATATGATCCGGTTCCGAATCCACGCTGGTGAGCGGTCGTGAATTAACCACAGCTTCAATTTCTTTTATTACCGTTGAGAGTTGACTGTCTTTCAACATGTGTTTCCCGAGCGATCTCTTCAAACAACTCTTAACAATACCAATCAGTCGTTCGTAGAAACCACCTGCCCAAGGAGAGAGAGGAATAATATATTTCCAACGTATATTTTTGTTAATGCAGTATTGGCTCGAGACTATTTCTCCAATGAGTTTGAACTGTTGGGCATTATCTGATGTTACTAACGACGGGATTCCTCTCGTAGAGATCATTCTCCTTAGGGCAAGTAAGCCTTCTTCAGCTGTAAGATCTTGTACGACTTCTAGGTGAACCGCTCTAACGACTAAACATGTAAAAAGACAAATCCACCTCTTGTTGTTCCCATCGCCATTGTTTACTAGAAGAGGTCCCATGTAATCGATGCCTACGTATGTAAATGGTGACGAATAGTTTACTCTCTCAAAAGGTAAGGCAGGAGCTGAAGGTAACTTGTATGGACCTCCGCTATGTTTAACACATTCAGGGCACTTTGACAATAATCGCTGCACGTAACTCTTTCCTTTTGGGATCCAGTATGACTCTCTCACACTACTCAAAGTATGATTAGCCTTCATGTGGTAATTTTCTCTGTGTGTTTTCATAACAAGGTCATTGGTGAATCCGCAATCTCTTGGTATTAAAATTGGGTGACGTTTGTCGAAAGTCCAGTCTGCATTTTTCATTCTTCCATTACACCTCAGTAGTCCATCTATATCCTTGAATAATTGTAAATTAATTGCCAAGTTCGTTTTCTTTCCTTCGCTTTCTAGTGGAAAATATTCTTTCTGCAGATCTTTGATAGTCTTCATAATGTCTACTGGTATATTTTCTTGCCTGAATGTCTTGTCTGGTATTTTATCATCAATTTCCATTAAATTCACAGTATCCGAAGGACCCTGCCCGGACGACGTCGGCGGTTCAAGAATCTCAGATGTGGAATGGCTTGGCCATGCCTCTTTACCATATTGTAAAAAGTCGGGGCCGTTTAGCCATAGTCTCCTTTTCTTTTCCCATAGATCGGGTCGTGTCGCCAGGTCAGCAGGATTTAGATCCGTATTCACGTAGCGTAGCTCCAGCTGCTTATTCTCTTTAATAGTATCCACTCTTTTATTAATAAAAGGTGGTAATAATTTATTAGAATGAACCCAACTTAGTACAATTTTGCTGTCGGTCCATAAATATTCTTTATGTATTGTGATGTCCACCACATTCTTCACGTATTTCATTAGTTTGCTTCCTAAATAGCAACCTAATAGTTCAAGTCTAGGCATGCGTAAATCATCTCTTTCTTCTTTAGGTACAACTTTTGATTTTGCCATAACAAAAGACACGTTCCTTTTGTGTGCATTTTTAGCTGTTACATAAATCACTGTAGCGTAAGCTTGCTTTGATGCATCGCTAAATCCGTGCAGTTCATATGTGGTTTTACCGGTTAGTCCAATGAAACGTGGTACTTCTATCTCTTTTATTGCTTTCAAGCGATGAATAATGTCTTCCCACTTTCCTTGCAGTTCGTCGGGCAAGACCGCATCCCATTTCATCTTATTCTCCCATAATTGTTGCATCAAGAGTTTTGCGGATAGAATCAATGGCGCACCAAGTCCACACGGATCGTACATCGAAGCTATCGTGCTCAATATCTTCCTTTTACTCTGGGGTTCTTTTATGTTCTCTTCTTTGAAATGTTCTTTTTTGATATTCAGTCGCATAGTGTCTTTCTTGACATTCCACATCAAGCCTAGCAATTTAATTTCTTCCGTTTGTTTCGCCTTGTGTTCCGCAGGAATCATACTAAGAAAAGCTTTATCGTTAGAAATCCAGTCTCTTAAATTCATAGACATTTCATTGAAAACTCTTCGTGACGATTCGTACAGTTGTATTGCTGCTTCTGTTGAGTCTGTTCCTGTGACAAGATTATCAACATAGCACTTGTCTACAATTTTTGACATTAGTTCTGGTGCATAGTGCGATACGTGATACCGAAGCGTGGCCGTCAGTATAAATGGACTGGATATAATTCCAAAAGGTAGTCTACAGAAGCGCATATGGATAACATTATCCATAGATATAGGTTTGTGTTCGTCCTTTATCCAAATGAATCTGGTAACATCCCTGTCTTCTTTTTGAAGTCCTATTTGCAGGAACGCTTTTTCAACATCGGATGTAACAGCGACCTTATTTGTTCTGAATTGAATGAGTAATGCTACTAAATCTCCAATCATCAATGGGCCTTTCAACATGCAGTCGTTTAGACTCTTATTGTCTTTTAACTTTCCAGATGCGTCGTATACTAATCGTCCCTTTTTGCCTTCTTGTTTCACCATGTGATAAGAAAGGTAGTGAATTGGCGGTGTTCTTTGGGTGTATACATCTTGTGAATCGTCAATTATTTCTATTACGCCGACATTTAACTGTTCTTGTAAGATGGCTCGGTATTCTTTAACCAAATCTTCATTGGATCGCAGTAGCAGGCCTTTAAGTCTTCCATACGCCAAACCAAAATTAGTAGGCATTTTTGGGGGATATTCTACCCATGGCCATTTAACCATGTATCTGCCGTTTGCATATTCTATAGTTTGGTTAAAATGATTAATTGCTTCTTCCTCTCTTGTCGTCTTTGGGTTATCTGTGATGCCTATACTTTCTAGAGCCCACAAGAAAGAGATGTCCATGTTCTTCAGAGGTAGGTCCGGTTCTGTGAAGTAGACGCAGTTTGGATCATGACTTTGACAATATGTTAGGAAAGACAAAGTATTCTCATCTTCCTCTGTGTTTACTCTCCCGCTGACTATCCATCCAAAATCAGAATGGATTAGGAAAAGGTTATCTTGTAAGCGCACCTTCTCTGTACCAATCAAATTAAAATAGTAGTCGTTACCTACTAAAATATCGACCCTGTCTCCAAGGGAACCGTCGTCAGCTAGAGTAATATTCTTTTCTTCTCCGAGATTAATCTCCGGTGTCTGAACTCCTTTTGTTATTGTGGGTACTTCATTCGCGTACAAAGTGATGGCTCTATTTTCTCTTGTTGTTATCTTTAGTTTAACGCGCGGACTATTGTATTCTTGTGGCGTTTTGCTTGCGAATCCGAAAATAGACAATTTACTCTCTTCTGTCACTGGTAAGTTGAGTTTCTTCGACATTTCAGTTGTGATATACGACCTTTGGGATCCAGAGTCCAACAATAACCTACATGACATCTCTTTACTTTCTTCTTTTTCGTTACCTTCTCTACAGTAAGTTTCAGCTTCTGCAGTATGCTCTTTTATTCTTGAAACTATCTGGTGCAGTCTTGATTTTATGATGTAATCTAACGAAGTGTCCTCATCGTCCGACCCCATTTTATCCTGTAGTAATGGGTATTTTTTTTTTTTATAGGTACATAGTATCCACCCACAAAAAACAATAATATTGAATCCATTGTGAGCACACAAGCAACATAACGTTTTATTTTGAAGTTGGTTAAATAAGTAATATATATATATATATATTTTTTTATTTAGAATATTTTATTTTCTATTTATTTTAAAATTTATTTTTATTCTTAATTATTTTATTATATTATTGCAGCCTACTGTGCTTTACTTAACGCTCAAATGCTCATCAAAACAAAACAAATAAGTCCAAACATGAACATGCTACTATTTATAGTTGAAGAGTTCTCATAGGTACCTTCCGGCTCCCTCATCAGGTCAGCTGCGTCATACCCTGTTGCTATTTTGTCATAACAACGCAACCAAAGAAAAGGTATAACAAATTAAAGCAGCACTTAAATCAGATGTCACCATTGCAAAAATATTAACAGTTAACCTTCCAACCCGGTTAGGTTAAAATAACCAGACCGACCAGGTTGATTCTATAAATATTTCAAAAAAAAAATATTTTTTTTTTCCTTTTATACATACATACATACACTCACGCCTGTGTTCCCAAATAGGGTAGGCAGAACACACGAGTCGCTACATAGACCAAACTATGACTATTTCACGTTTCGTAGCCGCTTCTAGCAAAATCTATAGGTTTACGTTTATATAAAAAGAGGTATAATAGTGACAGCCTGTCGCCTAAAACATACCTAACCTATCCTATCCTTAGTCGCCTCTTACGACATCCACGGGAGAAATGGAGAAGTGTTATTCTAAACCCGACACCACACGGGGAACCGCTTTAATAATATATATATAGTTATAAAGCGTAAAAACGTAATATTCAATTATTTGAGTAGTGACCATAATTAATCATAACATCACTATCACCTCATTATTATTGCAACAATAGACAGGTACTACGAGGCCTGTGAGATAATACGCATAGGTTTTCACCTTCTTATTATTACAGCTGAGCACACGATGGTTAATCCACTAACCGTTAAATATTTTAGTCGTTGATTCATTAATCGTTAATTAACGAGACTGAAAATTGCAATTAGAAATACCCATTAACGACCAGAATATTTCGTCAACGTGCAAAAAGCAAAAATAACCTTCAAAAAAATTTCTACTGTTGAGCGAGAATACAAAGTGGTAATCTATCACTTTACAGAAAATCGATTCATCGAATATCTGTTCCCAGAACACTATTCGCAGAATGTCGTTATGACTTAGGAATCATTCATCGAACTTCAGTTGATCGCTGTTACATTTCTTCGAATTACCTGTTACACCGGAATCGAATCATCGAATTTTACTTCACTATTTTATTTGTTTATCATAATAGTTGTTCATCGAATCACGTTTGCTAAAATTTTGATTTAACGTAAGTTTGAGTTCCCAAATTTCTTATTACACAGAAAATCATTTCATCAGTGTTACTATACATTGTAATCACAACGCGCTCACGTAGTCCGAGGTAGGTTAGGGTTTTTTTTTTTTTTTTATGACCTGGAAGCCCGACACGCTCACGGAGTCCGGGGTAGGTTAGGTAGGTTCGATGAAATCGATCGTTCGATGAAACGTTACTACGATGAAATGTTGTTCGAGGTAGTTATAAAATATGAATGGTACCATTATTGAATCATGTTTCGATAAAAGGTAAATTCGATGAATCGTTACTGCGATGATTTGAGACATATTCGAAACAATTTATGATGAAAAGTTGTTCGACTATTTGAAAATCGATGAATTTAAAATTATGTGTATAGAAAATAAAACGTAATTACACTCGTGAAAGTAAATAGGCGTCGTTCTTATTGTTGATAATATGATGAGCTATTATAATTTTATTATTATCAGATCGATTTGAAAATAAAATATTCTTATTCGTAGATTCATAGACAAATGAAATAAGAACTAAAATATCGTAAACTTATTCATCATCGCAACAGGCTCTTTTGTTTGAGTTCCAAAATCTTACTTGAAAGAACATTCTAGATTCAGATGACCAACTCGCGACTTGTAAACAGGCTAATATAATTCCAACTTGTTTTTATTCCGACCCACGAATATTTACCGCGGTGTTTAGGTAGGTTTGATGTAGATGGAACCGATCACGATAGGTGAAAAAGTTTGTCGAGTTCGAAAACTTAAGACTCAAGTAGACAGAATAATGCCCAGCTAAAGTACGACTAATGATATGAAATATTGCTATAATATAACGCTTACCTCAATACTAGCACTGCAACTGTTATTCTCAACACTTAAACTTTTCACTCTTTATTCAAACACCGATTATTAACAAATTAACAATTGAACACGCCACCGACGCTTCAATGGCGGCCAAAAGAAAAAACGTATAGGTAGGTAAGGTAGGTACTCGCTGGCGCCGCGCGTAGCATAGAGTACCAACCGTACGACGTGCTTAAAGAAACTTACTCTTAAGTCCTAATAATTTACGTACAAGTTTAAAACCAATATTGAAATTCAGTAACCTTAAAATGTATTTTTATCTTATTCGCTAACGCTTAATTTAATTAAAACTAATCGAAATAAAATTTTCCATTCCTCGAGTGACACTAACTCCATGTCAGTAAATGACGTCACTTCCGGCTGTCCACGTTCTTGAATATTATCGATTCTTGTTAACGTCTTTTAATTTAAAGATTATCAGTCGTAAAACTTATAATTAATAATAATTGACGAACTAAATATGTCTACGGTTCTATATATATGTACTGTCGGAATTCCTTTTATTCAATTCGATTTGATACAATAATTTTATTTTTTCTATCAAGTTGCCAATATTCAGCAAAAAAAAAACAAATCATGTGTTAGTTACACTATTAGACAACAGATGTCGCTATGAGTTATGAACCAACTATTTTTCACATATTCCATAATTATTTATGAATAATTCTTCCATAATACTCAACTCAACCACCGATGACTCACAACTCCCAAAGGACTCTCCGGGGGGCCCCAAGATGCCATTAAAACATTGAAGCAGCCTAATCTCTCAATAACTATTGTGGAAATCAATGGCACAGCAACTTTCAACATCTTGAAAACCAACAAGCTCCATCAAGTCGAGGACCAGCATATTCCACCATGTCGGGAAAGATGGCAAATAATAGGGGAATCCATGAACTAATGCTTATCTGCTTCGTCTGCAACTGAGTAACTTAGAAAAATGTGTGGAACACCCTATTATTCGCACCCTCCCGTAAAGTAAATGATTTATCATACCTGGATCGTCCGTCTGGTTGGTTGTTGGCTTTCAGCGTGAATCCTGCTTTGCTGTTACCATCCTGTCCGTGTCTCAATCAGCTATCTCCTTCCGCCTTCTGTATACGTAATGACCAAATGAGTAATGCTGATCACCCATCTGGCCTGGAGCACCACAATGCTCATGATGCCTTCGGTGTATATAAACTTCTTAGTCAACTGCAAAACATAGTTAGTATCAGAACCACACTACGACATAAAATATTATCTCGATGAACCCTGTAAAACTTGCTCGCTTCCAGGTGCCAGGGGTCACACGGACGTCTCCGTTGCCCACAAGCTAAACAAACAACTGCTTGGTCAAGCGATCGCGCCAAGACTTGACGATAGAGCCTGGATCTAGTCCCCCCAAGTGGAGACTAGATATCCAACCCAGGTTATCGCCCGAGCACTAGGGAACACTTCAGTAAGAACGTATCTCAAGCCAAGCGCTGGGAGCCTACGTTCAAACTGGAATCACAACACATCAAAATTGGTTCACATAAAAAAATACACCGAAGCTACCATACAAATATATCATTACTCTGGCAATAAGTAATTCAGTTATACTCAGCTTTGGAAAAAGGAGATGCTGCTGCTGCTAAACTGGTGCTGCTTCAAGACTCACATGAACTTTTATACTGAGTCAAACATAATTTAACTGTTGCCTCCATTTGAAAGAAAACCATAGACTCTACAGTGTTACCCTTTCATGCTAGTGTTGCCACATAAAATTTATAAAGGTTCCCACTCACCTATAGGTTCGCGGCTGGCGCGACACTCCCCGGGGGCACGGCTCCGGATTGAATTAGTAACGCTGTCAGGTCTCGCGTCCAGTCCTTGATCTTCTCGATAGCTTTTATTGCTGCAGCTCGTCTCGACCTCTGGTTTATATTTTCAATACTTGCATCGTTTGTATAAGGAAGCGATTCGTCTTCTCTTTCTGTTGGTATATTCTCTTCGCCTTCAGCTTGTACATTGACTGGATCTACATATGACGTCAATGGTGTTGGTATATCGGTGGGTTTAAGCGTAGATATAGGCAAAGACGCGGGCATAGGCATAGGTTCTGGCATTGCTTCTGGTAGTATATCACTATTAGTCAAATCGTATATTTGTTGAGGTTGATTTATCTCAAAATCATTTATTTTCTCTGTGTCGTGATCAGGTACCTCCGAAGGACAAACTTCTCCTTTACCGTTGATGTCTGTGATAGAGTCTCGAGCATCTTCTATCTCGAGAGGGTAGAGATGGGCGATAGAACGTGTGTACTCACTTTTACCTACTTGTACTTTTGCCGCTCTACACTGACTGTCTGCACTCGTGATCAGTTCTATTATCTTCCCTACCTTCCATTCGTTTCTGTTCTTAGAGTCACCTCTGATTTGTACAATCTGACCAAGACTGGGCTTCAGTTTGGAGGTTACTCGAGGTTCTCTTGGCAGATGTCCATATCTCTCTCGGAGACTTAGCAGATAGCGATTATTGAACATGTCTTTAAATTCTTTCAATAAGATGAGCGCTCGTTTCCAACCTTTCACTAACTCTGTCTTCGTTGTGGACATATTTTGTGGTAGGGATTCATGTTCAGACTCTTCTAATGTGATCACTTTTCCTACTGTGAGAAAATCCGAAGGCTTTAATATATGATCCGGTTCCGAATCCACGCTGGTGAGCGGTCGTGAATTAACCACAGCTTCAATTTCTTTTATTACCGTTGAGAGTTGACTGTCTTTCAACATGTGTTTCCCGAGCGATCTCTTCAAACAACTCTTAACAATACCAATCAGTCGTTCGTAGAAACCACCTGCCCAAGGAGAGAGAGGAATAATATATTTCCAACGTATATTTTTGTTAATGCAGTATTGGCTCGAGACTATTTCTCCAATGAGTTTGAACTGTTGGGCATTATCTGATGTTACTAACGACGGGATTCCTCTCGTAGAGATCATTCTCCTTAGGGCAAGTAAGCCTTCTTCAGCTGTAAGATCTTGTACGACTTCTAGGTGAACCGCTCTAACGACTAAACATGTAAAAAGACAAATCCACCTCTTGTTGTTCCCATCGCCATTGTTTACTAGAAGAGGTCCCATGTAATCGATGCCTACGTATGTAAATGGTGACGAATAGTTTACTCTCTCAAAAGGTAAGGCAGGAGCTGAAGGTAACTTGTATGGACCTCCGCTATGTTTAACACATTCAGGGCACTTTGACAATAATCGCTGCACGTAACTCTTTCCTTTTGGGATCCAGTATGACTCTCTCACACTACTCAAAGTATGATTAGCCTTCATGTGGTAATTTTCTCTATATATCATTACTCTGGCAATAAGTAATTCAGTTATACTCAGCTTTGGAAAAAGGAGATGCTGCTGCTGCTAAACTGGTGCTGCTTCAAGACTCACATGAACTTTTATACTGAGTCAAACATAATTTAACTGTTGCCTCCATTTGAAAGAAAACCATAGACTCTACAGTGTTACCCTTTCATGCTAGTGTTGCCACATAAAATTTATAAAGGTTCCCACTCACCTATAGGTTCGCGGCTGGCGCGACAGTAGGGAGCCATAAACGAGAAACTTCATGTCCTCATATCGGGTCATTAACGCATACATTTCCGAGCATGTTTGAGAAAAGAGTTTTTTTTTGCATTTTTCATATTTATGATAAGATATTTGGCTATTCGAGGAAGAGAGAAAGCTAACAAATCAAAAATCATAAAAATCCGTGCAACCATTCCAAAGTTATAAATGGTTGAAATAATAGGTACGATTTAAGTTTTGTACGTATAGATTTGTAAAATTTCTGGTAAAAGTAAAGTTGATATAAAAACGTAAATATAACGTGAAAAATTACGCTAACAGCTTAGCAAGGTGTTGCAATATTTTTCCGCCAGTTGCCGCCTCCTATTTGCATGTGTGTGTAAGACTAGTATCTGTATAGGGCCGTTAGTGACACCAGCGTTTGTGCAGCTATTCTCCGAATTGGTGCATTGTTACCTTCTGAGTGTAGTCTCAAAAAATCGGCCGTATTAAACTGTGTGCGCAAATCAATTGATAATCTATAAGTGTTCTAAGAATCTTCTAAAAACTACAAAAAACACACATCATTGATTACAGCGCCATCTAACGGGACTTCTTCAATGAGCTAACGCGAGCATCCGCCTTAATAAAACTATTAATCGATAAGACCGCCTATTGTCTACTTTGTTTTTTGATTCTGTATTGTTTTGTACTGATTTGTGGTGTTCAATAAAGAGTATTTGTATTGTATTCTAGGTATTGTAAGTTCAGTCGTTTGAAGCAATTCGAAGACTGTCAAAAGTTTTTTCATTTTTTTTATTTGGTATCCACTTTGGTTACACGACATAATGTTTAAACAATAGTTGAATTGAAATATCCCTTTGTAATTGTATAACTTTTTCTATTTTGTGAAAATTTTCTACTTCTATTCTCCTGCGTTTTTTTCCTATTGCAAAAATGACATTTTTAACTGTTTTAACATCTCGAACACGTGCTTATTTATGTTATATTTATCTCAGCACTATGGTGGTACCGTGGGGATGTATACGAGGGGCACACCGAAATGATCGAGAATAAAGTACTTTAAACTGAGTTACATTAAATCCTTTTTTATCACATGCGTACTGGCGACTGACAGTCACGATGCCGTTTTCACAATTAAAAAAAATAACGTCATATTTTTTTAATTCCATTTTCAAATTGACAAGTCGATGGACAAAATGGAGCTCACGCGTGAAAATTTTCGTGCAATTATTTATCACAACTTTCGTCGAGGGTTATCTCCAGATAACTGTCTTAATGAGCTTGTTTCTATATATGAAATTGAAGCACCTAGTCAAACGACAATATATCGTTGGTATGCAGAGTTTCGACGGGGTCGTGCCTCTCTCAGCACCGTACCTTCAACAGGTCGGCCGAAAACAGCGGTGTCGCCTGAAAATGTCGCGGCTGTGGAAAAAATACTAAAAGAAGATAGACATGTGACATCCGACCAGATTCGGGCAACCATAGGCATTGGAATGACTGCAATCCACACTATTCTGCATAGTGAGTTGGGTGTCAGAAAATTGATTTCCCGGTGGGTACCCCATAATTTGTCAGAAGAGCAAAAGGCGGCTCGTATTGATTGGTGCCGATCTACTCTAAAACGCTACAATGGAGGAAGGTCAAAAGCCGTTTATAATATTGTCTCGGGTGACGAATCCTGGATTTATTCCTATGAGCCTGAAAGAAAGCACCAGTCGGCAGTTTGGGTCTTCGATGACGAGGTCAAACCAACGAAAGTTGTGCGTTCCCGCAGCGTGTCGAAGAAAATGGTGGCTTCGTTCGTCTCAAAAAAAGGACATATTGCCACAATTCCTTTACAAGAACAAAGAACGGTTACCGCTGATTGGTATATTACAGTTTGTTTGCCAGAGATGCTGGCCGAACTTCGCCGAGGGAACCCCACACGACGTGTCATCTTACATCACGATAATGCGAGTTCCCACACCGCCCGTAAAACAAATCAATTTTTGAACGAGGAAAACGTTGAGTTGATGTCCCATCCTCCATACAGCCCTGACCTGAGTCCAAATGATTTTTTTACGTTCCCTAGAATTAAAGATTTATTGCGTGGTCAGCGGTTTGAAAACCCAGAAGCCGCCGTGGAAGCCTATAAATCGGCCATTTTGGCAATGTCTAGTTTAAACTGGAATTACTGTTTCAATGACTGGTTTAAAAGAATGCAAAAGTGCATTGATTGTAACGGAGAGTACTTCGAAAAACAATAATATATAATTTGTGTATCAAGTGTACTTAGTTTTTTAAATTCCCGATCATTTCGGTTTGCCCCTCGTATATACCCACCGTACCGCTAGAGGTACGGGCGGGGGTATGGTGGGTCTGGCATGAAAAAGTCATCTGCAAACAAAAAAAACATTCACACACAAACAATTGATTGCATAAACAAACCGCAATTTTCGCGTATACTTTCTCTGACGGGAACGTAATCGTAGGCATCTCCATAATTATACCAATTTCGCTGCTGTTGATCTTGGTACCTACCAATAAGAATCTGCCATTACTAGAATCTGCCGTTTAAATAATCTGCCATTCAGTGGAAAGGGGGAAAAATAAACCCTCTGAGTCTACTTAATCAAAAGATAGTCATTAGAAAAGGTGTTTCCATACAATTTGCTGAGCTTGAAAAACCTATGGGATACTTCCAGTTGTCATAGAACTTTTAAATTTGGTATGAAGTAGCTCTTATAGTATAGCACAACTAATGAAATAAATCTAAATATATCTGTTATTTAGTCTATGTATTATCCAATATAAAATGACCTTACGCTGCATACATTTTGCTTAAGAGCAGGGCTCTGCTTATACTGAATTATATAATAACTTGGCGAATTTGTACGGAGCCCTTGGTGCGCGAGTCCGACTCGCACTTGGGCAATTTTTGTAATGAAATTCCTAGTTATTCTGACTGTATGGCAGCGTGTTTCAACCGCCATCTATGTAAGTTTTTTAGAATTCTTACAGTAGGTACTGCACACTGCTCTTAATCTCGGAAACTGAGAAACGGGAAGGACGATATATATAATTACTTAGCATTAACCCACCACTGGAACCGCAGTGTTCTTTCTAGACTGTGTCTCTAGACAAACTCAAATGAAAGCAACGGTCATCGACGCTAATGTCGTTCGCCTTAGCGCGTTGTCTTCTCATCTTGCTGGGAGGCTATTACAAAAATGTTAAGTTCCTGGCATACCGTCCCTCTCACTCCTATTAATTAATGAGTAGTTAATAGTGTGAGCGGAATGGCACGAAACGAACTTCGAATCAATAACTTAAAGAGTACCTAACCTGCTGGCCTTATAACTTATTAGTTGTATGAGTGAAAGGGTCGGAGAACACGACCTTTGAATTTTGGAGTACCTTTAATATAAGTAAATATGTAATATAATGTAATAAGTCTTTATTTCAATGAGCTATTTTATCACATATTTCCGTTCATTTTAAACTGAGGATTATGCACTTGAAGGTACAATAGAATACAATGACTTTTTATAAAATGTTGGCTATTAACGAGATCGGAACACTTGTAAAAATTCGAACTATATCTATTATACTCAATTGCTATTTCAAAAAAGATTAATTAAAGTGGTAATAAAGGGATGAAAGTGATTAAAGTGAATAAAACAGAATAGCTATGATACTGTTTTAGCAGCTTTTATTAATATTTGTTCATTGATAATGTCTGTAGTAGGTCCATCATAAACTAAAATATCTTTTGGTCTGTCTAAAAATAAACTTGAGTGAATTTTCCAGAAATTATCTTTTAGCATGTCATCATGAACATCAACAATTGCAGTCATACTTTTGATTAAGCTTTCATTATTTACAGTTTTTCTTAACAGAATAGTGCCTCTTTTGGATATTTCTGGTTCATTATTATAGTTGATATTGAACTCCTTGAACAAAATTTCGTTCTTATCTGCAGAAACAGTGCCACTCAATCTCTTCTCAGCCTGAAACAAATTTGCCAACATTAACTTAGTAGCTTGTGTATTTCATGACAAATTATATTACAATTAATTAGGAAGCAATATTTTTATTTGATGGCATGCAACATTTATTTTCAAATAGTAGTAGTTATGGTGTAGTTTCACTTAGTATTATTAATTGTTATATTAATATTATGTTGAGTGTACAGTCAAGGGCATAAATATATGTAAATATGTGTAAAATTTTGTGACATACAATTAAATTTTCAATTTTTATTTTTTAATTTATATGTGTAATTTTTTGACGATTTCAATATAAGTTCTCGTAACTTGACATTGTACAATTTATGATGTAATTTTATATTGACTGAATAAATAATCTAATCTAATCTATGTACAGTTGAAGGCATAAATATCAATACAACTATCATGTCAAATATATGTGTCACCAACCTTATTGTTTGTGGCGTAAAGGTGTATAGATCATTTTGATGTCATACATATGTTTATGCCCTTGATACTGTATGTTACTAAGAAGTGTTTGTAGTCAGGTAGTCACTATAATATATATTAAGCAGGGTTTGTAAAATGCGAGCAAAATTCATTTAAGTACTAGGGGACAACACATACATTTCATCAGCAAAATAATATTAATTTTGTATTATTTTAGTACCTAACATTAAAATTATCAATTTAGAACCATCGCGAACCCTAACTGGTTGTCATACGCCATTTCAATAAATTTTGCTCATATTTTACAATCCCTAATAATCAGTGTACTGACCTGATTTGGAGTGAGATTGCCTTGTAGCACCAAAGTCCAGAATGTTGTGTTGTACAAATTATTAATATGTACATCTGCTTGTCTCCACTTCATATAATCAATCAAATTCTGATCAGACGGATATAGGACTATTCGCCCATCAAATGTTGGTGGGTATTGTAATTTTTCGTCGGCAAAGAATCTGGTCCAGTAATAAACATAAGATGATGAAAACTTGCTATTAATTACAGTCAGAAGTTTTGCTGCTCGGCGGTTGTACAGTGAGGTTTGTTTTTTGAACACAAAAGAAAACTCGTCACTTTGGCCAAACCCCATCAATATTTCATTGAACTCTTTCATAACACTAAACGCAACATAGTTCATTAGTTTTAGTGCTCGAATATCGTTCGGTTTCGTAAATTGATGATCGTCTGAAAACTTATGAAAACACTTGCCGTCTAGCCTTACGACAATCCAGGAATTTGGTAGTAGTGTGTCATCAAGTTCAAATTTTTTAACATATTCAAATGAACTTTTAGCCATTCTTTTAAAAGTAAAGAAAACTTGAGGTTTAAGTAATAATTTGCTTAAACTTTCTAATTTTAAAAGCATCGCACAACCACCCTCGCAATGTGATGTCAGTTAGTGATGTGTCACTGTCAGTCGACTCAGGGCGCGTTCCACTAAGCGCCCACAACGATCAAAATGCTCCAATAGTCGTTCCACATAACGACCACGGTCGTTGTGGTCGTGGCGAAAACGTCACTTATGACGTCATGACGCTCACGCGAAGCTCACGACGACCCATTTAAAAAGGTGGGTCGCAGTGATCGTTGAGAAAATTAGCGGTATTTTCAAAACTCGAAAGTATCAAAAATGGCGACCGTATCCAAGTGCCGCTGTAAAAGACATTATAATTACATTTGAACGTAAATTAATTAAACACACCACTAATATTAAATATAAAAAATCTAATTATAAATTTTTTCAATATAAGGGTATGGCCGTCAAAAGTTGTACCTTAACGCACTGGAACATGTAACACACATAACACACTAACACACTGGAAAGTAGCAGAAATTCGTTAAGATGAGTTCACGGCATAACACATGTAACACACAACGTAACACACATAACACACATCGCAACACACGTAACACACATCGCAATACACGTAACACACAACGTAACACACGTAACACACATCGCAACACACGTAACACACATCGTAACACACGTAACACACATAACGCACATAAATAAACACACTCGGAAAACACACTGGAAGAAAAAAGAAATTGCTTTATCACCGCTATTTTGGATGCTACACTTGTAATGAATCTCTGTTAAATAGAATATTGTCCATATTTTTGAATAGAACAACGATAAAATATATTATTTACACTTAACTTGACAAAATGTCCTTCCGAAGTATTCCTTGTTCCAATATTCGCTTTTTTTCCAACGAAAAGTATTAAATTAAACCGACTAATGTACCCACGACTCGATGTGCGTTATTTTGACATACTAGCTATGGTGTTGCTCTAGCAAATAAAACGACATGGGATTGCCTTAAAAAGAAGGAAAAAAATCCTAGCATTAAAAACTTAAGTGTGTTACGATTGGAAAATTATGTGGACTTAGGTTTTGAAACTCAATTTTGATATCAACATATTAAGATGCATGAATGTTTGTTTCATCAGTTTAAAGATCTTTAATCGAAGATTAAGCTATGAGTAACTTTATATATCAAAAATGTTTTCCCTCAAAATTATGAGAATTATTTGTATGTAAAGGGGAGGCCAAAGGCACGATTTTTGACTGCCTTACTAACTTTTGATCAGATTGCTGCGGCAACCACGATTGTTTACAAGGTTTTTATTATTTCGACACATAAAGCAATGAGCAAGATAAAAATACCCCATAGTTTTGTGATAATCTAAAGAACCATTTTTTTTAAAGAAAATATAACATAATGCTTCATTCAAAAAGTACAACTTTTCGCGGCCATACCCATAAATCGATTTAAACAATAATTAATTAAGTTTATTTTCAAGGCTTACAGGTTATAACCTAACCTCTTAAATCTTTTGCTTTCTTTTTACTAACTCGCCATTTGTATTATTTTCCTCCACGCTCAAAACGCTCTATAATCCATTCCACTTGAGTTTACGACAGGTACGCTCACAAGCAAGAGAAACGGGAAAAATTGCGGTCGTGAGCGCGATCGTTGTGAACGCTTAGTGGAACGCACCCTCAGTCAAGCAAGCAAGCGTCTCTTTTTTTTACGAATTGTAAACTAACTATGGTAAAAGAAACTAAATCTATACAGTCATTTAACGCTGGCTTCATTCTTAGATTGGGTAGACACGGCAATTACCGGTATTTTTTTTGCAGTACACGTTTTAACGAATAAATATAATAATTTACTTTTTTTCATGTAATTTACTAATTAAGTACCTCTAACGTGAAATTTCGAGACTAGTACATTCTTAGCGAGTAGGCATTTGTTTAGTTTTCGACCGTAAATATGATTAATTAAAAATGCACACAAGTAGTTAAATCCATTTATTTGTTATGTTTTAGCAACATATCACAATAGTAATAAATACACAAGTACTCAAAAGGCTATTCCTGCTTCTACCTATAGTCCTCGCGGCGAATCATATGATCCCCGTAGAAGGATTCTTAGTTTAAAAGGTTTAAGATGATCACTATGACAGTTCCGTTTTGCTGACGCTGACAATATATTATATCCAATAGAGTGATGCACCAGTTTCGATTTTTCTATTTTCAGGCAAAGACAATATGATGACTTGCATTCAATGTCATAACAAAATTAGTAAAGTTAACCATAACATAACACAAAGAGTTTGTTTTATTTTTGCCTAGCCCCAGGACATAAAATATGAACAACAAATTTCCTTCCATTGTGATCAGTCAACGACATCCGTAAAAATGGAGTTAATGAACTGCATTAGAAGTGTCATAATAGGGATCATGTTTCGCCGCGAGAAGTATAGGTACAACCGCGGTGTTGCCAATGGGTGGGTGCAGGGAAGATAAACCCTCTTGCTTGTCCTGCTAATTTAACTTTGAATTATCTTGAGCTCAACTCAACAGGCTAAAAACAACTAGTTATATTACATGGACGAAAAAGGGAATAGCCTTACAGAATTACCAGGATTTTAGACTGAAATGATAACTTAACATTAATTAAAGTATGTAATTAATAAATTAACTTCATATCTTATCAAAGCTAATCTAACTTTTTATACATATTTACATAAGGAGTTTGCTAACTTCATTCGGTGTCCTTTTGACAATGTCTTCAGGATTAACATAGCCATTAGCAGGGTTGTTGACAGCTTCATATAATTGGCCATAAATAGCCAGTATTACTTCAAATGATCGCTTCTTAACACACACCTTGTGGTTGTGACTTAAAAGTAAATTTAGTTGTTGTAGCATGTACACATCAGGAGACACTATGAACATATCAAACTTATTCAGGAACATTTTTAATGTAGTAGTGTCCATACCTGGAATAGCAGATAGTGGACCACTTGTTTTCTCTTGTAAGATAGTGTATATAGGTCCCAAATTTAAATTCGCAACTAGATAACTAGCTTGTTCCGATGTCAATGTATCAATTTGCGCTTCAGACTGTGCTTGCAGCCTTTCATTATATTCATCCATGATTGTGTGCAGGGATAAAGTACATTGTATATGGTATATACAGTTCAGTGTATAAACAGACATGTCAGTTGAGCTCAGATGGCAGGCAGTTTCATTGATAGCATGCAATAAAGGGTCTAGTATATGAGTGATTATAATTCTTTTGTCCAGATTATTGATATTATTTGTAGCATTCATTATAGCTAGTAAATCTCTCAAGAAGCTCACTAAATTTGTTACAACAGTAGATGGGTTCAAGTCAGAAGGTGGAGCTTTCACCCCATGGCTTAACTCTTTCTGAATCTTGCTGTCTAAGGTTATTACAAACACTTCTTCACTCTTTCGGAGCAATTCTGTAAAGGTATCAATCAAGTGCCCCTTGGGCACTACAGCCTGTATGACCTCCTTGTAGTAGTTTATCAGATTAGAGATGGACCACAGGACTAATGGGTCCTTATCTGGTTTCAATATAAGCTCTGCTCGGATTTTCAACAGAGGACAAATTGCCTCAGTAATGCTTGTTAGTGCCTGGGTTATTTGTTCATTTTTATCTGGTAAATCACAAAGCTTCAATAATATTGCTAGATTTTCTTTCTCTATGGGCATAATCTGGTAAACCCATGTCAAAATGTCTCCTATGTACCTCTTAGGATCATTAGCATAAAATTCTATTGGCTTGGAACCACTGTCTGTTCCCTTCGTAAGAGCATCTATAAACAGTTGCACAATGGTAGCTTTTCGAGCCGTGCAGTACTCATCAATTACATTGGAGAAAAGTACTTGCCTGTTCTGAAGCTTAGCCAAGGCTCTTGGTACTAAGGCATTGTTAGGGGCCTCAGTGCTGCGGCAGGCGCCTGTTGTCCAGTGGTAAAGCTTCTCGATTGCTACTTCTTGTTGAATGCCAATTATTTCCATTATATCAAATGCTGATGTTTGATACCAACATTTAACTAATGTTTTGCAGTTATCATTCAACTTTTCAATTTGAGACAATGTGCCAAAAAAATCGGCAGTAAGTGGTGTTTTTACAGAAACATTATAAATATATTCATTTTGCTCTGTAGAAATATGGAAATTTTTGACGAATGCATCCACCCAGACCAATTTCTTTTCTGCCTTCTTTTTTTCATCCTTTAATTTGGTAGTTTGTGCTATTAAATGGTGCGTTTTCGTTTTGGAATCGTGTAACTTGTTAGACATATCTTTGACTGCAAAATCTAATGAACTTAGTGATTCTAACAATACCTGTAGTTTTTCTTTCACCTTATTGTATTCAATCGATATAGTTTTGTTTACTAACATATCCCTTTTTTCGATTTCATTTACAAGCATTCGTCGGGTATTGGCGGAATTAGATGAACATAATCCAGAAATAGTATTAAGAGCTTCACTGTTATCAGTTAAAATATGACTGTCAAAAATTTTATTTATTCTCTTCCTTACAGGATTATTATACAACGACTCCATTTTTTTCAGTGGCTTAAGAAAACAGCCGACAATATTAATGAGAAACAAAACCGGACACCAAACGATTGACGACAATAAAAAATTAAAATAAAAGGTACTCTGTCTGTAGTGTCTACGACGAAACCGTGCATACCACAGAGCTGAGAGCAAAAACACCGACGACATGATAATGATGACGATTTGACAAAAGACTACTTACTTTACTTGGCTTTTTACAGGATAGGTTAAGGCAAATAAGACCATAAAGCAACATGTTTGCTGTCATTCCTAACACAGTACATTACATTACATAAACCACGTCTCTATCCCTTACGGGGTAGACAGAGCCCAAGTTTAAAAGACCTGGCCACCTTTAGCATGATTGTGGGGACTCAAAATAGTGATGGGTTGCCTTGCCAGCCGCATCGCCTATAACTTGATACAGTAATGAGGAGAAAATCGAATCTAGGCAAATGTTTTGGCAAGATATACTCTGCAAAGTGTGCTTTTAGACATATGATTCTTGAAAGCCAAAGATAATCTTCTACACACGACAAGTAGTAGTGGACAAAAAAAATATTTTGGAAAGTAACTAATAAGTCCCACACAAGATACATTTGTTGACAGTAATTTACCTGAAAACTGGGGACAATGGCACTTAGCAATAATACAACAACCAAAAACAACTCCAGAATTTCAACTCATTTCTAAATTTACTAGTTTTCATTTTTAAACAATATCTGTTCTTGAAAGTTCAATAAATTCGTGTACGGATTCTTTTCGGATTTCGGATTCGAACGGATTCACCACACTTGACTTTTCATTTTTGTATAATTACAAGTCTTAAAGTGACTTGTATTTATCTGAATCAATAATTTTATACCTACACAGGTATAAAACACGTACAGACACACAGGTATTATTTATTATTGGTAGATTTATTTCAAAGAACTTAAAATCCGAGTTTGAAATGTTGAAAACGTAAGTTTGTTTTTAATCCATAATTTACTTTGTGAACAGGATGGAAACATGCTTCAAAATGACTTTCAAATACATGCCTTTGTAACGATTCAATTACATTGCGTAGGGGCTTATAAGGCAGACTAGACGACCTAAAAGTCCGATTCCTGAAATCTAGAAAAATATCAATCAATCAGACATGGCTCTACGGGCTTATATCCCTTTGTATTTTCTATGAACAGAACAAGAGGGCTCTAAAAAAAAGAATTCGGTAAAAACACAGATACAGTAAAGTGACTTAGAATTAACCTAAAAATCCTACAATATTTCAGTCAAATATAACACAATATATAACAAAATTTCAAGAATTTTTAACAGAAATTCATGACCTGACTGAAGTAATATGGGGTCTCGACAAATAACTGAGAAATCGCTGTCTATGATAAGATCTTTACCTAGGATATCCCTAGCAAATATACGTGATAATCCAGGTTCACGAAAAACAGTAAGTCTAAGTTTAATATATTTACAAAAAAGTAAAAAAAATAATTATACTTCACTACTTCTTATAAAAATATTGAAAACTATACATTCCTTGTATATAACTATATTCTCATATTACATTTCTGCTGCTGAATAACATCAACAAATCGTTCTGTATTAATATGTTCCATCTTATACATGTTACAGCAAAAACGAGGACGTGGACAGCATGGTGGTGATAAACATGGCGCTGGTAACAAAGGTTCAGGCCAGAGGCAGAATTACATGAGATTGGGGTATGAAACAGGCAACAACCCCTTCTATCTAAGAATTCCTCAGGAACATTACTATAGAGGACATCAGTAAGTGTTTATATTACCTGCTACAATAAAAAAAGTGAAACAAAGTTATATTTAATTAAACATTTCAAATTATTTTCTTCTGGAGCCTCCGTAATACTCAGGTTCTGTGTTGCAGAGAACAGTGATAGTTTAGAGTTGTTGCGGGTCAAGATCAACGGTAAATGTCTTTATTTCTCATTCAAAACTATGCTAAAGCAATTTTGTTACAATAATTATAATTTTCATAAGGGACATTAATTTTGATCTTGACTTATAGCAATGTTGATAACAAAGTCGTATTTATGTTGATATATCCCTGTCACACAGCATCTGACATTGTAGTGAACAAAGTGGCTTGTATGTCTGGATACTGGACAAGAATGATAACTACTTGTTCAAGCAAATTGAACATGGTTGTTAGTGTGGCAGCCGCGCTATTTTTTCTATGTTGTCTGTGGCCATCTCAGACTCTAGAATCACTATGAATGTTTTGTTGTTATAATAATGAAGACCAAGAGATAACGCAGTGATCGGTGCGATCCGCGCAATTTATTGTTTTTAATATCAGATTAGTGAATCCAGTGTAAGAACTGTCAATAAATATCAGTTACGGACTTACGGCCTGTTATTTACTCATCATTCAAGAAGTACACGCGATTGTGTAAACATTTTTGGTGGAACCCATGAGGGGATCGGATCGTGATCATCAGCACGAGAAAGGGGAAGTCAAGACGAGTCATCAGTCAATTCATTTCATCTCATCGGTGAAACAAGTCGCCATCGAGTCAAGGTTACCTGGCGGCGCGGGAGTAACCAACAACATCGAAAAGTCATCAGTCAATTCATTTCATCTCATCGGTGAAACAAGTCTGCATCGAGTCAAGGTTACCTGGCGGCGCGGGAGTACCTAAACAACATCAAAAAGTCATCATTCAGTTCATCTCAAGCGGAATCGGTGAAATCAAGTCGCCATTTTTGTCGTGTACAGCGTGCGCAGAAGCAAGCGACGTCAAGGACGAACGCCATCTTGCGGACCGGCGGCGCGACGCAGCGAGCGACGGATTTCGTGCAGGAAGTAGTTTTGTAGGTTGGCAGAACGTCACTGCTGTCATCCAGTAAGCGATTACCTGTTTCACTTGTCAAATAGAAATAAGTAGTTTTGTAGGTTGGCAGAACGTCACTGCTGTCATCCAGTAAGCGATTACCTGTTTCACTTGTCAAATAGAGATAAGTAGCTGTTTACATTGATTGAGCATTTGTTGCTAGGTGAATAAAGTTAGCCATCATGTCACGAAATGAATTCATAAAATTCAAATCAAAATATCGTATGCTGGTAGATTTTGCAGGTACTATCACAGAAGCGAAAGGCTCAATAGCTGCATCAGTGGCAAAACGCCATTTTGACCACTATTATACACAATTGGTGGCCTCATATGAAGCCTTGCTTGGTCTGCCTGATGGTGAGGTAGGGTCTGAGCAGCTTCAGCTGATTGAGACTCAATTCACAGAAATTAATAAATTATTAATTTACATAGAGGAGAGGGTTGATCACGAGGGAACAACCCTCAGGGAATCAAAGGTGCCGCAGTCTCAGCAGGCAATGGCAAAGTTGCCAATGATTGAGATACCGAAGTTCTCAGGTGAGTTGATGGAGTGGATTCCCTTTCACGACCTCTTTCAATCATTAGTGCATACTAGGGACATCTCTGACGCAGAGAAGCATTACTACCTGAGGGCTTCGCTGGTTGGTGATGCAGCATCACTAATCAGACAGCTTCCGATGGATGACGCAAACTATTCAGTAGCAATGAAGCTGCTTAAGGATCGTTATCAAAACAACAGGTTGTTATTAGACACCTATATCGGTAGGATAGCAAACCTACCAGTCATTCACGACCACTCATCATCAATTCGTTCAGATTTCTATGATCCCTTAAGAGAGGCTCTTCAGGCATTAGAGAAGCTCAAGCAGCCGGTTACTGAGTGGTCATATCTCATTCTGTTCATGGTGTTGCAGAAACTACCAGAGCGTATAAGGTCATCATTCGAGGAGCGCTATGGCGGGGATCCAGAAGTCCTGCCGACCATCACGCAGCTACTCCAACTACTTGACGAGCACTGCCGAGTCCATCAAGTAGTTCAACCGGTGCCCGAGGCTGCCGCAGCCAGAGTACCACTCCAGACACCGTCGCGGGGACGGCAGGCGCCACCCGCTCAGAGGCAGTCAACATCAAGGAAGGTGTTGACTACACAATCATCACATCAGGTGACGTCAGATACATGCTCTTATTGCAATAAGCCAACTCACACCTTGTATAGATGCCAGGAATTTCTTCAGATGAATCACGGGGCTAGGAGGTCCTGGGCCAGGAAAGGTGGTTATTGTTTCAAGTGTTTGAGGAAGCACTATGCACGTGAATGTACTCATACAAACTGGTGCGCCCATTGTGGATCACCACATCACAACTCGCTTATCTGCAACGCAGAGGCGGAGGCAAGGGCTCAGGGCTTCCCGGTTAGGAACCAACAGGGAGCGCCCACATCCCATCAATCAAGGGCATCACCACCACAACGCCAACCTCGAAATGAGGTCATCAATCAACTGCAGAGTGGGGATAAGAGCGGGGATCAGGGAGGTACCTCGGCACCATCACCTGCATTGAGCCAGCCGTTCACACATCAGCAGCCTTACCGCCAAGTAGGTGATAGGGCACGTCAGGCGCAGGAGACGTTTCATTCCCTCCGGTTCGGAACTCGGTTGGGTAGGGATGAGCCTATATGAAAGGCGATCGCTGTTGGTGCTACACAGCCGTTACCTGTCACCATATGCCCCACAGCAATGATTATGGTGAGATCAGGTGATGGTACATACATCAAAGCCAAGTCATTATTAGATACTGGTGCAAGTATCTCAGTCATCAAACAGTCATTAGTCAACAAGTTAAAATTGCACCAACAGAATAATAGTAACAGCATTTATGGCATAGGTCATCAAATTGTTAAGGTACCAGGTACCATGGTCAAGCTAGTTGTCAAACCTGTGGGAAAACAGGTGCCTATCATCAGTACCACGGCGATGGTGATGTATTCATTAACTGGAAACTTCAAGTCATACCCTACTCACCTCAAGAAGCAATTGAGGACAGCAGGTATAATGTTGGCAGATAATGACCTCGATCAAAACTATGATATAGATATCATATTGGGAACGGATATACTAAACTACGTACTTGATGGTTCAAAGATGTCAACTCACATTCCAGGTTTATCAGCCTACGGGTCCTGTTTTGGACATGTCATTATGGGGGCGTTGACCTCAACGCATCGGTCAGCTGTGACGTCATCGCAGCCAGCGGGTACGTCAGTGGAGGACTACGGCCTGCACGCCACGAAACTGGAGGAGGTTCTCGAGCGGTTTTGGAAGGTAGAGGAACCACCTTCGAAGCCAGCCGCTCATCCGGACCACTTGAAATGCGAAAGGTTGTATAGTTCTACTACTCAACGCATGCCGGATGGCAAGTACATGGTGAGACTACCATTGCTGTCATCAAGATCAATGCTAGGAGAGTCTAGGCCACAAGCTATGCATCGATTACGAGCATTGGAGAGAAAAATGTCAAAAGATCCGATATTTGCAGCAAAATATAAGGAGTTCATGCATGAATACGAAACTCTGGGTCATATGTCAAAATCAAGGTTCAATTTTGACTCGGAACACTTTGTCATTCCACATCATGGTATCTTCAAGAAGGGATCAGACAAACTCAGGGTAGTCTTTGACGGGTCAGGGCGATCTACTACCGGAGTATCACTAAATCAATGCCTACATTCAGGGCAACCACTCCAGAACGACATTACAAGAATCATTCTGAATTTCAGGCGCCACCAGGTGGTCTTCACGACCGACGTCAAAATGATGTTTCGTCAAACGTGGATACATCCGGACGACAGAAGGTATCAACTCGTTCTATGGAGAGAGGACCCGTCACAGGAGATACAGGTATACGAGTTGAATACTAATACCTACGGACTGCGATCAAGTCCATTCATCGCGATCAGGACAGTGCTGCAGCTAGCCGACGACTGGGAAGCGTCACATCCTAACTCAGCCGCAGCATGCGTATTACGACGAGATATATTCGTAGACGATATCCTCACAGGCGCTGATTCAGTCACAAAGGCTCAAGAGCTCAAATCGGAGCTGATATCGCTTGCGAAAAGCGCGGGCTACGAGCTCAGGAAATGGTCATCCAATCACAAGGACTTACTCAGCGACCTGCCGCAAGAATATTGCGAACTACCACATTCATTTGACAGTGAAGATAAGAGCTTCATCAAGGTGTTAGGAATACAATGGGACCCGAATTCCGACTCAATGTCATATCAAATCAACATACCCATTGGTCAGCCGATATCCAAGCGCAGCGTGCTCAGTACAATAGCCCGGCTGTATGACCCGTGCGGCTATTGTACGCCTATCATATTTAGATTCAAGGTATTCCTACAGTCACTATTTTCAGATGGTCTCAACTGGGACGAGCCCATCAGTCAGCATCAGAACGATCAGTGGTCAGAACTCATTCGAGATTTAAATCATCTATCACATTTACAGATCCCAAGATGTGTATCAATACCCGGCGCTGTTTCAAACTCGCTTCACGGCTTTGGAGACGCGTCTGAATTGGGATACGCAGCGAGCATTTATCTACGGTCTGTGGACGACGCTGGAAACGTTAAGGTCAGCCTAGTCATCGCAAAATCACGCGTCGCTTCCAAAAAGACAACGCAGACCATACCAAAACTCGAGCTTAGTGCAGCACATCTCGTGTACAAGTTGCTGAATCATGTAGCAGAATCCTACGACGACTCTATTCAGCTGGATAGCATCAACGCTTGGTCAGATAGCACTATCGTATTGTCATGGCTCAACACGAAACCTCATATGTTACAAACATTCGAATGTAACAGAGTACAAGATATTCAAAATTCCAAGCGTCAAATGACCTGGCGTCACATCCGTTCAGAATTAAACCCAGCAGATGTCGCTTCACGGGGCATGTCAGCAAGGGAGCTCATTGGATTTAAGCTATGGTGGTCACCAACCTGGTTACATCATGATGAGAGTCAGTGGCAAAGCTTGCCAGTCACAATGCCTCATAACTTGCCAGGTTTCAAGAAAATGGTTAATTTCATCACCCCAGTAGAGTCATGGGAGGATTCTTTATTGTCACGTGTCAGTTCATACAGCAAGCTCATCAATATCACTTCATATGTACTCAGATTTTGCAAAAATGTCAGATTACCTAAGGAAAGGAGAAACCTTCAACCTGTGCTTTCTCTTGCGGAGACTCGTGAGGCTACGAAACATTGGATAAAGAAAATCCAATTGGACGCGTTCAAGGATGAAATAGTGTTAATCAACAAGGGGAAACTGGTATGTAAATCACTGCAGAAGCTCAGTGTATTCATAGATGATGAACACATCATACGCGTCGGCGGCCGACTTCGAAAATCAACGTTATCATACGGAGCGAAACACCCATTTCTTATACCTAAAGATCATAGGTGGGGTCAGCTGCTAATTGAATACTACCATAAATTGTATTGTCATGCATCAACCACTGCACTCATCGGGATACTCAGGAGACAGTATTGGATTACGTCACTCAAACGTCAAGTGTCAAAGGTCATACGAAAATGCTTGGTATGTTTCAGGTTTAACGCATCAACTCAGACGCCGTTCATGGCAGACCTGCCCGCTGATAGAGTCACAGCGGCACGCCCATTTTCAGGCGTTGCTACTGATTTTGCTGGGCCCTACCTGGTCAAAAGTAGTCTGTTGAGAAATGCAAAATCAGTCAAGGCTTATCTCTGTGTGTTTGTATGTTTAGGAACAAAGGCGGTTCATCTGGAGTTGGTGTCTTCATTGACCACGGAGGCGTTCATTGCCGCCTTCACCAGGTTTGTCAGCCGACGCGGGCTGCCGTCACTCGTAAGATCGGATCGAGGTACTAATTTTATTGGTTCCAATTCATACTTACGAGATGTCAATCGATTTTTGGTACAGAATGAAATTGTCCTCAAGGAGGAATTTCTGCGCCAAAATATTCACTGGGAGTTCAACCCAGCGGGTGCGCCTCACATGTCGGGCTTGGTCGAATCCGCCGTCAAAAGCGCCAAGACTCTGCTCAAAAGACAGGCTGGCAGCACTATATTCACGTTCGAGGAACTGTTGACTCTATTTTCCAAGGTAGAGTCGATTTTAAATTCACGCCCACTAGTACCTATGTCAGAAGATCCTTCAGATCTCGAAGTGCTCACACCTGGTCATTTCCTTATTGGTCAACCCTTGGTCGCCTTACCTGAACCTCACTGGAAGGACACCAAGTTTTCTAGACTCTCACGTTTTCAACTCATTCAGCAAATGTATCAATCAATATGGTCACGATGGCATGTAGAGTACCTTCACAATTTACAGCTACGTAACAAATGGTTCAATCATGTAGACAATTTAGAATTAAATGACTTGGTATTGATAATAGATGAAACGTCGCCACCTCTTCACTGGCGTAGAGGTAGAGTCATTGAATTATATAAGGGCTCAGATCAAATTGTACGATCAGTAAAACTAAAAATTCAAAGCGGCGAACTCATACGCCCAGTAGTCAAACTGTGTAAATTGCCACTAGATACTACGTAAGTTAGTCATAGCTGTGTATTGCTTTAGAAGCACTAATACTATCAATCTTGTATAATTTAATCACTTGTTCATGAGTAGATACTTATTTAAGGTGATATTGTGTCATTCCTTGTGTATGTTACAGGTAGAGCGTTTATTCAAATCAATGAGTTTAGTCATCGAGGATGTCATGTTTTTTATGTTAGTTAAGCGATTGTTTACCTTTGTAAGATTCAAATTTACTTCCATGTATTCAGTGTTTCTTCTCCTTGCGGGGCAGGAAATGTTCAAGCAAATTGAACATGGTTGTTAGTGTGGCAGCCGCGCTATTTTTTCTATGTTGTCTGTGGCCATCTCAGACTCTAGAATCACTATGAATGTTTTGTTGTTATAATAATGAAGACCAAGAGATAACGCAGTGATCGGTGCGATCCGCGCAATTTATTGTTTTTAATATCAGATTAGTGAATCCAGTGTAAGAACTGTCAATAAATATCAGTTACGGACTTACGGCCTGTTATTTACTCATCATTCAAGAAGTACACGCGATTGTGTAAACACTACTGATGCTGTTTGTTATTACTCTTTTTATTTTTCAGCTTCAGAAGACAGTACCCTCCTCTCTCTTTGCAAGAATTGCAAAGCTTAATAGATAAAGACCGTGTGGATATCAACAAGCCTATTGATATAGCAAGTATTATAAAATCTGGCTTGTACAACATTTTCCCTGATCAAAAACACTTTGGAATAAACTTGACCGATGATGGTGCTGATATATTTGCTGCAAAAATCAACATTGAGGTTCAGTGGGCAAGCGAGCAAGTTATTGCGGCTATAGAAAAGAATGGTGGAACCGTCACAACAGCATATTATGATCCGCACAGTCTTTTTCTTTTAAAGAATCCTAAGAAGTTCTTTGAATCGGGTCAAGCTATTCCAAGGAGGATGATTCCTCCACCTGATGCCATAGAATACTACACAAGTGCTGAGAATAGGGGATATTTGGCAGATCCTGAGAAGATATCACTAGAAAGGCTTAAGTTGGCTCAAAAGTATGGTTATAAGTTGCCTGAATTGGAAAAAGATCCAAAAGTTAATATGTTATGTGTCAGGAAAGACCCAAGACAGATCTTCTATGGTCTAGAACCTGGCTGGGTCATTAATTTGCGTGACAAGTGTATTTTGAAGCCTAAAGTTGAAGAATTACTTAAATTTTATGCTTCTTAGATCAGAAAAATACCACTATAATACATAAGTAGTTGTAATAAAAGTATTTGAAATAATGCAATGGTTTTAATTTTGCTACATTTTGGTACATTAAAGATTGTTTCTCTTTGAGTACAATTAGACATTGCCCTTTTGCACTGCTAAAATACTGAAAAAAAAAATACGTTAACAGAAGTTGTTTTCAAAAAAAATGTACATAGGTAGTTAAGGGCTTAATCACAACAAAAATTAATTGATTCCTTTGTGTTACAACCGTTTCACCTTTGTTACTTTGTAACACAGAGGAATCAATCAACTTTTGTTTTAATTAAGGCCCTTAAATAGTTAAGGTACATGTGTTTGAAAACGACTCGAATTATTTTGTTCCTACACTTTTAATGATAGCAAAAACAAATCTCAGTTAGATTAGAACTAAACGTAACTATTCAATCTGAATTTACGTAGCCTATAGTTTCAGACGAAAATGCTTGTGATTTACGGACAGACAGACAGATGGATGAACTGGACGAAACGAATATAATTTGAAACCCTAAAAATTAGAGAGCTCAAGTCAAATGCAAAGTTCACATTCACTGTTTCTAAAGAATGTGCCAATTTTTAATCAAGTTTAGTAGATGGTAAACGAAACGAGATGTTTGTTGTTATGTTGCGCATGAACAATCCCTTTATTAAAACATTGATTTTATTACAGAAATAAAACACTGTAGTTTTCACTTAAACACTTATACCATAATTACGGCATATTACGATAAAATGCATTAAGTATTTGATTAGTGGTCAAGACACTTCATCAATAAGTTGTTTGTACAAGTAATTTAAATGCTCTCCTGGACGTCTGTACCATATTTAGTTGAAAAATTAGTATCTGTAGTGGTCTGGCTTGTACGGCCCCTCAACGGGAACGCCGATATATTTAGCTTGCTTGGGGGTTAGCTTCGTGAGCTTCACTCCCAAGTGGTCCAGATGGAGGGCAGCCACTTCTTCGTCCAGTTTTTTGGGCAGAGTGTGGACGCCGATAGCGTACTGGTCATGACTCGTCCATAGTTCAATTTGTGCCAAAACTTGATTGGTAAATGAATTGGACATAACAAATGATGAGTGGCCAGTGGCACAACCCAAATTAACCAAGCGACCTGCAGCAAGCACAATAATGTGATTGCCATTCTCAAGCTCATATCTGTCAACCTGTGGCTTAATGTTTACTTTCTTTGCATTGTTTTCCAACCATGCAACATCCACCTCGCAGTCAAAGTGACCAATGTTGCAGACAATAGCATCATCTTTCATTCTCAAGAAGTGATCCTTGGTAATAATATCAAGATTTCCAGTGGTGGTCACAAAGATCTGTCCAACGTCTGCAGCTTCCTCCATAGTAGTGACCTGGAACCCTTCCATTGCAGCTTGGAGGGCATTGATTGGATCAATTTCTGTAACAATAACCCTACCTCCAAATCCTTTGAAGGCTTGGGCACAACCCTTGCCTACATCTCCATAACCACCTACAACACAAACTTTTCCAGCAACCATAATGTCTGTCGCTCTTTTGATTCCATCAAGCAATGACTCCCTGCAACCATATAAGTTGTCAAACTTGCTCTTGGTTACAGAGTCATTTACGTTGATAGCTGGTACTTTCAGAGTTCCGTCCCTGAACATCTTGTAAAGATTGTGTACTCCTGTCGTAGTTTCTTCCGAAATTCCTTTAACACCCTCTAAATATTGGGGATATTTTTTGTGAACCAGGTTTGTTAGATCTCCACCATCATCCAGAATCATGTTCAAGGGCTGAAATGGAGACAAAATAATTACGTTACAATAACATAGGGGCTCAGTTTGACCAATATAAAGAGTTGTATTAATTCACCTTTCCATCAGCAAAGACAAGAGTCTGTTCTATGCACCAGATGTACTCCTCTTCGGTCTCGCCCTTCCACGCATAGATAGGGATCCCGCGGGCGACCAGCGCGGCGGCGGCCTCGTCCTGCGTGCTGTAGATGTTGCTGCTGGACCATTGTACCTGTGCACAAGTTAACTCATTACATTATTAAAGTCAACCATTCATTATTAAAATACTTACAGGCAAATTGTAAAAAATACAAGTTATTTATTTTTTATTTTTAATCAATTAACTAAATCTTAATGCCGATCAGCTTCTTTTCTCAGTTAATACAATGACTTTCAGATTTATAATCATATCAAACAAGATAAAAAACCTTAAGGTTGTAAAATTACATCAGCTTGCTTTCACAACAATGACAAAATATTGTAATGTAAAATAAATAACATCTTACTTCATGCAGCTACAGTAATAATAACATATTGTTCAGTTTTATATTTACGTAACCTGACTGAACATCAAAGATAAGGAGGTCAGGAGGTGAAGATAACATTATACACAGTAAAGTTCTTTTGAAAATTTAAATTTTAAGTGCCTGTGCTATGAAAATGATATTATATTTAGAGCTATTCATATAAGTAGATAGGATATTCACATAACATTGAAAACAGGCGAGTGCAAGTTGTACTCCCGTCAAGGGGTTTCCGTTACTTAAAATAAGACGATATATAACATGTTTTTGTAAAGATATTGTGTAAAGAATTATTTTCTGACCTGCTATGGGTGGTGTAGGGGTATAGCACGCGTCACGGAATGACGAGGACCCGGGTTCGATTCCCGGCCATAGCTTTACTTTTCGGATTTTTCTATGTGTTATAATTTTCACTGACATTTAGAAATTAAATTATTTTCTGTCTATTTTTTTTAGATTCTATGGTTTCAAAGATCAAGGAAGATGAAGGACAGGGTTTTTTTTTTTTTTTATCAATATAAAAAATCTATACTTGTACAGGCCCTTTCATTTCACTCAGTACAGTCAGTCGGCAACTGTTTTTCTTTAATACACAACCCATACATTCATCCAACATGTTGATAGTACCAATTAATTTGCAGTAAAATGGTTCCAAAACTACTGGTGCCAGGACAGTCATAGAGGGAGGAAAACAGATTCAGATTTCATTTAATTTTCTACTCTAATCCCAGATTTTATACATTTAATAAGATTTTGCGGTACAATTAACAATGCAGCACAGTAAACAACAGTTGTTACCTGTCAAGGCTATTACAATTTGTAACTGCTATAGCTTGAAGTGAATTTGTCATATAGGTAAATATTTCTTCAAGGTATAAACATACTCTAGGATAAGAAGATAAATCATTGTACCTAATACCTGACTGCTTGATATAAGAAGATAGGATAACAATTGGATTAGATATCATCAAATCTCATTTCTAGAACAACTAACTTTCAGATAAAAGAAATACATATCACAATCAAATCTGCTAAAGCCAGAATACTAAGGACTGGCATGCCTTTTAAAAGATGTTATACATTACATTTCAATTAAATACTTACTTGAGCACCCAGTTCAATCAGTGTTTCAATAAGTACTGCGGTTTGGACAGTCATGTGTAGACTGCCTGCAATCCTAGCTCCCTTCAGGATCTGGGCAGCCGCATACTTGCGTCGGCACGCCATCAGCCCCGGCATCTCCTTCTCAGCCAGCATGATCTCATTGCGGCCCAGCTCAGCAAGCTTCTCATCGGCTGAAATATTTAATAATTATTCCACAATTCATCAAACAGTAAATCCTATAAATATGCATGAGCATCTTATTTATACAAGTGGTGTCTTGGTTAATTGAGAATAATTTCGTCACTATACAGAAAAAAAAAAAGATTTTATTTTGCTAGTTTTCTAGAGCTTCGTTAAATTTAATCAATTTTTATATCTTTATCATTTGTATTTACTTACAATAAAAACAGATAATCACAGTACCTAATTTTTAAGATAGTCATCATATTATATCACTCTCGAATGTAAATGATAGCGATTTTATCATAATAAGTAAACAATAGCTAATACAATGATTAAAGGCAAGATTACACACAAATGTGGTAATTAAACTAAAATTTATCTTGTGTGATGATGACACTTTAACAATTTCAATTTAATAGTTATCAGGATGTTTTCATATAATAGAATTCTACCATATAGCCGTATGAGAACAAAATTATCTTCGTTAAAATAGAAGCATGCTCAACATAACCTATTTTAATTCTTCTCTAACATTATTTATTACACAGAAATCTGTATTACTGTTATAATCGCACTTTTAGTTTGCAATTTTAACGATACTTAACCTATTTAAATTATAACTTATTTAATTCATGGTTAATTGGTACAAAATAAAATATTTTCACATTCATGAACTTACCAATTTTGTACTGGGGCTTCATTTTCTAGATTATAATATTATTTTTGATGGAATATTTGAGGCGATAAGCCGTTTCTAAATTCACCAAAAATTGCGTGCTCAAGTACGTGCTGCGCGCGCGAATATAAATGAAATGAATGAAAAGAAGGAAAGAAAACTAGAACGAAACGAGTAGTTTAATCGCGGTAGTGTAGTGTCATTGTCAGTGTCAGATAACTTTTTTTATATAATTTCATGACCGTGGATGCGAAGTCCTTCAGTCAGATAACGTGATTTATTGAATTGCAGCAGTCTTACAGTCCATCCCTAAATGAATGACAATTCGAAAAAACCCGGATTAAAATCAGGATTAAAAAAAACCGGATTTTGCAATCCCTAAATAAAACAAAACGTAAAGAAACTTATCGTACCTACGAGATGCACCAAGCACTTTTAAAAAAATCATCCATTCCCAATTGACGTTAAACTGCCAGAGTGGTGTTAGCCTGATTTTCGTCATTCGTTTTTGCTGAATACTTAGTCATTCTGTATGTCTGCATTTGAATGTAAGTGTCCGGAAAAAAACTGACGTAAAGTAAAACTTCTAGGTATGACATCCCTAGACATCCCTAGACATCCCTAGACATCCCTAGTAAAGTTCCCCTCTCATTTTACTTTATCTTTTAAGTGTTTTGCGTTTTTTTTTGTTTAGGAATGCGTAGGTATTTTGAGATCTAAACCGAAAGATATAATAATTGGCTTTGTAAATCAGTAAGAGGAACCATTATTCAATAACTAAAGTAGAAGTTGATGGCTTCCAAAATTTTCCCTTCGGAGCAAAATGCACAAAAAGCAAAATCTACACTACATGTTGGCTACTGGCTGGTTTGCAGCCTATTTTTACCCTTTTGATACATGTCAATATATTTCTTCCTGTCAGTCTGCCTTGTGCCACCATTTGTACGTGTTGTGTTTTGCTACAATAATTAAATAATAATACAGTTTATAAGTGTTTACATCATCTTCCATTAACTCTCAATACAGTCCACCACTAGTAGCTCTATCACTACACGCGAACTAAATGTAACAATGTACTCCATGCATATAGCGAAACACACGAAATGTTCACGAAGCAAAAAGTATTCATATTAGGTAAACGTGCAAGATGCAAATAGCCGCACACGCGAAATGTACAAAAAACGAAAAACATGGTGATCTATGACTATGATCTATCATCTATTAATGAGTGCAATCCTCGCTTTTTGTACATTTTGTGAGTCCGGCTATTGTAGGGTTGCCATCTCTAAAATTTGGAAAACAGGACAAGACGCGTGGAAACCCCAGATTTTAGAGTCCGAAAGCCGGACATGTCAACAAGATCGTGACGGGAGGGGTGGGGGAACGGTGAAATAGTGCGTGTCTCGCGGGCGGCCCAATTTTTTTTTTTTTTTTAAACCCGGTCTACAAATGAAACCTTCCCCGGACGCTCCCCGGATGCCCTCTAAACTAGGACAAATCCGGGGAAACCCGGACGGATGGCAACCCTAGGCTATTGGCATATTGCACGTTTTGCGTAATGTGCATTTTGCGAGTAGTGTTCATTTTCCGATATGAACATTTTGCGAATGTACTTTTTGCTTCGTGTACGTTCCGCGTGTTTCACAATATGCGTGGGGTACATTGTGCGAATTATACATTTTGCTTTTTGTGCATTTTGCTCAGAAGGGCAAATTTATACACGGGCGATTTATATGACGTTAGTAATAAAGTTATGACTTTCCTTAAAATCATTATGATTATGACGGCAAACGAAGGTCGTCCCGCTATTTTGGCTACCAAAAACTGGTTATCAGTGTGGTGTCTCACAGTGGTATCTATAGACTGTCTGCTATACTCTAGTAGTAGTAGTAGACACTTAGATACATCTGACGCTGACTGTACCGATTCTGACATTTTCAATGAATTAGCTCTACCTACTGATAACGGAGTAACAACTACCAACTACTTTATATTCTAATTATAAGATAAGGGAATACCTTATCTTTTAATTATTACTGTTAATGAAACTCCAATGTTGTTAGCCGTCTTTGTAACAAAATAACTCTCACTTCGTTGATTTTTAACCTCAGCTTTTAACGCTAGTCAAGTTTGTGTGAACGTAACATTTCGTTAGAGATAAAACGTGCATTTTGCTACACAGATGAGCAACTTTTTATGAAAGGGCATTAACAATCTTCCATCGGTTTTATTAGATACCTTTCGATGGGGTAATATAGCGAATTCGTTAACAACTCGCCTTTACGTTATCTGCATAGGTGATAAGTACCTTACCTTTCCGTTAGGCTCTATAGTAGACTAAAGAAGGGGCGGAGGATAGTGAGTGGTGGGGTCCGATTTTTATCTATTTGGAAGTGTTAATTGCACGAAAATAAAAGAACGCAGTATTAACTTCTAAATGTTTTAATTACCATAGAACAGTTTTACAGAATAGAATTTCAAAACGAAGTAATTAAATAAAATGATGTAACAAAATAATTTTAATCGATTTTCGCTCAGGAAAAGTGGGTGGTATTCATCGACTTGGATGCCTTGATTCTAAATCAGAACCTTTCATGGCATGGCACTAGTCCTCACACATTCTCCTATCATACTTAATTAAAACACAAATGTTTTCTTTTAAATATGGTGCATCATTCGATCAATACTAATAAAATGCGAAGATCATCAATAAGACACTTCACAAAAAAATCTTGCATAATTCGCGCAAACATCATCCCTGTCAGTGATGCTCACAGACTAGCAGGCACTCGAAACTTCGGCATTCATGTATGTGCTACGTATCATCTGATATACAGATGCATCCGTTCCTGCTGGGTTCGGCCTGTTATAGGATTGCCGTCAAAGTGTACCTGCACTCTGCAATGTATTCCAGCTGGAGCAGAGCCCAGTGAACCATGCGGTAGCACCTATATCATGCCGATGCCCTGCACACTTACATCAAGGTGACAATTTCTACCATAGCAAAGTAAAGTTTGACATCATTTCGTATTCGCGCTTTGGTCATAGCATCTACATACATCGTCTACGTAGAAATTGATATTGTTGTCCTACGTTCCAAGGATATTCAACGAATACGGTGAAATCAAATTGTAATGATGTTCCAACATATAATTCGTGCAAAATGCACGTAAAAGTTATAGTACATATTAAGAACTGTACACACGTGTGAATATAATAGCCGACTAGTAGTCGACTAAGTACGTCCTGCGTATTTTACAGTTAGATACATTAAAATTATCTTTTGAAAATAATAAACAATTCTCATTGGTAACGGTCTATCGACATCCGATAAGAGTCGAAATATTTTGTTTCGGGAAGCGTCACGAATTAGTAGATAAAAAGGCACTTAAGTCATTTCATTTTTTATGGCAATGATTAGCAAACAGCGAAAATGTAACTCGTAATAGTAACAAATGTCTAATGAGAATGACTGCTTAATTATGAATGTGCATTCACTGAGCTTATTTGAGGTTATACTTTATATTCAATTAAATTGTATTATAATTTATAACAGAAAGAACTTAAAATTGATAAACTAAGAAAAAGTTGGATTTGCTCAATTACACTTAATTTATCAACTAAATTAACTGATGTCCTGTCTGCTTAACAAAGCGAAAGAAAGAATCAAGAAACACGCTCAGCAAGGAAATTCATATTTAAACGAATGGTAACTAAGTTATTGTGAACATTGTAGATGTAGACATACTGCATATACCAACTATTTTTTATAAGCACCTGCATTGCATGGTTATTTTTTTACCGAGTTTTGCATTTTTTTCTATAAATAACTAGCACCACAGATTATGAATACATGTTTCTCGGCTTTAAGAACTGTGAATCAACGTAAAAGATAAAGCTGAACAGTCGGATCAACATAACGAAAAGTCTTCGTCAAAGATAAGGTTTTTTCTCTTTTTCTCTCTTCGTAAAATGGCCATTTACGATACACGCAACGCACTGTGTATGCACAAAGCATGAATTGACTAGCCATTATTCTAAAAGCGTTGAACTTTAATTTTTATAAGGTAAGACAAATTGTACATGGACGGGTTAACACGTGAACAATTAAGAGTTAAGTTTGTCATAGTAACAATAAAATAATAACTGCCGAAGAATACCTATTTTATACAAAAGAAGTTAGCTTATTTATTACTAAGAACTTGAGCTGATTTGTGTCGCTTTGACCAATTTTACTTTAAATGCAAATTGATAGAGGGTAAGATTTTACAAAAAAAAATATTTATCCTTCTGAAGACTCGCACGGTTACTATGTGGAAATATTAACTAAAATGACAAATTCCTACAAGTAAAATTTGCGTGCCGTTAGGAAGCTACAAGTGACTTTCCACGTACGCGTCTCGAATTTTACATTTTTATCCTGATTTGAATTGTATCTAAAATTTATTATGATCTTGTAAACAGTCATCGTATTTTATTTCAAATAGCTATAATTAAGTGTTCGGTTCAGTAGTTTTCAGTCACATGGCCAACAATAGATTGCCACTCTTGTCGTAAAGGAAACAATTAATTACATATGTACAAATAATGCAAGCTCAAGATCGAAAGGCAGAGTCTTCTTATTCATCACATGTACTTTAAGTTGCCAAAGAACCACCGTTTAACAATTGATGTTTAAAAAGACGATATCACTTTTAAATAAGTTTTTTTTTTCAAAAATAATGAAACGATTAAAGAGAAGATTCATCTCTGCATTCAAAGCATAGTGATGAACAAAGAATCTTCGCCAATATGGCGTCCTTCCGTCTCGGCCATGATGATGGAACCTTATACAATAATCCATCTCTTCATTTAAGATCGACACATGCCTAAGTTTACAAAAGATCTGTGATAATCATTCATTCGTCTCTACATACATTTCCATTCGTTCAGTCTTTCTGGCATGCTGATACAAACACAACGAATAAATTTATAAAATTCATAATCCCTTGCACATGTGCATGCCTATAATAACATTCGTCAGCTTTCATACCGGCGCGCTTTCAAATTAACTTCGCTACCACCTTTATCTCACATAAGTAAAAATACCACAGCCACTGTCTGTATTTAAAATACCAAATAGGAAAAAATGCTTCAACTTTAAGATTAATATGGAAAGATTATAGTCAGGCGTACTTAAATAACTCCAAATATTATACAGCGCTAAGTGCATCGTTCGCGGGCGTTGCGTCAAATATTTTTTGACCTTGTTTACTACATGAAAATATTCATATTCCGTAACCCATTTTATTGGCATACTTTTTGGGGCAGTTGAAATTCTCGTTTTAGCCTACATAACTATATAACTATTTCGAATCAATTGGATAAGTTTATTTATAAACTAAATTATGCCATTATGAAAATGACAAATAAGGTAAAATATTAAGCTATTGGAGAGTTAACAAACAGAAAAAAGTCATAACACATAATACCCACAGGTAAACAAAATAAAGAAATTAATCATTTACTCAAATAAAAACATTAAAAAATATTATATCTGGCATGAAATATCCAGTAAGCAATATCATTGATGCAAGACAAGTTATGAAGTTGTTAACTTTTATTGTTGTTTAGTGACTACTAACTCTAGTTAGTTCCTAGGTGCTTTACTTACATAATTAGAAGAATCTGAATATTTCACGTTATTTTAGCCGTTTAAGGCATAAATGATGGCTATAACCTTCTAATATTAACTTTCCAAGCGCCTATTAGTCATGATTTTAGACTAAACCTTAAAACGAGAATATCGATTACACAGATACATGGACAATAAAAAGAAGCCGTAAAGCACCCCTTAATACACTGAAGAGTAAAGATAACAGGTATATTTTGCATGGAATTTTCACACAACTCTAGTATTTACTTACTCGTCAGTATATAATGTATCCAAGAACATGTGACGGAGCTAAAAAACAGCCCGGAATCTGATGCACCTAACAACTTCTGAATAATGAATGACACTATATAACCTGACAATACAATTGAGTTTACCAGCAGTAGGTCGTCTGATACTGCATGACATCACTGTTATGACGCGATGTTTCAAATCTGAAAATAAAAAATAATCTTGTTAATCATATATAAAATAATGAAAAATCTACAGTTTAATTAAAAGAGGACACCATTCATGTGATTAAAATTTTTGTGCTAATACTGGTCCAGAGTATATTGTTTACTTATATTTTTACTTGAGTCGTAGTCTTATTCAGGGAATCGCGAGTAAATAAAAAACCTAACCATGCCTCTCACTCGCTCTCATTGTGAGCGCATAACGTGAGCGGAGCGTAACGCAGTTTCTTGAAGTGTCACCCGGCAAACCAATTTATAAGACGTTGTCACGTCAAAAAAGGCAAAGCGTTGGTAGTCTATTACTACAATACATAATCATTTTTGTGCGGGTTTAGATTTTGTTTATCTCGTAGGTAAGATTGAAATACAGACTGATTTATACGTAATACGGCGAGTACTGCAATTTTTTTTTGAATTCCCTATTTAGGAAAATAATCAGTGACCGATTATTTCACACAATATATTTTTTACTTACAATAGAGTAGGTACTGACTGATAGATGTTAAAAAATGGCGGGTCAAATTCAAAGAGGGGTGGCGTCGTTACCAGCTAGCGGGCGGCGCGAGCGTCTTGAGCTTGCGGATCTCCTTGGTGGCCCAGTTGGCGAGCGTCTTGGTGCGCGGCGTGCGGGAGCGGCGCGCGGCCTGCAGCAGGTCCAGCAGCGGGCGCTGCTCCAGCAGCGGCAGCACGCGCGCGCCGAACACCGCGCACAGGTCGCCCGCCAGCCCCGCGATCACCGACATGTGTCCGTCCGTGCGCTCCGGCTCGCATGCCACCACCATCATGAAGTTCACGATCGCCGCCACGTGCGGCTCCACCAGACCCACGTCCGCGCGGACCTGCACAGTGCTTTAAGTTAAGGCAGCGCCGAGGGCCGTACACAGCGTCATCTGACTCGAGACGCAGTTAAAAGCAGGGAAGTTACGGAGATATAATTTCGGATTCGGATATGGATATGGATATTGGTAAAATATAATATCGGTTTCGGTTACGGTTGTGGATATTAAATTATTTCGGATTATGCGATAGTTTCGGTTACTGATATTAAATTTTTAAGGAACTGTAAAATGAAATACAATACGACTAAACACGCGCGCGGCTGGTCAGCCGGTCGGGCAAAAACAAAAACTTGTCACGACGTGTCATATCTCCGCCCTATCCGAAACTATCCAAAACTTTTATTCGGTTACGGTTACGGATTTTTTTTTTATTTCGGTTTTCCGATAGTTTCGGTTACGGATATGGATATCCATGACAACACTGGTTAAAAGTGCAGGTTACACTCGTTCTTGGTTTTGATAAGTAAAAATTGTGTCATTAAATACACTCAAGCATATTGAAACTGCATCGACTTTTATAAAATTAAAATGAGGATACGCCTTAGGGGGCGTCCATTAATTACGTGAGGTAATAATATTAATTACGTGACGTTTTGAAAAATCTCACGTGAGATTGGGGTAGGGGGGCTCAAAAAATCCTTAAAAATGCCTCTCGTAATTAATGGACGGCCCCTTATTGAACCTGCAGTAATTCAGAATGTGTGTCGTAATTGTTGGCTTTTCATTATTTTAGGTACCTATAGATTGTATAGATAGAGAATAAACATACGTAGAGTTAGTAAACATACCTCGCCATCAGAACCCTTTAGACCCTGGATGATACCGGTGTACGCTTCGAGTACACTTTCGCGCAATTCTCCCAAATACTCAACCATGGCAAAGTCGTTACGATCTACTTGAGCATTGCTGGCCTGCAAATTAATGACAAACAATATAATTCACAAGTAAAAACCTTTAAATTTAATTGGTAATTAAAATATTTATAATTCCGATTTTAAACTTTAACCAAAAACTAGTCTTATGTGGTTTTCATAACTGCTATGATTCAGGAACTTAATCACGTAGAAATATCATTAAAATTACCTGCAGCAACATTTGCATCACAACATCGAAATATTTAGCGAAATCGGGTCCAATGCTCAAAGCAATATCTCCAAACACGGATAAGATCTGCGGCTTCACTGAACGATGGATAGATGGGTCACCAAGGTTCTCCAGCAGGAGGAAGATGATTTCATCACAATAGGGTATCGCCTGGAACAGTAATTCATTTAATTAAAAAAAAAACAATCAAAAACAAGAAAACAAATGGGGAAGTTCAGCTTCAGTCACACTTACCTTACTTTTCAGCACTCTACAGATATCACCAGTCAATCCTACAGCAGCTATGCAGACCTGATTTTCTTGATGGTTCTTAAGACCTACATAAAGATATCTCTTGAAGGCATCCATGTATTTGAGGAAACCCTCGCCGAGTACTTCGACCAGGGTAGAGACAGCCATGAGTGCGTCCTCCTGCACGCCACCCGCCTTGCCCGCGTTGCTGGCGAACATGGTCAGCAGCGCTGTCATTATGGCGTCCGAGATCTGCGGCGCGTCCTCCGGCGTCACCTTCCGCAGCACCGACTGAAGCGTGGCGCAAAGCAGACTTTGAAGATCGTTGAACTGCGATCGATCCGCTTGGCTCGAAATGTGGTTCTCCATCTGAAGAACTTGCTGCAGACGCTCCAAGATTACCATGGTTGTCTTTTGCACGGTAACATAGCAGTCTGCTGGAGAATTCTTGACCATCTCCATGAGGGCCTCGTAAGCTGCCGACCTCAGATTGTGTTGCGCGGCATCTGGCCGGTCCGTGGTCTCGAGTAGACGTTGAATAATAAAGTCGAAATAGTTAGACATACAGTATGTTTTGGGCTGGTTGGAGTCGGTGCATTCGGCGTTTTCGTAAGCGGCTTCAGCCAAACCGGTGAACGCCCAGCAAACATTAGCTGCAACCCTGGGTTCAGCCTTCAGTCCATTGACAAGGCTTTGTAGCAGGGGATTTAGGTATGTCTCATTGATAGCAGCCTCAGGCACGATTTCACATATCCTTCCAAATGTCCACGCCGCTGTATCCCGTACGGCGACACTCGAGTCATACATGGCTTCGATAAGGGTAGGCATTGCTTTTTCAACTAGTGGTTTGAGTGTATTTGCTTCTAGACCGCCTAATATGGATCCAAACGCCATAAGAGCAGCCTCCCTGTATCTCCAATTTTCATTCTTAATGTTAAGGTTAATGAAGGGCAACACATGAGGAACAATCTCATCTTCACAGCAGTTTGATAAGAGCATAAGGCAAACGGACGCCGCCTTTGAAGGGTTCCACTCTAATTCGTCATCAGAGTCATCTTGTTTAGTCAGTTTCTGCATGAGTACAGGTGCCAAATATTGTAATGCACCCCGTGCGTAAAATCTAGATGTACGTGCAGGTGGGCGCCCTAAAAAAACCAATAGTAAAAAAAGGTCAGCATTAAATAATAACCAAAGAAACTATATTGTTATTTAGATAATTATTAACCTGCATCTCCAGCCTCAGCTTCTTCAATGGCAAGATCGATTTCTTCATCACTGACATTAGACCAAAACTCAATGCCTTGTAGAGATATTTCATCAATATCAGATTTCATAGCTTCTAGAGTTATGGGAAACAGAGCCTGCCCCATGTATGGTTCCATGTATTGATAGTAGAGTGACAAGATTTTAACCTAAAATTGAAGACATAAAATAAATTATCCTTACTAATATTATAAACGCGATAATGAGTTAGTTCCGTTTTCACGCCTTAACTACTACACTGAACTTAACTACATGAAATTTTGCATACATCATATTAGAAGGCCAGAATAAATAATAGAATAGTTTTCATCTCAGAAAATTGTATGACTCCCATGGGCAAGCGAAAAACGTATTCTCTGCAGGCGAAGTCGCGAGCAAAAACTAGTTTAAAATAATTGATACAAGCTAAAATTCTAAAAAAAAATAATCAAAAATCTTACTAAGCACTGGAGGGCAGCTACACTTATTCTCATATCAGTTGACTGTGTAGCTTCACAGACAACCTCCATGATGAAGTTACGCTCATTTTCTTTGTCAAAATTAGCTTTAGTGAACTCGAGAGAGTTAAGCAAAGCTTGAGTGGCTGCTAGTCGGACGTGATTGCTTGGTTCTGTGGAGCGCATGCCGTGGATGATGGCCGTGAGGATCGGATTGCTCTGCTCAGTGAGCACCTCAGCGTCAATTTCTTGACAAATGTAACCTGAAATATCAGAAAGCTGTAAAAACATGTTCTACTACATTCTACTAATCCCTCTAATACATACACACACACACACACACACACAAATCACGTCTATATCCCTAATCCCTCTAATATACTGAATAAATTTCTTTTATTTTTTATTTTTTAACATTATAAATGCAAGTTTGTGAGAATGTATGGACGTTTGTAACTCTTACACGCCAGAACGGATCTGGATGAAATTTTCCATAGACATAGATTATGGTCTGGAATAGCTCATAGGCTATCCGCGGTCATTTTCCTGCCCCACGTCAATTTCGAATAATACCTATTAAGTACACATAGCTATAGCTTGAGTATCAAAGAATACCTATACATCTGGCATGTTATAAATTTAAATGTCTGAATTTAAAGCTCAATTTTAAATTACGTTTGCGTCGCACCGGGCCGTAAGTAGGAATTTACCGCGGTGTAATGTACTATTAAATGATAATAAATCTTTACTACTCGATATTAACTTACCAATAGCTTCAAGGGTTGCTTCTTTTTTGAGTTCATTAGACTGGGCATTGACCACATTCTCTACAAGGACGGGGATGAGATCTGCCCACTGGCCAACCGGGAGCTCTGCCACTGCCACATATGCCACACACTGTGCTGCCGAACTCGGCCGAGTGTCTTCCGTGCCTACTGCTGTTAAGATCTATGGACAAAAAATATTCATTACATAAAAACTAATACAATATCATCATCACTATATAGTATAAAACAAAGACGCTGTCGCTGTCTGTCTGTCCCTATGTATGCTTAAATCTTTAACACTATGCAACGGATTTTGATGCGGTTTTTTTTAATAGAAAGAGTGATTCAAGGTGAAGGTTTACATGTATAATTCTATGCTGACGAAGTCGAGGGCAGAAGCTAGTAATAAATGTAATACAACTACTACTCCAAAATTACACAACCATGTTGTTAATTGTTATGCTGTACATTTTTATCATTAAATAAATCCACACATTAGTATTCATCATCCAAAAAGTATGGCCCATTACCATGTGCAGAGAAATCGAAATAACTTAATAAAAAAATTATGTTGCTATGCTATTACTTGATTTCATCTTTCACACACATGTAAAGTTATTGTTTAAATAATTTACATGATTTACTAGTCTTCAAAATAATTCTTTTTAATCAATACTTTTTACTATAATCAAGTCAGAAGCGTCATCATAAGATGTATGGCATATAAAATAAATGAGATAAAAAAAGTCAGAATCGTCAAGGAAGTATTACAAACAGTTTAGGGATTCCCCAAAAATCAAATTTCACCCAATGATTGGCTAGTAGTGGTCGCTGTACAGAAAAAAAAACTTAAATCGATGTAGGCATTTTCAAAATTTATGTTTAAAAAAAAAATGTTATTCATCCCTGACCTGTGGAGGTGTCCAAACTTGACACAAGTAGGTATGTTGCGAAAATATATTTTGGATTGTCTATTCTTTCATCTCGGATACTAAAGTTACATTACCTGTGTTGCCTGACTTTTGACATTCAAAAATAGTGACGTGCCACCACTATCGAAAGTTAACGAAAGATTAAATATAGTACAGATTTTTGTAAGTTATCCTATAAAATGTATAAATACTAATTTTAAACTCAGTAAATAATACAAACTTTATTTGTAAAAATAATGATAACTTGAATTTTTTTGGTTCTCTAATTTAAAAACGAATTACAGTCAGCATATATAAGTTAGTGTTATCAACTAATCTAATCTACTACCTTTAATGAGTAATTCTTCACTACATAGTATAAAACAAAGTAGCTTTCTCTGTCCCTATGTCCCTATGTATGCTTATATCTTCAAAACTACACAACGGATTTTGATGTGGTTTTTTTAATGGATAGAGTGATTCAAGAGGAAGGTTTTTATGTATAATTCTACGCAGACCAAGTCGCGGGCAGAAGCTAGTATATATATAATCAGAATTTTGGAAATGGCTCCAAAAATTTTCATATTTAGTAAGCAGCAAAAAAAAAAATACCATGTGAAGCTCTTTAGATTTGCTTGATTATGATAATCATAATTTCGATGGGGAAGAACTAAGATCTATCTTACAAATTTTAATTATTGTAGTTTGAATTCTATTCAGAGAACCCATAACTGCAAGTTTAACAAAGCAGATTATGAATGTTGTAATGATGAGGAAAAACATTTTTTTTAAGATTACTTTTTTGTAATTTTACTTGAACCATCCATGGTTTACATTTATATAAACCAAAATGCAAGAAAATTGTAAAACTGTTACTTTCAATTTTTAAAATAATCTTTTTTGGCATGTACTAGAATGGTGTGAATACTCACATGTATTTATGTGGATCACTAAGTGAGTAATTCAAATAGAAGATTTACACACACATAGGTGCATAATCTTGCAAGTTCAAAAGCTTCTTGAACATTGTGTGTGGCATGGTTAAGTTTTTACCAAAGATAGTTAGTATCATCTGTACCAAATAAATAAGTATGTCAGTACCTCTAACACCCATTACCTTCACTTGTAACTTTACTTTGAAATCAAATAAAGAAACTCTATTTTTAGCCACTTCTGATTGGCTTGTAAGCAGGAAGTGAAAAAAATGGTGTTCTAGACTTGTTTTTTTTTTAAATAATATCATTCTTGCTGATAATAATAAAAAAGATAGCCTTTATAGATCTGTGTCTTAAGCTTACAAGGGGTTAAATCTGGTACACACCAGTACCACAAATGAAAACTGTTATAAAAATTCAATTATTCACAAAAACTTTTTTGTTGCTTATCACTAGAATGAAAACACCAATAGAAACATAATAATAGGAAACCTAGTTCCCTTTTCTCTGGAGATTTTTAAAAACTTGGGCCTCATTCCTCATCTTCATTTTAAAGAGAACCAATATAAATAATGAGAGCTTTTTCAGACCCTGGGTTTCGTCTGGGTGTTCCTGTTACTCAGTCAGTTGCTCAGGACTTTTTTTTTAAATGTATTAGAATCGGGAGATGTGTCCCAAGCTACCTCTTACATTTTTTTTGATGTAAAGTCTTGTATCTTCTGGTAGAGCAAGCCACCGCTGTTGGTACTGCTGTTTTAAAGAGACATCTTTGGAGGTGAGGTGGTTCTTGAGCTGCAACCCAGCAGCCATTCGGGCCACCTGGCTGTTGCCGCCCTGTGCCAGCACATCCGACAGCATTTTGATAAATGTGGTGAAGTTTGTTGTGGCTGCATGGTCAAGGTATTTTTCTGCTGCTTCCAACTCATTTCTGTCTGGAATTTTCGAATAGAAACTAACATTACAATTTTTGTCTTGGTGCCTACAAAAAAAGATGGGTATCTTGGTTTCCCTAATACTGACCTCGTCATGACAACATCATCATCTTAGGACTGATGTGAAATATGTAGCAGTTAAGCTATGCCTATCTCTGATTTTCTTAACCAAAAATGTTCTAGCAGGATAAATAACTTTTATGGCTGAATCATGACGATCCTGATGCTAAATAATCATTCACCCTTAAGCTTATCATGTAAGGTTATCAAGTCAATTGATAATCTGCATTTTAAGTAGACTATTTTATGACATCAGGATTTTTACCAGTAACATGTAAATGCATTAACTCTCGATTGCTAAACGCAAACAACATGTTTCATTTGGTAAAAGGCAAAGAATTTATGAACTAGAAATTTCCATGCTCGTCTCAAATATTACGCATAATAGAAAAATTATAGCGGCATTGACACTAAAGAACCGCAATTTCAATAATGTAGTATCAGATATCCGTAATGGTTGTGTTCATTGTGTGCCAGGCAGAATTAGGCGATAACAGTCGGTTGACATTACGAAGAAACGCCATGCTCATTGAAACGTAAGAAATAGGAATAAAAATATTACTTACCAGGGGATATTGTCTTTTCCAATATTTGTATAAGTGTTATTATCGGCTCGGTATGCATCGTATATTACTGTTTTAACTTAAATTCAAGGTAAAGATAAATATGGGAGCCCAAATTCTGAAGAAACCGGCACACGACGAGCGAACACTCACTTTTCGATGTTGCTCGATTAAAAAAAGATTCAAAATTGCAACATGTAACTGTAGAAAAGAATTTTGAATAAAGTTTTTATTCACGATCAAGCAAATTTGTGTGGTATCAAAGAATTCCGAAACAAGATCGTCTTCGGATTCATTACTTGCACTTGTGCTTCTTGGGAATAATAAATATACTTTTTCAAAATTGAAGTTCTATAAATGATTTTTCTTAAAATTAGATACATAATTTGTTATATTGTCAGTCTAAACGAGTAAATACTTTTTGATAAAATAAATAAAAGCATAATTTTGATCTCTAATACAGTAAAAATGTTTTGTGGGTTATAATTATATAAAATTTTGTTGCGCAAAGGTTTGGCTGGTGGTTTAGATTTACAGGATAATTAATGGAAAATAATTTTCCATAGACAATTTTTTTTTAACTGGTAGCATTTTGTGACATATTTGACAGTTCGATTTTGACATTACTGACGTTCTTTTCATGTTGTTTAAGAGTGCTAGCGGACGTTTGGCCGTTTTATTTCGCCGAAATGGTATATAATCTTTATGATACTTTCTAATCGTGAAGTGAAATTAATATTTTATTAATCAGTGTTTTTAATTATAGGCCGAAGTTTATGCGTTTCACCATATTTTGCCCATTATTCAACATTATGTATTGTTACAGTCGCTCGTAATCCCGGACAAGTTTCAACATATTCTTCGTATCATGAATACGAATATCGATGGTAAACGAAAAGTTATGTTTGCCATGACGGCCATCAAGGGAGTGGGCCGTAGATATTCTAACATCGTCCTGAAGAAGGCCGACATCGACCTGGACAAACGTGCTGGTGAATGCACTGAGGAAGAGGTGAGCCTGCATTTTTGTTTTAGATCCTTGTGTATTTTGTGTTACAATCAAGTATAACCTAACACCCGGCCTTTACTCGGCTCATGTGAGTGCGTTTAAATTTTTGTTTACATGTACACCTTTTTTGGTTTACAGGTTGAAAAGATCATTACTATTATGTCTAACCCAAGGCAGTACAAAATCCCAGACTGGTTCTTGAATAGGCAGAAAGATATTGTTGACGGAAAGTACAGCCAGCTGACCTCCTCCAACTTGGACTCAAAGCTTCGTGATGACTTGGAAAGGCTGAAGAAGATCCGTGCCCACAGGGGCATGCGTCACTATTGGGGCCTCCGTGTGCGTGGTCAGCACACTAAGACCACCGGCAGGAGAGGACGTACTGTTGGTGTATCCAAGAAGAAGTAAACTAAAATAAAGTAATTTTCTCCAAAAGCTGTGTTTTTATCTAATAGCCTCAAACTAAATAGTTACCTCATAATGAACTATTTCGTAATTGTCTGTGGGTCAAGATCTAAATTAGTATCTGTTACGAAAATGAGAAATATGTATGCACAGTTAGTTTCATTTTGGCTGTAGATGTAATGTTTGATCTTGGCCCTTGTAAGTCCCCTTATTGCGTGATTTTTTTACTTGCTGGTCTTTTTGGATAATTGTTTTACAGAGTAAATTTTTACACTCTTAATTTTGCTTTGTAATTTTCTTTGCTTTACATAAGTTAATACTCAATAATTTTTGTGCCACATGTTAAAACTGAAATACATATACATACACATACGCAAACCACATATCTGTAACAAGACCTAAAGGCCGTGTTTAGCGCGTTTGTATGAATTTAGGTGGAAAGGTGAATCAAAATAGTGATGGGTTGGTAGCCGCATCGCCTATAACATGATTCCTAAGAATTTCGCCCATTCCCTTGGTGGGCTTTTACCATCTGCGGAGGACGAAAAGCAACTGGTACATTCTATGTTTATCCTTTGCTCCCAGTCCAGCATTGAAGTATAAATTGATATATAGAGATGAGATCGCTAGATCAATTTCTATTCCCCAAAACCCACTCATAGCAAATTTCATTTCAAATAAATCTTTAGACCTGTTTTTGGGATCTCTTAATATGTAAATAAAATTTATTTATGTACCTACAAGCATTTACTTACATATATAGCAATATAAACTCCACTATCGAATTATGTGCCTATGTTTGTATTTCTTTAGTTGATATGGCAGAAATTCTCTGAATCATAAACTGCTACAACATGGACATCTTCCACAAGCTTATCAGTAGCTAGTTACAAACCCTTGCTTTGTTTTATTACTATTTTATTTATTACTCACGATTGTGATACAAAGAAGTTAAAATAATCTATTTTATTTTTAAACGATTTTAATGCTTCAAATTCAACAGCTCATACTTTTCTTTAAAAGTGGTTGGAGGTCTATGATTGGGATACTGCATACTATCAGTTAATGAGGATGAGCAAATGCAGAATGTTTTAATCCCTGCACTATAAAAAAATGGTTTCAGGTAGGATTTTGAGGAAATATGTTCTAGGTATAGGTATTCATGTACAGTCACCTACTAAGATGTTAATAGTATTATTTCATGGTAATAATGAGAAAAGGTGGAAAAATCACTGGTTGAAATTTCTGTAGTACAAAATTTATCTTAAGGGATATGATGTGCATTTGATTACATTAAAGGGGGATTTGGTGACATTTTAACATAGTAGGCTGTACAGAATTTTACAATAGAAAAATAGTTACAAATTTGTTTTCTGTAAATGATTGACTGGAATTTTTGATATTGCTGGTTTGAACTAAATTAAGTGATAATGATAAGCTAAGTTAATAAACTGCAACTAAACAGCTATTGTTTAATAAGGGCAATAAGGATGCTGGCAGGGAAATAAAATTTAATAAGTTGTGATGTTTGATAGTTTAATGACAGTGTACAACATAGTTTGTATTTGATTATTTACACTGAACTACACATTAAGTCTTATTACTACTCATATTGTGCTATAAGTACCATCATGTACACTCCAGCTAGGAGTGCTATTATTTCTTTTATGGACTGAGACAACTTGTTAGCTCCCTCTAATAATTCTGGAATGACTGATACAGTAGCAATGTAGATGAAGCCTCCAGCAGTGAAAGGAAGCACTAGCTTGGATACTACACTGTCCTCATAGCCTTGTAGATAAATTGAGATAACAGTTCCAGATATGGCACCAAAGGCTGTTAGGAGCTGCAGCATCATTGCCTTCCTCCTGGAGCACCCAGACTGGACAAGGATAGCAAAATCTCCAATTTCATGAGGTATTTCATGAAGCAAAATTGTAATAGTGGTGATGTATCCAATATTTTTGCCTGCTATGTATGATGCTCCAATAGCTAAACCATCAGTAAAGTTGTGGGTAAAATCGGCAGCAAGATTTAGGTATCCCGCGATTTTGATGTCTTCTTTCTTGTCCTTGTTTCCCTTTTTCTTTTTATCATCATTTTTTTTCTTGTCTCCGGCATGGGAGTGGCCATGTCCACCACTGAACAGGCGCACGGTTTTCTCAACGACCAGGAATGCAATAATGCCACCGAGCACGCCGAGCCCCACCGTGGTGTCGTGCGGCGCGTGCTCGCCTTCGCCGGAGTGGCTGTGGCTGTGACTGTGGCTGTGTCCGCCATCCCCGCCGCTTGCTGCCAGCGCATGAGGTATCAGGTGGAGAAAGGCATCCCCGAGAAGTCCACCCGAAGCGAAGGACAGCAAAATCTTCAACAATGGTTGTTTTTCCACTGAACCATCGATAGGAATGAAGAAAAGAATAAAGAATGGTACTATGCTTATAAACACTGTAGAACTTAGCGCGCTCACGTACAAATCATAGTCGGATTCAGTTATCTTTTTTTGTTCTGCTTTATGTTGTTCGTTTGCAGCTTTCGAATATTTGAACGACGGCGGCTCGTCATGTGAATGGTCATGCGGCTGTGAATGTCCTAATACTACAACAGTAGTGAAGGCTAACACAACACATGTTATTACTGTTTTATTAATCTTAAACATTTTAAAAATGAAACTACATAAAATCGTCCTCAAAACTATCGGAATAAACACAAAAGACAATGTATGCGTCTCGCTGACTAGAATGACAACTGATGACACCACAGCATCACACGTCAGTCGTGTCACTATTTTTTTTAATAGTACAGATAAGTTAAGCTGACATTGGCCCAAGCCTATCGGCCGCCATTAAGGGAAAATTAAGTTAAAACAACTGTAGATATTAGAAACCTACAATAAAACAGTTTCAAAACGGTGCAAGTTATCAAAATTTTCTGTCACAAATAGTGGAATCGAAAAGGCACTCATCCCTTAAGCTTCTTATTGAAATTCACCGTAGTATGTGTGGGATAAAACTAACACGACTAAATAAATTTCAGTAACTATGTCCTTATCAAAAAGTACCGTCAGAAATAAAGCTTCTGTTAAAAATTCATTACTGGCTGCTGCCCGCCACATAATATCATCTGCGTCCTTTTTGACGTCATTACGCAAAAAACAGTTATGCACTACCATTATGTTCTCAAGAGATGGCGCTGTTAATGAAGTTGCAAACCTGTTAAAGTTGATGTCTCCAACTTAAATCCAACACCCCTGAAAACGAGGCTTGAGACAAACAAAGTTTACCTATTTTATAATAAACAGGCCTACTAGTGTTGGCGCTGCCAATTTGAAACAGTGAAGCAATTACTGCGCTTGTGCTCGAACCTCTAATTCTTGTGTTCGCCACTAGGTACAGTAGGCTTATTACCTAACTCGCTCGCAATCGCCATCGTGTTCATTTTGACAGTTCTTGTATGAATGTGACAACTAGCTGATTCCGATGCCAATTGTCAGCCCATATTATGAACTGTCAAATTGAATACGATGGCGATTGCGAGCGAGTTAGGTAATAAGCCTACAGGTATAGGTTCGAGACGTTATCTTATGAAAATGGTAAGGTACCTATTTGTTTGAGATTCTGGATTCGAGTCAAGGTTCGGATGCATTGCATTAGTACCTGGTGCCTACCTAAGTCAATGATGTTTTTATGTAGGTATATATGTATAGGTACCTACAGTACCTACTTATACTTATGTACCTAATGCACTTCTGGCATAACTTCTGGCATTGCTGTGTACCAGTGAAGATGCAGTCAGGGAAATTACCTACACATTTTCGGATCCTTCGCACTGGTGAAAATTTGCTTGACTAACTTCCCTTAGTTCAACAGCAGATAATACGAGTTGTCATAGTTACTTAATTGTGCTTTGTATTTATACTAGTTCGTAACATCAATAGATAATTTTTACACTCAACTTCGCTTTGTATATTAACGTTATTTTTATTTTTTTGTGAATTGTATCTGTTTCTTTATATTTGTACAATAAAGCATTTATATACTTACTTAATCCTAGATTTAGATAATTTGAGACTTAAAAAACAAAAGGTGTATGTTGTCCCTTCATATTTATTAAATTGAAGCCCGCGTGTTGGTCTAAACCATCAAATCCATCAGAGCTATTTAAGTAGGTACCTAGGTGCTCAAAAACATCTTAACACGACCTATTGTCAATCGCGTAAGTACCTACATGTTCAGGTGTTTTTGAACACTTAGACAGCTGACGGCGACTGTAACTACTTAATATGCATAATACAAATATTAACAGTAAAATTGATATTATCGGGTTTGTTTAATAATATTTTGCAAATGTGTTTGCGCACGTTGTTTACTACTAATGTAATAATTAAAACCAGTAAGTCATTCTAATATTTCCATCGACGTCTCGCTGCGTTTCTAGAATGCTCGATTGCCTCGTCAGTTTGCGCATTGAGCTGCGTCTCCGACTGACAAGCTCTGGGACTTGGTCGTCCATTAAAGGGGCTTGCGTGAGTTCTAATTGGTCTAAATTTTCATAGGAATCAGCGTCCACGACAGCCCTGAAACGGAATTATTAATTTCATTGTTTTTAATTATAAGATTTATATAAGTAAATTGGGTAGGTAGTTTCTTCACATAAATGATTAAGATCGGCCAAGGGACCAACAACGTTATTTTGTTTTATTAAAGTACCTACCTAGTTATCGTGATTATAGTAACTTCACATGGGTATGTAATGTAGGTAGGTACTTAATTGTGTTTGCAAAATTGGAAAAACCACAAAATATCATCGTATTCGGTACTTTAACGCAATGATGAGCAAAAATAACTGGTGACTTTTCATACAAAGTTGTATGAAAGGTGACCCGTCATTTTTGTTCTTCAGTTTCTATGGATTAAAATAATGAAAACTAAACGAAGATCTACCTTTGTTCTCCGCAGACAAGGCAATCTTTATAGCTCCAGTCCTTGCCAAACGCTTCTCCTTCCTCCGCAGTTTGAGGTAGAGGAGCATTGAGTGTTTCTGGCAGTCGTAGCGCTGTTAGGCCGCCCACGACTGACAGCGCTCCCATAACGACTAGCGGCAGCACAAGGTTACTGGAACCCTGCAGTGAAGGAGGATACTTGAGCGTAACAAGGTTTATTAAGGATGAAAGATGAGAAAAAAGAATCAACTCAGTTCTATGGTATGAAAGACGCCATTTTTTTATATACAGATTTTTACTCATACTAATCTATACTAATAAGTAATGAACCAAAAGCAAGATTTTAAAACAGACTAAATCTATAGTTACTTTTATACCTACATACTGATAATATTATAAAGAGGTTAAGTTTGCGAGTTTGTAGGGGCTTTCTCCGGATCTACTGAAACGATTTTGGAAATTAATTCTTTTATCAATAGAAAGCCTTATTTGTGAGTGTCGTAGGGCTATATTTAAATCCACGCGGACGAAGTCGCGGGCACAGTTAGTATACATATAATTTAACATTAATAACGCATCGTTACCTAATATGAAGTTAAAGTGATAAGGTTTTAGTGGGGTTCTTCCAGGTATGACGATGGAGTTTTTAGAAAAATGTGTCATATATTACCAAGTAGTTTATAAAAGGTATAACAATCAGGCCTAGGCCGCCAATGTAGGCGGAGGTGCCGATGCCAACGCCGCGCAGCTCCGTAGGGTACAGCTCTCCAGCGTACGGATAAATTATCAGGAACGATGCAGATATAAAGCATTTCGATATCAAATACATGACCAGGGTTGCCGTTTGAGCACCTGAAAGAATAACGATGGTATACAAACTATTACAGCAATACAAATATGAAATCAGTCTGGTTATACTTAACTTATCCAACTATTTAAAAGCAGAACAGTTCTCTCACTTCAATTTTCTTTTAATAAGAAACTTTGTGCAAAAATTAATAACTGTAGGTACTTTTCTATCCAGAGTCCTAATTATCAGTTTCAAAAAGTCGTTCAAGTAGGTTTTTTATTTTTATAGCTTACCTATACATTTTTTTCATCAAGAAATTGTAGGTTACGTAAGTGGTGCAATGGGTAGATATACTTACCAACTTGTGTACATGTTTGTATAATTTTTAAACACAAAATATTTATACGCACCATTAGGTAATAAAACCGTGGCAATACAAAAGAATCCACTTATGACCATTGACAAGCAAAGAGGCCATCGGCGGCCCATGCGGTCCATGAGAACCCAACAAACCAAGTAGCTCGGTATTTCCACAGCAGAAGACAGAAAGAAGCTCATATACTGGTTACTTCCCATCGAGGGCCCGTAGTAACTCAAACCAACATATACCATCTCCGATGCGCACCAATTTAAAGTAATCAACAGCGTTTTAAGTCTCATGTTAGGCGTTCGGCATAACGCAAAAACACTTGCTACTTTAACATCTTTCTTTCCTGTTTCTTTTTGCTCTAGCACTTGTTTCTGCAGCTTTTCTGTATATTCTTTAGGCATTTGTTTTCCATTGACTCTCGCTATAGATTTTAGTATGTCATTCGCCTCTTCAAATCGCTCTCTCATCAACAACCATCTGGGTGACTCGGGCAATACAAACCAGTACAAGTAATAAAACAGGAATGGCACGGACGTCGCCAGCGCGAGTGATCGCCAATCCCGTAAAAAATATGTAACTCCAGAAAGTAGAATAAGGCCCAACGTGTAAAAGACACAGGTCATTACTGTTACAAATGATCTGTAATTAGGGCCCGCTAGTTCGAGTGCTGAAAGTAATGCAAATCATGATTTTACCTTGTTCGGTAGCGATCACAATGCACTTTATAACATGGCAAAGATGATCTGTACTTACAAATTATGAATGGTATCTGATACACTGCCGGTATGGTTAGACCTACGATCACTCGAGCCAACACCCAGATCCAGTACTGGTGTGCGTAAGCAGTACTGATGCTCCCGACCAGCAGTGTGGTCAAACAAGTGAAAAACGACTTCTTGCGTCCGATGCGGTCGTTCAGTAGCCCAAACCCATAAACACCGATGGGACCACCAATGTTTAGGGCCACCAAGCCTAGAGTTGGATAAACGTCGTATTCGCATACGAGATCGAACTGTAAATATTAAGTAAAGTATAAATAACAACTAAAATCAGTTTTTTACGTAAACTTAAAAAGTAAGAACTTTATACTTATTCGATTTGTTAGAAATATGTTGTGTCCTCACTCCTCAGTGCAGCTTTAAGATGAACTTGCAAAGAGTTTGAAAATGCATGTGTCTATATAATGGTCTTGTGTGGGTTTGGTGATAGTAGAGTCGGGGTGACATTTTCGATTTATACTTTTACTTCTCAATCTCAGTATTCATGAAGTCGGTAATGATATCCTTATACACTGGTATGTACGTATATACTATATAAACATTCCCTAAATACTCGTATCAGGCACATTCTCATATTCAAAACTAGCTTCAGCCCGCGACTTCGTCTGCGTAGCATATAAGCCTTACATATAAGCCTTGCTCTTGAATCACTATCTATAAAAAAAAACCGCACCAAAATCCGTTGCGTTGTTTTGAAGATTTAAGCATACACAGGGACAGACAAACAGACAGACAGATGGCGGTAAACGACTTTGTTTTACAGTATGTAAGTGATAGCATCTTAGCAAAACGACTAGGTGGGTAACTCTTTCTTTTTGTTTTACTTTCGAATATTCCGAACTACTTACATCAATGACAATAGAAGATACTACTTCAGATGTGTCGTATTCGTAGCCATCCAGACATGGCTCCACAGGCCAGCTGTTGTTTGCTTCTAAAGCTCTGCCTTGCTCCATTATCGCCGTCCAGTTTACAGAATATCGCGAACATTTTTCAAAAGTTACATTGTCTGCCTAAAATAATTATCGTGACAAAATATAAAAATATTTCACAAAAATGAAATATAGTAATTATATGGGTGCTTAGCAGATGGTAGGACATTGTGCAAGGTGCCGGCCGTCCGTCAGTTGCCACCATCTTACTAGTTTATCTATCTTGACGCCAAGCAAGTGCCTGTGCTGTTGTATTTCGACGTGGATAACGTAAGACAGTCGGTGAAATTACTGGCACATGGCACATAAAGTATTTTAGATTACACATCTCTAGTGCCTATTGCAAGTGTCCATTGAAGGTGGAAGTTTTTGGTAGGTCTCCTGCGAGGTAGACGGTGGATCTGGCTGCAGGTAGCACAAAACCGATCGTCGTGGCGATCTTTGTGGAAGGCATATGTCTAGCAGCAGTGGACGTCTCTCGGCTAAAATGATTAAGATGATGATGATTGGGAATGGTGAGGTAAATACCTACCACCAGGAGATTCACTTGCGTAATTGCCTTTTAATTTTAATAAAAAACACAAATGTTACCTTTCTCGGTATTGATAATATTCGTCGGTTATTGACCGACATATTTTGCAATTCTGGCACTTTACACCAGTAGTCCGGTACATCTGTCATGAAGAGCTGGTTGAAAGCGCAGAAGCCGCATGGCAAGCAGGCCGGCAAACAGACAAGCCACAGCAGTAACTTCTGGTAGAGACCAAATTCGCCGATTTTTGACAACAGGTCGTCCAAATCGATAGCGTCATCAGTATTTTCTGTGTTCTGAAGTATATAATGAGTAGAAAAATAATGTGGATATTATCACGACATTTTAAAAACGACACACAGTTTCGCATAATTTTCACAAATAACATTCTAGGTTTTAAGGGAAATATAAATATTACCGAGATATTGTCCTTGGAAGTCTTGATACGCACTGATTTAGATTTTTTCGTCATCACTTTGAGTTTCGCAACTAAGTATACACAAACAAAAAAGACCAGCGGACGTCCTTTCGCTCGTGGTTATTAAGCGACTTGTGTTGAAAGAAGCCGTATAGTATTAATCTAATTGATCGACGTATAGTTTGTTTTTCCCTTATAGGCATATTTAAATTCGACATAATAGAGTTTACGGTAATTAAATCAGGTCAGTGCTAGGATTACTGCTTCTTGATTACATTACCCTAAATCTAATAGTTAAAGAATTTAAAGTTACGAATAACAAAGCAGTAATAAGAGAACGAACCCTTAATCTTAGGTAAAAAGGTAACCTATACACTTTTTTATACGTATAAATATAACCCGTATTATATGTCCGGGAAATAATGTCCCAACCCAAGCCCCAAAAAAAGGTGAGAGACCAAAATATCGAACGCAGTACTTATCAACCACTATTTAAGCTGAGGGTCATAAATTTAATCACAGGCTTCTTAGTTTTACGTAGGCCGGTATTTTATATCACATTTGTAAAAGCAGCATTCGAAAATTAAAAGTGGTGAAATTTTCGAACACGAAAATACGAGTAGGGTAGTAGAATTACAAATCTACTTAAATTTGACAACAACAACAGTTTTCTAGATCGTATTTTTCGTGGATATGATTTAAAAAGTCCCTAAGAAATTTTATCCGTTGGCCAAGGGATTCAATAATTTTACCAAACAAATTTGATAAAAATGCATTAATCCAAAACTCAAAATTTGGCAAAGTTTTATTATCTGCTAAGTACTTATCGTGCACTTCAAAAAAAACAATAAGTAACCAAGTCGCGTGTAAGGCAGGCAGGTAAGCCCATGTAAGTTTAATGTTAAGCAAGGTCAATTTAATAACTTTTTTCTAAAAAATAAAATTATACGAACTGTAAAAAAGGTTTGCCGAATGATAAGTTAGTGAAATGATGCAAATTGTGGAATGTTTTCGCGGAATGATGAAACCTTGATGGAATCGTGGCAAGGTGGGTGTTAGCACGCGCTAAGCGTTTTTAAGTCCGGCTTTAATTTAACGCTGTCTCCATCAGCTAGCAAGGGATTTATTCAAGCCAGAAGCCAAGTCCATCTTAACACGACAGTAGAACTATGTTAGGTTAGCTGTTCAACAAAGGACTAAAACGAGCCATAATGACACGAGTTGTTTAGCCAACCGAGCTCATCGAGCGAGGGTAGCTATAGTTAGTGTGTCATTATGGTTGTTTAGTCGCGTGTTAACCACTCTACTTGAACTAACACACTTTGAATGCGAGGAAAAAATTACAACAAAGTTTCTTACAATTAACTATGTAATTAGAATCGTTCGTACAATTATGTAAGTAATTCGTTAATCTTCTTCACTGGATGATGACGATGAAATTTTTGATCCATAATTTATAAAGTTGCTCAATTATTTGATGAAATATTACGTTTTTTAGCACGTACGCTCAATACGAATAATGAACATAATATTTTGTATGATAAAACCTTCGATGGATGAGTAGTCTAGCATTCAATTCCAGAGTCACAAACCTCAAGAAAGCCGGCTTCGACCAACACTTGTTATTTACACTTATTAATTGATACCAAACACTATATACATCAATTTATTTCACAATACACAAATAAGTTCTGAATAAAAAAACCTAAATAGCCGTGCACCAACAATTTTGAAGAACAACTGACATCCCTTTATTTTTACTTTTGTTGCCGCGGCGCGTGGCAATGGACTAGCGCCAGTCAGCCGCCAAGAGCCAAAAAGATTGAAACTAAAAAAATGATTACTATCCAAAATACCCACGAATGGTATTCGTAGCAAAATACTTTTCACCTCACTTGCTCGAAAAGGCTGTCTTTCTCCTTCAAAATCTGCGTGGAAAATTGCTTTTTCCACGCTTGCGTGGAAAAGGTTTTTGAAATTCGAACGTGACGATGACCACCATTGCCCACCTACTCATATACTCAGAAATTAGAACTTTGAACTTCGTATGTTGTCGTCTCGCTTATACGAATAGTACTAATTTATTAAGTATTAATACTACTTATTTGCGCATAATGACTGCTTGCCTTTTTGTTGTCAACTATTCCTTTCTGTAGGTTAGCTGGAAGAGATCCCTTCTTAGGGATAAGTTCGCCTTTGTACTTTTTTGTCTGAATTTCTGTATTTTTTTAAAAATTTTATGTGCAATAAAGAGTTTACATACAGTACTTAATTAGGTGAATGAGAAGGACGGAATAATGCGAACTTCAAATGTCGAACTTGTTATCAGACCCCTAACTTTGTCATCCGATAAAAAAAACATAATGTCACGTTCAGAAACGCGATCCGGTATCCATTATTAATTTATTTTAAAATCCGTTACTTCGTAAGTTATTTTCAAGATTTGCTAACTTTCGTTGCTAAAAGAAAAAACGATATTGGTTTTTATTAATTAATTTAATTTGTGGTTAACCACAAAAATAGCAACCAAGCTGGAAAAAACAGATATTATGATGCAAATTCAGAACGCGCCCCATTTTTTTAATTCAGTCTAGTTAGTGCGATGTTTTAACTTTCTTTTTAAAAATATGTCTATGATTAGAAAAAAATAATAAAAGTTTTTAGAGATTTCTCGTCGGGAAACCAAAAAGTTGACCAAAATTGTTGTTTGGTTTATGATAAAACAGTATAATACACAAGAAATTAATATGATAGAACAATCAGAAAAAATAGTTTTACTTATTAGATTATTAGACTAGGCTGTATGGGCTTAGATCCTTTTACCTTTCTTATTTAGAAGAAAAAGAATAAAAAAGCTGATTTACTATTACACTTTCATCCACCATTTTTCTCGCTGTAGTGAGGTGAAAAATTGTGTGTTTCGCTCGGCAGCAAAGTTGTTTAGTATCTCGTGCCTTGAAACCCTCGCGACGCTCAGGATTCTTCTTTTGAACCACTCGCTTCGCTCGTGGTTCAATCATAGAATCCTTCGCTTGCTCGGGTTTCAATTCAGGCACTCGCGCCAAACAAACACTTTGCAGCCTTGCATAACAAATAACTATTATCAGCACTACATAGTATAAAACAAAGTCGCTTTCTCTGTCCCTATGTCCCTATGTCCCTTTGTATGCTTATATCTTCAAAACTACACAACGGATTTTGATGCGGTTTTTTTTAATAGAGAGAAGTTTTTATGTATAATTCTACGCAGTCGCGGGCAGAAGCTAGTCCTTAATATAAGTAAATAGATGCAATCATGAATCGTGTTTCACGAAATTAAATCTTTATTTTTTAATATTTTTGCACAGTTGTCATTTTGAAGTTATTTTCACGTCCTAAAATTTGTCTAAATTTACATAATCACAAACATCGTGACTGGCTGTTTTGGGGTTTCCAAAGTAAAAAAAAAACTTTAATCCCTAGAGATTAATTAATTAATTAACTAAAGCTCCTTAGTTTTAGTCATAATACATATATGCAGAGACTAAAGTAACGATTTAAGAGCATGAGAAGTGTAAAGAGCATTTGACTTGTACTAATAATGTACTAATAGACTACAAGCCCATGGACAAAAATACATGTGAAATGAACCAGTGTGAAACACGCTTAGAAGGCTCTTACTATATCATAAAATAACTCTGAGCGCTATGCCGTCTTTTCTGAGCGGCACCACCACTTTAAAGCGGCACTAGGTCTTTCGAAATTTATTTTTAATCATCTATAAGCTATAAAAACGCCGTAAATTAATAATTAGTCGAAATTCCTCACTTGTACATGAGAAATTCCATAAATGTACCGCTCAGAAAAGACGGCATAGCGCTCAGAGTTATTTTATGATACAGTAACAGCCTTCTAAGCGTGTTTCACGCTGGTTCGTTTCACATGTTTTTTTTGTCCATGGGCTTGTAGTCTATAAGCTTTATTGTGAGTTCAACCTTGGTTGAAAAAAATCGGATTGAGTTTTCAAACATGACTGTGTCAAAATACAACGTACTTAATTTAAATCAACATCACTAAGGAGTATTAATATTAACTTCGAAGCAAATCACCCTCAAAAGAACTTTCTTCTCCTTTTCAACCCCGTTAGTGGATGAATTTTAAGAAAATACTAAACATGTCTTCCGTCAATTCTGTTAAAAATGTTTATGCAACATTTGAAGTAGATCGGATCAATCGGATAGTTGGCCCATACAAACTTAGCTCCCATTTTTCACCCCCTTAGAGGTAGAATTTTGGAAAATCCTTTCTTATCGGTTGCCTACGACATACAAAGAACACACCCTCCAAGTTTCAGGTCTCTGGATGAGGACCAAAAAGTAAGCCACCAAAAGAAAAATTGTAAACCACACTGAAAATTAGAATACATAGAAAAATCCTAAAAGTGAAGCTTTGGCCGGGAATCGAACCCGGATCCTCGTCATTCCGTGACGCGTGCTGTAGCACCCATAGCAGGTGATATCATTCAAACAGATGACGCTTAACTTGCTAACGACGACGAAAATTTCAGAAATAAATGTTGAATGCAGTTTTGTTAAAATATTTTATTTGTGAAACGTAGATAAAATTGATACAAGTATTTTAAATTCTTAGAGATAAAACTTATATTTTTACACAATAATGAAAACGTGAAAATTGTCTTACGAACTTTACGATTCTTGAAACGAATTACAACGAATTTACGTCTCCATACCGTTCGTTGTACTGTCTTACGCAACGCGGAGTGACGCAACGTAACCACCAACACAGTCTCAACGCGCACGCACACAAGCGCACGCGCACACATACTCGTCCCCGATATAGTAAGAAGGGACCAATATTTATACATTGTATACGTAATACGTACCTATCTATCCAAAACTTTGGTTACGAGAATTGACGTCATATACATAGAAAGTAATAAAGCTTACTTTGTATATAAAATTTATCTAAGTAGATAACATAAACGTTAAAATCTCTATAAAGGAAGGATTTAAAACAAAAAGAAAAGCTCATAACATTATTTTCAGAGTATTTATAACAAGCAAAATAACATATTTATCCATTAAATCTAAAAGTTCATAACTTATTAACATTTTCATGTAGTAAGTACTTTAATTTGTGCTTTTAGAATCACTCAGGTTACATTAATTGTACGTGAACTAACAACCCTTTGGACTGATCACTCAATAGACAGAGAACATTTCAGTTAACCTTTCGAGGCGTTATAAAATTGATTTTAGCATCATTTATCAATATAGGGCACATAGTTTTATGAAAGCACCACAATTTGCAAATTTCCCTAGTTAATTTGTAGTCGAGTTTAAAATTTGAGATTACAATTTTAACCAAGTTGTGGGGTATTTAAGTACCTTATCTCCGTTGAGAGGTTTCAAATAAAAACTTAAAATTTAGTCTTATAAAATTTTCTATCAGGGTAGTTTAAAGACTTTCTATTTTTTATTTTAGTTAAAATTGTATTTCGTTAGTGAATACTTTTTCAAACTGCAAAATAAGTCTTCGATGTAAGTACGGTATATTTAAGTCTGGTTTCAAAATTGACCGTCTTTCGCTAAGCTTAAAGTTACTATAGAAGACTACTAAAACCTACAATATGCAGGTTAAAAGATTCCGGAGGTAATCTCGTGCTCCTTAAAGTATATAAATAATGACTGTCCATATTGTGGGACCAGTGGCGGCGGACAGGCTTGGTCGCTCGCGCCTCGTGGCCGGAGGCTGAGCGGCGGCAGGCCACGCGTCATCATACGTAAAGTACTCGTATGTACTTAGCATACATACACAACGTCAAATAATACACTAGCAAACCGAAGTCCTTATCGACTACAAGTAAATACGTATTTGTTTCGGATGTCTCAAAATCTCGTATCAAATGAAGGCTCGGGTAGGTAATAAAATGTATACACTTTTGAACATTCAATGTTTGGCTATTTTTTGGTAACTTTCAAAGTTAGTTACAAGTATGTACAAGTTTGAAGGAGGGAGGGCGCAGGGGCGCCGCCGCCGCCGCTACGTCAGCAGCTTGAAGAACATGATGCCGAGTGAGATGTTGATGAACAGCACCAGTAGCACCAGCTGCTGCCGAGAGAACCAGTCCTGCAACCACACACTCCGACTTTACTAACACCGCTTACTGCTGCCCTGAACCTGAACGTTTGAACGGTTTACCTATAGATAAACAGCAATACAATGTGAAGTGGCAGACGTAATCAGAAATGACTTAGCTATAGCCTAATTATTCAGTGTAGATATCTCTAAAAAATCCTACAAATGAATTAATCACACTGTAAGTGAATTGATGTTTTAGGAAAATTTTCATCGTTCACCGTCTTTACTGACTCACTGGCCCTAACAAGAATAATTTAACTGACATCATCATCATCCCCAACATAGCGTGTGTAAATAAGTCGTACTGCTGAGCACGGGCCTTGCCAGCTTCTCACGTAGGTCCAGTGCGGATTGGGAACTTGACACACACACCTGATGTGTGCAGATTTCCTCACAATGCTTCAGCTCATGAAAAGCTCATGGTAAATTTCGAATGAAATTTTGCACATACATTCCGAAAAACTCTGAGGTGAGCCTGGGTTTGAAACTACGATCCTAAGCTTAAGAGGCCCTACGGTATACCACCAGGATACCATGGCTGTTTCCAGTTTTTCGGCTGGGGAATTATTTGGAGTTAACTCTATTCTCCAATATGTATCACATTTTAAAATGAACTGGCTTGAACTTTGAACAATGTAAGTTTTTAAAACGACCTGGCGCCATATTACATAATGAACACAGTCTACAGCAACTGACCTTGACTTGCGGACTGACCAGGTACAGCAGAGGGTTGGCCCGCAGCTTCTCCGACTCCTCGTGGATGCGGCGCACCTCCTCGCGCCGCGCCGACCCCAGCATGGACACTTCCTCGCGCGACATTGCGTCCGGCGCGCGCGGCATACCCGCCACGTCCGGCAGCGACTTCTTGCGCTGGAGGGTCTGGGGCGTGCTTAACATCTGGAACGTTAAACGGAGCGTTATTCATTTGTTATTATTTCTCGGCCTACATAGTTGCGTTCCGGGTATTTATAATTTGTACGCGCGTTGCGCTTAACGTTACGCGGTATTCTGTATCTAAGAATCTATGAGTACTAAAACGAATACACAGTTTCTATACACTGCGATCGGCGATATTTTAATGGTAATAAATGATTTTGTGCATATATTTTCGATTTAGTGGAATGGCACGTGAGGTACGGTCATATTTTTTTCCACAAAAATATTACCTCGACGGGAGGTACATTAATCCAGCTCTCCGACGCGCGTCGCGCCAGGATCGCCGGCGAGCACATGAGGTCCTCATCCTCCTCCTCGTCCCCTTGGTACCACATCGCGAAAACTTCAAATTTGTTCACATTTATTCACAAACCGATACGACTCAACTGTATGAGTCAGAGTCACATTTCACAAAATCGAACGAGCACGATTCTGGTTCAAGGAACGTCTCATTACATCTTATCTAAATGTCACAGCAACAGCGGGGTTTAATCGATATTTTTAACGGGTATTAAAGTACATTTTATTTGTGTATAATTAGCAAAGAGGTGATGCGCGGAAAGCGGCAGTGAGCGACTGTCTCTCGATATAGAAATAGAACGGGCTCGGCGAGTTGCGGGTCGCGGAGCCGGCGGGCGCGCCGCCTCCGCATATCGTTCTCGCTGCGCGCGCGCCGCTCCCGTCCCGCTACGCGCCCGATTATCATCCTAACAAACATCCTAAAAAAACCCCAATACAGGCTCAAATAAATTAGTAACAGCTCAGAACTTTGGCTGGTCTATTTAGTAACACTTATATTTATATCGCAGTTTTTAGTCCAAATAAACTAAATGTTCATATAGAATTGATCTCATTGCCAACGTATGAGTACGACTGTTTATTGCCTGTTTTCGTACGGAATGTGTTAAGTGCAAACTACGGTACGGTAATAAAACGTCTCGTTAGCCATGCATTAGTCAATACTCGAAGCATTCGTTTTGAAAATAGACAACTCTTCATAATGCAATAAGGCTTTCTGTTAAATAATTACCTAACAGCATGAGAATTCAGACCATATTCTTAAAGATTAAATATTTAGTATGTTGTATTTTTACAAAGGTTAACATATTCACCAGGTATGTATTCACTATAAATGTGTATTTGCTGGCCTGGGACCAAAGGAAATACATAGAATGTACCAGTTGCTTCTCGTCCCGCGCAGAGGGTATAAACCCATCGAGGGAATGTGCGAAATTCTTAGGAATCACGTTATAGGCGATGCGGCTAGCAACCCATTAATATTTTGATTCCCCTTTTCACCTATACGCCTCCAATCATGCTAAACGTGGCCTTTCGGTCTTGTTACCTCAGGCTCGTCTACCCCGTATGGGATATAGACTTGATTTGTGTATGTACGTATGTATTTTTTTGGTTTGCACGCAGAGTATTTGGCAGTCCTAATTTTTTATTAAAAATACCAACGCCCGCGACTTCGTCTGAGTAGAATTTGGTTACGATATCCCGTTGGAATCATGCATGTATACACATTTGTAAACATCTCTGTAACAACATTTAGCTGCAAAAAATAGTTTGAGTTGAGTTTGAGAATCATTACACAGAGTTTAAAAATGAATCTGGAATACTTCTGTTGGATTAGTCTGACAGAACACGCCTGTTAAAGTATTTAATTTTTTGGCAAATGGTAGATGTTTCTACAATTTGTATTGCTCGATGTTTAAAGTATACGGAGTCAAAGGGATGGTTACATTTTGAATATTTACACGAGTGTTCAATTAAATTAACCCGACAACAATTCTAATACAAATTGTATATTTTCCGGAATAAAAAGTGTTAAGCCCATTTGCAAAAAAATAATCGGGTACCCAAAACTTTTCATGGCACCAAGAATTGCAACAGTTATTTCAGCCAGGGAGGCCGCACTCTTACACGAGGCCAAGATATATTTATTGTTTGTAATTTTTACTAAATAAAGGAGAAAGTCATGAAGATACCTTATTGTTTGTCAAGATGACTAATTTCTTAAAAAAAAAATTAAAAAAAATGCTTATTTTTTTGCAAAGGGGTTTAAATGTAAAATATTAAAAATATTGTCATTGGCAGACATACTCGTAATATTATTAATAAAGTAATTGTATATTTAAATATAACTTAATATCTTACTTCTAAAGATTAATTATGAATCAATCTAAATAATGTACGATGTCGTTACGCAAACGCAGCAATAGAATGTAAGCTTTAGTCTGATTCCAGAGCTTATGCTTATGACTAAAGGCAAACAAATGCATTTACAGTGTTTGTTATGAATTCGGCTAATTTAAGAATGTTGAGGTTGTAAACCTCTATAATAGTTTTATACTGGCCACATACATTTTGTATTACTCTTAAGTCTTGTCAATGTCTGCTTATTGGTTCTATTGCTCTCGAAGGTGTGTGTAATAAAATGTGATCCACGAAACTATCTCTCGTTTCCCTCATTATACTAAACATGGTAGCAGATCGTTATATTTAAACAGGAAGTGGAAAACAAGTAAGTCGTAAATATGAGTAATAATATCGTAATACCAATATTTGACGGAACGGATTATGACAAATGGAAAATTCGACTATTGAAATTTCTTCAATTTAAAAAATGCATAGAAGTTGCTATTAGATTAAAAACTGAGAAAGATGATGCTATTCAATGGGATGAGATGGATATTCAAGCTACGAATTATATATACAGCGCGATTACAAATCAACAATTGGAATATATTAGCGAGATAGAGTCAGCATACAAAATAATTTTGAAATTCGACGAAATGTATTTAAAGCAATCTACAGCGTTACAAATTGTATGCAGAAATAATTTGGAAAATATAAAGCTAGCAAAATATTCGGATATTAATAATTTCTTCAATGATTTTGAAAGATGTGTCAACGATTTAAAAAAGGCCGGCGCCATGATATCGGAAAGTGAAAAATTAAATTATATGTTAAAAGCGATGCCTGCAAACTACAGCTACATCGGAGACTTAATTGATGTTTTGCCAGAGAAAGAGAGAACCGTAGAATATTTAAAGAGCAAAATAAGATTGAAGATTCAAAGCGTAGACGAAGATATGCCAGCTACTTCGAACGCATTTCATGTGGAATCGGCGAACAAACAAACGTGTTTTACATGCGGAAAAATTGGGCACGTACAAAAAGACTGTTGGCATGGACACCGCGGTCGCGGAGGCGGACATTACGCTCGAAGTCGTGGTCGTGGACGTGGACATTATAATTTTGGACCAATCAGAGGAAGAGGAAATTATTTTCACACAGATTTTAATAAAAAGAGTTTTCACACATGCATTGTGAACAATTCGATGATTGATGAAGATGCTCCTATTAAGAAAGGACAAATAAATTGGCTCCTAGATAGTGGATGTACAGACCACATAATAAACACCGATGAATATTTTGATAAATTTACAACATTGAAAGAACCTGTAAAAGTGAGAGTTGGTGATGGAAGAATTTTGAAAGCGACAAAGGTTGGAAGCATTACAACCTATTTCCCTGTCTATAAGAACAGAAATAAAGTAATAATTGACAACGTATTTTATGTGAAAGAGATGAAAGCTAACTTATTGAGCTACTCAAAGATAACAGAAAATCATACAATAGTTTCGAGAGGATATTTGACGAAGATATATAACATGAATAGAGAATTGATCGCAATTGCCAAGAAAGATGAGAGACTATACAAAGTAACCAGTTTTGTCTGTAAAGAAATAGGCGTAAATGCAGTAAGTTGCAATATGTCATTAAAAGAAAAGCTTCATCGAACATTTGGACATATAAACTTCAATTATATTGACATGATGTGTAAAAACCAAATATTGGAAGGATTGCCTAAAGACATAGAAACTGATTATATGAAGTGTGCTATTTGCGTCGAGAATAAAATGCACAATTTGCCATTTTGCAACAACCGGACTAAGGCAAGAGATATACTAGAGATTGTACACACGGATGTTAATGGGCCACATAGAACTGCAGGATACCAAGGAGAAAAATATTTTTTGACATTCATAGACGATTATAGCAAGATAGCAAGAGTATATTGTATTCGATCCAAGGAAGAAGTGTATGGTTGCTTCGTAGAATACGTCAACCAAATGCAAAATATTACAGGAAAAATTATTAAAGAACTAAGATGCGATAACGGTAAAGAATACATCAATAACAGAATATTTAATTTCGCGAGAGAAAAGGGTATAATGATCAGGCCTTGCCCAGTATATGTTCATGAATTAAATGGTACAGCAGAAAGGTATAATAGATCCATAATGGATATGGCACGATGCCTCTTAGCTGAAGCAAAGATTGACAGACGTTATTGGCCAGAAGCCGTTAAGACAGCCGCTTATTTAAAAAACCGTATAATGACTAATACCCCAGAAAGAAAGTCACCGTATGAAATATGTTTTGATGAGAAACCAACTGCAAAATATTTGAGAATGTATGGTAGTAAAGTTTATGTAAGAGTACCCGAAGAAAAACGAAGGTCAAAATGGGACAAGAAAGCAGAAATGGGAATTTTACTTGGATACACAGATGTTGGATACAAAGTATTGATGAATAATAGAGTAATCGTTGCAAGACACGTGGATGTAATTGAGGAAGATGTTAAGCTTATTGCCTTTGATGAAAATGAAGAAGAAAATAAAATAGATGAAGACAAATGGGAAGATTCCTTAGATGAAATTGAAACAGAAGATACAAATGATAATGAAGAGATAATGAACAATGATAACAGAAGGTCTAAGAGACAAATAAAAGCACCGCAGAGATTTGATGATGAATTCGGCTACTACTGTATAACAGTTAATTATTGTGATGCGATGATTCCAGATACTTTTCAGGAGGCGACAACGTGTGATGAGGCTGAACAATGGAAGGAGGCTACGGACCGTGAGATGAACAGCCTAGTGAAGAACGATTCTTGGAATGTTTTAAATATTGTTGATAGTGTTGCCATATAAAACTAAGGAGGCGTGTTGAGGTTGTAAACCTCTATAATAGTTTTATACTGGCCACATACATTTTGTATTACTCTTAAGTCTTGTCAATGTCTGCTTATTGGTTCTATTGCTCTCGAAGGTGTGTGTAATAAAATGTGATCCACGAAACTATCTCTCGTTTCCCTCATTATACTAAACAAAGAAAATGATGTTTTACGATGTGTTTGTAGATAAACAAACCGGTGAAATTATGATTATAGACGGTTGTTTTTGGGGAATATGTGGAATTTAACGGTTTTACTCTCATACGTTAACACGATGGTGTGGTGTACATACAGGGTATCTTAAGGCCCCAGTACACAATGGCGTATGCTCGCCCATTTTAGGCGATCGCTATTGTGCACAGGGGGTAATAGTATATAGTGGCAGACAAAACTATACGCAATGGGCCCAGGGCCTTTAAGATTGTTCCGGAATATTTCAGCAGGTTAGTTTGGCTAAATAACCCTGAAAATGTGTTTCAGGATATTTGAATCATAGGTGACAAAATCTTTCAATGCATTGATCGATGTTCAAAATGAACCGCGTCGAGGGCGGGACTAAATTCTTAATGAAAAATTTAAATGAAATTAAACCTTTTATTTTATTGAATCAGGCGTTACTTTGCGGAGGTTCATTTTACTGAACAAAAAGTATTTACCTTGCTACTCCGCAACTCACGTGCAATTTAACCAAGCCTGTGTGAAATATATATGTTTTTCATGAAATCCCTCCCTCCACTACTGCCACATAAAACACAATGAATCTCACAAACTTAATTATCCCCTACATCATACAAACACTGACGCGTTTTGATCCCTCTACGGGATCATTATCAAAGTTTAATGAACCGCGTCGAGGGCGGGACTTGATCAAAAATTTAAATGCTGAAATATTCCACAAAGTTTCTCACAAACAATAAGAAGAAAAAAATATCAGACAAGTGCGAATTGAACCTGTGTGGATAGGATACATTCAAGTTGATGGAGCCACTTTTTCCTAAATTTGATTTGACTTAAGTTCCATAAATCGTTTTTAAATATTTTATTTACTTATTTTTTTGAGTTAATGAAACACAAAATGTGATGAATATTTTTTATAAATTTCGACCTTTTTGGCTTTTGGTGGCTGATTGGCGCTAGTTCATAGCCACACGCCGTAGCACCGAAGAAAAAGAAGAAAAGAAGGCGGCTGTCAATTTTATTGTTACTAAGTTCTGTGCTCGGCTTGCTCTTTTAGTTTGATTTATGTTTAAACTATTGTTAAATTAATCGATGTGTATAGTGTTTCATGTAAACTAATTAGTGTACTTAATATTATGGACGTTCTTTGCTAGTGGCCGATCTGGTCTGGACATTTAGTGAGCAGTGGCAGTGGCTATACAGACTCTTCTTCTTCTTCTTATTTGTGGCGTATCAAGACGCAGCGCAACGTTGCATCACAGTTGGCTTCGTTAAGGTTTGTGGTTCTTAAATTGTATGTTACACTAAATAATGCACAGGAAACAAATACACCACGGCTATAAAGGATTCGATAGCTTTTAGGCTTTTAGGAGCAGAAAAGTAAACCAAAGCAGCTGATGTGACACATATATTAAGAAGACAGAACGTGACTTTAGAAAAAAAGGTATTAAAAAAACAACTTCAAATAAAGGAATAAAAGACAATAATAGAAATATAAAAGACCTATTTACATCGCCAACAACGGCCTTAGTATTAGCCTGCTCTATTCTATGTACCTATCAGAGGATTTATTTAACAACGCAAGACAACTAAATTTAAACTTAAACGGTCTAGATACGGTGGTATTTGGAACATAATACGCACAAGTATTGAAATGTAACCAATAGTTTCGGAGCAAATTGACTCTGATAGACGAACGGACTTGCATACACACAGGCGGGTAATCCTATTATAAGGATTTAGTTTTTCGTTTTGAGGTATGAAACCGAAACCCTTGTGTGCTAAACCATGCACAGAGAAGGATTTTTTTGAAATGAAGTTAAAAGCGTTACTACAAAGATAAATTAGTCGCTAGCAAAAATTTACGTGTCATATAAATAGGTATAAAGTACCTGGTTGACCGAGCGGGTATTTCTTTTTAGTACGATTTCTAAAAATGAAACCTAGCTAGATCGATGTATTGCCCCCGAAACCCCCTGCATGCCAAATTTCAAGAAAATCGTTGGAGCCGTTTCCGAGATCCAGATTATAATATATATAAATGTATGTATGTTATATATATATATATCAAGAATTGCTCGTTTAAAGGTATAAGATAGATTAGATACTGACGGTTACATCGTTTTATGCATTACTACAATTATCCTGCTCATACTTCACTCTCAAAATAAATAAACACTTTTAGGACTGACTTTTCAATCCTCAGATGAGCACGACGATTGATGATTAAAAAATCGACCCTTAGACATATTTTATGTATTTATGGAAACGTATATCGAAAAAGAATAAAATTATTGGTACACACTTTAGTTTTAGAATCACTTCGTAGCCAGAGTTCGTAGCGATGCTACGAAGGCTCTACGGTTTAGCTACGAGTGTCGTAGACCCGTTAAATTTTTTATGGAACGGGCAATATTTTCAAATTTAAATCAGAGGGATCAACTCTGATGGTGATGATATTGTTGATATTGTTATGTGATTAACCATGAATAAGAGACTCACAACAAGACTTTATTCATACGACAGTTTATGATGAACTTCATTGTAAATTGGATCCTTAAAGCTCTAAAGAGTTTATCTAGTTTAGTATCTAGATTCTAAATGTGAACATTATTATTATTATAAAAACGTTTTGAAAATACATACATACGTATTATTATTAATAATATTTTTTAGGAATCCGTACCTCTAAAGGAAAAAAGGAACCATTATAAAATCACTTCCTTGTCCACCTGACTGTCTGTCCGTCACGACCCTTTTTCTCAGGAAAGCGTAGATATATGAAATTGAAATAGATACCAAATAATGAGGTCTGCGCTCCCTTGGAGCTGTGAAAAAACGAACCCTCTGAGTCAACTTAAATCAAAAGATACAGTCATTAGCAAAGGTGTTTCCACACAATTTTCCGAGCTTGCATAACCTATGGGGTACTTCCAATTTATAGAAAAATTAATGAAATAAATCTAAAAATCTAATTTTTAAATATCTGACTGTCTATGTAAAGAACCAGTATAAAATGACCTTACACTGGATACATTTTGCTTAGGAGCAGGGCTCTGCTAATACTGGATTTTATATTAACTTGGCAAATTTGTACGGCACCTTCGGTGCGTGAGTCCGTCTCGCATTTAGCCGATTTTTCAAGTTAGTGAATACGCATGTAATGAAGTTTTCACAATTTACTAGACTTTGAAATGATGCATTTCTCAATATTTGGTTGGCGAAACCAAGATCTCGTCTTAAATATACGTATATTACGTACGCATATACGTTTATATTTGTGAACTTTTTTAATTTACTGTACCTATATCGTTGTACTGTGGTTTTACTCTTTCTCAATATCAAGTTATTCACGATACTCTTTATTAACATAGGTACCTATTTGTAAAGCTTGCGAGCTTTATAGCCATAGCACCACTACCACTGGGGGACCCGGTCATTTGAATAGCATTCATGGGACTAATTATTATATATTATAAAGAAAGTTACCTACAGTATTTTAAAAACACGTAATTTTTGATGACTTTTTTTGCTATGTAAACTTAGCTGTCCTATTTGAACAAAAAAAAATTACGTAACGGTACGCGAACAAAGAGTGTCAGTTACTAGAATTATCTTACCTTTCGTCCGCCGCCTCCACCGCCACCTCCGCCCCCGCCACCGCCTCCTCCCCGCGGCGCTGGCGGGGGCGCCGCGGGCACCTGCGGCATGCACAGGCTCTCAGTCCGCTTGGGCTGATACGGCGAAGGCGATATATCTTGTCCCAATGTTCGCTTTCTCATAAGAGATTCCTCAAATGGCGTTTCTCGAGAGGCAGCATGTGATATCGAGCCCCGGCCAGTAGCCAAGTGTCCGTTGCCAGCCGCCGGCGTCGCCGCTCTCGACGCGGGCCGAGACGCCGGCGCCGGTGGCTGCGGCGCCACCGAACCGCCTCGCGAGTCCCTAGGTGGCGCAGTAGCTTCCACTGACGGCTGACGTGATCTCCGTCCATACCGGTCCACACTAGAATCTCTGCTCGGTGGCCTTTTATAATGGTCAAAGTAATCGATCGATGTACGGCCCGGAGCCTGGCGAGCCTCGCGTGGCCCGTTAACCATATCCTGTTCTGCCGGGGGCCCTTGTCGGTACATTTGCTGGTCGGCAGTTCCCTGGCGATATATAGACTGGTCAGTTTGTTGTCTATGCCCATGCTGATCAAGCTGCTGTCGATATCCCTGAGGGTCCATATTTTGATGATATTGTTGTTGATCCGTAGCAGGCCGATCTAGTGAGAGTTCTGAATGTACGGTTCCTGTTCTTAGCTCGTTGCGTCCGTAGCTCGAAGCGCCGCCGTCCACGTACATAGAATCCTGTGGTTCATTTGTTGGCTGACCTAATACACTCGATCTTCTAATACCTCCTTGACCTTGTGAGGAGTTCCATTCCTGTGGGCCAGGTCTTTGATTTAGATTCAGAGTTGGTCTCGTCGCTGAAGAAATTCTACGTCCTTGATTTGTAAACTGTTGACTACTTTGATCCATGCCTGATTGGTGTTGGATCGCATCCTGCCTATTTAATCTGTATGCGGAGGGTGGTCCCGCGGGTGCACTCGATGCATTATTTCCATAAGCACCTATTTGGTCACCTTGTGAATATGGTTTCTGGAAGTCCGGCCCTTGCGATGGCGAATTAGACCAATGATCTTGATTGGAATTGTAATATGGGCTACTTGTCCGGTCGTCGGTGTTGTAATTTGAATTATTCGTGAGCCGCGGATCTAAAGATTTGTTAGGGAACTGGGCGGAGGGTCGTCTCGGGGGAACTCCGTAAGGAGCTTTATTGGCTTGAGGAATCTGTGAATGCATCGAAGGGGTATGATTTGGAATGCTCTTTCCATCCAAGATCTTTTCAGATTCTTGTGATACAGGTGTAGCAACCTGCGGATTATATGGTTTTTGTCTATATTTGTCTCTTAATCCTATTCTGTCAAAGCCAGGATGCTTAAAATCTGGGGCGAACTGCTTTGCAGTCATTTGTGCTATATCACAGTCTTCTTTTGCTTGGTCTGCCGACTCATCGGCTTGCTCAGCTTTCCCTCGAGCTGTGGCGGTCCTGTAAGAGAATATCAAGATATAGATCCCACTGTAAACTAAAATGAAAAAAAAAGGCTCAGTTACCCTGTAGCACAAATCAGCAATATCTGAAAGGTGTCAAGTTTATCACTCCTACCGTTTGTCGGCGTGATTAAATACATACTACTCATGTCAAATTAAAGCATTTTAGTACTAATAGTCAATATTATAGAATAGCGATTTTTGTAAAATTCGCTATACCTAATAGGAAAGACCGACTTATGAAAGTTCAAATTTTTTGTACTTCATTGATCATTGTTGGCCACTTCAGAATGAGTATAATAAGGTTCCATGTAAAAGGTTTTGAAGCACGATTTAAGGTCTTGCTTGTGTGCATGTTTTTATAGGTTTCTGTACCCAAAGGGTTAAAAAAACGGGACCTTATTACTAAGACTTCGCCGTCCGTCTGTCTGTTTGCCACCAGACTACATCTCATGAACCGTGGTAGCTAGACAGTTGAAATTTTCACGGATGATGTATTTTTGTTGCCGTTATAACAACAAATACTAAAAACAGAATATTTTTATGTGTCTGTAAAGACACACATAGGTCAGAAACCAATTTAAAATGACTTCACACTGCATACGTTTTGCTTTGCTAACACTGAATTTTATAATAACTTGCAGAATTTGTACGGAACCCTCTGTGCGCGAGTCCGACTCGCACTTTGGCCGTTTTTATTTATTTTATTTTACCGTACCTACACACTGCCGTGTGGTTCAATATCAGAGTTGTTATCCATAAAATAGTATTTATATATGCACTTCCTGTAAAAAGTAAGTATTGACTTGATTTTCTACTTAAGACATGGTGAACAAACCTGGATGTCGCAATGTCGGCCTTTTGCAGCGCTATCTTGGAAGCCCGCTGAGCCGCTGTGACCGCGGAGTCGACGCGCTCTCGGAACTTGGCGGAGCGCATGAGGAACATGTGACGGCGCTTCTGGCTGGTGATGAGCACGTTATTCTTGTATTTGCCTTCCTCCCGCGTGCCGTCGCGCATGGTTGTCACGCCGTAGCCGTACTTCCTGTTGGCCAGCCACTCGCCTTCGTAGCGGAGGCCGTCGCTTCGCTCGCTCACGCCGAACCCAGTGCGTTTGTCGTTCTTCCATTCACCCAAGTAGGTTTCTGTGACACCAGCATCTAAATGTTCATCCTACAATAGAGAAAATGCATCTATTCAGTTATAAAAATCAGAAGTAACTTGAAATAAAAGCACTTTAAAGATTAAACCTTTATAGCTCGATATCTTGGGAACCTACACCAAAGTTTGTTTGTATGTAAAAGGTAACCTCTGGTACCACTGAACCGGTTTTTTTAATTCTTTCCCTAATGTCAGCTAACGTATTTCAGATTGACATAGGCTAACTTTTCACCCTGGGATAGTTTAAAATTCCTTAAACAAAAGAAACCAGAATTACATAACACGACTCTGTATTGTATTACCTCAACAACAAAGCTAGCATTGGAGTCGGTGTGCAGCGAGGCATGTGTCATGGCCGAGTGTGAGCTGTCCACGGAGGAAACCCAGGAGGAGCCCGAACCGCCCGAGCCGCCTGAGCGGACCGAGCCCGTGCCTCTCTTGTCCAGCTCGCCTGCACTTTTCTGCTTGCGTAGCTTCTGCAATAGAAAAAATAGTATACATTTGAGACCTATTTCAATGGAGCTACAACTATAAGGTATGACTGGCATTAGCACACTGGCGTTTATCTATAACACTACTATCTACTCACATGCTAATCAGTAGGCTAGTGTGGAGTGTGAAAGTGATGGATGCTTTTTGTCCGACAAAAACGCTAGTGTCCTAAAGCCTCCGGCTTAAAAAGACAGTAAATGGCTTCATTTGACGTTATACAAATATCGAATGTGGCTCTTCCATTATTTGAATAATTACTAATTACTTTTAATCTCTTTTAATGTAGATAATTATTTATGCCATGGGCATCAGGGTGATGTGGCTTAATATATAAGATGAGCTTTCTTATGCATTTGAGTCTTGAAATACACCCCGAGAAAGTTGAAATGGCACTTTGGCACTGTATAGTAACTATTAAATTCCGGTTTTTCGCGTACTTAACTTATTAAATGTTTCATTATGTCAACATTTGTACGAAATAAAAGTACATGATTAGGTAAGTCCCGAGTAGTTATGATTGAAAATGGCGGAAGTTTAAAACATCATATTAAATTCCGGTTCCGGCTATTAGGTATGTGTTAGGTATGTACAGTGTGATTAGGATAATAGATTCTGAATTAAGGCAGCAGATATCATTTAAAACTATAATTAAGTAGCTAGCAAAAAAGTTATAATTAAATTGAATCAGACACACCACTAGTTTTCAGAAGGAGGCATAAATAATGATAAAACCAATAAAATATCGAGTACGATACCAGGCTCTTCGAATAAACTCAATCTAAACTTTACGGAGTCTACTAAATTTAGCTGTTAACTATGTATTTGCCTAACTGTGGGCGCGGCGGCGTCTGCTTGGCGTGGTTATTCAAATTTCGCGGAAGATACGCGCTTGACACTGTGACTAGGCATGCTCCATCAATTTTCATTTGGTTTTCTGATCCACAGTCGTTGCACATTTAGAAACAATATGAGTCCGTAACAAAATACAAATTTTGAAAGGTTTTAATGGATCAAAATACATTATGGGTTCAAGATACACAGTAACCTTGAGTTAGTATACAGGAACCCATTCATCTTACTGTTTGGGCAACATTAAATTTAACTATACGTGTGTAAAAGTAATTATTTATTCCTGAAATATTTTATTAATATTGAAATGATAAAACATTATGTAGGCTAATTGTATGGTCACCCCACATTTCTCGTGGTGCATACGTCAGTTACTATCAGTCAAGGGGCGATTTTTCAATCGTCAGATAGGCCCTGAGGACCGATTTTTGAAAGCACATGTACAGAAAGCATATGAAACTAACACTCGAAAATGGTGAAAAATTGTGCTGTATTTTAAATACGAGTAGCTTGAACGATACTTACGGGTCTCATTATTTCCGTGAACTAGTCAAAAATTTTATTAGAGCTGTAGTTTTGAAGATATAAACAGATTTATATCCCTTTCGAGTGTGGTCCTTCCGAGTGATATGCTTTCAAAAATCGGGCCCCTGTTCGACGAATAACTCTATGGGTATCTGTCAGTTAAGTGAGTATCTGAGGATTGAAAAATCGACCCTAAGAAAAATTAACTAGCAATAAGGTGTCAATAATTTTGGTGTAAAATATAATACAAAATAAATAAAAAAAGGATTCTTAACATCATATTTGTTTTACCAACTTCTAATTAAAATGAAATTGCCATCGGCCATCGATTACTGAGTAAGAAAAATGTTTTCTGTATACTAATTCAAAGGCACCGTGTATAGTATACATATGTATAAGTGTAAAACATGTAAAAGCAATTTTCTCTGAATATTACAATTTAATAGGTACGATTGTTACAAAATAACCTAACCTAAACTAAACCAATCTGTAGATAACGCGATCAAACATGTTCATCTAGCCAATAGTATCACAGTACGTGTAAAGTGTCACAATTAGTATTTAGATTCATTATACGTTTCAAACTTTATTTATTTTGATACGTACCCAAACAATATACATCCAATAAATATCCCTATCTCTTCTAACTATTATGTAACGAGTCATCGTTTAAGTTCTTAGATACTCAACATATCATGTATTGTGTAAATGCAACAGATAAGTCTAGTAAATGTACACTCATTCAAGTAAAATTACACGATGAGTAACAGTGCATCTTAATTTTATTTGTGTCCCTAACATAAACCGGGATGAATGAGACACAGCGGATGGACTGAATCAGCACGGAATGCAGCAGTGTAAACATGAATTCATTGGAATTCTGTATTTTTAGTAGAAGAGAATCTCAGTCAACTTGGTGAATTGGGTCAACGCTATTGTAATGCGCAGATCGTGTGGCAGTCACAGATTTTAAATATCCAGCTTGTTGACAAGACATAAGATATACCTCTTTCGTATTAAATGGATATAAGCCTTAGCCACGTGCCGGTTGTTAGGTCGTTACAAAGCGTTAAAAACGCGTATTGAAAAAGTTTTAAAAAGATCGACTACTTAAATGTTTAGATATATGTGTGATGTACAAACATGCAGGGTAATGTGAACTAAGCACGTTATTTGAATGATGTTTAGGTTTTAATTCGTTTTGCGGGCGCAGGTAGGTAAGTGCATTGCAATTATCGTGCTTGTATCAAATAAATCAAGGTAAAAATGCAAAATAAACCGAATAATTTACTTATTTCTGCACGTGACTGCGGAAATAATTGTAAATTCGTACTCATCCAGTTTTAAATAAACAAATTGCAAAAGCAAATAAATAAATAATTTTAATTATGTTATGTACTTACTTTGACTATATCTAGATCTTCTAAGATAACGGTTTGTGCTACCGGCTTGCAAATAAAGTAAAAAATATTTTTAGTATGCAGTTAAAAGAAAATAATGTTATTGCACTGCATGCACACACACTGAAAGTAATAAATACGCAGATTATGTAAGTAATTCTACTACTAACACTTGGGTGAAGTTCAAAAAGTAACGCGATTTGGATATGTTCGAAAAAGTTCCGTCTAGCAACTGACATTCATCATATTATTTATGGTAATTTTTCATGACACATCGAAACTCTGTGGAGTGAATTTTATATGGTTTAATTAACTACCTGTAACAATGTCCAACTTTTTCAAGTCCACCCACTTCGGACACTTAAATCAGACTGCGTAAGCATGGTACAGTCAACGGCAAAAGTAAGTGATCAAAATCAACGTTTCCAAACATCTTCTGTAATGACGTGCCAGATATAACAAGTCATATCAAAGTGTCCGTTTTAAAAGTTTTAACATTTGACTTAATTTAATGTTTATATTATTTTGGGAGCCTAATTCATCAGTTTCTTTTGCTGTTGACTTTACGTTTACACAAACATTTGAACCTGTTGATGTCAATTTGAAGCTAAGGTGTTTTTTTTAATGGCCAGGTACCTAAATGACTAGCTTAAACACACATGTACACAATTGGTCAGTATTTGTAATCGTGGGAGAATAAACATGTTATAAACCAACGAGACATAGGCCGTGAGTACCTTTAACGAGCTCCCGATCTGCCCGTGATCATGAGGCATGCAACGGCGTCGAAGTATCGCTCGATACGTTTGTGATACGACTAAGTAGCATACGGTTGCATTGAAATAATAAACACTGTATTGTTACGCTAGCACTCAAAATATGCGCTCGCAACGTGTTAAGGCCTAAAGCGTAGAAAATTGTGTACCTTGAACTTTTGAGCCATGGAAATGTCAACGAACTTTAGAGCAATTAATATTTTGGTAAATTGAATATTTTCAGACAGAATCTCCTCGTGTTACAGCTTCCCTCTGACAGAAAGTTTTAAGAGGGGGCAGAGAAGCCTTTGGGCAGTTACACCCTAGGCAACAACTGTTAAACAATTTAATTAATTAGCAGATGAGTTGGCTTACCTTTGGATTTTATCATTGAAGCCATTTTGTTTAAAATCTGAATAGAAATGAAATTGTTTCTGTCGGTATTTGGTTCATTAAAGCTAATTAATTATTAATTGTCATAACCTCGTTAATTCATATGATCTAAATTCGAACTTTTATTGTCAGATTTCAATGAAATTTGAGGTGGTCTTTACGAGGTTAAGCGGCTGTTGTCAAGTATAAATATTTGACAGAGTGTTTAAAAGGTTAAAGTGCTCGCTGCGGTGGGCGTTAAAATTATGCTCCGTTTGATCTACTTTGTGAATGTCATTGTTTTCCAATTAAATACGAATATGTCAGCACGTTGATTGGAAGTAGTGTTGCTATCATAAAAATGTCGTTGGCGAAAACTTCAAAATCAATGATCGGTTCTCCTCACTCCCTAATATTTATTCTCGAATCTGATTCTTACATTACAATTACAAGAGAATGCTCTCGGTGAGGGAGCATATCTATGGCAATTAATAAGACTTTTGAAATGCATTTTTTTGTGATTTGGTCTGGGACCATAACCTACTAACTGACATACAGGATGACATACAGGATTTCTTTATCCAAAAGTCCGTTGAAGCAAGTTGACCTGGAAATACGAATGGCAGTAACTTGTTGCTTTGTGTCGAATTAGAATAAAATACGACATTGTGGGTCAGCCTTGTTTAAAAGTATACAAGCATCATACCTAGCAAAACTATCGCGTCCTTCGTTTAACTTAAAGCTACTTATGATTAGAGAGTTTATTTAAGCTATTCATTACATAGGTACTGAGCAAGCGTCATTATGTTGGATTAATTCGTAGTTAGAGTATATCCGTGTACGTTAGGAGCACAACTTTTCTCTAAAAAATTGTATACACACAAAGCTACATTATATAAGGTTGCGAGTCGACCAGAGTTGTTAGAAAGCTGCGCTAAGTGAGGCTAGGAAAATGAAGTAATCATACGAGTGTTGGTGATTTTGGTCATCGTGCACTGCTTAGCTAACTCTTACGTGGATGCGCAGCCTTACGCGGGGTCAATACAATATCACTCGGTACAAGTCAAGAAGTTAGCACTCACGGAAAGTAAGCCTTTCTTTTTTTTCTCGACGAGCGAGCCGCCTCGTCCCGAAGGCTCGTCAGAGCTGGCTTTGAGGACGAAGCCGCCGCGCGCTTCGTCCATGCGATGCGTGCGCCGCTCGGAGGGGTCGGGCGTGCCCGCCTCGACCAGCGAGGACATGGAGCCGCGCGCGTCGCGTGCGCCGCCGCGGTAATGCGACGCGAGCCCGAACGGCGCCGACGTGCGCACGCCGTAGCCGTGCCGCATGCCGCGCATCCATTGTCCTTGGTATGTTCCTGGAAAACAAAAGACAGCACATCAGTTAATTGTATCGAGCGATAAAAAAAATAAACATAAAAAGCCGTTTGGGGCCTACTAGCTTTTATCTTATGGTCCATACACTGATCAACTCCCTACCTTACCATTGGTCACTCCGGACATTTGCCTATGCGACCCAGTATCAACTAGGCTTTTCAGCGACTGTTCCTCTAAACTTTAAAGACGGCCCTGTTCCAAAAGGAAACACAATTAGCATTGAATTTTGGTACAAATATCATATTCAGAAGAAGAGTCGAGAGTAGTGACCAGATTTTAAAAGTTTATTCGCTATGGTTTACACATCTGACGGTGACTTTACAAAAGCTGATACCCTCTTACCCAGTTGTGAAATAATGAAATGCTAAATGGATTGATAGGAAAGCACTTTATGTAGTTGGGTTACGCCACGTAGGTAGATAGGTACTGTACTGCCCGCTGTTACTTACAACACCAAAAAGGGTGAATACCCGAGTTCTAGTTGCATTAGCAAAGCAAAAAGATACTACTTAACAAACGTAAATTTATAAATGTTGCATTGCATTAAGTTGAAATAAAATAAACAAGAAATAATGATTATTTGTATGACTAATCTACAACTAAGCATATTGATTTGGTCCTTCGAGCCAACCATACTTATTTACTGGCCCCTATTTCACCAACGCGACAATAATCGCTGACAAGTGACATTTCTGTTTACATTACAAACTGAACAAAAATCCACGCCGGTTGGCTTCATATTGGCTACGCACTGCATTTCGAACTGTCTCTTGTCACCGACTATTGTCGAGCTGGTGAAATGGACCTGATGTGACTGACTGTGATTTAAGGAGCGAAATTGACTCAACTTCACGTAAATAACTGTAATTATTATTTAACGTCTAATGTACATTATTAAGATAGAAGGTAGTACACAAATGTGGCGCCGGAACACCGTAAGTAGAGCACACCATAATAGTTAGTCTAAGATAGACCCTCCATAGACCTTCACCGTCATGGTTAATGTATGAAAACTATTTTATATTCAATTAAATATGTCAATAAATATATTGCAAATGGTTTGTCTAAAAAATTCAGTCCATTATTAAAAAAAAAAATTAAACAATTCGATGGTTTGGTTAGTAGACAATTCCATACCAATCGAAAGTAAATAATATGAAGCCCATAGAATATGCAAACTCGACAACCGGAATTCAGGACTGATTTTTCGCTGTCAACCCTATACTACCGTGTTAGTAATGAAATAATCTTTATTTTAACTTAACTTTAATTCATTAACCAGTTACTATAGTATCGATTTACCTGTTTATACCTGCCTACCCAAGAGTTGTGCCGGTAAAAAATAGTCAACCTAACATTTGCATATTTTATGGGTTTCATACTTTCGATTGGTATGGAATTTGTCTATTAACCAAAGCAGTGGAATGTTTAAAAAATTTTATTGTTAATTTATCATATTCTGGACTGAATTTTTTTCGACAACCCATTTGCAATATATTTATTGACATATTTAATTGAATATAAAACACTTTTCATCCATTAATCAGCTCGGTGAAGGTCGTTCTATGGAGGGATGCTCTACTATAAGTAGAGTCGCTATACGCGCAGATGTAAATATGTACCTTAAAATGCTTCACGCTTCTGTTAAAATTATAACTGGCTGTGATTGGTCGACCCCCACCGCATCTTAATTTCATTGGTTTATAACAGCAATGACACTCTGTCGTCCACTATAACTTGAGCATAGAATTGAGCCATAGGGACAATACATTCATTCTAAAATTCGGAACTTAGCGGTAAGAAATAATACCATAGCAAGCCTGTAGAAAAACTATAGGCGACTCTACAACAACAATAGAACTAGAAGTCAACTAATTTGATTTCTGGGCTACTGTAGATTCTAACACACACACACAAAAATCACGTCTTTATCCCTTACGGAGTAGACAGAGCCTAAGGTAAAAGGTACCTACAGGCCACATTTAGCAAGATGTAGATTCTAAGCATAGCAAATATACATCTGTTTATCCCAATACTATCGAATGACGTAAATAAATGTCACTATGACAAGGTTCTTTAGTGGCCCAGCAGTTGACTGCTGCATTGGTTGACTGTATTTTTATTTACTCTGTAGCAGTAAATGGAACACTTTGATGTGACTCTCGAGTTGCTGACATTTTAGTAAGTGATGTCAGACCCTAAGCTATCTTGACAGGTGTCGCGACTGTCGAGTGTACGCTATTAAGATTCAGTAGGTTAATTTGTGCATGGCATCGAAATTTCTATAAATGTATTTATAGCGTCAACTAAGAAAAGGGAAAGAAATAACTTCATAATTGAGATGTATTTGAAACAAAACGTTCAAAGCCACGTTATAAGCTACAGCGCAGCTAATTTTAAACATCAGAATCGCTACAATCAAGACAATCTAACATGTGAACGCAACGTAATAAAATAACTATCATACATACAACATATATACATAAATCACGTCTTTATCCCTTTTAATAACTAAGCTAATTAATTCACTCTATTCAAATAAACTCGTCTTTATTAACAAGAGTTCTCTGCCTACACGAAAGTAAATTATTAATATGCCAGCGACAGGTATAATAATATCAATTAGCGTGCAATCTACCAGAGTAGATAACGTTGGGCTAACAAGCACTACTCGCGGGACAGGCTCTTGCGATGATTACAGATAAAAGCTATTAGTTAATGACCTTGACCGAGCAAATACTGTTAACAGAGCCTAATTCAGTTTGTTAATTAATTAACTACGTATTTGACCACATTTTGTTTGATAAAACGTTACAGCTGTTGCAGCTCATTGTGTGAGCTTCACTGCTCTATTAGACAATCTGTAAGTGTGGTTTAGGTGCTGTCAAATAATGAGTTATTTGTACCTACTATGATTCAAATAGTTTCATTAATACATAAAATAGGGCAGCAATTCAAATATCTGTACCTAATTTATGCGCTACTAGGATCGATACAATCTAATTTAGGATTAATTTATATACTGGACGATTGTAAACTCGTTTCTTCGTGATTCTGCGAAATGCACATCCACCAGGGCTGTGCCAAGTCGCTAAGGGGTGCGCAAGAAAAAAAACATTACTTAATCAGAAATCTGCACTGAGCGAGGCCAAGAAAATGAAGAAAAATTAGGAATGTATGGTGTTTTTGTTTATGACACACTGTTTAGCTATCATGCTCGGCTGTGGTGATTGGGCAGCCTTACTCCACCGTTTTCCGTCGCGGTATTTGTGATTTTGTGATTAATCTGTGGTTAATGTTTTCATAGTGGTTTATTGTACGCGCTGGTCTAAATGAGTGGTCGACATTGTGTGGCGCGGGCGGCGTGGCAGGCGTGCGTGGCTATATATAACACGAGGGCCGCGAACCGGGGCGGCGGCGCGACGGCAGCGCCGTCGCCTCCTCATCGCTCTTTCTACCATTCACTTATTAAACTAAAAATGCTTTTAACAGCTACTGCTATGCCCTATTTACTACCGCTGGTGCTGGTATAGCGCATGCCTTCTAATATAACTTTGTTCTACTCTTTGTTTGACACCGGAACTCCAAACAAAACAGGATGTCTTTTCAAATCATCCCCAATGTCATGAAGCACGTTCAAGTGACATCACAAGTTGAGCTCATTTTGAGGTGTAATTATCCGTGTACGTATTGTGCATATTTTGGCACTAGGAAGGTAAGAAAACATTAAAAACTCACACGTCTGAGGGAGTTCTATAATGGGGACTAAGGTGATGACGTCAGCTCGGCGGCCGGTCATCGTCTAATTTTCGATTGCCAAAAGCCGCAAAACCATAACAACGATGCAGCGGAGTTAAATAATTACTGAAAATCTTAGGTCGTTATAAAATTATAGTTGAATGAAAAATGTTCAGAATGTTCTAAGTCCTGCGAATAAAGAATATGGAGTTGGAAATTGAAAGGGCCCTTATTACTCTTACAATGAGTGTAATCAATTTATTTCATGATTCAAAAATAAGTTCTCATCTTTTCACATTTAGGTACTATACAATAACGTTACCCACGCTAAGGTATCGAAAGTTCTCTCACATCGCCAACTTTTATTGAGGTTGCTAAGTATAATGGAAGAGGGTTTGTGTGTAATAGTAAGTCGTGAATGGCTCTCGCTGCGTGAGCCGGGACATGAATGGAGCAATCCGTGCTAGGACAACACTCTGGCCGGATGAGCTACGCATTATGATGACTAATATACGACGAAGATGTCAAATGTAGTCACCTTAGTGAATTTATGAATGACCGATCTCCATTATGAGTCACCTTTTGTGTAAAATTGGTGTGACGTTGGTTCATGGTGTTGCTCGGACACGCTTTTCCATCTTTTCGATGTTTCAAGGCTGAATTAATCCTAATTAGTTTGCAGACACAGTGTCAGTTGGCACGATTTTCGAAGAAAATAATAGAATAGCTATATTTCTCAATACGAGGATGCCGCGGTCGATGTTGCCGACCGAGGCTCGTCTTGAAAGCACCGCGGTCGTTTTGGCTGGATGAGATCTGAGAAAATTAGTTCATCGACAATTTACTACAGCTTTTATTGTCGGCATTCTTTACCGAGGACGTAAGTTAATTTTATTTAGCCGCTAGCTGATTTCGCCTTCCCTACTCAGGCATGCGTGGAACGTTGTTTGAATAGCGTTTTATACAACTTTCGCTATTTTAAACCCATGCGAACTTTCGTGGTGGTATTTGTTAAAGAATTATTTAAAAAAATAATAATAAAAGTACATTAATTTATATGGGTAAGTATCTACCTTAATGCTACAATATGGCAGGCGGTCTTTGATCATATAAACTCCAAGCTATAAACTATACAACATGTAAATGCTCAATGCAAGCGGCCATAGATTATTGATCAAGGTCATTAAAGTGGTATAAAAAAGAATACTGACCGCCATCGGCGTAAGTCTCGGAGCCGTAGCCATCTTGCAGGCCGTTGGCCCAGGTGCCCTCATACTTGGCGTTGCTCGTGGTGCTCTGGCGCACGCCGTAGCGGCCCTTGTAGCCTTGCGTCCACTCGCCGCGGTACAGCCACCGCCCGCGCGTCTCCACGCCCAGCCCATGCCGCTTGCCGTTTTGCCACTGTCCCTCGAATGAACTTCCGCTGTGGAACAAACAAGGGTCTTTATAATAAATAATGATTTTATTTAAAACAATACATAATATCGCTTCTGTGTAGGTGTACTAGAAATGGTAGCTAGCAAAAAATTACGAAACACATTCTCTAACAAAATATTTAGTTTATAGTATGGGGAGAGGTCACAATAATGAGAACACTCTACACTTCGCTATTTCTCTTTACATTTAATAACATACTACTTTCACCTAAAATAATAGAGACTTAACATTTTTGTAGATGGTAGTTTGAAATGTTAAAGATATATCATGCTTGTGAATAAAAATATAATGTTATTGTTTCGGTAAAATAATATACTCAAAATAATCACAGTCGTTATAAATGTGCGGGCTTTTTATAATTGGATAATCAAAAATGTCTTTAGCGTTTATTAGATACATACATACATACATATATATACCGTCACGCCTCTTTCCCACAGGGGTAGGCAGAGACTACTTTGTTCCGCTTGCTACGTTCCTGACATAGCTCTGTCGCTTCATCCACATTCATCAATCTTTTCATATATGAAGTTTCTTAGATAGGGGCGGCAAAATACATCAAGAGTTGTATTGTCACCTCATTGCAGAATTTTTCAAATCGGTCCAGTAGTTTCGGAGCCTATTATTGAATAATTGCATTGGCAAACAAACAAACAATCAAATCTTCCCTCTTTATAATACTAGTGTAGCCAATACCACGTATTGGATCATGTATACGATGTTTTTGACGTATACACGATTTTCGCCAGAGAAAGTTAAATCTTGGCAGGTAAAATGCGTGCGACTAGCGGAGGTGCGCTTCAAATGCTTCAAATAACCTCAAATGCAGTATACGCATTAATCGTATGGATATGTACAAGAGCCTAAAGCAATCTTTTGTTAGGAGGTCTCAACTGGAAAACGTAATCGTGGAGAAGGCATTAAAACTATGATAAGGCACATCTTAAAACCTTGAAGCCAAACACCAACTTCGCAAGACCCGTTCTAAACCTATACTATATTTACCTAATTCATGTAGGTACAATTCTAATGGACAACTGTAGTTATCTGAAGTTATAGAGTTATAGGTTGCACCTGCGATATTCCAGCCACATCCGAGCTCATGAGTGAAATCTTTTAGGATCGCCATCGATTAATACTTAGTCATCATCATCACACGCGCTAGAAGTAAATGAAGTATTTATTTGAACTAGGCGTAATAAATGTAACTCACGGTAACCGTAAAACATTACGAGTACCTAAAGAAATGTATTCCCAGATATTATTTACGAGCAGAGATAGCCACGCATACTTGTAAGAGTCTACATTTATTACGACTGGCAGCAACAGCAATTCATGATTCCATATCTGTTTCTTAAATATTTTAAAAGTATTTGTGTAGGTAGGTCTTTAGTGAATTTGCTTCCATGCTGGTCTGGGAGTAAAGAAAAAACATAGAATATACCAGTTGCTTCTCTTCCTGCGCAGATGGTAAAAGTTCATCGAGGGAATGGGCATAGGAATCATGTTATAGGCAATGCGGCTAGCAACCCATCACTATTTTAATTCTCATTTCCACCTATACGCCTACAATGATGCTGAGCGTGGCTTCTAGGTCTTGGTGTCTTAGGCTCTGTCCACCCCGTAAGGGATAAATAAAGATGTGAATTATGTATGAATGTACGTCTTTAGTGACCTTTAAAGCGAATAAAACTACCGACCCACCGTTTCGTTTTCGCCTACTTAATAAGTGGTAGGCAGTAAATTCTCGCATGCATATATTTGCCACTAATCATGACTCATGCAATTCCTATGAATTCCGAGGTAAGGCACTACGATGAAAACTCGTGACTGAAAATCAATGTCGTAGTCAACTATTTTGAAATTCGTCATTATTCATTCAACCAACAACTAAATAACCCAGCTTAATCAGTCAATCTCCTAATGGGTATAATACACTGCGGTGTAGTTAAGCAAAGTACTTAATACAGTATGTATCTTTTTAATAGTTGCAGCGAGATAATGGACCGGCCTGTTCTCGGCTCAAGCGGCGGAACGTTCGAGCTTAACCTCTATTTATATCGCTGTTACACTTCTGTGGTAGCGTAACTGAATAATACAAGTTAAATCAACAGACTTCAGTTGTAAAGAGCTCCGGCCTTGAGGGTTATAATGAGGGCGGGTCGCTAAACTTATTACTGTACCTACTGTACCTACTGGTATACATTTGTATATCCCTACAGCCCGCCTCGTTGTCCTGCAAAGCCGCGTTATGAAATGGAAAATGTCTAGTAAAGCGGCGGCCGAGTGTTTATCGATCGTATCCCGTCTAGGATCTTGAATGGAGGTCAAGCCTTGGGAAACGCTTCGAATGAACACATTCGCTCTGCAGGTTACTGGGATGTAGAGCAAGCGCTGTAACCGCTTTAGAAATTACTAGGTACAGTCAAGGGCAAAGATATATATGCAAGTAATGTGAAAGAAAATAAGTAATCATATAAAGTTAAAAAGATATATACTCATTCAAATGGGAATTAATATGCAAACTACACTGGCAACATAAATATGTACCTGGCAAGTCCAAAAACTTGTATACAATCAAAATTCCATTATTAGTATCCTGCAAATAATGCAAAATATTATAGTCATACTTATGTAATTAAATATAGATTCAGTAATTGCCACAAAAATATGTATACAAAATGTAATCTGCGAATATCAACTTTACGGCCTAGTCACACGAAACAAATTTGTAAAGTATGTTTTGACAATTCACGAAAACAGTACAGACTTGTCTTTGCATATGTTTGTCGCATGTTTTGACCTGTCACCACGACGTTATCAATCGGCATGTTTAATAGATTTTACAGATTCAGATTTCGTTGATTTTGATTGAAGATGAAAACGCTAGGTAAATTCAGGGACAACTCAAGAAGGCTTGTGTTATGGGTATCTACTAGTTACGAGTAGATGACGATATACATACCTATATAAATAAATACATACTTAAATATATAGAACATAGAATGTACGTATATGTATGTATGTATGTGTGAATGTATGTATGTATAAGAAAAACATAGAATGTACCAGTTGCTTCTCGTCCCGCGTAGATGGTAAAAGTCCATCGAGGGAATGGGCGAAATTCTTTGGAATCATGTTATAGGCGATGCGGCTAGCAACCCATCACTATTTTGATTAATTTTTCCACCTACACGCCTACAATCATGCTAAACGTGGCCTTAAGGTTTTGTTTCCTCAGGCTCTGTCTACCCCGTAAGGGATAAAGACGTGATATATGTATATCGTATGTATGTATGTAGAACATCCATGACCCAAGCACAAATATTCAAGTTGATCACACAAACATTACCCTGGCCGGGTCTCGACCCCGGGACCTTCGACTCAGAAAGCGGTTGCTTCACCACTGAGCCATCCGTGTCGTCAATATCAAATCATACAGTAATTGGCGATTTACGCTATTTTCAATTTTTTTTTTACTTCATCACCATCATCATCATCATCATTTCAGCCATTACAAGTCCACTTTTTTACTTAATAAAAGGCAAAGTATACTTAAAATAACTGTATAATAAAGAAAACCACTCCTTAAACTTAAGACAAAGTGATTAGAGAGTAATATTTTCTATAGTACGTTATTATTAACATGTTTAATATTTCTTACCGTGATGCCTAATTCGTCAGCAGAGCTATATCAAGCACGGATATACCTTCCTCGCATAAGGCAACAATCCTATGTTTTAAATGATCGCTTAAACGATACATTTTCTCCTTCAAAATTAATGAAAAGCCGCCAGATAAACCATAAGAAACGGTAAGTCAAATGGAATTAAAAAATCCAAAAGTGACACATGACACATGCACATACATATGCACAAATCACGTCTTTATCCCTTACGGGGTAGACAGAGTCTATGGTAACAGGTACCTACAACCTACAGGCCACATTTAGCAAGATTGTGGGCACATGACATGATTTAAAATAAATAGAGTAATGATCAGTTAAAGAGTTTGGAATAGCAGTTGTTGTATACGACTTGAAGCTTCAAGTGGTTGGCTGATTACATTAAGATTACAGAGTTCGATGTTACGCAAATACGTTCATAAGCTCCTGACAATAGAGTTGTGTTAATAGAATTTTGGATTGTTTACATATTTTTGGTTATCATATTAGATACATAATTAATGGTTAAATAGTGTATACATATTTTTGAACTTTATGGTGTTTCTAAGTTTATGGCCTAATACATGAGGACATAATATTGCAAATGTTGTATACATAGTTATCTCTCAAATCATGTATACTAATTTATGTACTTTTGTATGTTGCCAAATTTATGACCATTTAGATGACCATGCTTTTTGACACTCAGTGGTGTTTACATATCTTTGCCCTTGACTGTACTATGTTACTGCGTTAAGAAACGTCAATTAATGTTTAGTAATTAATTGGATCGTTATCACTGCCAACCTGTTTATGTTTATTGATAGATACTGAGTGTGAAATTTGGTCATATTTTTACATGCTTTCATTAAACTTGCAATTTTCGTTTCTAAACAATATGACATTGTTCTAAGTATGCTCGACATTTTCATGGGCCAATTACACTTAAGTAATTAAGCTAGCATTTTTAAATTTGACTCGCTCCCCCTTTTGAAAGTTGGTAATTTTACATATGAGCGATTATCAAGTACCGGCAGCAAAGAAGCTCCTAATAAATGTTTCTTTTTCTTAAATAGATATTAATGTTAAATTAAATCAATTATCCGTTCAATAAAAAATTCGTAGCACTTTTTTCTGTAGTTCGACCTAAACAATGCACACAAAAACAAACGGTACTTAGGTAGTACGAGTATAAAGTGCGTGCCCGTAATAGCTGCGATTAGAAATGTAGCAGCTAGCGGCACCGAGTGACGAGATGCGAATTGACGGTTGACGGGACGACGGCTTAGCGTGTCGGCTGAACACTTGTTATAATGTTGTAAACGACGGTAGCACACTTTGATTCGTAATAAACAGGCATTGAAAGAGAATCCTTAGTCGTTTGCAAAAATAAAGCTGAAGAGGGTCGAAAGTGTGTACTTGGAAGATATCCTACTAATATTATAAATGTGAAAGTTTGTGAGAATGTTTGGATGTTTGTTACTCTTTCACGCCAGAACGGCTGGACAGATCTAGATGAAATTTGGAACATAGATAGATTATAGTCTGGAATAACACATAGGCTAGCTATTTTTATCTCGGAAAATTGCGTAATTCCCGCGGGATAGCGATAAACGAATTCTATGCAGACGAAGTTGCGGGCAACAGCTAGTTTAAAATAATACTTAAAATTGACAACAGAACATGTTCCAACAGTTTTTAGAATTTTTGTCTGTTTATCTGTTGATATGTTTATCTGAATATTTGCGAGCGCATCACATGAAAATGGCTGAACGGATTTTGATTTGTACTTTGATTCATACTGACACACACACATACGACCATAAAGTCGAATTGAACACAGATATTCCTTATAACCATAGATAAAATGTGTAAATATGTATAAATGTTAGGTACATGAAATCTTGATGACATCACACCATCCATGCTGCCCAAAACGTCATTGCGACTATCAGTTCTGACAGTAAATACTCCTTCTAAAGAGCGTTTTGAGTGATACCATTAGGTACAGTGATAAGTTCTTGCCAAATTACCATTTCATATAGTTATTTACTAGCTGTTACCCGCGGCTTCGCTCCCGTTTTTTTTCTTCTAAATTTCAACATTTTCTCACCGTTTAAACCTTCCCTGGGCTTCCATGAATATTTCAAGACTAAAATTTTACAAATCGGTTCAGCCGTTCTCGAGTTTTAGCGAGACTAACGAACAGCAATTCATTTTTATTTATATAGAAGATATTCGTTTATATGTTATGCTTATAATATAACGGCGACGCTACGTTGACATGATGCTACGACCATCTACGGCGTAGCACATTTGTAGCTTGTGGCGCCTTTTGTAGTTTTTTTGTGTCGGTATATAGCAAGGTAGTTTCTCTCTCGTTCTATTCTAGATAATATGTACCTTGAATATTCAAAGTGAATGGTGTCAAGATCATGATATAATCTATAGCAAGAATTTTAAATGCCGGTTATAACATTTTATCTACTTAAATAGGTACTTAGTAGTTCAACATTAATTTTAAGGGTTCCGTAGTCAACAAGGAACCCTTAAAATTTCGCTATGTCTGTCCGTCCGCCCGTCCTTCTGTTTGTCCGCGGCTTAGCTCAGATATTCTTGGTACTACGAAGTGGTAAAATAAAATCTTGAATAATTTTTTTTAGGGTATCTCCCCGTAAAGTAAGGATGACTTTTCCTCGTTTTTCCCCATAGTGTACGGCGTCGTTGGAAAGGCCGTTCAAAAGTATTGTGGGTGTGGGAAAACTATTTTTCGATTCAAGGATTTGTCTGCGAAATATTAAGCTTTAAAGTTCTAATTATCGTTAGAGTCGAGTATCGCCCTCCTTGCTAGCTAAACGGTTGTATTTGGATGGGTGAAAAAATTTATGGTAGTAGTATATACCAGGTATCACTGCATAGTATAAAACAAAGTCGCTTTCTCTGTCCCTATGTCCCTATGTATGCTTATATCTTCAAAACTACACAACGGATTTTGATGCGGTTTTTTTGAATAGATAGAGTGATTCAAGAGGAAGGTTTTTATGTATAATTTTACGCAGACGAAATCGCGGGCAGAAGCTAGTATATACATATAACGAAGTTTATAGGATAACGATCACAGCTCGGTTGGCTTTACAATTTAACGAGTAACAGTCGACCAACTTATAAAATGTACTTGAAACCGTGTACTATGTTCATAGTAGTATTGAATAAAAATGAAAAATAATAATTATGTTCATAATATGCACGTATTGTAACAGGCAACTACGGAACCCTACACTGTGCGTCGGCCGACACGCTCTTGACCGGTTTTTTATCTGTGTCTTTAGGCCTTGATAACAATATATATATATATATATATATATATATGTATGTATATAAACTTCCTTGAAACTTTTTGTGAAATCGTTTCGTCTTTTCTTCGTTTATAAACTCAGAGTTTGCAATGCAAATAATGTTTCTGAATAATAATATCAACTATCTTGGAACCTCACTCTTGCTCAGCACTTTTATTCTAATCTGTCCAGTATTATTTACACTTTTCTTCCATGCTGGTCTGGGAGCAAAGAAAAAACATAGAATGTACCAGTTGCTTCTCTACCCGCGCAGATGGCAAAAGACCATCGCTAGAATGGGTGAAACTTATAGGAATCATGTTATAGGCGATGAGGCTAGCAACCCATACCCATCAGCCCATCAGTATTTTGATTCCATTTTCCACCTATACACCCTCAATCTTGCTAATTGTGGCCTGTAGGTACCTGTTACCTTTAGGCTCTGTCTATCAAATCACGTCTTTATCCCTTTCGGGAAAGGGATAAAGACGTGATTTGATTTGTGTATATGTATTATTTACATTTGACTAAAAAAGTGATCAGTCGTAATTGAATACCTTTTACTTACTACTTCTTATCAAAATTCTGTATTTTATTGACATTGACTTGGAGCACACCGTGCAAATAACAACGGCAAATAACACCCCTCAAGAATCCTCTACAAAGTGACCTTCGCAAACGTTCTCAAGAGGGCGAAGTAACAGAAAAGAAACGAACTGTTTCTTTAGACAATACGCTTTTGCAGTGTATTGTTTAAACAAGAACAATCGGCCACTGAGGTAAGAAAAACAATGTTTTCAGCATTTTTATGAGTACATCGAATTTATACTGCTTTACTACTTCTTCAAGTAAAACTTACAAGGTCGTCATGGCGTAGTGTTGGTACTCAATTTTAGTAGCAACAGGGTACGGGGCTTACGCAATTTACAATTACGATGTAGAAATCGACATGATCCTGTTTTTTTTATTGCAAAGTAAGTTTGAAAAAGCCGCTGCGTGTTCACATTTCGAAAGTATCGAAAAATATTAAAACGCTATTGGACATTTTAGGTCATTGTCATTTGACATTTTACAGACAGTAGAAAAGTAGACGAAATTTTTAACAGCTAACATAATCAAGGGATTTTGTCTTGTGTGTGATTTTGATCATAGACATAATTTTACTGATTTGGCTGACTCTCTTTCACTGTACGATGTCGATAATCACTATTTGAAAGAGGCCTACTCACAAGAAATTCTAATCAAGGTTTTCACATATGATACCTGTAATTTAAGTAGCAACAATGGCCGACTTGTTGCTTTTCTTCAATCGCGCGAGCTCAATAGAGCGAATGTAGTCCACGTTCAGCAGAGTCAACTTGACCTAAAAAGGGTAACAATCGACCTAGCCTGCGACCACAGCCACGCGCCGCACCTGTCCAACTTATAACAAATATTGCCCTTTATAGCGCTCACTGAGCAGAGTAGGTATTACTGCCATGTGCCAGTCCATAAAATATACTTAGCGACTAAAATATGACTGGGCGGCTTAACATTTTTCTCACGGTCATGTCTTTATATTATTCCGTCGTCTTTAAGTAGATTACTTTCAATCTTCTTTTAAGTTAAGAAGTGTCATATTGGTTCTGAAAATAACTTCGAGACTGTCACACTCAGCAAACCAGATTTCCCAACTTTACTCGTAATCATCTGCTTTGATTGGGTAGATCTAGTGACAATATTTCGTTAATTAGACCAACATGATTTGACACTTAACAGTAATCAACCTTTATAAAGACAAGAGCTTGACGACTTCACATGAGGGTGCAAATAAACTAGAAGTTCTTCATGTTTAAAGGGAAATCAAAGTGAAATAAATTCAATTGCAAGGAGTTCAAGTGCATTTGCGGTACCAATGATTAACATCCAAGGTACTTCCTGATAAAATTTTCTATTTATCTATAGATTGTAATCTATATAGCAGAGCTTACGGTGTCAACAGAAATGAAGGAATCTTTAAAATAAAGATATTTTATTTATTTTACAATACCATAGTAAAAGAACACGTTTCTGTTAGACAGCTAAACAAAAGTGTAAGACGTTTTTCTCAAACATCAAACTTGAATACATCCGTCACCTTTCATACCGGCCAGTCTGTCAACGATTGCGAAAACCTCTTTCTAACACTTCCCTTCAAGGGACTAACCTTCCTACGTACTTTTTTGTTAGAGCTAACTCACAGTCAGGGCAACTAGATACATAAAATAAGTGAACATCAAGAAGACTTCGCCGCAAAAAACCTGGCAGAAAGAAAACATAAAATAGAGTTAAAAACGCAGAACTACTTTCTTTTCAGTTTCTAAGAACAAGTGGTCAAATGCGAGATTAGATTAGGTATTATTGAGAATTTTAACAGCACCCAGCAGCCAACAATCGCAGACACGTCAAAAACGATTGTAAATTCGTTCAAATAAATGTGGTCAACTCACACAGATTTCTTTGTGTTTGATTTTTTGCTATCCAAGGTCACATCACTAGTAAATCTCTTATTTTTTTATAAAATTTTGCTGAACATATATATCAAGTGGGATTTTGTCTCAAGTAGCTACTGAGGCGCTTGTTCAATTTATAATAAGTAACTAACCCTTAAAATATTCAAGTTGAAAATTCTTGAGAGGCTTTCGAAACGTCCTTGAGTAACAAAGTGAATGAGTACCTTCAGAGATTTAGCTACGTAGCTACAAGCTAAGAAACAAGAAGCTCCTCAATTACAGTAGGGTTCAATGAACAAAAGAAGTCACTTTGCTACACTGATATAACAAGTGTAGGATAGTTATGTCTGTGCGACACTTATATGTTTACATTCAAAACCCCCTCCGCTTCCCCATATAGCAAAATGTCAGACAGACCCAACTATCATCTACACCAGTGGTTCCTAACCTTTTCAATTTCACTACCCCTGTGATCAAGTATGGGAATTGAGTTTACCCCTAGCTAATTTAAAATAATTAAAACCACACAAATTCGAACGAAAATATGTTTATTATGTAAGAAATTGCACGTTTAGGTAACTAGTAAGTAAAGTAATATATAAATCTCGGAGTTAACCGTACTATTATTTTGTTTATTGCTATTTTAATACTACTTCGTGCCATCCCGTGTTACCCCCTAGAATCTCCGTTTTACCCCTGCGGGGGTAATTACCCCCTGGTTAGGAACCACTGATCTACACCATACAAGAGGCTAACGCGTTTCAAACTTTAATAATTTAATAACATTGATATTATTAAATATACCTCCGCATAGTAACGCCTGTTACGAACAAGTGGTGGTCAAGTACAGGGCCGCAATTTTCAGTGACTAAATTCGCAGGTCGAAACTAGTAGTCATTATTTATACGAGAGTGAGAGGGACAGGATGATATGAACTTCGAATTTCGGAGTAGTACTTCCGTGACTTTATTAAAAAAAATTATAAAGCTATATAGAAGATAATAAAGTGACTAGGATAGAAAAAAGTATGCTTAGTTGGTTTGGTTACGTAGAGAGACTGGATGAAAGTAGACTAACTAAACAGATCTATATGGGGAGTATGAATGGTTGCGTTGGGAGGGGATGGCCTAGACCAGCTATTCTCAACCTGCGGCCCGCGGGCCACAAGCGGCCCGCCCGGCCCTTGTGATTGACCCGCCTTGAGATACCTACCTCTACGACCTACCCCTAAATAATTTTTGCTTGTGGCCCGCGACACTATGACTAAAACGTGTTTGTGGCCCGTATAAAAAAAAGGTTGATTACCACTGGCCTAGACGGACGTTCCGGGACCAAATAGGAGACGTTTTGAACAAGGGTCAGGAGTACCCGAAACCGGCGAGCATGTATGAAGAGATTGATGAATGTGGTTGAAGCGAAAGAGGTATATCAGAATCGTAGCAAAGCAAGTGGAACACAGTAGTCTCTGCCTACGCCTATGGGAAAGAGCCGTGACTGTGTGTATGTATTAAGTTATATCTATTTTTTTCATTCAATCTCTACTATGCTATTGTACGGTCGGCCAAATAAGGGTTCTATCACTTTTCATTAAACTTCCTATCGAATGAAATGTCGTTAGGGTGGCAGACCACATAGCTATTTGGCTGAGATTACTCTGTGGATTGTCTCATTCGATATGAATGTAGATGGCACTGTGATGTGGTTCTAAAAGTAAAATTTTATTACAAACCATTATTTTGTAATTTATAAAGCCATTCAATCCGAGTGAAAATAATTTTATTGTTTGAATTTGTAAGACAAAGGGTAAAACCGTTTGTACACAATTTTTATACAATACTCTTTGATAGACAGTTAAATACTGACTGAGTCATAGATGAAGTAACTGTTACTATAATAATATACCTAGTTACGAATTGATACTACTTTAAAAAAATACTACTCAAACAGGATTTGTTAAATTATTCCCGGTCACTAGGAAAATGGATTTACTCACGAACAGTCACAACAGCGAATGTGTTTCAAGTACCACAATGGTAACAGCCGCAGTCGCCATGTGTCCGACTGATCCATCCAGGAAAATAGATGCGAACAGATGTACGTATGCAAATAGATACAGCTCCGTATGACTACACTACTGCATAGAGCCGACTGCCTTCGGTAAATCAATCTGCAGTAAACAATATCCTTATACCTAGGAAAATAATACTGCACGATCTCATGTTACTGCTTTATAGGCATTCGATATGACAACCTCGATGTATGGCATTGGATGTAAATGGGTAACCTGTCATAATAATATTATTATGTTGAGGTCACGAAGAGAGCATATCAGTGACGTCGGGATATCCCAAGTTTCGGTGGATCAATGACCTGACTAAAGTGGGCTGCGTTGGTAAAGGCTAGCTGGACGAAGAAACCGGAAGGCCTGGCACCGAGACGCATTCTGAAAGAGCCGGTATCGGTACATCGGTTCTTCCTTACAATCCAATATAACTAACCAGTTCAAATACCAACCTATCGTACCTATAGCCTGACAAGACCAACGGCGAAAGTTACAGGACGGTTTATTTAGAATAGTTCCAATTCGCAGAAATATATTTTAATTTAAATTTAAAATTGATTAAAGTTAAGTTCTATGGTTATTCTCCTTCTATCTTTTTATTATGAACAGAGGGTACATGTAGTATGTATGTACACAGTATTCAAAGCAATGTTAATTACTTAGTAATTTTGAGGTCATCTTTATTTTATAAGAGATATTGAGGACGAAACCCATTTATAAATATTTTGAGGATTTTTCTGCCTTATGTACCAAAAGTCAAACACCCATACGAGTATAATATATCTACTAGGTATCCCTAGTGACAATGTTGTTGACAGTGTTGATGATTTAATTTTGAGACATCACGCAGAAGAATTGACGCACGTGTTAAATTGTTCCCAATTAGAAGCGATAAAACAATGATTTCAGCCATGACTTCCTATTGAACTTGTAACGGGCATGTATGCAGCATTGACAGCAAGTTAATTGATATTGTAGAGCAGGCAAGATGCGATACCACTGTTATCACGTGTCGCTATACTCGCTATCAATGGCTATAGATCGATATGAACATTTTCGCCGCTATTAGGCCATGAGGCACTTTCACCGCCGTTACACGCGTTTTCTAGCGAAACACCGAACTCAATTATTAATAGCAGCCTATTTTTGGAGCGGCTTCGGACGCCGATTCGCGCTCAGGCATGTGCGAGGCCCGGGCGAAGTCACTCTCTCACCTGGGCCAGGTGTAGACGCCGGAAACTTCGAACCCGAAGTGCCAGGAGCCTGCATAGGCCCCTTGGCTTTTGGGTCCAGTGCACACACCATGGCCGTGGGCCTTGCCGTCCTCCCAGTCGCCGCAGTAAGTCCCGCCGTCGTCAAAGTCGAAGCGACCGCCGTTAAGGGTTCGCTGCGGGGGGTTTCCGCTAGCGGCGAGCGCGGCGTCGGCTGGCTCGCTCGGCTGCATCACGCGGACCCGTGGTGCCGCGGAGGGGAGGGCCTCCCGCGCGCGCCCTCCACCGAGCTCGTGGTATAAATAAACATCAGCTGGGCATGTCGCGCCGCGGCGCGCCGCCGAGTGAACACCGCTCCCGTCCTGCGCGCTGAGGACTGCGCCTCCGGCCGCCGCGCGCCCGCCCGCCCTCCACCCCGCCGCCCTCGCCCGCCGCCCGCACTGCGCCGTTCATTGTGCTCGCTTTGCCCCGCCGCGAATACTCCGCTATGGCCGTCAGTAAACTCCGCAGGCTTACCAGTTACCACGGACCTCGCACCTGACCTTTGCTGCCAGACTGCTCACACAATCACTTCCTCCGCTAAATTTTATGAAAGATGAAAGATATCTGGAGCAATTTTACATGATTTTCTTGTTTAGGTACATAAAATATAATGAATGATAAATTTTCCATTCCATAAGGCCCCAGGAAAGGCGCCATGATTTTTAATTTTTTTGAATTGGATATAGAAATAACTAATAATTAAAATGGGGGGAGAGTAGGCGGCAAATTGCCGATTGCCCAATCTAAATAAAACTAAAAATAATTTAATTCATTTTATGGAAATTTTAAAAATTTATCTTAAGTTTCGAATTCCTTTGTGGTCATTTTTTTCAGTTGTTTTGAAATAATTTTCTAGTTATATGCATTCTTATCTAGCTAAGAAAACGGTGATGTTTTTGAAATCATCTGCAAGCCAAGTTCTATTAACGTTTTTTTGTTTTTATGGCACTTTAGTGGAAAAAATCTCAAAAAAATATTGAAATAACCTCTAGCGTCCCACAAGGGCCACATTTGGGTCCACTACTATTTAATGTCTATATTAATGATGTCATAAACTGTTTTTTGCATTCCAAGATCTTGTTGTACGCCGATAACACATTAGTTTTTACAATCGTAAGATCCGATAATGATGACTGTATAAATTTGCAGAGCGACCTGGATAGACTCAGTGATTATTGTGTAAAGAATAAAGTACACTCGAATGTTGCGAAGTGTTCTGTAATAACTTTCACTCGCAAGAAGTATCCTATACAATTTAATTATTCGATTGGGAACCAAATACTTAAGAGGGTTAATGAGATTAAAGATTTAGGCATATTTATTGACAGCGAGATTCAGCTGACGTCTCATGTTGCAAAAATTGTTGAGAAGTGTATGTATGCCTTAAATAACTCTACACACTCTATGGCTCACGCCTATATTTTGTTTGTGGCGTGACGTCCGCTCTCTCTTCTCTCTGCAACCGCCGCCGCCATGACTTGAGCATTGTACTTGTGAATACATGTAAGTGTTTTACTATTAATAAAAAGACTATAGAAATGTGATGCATTAATCATTTAGAATACACAACCTTGCCCAGCTCCGTAGTATATATATTTCCACTGAATCTTACGTGTCAAATGATCGGCACATCCTAAGAAAAATTACATCCTAAGCATACAAAATGCTCGGTTTCATATTTCCCCAGGGTAATGATTTTAAAGACCCTAATACTTTAATACTTTTATATAATGCCTTTGTAAGATCACGTTTAGAATAAGCATCTACGGTTTGGAGTCCACACTTATCAATGCATATGAAACGAATACAAAATAAATTTATTATAAGAATGAAGTACAAATTTAAGCACTTCGAGTACGAAAATGTGGAGTCTCTTGAACTGCGAAGAGAGAAAAAAGGTATTGCATTTTTGTATAAATTACTAAATCATTTAATTGACTCCCAAGCTCTTCTGAGCAAGGTTTCATTTAGATGCCCGAGTTTTCCAACTCGGTCTACTCGTCTATTCTCAGTGCCTTTCAGTCGCACTAAATATGTAGGTAACAAATATTTGGCAAGAGCGTGCACAATTTATAATGAAAAATACTCTAATATTGATTTGTTGCAACTCAACCATCGCAAATTTGCTTCTGCAATCGGGAGAGGAATTCTAGATTAGAAAACCGGTGTCTCTGTGGATGTTTTTGGTTTAGCTCAGGTGCTTGTAACCCGTTACTGTTCCAATATTATTGTCTTTTTGTTTTGTTTTTTTTAATATTCTAATTTATACCTAGTTTAAATTTAAAATCTATTTGGCATGTGTGTTACTTTTCGAGCAAACAGATGTATGAATTATAAGTGGAAACTGTTTTGGCTTATGTATTTACTATATTAATTTAACTATGTGTGTAATTGATGCTGTATGTTTCCTATTTCAATAAATAAAATAAAAAACAAATAATATCGTTTTCCGTCTCGCATTTTTAAATTTGGACCGATAATTGTCGTTTTAATATTGATAGATAACCAATGTTTTATTGTTTTCATATTTCAGAAGAAAAAAATAGATTTAGATTATTTTTCTTTAATAAATTATTTGAAGCTGCATTTCGACTTTTTAATCTAAAAAAACATAACTTAAAAATGGTTCAGTTTTGCATTATTCATATGGGGTTTAATTTGTCGCAAATAGTCACCTCTCTACCGCCTCCTAACGGGAATACATCGAATCGAATTACCAATAACCCTGTATTTTCTATACCGTCCATTTATCCTGTGGGAACATTGGAAAATTCCTTTGTAATGCACCTCTTTGATCCTCAAGGAAATACCAAGAAAAAAAAAACAAAAATTAGGTACCTAATTTCTAAAAATCGCATGATCTCTCAGAGAGAATTTCTGGAAAATAGCCTATGAAGGTTGCGATAACAAATAACATCTCTACCATCTTTATGATACAAATTTAGAAAACAGGCAATCTAGTGACACCTTGTTTATTCGTAAGTAGGTAGACTTCCGCATAGCCATGGCGATAAGGGGTCGGGTCCCAGGGGCGGCCGCCCCACTCTAAAGTCACGCCATTTGTTGGGGACTCGGTTTTAGCCAACAAAAATGGTTAAAGGTTAACGTCAATTAGTAAAACTTCAGGAAATATTGTTGCGTTGTTTGAAGCAACGTGGTCTCGTATCGTATACTTAGATACAATGCGTACCTACTAGTATAACTGTGGGGTCCAAATTGGGGACGTTTTGACAAAAGGTCAGGTCAAGACTACCCTAAACCGACGATCGAGTTTAGGTAGGCAGAAGAGTTGGTAACAAGTGCAACAAGGTAGTCTCGGCCTACCCCTATGGAAACGTACGACGATAAATATATAGGTAGGTAGGTAGGTATTATACACTTTGACTTGGGAAATTTTTACCCTACTGATAAACATTATGTACGTATCAGTACACATACACACATACACATATCACGTCTATATCCCTTACGGGGTAGACAGAGCCTATGATAACAAGACTTCAAGGCCACGGTTAGCATAATTGTGAGCATATAGGTGGAAAGGGAAATCATAATAGCGATGGGTTGCTAGCCGCATCGCCTATAACATGATTTTAGCCCAATCCCCTCGATGGGCTTTTACCATATGCGCGGGCAGAGAAGCAACTGGTACATTCTATGTTATTTCTTTGCTCCCAGACCAGTATGGAAGCACGTATCAGTAGGTATTACTAAATAGTAAATATTAGCATTAGGGTGGTTATTGAAATTAAATATCTCAATTATAATTAAATTAAATTATTATTTTTTAAACTTCCCACGCACTAATAAATTAATAATTCATTTTATTTTATATGAATAGGAAGGCAAACGAGCAAGTGGGTCACCTGATGGTAAGTGATCACCACTGCCCATAGACACCCGTAACCCCGGAGGGATTGCAGATGCGTTGCCAACCTAGAGGACTAAGATGAAACGCCTCTTGTGCCCGTAATTTCCCCGGCTGTCTTACTCTCCACACCGGAACACAGCAGTGCAAGCACTGCTACTTAGCGGCAGGATTAGCGAGTAAGATGGTGGTAGCGATCCGGACGGACCTTGCATAAGGCCCTACCACCCGCAATGCGAAAAATGCCTCGCGTCATTTTGGAAAAGTGCGGATATCTACGCTTCAAACTACTGGGCCGATTATTATCAGTTGAAAGAATCTGCTTTTTCAACGCCTTTCATTAGATACCGGTGCTCTGGGCAAATGAATGCAGAGCCGGCGTAAGCTGCATCTACGTGGAGCCACAGTTTATCATCGGTCTTGCACAAGTATTACCTACTACTAAGCATAAACTATACCTACTAATTTACGTCTACAAAAGAATATGAATGCCCGGTAAGTTAGCATGCTTTTAATTTACTGCGATTACTTTAGCTCTACCAACGGTATGCATAGTGTAAGTTGTTGGTCACAAAATACGTCTCCAACGCATTTGCGTTAAAATATCAAATACTTTATTTACTTAAATATCAAATAATACTTAAAGATCACTTTGTTGTCGTTTCCATCCTCAAATAAGTGGCGCTGCCAATATAGTAAACGTGCAATCGCGAGTCGTGCCCAGGCAGTAGGTACCTTTACTCTTAAACTAGTGCACCTTCGCTACTCAATTCCCGAGTTTTGAGGACTAAGTATAGGATATAGGATATAGCAAGCGCAAATATAAGAACTCTAACTTTTGCCCGCACCTTCGCCTGCGTGGAATTAACCAATATAAAATGACCTCACACTGCCTACATTTGGCTTAGGAGGCAGGGCTCTGCTAACACTGGACTTTAAATTAGCTCGCCAAATTTAGACCGCCTATATTGTCTATATTGTGCTTTGTTTCTGTATTGTTATAGGTACTGATTTGTGGTATTCAATAAAGAGTATATTATGTATTGTATTGTATTGTATCGTTATCCTAAAAGAAACTCATGTGCAAAACTTCAGCCAAAAGCCAGGCTGTGCCTCAAAACTATCATAAATCTTCTTCTTATTTGTGGCGTATCAAGTCGTTATAGCGACAATTTCGCCAATGTCAAAGTAACAAAAAAAGAATTAAAAAATCTTGTGACAAAATGTCAGAAACGTTGTACGGTAATGGTCAAAGACCCCCCTCCACCCCTGTTGGGCTCTTAGTCTACGGTCAATGATATCCCTCAGAAACTGCCAGGAAATCATTAGCCGATGCCCTGGGTGCACCGGACCAAGCACTGCTCTTCCCCCCGGACGGATCCAAAAAGGAACCGCAGCTCTTGACCACACGTGGAGGTAACCCGACTCGCATCGCCGTCGACCCTACCAAGTTTTTTTTAAACCTTAAAGCGCGTTTTTATGTGTATTGTGTGCATTAGTGTAAAATTAAAGTTCCAAATTAAAATCACAAAAACATCTATACATTTTTAACCCCTATTTATAGCCCGACATAAAAGTCAAGAAATTAATAGGGGCGCCACTGTCGCACCTGTAGCAACACCATATAGTACGACGAAAAAATATTGATACTTTACTTAATGTACTAGCTTTTGTTTTGCCCGTGACTACGCTCACTTGGATAAAGCCCCTCTTTAAGGGATATGAGTGTTATGTTTTAATAAATCCTATACCCACCAAATTTCAAGTCAATCTGATCACTAGAAGTGGGACAAACTTAACTTGCAAACAAAATAGCATACATTTTTAACAAATAAAACGACATTTTTGTCAAATAACTTATTTTATTCATCATCAGCGTATAAAAAACAGCATTATTCTGCACCCCTTCTTTAACAATTCTCCTCACTGAACTGGCCGATTTACCTGAATATCACATAAAACACCATAAAATATTTTAAAAGTCAATATGTAGCTATCTAAGTGTATACAATTACAAATTAATCGAAATATTTCCGTAGTACATTGTATCACATAGCAAGTATCAACACATCTCACAAACGTCAAGTGCACCCTACGTATTTTGTAAACAAAATTATAACCTCAACTTTTTCAAATTTAACCACCAGAAACAACACTGAATTACTGAAAATTTTATATTTGTAACTACATAGACTATTTCAAAAACATCTAAACTCGTCGCAAAATAAAAGGCCCGTTTTGACAGTTCACGTCTATGAAGTTCTCTATTTTTTACCGATCGAAATGTTCTGAAGGTAATTACATTTTTCATTGATGGGTACCGCCCACTCGGCTAAGTGCTGTGCATAACGATTTTTTCATATTGTCCACAGACTAATAATAATCGGTTAAAGAAAAAAAAATCGATCAAGATATTTCTTTAAGGCCGACTCGCACTTGGCCGGTTTTATTTATTTAAATACTAGTGTTCATCAATCAATTAATTACTGAATTTCACCAGCTGTGTAGTGATCTTTACTGAAAATTATGAGCTTGGAGCTCCAAAATTGACCTTTTGTAACATTGTGTCATTTCAAAATCTACAACATCAGTGTAAGTAAAATTTTCTAAACAGAACTTTAATCCAATGCACTTTACAATATATATTCAAATCGATCAAGTACTCATGCAAACTTGAATCGATTTATCGTGAGTATCGAGTACCGAGTCGTATGGTTACATCACTAGTGACGTCGCAAAGACAAATGTCAAAACGGGCCTTTTATTTTGCGACGAGTTTAATTCTACTCAAAATACTAAAAATAAACCGTTACCACCCTGTCATATCGGACGTTCTTCGGTAAACATCGTCAAGTGAGGTCAAGATAGTTTTTGCTTCGCTTTCTGCGAGACAACATCTATATACGCTATAAATTACCTCTCTAGCACCACTACGAAGCGTTTTGCTCATTTTCACACACTATTCGATGAAGAAACACTATTAAGATGCAAAAATAATAACGAAATGAGTTTCAACCCTCAACTTTGACATTTCTTGTTGTTTTTAAAATTCATTCCGCAAGGGAATAGGCGAGGGTTTTACACCATACAGCCAAGTCTTCATTATAGTAGTTTCTCTTCATGGTAGTTTTTTGTAAGGCCGAAGCCAAGTCTTAAGTCAGTGATGTCTTCAAATTTGAAGTAAAGGCTTTTTAGCCTCGTCTTTAGTGGTAAAATCCGAGTAGAGTCAATTCAGGGTATAAAGTACAAATCCGAGTATTTTGTCAATTCCAAGTGATGTGTCAATTCCGGTTTCATTCGAATGACATTTCTTGTACCGGCACTGACAGCTAGTAGTGTGTTGCAAGGAAAAAATAAAGTTAGTTCCATTTCTTGACTTTTATGTCGGGCTATATTTTTGTATTTTACCCCCTCAAGGCTAATTTTTTTTAAACTGAATGGCGTATTTTTTTCATATCTATGGTCTATTTATTTGTTCCGTAGACTAAAATGAAAACTACAAATAATGTCAATCAAAAATAATGTGACCAGTTTAAAACAAACAATGCTGCTCCTCAATTTCGGTTCGTGTATAACCGATAATTATTAAATTGATTTTAGTTTCAAAATTGTTATTTTAGGTAATTTTCAACAAAAATAAATAGTAAATAATATCTGCATTTATATAATTACTTACCTGCACAACCGCATAATTATTGTTTGGATAGAACGTCAATATATTATTACGAGTGTGTGGGTGCGAATTTTCGGAAAGTGTATTGATATTATATATGTGTGCAACCAAATTCTTTTTCTACGCCTACAGGTTTCAAGTGACAAAAAGTCACGTGGCATGTGTCACTTTGAGAAAGCTTTGAGAACAAAGTTGCTTTGAACATGTGACTTTCTGATACTTCAAAACGACAGTGTAGGAGTGCAGTTAAAGCACTCCGTACTGTATGAGTTACATTCCTTTGCAAAAGAAATAAAAAAACTTATTTGACGTTTATTTGACAGGTTGAGTGTACGTACTGTCTTGGTCTTATCTTTTGTATGTACTGACTGGACTGGACTGTGTGTGTGCAGGCACAATATCGCAACAGGCTGTGTATTGTTTGTTTATTGATCAATCCATTTTATGATTAGTTCCTTTATTATCAATAAATATTAATCTCGCCCACATCCCTCTTATTATCATGTGTGCTTGTGTGTAATAAAACAGGCTCGCCCGGTCGTGTTTATGTGGCGTTAGTCGATAATGTGACTTTAATAATTTATCAATGCGTGGAGTAGCATTACATTTTATTATTTATAAGTGACTCAGAGCTTTGTACTCTGATTGAAAAGACATTGCTTTGCGAAAACTGGGTGAACTTTCTTGTAAGTATAATTTATTTCTTGTTGAAATTTATGTTTGATTTTCATGTAAATCTACATAATTATCTTTTTATTTTTTTATGAAGTACGATGGATAATCCAGAAGCCAGTGGGAGTAACAGGACTACCTTGTCCACCTCATCATGGTGCCACCCAGCAAACAAAGTGCACCGATTTCTGGCACTGATGTTAATGTGTTTCCTTTGTTTTGGTAAGATACAATAACCTTTCCTTGGATTATTCAAATCTATTATATCTTCAAAGATATAAAGTTCAGTATGCCCAAGTTCATGAATCATCCTGGACGTTATCTGCCTAGCATTCGAATATTGTTACAAATGTCCCAGAAAAGACTGAAATGGTCTGGCATATCCCACATTAAAACATTTTGGAGCATATCTTTTTTTATACCTGCCATAAAATAATGCCTTGCTTAGGATAATCCTTGATCATTGGCTGGCATTTTAGTCAATTATCTATAACTAAAGGTTGCCTGCGATTTCGTCTGTGCTGAATTCACTTATCAATATCCCATAAGAACTGCGATTTTTTGGAATAAAAACTATCCCATGTCCTTTTCTGGGACTGAAACTATCCTGTAGCAAATTTCATTAAAATTCAATTCATTGGTTTAGGTGTGAAAGTGTAACAGACAAACAGACAGATAGATACTTCTGCATTTATAATATAATTAGGGATTTTAAATTTTGCAGGTTCTTATTTCTGCTATGACACACCAGGAGCTCTAGCAGATAATTTCAAAGATGACCTGCATCTGAACACGTCTCAGTTCACACTCATATACTCCATTTACTCTTGGCCAAATGTGATATTATGTTTTATTGGTGGATATTTAGTAGACAGGTATGTTTACTACTTTGATTTTGACTTACTTTGACTTCCATAAAGGATGATGGTCTCAATTTGTTGATAATTTAATACCTACTATAAGGTATTATCAATCTTTGGATGACCAAAGATTTTAGCTTTAAATTTTACACTAAACAGAGACTAGTAATGGCTATGCAGTAAGGCTGTACTTAAGTAGGTAGGAACTTGAATTGTAAGAGTTGCTGTTGCGACCCATTAAGCTAATGTTGTGTTATATTATATAATAGCTTCTGCATAGAATTATACACATAAACCTTCCTCTTGAATCACTATATCTATTTAAAAAAACTGCATCAAAATCCGTTGTGTAGTAGTTTTAAAGATCTAAGCATACATTGGGATTGGGACAGACAGACAGACAGTGGAAAGCGACATTTTATACCATGTAGTAATGATTGTGCTTACATTATGTGCAGTTTTGTGACCTAAATCTGTTATCAATGAGTGGGAACTAAAACTAACTAATGTAGTTTAATTAATTTATAAGTCCTTGTAATGTTGAACTTTAATTTATTTACATTAAGTCATAAGTTCATAACCTTTGGTCTTCTTATCAAACAAAGCATTTCATTACTTTTGATTTTTGATTACTAGACAAGGATATCTCTATAACATAAAATATTTTTTTAATGCATTGAGGGGGTATTCTTAAGCTGACAATTATGCCTTTGGATTTCAAAAAAATCTGTTTTTCTTGTGCTTTTATAAAATATCCACAGAGACGAAATGTATCTGTGTATCTGATAAAATTATTTGCGGTTTGCAGCCATAAAATATCAACTCAATGCAGTAACCGATTTGAATGTAATAGTTATCATATTGCAGGTACTTTGGGGTGAGATTAGGCACTGTTATTTACATGACCATTGTCTTTATTGGAGCGATGATATTTGCACTTGGAGCATATGTGAATGCATTCTGGTTGATCATACTTGGTAGATTTATATTTGGGTAAGTAGTTTCTCTATAGTCTTTCATGCCTATTTTATTTTATTTGAAAACCTGAGTCTGGCTTGGGTAATGCAATACACCAGAACCAGATAACAGTTTTTTTTCTGTGAGCATTAACTTGTAGTTAGTGTCTCAGATTGCAGATCTCTTCCATTTAACCTTTGAAAGATGAAACTTACACATGTACGCAAGTTTCTGTACAATGCTATCTAATTTAAGCCAGTACTGTAACATTACACAAATAATAATTAAACACAAATATGAATTAATTAATATATCATCATTTTATATATTCATCTTATAGTATTGGCGGAGAATCACTGCAGGTGGCAGTAAACAACTATGTGGTGCTCTGGTTCAAAGGCAAGGAACTTAACATGGTGTTTGGCCTGCAGCTCTCCTTCTCCAGGTTTGGCAGCACTGTAAATTTCTGGGTAATGGAACCCATATACAAATGGGTTGCCACATACTTTGTTGGTTATGAGCGACTGGGAGTCACTTTGTTCATTGGTAAGTATAACTAATTCTTAAACTTCTTTTAATCATCCACACTTATATTATACATGTGAAAGCAACTCAGTTGATCTATCTGCATGTTAGCCCTTCGCAATAAAACCTTTGAACCAATTTGAATGAAATTGAATGTTTATACATTGAGACAAAAACGAGTGGTAAACGAAATTCACACAGATTAAGTTTGCTCTAAAATGTCAAAAATTACCCCATAAACTAAACACTACAATTCATATCTTTACTTTCAGCTGCCCTCACTTGCCTCATTTCTCTCATATGTGGACTTGTTCTCGGATGGATGGATTATAGAGCTGAGAAGATTCTGGGTAGGCTTGAGGAATCAGAGAACAGTGAACCATTCCATTTGAAAGACATACTCCACTTCAAATCAGTATTTTGGCTTGTTTCTGTGATATGTGTGGCCTATTATTTGGCTATATTTCCATTCATAGCCTTAGGAAAGTGAGTATTGAATTAATTTTGCATGTAATTGATAGATGTCTAGAATAACGGGATTTTAAGTTCGATATACACAATACTACCTTATTGGGGGTAGACTGGTTGATGTGTGTGTGTGTGTGTATTTTATGCGAATAAAAGTCCATCACAGTAAATAAATAGAGCAGTATGGAAACTAGGCTTATTTTTTGAAATAAATACCTACGCTCCAATAGAGCGTTAGGGTTGTCGATTTAATTTTTATAAAATTGAAACGCTATTTGTTTAGTTAGCGGTATCTCAGCTAGTAAGGTATGTTTTAAAGTAACTAGTTACACTTAATTAAGAGTATTAGGGTGAGAACATACATACATACATTCTTCAACAGTTTAAGATTTCTTTATTCATCGGTAGGTAAGTATTTTATATTACTGAAAAATACCTTCGCCTGCTACGACACGTTCGGAAAGCTGTATTAATATTAAATTTTATTGTATGAAAAATTATCATCCGAATGAATAGCTTTCTTAAATAAACTATTGGGAATCATAGACACACTGCGCAATACGCTCTTGGCATGTTGAAAACGAAAAGATCGCGGACTGTCTGGGTGCACGTCGCAGACGGCCACACGTCTCAACACGACACTCGCGACTGACGGCACCGCGAGATCTGCTTAGGGGCCTTGTAGAAACGCGCGTCTATGTGTGCGTTCGTTTCGACCGTTTTGTGCGTAGTTTCCTTATTGCTTTAGCTTATATATATATATATATATATATATATATATATATATATACTGTGATTCCATTGTTGTATACAATACAAATGTGTATGATACTAAGATAAGGGGGGAAATTATGTATCTATCTATGTGGATATATATTAATCAATTGAAATACTTGGATATATTTTTCAGATTATTCTTCGAACGAAAATTCGATTTTATCCCGCAAGATGCTAACACTGTCAATTCTATGGTGTACTTATTATCAGCAGCGCTAAGTCCATTTTTTGGTGTACTTATTGATAAAACTGGAAGGAACGTGATGTGGGTCATTATCAGTAACGTCACTACCATTGGAGCTCACTGCTTGTTGGCATTTACCTTCTTTAATCCATATACTGGAGTAGTAAGTAGTATTTATGTATCTTTATATTTTTATACTTAGTAAGCATATCTCAATAGATACTATGTGGAAATGTTAGGCATAAAAAAATAAAAGGATTTGTAATCTGTGCTGTCATATCTTATTAACTTTATTTATAATTATAAATATTTATATTACAAATTTATTTGTTACAATTATTTCAGGTGTTGTTGGGAATTTCGTATTCACTTTTAGCCGCTGGTCTGTGGCCCTTGGTCGCGCTGATTGTACCAGAGAATCAGCTGGGTACAGCATATGGCATGTAAGCTCCTTGTTTAAGTAGTCTATCTGCTATACTAACAAATACAAAGTTAATTTAAATGCGGTTTTAATACTGAAAACTCACAAGAATTTGTTCCTTGTTTTAGTTGTCAGGCTGTCCAGAACTTGGGATTGGCTACTGTTATACTATTGGCAGGAGTGATTGTTGACAAATATGGATATTTGATGCTGGAAATGTTCTTCTTGGGCTGCCTGTTTGGTGAGACAGTCAGCTACAAATATCTCTTTGGTTTGTTTGGTAGTTGCAAATTTTACGTTATGTTAATGTTCTTTTTCATTTTCAGTGTCTTTGATAGCAGCTGTGCTTATTTATATAATTGATTCGGCCAACAACGGTATACTAAACCTCTCTCCAAGTGTTAGAGATTCCATTAAGCCGTAAGTACACGCTAATCACTGAACTACATTGGTGTGGGTATAATCACAAATAACTAAACTTAAAACTTACATTTTAATTACAGGACTAGAGTGATTGATGAAACTGCGAACTTGTTGGATACTGAAGAATACACTGACCAGGAGGAGACAGACTCCAGGCCCCAGGAATGGGAAGAGGAAGTTACCTCTTCTCAAGATATCGCGCAAGTTCAGTCAGACAGAATACGCAGTAGATACCTCGCACAAATATTGCCAAACTCAAACATTCCTGACAGACCATAGTTTACATGACAGACATAATTAACTTTTGTAAATAAATTTATTTTTGTAGATATTTGTAATCTCACGAGTTAATCCTGACTAATGCGTAATTAAATGTTATAATTTATAAGTAAAAGTTATCATATACCTATTGTAATAAAACATTTAGACAATTGGACTTAGCTATGTTTAATTTATTTGTTACTGAACTCTATTCTTTAGCTTATTATTTATTCTACATTATTTGTGCATAATAGTATCACATATACAAGTAAGTAGAATTGAAAAGGCACTTGCGTATTATCTTACTTAATGGTTTTAAATCACGACACACCCATTGTTTAACCATTTGAAAACTATTTTATATCAAAGATAATCTGTTTCGAAGTATGTAAGGTTGACGCACACAACCGCTCGGCACCGGATCAGCATTCAGCGCCACATTAACTCGAGCCGTTCAGTATTCTCTGTATGAAACTCCATACTGTGACGCTCACTTATCGGCATCGGAACGGCAACGCCTCGCCTCTGCACAAGCTAGCAGTGCGTGGGCAACTCGCCGTCATAGCGCTTACGTCGAGTAGCCGCCGCGGGGACGGCGCGTGGACCTCGGGTGGTTCCCCCACGGACGGCTAGTGAACGCCGTGCCGCTTGCCTCTCTAACATCGCCGACCGTCGACGTTGACCGCTAGGCGCCAACAAGTCGCCGGCTCGCGGCAAGCGCACTGTAGCCGCGCGGACGCCTCGAAGCCAGCCGCTTTCGTTACGAGCTTGCGTATGATTGACGGCGAGCTGATGAAGCGAGGCGCTGCCGTTCCGGTGCCGAGCGATTATGTCTGCGACAACCTTTATATTGCAAAAACGATGCCTAAGCCTGCGATTCTGCTGTTGCTGACTGATTGTTCCTTTATATTATACTTTCAATTGAAATCTAATTCAATTGAAAAATGCAAGTTTAAAAAAAACATCTAATTTTGGTCTCAGCCAGGTCTTTTTGCGCATTTCAGAAACATAACTATTATCTTTTATATGTTACAGTTTTCATCTGGTTAGTAGATTGGTTAAAGTCTGACTTCTATGTATCCTTTACAATAAATTAATGCCATAAATTGCAAAATATGTATATAAAAATGACATGATCACAGAACATACTTTATTTTAGACTGCCAATTGTTTGCCATCAAAAGTCTACTACTCAATCAGTATAATTTTCAGTGGAGGTAGAAAAACTGTTTAAAAACGAAAACTAGTTCAACTAGGTGAACGGAAAACTATGACCAATAACGAACACTTGTGATTTCTCTTCTGTGGATATGATGAATATCTTCATGAGTTCTCTATTATTATTTCAACTTATCTACAATATGCCATTGAAAACCGTTGCCTGGCAGTGGGCTATTGATAAATGGTAAAATCCAAGTTAAATACCATTTGGTTCCAAACACTTCTACTATGTTTGTTTTCAATCCTTTACTGTATTCCTTAGAGGTGTGTTTCCGTTCTGCCGTAGTTTGGCCTCTAAAAACATTATTGAAATGATAGTAAACCAAGAATCCCGAAAAAAGCCCTACTAGTATATTAATTACAAACATTAAAATATACAGACTTTCATTACCAAAATCCACTACAAAGCTTGCTAATGGAAATATAAACTTAAGAATAGCTAGGCCATGGTTCCATGAAACAAATTTAGCCATGAATAAAACATTGTAATAAAATGCATACACCATAGAAATAAAAATATCCAGAGTAAAGAGTAAAAAATACCTATAGTTAAAATAACCAATGCATGAAGTAAGGTATGTGCAATGATGATCTCTTTTTAAAATGCAGATATTACAAATGTCACAGTGCCAAGCTCGTGGTGGCCTAAAACATTCGCATACAGAACAAAAAGTCCAATCAGCATTATTAAGATAATTCAAATGTTTTCCTTTAATACTACTATCAGTTAACATTCCGTATATCATATTTCCCATGATATTAAGTAGTAAAAAGAATGCAACACACATGTGAATTAGTTGAGTAATTCTATTTTCAACAATGGCTGGTAACACAACACACAATTCAAAGTACAAAAAGCCTGGAATCAGGACTATTAATAATATAATATAAAACAAGTGTTCTAGAACTCGTTTAAGAGTTCTGTTCGAGATAGAATCTAATTTTACCAACATTCTTCTTACTGTTATCAAACCAGTACTTGATGATACTAAGAAACCAATAACAGGTTTAAAGCATCAAACAAAAATCATGCCAACGTAAAATGAATTAACATACAGAAATAAAACTTAAAATACTGTTTGATCTATTCTTTTCTAGTCATGCCACACCTTATCTTATTCAAGGACTACCTGTAAATGAAAACAAAACTGTTCAACTTAAAATTAAACATAATAAACAAGTGCTTATAGCAGCTTACCTTGAGATCAATGTCTTCTGAGAACGCTGCAGCCTAATAGCATCGAATACTGTAAGGCAAATAATAATACCACCATATTCCTTGTGAAACTTATTTATTGCTGTTCAATATCCTGAAAGTACTCAGCGAAAGCTGATCCGACTAAATCAAACACGATAAACACGTGTTATTCAGTCATTTGTTGTTTGAAATAAAAAGTAAGTAGACGCTGACAGTGACAGTCGTGTGTGTCAAATCAGAACAGAACTGTCACATGACAGCACAATTTTTGTTGTAAGTGTTTCCGAACGTAATTGAGTTCACAGATCAAGGGACTACTCCGAAGTTTCCATCATACTGTTTTTTTTACTTTTTCATTAATGCGTATTAGTGTAAGCGAGATGGCTGAAATAGGAACTTGAATTTCTAACTGAGTATAAACCGATAGATAAACTAGTTAGTACAGGTGTAGTGAATAAAGTTTTCCCATGACATTTCGTTGAATCATATCCAATTTTCAACTGTAATAAAATTTCATTAAATTGTGTGTATACAACGCAGTTGTCAGCTTAAATTGTTTTATAAATTAATAAAATAAGAACCTTATTTAAAGGTTTTAAAGTTGAAAACTGCAATATATTCAACAAATGTCATGGGATAGCTTTATTTACTACTTCTATTAGATCATTTACTTTATGATTACGAAATATACATTATTAATTCGGATTAAAACAACCAAGTATAAATAATAATTTATTAATTTACATTGATGCAATATAGAGTTTTCCGATATCTATAAAATACTGCAGACAGAAAAAATAGCTTTCTAGCAGAATTATAAATATGAATAAATAAGTGCCAATATAAGCCTGATAAAACATTCAAAAAGTCTGGGTTTTCATTTACATACTTGTTTACTATGTTACTTGGCTATCTTATCTATTAATCATACACTTGCTATTACAAAATATCCTCGAGCATTCGTGATTCCGTTTGTCATGACCACAAAAGCTCTAATACAACATATTCATTTATAAATAGTAAAAGTTGGCAGTAGGATTACTTGTGGAATTTCTTGCTTGTGTCTTTGGCCATATCAACAAGGGTCTGAGCAGGCTTGAACGGTGCTCCATAAAGTCCTTGGAATTCTTCCATCTTCTTCACTAACTTGTCAGCTCCAAATTGATCAACCCACCTGCAAACGAAATAGAAGATTAGGATATTATTGAGATTCTATGTTACGCCAGCATAAAAAAAACGGATCATAAAAATGAAATAATTCGTTAATTATGTTTAACAACAAAGTAAATATGAGTAAATGTGATGTAAATCTTCAATAACTAGCCACAACTAGTGGATGTGTGCGGATTTTGTGGCATCAAAGTTGGCAAAAAAATGTTGCTATAACAAATACATATAAATACCTGAACGGTCCACCAGTGAATGGCGGGAATCCGAGACCGAACACGGCGCCCACATCACCTTCCAGAGGACTATGCAGGATCTTTTCTTCCAGAGACAATACTGCCTCATTAACAAATCTGAAAGCATGCGAAGTTGCGACGTGAAAAAGGTATTCTCTAGGCTAGGTATTATAAACCTAATGCTCTTTTAAGTCAAGTAGGCTGAATAGGCGCTTCAATTTGAGGTGTCATCTGGGAAAGGAACTCCAGGAAAATACAACTGGGTTGTGTTGCTTTTCAACTTTTGAAAACTTGATGTTACTTAAATCAACCCACATAATTGATGCTGCCGTTACCTTGACACCATCCTCAACTGCTGATCCTCAACAGTGTTGGCTCCGCGCGGTTCCAGCGAATAGTTCTTCACCAACGTGACCGCGTCCTGGTTGATTTCCTTGTTTTTGGATCCCTTCTCGTAGACGTAGAAGCCCTTGCCAGATTTACGGCCCATAAATCCCGCTTTCACCAAGTCTTGCATAATGTTGATGTTGCCACCACTGATGCGATCGCCGAACGCCTGAAAAGGAGAAACGGCTATATTACAAATAAATTACAGATCAGTAGTTATGTGCTGTTCTCCTAGAAGTATGCCCTTGCCTTCCGATGATATTAAATTTAGCATTGTGAGAGGCTCTTAAAAGATTTTCCTACGACAATGGGCGATGGTGGCCGTAATGAGGAATTAAAAATGTTCTTTCCGAGTCAACCAAGTACACATGATAATTCTGATATAATTCAGTTGTTGTTCTCAGTTTTAAAGTTACCTTGGCGAGGTCAGCTGCGATGTGCGAGCCGACGTCGATGCCAACTTCATCGGCTAGTGTCGCGGCTCCGACCGGGAATCCGAACTGCGTTGTCATTTTGTCGAGCTCCTTAGGATCTACTCCCTCTTGGAGTAGCCTATAATATAAGAGTGTTTATATTAAAGTTAAATGAATAATTGCTTATAAAATCGTTTCTTTAAATTCTCTTATTCGTCGTAAATATAACGGTACACCTTGTCGCGTGTGAAGCGGGAGTTTCAATTTGCTTTTTCTTTTATTTCAGACTCCACTCTTCGCGATTCCATCTGCGAAGATTTCGTTTATATCCATATTCCGGGGAATAGTGCAATTTAACGGGATAAAAAAGTTTCCTCTTGTGTTATTTTGACGACACGAAAGTTTTATGTAGGATTGAATATGTTAGAGGAGTGGCTTTATCCAGCGGCTCCTACTGACCTGATGGCTTCGCTAAGCATGGTGGACAGAATGCGCGTAGTATAGAAGCCGGGCCCGTCGCCCACGGTGATGACGACCTTGCCCTGGCGGAGGCCCACGGCCACGGCGGCCGCGGATGTATCCTTGCTGGTGCCCGGGTGCGTGATGATCTCTAACAGTTGCATCTTGTCCACCGGGGAGAAGTAATGCATGCCTGCAATTGTAAATATTTGTAATAAACCCGTTCAACCTCGGTAAGAGTAAGAGTATCAGTACAAGGTACGTGTGTCCAGTGGCACCGCACGTAATTTTATTCATTAAATTAAAAATCTACAGAACCGCGGCGGAATTCAATACAATATTCGGTACTCTTTACTATACAATTCGTTATTATGAATTCAAATCACTCATCATGTCATACCACCATAGGAGTAAGATTTTTTTGAAAGCAGTCGCGTGTCATTGACACCGATTACCGTGTTAAACTATGATTCTCGCCTGTTCTTAATGTTCTCATTATAAAACAAATTACCAAGAAGCAACATACCTATGACTTTCTCAGGCCTGCTGCTACCAGCTGCGATTTTCGTGATAGGAATGGCGCTGGTGTTGGTCGCGATGATGCAATGTTTGGGCACAACAGCTTCGAGTTCCTTTATTACCTTATGCTTGATGTCAATATTCTCAAACACAGCTTCAATGACACAGTCAGCATTCTTGAACTTAGCGTAATCTAATGTTGGCAGCAGGTTTCCCAAAAATTTATCCTTCTGGATCCTGTAATAGGTGCAAACTCGTTTTTTCAGCAAAATCGTAAGCAAGTGCGATGCGATAAGAATTAGGATGACACACTGCACAAAAAGTTACTTTGTAAAAAAAGTGTTGCACTTCTAATATCAGAATTAGGACAAAATTCTTACAAAAATTAGCAAGAAATTACCCTGAGATCCTCTTCCTTTTAACGGCGTTGCCCAGCCCAGTTTGGATCTGTCCCACTCCTCTGTAGAGGCCAGCATTGGTGGCATCTTTCATAACCACCTTGTAACCCTTATCAATGGAAACATGGACAATACCGGCTCCCATCAATCCAGCACCTAACACACCAATCTGTGAACAAAAAATGTTCTAAAGTATTTATTTCTTGGTCCACAGACATGTGCACGATTCCTCAAGATTATCTCCTTCACCGAAAAGCTGATGCTGATGAAGCTTGAAACAAGGTAGGTATTTCGTTTGTTGTATTTCTCAATATCGGGAAATGTCTGTGATTTGCAGCTGTTCAAAATGTGCTTACATTAGTATGCTACTCACAGTCTTAACATCAACTTCGGACTTGCCAAATCTGTTTTTCTTGCATTCAGTTTGTCCTCTGAATAGCCCAATCAGTCCCTTGCTCTGTGGGGTCATGGCGAGCTCACCGAAGCCCTGCGCTTCGGCCTCATATCCCGCCGCGCGGCCTTTGTCCACACCAGTCCTGACTACTTCAAGGATCTAAAAAACACCAACCATAAATAAATATATATATTGGTTAAGTAGATGCCACGCGTGAGCAGTGGGCGCATATAGTAATTCGCAAAATAAGGTAATAAGGATCTTATGAAAAGACATATTTGTGGCTAATGAATTATTAATTATTTACCTACCTTCAGTGGAGCTGGGTAAAGGCCGCGAGATGCCTTCATAACTTGCTCTTTAGCTTTGTTGAATATCATGTTTTTAACCATATCCCACTCCATGACAGTTGCTGTGATTTTGTTCACAAGACCAGATTTGGTTCTGTCAACTTTTAGCTTACCAGACGCAATGTCTTTCGCGATTTGGATAGCTACAGTCTCTAGATATCTCATTGTATTATCAGCGGGAAGACCCAAACCTAGAAATCAAAGTTTTCTACTCAATATTGTTTTTTTTTTAATGAAAGAAGAAAAACTATGTAGGATATTTTTTACCGGGTCCAAGTGGAGAAACTAGTAAATCGATGATTCCAAGTTTTTTGGCTTTGTCAGCTTTCACTGTTTTGCCTGTAAGTGCTAGGTCCAAAGTCGTAGGAATGGAAGTGAGAGCAGGCAATCTGAAAAAAAAAAGAAGAACTTAGGAGTCCTGTTTTTACAAAAGTAATTTGATGTTTTCATAGATTTTGACATGACCATATTAAAATATGATAACAAAGATTTTTATTATAACCTTTGAGTGCCACCGCCGCCAGGCAGAAGTCCCAGCATAACTTCAGGAAGCCCAAATCCGGTCTTTTGGTCCTTGACTGCTATGCGGTATTTGCAAGCTAAAGCAGTTTCCAGGCCTCCTCCAAGACAACTTCCTTGAATAGCTGCAATAAATGGCTTGCGAGACGCCTCCATTCTTCGGAATATTTCATGGCCTACAAATTATTTGTATATTGTAACGGGTGTCACAAAAGGGACGCAAGAATTGAATTTGCCGCCATTTTGCATTTTAGTACTGGCAACCCTCAAAAAACTATTTGACAGCTGAATGTTTAGGGTTTGTAAAAATGGCGTTTTTATTATTGATATTTCAAAAGTAATGAAAGTTTGGCGGGCAATATGGTCGGAATATTGATTAACGGACATTCTGACGCACTGATATGATATACCCATTTGAACGGCTTGTTTGTGGGCGACCAGTGGAATGACCATCCTGATTTGATCCACTTTCCAAGTTAAATTAATTTTCTGACCATATTATGCACAAAATTTTCTATCTGCCCGCCAAACTTTTATTACTTTTGAAATATGGTTCAATTATGAAAACGCGCTGTTCTTGTAACCTGTTATTTTTAAAAACCTAAACATTCAGCTGCCAAACAGTTTTTTTAGGGTTTCTAGCACTAAAATGCAAAATGCAAATTCAAGTCTTGCGTCATTTTTGGGACACCCGTTACTGTTACATAAAACTTTAATAAGAACTATAATTATTATTATTATAGGAGTTGTATCTGTTCTGGTTGTTGTTTTAACCTCAGCATCCGAATAATCGGGAAATCCTAGTTAGTGTCATATTTTATATCACATGAAAGTTTTATCAAAATTCAATAAATATTACATACACAAGATTGCTGGAAGAGATCCCTTCTTAGGGATAAGTTCGCCTTTGTACTTTTTTGTCTGAATTTCTGTATTTTTTTTTAAAATTTTATGTGCAATAAAGAGTTTACATACATACATACATACATACACACATACACATACACAAATCACGTCTTTATCCCTAACGGGGTAGACACAGCCTAAGGTAACAGGTACCTACAGGCCACATTTAGCAAGATTTTATTACGTAACTGTCATTTTATCACATAAAAATATTCTTTATATTTTATTTCATTAGCAGATTAGTTCTGCTTCAGTTTAACAAGTGTATATGTACCTAAGATGAAAACAATGTCATAATACGTTGATAATACATAATATCAGGTTTCTCATTTATAAACCCAGTCAGGCTTTTAATTATTATTTTCTGTAACTGAGTTCTTATCTGGTTCTTATGTTCAACAAATCTAAAATTATAGTTAGTTACATCAAAGCCATCATCAAGCAGAAGTTGATCATATGAGTTTTGGCTTTAAGCCATTATGTATCATGGAATTAAGTATGTATGTGTTGGTATAGGTCAGCTGCCGGCATTTATTGGACTTTTATCAAAACGATTACATAAATGCATTTATGTTTCATTACATAATTAGTTACCATGCCAATAAATATTTCATACAATTAAAGACCGTCATAGGTAATTTACCATTTTTGGACAAGGCTACTACTTCTTCTTTTGTTTTGCAGGCTTCGATCATGGAGATATCAGCACCAGCGATGAAGCACCCTGGTTTGCCAGATATCAGCACTGCAGCTTCAATGGATGGATTGGATTCAACTTCATTTAAAATGCTGGTCACTTCATTCATCACCTCAGTATTAAGGGAGTTGACCTACAAAGCACATTTTGATTTTGTTAAGAAAACAAATTAAATTTATTATACCTTCTTATTATTAGCAATTAATCCATCCCTTTTTCCGACATTTTATATATTCTTTAGCCATAATATAATAGAACAGACCCCTCACTATGTAATCCAGAATTTCCCAACCTTTATTTTGCCAAGCCTCAAAAATAATATTTTCATGCCCCTCCTTAAGTTACAACAAAAATAAAATAAGAAACACATTTTTTATATAATGGCAAATTTGGCAAGTCAGAACAGTTAATTTACATATGCACTTTTTTTTAGAAATGCAAATGGATCCATTTATTTTGCCCCTTGACATTTCTCTATGCCCTTCTGGTTGGGAAGTCCTGGGAAAATCCATATTGAAATGCAAGAAAAAATTTAGACTAATTAAAAACACTTTATGGGTTTAATAGCTGGAACCGCAGTCAGTATAATGATCATGGAGCTTGAATTTGAACTAAGTCTGCTGTAATACAATGTGCCTGACACTGAGAGACAGAGTTACTTTCGCATTTATAATATTAGGAGGGATTCGTTTTTGAAACTCAAGAGTTTTAATTGAATAATTGAATTGCTTAACTTCAAACTCAGATACCTAAATTCAGTTCAGATTTTTTAGGATTTGAATCTTAATATTCTCTTTTATACTTAAGATTCAATTTATATAAATTTCAGAATTAGCTTTACCTAAGTTAGAAGCTAAGCGACATAATTAAATATTCTTAATACAAAAGACTGACAACACTGCATGGTCCTAAACAGAATAAAAAAATATTCAGCTTTGTCGAACAAAATATTTGTCATGATTTCTGTTGCTATTGAGATACCTACTAGTTCATACATTTTAACAAGAAAGTAAACTGTTTGCTTATAAAATATGAGGTAATCTCCGGAGCTACTGAACTGATTCTAAAACTTGATTCACCAGTACAAAATAACACTAATTCTGATTAGCTACTTTGACACTTTTTTCCTGAAAAAGTAGAAAGTTAATAGTATAATGTAATTTAAGAATTACTTAGTAACAATGATAATGAGCAATTTGCACTGACCTTAACATTAGGGGAGTCCAGTGTCACCACATAGACACCATTGACTATTTTGCACTTGGTGTGAACATGACCAGCTGCCGCTGCTGCATAGTTTCGGCTTTGGAACCCTAGGAAACCATAATTACAATAAAAATCTCTGCATCAGTCGTAACTATGTCACGAAATTGTATTGGCACCCGAAAAGTTTAAAAAGTCCAACTGTGATCTTACCTGTAAGAAACTTGGCATCGTTTCTATTTTTCAGGATCTTAAGTGCACTTATTAACCTTTGGTTAGCCATTTTTTGAGGACCTAACTAAATCAAAGAAATAATAAACTAAATGGCTACTTAATAATTTTAGAGCCAGACTTTGAACCTAAAAGTTTCGTCGTGGATTACGATGTCGGAAGGGTGTTTGAGCGGGGGGAAGGGGCGATAAATTGACCGACTCGAGTGAACTGAACGAATGAATGAAGAACAGAGGTGTCAAAGTTTTTTTGTTTTATTCCTTATGAGAAAGGCAAAGGGAACTAAGCCCACACAGTCAAGTCTGATTGATGTTTTCTGTTTTATGAATATAATAATAAAAAAGGAAGAATTTAAAGGGGCAAGACTTCAAGACTAGTCTAAATTGTATCTTTAACGTGGAAAAATAAATGGGATTCGGACATTGAATGAAACTGTCTTGGATAATTAACTAAAGTAAGTAGTAAATTCAACACCAAAAAAAGTATTAAAAATTTACATTGTAACTTGGATAACGTCAGTATCTCAATAATTATAATCTATATCCTACTAATATTATAAATGTGAAAGTTTGTGAGTATGGATGTTTGTTACTCTTTCACGCCAGAACGGCTGGACAGATCTGGATGAAATTTGGAACATACATAGATTATAGTCTGGAATAACACATAGGCTACTTTTTATCCCGGAAAATTGCGAAATTCCTGCGGGATAGCGATAAACGAATTCTATGCAGACGATGTCGCGGCAGAAGCTAGTATCTACATAAAGAGAGTCGTGTTAGTTACACTATTTATAACTCAAGAACGGGTGAACCGATTTGGCTGAAAATTGGTGGGGAGGTAGCTTAGAACCGGTAGACGGTAATAGGATACTTTTTTCTAGAATCCTTAAATTTCGCATACCAGTTATGATATCTGAAAACTGATTTTTGGACCAGCATGGAAGTAAAGAAAAACCATAGAATGTACTAGTTGCTTATCTCCCCGCCCAGATGGTAAAATCCCATCGAGGGAATGGGCAATCTTAGGAATCATGTTATAGGCGCTACGGCTAGCAACCCATCACTATTTTGATTCCCCTTTCGATCCGTTGTGCTTAGAAGCAGGGCTCTGCTAACAGTTTTTCAGAACCCTTGGTGCGTGTGTCCGACTCGCACTTGGCCGGTTTTTTATTTATACTATGATAAATAATAAAGGAGGTTATTCCGCGGCTAATCCATTATACATACAAAAGTCAAAGTTAAGTTTACCTATCCTGTATCTACTTGCTGTTGCCCGCGACTTTCGTCTGCAAAAACTTCGTTTATCGCTATCCCGCGGGAACTACGCAATTTTCCGGCATAAACAGTATCCTATATGCTATTCCAGACCATAATCTATCTTTGTTCCAAATTTCTCCAGATCTGTTTTGTCGTTTCGGCGTGAAAGAGTAACAAACAACACATCCTCACAAACTTTCGCAAATATAATATTAGTAGTAAAGGATACGATATATTATACATATATATAGTAGGATTAGTGGGATAGTATTCTATGGACTTACACAGTTACCTTTTCTGCTGGGTAATTCCAAAGAATTTAACTTATTAGGTACAACCCACGCCCTACTCCTAGCCAGTGAGCGGTGCTAAATAATGAACAAATGATATTATTTGTTGAATGTAGGTAACGTAACATCCATTTAGAATGAGTAGGTACAGGAAAATCATGTGAAAAATATGTAACTAGCTATGTTCGGAGCTGTTAAAAAAAAACTGAAACTCGTAACTTCCATGCCAATCATAGCTTTCATTTTAAAATTCTTTATTTGCATTGCGCGTTACACATTCGTCTTTGAGTCACCGGCTTACATAAATTAATACCTGTGTACCAAATTTCAACTTAATGCCCAGTAGTTGCAAAGCAAATTAATTGGATGTGACAGACGGACAACAAAGTGATCATATGAGTTCCGTCTTTAGAGTTCCGTAGCTCAAAAGGAAAAAAACGGAACCCTCATAAGATCACTTTGTTGTCCGTCTGTCAAGACCCTTTTTTTCAGGAACGCGTAGAGGTATAAAGTTAAATACCAAATAGGTACTTAGATCTGTGACCCGGCCGCCCTTAGAGCTGCAATTAAATCAACTCTAAATGACAACTCAATTAAAAGATAGCCATCGGATAAGGTGTTTCCATACGAAATTGCCGAGCTCCTAAAAAATAGGGAGTAATTCCAGTTGTCCCAGAAATTTGAAGTTTGGTATAAAGGTAGCTCTTATAGCCAGCGACTTCTAGCACATTTAATGAATTTATTCTATTTTTTTTAAATGTCGGTCTATGTACTCAACAGCAAAACAGTACAACAGTAACTGATAATTTTTATTCCATTGTGACTAGGCACAAGGTGATGACTTACTTTTGCTCTTGACTGTACAAAATAACCAATATAAACTGACCTCACGCTGCCTACATTTTCCTTATGAGCAGGGCTCTGCTAACACTGGATTTTATATTTACTTGCAGAATTTATACGGAACCCACGGTGCGGGAGTCCCGACTCACTCTTGGCCGGTTTTTCCTTATGGAGTACCTTATGATAAGCCCTAATAACTGATGCCTATAGGTACAATTTCCTTTACATTCGCTTTTTTATTCAAAGTATTTAATTAGATTGTGGAGCGTAACATTATTCATCTTATTTAACTTACACTAGCTGTTCAGCTCGTTAGTGTAGCTTCATTCTTTGTTCTAAACTTTTGATAACTATACCTTTTCTTTCCGATGTCCCCCGATTTAGATCAAACAAAGCCAGTATGTATGTTGCCAAGGCTAAGGTCTATGAGAGTGTTCAGTAGCGTTCAAAGAATAATGAACAAGCAACCAAGACAAGCTAAACCGCAGGCACACACTCTTAACGCCCTTTGTTTTACATTTAACAAGTAACATGTAAATGATCTAAATTATAATATTACAAAGATAAGGTGTAAGTATAATTAGGAATTATTTTGTATCTTCTATTTGCTGTACTACCTACTTAGGTAGATACCTATAGATGGTATTTTGAACGCCAAACGCCAAATTGAAGCGCAGAACTCGATAACTGGTGGACCGATTTGAATGAACTTTTTTTAAACTAATTAGCACTCTCTGAAGTCTCAAAAAAAAGGTTCTGTAATGAGAAGAATTGGAAAAATTTCTCGGAAAAACAGCTTTTAACAGAACAACGTCTGTTGCAAGCTGCAAGTGTGTTTGTATATTTAAAAATTTTATTGTACAAAAATAAACAACAAACACTAGATTCTAATATTTGAGACAATTTAGCAGATCAATCTTCCATGCTGGTCTGGGAGTAAAGAAAAAACGTTAAGAAGAAGAATGTTAAGAATTACTATAAATAAATCGCATGGCCTGTTAATAAGTTCAGTATTCTGTCGCTTATATTGAAAAAATGTGCCACAACGAGCGTAAGGGTTTCATACAATAATATAGTGTGCTCGCGGAACAATATCTATTCGTCAAAATTTGATAACTGTAGCTCATTTCTTTTGTATATAGGTACATAATAGGTATATGTATATGTGACAGGATACTAAAAGAGGTTAAGAAGCAAGGGGAACTGTCCACACACCAGTGGCGTAACTATAGGGTGGCAGGGGTGGCAAAATGCCACGGGCCCTTCGCTCTACGGGGCCCCGAACTGGCTTGGTTTAGAGCACAGAAGGGACGCTGATGCACTTCTTTATATAGAGGAAGGAGCCCTCATCTGACGAATTTGCCACGGGCCCCAGACGTTATAGTTACGCCACTGCCACACACAAGATAATACATGCTTGGCTATTGGTTACACTTGCGTGTCATTTCATTATCATAAAGCTACCTACTTAAACTACATATATAAAACATCGCAACCCTCGTGTAAGTAATAAATCACCCTGCAGTTAGCATTTATCACGATATCCCACTTGTTGCAATTGCTGCGAGGCTGTAGCCTGTAACCACCCCCGTAGCCATGGCAACCGTCCGTCCATTTGCCCCCTCCTCACACCCTGACTTCCGCCCTGCCTCTTGTGAAGTCAAGAGCAGAGAGTGGTCTCGCGTCATGGCGGTAATTACACATCTGAAACCCTCTTTAAGCGATAGACCAGAGCAGGGTCACAATATTCCGGTGATAGGATTCGGGATAAATTCAGCCGTACGGCAGGTTGTCATTTCTGCCGTGTGATTCTTTGAACGAACCGTGTCCTTGAACTGATCGCTGCGCTCGGGAGACAATCGTTTTTGACCCTTTCGTTCGTATGCATTAATTCGGAGCCGGGTGTCTTGTTCTCAACGCCAACGCACGGTCTATGTCAAGCAATACAGACCACAATTTTTGCATCTTTCGAAGCTTTGTAACTCCTAAAATCCACTTACGCAAAAGTTACTCATCTCCGTACGAACAAAATAAAATAAAATCTCCCTCTGTTGGGTGTGCTGGAGTGGCTCCCTCTAAAAAAGTATGTTTTCCTATTTACATACATACGGGATAAAAGACAAAGGTAAAGAGACCCAAATGCCATGCTTAGCATGATTGTGGGCGTATAGGTGGAAACGGGAATCAAAATAGTGATGGGTTGCTAGCCTCGTCGCCTATAACATGATTCCTAAGATTTTCACTATTTAACTACAGAAATATGCAGCAGTCAAAGAAATACCCCAAGCATAGAATTTTCATTTACATGGGTGGATGTGACTTTTTGATTCTTGAAACTGAAAATAGATGAGCGCCATATCAACTACACATAAGTATTATAAAACAAAGTCCTCCGCCGCATCTATCTGTCTGTTCGCAATAAACTTAAAAGCTACTGAACGAATTTTTATGCGTTTTTCATTAATAATATAATAGATAGAGTGATTTCATGAGGAAGGTTTAGTTTTTTGTAAATTGGTTTAAATATTTTGGCAATTGTGGCAGCGCTGTGTTAGTATCTATACCTACATTGCACCCGTAAGACGCCGGGGCGGGTCGCTATATAGTGAGTAACATAAAGAAGAGATAGATACATTAATGCTGCTGGTCAATATGTAGACATAATGCCTACCTATACTTAGATGACAATTCTATTTTTATTCAACTCAATAATTGGATACGTAACATGACATTACATCATTGACTCGTTTGAGTGTAGATAATCTTGGTATAAATAAAGGCCTAGCACTAGCAATTTTTAAGGTTGCGTAGCCTAAATAGCAAAAATGTAACTCTTTAAGTTTCGTTCTGTCCGTCTATCTGTCTGTCCGTATGTGAAAAGCATTTACTCGGAAACTACCTACAGATGTCGTCCTTTCCCATCGTTATATTATCTCGGAAATGCTCGTATTTGTATGGTATGGTGTTTGTCATGCTACACGTCAGCAGAAATCGTGTGTTTACGATGGGAAAGTATTTTGCACGACATCTGTACCTGCCTCACCTCCTAAACGTCATTTTTGAGACTTGAAACTTAAAACTTGAAGTAGCTAATGTAGGAGCGCGGATAGGGTGGGTAATCATCTGCGCTACTACAGTACAGATTTGATCAAATCAAAATTGAAAGGGTTCCGTGATAGTATTTGTATAGAGGTTGAAAAGCCGAAAGTATGAGGAAAATGATTTCACAAATTGTTTATCATATTGCTACCTCCAGATGTTTACATTTCTTATCATAAGGAAATCGGAACGAAAAAACCGTTTCTTATCTATTAAATGCGGTGATAGTTTAAATTGTTTTTTGAGGAAGCTGATTTTTAAGTCACGTATGAGAAAATACCACTGAAAAAGGAAAAAAACACAAAGCACTTGCTTGACATAATTAATTAGAGCTGTAATTTTCTATTACTACCTAGTTTTATTTATTTAGCACTAGCTGTTGCCTGCGACTCCGTCTGCGATGGATTCGCTCTTTGCTTAAACCTCACGGAGCCCGAGACCTTTCCAACGAATGCAAAACCGTGGAAATCGGTTCGTGCGTTCTGGAGTTATAGCGTCAGGAAGGAAAACCCGACTTATTTTTATATAGTAGATTTCAAGTGATATTTTCACATAAGTGATATTTAAAATCACGATCATAAAAATTTCGTTGCATTTGAAATAGGTACACGTGAGTGGAGTACTAGAAAATTGCTTACTTACTGCTATAATTCATTATTATAGCATATATATTCAAAAAAGTAATTAGAATTTTGTATCAATACGCTCACAGATGTTTAGCTTATTTTTTCTAATTTCACGTTTTCAGACTTCTCTCAATACAGGACCTCTTAAAATTATTCCGGGATATTTCAGCAGGTGCTTGGTTAGTTTGACTACATAGCCATGCATATACTTTCAGGATTTTATAATCATAGTTGACAAATGTTTCCATCCATTGATCAATGGGTCAAAGTGAACCGCGTCAAGGGCGGGACTAAATAATTAATCAAAAATTTTAATAAAAAATCTTTGAAGGGGTGTTCAGTCGAAACATTCTTAGGGCCGACAACGCACTGGCATCGCGTAAAGCGCTGCGGGTGTCTATGGACAGTGGTGATCATTTACCATCAGGTGACCCACTAGTTCGTTTGTCTGGCCTCTCTAACATAAAAAAAAAACCAGAAAAGGTCTGAGAAGCCTTGTACAACTGTACAAGGAGTAGAGGATCTTCAGTAAATTAGGTTTGTTAGGTACCCACTTCACTAATGCTACTGTTATATCAGGTTTACACGAGCTTATAATCACAGTGCTTAGTATATACTTAAGTACATCGCTTGCACTAAGACTGCATGTAAACATATGTTAATGATCAAGTGCAAGCAAATAGAAGCCGATCCTATTTACTTTCGAATTTAATTTTTAAATACATAGGTACCTACTTATTGTTGTTGTGGGCAGTGTAAAAAGCCCAAGTGAGCTCGTATTCTTAGGAGTGTATTCTCTTTTATTAATGTGTAAAGTAGCATTCCCTAATATCGACGTGCGTAAACGACTAAGTTCTTGATAAATAGTACCTAACTAACGAGCTCGAGTGGAAAATATGTACTAAAATAATGTAAACCTGCCATTATAGGCGCTTATAAATTGTAAAGAAGAGTGAAATCGAATGAATAGTACGGTAACATTTAATGCCTTTTATTGAGCACTTTTCGAGACGGATTCCCTCAAGTTGTCGAGGCTTAAAGGGAATTGATTCAATTCCCCACGGCCCGGCTGGCACTGGGGCAGTGGGGTCTGGGCGGGCCCCCACACCACACCGCTTTATATTCTCTTCAAAGATACACATTTCTATGAAAACGGATGAAGTAGATTGTATAGCAGCCTAGCGCTACTTATATAGCTATACTATTAAAAGGTTTATTTATACATATTTATGTGTAGGGCTATAGATTTAAAAATGACCGACAACTTATTTCTTTACATGAAGTTGGCGCATGCTTTACTTCTTGTGATTGGTTCTAGTTTCAATTCGGTGTCGGTTTTGTACCTATTTTTACTATGACTCGTTAACTTATTATTAAACGACGTGCTAATAGCTGTTTATTTCAAATCTCGGACGATTTTAAGTTACTGTCCAAATTGTGTTGTTATTCAGGCAACGAGAATTTTGTGAAATACAATTTGCGAAATTCAGAAGTGTGAACAATAAAACCTACTAGAAATAATAAAAATAAAACTAATGTGGTCCTAAATAGCTGTTGCAATCTATCGCCGATTAAGAAAGGGTTGTTTTTTAATTTTTTTAATTTTTTTTTATGTTAGAGAGGCCAGACAAACGAACTAGTGGGTCACCTGATGTTAAATGATCACCACTGTCCATAGACACCCGCAGCGCTTTACGCGATACCAGTGCGTTGTCGGCGGGTATTTTGTGTTGTTCTGTGGAATTCGTCAAATAATCTAAGTACCTATTTGAATTACCTACCAGGAACCACCTGGGTTGAAAGAGTGTGTTTAAGTTTTATTTTGAAAATACAATACTTACAAAAACAAAAAAAAAAACAAACGAAAATCAAATGATATCTGATTTGTGTACGTATCATCTCATCTGTGAAGAGCGTTAGATAAGCAGGAAAGGAGCCGTAAAGGTATTTTATGTAATAAGATGCGCATACATAAGTGTCTTGATTTACCTAGTGGTCGTTAACACTCCATACGAGATTGCACAGGATATTTTCGCAATTTCGCTTTTCTTATTCTTAAATACGAGTATTCGAGTTACGGTCTTCGTATCTGCGTCGCTCCCGTAATAAAAGTAGGTAGTAGTTTAATTTATTGCTCATTAAAATACCTAGTAATAACCAGTGTTTACATATTTAAAAAAAATCCTCAAAAATAATTGCTTCGCACATGTCAGAGGTCTTTGTTCAACTCACGTGGAATAAATATGAATTGGATCTCGGTAGCTTGTAAAATTAATCTTTATTATAACTAATATTAAAAACCGGCCAAGTGCGTGTCGGGCCAAGCGCTGTGTAGGATTCCGTAGCTGGCTGTCACAATAAGCGGATACTATGAAAATATTAATTATTTTTCATTTTTATTCGATAGGTATTATGAACTGGTTCACGGTTTTAAGGCTAATCCAACGTTGGTCGACTATTACTCGTTAAATTGTAAAGCCGACCTAGCTGTCATAGTTTTCCTTTAAGTTTCGTTATATACAATACTACTACCATATTTTTTCACCTATCAAAATACAACCGTTTAGCTGGCAAGGGGGGGGGGGGGGGGGGGACACTTGACTCTAACGATAATTCGAACTTGTAAGGCTTAATATTTCGCAAACGGATCCTTTTTTTCCCGCACCCACAATATTTTTGAACAACCTTTCCAACGACAGCCCACACTATGGGGAAAAACGTGAAAAAATCATCCCCACATTACTTGTAGCGGAGGTACCCTGAAAAAAAAATATAACCAAGAATAGCTTCTGCCCGCAACTTCGTCTGCGTAGAATTATACATATAAACCTTCCTCTTGAATCACTATCTACTTATTAAAAAACCGCATCAAAATCCGTTGCGTAGTTTTAAAGAAGGGATGGGACAGACAGCGGAAAGCGACTTTGTTTTAGACTATGTAGTGCTTTTATTTTACCACTTTGTTGGCGTAGTTAATATGTCCACCCATGCCAAATTACAGCTTTCTAGTACTAAGAATCTCTGAGCTAAGCCGTGGACAGACAGACAAGACAGACGGACGGACGGAATAGCGAAACAATAAGGGTTCCTTGTTGACTACGGTACCCTAAAAATGTGAATATAGATATTATATGTTTGTTTGTTTGCTATTGACGTAGATTCACAATCACACTGACAGACAACATCAGTATAATTATGTGTTGGGTGTGGGCCCGGAAAATGCCTCAAAACTGATAATGATTTGGTATGGCGATTATCGATCCATTATCAACTCTATCTCTCAAAGAATGAGAACCGGCCAAGTGCGAATCGGTCTCGCAAATATTCAACTTTCTAAACGACACTGAAAACTAGAACACATAGAAAAATCCGAAAAGTAAAGCTATGGCTATGGGGGTATTGTGTCATTATTTTCCGTTTTTTATGTTTTTTAGTTTTCAGTGTCGTATAGAAATTTAATTTCTAACGGGTTAAACAGTAAAAATAAATATAAAAAAATCAAGAAGTAAAATTTTTAATTATTTTCTCGCAAATATTAATTACTGGACCCGAACCTATAGCGCAAATGCATGTTGTGCGTTTTTTAGGAAGGTACCAATTGTAATACGCAAACTGCAACAAGGAAAATTGCAATCAGGACGGTTTTACACCAGTTTCGATTAGTACTCTCGAGTGATGTGCTTTCAAAAAATCGCGTTTGGAACAACACCAGAACACCACATAGTCACCTTTTGGTACAATCATAGTAAAATTGGGTAGTTAGGTACAGCTACTTAAGTACTGATGAAATTGATGGCGATAAATAACTATTTAAAATACTTAAATTAAATATAGCCCTGTCCACACGTTCTTCTTATCAGATTTAGTGTGGTCCTCTATAATCTCACAATGCAGCCTGACGACGGCTCATGCGCGCAGCTAATCTTCCTGATGGAGTATCTTATACTGAGTGTATACGCGGTATATAAAAGCTGCGAAGGTCTGCCACAGCGTAGTGTAAAGGTGGCAGTGGAAGCTACGTAACGTGCGACCGCAGCGCGAACGAACGATCGCACGAACTCAATCAAATCAATTAGGTACCCACTTTAATTTCTGTTGTAATTATAAATTACCGGGTGAAGGTTGTGTTTTTGTTCCAAGTCTCGTTTTTGTGCCGAAACTGTTTATTAGAGGGTAAGTGGTGGCGGTCTATACATTTACAGAGCGGATACTAGCTTATATTAGATATATTAGGCTCAATTAGTTATGTCCAAAATCACAGTAGATTAGATAGTTAGTAATCCTGCTAAATTCAACTTGAAAGGTTATGTTCAGTATAATTTAGAATACTTTTACTGAGGCTTATTTTTATCTTAGTATAGGGGTCACCAGTTACTAACGTTAACTATTAAATTTCGATCTTAAGGCCTATCGAAATTATCCTTATGTATGTTCAGTTACTTCTGGTAGTTCATGAGTTATGATTGTTTTTTTTGTGACTATATAACGAATTGCGTGTTAAGAGCAGTTTTTGATAATAGCGACTGAAATAAAATAGACAGACGTCTAGTTGTTTTTGTCAATGTAGCTAGGTAATCAATTTGGTTTTCCAAAACATTTTAACTTCTAATTTCAGTGGCTATCAGCTACATAAAAGTTATCGCGCTATCTCAATGCCATCACACTTTAAACATAATATTAAATCGTCAATTAACTTTTTCGAGAGTGAAGAGTTAAATTAATTCCATTATACATATTTTATTGAAATTTACGCGATGAATTCTTATGTTTTAATTTTAAGGTCATTCATTGAGAATAGGCGTGTCACACAATGCAAATTAAAGTATGAAGTTTTTTAATGTCAAATGTTCCCTATTACGATAATAGACTACAGGCCCACGTACAAAAAATGTGGGTCATATGAACCACCAGGTGACGTATATAGGACGATATAAGAGCATAAAATAATAAGATTCAGCACTATGCCGTCACTTGTAAGCTGTCCAACTGGGTGCTGGTGAGAATTCAAAAGTGCAACCCTTGATTTTTTCCCCTTGTCGCATGATTTTTGTACGGCGTTGCGGAATAATGGATTAGAAGCTGTATTGAAACAGTATGAAACTGATGCCGTACAGAATCAAATGACCAAATTTACCCTGGAAATGGTCAGAAAATCAAAAAAAATTACCGACTTTGTGGCGCACCATTTGTACGGCATCAGTTTCATACTGTTTCAATACAGCTTCTAATCCATTATTCCGCAACGCCGTACAAAAATCATGCGACAAGGGTAAAAAATCGAGGGTTGCACTTTTGAATTCTCACCAGCACCCAGTTGGACAGCTTACAAGTGACGGCATAGTGCTGAATCTTATTATTTTATGCTCTTATATCGTCCTATATACGTCACCTGGTGGTTCATATGACCCACATTTTTTGTACGTGGGCCTGTAGTCTATAAGTACAGTTGGTTTTGAATAGGTACGTGAAAAAAAGATGGAAAAAATGATATTTAACTAAAAGCAAAACTATCACAACAATGTTGTAGGTCTTCAAGTTGACTAGTAATGCTGATCAAAAATAACATATAATACTGAACTCTACATTGCGCGAGGGTCGTCACGCACTTGGCCGATGTTAAAAATGCACAACCATTTCTTATGAACATTTTATCACATTTATTAAAGCATAATAGTATAAATTTGTCGTCTTGTGTTTTGATTGTTGCTTGCCCTTATTTCCATGAGTATTTTACATGTCAAGATTGTTTATCTTTTTTCTCATGCGAAAAATAAATATCTACCTGTAACTTTTAGTTTAAATTATGAACTTATGACAAAGTAACAAAGTTAAATTTCTTTTGTGTCTATATTTTTTACGCACTGTTAATTGAATTTTATTCCCAAAAGAATCAGACTTGAATTGCAGTAAAAAAAAATTAAACATATTTGTGAGATTATTCATACAGATTATGCAGATAGTATCAATTTGATAGTACGAAATATAATAAACAAATAGGTTGGATTGGATTTATTTGAATAATATTAAGTAAGTAGGTACATTACCTACTCCTGAGACAACTAGTAAGCCAACATTTAATAAAAAGAGAAACATCATTGATATCTCGATAAAAGCGAAGGAAAAGTCTCTTAAACAAGTAAAAGTCACGTTCGTAAACGTTTGCGAAGAGGAAAGTGAAAAATCGTTCTTGTCTGCTAAATTAAGAACATCTCGTTATCTGTATTTGTTTTGTTTAGGATCTGCAATAAAAATATTTTCCATTGAAAAAAAAATACAAGCGCGGTATTTACTTCTTGTAACATAACAACTTATATAATTAGGATTCCAAATTTAGCCTGTTTAAATGGCGTTCTTATTAGTTTAGTTTTGCTTACAATTTCTTCTTCTGTTATGTTCTCCTTTGTTTCTCTTAAATACTCTACTCTCCGCTTTGTCGGGAACTTTAGTATGTTTATCATGCGCGGTTGTATCAATTTTCTAAATGACTTGTTTATATTTTTCATTTGATTTTATCATTCTTCTATATTTTTATTGAAAGTACATGTATGTGAATTACGAGCTACAAGTGACGTTTTATACTTCACAAGTATATTTTCTACTTTTACTCGTATTTGTTTATCACATAATCCTGTGTAAGTAATTACCACTTATAGATAGTCATGGCAAGTCGTATGGGTGTCCAACGACTTTCGATTCCGCCCTACAAGTTTACGAGTGTCGTGCTTAGTAGGTACTTCAATCACCACTTTTAACTGAAAATTAGTGTAAAGTATAACTGGTCAACTTGTAAATTTGTGAGTTTGATGAACAGGGCACTGGTTAATATTTATGGCATAATTTTACCAGGAGTCAGTAGCCCCAACCTGTTAAAGCAATTAAAAAAAAACAGAACTTCAAACGCAGTTTTGCTAATATCGTACTCACTACGTAAATATGTATTAACCTAAGTATATGTTTCTGTTAATTTAGAATAAATACAATTAACTTCATTTATTTTTCATGGTACGACCAATTTAATTTGTTTTCATTGTAAATATTTGCAAAATTAATCTAATGGTAGTAGGTAGGTATGCTTATTTTATGGTCATAACCTAGTCATAACCATAATATTGTACGAAGGTCGTTTTTTGTTGCCTTTCGAAAATTACATAAAACTGGTCTATGACACGATCACTGTGCACACTGTCAACTAATTACCTTGACCGAAACATTGAGATTACTTTAGCGCAAGCGTTCCCAAACTTTATTAGATCGCGGAATACCTTAACATGTTAGTATGTAATCGCACCACCTTTTTAAAATTATTCACTACAAATTAAGTTTATAGTAAAAAAAACAGCTTCTAACAGCGTCTGTTTGGTCTGCACAGCATCCTAGGAGGTCGCAGCACTCGCGTCGTAGGTACAGTTTGGAAGCCCCTGTGTTAAAATAGTTGTATTATACCTACGTTATATTAGCTTGAAAAGCTTTATGCGAAAGGCAAATAAAATAAAACAGGTATTCTTATTTTTAACTCGTGAAATTAAGAACTTCATAATATTTAGATATTTCTTATTCACTGTTTCTTATCATAACGCTTGAGTTTTGTAGTCAGTTTCTGTTATTTAATTATGTGTAGATGCTGTAGGTATCTGCTATGTTAGCTAATTGTACACAATTCTGTTACACGGAATTTTGTGAAGCGCGTATTTATTACGATGATTGTATAAACTATTTTTTTTATGAATGGAAACGAGTTGTTTTTGTGTTGCTGGCTAATTTATGGTCGTACATTTTTTTAATAGGTAATCATCCAATTTTATAAAATTATGCGGAAAAGGAGCTATAAAAATCTTGTATTTTAAATGTATTAATATGACAAGGAAAATCCGAGTTGTAAGTGATTGTTAACGAATCGTAGATTTTTGGTAATATCAACACGTTATCTAATGGTATTACCTAATGGTAAGTATAACCAGATCATTTCAATTAATTGAACATATTGCTACTTGCTCCAGAGCTACCGGAGGAATGCACCCTGCGACTGGGGTTTTCCCCTTTCGACGTTACAACTTATTTAAAAGAGAACGTTTGAGGATAAAACCAAATGGTGACGCACACGGTAGAACGGTAGAGTAAAGGTAAAATTGCTGTCATTAGCAAATGGAAGCGAGGAAATACCCCGATTCTGATATAGTCATGTATATGTTATGAGTTTACGAGGTGTCACACTTGTTAATTTCCTGCGATTAAGACGCTGACAATAGCAAAATGTGCTTTTTTTAATCTCGTTTTCTGCCAAATCAGTACACAATATGAAAGCAAAAAAAATAGTATCGTAATTTTGATTATACTCCTGATATAGTTGTTAACTTCAAAACACGATTAGACAAATTCGGCTCGATAGAATTAAATGGCAAAGTTGACTCTAAGCGTAATTTTCAATCTCAAAATACTTCGTCAATTATCAAGTGCACATTACGAAATTTTAAATCTTTATTACTAAATAAGCTATAAAAAAAATAATTGTAACTTTCAATTTGTAAATTTACTAATAGTTTTTTTTATCTTAATTTAATTATGGTTTTTCAATCGAGCTAGCGGCGCGCCCCGCCGCCCGCGTGTTGCTTTCTCTGTCACCCGACCGGAAACCGGCAGAGAGCGTTGAGACGCGTTGCCTGACGGACCTGTGTTGCTCAGTCGCTCGTGCCCGCAATAGTTATTTACGTGAAGGAAAAAAAACATTTAGGTTGTCGTAATTCGTAGGGTTGTAAATATAATTTAGTTAGTTTAGGTAGTTATTGGGTCCTTCAAATTTGTTAGCTAGTTATTAGGTTCTGTAAATAAATATTTTGAAAAGCTAAATTGTGTAAATAAATTGTTTTAATTATGGGAAATAAGGTCAATAATCCGAAAAAAAAATCCAGAAAACGACACTATAAAAATAAACAGCAACATATGGTGGAAATTGTAAAGTAAGTATATAATTTCACATAAAATTTTGTCAAAATTATAGTTTATAGTGAAGGAGTAGCCACAGGTGTAATAATGTGTACAAGTACGTTAAATTCACCCCTTCCTTTGATAGATGCCGTGGCTCAGGGGATTGACACACGTCCCGTTCTCAGCCGTAAGGCTGATGGTTCAAATCCTCGGCATACTTTATCTTTTTCCTTTTTTTATTTTCTTTGTAATTGCTTTTTATCATTGATATTGATTCTTATTTTTCATTTATTCAGTCTTATTTCCTTTATTACTTCTTATTTTCTTCATTGATTCTTATTTCGTTATAGTAAGAAAAGACGAACTGAGAGTACAGAAGAAAATGGATCCAGTAATGTTTTATTAGAGTAAGTTACATTTTATCTACTTAGTTTAGTTTTGTTTACTTGTATTGTTTCAACTCTTCTTTCAACAAACTCAAAGCAAAAATTTCGTCGTGTTCTGTAGGTATCAAAGAATAAGAACTGTCGAGCCGTGAGCGCGTAGACTAATGAATGTTAAGAAATGACCAATACTCACAAGAGATTTAAATTAAACTATGAATGTACACTTTGAGGGATATACTTTTTATAGATGTGTGTATGTAATATGGGTATGTACGTAAGTGTGTGTGTATGTTTGTATTTATATATTGTGTTGTTACTAATTAATTTACTGTGGAATATAATTGATTTAAAAAAAACAATAATATACAGATACTCTTAAAACACTTATCCTAAAACTAAAATAATACCTATAAAACTAAAACTAAATATAAAAAAGTTGCCCTAGATCACTACCACCTGGTAGGGTGCCCGGAAGACTGGCAGCATTGCCACGCTGAATTGCAATGCTCAGTCTTCTGGCCAAGAAAAAGCCAGCCCTCTGGTCACCCGAAGACTCCTTTAACTTAACTTCGAGAGTCTGAAATAAGCCAAGTGCACTCGCCCACATGGACCCAAGGTTTCTACCCCAAACGGCTCAAACATGTATGCACTGCTAATGCCTGCATATTTGCGCCGTTTGAGGCATTCGGCGGAATCCGCGGCAGCACCGGCGCTGTTGGCTGTCGATGGAAGATGGGACGACTGTATTAAGATGGATTAATTGTATTTCTATTGACGAAACCTGTTGTGGACGACTTATGTCAGTAGATTTGACAAAACGTGTTGCTGATATTTTTTATGAAGGTTATTCAATCTAAGCATTTTATTATTTTTTAATCAAAACACAGCACCCACTGCTGGGCACAGGGCTCATAAAAAATAAAACGTGTTATATAATTTGTGAAGAGCTTTGGGTGAGGCCTATGCCCAGCAATTTGTTTATTTATTTTATTTGGGTACATTAGAGTGGAACTTTGGTACTAAACAAAAAGCCAATGACAGATGTCCACAGAAATACAGTTAAAACAATGCAATCTTAAGCAATGGGCGTCAAATGGCTTAAATGATGATGAAATAATTTAATGTGATTCCTTACAATTGCATTTCGTTGTAGATTACATAACACAACTAATGATGGAATGTTAGCACAGCCTCCATACGAAGATTCCTCGGTTCAATCCACATCTGACGATCTTCCTGGTTTAGTGGTATACATTCATATTTTTACTAATAAGGTTTAACCCCGCGATTTATGGATAATCTCAATGAACCAATTAAAAAAAATAACAAAATATTAAATGTATAAAACCGTCTGTTTGTTGTACTTATTACTTTTTGTAAATGAATTATACTAATATCAATTAGATTTCAATTGGTACAGTTGTTATTGAATTTATCCATAAAAAAACAATCAATTTTTAGCTCTTTCTAAAGTTTTTTTTTTTTTTGTGGAAATCTATTTAAGGTTTTTTTATATTTCAGGTTACAGAAAGTCAAAATATTAAAGAAGATAAGTCAATCGGGCGACGAATTTTAAATGTCTCACATTTTTACCGAAAAATACAGGAAATGTCTAATCATGGACCCCTTGGGTGTAACATTGACCATATTGACTTAATAGGTGAAAAACAAAATGGCTTGATGTCGAAGTTTACGTTCTTGTGTCGAATGTGTAATTTAAAATTTTTCATAGAGAGTGACTCAAACGGCGAGAATTACTTGCCAGTGAATCATTGTGCCGTAGCAGGCATAATATCGATTGGTGGTGGCCATTCGCATTTGCAAGAGTTTTCGGCATCCTTAAATCTACCGCTTATATCTGACAAAAGCTATCAATCCATCCACGATCATCTATCAAAGAACTGGGAAGAAGTTGCTCAAGATACCATGGATGAAGCTGCTGAAAAGGAGAGAAATTTGGCGATTGCAGCTGGCAACGTCAGCAAAAATGGTACCCCAATCATTGACGTGATCGTAGATGGCTGTTATAGTAAAAGGTCATATAAAACGAATTATTCGGCTTTGTCAGGCGCAGGAGCTATAATAGGAAAAAAAACAGGAGAGCTGCTATTTTTGGGAGTTCGTAATAAGTACTGCTACACCTGTGACCGTGCAGAGAAGAAAAAAATACCTATCAAAGATCATAACTGTTTCAAAAATTTTACGGGTCCTTCTACTGGCATGGAAAGTGAAATCATCGTGGAGGGTTTCAAACAGTCAATTGAAACTCATAATTTAATTTATGGACGTTTGATTTCGGACGGTGACTCCAGCACATATAATAAAATTCTCCAGATGCGGCCTTACCAACACGAAGGCATCACGGTAGAAAAGGTGGAATGTCGCAATCATTTACTGAGAAATCTTTGTAACAAACTAAAAGCTTTGCAAACAGATACGAGGTATCCAATAGGTCACAGAAAGTATATTAATAAAAATGTTATACTTTCAATAAGAGGATTTATTAAAAAAGCAATAACTGTAAATAAAAACCACGAATGTCCTGAGGTACAAAATTTGTTTGATGACATCCTTCTGTCACATCACCATGCCTTTGGAAATCACACAAACTGTAAAACTTGTTTCTGTGAAAAGCCTGGCCAGCAAGAAACACCACATAATGATTTCTTTGCAAGTTCATTATGGCAACGGGTTTGCCTATTAATTCAAAACATAGCAGGACATGCCCGTAGTCTAATACATGACGTTGACAGTAACATCGTCGAAAGATACCACAGCATTATAGCGAAGTACATAGGAGGCAAAAGAATTAACTTTTCTTTGAAGCAATCCTACAGTACCAGATGTAAGGCAGCCGCTGTATCTTTCAACACCAACAAATCTTTATCTCGCCTATACAAAAAAATTTTGATGAGTAGTCCACGAGGCAAATTAAAAAAATTGGAAGAACGAAGATTGAGGAAAAAAAATCTTAATAGCAAATATTTAAAAAGAAAACGACGTGTTATTTTTAAAAAACAAGACGAGAATTATGGAGACATGTGCATGAAACCGGATATGCCAGAAGACATTCTAGAGAAAATGAAAATTAACTTTGTCCATTCTCTGAAAAAAACAAATGAAGAAAGAGAAAAAATTGAAAAGGCGACCGTTCTTCAAAGAGATAGCAGTGAATGGATGGAGCTCAGACGGTCACTGTTGACAGCCTCTAATTTCGGCCGCGTAGTAAAAAAAAGAAATCAAACAAAATGCAGTAATTTAGTCAAAGATATACTATACAAAAGTAACATGGACCATGTGTCTGCCATAAAACACGGTCAGCAGCACGAAAAAACGGCTTTAATACAACTGGCTGCACAGAAAAATATTAAAATAGAACCTTGTGGACTGTTCATTGATTGTGAACGGCCGTTTCTTGGTGCATCACCCGATGGTATTTGTGACGAAAATACCATCGTTGAAGTCAAATGCCCAATCACCGCACATAAAACTGGTCTGGATCAAGCCATAACAGAAAAAAAAGTAAATTTTTGGTTAAAAGACAAAGATGGCATCTTACAAATCAATAAAAACCATAACTGGTATTTTCAAGTCCAAGGGCAACTGCACATAACAAAGCGTGAACAATGCTTGTTTGCAGTTTGGTCCAGCGAAAAAGAACCGTTAAGAACAGAAATTATTAAAAAAGACGACTCATTTTGGGAAAATAAGATGATGTCAAAATTAGAATCGTTTTACATGAATTGTTTACTGCCGGAAATAGTGGATCCAAGATTCACCCGACACCTTCCTGTTAGAGAACCTGATCACGTTACGACTAAAAACTCTGAGACTCAGGTGGCAACTATCGCTCAAGCTCAGGACCAACTCCCATCCCCTCCTTCGGATCAAGACCAAACAATTGCGAATCAAACCTATTCGCAACACATGGATTTCAGTGATTTTTAACCACCACGGAATCCAGTTAGGTGGTCACTTAACCGACTTTGGTATTAATTGAGGTACGCAGAATTAATTTATTTGTAAGGCAAGAACACACTGGTAAGGAATACAAAATAGTAGATACCTCTCAACGTATAAAGTCGTTCAATTACTAAAGCTAATTTTAACCGACTTCAAAAAAAAGAGGAGGTTCTCAATTCGTCGGAATCCTTTTTTTATGTATGTTCACCGGTTTCTCTAAAACGCCAGGACCGATTTCGAAAATTCTTGTTTCGATTGAAAGATTATATACCTCACAGTTGGTCCCATGATAATCAGGTCAGGATCTGATCATGGAATCCTGGAAAAATCGAAGGAACTCTGAAATTTTTTTTCATATTGAAGTCGGTTTTCATTTTTCTGAAGTTAAAATTCACTTGTTGCTTTCCTTTAAAACTGCGAAAAACTAAGTTTACTTGCCTTCCTTCAAACCTCGGAAAACGAAATTACTGATTACTTTTTACGTAAAACCAACATTTACACTGAGTGCGCCACCGAATAACCAGCTCGATTAGCATCCGTCGGTTTTCCGTCAATCTGCGGGCGAGAGCGGTTCAGGCAGGGAGTGTCCTTTCTGTAGTATTATTAGTATTCTGTGACCGAAGTCAAAAGTCGCGGAAAATTTGTTGATTTCAACGATATATCAAAAAAAAAAACAATAATCTTTTATTCAGTAACAAAGTTGTTAGTTTAACAATAAAATTGTTGGTGCCTCTTTTTAAGTTTGTTAAAACCTGTGTTAAGTAAGAGACACCTCTCTTCCTTAGATGGTACCTGCACTACGAGAGTAAAACTACTATTTAGTATATATATATATATATATATATATAACTCAACTTCGACCATGATGTCGCTTCAAGGGTTTTGCCTTTCCACCTTCGATAATATCAGCCGATAGACGCCCACTGCTGGGCATGGGGCTCATAATAAAGTAAAAATTTAATATTATTATAATTTGTGAAGATCTTTGGGGGAGGCTTATGTCCAGTAGTGGGCGTCTATCGGCTGATATGATGATTTATTTTATTGATGATGTTGTACAAATAATATTATCAAAACTTTCCTTCTATCATTATTAATTTTAATAGTGTTCAAGGTTGATATTAGAAGGTACATACAAATAAATGAAAATCTATACACATAAAAGTTGCAAGTAAATTATTTAATAATTATGTCCTGTCTAAATTTGCTTTCTTCATAGCTCTGCTATCCTAGTAGTGTATAAAAAAAATAATAGATGGCGCAAGGAAATATTTCTCGTAAATATGTCAATAGATGGCGCAAGTAATTGAATACACGTAGTTCTACTTTTTACCGCACGCTGACCAATGGCGTTGTTATCGCTGGGCGTGGCTTAAACCTCGAATGATGAAGGTCATCGGGTGTTGTCAGCGTCTTAAGGTTATTACTACCGGCCAAGTGCGTATTGGGTCACGAACTGGTGAGGATTCTATAATTAAATATAGCGGCAAATATTCAATTCCAGGTCGACTATTATTGGTCAACTTGCAAAGCCTACTTCACTGTGTCTTAATTAGCGTAGTTTTCCGTGTAGTATTACCGTGAAATTTGCCACGTAGCTAAAAATAACCGTTTAGCTTTGAACAAACATACTCCGCAATATTTTTAAAAGCTCTATCCAAAAATAACCACACCATGAGATAGTTGACAAAAAAAACATCCCACTTTTCATGCAGAGTAGGAATTTTTTTTAGATTATTATACATAAGCATTTCTAGTAGTCTCAAAGACTCGTAAGACATGGCGAAACTATAGGGGTTCCGTTTTTGCTATTTTTAGTACGGAACCCTAAAAAGAATAATACGAAGTTCCACGCCTTTACATCACTTAGATTGCTCTCAGTTAATTAACAAAATGATAGAGGTGCGGTGTCTTGCGTGTACAAAACAAACAATGCTTAATTGAGTGATCAATTTGCAATAAAAGAACGTAACTTATTTTATTTTGCTTTCTTATCCGACTACAACAAAGTCAAAAAGTAAGAATTATGGTAAGCGTTATTATTTTGCCTGCCTTAATGGATGCCAGTATTTAGAATCACTAATATTAAAACAGCAAATGGAATGCACAATTTACTATTTGACCTTGTTGTAACAAAGAAATCACTTAGTCAAAACGTTTAATTTTCGTACAAGATCGCGTGCATCCCTTGCCTTGGTCTATCTACCCTACTAAGTAGTTAAGTACGTATTAAACCGTGACGATGATGACTAATTACTGCCGAGGATCTGTAACGATCCAATAAAGATAGAATTTGAATTGAATTCTCAATATTGCTCTGAACCATTTAGTATTTATATTGATTCGACATTGAGACTCGATGTAATTGTGTCTCGTGAAATATTTGCGGTGGTAATAATTCATAGAACACTGGACAGTTGCGATTATAAAACGGATATATAATGTAAATTTGGTACAACGGATAAGAAACAGGAACAGTTGCTAACACTGCGCAGCGTCTCGGCAAGAATTTAGTTACAATTTGTCTTAGCCAATAATTGGCAATTTGGTAACGTAAACTTCAAGACTGTGATCATTTACTACGCGGAATAAATTGTGAAACGTTTAGTTTTGCAAAAGAAATATGTACTCAAAATATTTTTAGCATTTGTTGAAAGTAGGTATTAAATCAAATCAAATAAAATTATGATGAAGTGAGAGTTTAATTCGCTATCTAGCCGATTTATATAGTGTACATGTATGAAAATGTAATAGATAGATTACAATTGATTAATTCAAAATTTGTGGTTGTAAGCAGAAACATGGAAGTTTGAAGTAGGTACCCAAGGAAACTAAAAGAAAACAAGAGATGTGAATGTTTAACGGAAATAAATCTTTGCTTGACTTTATATGTAAAAATGTGAAATAATAAATCAATGATTGTTGAACGTGTTTAACGCGAACCAGCGTTCGCGAGGTCTGTTTATAACCTCGCACCACTTGCTCGCTGCCCGGCGTTGCGCAAGCACCGCTGCCGTTCTCTCGACATTGAACAAGGACCACCAATTTAAATGAAATTTCTGACCTAGGCACTCAAGCTAAGGTACACAATTAGTTATCACACCCGTATTACTTCATATCCGGTAGAAGAATGCGAAAAATAAAGATTTGGGGAAACAACACTTTTTCCTACAACACTGTACTTAAGTATGTGTAGCTAAATTAGTAAGTTAGAAAAGTCTATAGGTGGGTATTGTTTCATTTGTTTGAATCATTGAAAAGGACGTATACCAGGAGTAAAGATATTATCAACGTTCTATTAATTCACAAAATCAGCAGAAACCTAACGGAAGACCAAGAAACAAATAATAACCAATGTTCTGCAGCTGACGAATCAAATTCTGCTTAAACAATTTAATTAAGGATTCCTTTAATTACTTCTAATTCTAGGTAACAACACTTAACATGACGCATCAGGACACAACACTCAAATTTGGTTTGTCAAATTTTTATAGAAGTATATTTTCTTACTACATAGTATATTCATCTTTGCTAGCCTTAACCTGTATCTAATTTCTAAATTTTTGTCATTATTTTTTTTCTTTTTAGCTGTGCAACCACTTTTTACTGAAGCTTTTACATATAGGTAGGTACACTCAGCGTCATATAGTTTGAAGCATTCAAGGCAGCCCAATAGTTCGGTACACCATAGAAATAGCAAGACGTGATGAACTTTTTGGTTACCTTGGATGTTTCATAGTATATGACGCTGACTGTACATCAAATAATTTTCACTTTTGAATGTTGCGCCTATTTAGCATGAGTTTGCGTTGTCTTGTATCTTACTTAGTAGTTCTTGTCTTTGAATAATCCATAGATTGTGATGTCATTAGGTGCTAGTTTTGTTTCAATTGACTGCAACATTTCACATGATACCTTTTGCTTCTATTTGACTACGTGCGGCAAATTGCTTGTATTCAGTAAAAGGGGATGGAAAATCACTCGCTTGCTCCGTCATAAATTAGGTTTGAGCTAACTTTAGTACGAGAAGTAGCGTAGCAAATGTTGTATTTGATAGCCATTTCACCCGACTGTCAGCTATAAAGAAAAATTGTATTTTCGTGTAAGTAGTGATAATTAATTCAATCCTCCCGTACTATCACTTAATCATTTCGATCAGACTGAATTATTGATGGGTGTTGTTCACAGATCCAGGAAGTGTATAGAATTCTACTAACTAATATTATAAACGCGAATGTGAGTTTGTTACGCTTTCACGCGTAAACTACTTAACCAATCACTTTAAAAATTGATAAGGAGACACCTTGAGACCGGGAAGGACTCAAGTCACTTAAGTAGAATACTTTTACCCCAAAAATTGTATAGTTCTCGGAGGCATGTATAAAATATACCAAGACTGCTCAACTTTATTATCAAGTCTGGTTAAACGGACAATTCAGATACTTTTGGCGGGCCACTAATGAGACTTGCCTACTGTTGAGGCTTCACTTCAATGCAACTTTCGGAGTTGCTTACGCGGGTCATTAGGTACTAAGTTAGTTAAGTAACTTATTGTAACCCCATGTAAAAATGCACTTTCCAGACACCATGGAGGCAGGTGACTTCAAAGATTTCGCCAAGGCGATGTCGGACTACATCGTGGAGTATTTGGAAAACATAAGAGAAAGGTTGGTTCCATGACATAAAAAAGCCGATAAAGTCGAATCCGCGCACTGAGGCTTACATAATTACATACTTAATATGATACGACATTTTAAAATGGGTTAAGTAGTTCTAACACACCGATCGTTTAGTTTGGGACTAGGTCAATTGGAGTTAATTGTCCCAAGGTATTTATTTTAGATATTTATTTTTAACACAAACAAAAATAACTTTGTTTTTCATAGAAATCATATGGTATTTTCATATTTTTTCCTTTCTTTGTTTTGCTTCATGCCAAATTTCATAATTATTTGTCAACGGGAAGTTCCCTGCTGGTTTTGATTCCCACAGTTTTTGTATGAAATAAGTTTGGAAAGGGTTTAATTTTTTGATAGGAGGAGCTTCTGGATTTGTTCGAATGACGTATCTTTTTGCAGATAATTTTTATTCCTATACTATATCTGATGGATCAATGTTTCATTCTCATTTGTAGGCAAGTGGTCCCTTCAGTGAAGCCGGGGTACCTGCGGCCGCTGGTGCCAGAGCAAGCGCCGCAGCAGGCCGAGCCGTGGACGGCCGTGATGGCTGACATCGAGCGAGTCGTCATGACTGGAGTCACCCATTGGCAATCCCCTCGGTTCCACGCCTACTTCCCGACAGCCAACTCTTACCCCGGCATCGTAGCAGACATGCTCAGCGGGGCTATCGCCTGCATCGGATTCACTTGGGTACGATATTTTAACACTCAAGACTTTAATGCCCCTTAGTTTGTCTTTATCCATCTTAATTGGCGAAATATTTTTAGCTAACAGGTGATGCTATGGTTTGAATATTTTTCCGGTGACTAGATAAGTTATCGTATAGAATTTGAGTTTCGTTCTCGGGCTGAATGAGAACAGACGAGAACATTTAAAAACGAAGATGGCAGTGAAATAATTGATTAGTAGTGGTGAATAGACGCAGAGAAATACAACGACGTGTTTTTAGGCAATCCATTTGCAATACATATAATATTTAAAACACATTATATGTGATATTAAGTAGTTTTCGTACGGTTATCTAGACCAGTGAAAGCCGCCCTTTTACGAACACTACTAATAGGACAGCTTAATGTCTAGGAGTGGGTTTAGTTTTAGTTAGATACATTCTTTTGAAAAAGGAAGGTTACAGGACATTTTAAGGTCGTTTTGTTGTGACTGGTCGACATTTTAATTACTCATTCTTCAAATTGACTTGAAATTTATAAAATCAATGCCAGTGTCAAGTTCAAGAAATGCGAACAAGGAAAACCGGTCCCGTTCTTCCGAGAATAATGTTACCTTTAACGTTTTGCTCGCTTATTGTTACCACAATGGTCAGTTTGTCTGTTGACTGACATTGTTAAACGAAGCCAATGTCATAACATAACATACATACATACATAAATCACGTCTTTATCCCTTACGGGGTAGACAGAGCCTAAGGTAACAAGGCCTCAAAGCCACGTTTAGCATGATTGTGGGCGTATAGGTGAAAAGGGGAATCAAAATAATGATGGGTTGCTAGCAGCATCGCCTATAACATGATTCTTAAGATTTTCGCCAATTCCCTAGATGGGCTTTAACCATCTGCGCTGGAAGAAAAGCAACTGGTACATTCTATGTAAGTTCGTAAATATTTAGGTACATTCTTCTTTTACATACAATCTTCTGTTTCAATAACACCCCACTATTTATTTTTATTTTTCTCTTATGGCTTTATAATATTATAACATATATGTAGGCGGCCAGTTGTAGCAATATTCATTCATTATGTGAAAAAAAGGTACGTGCTAATTATAATTAAAGTCTGATTTAGCATTAATTTAAAGCCTTTCAACTAAAATATTAGCACATTTCATATGATTTCTTGGACTCTTTTTTATTTTATGTCGTTGCATAGGTATGTTTGAGAAAAGCATTATAATATACTTACCTCGGCGTAGAAAGAAGATACCAGCCTCTAACTATCCGGCCTCGCTAACGGGTCGGCCATCGTCATTGAAATCATCCGGATTTAATACAAAGCAATATTGCTTAATCAATAACAAATCAACTAAAATGGCAATGCGCGACTTATATTTGTAACGTGTAATATAATAGAATTGACTCTAATACATACAGTTCATCGCAAATAAACTGTGATAAGGTGGCGAATAATCGATGCTCCGTAGAAACATCACGTTGGTTTTGCTTACCTTTCAGATCGCCAGTCCGGCGTGCACTGAGCTGGAGGTTGTGATGTTGGACTGGTTGGGCCAGATGCTTGGCCTCCCGGAGTGTTTCTTAGCTCGTTCGGGCGGCGAGGCCGGTGGCGTCATCCAAGGCACCGCCAGCGAAGCCACCCTGGTCGCTCTGCTCGGGGCCAAGTCCCGTGCCATGAAGATAGTTCGGGAGGAGCACCCCGAATGGACTGAGTTCGAAATCCTTTCAAAGCTTGTGGGATACTGCAATAGTAAGTACAAATAAGAATATTTTTGTCTATATCCGCAATAACAGAGGGATTGGAGATACAGGAGATAGGAGATAAAGGGCTATGATAGAATGCCTCTCGCTCATATTTAATATAGTAATTAAGTACTTTAGCGAAAATAGTTATTTGTTATGCAAGGCTGCAAAGTGTTTGTTTGGCGCGAGTGCCTGAATTGAAACCCGAGCAAGCGAAGGATTCTATGATTGGTTCAAAAGAAGAATCCTGAGCGTCGCGAGGATTTCAAGGCACGAGATACTAAACAACTTTGCTGCTGAGCGAAACACACAATTTTTCACCTCACTACAGCGAGAAAAATGGTGGATGAAAGAAAAACAGTCTAATAGTAAATCGGTTTTTTTATTCTTTTTCTTCTAAAAAGAATGATAAAAGGATCTAAGCCCATACAGCCTAGTCTAATAATCTAATAAGTAAAACTATTTTTTCTGATTGTTCTATCACATTAATTTCTTGTGTATTATACTGTTTTATCATAAACCAAACAACAATTTTGGTCAACTTTTCGGTTTCCCGACGAGCAATCTCTAAAAACTTTGTTTTTTTCTAATCATAGATATATTTTTAAAAAGAAAGTTTAAAAATCGCACTAACTAGACTGAATTAAAAAAAAATGGGGCGCGTTCTGAATTTGCATCATAATATCTGTTTTTTCCTGCTTGGTTGCTATTTTTGTGGTTAACCACAAATTAAAATAATTAATAAAAACCAATATCGTTTTTTCTTTTAGCAACGAAAGTTAGCAGATCTTGAAAATAACTTAGGAAGTAACGGATTTTAAAATAAATTAATAATGGATACCGGATCGTGTTTCTGAACGTGACATTATGTTTTTTTTATCGGATGAAAAAGTTAGGGGTCTGATAACAAGTTCGACATTTGAAGTTCGTATTATTCCGTCCTTCTCATTCACCTAATTAAGTACTATTCGTATAAGCGAGACGACAACATACGAAGTTCAAAGTTCTAATTTCTGAGTATATGAGTAGGTGGGCAATGGTGGTCATCGTCACGTTCGAATTTCAAAAACCTTTTCCACGCAAGCGGGGAAAAAGCACTTTTCCACGCAGATTTTGAAGGAGAAAGACAGCCTTTTCGAGCAAGTGAGGTGAAAACATAATTAAAAGTCAAAAAACAGTTATTTTAGGACCAAAATCCCATAAAACAGAAAATGTGTTAGACACATCTTAAAACTACGTTAGGGCAAGTTTGCTTTTTTGGACCACATAAAAAGTAAATAAATCATGCAAGTAGGCACTGGTTTTTTCATAATATGAAAACTTACACCAGAGGAGTAGAGGCTCAATTGAAAAACGACTCTAATACGTTAACGTAAACGTCTGAATTACATACTAAGGAAAAATTGGCAACACCACTTGCGGATCGAAACGGAAACAAAGGAACTGAGCCTCTAATTATTCTCATAGTATTTGTCATTTTAACGCAAACGCATTCGAGACTTATTTTGTTAACGAAAATTTACACTAAGTATACTGTATCCTTAGTCAGTATTTGACATTTTAACGCAAACGCGATCAAGACTTATTTTGTGAACGAAAAGTTACACTTACCTATACTGATTCTTAGCGGTGAAAATCGTGGTAGCAATCTGAGCGAACCTTGTGAGTATCACTTTTTACTCAGTCCTTCCTCCCGAAAAGCACATTAGGATGGTTTAGCGGTTAATTTAGTCCTAACGCGGTCTAATTTAATACTTTTGCAGAGCAAGCACACTCATCAGTAGAGCGTGCCGGCCTCTTAGGTGGCGTCAAGCTTCGTACGTTGCAACCGAATCACAAGAGGAGCCTCACTGCTGAAATCTTGCGCGAAGCCATGGAGGAAGACAAACGCAATGGACTTATACCCTTTTACGTGAGTTTATACTATTCACTTAAATGGGGATAAATGAGCAAGCAGGATTGCCTAGTGAAAAGCCTTATGCCAGTATCCGGAGCAAACGGATTCCACAAATTCACTCACGTGTGGCTAAAAGGAACAAGTCGGATGTGATTATTATTACTACTTTATTACAATTGACGATCCTTTTGTGAATTACTTATATTTGCCGTTTAATTGTACTTTTAAAAGGGTGATAAATAAATCTAATCTAATCTATGACGATACACGTTTTAGCGTTATACGACTTCTCGCAGTTTCGCTTCGTATACCTAATGACTGATGAAAACAATTATCATCTTCTATGGTGATCCGCTCATAATATGTCATTTGAACATGTTTCAGGTTGTAGCAACTCTGGGTACGACGTCATCTTGCACTTTTGACGCCCTGGACGAGATCGGAGACTTGTGCAAGACCGATGATAAACTGTGGCTCCACGTAGATGCAGCTTACGCCGGCTCTGCATTCATTTGCCCAGAGTACCGGTATCTAATGAAAGGCGTTGAAAAAGCAGATTCTTTCAACTTCAATCCGCATAAGTGGCTCTTGGTTAATTTTGATTGTTCCGCCATGTGGCTCAAGGAACCTAGATGGATCGTCGACGCGTTCAACGTAGACCCCCTTTACTTGAAACATGACCAGCAAGGATCTGCCCCGGACTACCGCCATTGGCAAATTCCTTTAGGACGTCGATTCAGAGCCCTTAAGCTGTGGTTTGTCTTAAGGTTGTACGGAGTAGAGAATCTTCAGAAATACATTAGAAAGCACATCGCATTGGCCCATCTCTTTGAAAAACTATGTCTCGAAGATGAGCGATTTGAAATTTATGAAGAAGTCACGATGGGGCTCGTTTGCTTTAAGTTAAAAGAGGGCAATGAAGCCAGTGAGGCATTGTTGCGAATGATTAATGGTCGTGGCAAAATTCATCTCGTTCCTTCCAAGATCGACGACGTGTATTTCCTGAGACTCGCAATATGCTCACGTTATACTGAGGAAAAAGATATCCAGATATCGTGGGAGGAAGTTAAAGCTTCTGCTGATGAAGTATTCAAAAATCTAAAGAAGTAAAACTATTACTATTAGTGACCTCTGATTGAACGCAAAACAAAAACAAACGTGACTGGTTTCTTTAAACTTAAAACGAGGTCCAATCACTCAGTGGCGTGGCGTCCATAGAACTCGATTCCCACCGGCTTGCCTATTTTAAGGCAGTTGGGCACTTTTACTGTGCAGAATTAGAGGAAAAGGTTAGTTAAATTCCCTTCGCCTTGCCTTCTGATCTACTTGACGCCACGCCACTGAATCACATACCAACGTAAACTAATACGTAGACTTCTTGACCAAAAAGGGTTTCAGAAGATGTGTTTCTTGAAATAAATTTAGGTATATGATATGATACGTAACACTAATTGTTATGAGATTCGATTTCCGATCGAGAATTGAGACCGACTATTGATTGAAGTTTCCTTCAAAAGAATGGGACCATAACTACAAGGGATGGATTTTAATTTATTTACATTGATTATTTACATATTTATGATGACGCATTAGCAAGCAAGCTACAAATATAATATTTACGAGTAAGTATGTAATAAATTCGGCACATATTTAACCGTCGTGTAATATAGATGTCATTCAACTATTCACTATAACTACACGTAATAAATATTTATCATGAAATAACAATAAGTACTTACCTACCTAAACATCTCGATGATATAGGTACGTCATGTTATTGTAGTTACCTATGGAATTCTTTGTTGGCCTGTTTATTAAAAGTTTGCTTTGTGGAAACCTACTTAGCAAAATACCCACATATTTAGTAAGTATACGTAGTACAAAATGATAAATACGAATAGTAGTTAGCTACGTCTAGGACGATGACGTCGATGACTGTGATTCTGTATATATCTGGTTTTAGTATATTAACCCGCATTTATGCGTCAGAACTATAATTTAACTTAAGTATTCATTTTTAATTACAATTTTGCAATGTAAATAGGTATGTATAGTGCCACCACGCACATAGTTATTTGGTTATTAAAATTTTATTTTATGAAAATACGTGTCTCTATACTTCTAATTTTGAAAGTCAAAGACCATGCCTGCATGTAATTTTCTCAATGTGGGTAATACCTATCCACTATTAATAACACAAACAAACCTCTGCCATAGATATAACTTATTAGAATGTGTACTTAGATCTATTTTACTTTCAGTTACAGAAGAAACATCTTTCATGATAAATATAATTACTGTGACAATAATCATATATGTGATGTGATCAAGTTTAGTAGGCATGTTAAATTATAATAATGTTCTATCATAATGTCTGTACGTACTCGTATATTTATTGTCAAGTAGGCGATTATAATACAATAAAGTTAAAAAATCTTGATGAAATTTTACTCATTCATTAATATTACATATCCAACATCCTAGTTTGGCCTGTTTAATCGTCTAAGTAGGTAGTCCTACTAAGGGTTAAACCCCTTCCTAATCTCGGGGTTTTAAAGCTCAGAAAAATATTACCAAAAGGTAAACTATAATTATGACTATTGCCAAGAGGGCGCTATTATCGGTATTATCATATTTATCATAAATGTACCTATATTTACATGGCAGTTTAGTGCATGAAATTAGTTCGAATGAAATTCCGTAACATGGCGCATGGTTATATATCATTAGTGGTTCGTCTTTAATTATCTAGTTACTTATAGAATACTGTCGTAGCTACTTAGTAACGTTACGAACGATGTCTTAGTCTTACTAGGTACGTTGCAAAAAGCAACTAAATAGATGTAACATACATACATATGCCAAAATGCCAATCAAATACGATTCATGCTGACCAACAACCTTGATCAACACGGACGGACGATATGCTTCCTTATATAAGTACTATACGTTTTCTATTGGGTAAACTGATACTTAAAGGTAAACAGCAAACAATAATTTTTCTAGATTAGTATGCTTAAGTAAATTGAACCAATTATGATTTAACAACAAGAAAGGTATTGTATTTATTGCTACTACATATTTACATTATTATGTATTTAAAGAATTGTAATTTGTGTCCTAATGGCCACCACTAAGTAGCCTGTCTGTTAATTGTACGGCCGAGACGTTCATGCACCCCGCAGGTAGTGGGTGAATCGAGAAAACGCTTGCTACGCCGGCTTGAGCTAAAACGTAGTGGTTATATTTATATTATGTTTATGCTTCCAAGCTGGTCTGGGAGTAAAGAAAAAAACATAGAAAGTACCAGTTGCTTCTCTTCTCGCGCAGATGGTAAAAGACCATCGAGGGAATGGGCGAAAATCATAGGAATCATGTTATAGGCGATGCAGCTAGCAACCCATCACTATTTTGATTCCATGTTTGGCCATCTATACGCCCACAATCTTGCTAAACGTGGCCTGTAGGTCTTGCCACCTTAGGCTCTGTCTACCCCGTAAGGAATAAAGACGTGATTTGTGTATATATGTGTATATTTATGTATATTATATATATATTAAGTATGATCTTTGGCTTCAACATAGGTATTAGAATCAAAATAAGAGAACAGACGTGGACATCACTCTTTTTCATGTTGTCTCCTTCCTTTCAAGCATTTTATGAATCTGGCAAGTTGTAAATGGATTAACGCACCTATTTATTTACTACACAGAAGAAATTTCCAACAAAAACCGCTAAAAGTCAAAAAATAAAATAAACAGAGTACTATGTTCTTCCTTCATGCTTATGGTTGCCTATGGAAATAGAACTGTCTTTTCAGGTACAATCAAATTTATAATGATATTCAAACAAAATTAGAAAGTGTCAAATAATTAATCGATGATGTAAATATAATTCTAAATTCACTGTAAAGTATAACAGTTAGGATGAAATTATCCCGTATTAAACTATTATTCAATAAAAATAAACAACTTACGTTAAAATGGTTCGTTGCGAGAGAAGTAGAAAATGGGAGTGGGTTCTCAATAGTATGGAAACGGCGAGCAAGTTGTGCTGTGAGTGCGGCGGGGCAGCAGTGTATCATGGACTCGTGCAACATCGGGCCGTGCTGCAAGGAGCCCCGCGTCGTCATAGTGGGCGCGGGCATGGCCGGCCTCTCGGCGGCACATCGCCTCACACAATGCGGGATCCGTAACTTTGTTGTTCTGGAGGCCAAGGAAAGGTAAAAAAAAATATTTATTTTACTCACATACACACATTTAATCACACTTATTTTGAGCAGACTGTAAATAATACCTACACTTGTTTTTGCAGACCGGGAGGAAGAATACATTCATGTTGGCTTGGCGATTCAATTATCGAAATGGGCGCTGAATGGATTTACGGCGCTTGCCTGCCGAATTCTGTATACACTCTAGCGTCACAAGACAGGCTCCTGCAAATGCCTTTACCTCGGTTGGACCCATCACGCGGCCTATTTTGTACAAGCGAGGGACGTCCGGTTGATTTGCCAGTAACTATTACGTCCTATCACACGTTTCGGCAAATAGAGCAGCAGGCAGCAAATCTTTTTAGGCTTGGAGGGGAACGATGTCATGGTACTCTGCTCAACTTCATTGGTTTGCGTATACAACAGGAGTTGCATAACTTCCCAGAAGATCAGAGGTATGACGCTGCTCGCGTGATGTTTGGTTTAAGTAATATTTTAAGGAATAGATGTGGTGATGACTTATCGCTCGTCAGTGCAGATCAGTACGGCAGTTACATTGAACTACCCGGTGGAAGCGTCAGAGTCCCATTAGGATACGTAGGAGTGATGGCACCGCTCCTACGAGGGCTCCCAGATAACTGTATTCGCTACAATAAACCCGCAAACGTAATTCGTTGGGGAGCAGGCGCTTCAGGCCCCGGCAGAGTGATGGTTAAATGCTGTGACGGCGAGGAACTATTTGCCGACTACGTAATTCTTACGATGTCTCTGGGTTGTTTAAAATGTCAGGCCGATAAACTGTTTGCACCGCCACTCCCGGTTTGCAAGCTGGACGCCATTTGTAATTTAGGCTATGGACTAAGTGATAAGATATTCCTTGAATATGATGAACCTTTCTGGGTGTGCCATGAAGGAAACTTAAAATTGGCTTGGTCTGCCGAGGAATTACAGTGCAGAAGTGACTGGACGCGCGGTGTTTGTGCGATTGACGAAATGCCGGGTAGTAAGCACGTTCTATGCGCTTGGATCTCAGGACAAGAGGCCGCTGCTATGGAGTCTATGGCTGATAATGATGTGGCTGAAGGTATAACGAACTTGTTGCGACGGTTTACGGGCAACCCGTGTTTGCCATACCCACGAATGATGCTTCGGTCGCGATGGGCGTCCGACCCGCATTTCTGCGGTTCTTACTCTTATATGAGTTGCTGCTCCACTGTTAGTCACCAATGCGAGCTTGGTACGCCGGTGCCCGGGCCCTGCGACGCCCAGCCGCCGAAGCTTTTATTTGCAGGTGAAGCTACTGTTCCTGGGTATTTTGCAACTGTGCACGGAGCAAGGCTTAGTGGAATCCGTGAAGCCGAACGTGTAGTTATCCTCACTAAAAAGTTCGAAGGGCCACCATCCGAATGATGTTACGCTCATGTGTTTTAAGTGTTGCTGTCGAGTTGAATTAAAAAGTCGAAATAATTTAGTGTACTAAGTAAACGTCATTTCAATAAACGTAGCAACTTTTCATTGATTAGAATGACTAACACTGTAAAATGCACGGCTTTATGGTATAGGGCACCTAAAGTATTTAAAAAATAAAATGATTTGTTGAATTATTATATATTTATTGCACTTATCTGAACAAAATACATTAAATAAACTCCTGGAGTAAAATACATTAAATTTCATAGAAAAATTAAGTACAGTACCCAGCCATAAAGATTGCACTTCGGTCTTTGAGAGAAAGAGACGATTGGCGTCACGTAAATTAGAGCGAGACAACGCTCTACGAAGCCAAAATTAGCCGAGAAGACCGATGTGCAATTTTTATGGCCGGGTAGGTACCTACTGTACAATATCCCGTTACCCGAACAGGACAGGGTAAGTAAGGGAATAAAATATGGGTAGGCAGCTACTTAAACTATCAAATTCATAGTTGGCTATTTGGATTTCTTATCGCATATGTAGGTATGGGGATAGGATATCCCAGAAGTTCCATATATATTACATATATATATATACAAACATACAAAGGTCGTACTAGCAGAGGCAGACGTTTGATATGAATATGCACCTGTAGTTCCATATGGTACTTCTGGGACTTTTACTTCAAAATGAATATCCCGGTAGATCCATATGGAACTTCTGGGATGTCCCCATATGTATACCTACATACTCCCAGACACTAATCAGATCTAAATCCATTTATTGATTTACACTACACTAGTAGCTTTTTAAAATTGGGGTAGTTCGACAGTGTCCGGTAGTGTACTCACTATACTCGCAGATAGAAACTACAGAAAGTCTACTTTAGTACCACTAGTGGCGCCACTATCGGTGCGAATTGTTCACTGGATATTTTGCAGAAACTGTTACGCCGTGTACTATCGAACTAATAAAAAGGAACCCACAGTGGAAACTTTTCACGAAAAATAATTATTTATTTATTACGTTTAATGTGAAATCGTCTTACGGTGGGTTCATGATGCAAATATTTAGAGTGTAGGGCCCTAGGCTATGAGTTTTTTTCAATTGCGCACAATTTCCATCTGCGTAACTTTGTTTCGAGTTTAGGAGCAAAACTCTTGCTATTTTTTCAGATTCTTACTTCCACTTAGCCACATAATATAGATAGACTAGATAGTCCGGATTTAACAACCCCAGTTCCATTTACAGAATTTTCTACTACCTAAGTGCGCAAGAATGCGTTCCTACCAATGGAAGCAAGACAAATTAGTACCTACCTAATTAATTAATTAATTCTTCAAATGACATACTGCCAAGTTTCTTACGGCGCATTCTTCTTGGCTGATAGTCTTTCTGAAGGATCTGGCAAAAAAATGTAATACGATTATAAGCCCTTTGCTGGCTAATTTGTAGAATAAAATAAATATCAGATTTTGATTTACTCTGAGAAGTCTGGGTGTGTATCAATTTAGTTTTGTTCAACAAAACAAATTTCTCTCCTAAAACCAATCACAGATATAATTTTAAAACTAGCTCATTCCTCTTTATTTCGCAACAAACGTGTTTTCTATTCATTATTTTATAAGGATTTAAAATTAATACAAGCTAAAATTCAGAATTTTAAAATTTTGCGAAATAAAGGATACATAAGAGATGTCACAAACAAATAAACTTATTATCAGATCTATTTGCTAAAAACTAATATGCTTATGTTATTTAGTCGATAAAGGTGGTTGAAATACTGACATTTAATCTAAATACTGGTCTACTTACAAACAATACTTTAATCCCCCAAGAAAACTACCACCTGACCTAGATATAGGTGACATGTCATCAAATTCAAAGCTGACTCTATAATCTGTGAACACTCTATCACGATACTCCACCACATATGTAATAGTATCAAACGTTTGAGGCCATTGGAAAGTTATTTTATACCAATTATCTTTTTTTATAAAATAGGGTTCAGTTAACTCAATTTCTACTGATGCATCATAGTCAACTGTGTTCATAAAATTAGTTAGTTTAGTAATACATTTGTCAGATTCACATTCTACAGTGACAGAGAATTGTTCAGAATATGAATTGCCTATGTTATTGCGGAAGTTAAGCACTGGGGCCATCCTTGTGGGTATGCAAAGAGAATTTACGAATACAGATTTGTTAGCTTTAAGTCTACTATTAATAATACTGTTACTAGAATCTATCACTATAGGAGCTGCTGATCTAAGGGGCCTGCGAAGACACAGATCCCACTGTAGCTTCATGGGGCACCGTGGCACAGAGCTTGTACAAATTGATTTGACTATGTGATTATTAACATTTTGATCCTTTTTAATCAAACTCCTTATCACTGAAGATTCCTTAGGCAGTAGAATATTATCAGAACTCACAATTAAGTTGTCAAATTCATCAAGTGTGAGAGCGGAAAATCTTAGAAACTTCAATAAGTCTTTCTCAATTAAAATTTCAAATCTAGTTTTCAGATCTTGAGACAGATTGTTCCGTTTACAATACTGTAAAGTCCACTGAAAAACATGAGTAATCAGATCTTTTTCTGTGACATTCATTTCATTGCTTTGTAAAATAGTTTTTAAGCAGGAGCTTGATATCAAACTTTTATGTTCTTGTAATAGATAGCTGGCATGTTCGCAAAAAAGTTTAAGTGAGAATGCAACCAGCTGTTGATCTTGCAGATAATCTGGATAGTTTAGAACTCTTATCACATTGTCTGTGCTTATATTTGCTTGTATGTAAGAAATGCACACATCAGTTAGATGCTCCAGCAAATATTTTCTAGAAGCATATAGAAGCTCAAATGCTTGTTCAATGGTAGGTATTTCCACTTTATCAGTATAAATATAGTTCAGGAGCAGCTGAAATACATCTGGTTCTATGTCAGTAATAGCAATCTCTTCATTACTTGAAAGTGCGCCATAAAACATTGCCTCGAAGACAGGGCTACTGATGCCTAAAATCAATTTATGCGCTTTGAAATCTTTTCCAGCCACTGTGAATCGACAATCACTCCATTCATATGAAAGAAGCAGTTTTTCCACTCGATCATACAGGCTACTGTGCCTGAATACACTATTCTGATAAAGCATCTGAAACAAAACAAACTAATAGGTAAACAAAAAAAATGTGTAGAAAGTAGGCAAGTACAGAACATTGCAAAATGAAAGGCAAGAAAGCAAGAACATATCTGTGTCTATCAAGCCAATAATAAGTAAGCTTATTTAGTCAAAAAATCAAAACATAAGCATGTTAATAACAGCCATTAAAGAGCTAAATTAACATGGGTACTTAGGACACAAGGCTTGGGGAATTTGTTGGGCCCACCCAGTCCTCACGAGGAACTTTGTTAGGTATATCAGTGCACACAAATCAAACATGTACAAAATTGTTCATATTCAAATATTTCCTGTTGTTGATAAAGGAAGTATGAAGAAACTGAAGGTTAAAAAGATTAGTACCTAGGTGTCAGTGACGTAACTATAACGTCTGGGGCCCGTGGCAAATTCGTCAGATGGGGCTCCTTCCTCAATATAAGGAAGTGCATTAGCGTCCCTTCTGTGCTCTAAACCAAGCCAGTTCGGGGCCCCGTAGAGCCAGGGGCCCCTGGCATTTTGCCACCCCCTGCCACCCTAAAGTTACGCCACAGCTAGGTGTAAAAGACAATTTTACAAAATAGTTCCAAATAAATTATTTTTAGAAGAGAAGTCAAATTATGATAACACTAAACATGATTAAGTAGATTTATCAGTAAACAAACAGGTAAATACGAACCGTTTAACTACTTTAGATGAACTCAAACTTGACAACCTTGAACTTGATCGGGTGGTTTGAATGATCTCAATACTTGCGGGACTTGATATCACTGGATTAATTTACGCACGACTATCGCAAAGTTAACACAAAATTATACGTAAATATAACATAAGAGTATACAAGATACACCTTGAGAATGTCAATGGCGTAATTGAAAATATCACGAGAATTTGTAGGGATAATTTAAAAACCAATCCCACGCACTACGAGTCTAATAAAAATGTCCTTTTGCTTTACTTGTTTTGTTTACAGTTTTACAGTCCTTCACTTCGTAGTATTGTGGCGGTGCGTAGTGGGGTGGGGTGAGGTATCGACAAATCGACAAGGTCTTGTATACCTTGGTATAAATAAAATGTATGGTATTATCGTTATCGAAACGAAACTAGTGAGCGCTGTAACCGCAAACTTTTCATAAGTGGAAATATGATGTCTTTAATGCATTTAAGGCATTTTACAAGATGACAATGATAGTTTAGTTTCTATTACAAATTGATGCCCAAAAAACGAACTGACGGCACGTACATACACGGCGACATATTATTATCATACTCAAGTCCCAAACACAACGTACTGTAAAAAAGAAAACGATTTTAAATACAAGGGCATGGTAGCTGTACAAGCTAGACTTTCTTGTCTTTCTCAGCAAGGAAACATATCTTGTCTATTGAAATAAAGCTGTATACACATGTCAACAATAGCCGAATGTTGTCATCTTCCCGCCATATGAATTTGTCAAAATCAATAACGAGTGAAAAAGAAGTAGCATCTGGTCTATGGTTTGAGTCTTCGACGTTTGCCGGGTTTGAGATCGTGTTTTATTATGAAGTGAAAATAATGGCATGAAAATGGTTTAACAGTGATTGTAATTAGTGGTTAACAGTATGACTTCTACATTTGAGGATTCAGTTTTGGATTTTGATATAAATCTCTTCCAACATTCAACGAACAATGCTGTGGTAAGTTAGGTTATAAGCAAAATAATGTACCACTGAATAATATCCGCATTATGTTCGTTAATAAATCAGTGGGTTTTTTTAGTATTCCGTGAGTATTTACTTAATCAGCTCAAGTAACTAAAACTCTTTCATCGTTATTTATTGGAAATTGGCGCTAAGTATTGTCTTTTGCATTCTACTATAGTTAGGCTATTTTCATGAAGTTGCTGTCTGCGCAATTCTACCTAACTGCACTCGACGGTAATACTAAAAGCTCCGACGCTTCGGCACTACTGTTGCTGCTGCTGACATAACTTTGTTTTCCCCAAAGAGAACAGTTTTATTATGTTTGTTTAAACTTCATTAGAAAATTATGCCTAATTAACGGCTTTCCACATGTTATATATCTATTTGTATGTATTTCTCATGAACCATTCTATCTATTGGTGAAATCTTCATTAAAATCTGTTCTAGAGTTGAAAATATCCAGTTATTCATACATACCTACACAGAGATGGTGTTCAGCAACTTTGTTTTATACTACCTGTGTTTTATTCATAATGTTGTGATTTGTGTTTCAGGTTCAGACCAATAAAGAAAAAGTCCGCAAGGCAATATTTATTTCAAAGCGTAAAATAATGTCCACTGAGTAAGTTGCTTTGAATTTAATTTAGATACCTTTAAGTAATCATTAATTAATTAACACAGTGAAATGTGATGCTAACAGTGTTAAATGCAGATTCCACTTATGCACAAAATTGATCATGTTGGTTTGTGTTGTGGAATTTAATGAGTGCAGTGGACTGAATTGAACATAATATCTAGGTATTATTTGACTGAGTACTAATTTGTACTTCAAAATTAAAGTTCTTCATTCAGATTATAGTTATTCTATTTTTTACATTATAAATTTTTAATGTTTAATTTCAGCTCCCTCATCAGAAAGTTCTATGATAAAAGACTGGGCTGCAGAGCATTAGAAAGATGTATCCTCACTTCAAAAGAAGAATACAAACAAGCTTGCATAGAAAGCATGGAATATCGGGAAAAATGCACAGCATTAGAGGAAGTAAGTCTTGCATTTGTTACTGGTTATAGCAACATCAGACTTGTCTCTTGAATTTAAAGCATATTATTTCATAGGAAGTCCATTTGGCACCAGCCACTTCAGATATAGCCATTTGTTGTAATGAATGACTCCTACTTACATTAAAGTGGTCTTTGCAGCAATACATCGTAAACTTTGAAATATTCCACATTAGCTTGCGTACACCATTCCTTCCGCAAATCTTCTCTTTTCTCTTCAATTTGTGGAGGCTATTGTTCGAATCATTGTTGCATCCCGGCACAAAACATTTTTCAAAAATATCTATGTTGTATTTCAGTTTTATACTTTGAATTTGCTTTTATTTCTAACATTTGTAGATTATGTAGGAATGTAATGTTATGATGTAGATGTGACAGTGACAGCCTGACAGTTACCGTATCTTAATTTTTTTTTCATTTTTGTGGCAAACATTTAATGCCTGATTCTGACAAGAAACAGAGTCGTTAGGTTAAACAAAAGTCAAAAGTACTTTTACAAAATTATTTGCAATAGTGAAGTATTTTTGAAATCGGACAAAATAAATCGGATAATTGATGGTTTTCCTCCAAATGGTTTTCGAATTCGAGCATACTAAAAAAATGAAGAATGCCAATTGTAAGGCTAATAAAATAAATAAATAAAAATAAATATTCATAACTGATAAGAGCACTACACGTTTAAGGTGTTATAATCTATTGAACCAGGGATTTTTAAAGTGGGGTCCGTGGACCCCTTATGGGTACGTAACATGTGTGCAGCAACTCAGTTAACCCTTAACATAATGTAACTTAAAGTGATTCTTAAATATTGGGCTTTGTTTTCTTTGTCTGTAATAAGCTTTGACAGGGGTCCATGGCCACAAAAAGCTTAAGAAATATTATGTCAAACCATAACTAATGGAGTTACGATTTTGGTCAATGAATGGAAGTCAACCTAAAAAAATGTTGATGGACTAGTAAACTTCCCTTAACTTTCGTCAAGATAAAGTAAGTCATTTAATAACAATTAAATAAGTTACTGTCAAAAAATTTTTTACAGCATTTTTTTGCTGTCTAAGTGCATTGTCATCCATCCTACATATATTATTAGTACCAAATTTCAAGTCAATTGTCCAGCCGTTCAAGAGTTCCTTCCTGTGGAGACAATCCTGCCTGGGTCACCAGAACTCCACTACCATATTATTGAATTGTCATCCGATTTACTCAGTATGCAAGATTTCAGTTCAATCGGCTGAAGATATCTGCTTCAAAATTGAGTCACAAGATTCCACTCCTACAAACATACTTACATGTACATAAATTGCAAATTAGATAATAGTTTGTAAAAAATGGATACCATACAAACCTTATTTACATTTGTTTTGTTCACAGGAAATAACAAAATTGCAAGCCTCAAATTTGGAACTGGAAGAAAAATCTACAATGGCTAATAACCGATATGATGGGATGCAGTCACATGCCAAACAGTTACAGGTAAGTCATCCCTTCAAGTATCTATTTAGTTGTCAATAACTTGATTAGAATAAAATTGGATCACAACATTTGGGAAATCTTTTTAAATGAAGATCATGGGACACTACTTCAAGACCTATGTGTTCATATTCATTGAATTTGAGAAGCGGCTTGTCAAATTCAGCTTGGAAAAATTGCTGACAGATGGTGCTAGGAGCTAGCACTCTAAAACGCTTTAAATATCTGTGAATTCCCTTGGGATAGGTATATTGTATTTTTTCGCGAGGCTGAAGCTGCGGATCTGGAATATTTTAGCATGTAGTTGGGTTATGTTGAATAAACAATCCTGTACATATTTTTCAGGATTATTTAACTGTCATCTTGCTTGTCGTCTTTCATTCACGCTTATATTGTGTATACATTGTATTTGCCTTATTATTCTGTTGTAATGATTTATTTGTTCACAGCAACTAGTAAAAGAAAACGAGACTCAGATTGAATCCCTAAAGATTGAACAGAAACTAGAAAAGGCAAATTCTAAAGAACAAGAGAAGAAATTTTCAAATCTTCAAAGAGAACAAGAGCTACTAATAAAAAATATCTGCAGTATTAGCAAAGTTGTTCTTGGAAAAAGTAAGATATTTGAATCAATTTCATAAAATAATGAAAAAGTTTTAAGTAAGGGGCAGGCTCTTAATTATTTACATTTAATAAGTTGAAATATGTGTTTATCTTTTCAGAAAAGCTAACAAAAGAACTAAAATTATTTTTGACAAAATATGGAACATCTGTTGTTAATGATTGTGAGCCAGAAGAACATTGCTGCGATGAGGGAGAGAGCTTCCATACGCCTATGTCACCTCTCTCAGATGCTGGTGAATGTAATGAGGAACTGGTAAGTGTTATGGATTTTCTTATAAATGAGAAGTTTTACCTTTTTAATAATTACAATTACATCTTGCAATGTTTTTTCAGCAGATTCTGACTGAAACAAAGGAAACTGAGAATAAAATTGAAGCCAAACTAGAAGGTCTTAATATTATTGAAGGTAAGCTTAGCACTGAAAATTTTTAATATTATTATTTATTCTTATGAAAGGCTCGAAATGTTAGAACTGTGGGCTAAAAAAATTCAGTGTTTAAATAAATTGGGTTTGAACATTGATTTATTATAATTATGGGAAGGCTTATCTTATTATTGTTGTACTCTTATTATCCTTTATGCATTTTCACTTGAATATTTAAATGTTTACGTTTTTTTTTATTTTTCAGGAAATACACCCACAAGGGATGATAATGATCATGATTCAGAATGCAGTAATGAAGTAGTGAGCTTAGACACTGGCCGAGGATCATCTTTGGCGTTTTCGGACAGCGATAAATGTTTTAATAGTCCAGAATATTTCGGTCAACATAGTCCTCTCAGTGCAGAAGTTATAAGAAGTAAAGATAAAGTAACCATTGATATTGCTACAAGCCCCATCCCGATAAGACAGTATATTAGTGTTGCTACAAGCCCAGTTATATTTGAGAGTTTGCCAGGAATTGAGAAGAAAAGTCCTAGTCACTCCATTAACAGTTCATGTAAAAACGTAAAAGCAAGTAGCAGCATGCCTACCATTATGATTGATAGAGTAGTGAGTCCCATCATTGTAACTCGATCTGTAGAAAAATCAACAAGTCCTATCAAAAACGTTACTAATGATATTTCTGTTGCTACTAGTCCACTTAAGCTAGGTGAAACCACACCAGACTGTTATAATAATGACAAACATCAAAATATTCAAGAGAAACAATGCTTGGAATTAAATAACAGCAATTATTTAGAAGATGAAAATAGCAATGATGGCGAAATACAAATGATATTGGACACAATGCGATTCAACCAAAAATTAATTACGCCTCTCCCAACTACACCTGCAAAAACACGCACCTTACAAGTAACTGGTACCACTGCGACTCAAACAGTATTGCATAGCAGTATGTGTCCGGATGCAGCGAAAATTAAAGATGAAAATATTACTTTGCAAGCCACTGTAGCCAAACTTGCAAACGATATTCTGAATATTAATAATTTCCTTCATAAACTTAGTCCCTTAATTAACAATGCGGCATTCATGAAGACTGGAATTGCTCCGTTAATATCAAATGATACTAAAGCAACTGTTAATGACACCAAAATTGTACATGAAAAACCGGAACATGATTTTGCACAGAATAATCAAGTTCAAGTGTCAGATGAAATGCCTAGCGGTATAGAAAAGTTAGATTGCACTGACAGGAAATCGAAATTGAAGAGCTTAAACAGTTTACTGTTTGCTGATTCATCACCACCCATTCCAAGTGTTGGCTTCTCGCCGCCGCGACGCCGGGCACCAACATCATTATTTTCTCCAACAACTCCGTTATCCTCGCTGTCACCATCAGAGTCGCCACCGCCGCCCGCGTCGTCTCTGCCACCTGCGCCAGCAACAGTATCCGCGCTGTCGCCAGCACTTGCCGCAACGTCACCGCCACCAGTATCGTCACCGCCGCCAGTATCGCCACCGCCACCGGCATCGTCACCACCACCGATGTCGTCAAGATCCCCTGTGTCGTGCTCGCCTCCTGCGTCACGATACACCCCTGAACCGCCACGCCTGATTATTGACACTGACCACGCGAGTTCCAATGACGATTATGAAGATAATAATAATATTAAAACAAAAGAAACATTACAATTTGAAGAGCCCTTATCAAATCTAGGCATTTCATCGGATGATACATTGTCAGATCACGATATATATGAACATGAAATTGTAATTGAATTAGGACCAGATTGCCTCGAAAGTGATACTAATAGTCTACACGAGATCTTAAAGGAACAGGTGTCGAAAGAAAAGCAACCATTTGAGGAAAAAAACATGAAGAAATTATCTAAGATGAGGAAAACAACGCAATTAGAAAAACTGCGAAAGAAGATGATGCCTAAAAGTAAGATCAAGAAAGTTGACATTCTGAGTAAAAGAAATAAACGTATACAACCAAAGCGCTTGACATCATGTAAAGAAAGATTAAAATCTGATAATTTCACCGATAGTAAAGCTGCTTACGAAAAAGCTTGTAAGGTGATGGCTGAGATAAAATCTCAGGAAGAAGTCGACAGAAAAAGGGTTGTTGCCCGCAGGTTACCACTATCTCGGAAGAAAAATGCTGTGAGAACTTCTAAAGCCACACACCTATCAACTACCAGTAACCAATTGGATAAGCATGAAAATAATATTGTCAAGCATAGTCAAAGTGTCGTTCATGATGGTCTTGATGTGATAACTTTCGGAAATCCACCACCTCAGTGTACCGAGAATCTATCATCTACAGTAGTTACGAATAAAATCTGTGACATATATAAAAATGTACAAGATATTTCAAAACAACATTCTAAACCTTTACAAGCGCGCCAAAGTACTGACGGAACTCGTTGTCATAGTAAAAGTATTAGTAATGATAATTCGGCGTCAGAGACGATCCAAGATCTTAATAGAAAAGATTTGGTTGTCCATAACAAAGAAGTGAGCTTTGACAAGCCCATCTCACCTCAACCGTTATCACCAAGTCAAACACGACCAGTTCTCAAAATGTATGGGCGAAATCGCAACAAAACTAACAATGACAGCATTTTAACGAATAGTATGAACATTAGTGTTAGTAATTTTGAAAAGCCATATCCAACTGTCATAGAAGAAATAAAGGATAGTAGAGACGCAGTGCAGTCGCCAGAAAGCCGTAAAAGGCGCAAGCGTCCATCGGTGGATAAACCCAATCTCTCTCCTAAGAGGATGTTACGGAGTACATCAGTACTACATTCTGAAAGTGAAGTTACTTACAGTGAGTCTGAAACGGAAAAAGACCAAATACCACATGTAAATGAAAGACTTTTGAATTATGACGATTTAGACATGTTCAATGAATCCTCAGTTAAAGAAAGACAAATTGGTGATCTGGGAAAGCCCACGGAAAAATGTGATGCATCAAGGCGAGCAGAGAATCCTAAATTCGGCATTTTATGCGCTTTTCTGGATAGATATGGCAGGAAATCTCAAAAATCGTCAGCTCCAAAAGTATCAGGTAAGCTAGTTCATTGATTTGTGTGTGTGTGAGCGCGTGCGTGCGTGCGTGCGTGCGTGCGTGTGTGTATGTGAGCATAATAGCATGTTGTTTTAAGCTTTTATAAGAAACTAACTGGTGAAACATTAATGTTTTTCTTTTCAGAAAATGTCATAAACACAATATGTAAAAAACTGGAAGATGATATTACAGGAATTCAAAAGTTATCCCCTAAAGAGTCGAAACAGGCAATGGATAAATTGGTTCAGGACTTGCAGAGCTGGAAGCAATTACAATTACTATCAGGATTGATAAAGTACTTGAAGGACCCTGAAAGGAAAATCGAACTATATAACAAAGTGTACGTGCCACCAGCGCCGCCCATGACGAAGGCCGAACAGATACTCATTTATGTAGTGTCACAGCTCAAAGTTACCTCGCCAAATATTGTGGAGAGCATTTTGAAAAATATTGAATATTCATTATTTATGCTCAACCGAACACCGGAGTTTGATGCTATTGAATCGCTCTCTCATTTTTACGCGATACTGTGTAGATACGACAAGAATAGAAATCGATTGAGGTTGTTTATTATAGACGCAATGTATTGTCTGCAATACAAAGCTGTCCCACTCATTAGGCAATGCTTGGATGTGTGGATGCATATTTTGCCATTGGCGCATATGGGAATAGGTATGTATCCAATTGCATGGTTCAATAACAAATCAAGCATTTAATTAAACTGTTCATCTTGTTAACTAATTATTTTTTATGCTTTTCGCAGCTAAAAACCCTCTGGTGACATGTCTAGTGTACCTGCTGCACTTCTATAAATGCGAAGACAGATTCAACCGAGTACAGGAGATTAGGAATATTTTAAATAGAAAGTATTTCTATGAAATGTCGGAGTGGAATGAAACACGAATCCTCGAAATGTTTAGAACTTCTATAATTGAATTACGAGGTATTTTATATTGTATTACTAGCTATTGCATGTAACTTTGTCTGCATATCGCGGAACTTACTTTGCTGGAATGAAAACTAGCTTATGTAAGTGTAGCTTTCTATCAGTGATTGGTGAAAACTGTTTAAGAATTCATTCAGTAGTTTCTGACATTACCCCTGCATGCAAACTATCAAACGACTTTGTTACATTACATAACTTTGTTATGTATGATATACAAAATATAACTTTGTTATGTATGAAAATAGAATAAACAAACCGATGAATTTGTTTACAGATATTGCGGTCGAGAAGAAGATGTTAAGAATGGCGCTTATTGTTGTTGCAAAAAGGCACGGCGCGCGGTGGTGTCAAAACTACATAGTCAAAAATATGCTACTGCCAATTATGGAGCAGGCAGGGGTGCCGGAGCGCGTCAAGTGCTTCTGTGTGTCGCTGTTGGGACCCTTGCTGAAACCCTATCCCATCGAAATGAAAGTCAATTGCGAAATAGTTATGAACCAATTATCGGATATGCTGAGTAGAAATCGTAAGTAGCTTTTGTCTTTTAGATTAGAAATAATAAAATTATACCCTACGGTCGCGCCATGGCAAGGCATTATTAGGAAGTTCACTCAACAAGCGCTTGCTACGGACTGTGGAGCGCGCGGGTTGTGGCTCCGATATTGCCGCCAGTTTGACTCGCGTCCAAAAATTGACAACAGAGCTTCTGTACTGGGCTGGGCATTGTAAGTGGAAATATGTGAGGCAGAATGACTAATGAGTATCGAGGCCCCACAACTTCTCTGTCTCCTTCCCTTGCCACTTTCCGCACTATTTGTCGAGTGTGTGGCTGAGGCTATAGTGTGCTATTTCATAGATAAAAACTGTCTAACCACATTTTTTTAAAATCTATTTTCAGCTTCAAAACAAATGGAAGAAGCAATTTTCACGAGTCTGATATACATGAGTCGGCACAATCAAAATCGCGTCATCAAAGCATTGCTCTTCTGGAAACCAGAGAATGTTTCTTCAGAGCTTGAAGATTTACTGAAAAGTTATGTCAAAGAAAGACCCATGAAATCATGGAAGACGGTTTTATCAAAAATAAATCTACAGCACACCTGAATTAGACCACTGATATGGTTGAAGTTGCAATTAGTGAGATTCAATTTGCGGTCAGTGAGATTCAAATTTTACTTCTGGAAAGTTACTGGATAAATTTCCTTTGTTTTACTAATCATGGTACGCAAGTGTGTGATTGTGAAATAGTTTCATTAAGCTCTATAAAAGTGTAAGTAATTGTTAAGTGTATAGAATATAAGTACCTATTTATACTACATCTGTGATCGCGTAAGATTAACTACTTCATTTTGGAAGTGGAGTAAATTTTAATTATAAAATTTAACATAGTTTTATTTTTATTTTAATGCATATCATAATATACACTGGGTGGAAAGTTGAGATGGGTCAGTAAGGGCAGCTACTAGATCCCCTGCTGCCATGAGAAAATGTTCTTAGGAGACCTCTTGAATCTTTTTAAGTGATGACAATTTACATTCACATGTACCTGATAAAATGTAATCGGCGAAAAAATTATAAATTTTGAGAATATTTTTTAACCCAAATCAATCCCAGTCCTATTAAGGATTAAAATTCTATTTATAGGACCGAGTATTAATAAATAGAGATTAGTTGGTCGTCCACTGCAGCGGGCGAGACGGGTTTTCTAGCGATGGGGTACCTCCCATTTGTTCTATGGAACTGTGACGTCATAGGACTGTTAACATTTTTCTTTCCCAGCAGTTCCATGGTAGAACTATTGAAACAAAAAATGTGCTATTTGTTCTATAGAACTAAAAGCACCTCAAGTTTCCCATCACAAAAGTCACAGTTCCATAGAACAAATGGGAGGTACCCTAGCGATGTAGCCAATTTACCGGCTTTTTACATTGGACTCATATCATAGCAATTTGGATTTTTGGAGTTGGCAACATAATTTTCTAGTTTCCATCTCTACACCCTACATCACCCCGCCACTTCACTTCTACTTCACTGTAAGCGCAGATAATGGTCTAATAATAAAAGATTGGTTCATTGTGCTAGAATTATATTTAGTTACAATACAATACAAATTGCCTCAGGCCGTTTTAAGTAAATTAATTATATAGTGATTCTTTAATAATTTTAACAGTAATAATTTATTTCGTCATAAATAAAGTTATGTTTATGAGAAAAGTCTGAAAACAAACAATAAAGTCATTCTTAACACAAATGGAATGCTACATAAATTAAAAAAAAAATACATTTTATGGTCCTAATAATTAGTTTTGTATTTTTTTATTTCTACCATAATGACATGAATATTTACAAGTTGTGTTCTAGCATTGGGTGTTAGTAGCTTTACAAATTTGTTATAGTATTGCACAAAGTTAGTCAGTGCCATTTGCAGTAAACCTGATCCTGTGACCAAGTTAGGGAAAGACACTAGCACTTCTCGGTGTATTTCTTCTAGGCTTTGCTTCCAGCTGGCACTAAAGGATGCCACAAGCGACAGTGACTTTTTCTCCATACTTAGAAGTTCCGATTTCTTATCATTTTCGAGTAGCAATTCCCCTTCTTTTACAAATTGCATCATACCCCCAAAATGTGGACTTAGTATCTCTTCCACATATTCAGCGCTCCTGGCTTGCAACTGATCCCTGAAGTTTTCTGCCTCTTTGGTGTTATCTCTAGTTCTCTCCATTAATATACTCAGAATCATATCATAGTTATTTATCAGGAATATTAATTGTTGTATACGTTGCGAAAATTCAGCCGCCATTTTGAGCAAAAAGCAATTGACTTCATCTTGAAGATTCAAAAGCAAATTACTCAAGTCTTCAGAAGGAAACTGTTCACTGAGACTTAACATTGCAGCCGAAAATTCCGCGTAGCGACGAGTAATCTGAAACAAATTTCTAGTAATTAATATGTGTTGGTCATTGTGTCCTTGTGACTCTTAAAACACTTATTTGAAAAGTGCTAAGTAGAAATTATTTTATTAATTAGAAGTTTTCGAGTTGCACAAGCTAGCATGTTGCTAACTATGGGCAGGTATCAGTCCATCACCAACTGGTGTGTCGTCAAGTCGTCAAAACCATACTGAATAGAATAACGCTACATTCTCTGAATCAATTGAAAATGAGCTTACGTAATGGGGTCCCAGTTCTTTGTTGGATAATTTAGCCGGATCACACTCTCTTACGCTTTGAATATTTAATCTTAATACGAGATCTAATCTTGGCCAAATTATGCTGTGTAACGAATCCCAGTAACTGAAAAAAATATTTTTATTTAATTAGTATTATTCCATCCAAATAAAAGTTTAGGGACAAACAAGTGATGCCATGACGCTATATTATAGTATATAATATGATTATCCTAAGGGCCGTTACACGCTAAGCGATTTGTCCGGCGATTTGTCAGCGATTGCTCAGCGATTATCTCGCCGCGAGATCGCGGCGTAAGCGAGTTTCGCGTGCAAAACACGGGACAAATCGCTAGTGTGTAAGAGCCCTAAATGCTTTTGTTTCATTTGCATAAATAAATAATGTTACCTGTCTAATGCCGCCACTGCTCTTTTGTGACACATCCATCGGTATCTATTTATTAGCTGAATGCATAAAAATAGTGCCAGGCAGTCAAAACATTCAACAACATAATTTTCAACATTTTTCTGTGAAAAAAAAGTGAAAATCTTTGTAACTATGCCAAATCCAATGTTGTTCAGTCATTCAAATTTTGTCTATTAAATTGAAATTGTACTCACCACAAGCAATGATAAAGTTTTTCCAAGTATTCTGTCAAACAGTTCCTGAGCATGGGCTCCCTTTACATGGAAGAACTCCGTTGTGAACAAATATTCCCTGCAGCTGTTGTCCACAAGAGCATATTGGAGGCTTCTGAATAAAGCTTCATATGAATACTAAAAATAAAAAATGTATTTTGGATCCCTATATCACAGATTTTTGTTTAAGAGACTCATAGATTTTATGGTCAAGCAAAGTTGAGTTTGTTTTATAAGCCAATATACCAATAACTTACTTTGGTTTTTTGTTGAGCATGTGGTACTACAATAGGAGCTTCAAGTTGTTGAGCCAGAACATCCCCCCTATTGCCTATGGTGAATATGGTGCTTTTATTTTTTAAATTAGATTTTTGGAAGAAGCTTCCTTTTATTCCATCTTCTATCCCCATGAGGTCATCCTTAGTTGGTGCTTCCTCGTACTTCAGTTTATCTAGCCTAGAGGCATATGATTTAAAGTATGAGTAGTACACCTTGCTCAATGTATCTATATATTCATTACATATTTCCTGGGCCACATTTCTCTCATTGGCTAATATAAATTCAAAGAAAAACTTGTACTTCAACATAGCATTTTGAGGTATTTGATAATTAGCCATGGGCTTTCTAAATTTATATATCTGTTCTAGTATGTAAGTTCTTATTTTAGCTACAGCTTTTATTTTTAGTTTTTCTAGCACATCCTTGACATCATGACAAGCTTTGGTTTCCTTGAAATCTTGTTCTTTCACAAAATTCAACTTTTGACTTAATATGGCCAACTGGATCATGAACTCTTTATCAATAACTGGTACATTATTTATGCCACTGAAAAAAATAAACATCAGATTACTATTTGTAATGAATAGGCCCATAGGACAATATCCAGCATTTTGTACTTCAGATAAATACTTACAAAATTAGTGTTTCAGAGACAGCCATGTCTTCTATGAAGGAGGATAGCGGTCCTTTGACAACCTGTCTGTTGGACAGTTGGACAGACATACTGACGGAACGCTTCTGCAGGCTGATTATTTCATTGCTTATGCTTCCCAAGTCATTCTAAAAAATAGGAACAGTGAGGAAAAATAAAAGTACCTACTCAAAACACACTTAGCCAGACATATTAATCATTTTGAATATCTTTGTGTGTGAAAAAAGGCTTACCAAGAACAACAATATTTACAATGAAAGAGGTAATTATGAAATTGGTCATGGTGTATAATACTAGTATTAGTATTAATATTATGAAGGCGAAACATTGTGGGGATGTATGAATGTTTGTTACTCCTTCACACCAGAGAGGCTGAACAGATCTAGGTGAAATTTGGCACAGATATAGATTATAGTCTGGAATAGCACATGTAAGTACTTTTTTTCCGGAAAATTGCAAATTCCCGCAGGACGGCGGTAAACGAATTCATCACGGACAAAGTCCGGGCAACAGCTAGTGCTTGATAATTAACTGTCAAGCATGTGTGTAAATATTTCAGACTTACCTGGAAAACCATCAGCATACTCTCCATGCGAGCGAGTATGCCATCACACTCTTCGATTTGGTTGTGAAGTGAACTTATGTTCCCACTTTCCTTCAGGTAGTCTGCCACAGAGTTTTTTTCAGCCTCCTTTATACCTTTGTCAACTTGCAGTGCGTATTCCCTGAGATCTGTACCGTTATTAAGTACTTCTTGAATCTCAAAATCCTCGAGATTCTTGTCTAGTACATCTTTCATTTGTGCCGATTCCGCCATACTGATTGGCTCTCAGGCCTTACTTTCGAAAGAAGCCAATTTAAAAACTTGCTGTGTTCTAATCTATACTGGATAATGCATTATATACCGTTATTACGTATTTAAGCTATTAATAAAACTGTTGTGACACTTCGAACAAACGACCAGATAAATTTATTTTAGATATCGTAAGCGTAATAACACAACACAACTTTTACTGTACCTCACCTGCTGTCATGCACAGATTAGAGCACGATTAGAGAGATGTCATGCTACTGTCAGAATCGAAGTGTCAGTCCGCAAGGTTGGCTTTTTTTTTATTATTTTTCATCCCTTTTGGGGTAGGCAAAGGAAACAGGGTCCATACAGCCAAGTCTTTTGGATGCAGGGTTGGCTGTCAGTTTAGAAAATGTCCAAACTATGGGTTGTTCACAACGCCTAAATTCTCTAAGTTCGCAACTGTAAAAATAAAATAATGGTCAGCGAAATCCGCCCATATTCGAGCGTTTTCCAAGAAAAGTCCAAATTATATTTTTTTCCATACTTTTCCAGACTTCCAGAATTTTCACTCCAGGTCGTCACTTTTTTCATATAGGTACCTTAGGTACCTATGTATGAAACGTGACAAACAGGAAAAAAATCCGTAGTACAATCTGGGACACATTTTTTCTTGTATAAGAATCGATAGGGTAAACGATTTTGATTAAGAAAAACCCAAAATATTTAAATTCTGGAAAAAATGCACATGTGGACTTTTTTGGAAAACGCCCATTCACCTTATAATATAGAGATATTCACTACAAATAAAGTACGGGTAAGTACTTACCCGGGTAGAAAAAGTTTGGTGTCTTTAGAGTTTATTTTTATAATCTTGCCAAGCAAATGTTATTCGGCTAAAGGTGGCATTATTAAACGTAGGACGCGCCCCGCTTATGCTCAATTGTGACGTCATACCAGCGAAATTGTGACACGACAATCTCTATAAACAATGCCTAACTAAATGGAATTGTTAAACTGAATCGGAATATAATAATTAGGAATATAACACATGTATATATCATTATATTAGTGTCGTAGTGTCTATTAGTCGATTGTTGCTCTCAAAGTGCCACTAGCTGCGTCACGCCGTAAAGCTGACAGAAAATGACTAGGTCAGACTAAGACGATTCTGACTGACAGAAGATTAAACTCAACACCAGACGCTCCAACGAAGTGTCAGGCATAGTCAGGTCAGCAAATGTATGTGAGCGTCCTGAGTGCACACTGCACAGAGCCCTTTGCCGCTGCCCGCCCCGCCGAACGCTCCGCTGGACACGCCACTCGGGCCACGCTTAGTTGTACGGGTTCCTTCAAGGAAGAATCTGTAAAATTATTTCGGCTAATTTTGGGCTCTGTACCTAATGTGAATGTTATTTTATTAGCTGGGCAAATTAGCTAAAGACGTGAATGAGTGACGAGTTTAACTGCGTAACACTAGTAAAGTAACAAAGCGTAGACACCGTCGCCGAGACGCACAAGCATCGCGTTCGCAGAATTGAAATCGTTATAGTAGTTTTTTAAAAAAAAGTACATAGTTAAGGCCTTTAATTAAAATAAAAGTTAATTGATTCCATTGTGTTACGACTTTTTCACCCTCACTGCAATGGAATAAAGGGACTATTCTGTTGTTTAGTTCACCTATTTGGCTAAAGATGACGCCACCAGACACAACACATTCAAAGTTTTATCTAAAATGTTTTTTCTTTGAAGACAAGTCCTTGTCAGATCGATTTCTAGATCCAAGATGATGTGGTTGCGCTATTGTGTTCCAGCGTAGAGAGTAGTGATAGTGATAGTGATAGTATTTATTCAGTAACAATACATGATTGTGTTTGAAATACAATACAATATTACATAAATGATTAACAAAAACAATATTATTATCATTACAACAAGAACATTATAACAACTAAGCTAGAAATACAATATACATTCAAGTTTAATTAGAATCATTACTATGGTTAAATATATCTTCACATATTATAATTATTATTACATTTATTAAAATAAGATTATAGCAAATAGGTCAGAAAATAAAATTACTACAACGTCACACTAAAAATGTCCTCAATACTGTAGAAGCACCCTTGCAACAAAAAACATTTCAATTTTTCCTTAAATTTAAAATGATCAGTAATAATTTTCAAATCGGTGGGCAGCTTATTATAAATCACAACGGCCTGATGTCGGGCACAATGCTTCACTACTTTCAACCTCGGACAAATCATGCACTTCACATTTTTAGTACGCGTGCGCAGACGCCGCTCCCGTTCTTCGCAAGTTTCGTACTTGGACATATTTTTAACAAATTCTGAGAGCAAGACGAGCACATACAAGCTAGGCACCGTAAGAATTCCCAGATTAACGAAATGTTCCCTACAAGATTCCCATTGAGGAATGCGCATAATAGCACGGATAGCCCTCTTTTGCATAACCAAAGCTCTATTTATATTGTACTGGTAGCTGTTACCCCAGAATTTTATGCTGTATCTCAGTTTAGACTCCACCAGAGCATAATAAACCAACTTTAGCTGGTCAATTCCAATTTCGTCTCTGAGACTTCTTAAGGCATAACATGCTGAACTAACCGAATTCTCTATGGCGTCCAACTCTGCTTTCCAATTGAGTTTTGTATCGATTCGGACACCAAGAAACTTAACATTTTCAACCAGGCTTAAGGAAGCTCCGTTTACAACTATATCCAATTTGTCTGCTTTCTTGGTGTTGTACTTAAAGATCATTAATTGTGTTTTATTTGAATTAAGCAGCAAATTGTTACTAGTGAACCACCTATTAAAAGCCAACAGTGTATCCCTGGTTACGTCGTTCAGTTCAGTGATATTATCAGCAGACACAATTGCATTTGTGTCATCAGCGTACACCGTCAACTTACAATTTGGAACTACGTTAGACATGTAGCTAATCAGATCATTAGTAAATAATACAAAAAGGATGGGGCCCAAAATTGAACCCTGAGGAACCCCCCTTTTTATCTTGACCAATTTAGATTTAATTACTTTTTCGCACCCACGAAGGAGATTTTTGACTTCTACATATTGATGCCTATTTTGGAGGTAATTATGCAGAAGATTGTAGGCAGTACCCCTAATACCGTAGAAATCTAGCTTACTCAGAAGAATTTTATGGTCCACGGCATCAAACGCAGCACTCAGATCCAGAAAAAGTCCCGCAACCCTTTTCCTATCATTGAGCTGGCACACAATATCGTCAATGATAGTGTCAATGGCATCCATGGTCCCTGTATTCCTCTGGAAACCAAATTGTCGCGGGTATATAATACAATTTAGTTTAAGATGCTCCAATAGTCGCGACTTTATGAGCTTTTCGAAAATTTTTGATAACACTGGGAGAAGTGATATGGGCCGATAATTTTTAGGATCGTTTTTTAAACCTTTTTTATAAACAGGCAGGATTCTAGCCAATTTTAATTGATCCGGAAAAACTCCAAGATCGCAGCACTCATTGTAAAATTGAGCAAGTGGTTCCGCTAACAAATCTAAACATTTTTTAATAACAGTTATTGGCATCTCGTCATGCCCATATGATTTTTTATTATCCATGCATTGAACAGTTTTGGCTACTTCTGCCGGCGAAATTCGCTTCCAGGACATGTCATTAACGCACTTGGAATTATACTGCCCCAGGTAACCGACTGATGAAAGCAAATCACCAGTATTTGGTGCTTTAACATACTCAAACTGCTGGGAAAATAAATCGGCAATTTCTTGTGGTTGCTGTATAATCCTGTTATCGACTTTTAAAAGTAAGTTATCTGCTTGATGTCTAGGGGATTTATTTCTGTGCCTATTGACAACATCCCATATGCCCTTGCTAGAACCTTTTACTTTTTGAATTTCTGATTGAACAGCAGACTTTTTTGCTACTCTAACTACCCTTCTAAACAGTTTTATATATCTTTCACGATACTCTGCAATAGATTTATCACAGGTTGACTTATTTATATCATTAAGAACACGCTTCATTTTACTAGACGTTTTTATGCCTCTTGTGACCCATTTACTTTTAAAGCTATCCTTGAGTTTTATTATACTGATTTTTTTCTTAAAACTTTGACGAAAAACCTCCGTAATTTTTTTTAGAAACCCATTTATACCTAAATTTTGCCAATTTACCGCAGTTATTTCTTTCCTAAACACTTGTAAGTTATCATTAGTTATGAATCTTTTTTCTGAACGATATCTAGCGCCACCATTTCCTTCGAAACTAACCCGCAATCCACAAAATATACCCGCATGGCCATCCGCAAGGCCATTATGATCTACCTCTGTGCAAATGTCATCCTGTGGCAAGTTTGTCAAATAATTATCAATGCAAGACTGAGAATTATTTCTCTTAAAAGTGACATCATTTATAAGAGGTCTAAAATTATAGGAGTTCAATAGATTCAAAAAATCATTTCGATGCTTTTTATCTTCCATAAGATTAATATTAAAATCGCCACAAATTATAGCCTTCTTGTTGAAAAGGTGCTTCAGGAGTTTTTCACATTGCTCCATGAATATCTCAAAAGTACTATCGTTGGGACATCTATAACAACAACAAATATAAACATTAGTAGCAACATCCCTAACGCCACAAATTTCAAAACAATCCGACACATATATTTTTTTACACAAATTAATTTCCTCAACCTTTCTATCACTCATACCCATGATTAAAGTACCTCCCCTTTTCTTTTTAGATCTTGTGTTATAGCATACCATATTATAGTTCGTAAGGTGAAAGGAATCCACAGAGTTCGCATTCAAGAAATGTTCACTAATGCAGACATAATGCAACACCTTCTTCCTTTCATCAATGTAAACTTCGAGATCATTTTTTTTATTAGACACCACATAAATTTTGATGAAATACATTCAAAAGATAAGTATCCTTAGTCACGAAATAAATTTTTCTTACTTTTTTTATTACTATCACAATGTACCACATCAGCAATGCCTTCAATATATCTAATATTACTATGCAAATTGTCAAGTATATTCTTCATACCATGGTTGTTTAACCTTCCAGACCTTAATGAGAACATATCCAATGTTACATTCAAGTTAGAGTCATATACGAAAAAACATTTATTGTGATGATATAAATCTTTCAATAGCAAGTGGTTGAACCTTTCCACTCTGGCATTGTACAATGGTCTGCCACATATATACGTTGGGCAGGCAATAATAACATTTGTAGATGGAATGCTTTTAACAGCTTCTCCAATATACTGCACTAGACCCTCCAAGTCACATGAGACCTGAAAATCCTCTTCACCAATAAGAACAACGCAGTAATCCTTTTCAGACATGTCCATAATCAGGTGTTGTAGATTATTTATAAGTGTCTTTACACCGGCTCCCGGTGTGATGTGATGACAAAAGGAAAAGTCTTGCCAAAAATCATTGTCTTTTATAATTTTTAAGATTTTGTTCTTGTTGTTACTGCTTAACAAGAGCAGTTTATTCTTTCTTGTCGGATTTTTCTTGACAGTTCTTATAGCATCTTTCACTTCAGTAGTCACCGTATCTATACGTTCAGTAGTATCCTCTGGTATGGATGTGACCACGTCCGAGTTAGAGTCATGAATTTTAGTGTGCCCATTTTCGTCCTGGGTTATATCATTTTTAATAGAATAGTCATGGAATTCCAGATTTTGAGACATCCCCTCCCGTCGTCTGTTTTTAGTGCCTGACACGGATGTTCCATATGACGAGGCTAGAGATGTTTCTTTTATTAAATTCTTTAAAAACTCGCACTTCTTCCGACTGTCAAATAACTCATTTTGTAACTTATAGTTTTCATTTAGCAGTTTTTGTACTTCATTATCCGCACTCAGCAACCTTTCTTCGAGGAATTTTACCTTCTTTCCTTGTTCTTCCATAAAAAAGTTTTCAACTTGCGCGTCCAGGTTGGGTAGGCTATGTATGCTGATATCATTCATCATAGTAAGACAGCCGATGAAATTACTGCCACATGTATGAGGTATTTTATCTTAGCCCTCTAGGCTGGCAACATATTTGCAATGCTGCGTGCGTTGTTGCGCATTTCTAGCGGTATCGGTGTTTACCATCTGCTAATTCACTTACTCGTTTGGCTTTCTTGTTCTATAGAAAAAAGTACCTCTAACTCTAGATTTTCGACAAAAGTTAGAGCCGTTTATGAGATCATTGTGGCACATGTATTTTTAGGAATCCCTTGTTTGATAGTAAGGGTTTGACGGTTTCGAGTAGGTACGGTAGTGAGACGGGGAACAGGGCAGCATTAAGTTGAGTTAAATACAAGTTTAACAGATTTGAATGGTCCCTCTGTATACAGTTTGTGGTGTATGTACCTACTTATATACTTACTCGTAATTACTATGCAAGAGCTCAAAATCCGGTTGAAGGGACCAATATTCACATAGGTATCCCGTAAATACTGATGAAATGGTTTCAACTGAACTCTACGTCTAACATGCATAAAATATTATGTCAACGATTGGCAAATAATTCAATGAATTTTCATAATGGTAGGATAGATTTTGTGCTTGCCATCCACGTACGGAACCCTACTTTCAGCCATGAATATTCGTCCAAATCGAGTGACATCATAGCTTTTTTTGCATATTATACTTTATTTCGGTCCTGTCAGATTCTTTTTTACTATTTAAAGATAAAAAAAAGTAGGTACCTCTAACTCTAGATTTGTTGATTTGTTGGTCTCAGTCTCAGTAATTCATTATTTATGAGTAAGCATATCAGATATTGCGAGAACTATTAATGAGCGATCATAAGCAATGATTCAGCATCGAGAGGTAAATATTCATGAAATCTGAATACTTACCTATATGAAGCTATTCACAGTATACCGGATATTCATAAAACAAGGTATAGAGTTTTGTCTAGTCTACACTACCGTGCCTTCAGATCTGTCACTTTTCACCAAAGTTCCCATGAAATGAAAATGTCGCTAAAGTAGAACTTTCCAGTTGACACGCATGACCTATCGACATTAGGTATATGTACCTATTCAATGACGTGCATAGGATGCAACCTTTCAGACCACATATTTACTTCTGTGGTAGAGGTACGATATATTATATTGTTCACGCTTTTATAGATAGGTATTCTGTTGTGGTTGTAGATCAGGTTCCTGAACAAAATATAGTTTGAAAATAAATAAAAAGATTAAATTTCAGTAGACGCAGCTGCATCAGTATTATTAGGTATGTCGAAATATTTACAAGGAAATAAAAATGTGTTACATACAAACGTAGGTAAGTACATAAGAACAACATAAGCATATTATACCTATTTCAAGTTAAACAAGAAATGCAATACAGTATAGAAATAACATTTTTGTTCACGGAGCTCTACTTACTTATTTGAAAGGACACAAATTCAGAGTGTGGGCGCCTGTGTTAGCCACATAATGGTCAAATACTACGTATTATTCTTGAATTTACTTTATCGAAATATATCTAAATGACGGAGTGTTTCATTTTACTTATACTACGTGCTCTAGAAAAATATTTAATTATGTGCACTTTTACACGAACAGTAGTTAACTATGTAGCGTCGACAGGCGCGGAGTTTCGAAGTAAGCACCTATAAGTATGCGGTAAGTTCTATGTCATACAAAGGATGTGTGGTAGTTATTAACTAACTACAACATCGTGAAACACAACCAAGAATTTATCAGTAGTTGCGCAAATGCGCTATGCGTAAGTTGAAGGTAGAAATCAAGGATGGTGACGCATTTACTTAATTATCTATCTAACTAATAGACACGAATAAAAGAGCCCTGCCTGTCGAGTAAAAAGTCCAGCATTAGAATATTCTACAGTTAATTTACCAACATTGTAAAAAATTATCAACTTACGCACACTTCTTATCTCTTATCAACTAGTATTAACATTCAAGCATAGTATTATAGACGACACATCTATCTGTTTAAGGGTGAAAGTTAACTGATGTTGCGTCACACACAATCTTCTTAGGTATTGACAAATTGCGTATGTATTTAGAGTTATTGTATGAAAATCTATCAAGGCAACGTTCAATCTCAACACACAAGTACGTTAATTTTATTAGGTACTTGCGATTTATAAAATACAACTACTTACGCGTCGGTCATGCCATTCCATATAAGTTATTGAATGTATTGGTCCAGTGATATTACACTAGTTCTTCCAAATCTTATTTGGTTGAATACCAATAATGAGTAGATCTATACCTACATAATTAGGAGTATGTTTGATCGGCTCGCGTCTCGCAAACCATTTAACACTAAGTATAAAACAGACGAATAAGTTCTATGCAATGCTTTAAATGAGTTTTACCATGGGTCACGGGGTTGAAAAAAAAAGCACCGAGCTGATTTACCAGTTTCAGTTTCAATGCGATGTTGTTAATTATATAAAGCACAGGCCGAATAAGTGATATGTTTTTCTTTTAGGGTATAGATAATTATATAACATACATATATAATATGTATGCATTACCTTAAAGCTTAGACAAGGTACGTTTGTTCACGAGAAAACAAAATACTCTACCTAAAAGGTACTCTTTAAGACACGTTGGAGTAAGGAGTCATATTAGTGATGCTGAACTTTCCCTCTGGCCTTATTTATTTTATCAAAATTACCTTAACTTCCTAGCGTCTAAATATTATAAAATAATTTAAACCTAAAAGGTAACTTCCAACAATTAGTCTCTCCGTCGGGCGTGGACGAGTCGCGCTCTCCACCCAACAACACTCAACAACACTCAACAACAGGACAAACAATACACATATCAAATGCCTTTAGGTATAATTCGTAAAGTAACTTTTATTAATTTTACTATAAAAGCTCGAAGATCACGAGCCAAATATTGTAACATTTCTAAGTCTTTTGACTAGATTTTTCTTATCTATATAATACGCAAGTAAATAACATAGGAATATTTTGTACGACAAGATGCCATCGATCACGAGCGGTAACTCAAATGCAGACTACTAAAGGTATACACATAACGACATAAGTAAACAAAATCACACCAAAATACGACCAAGTTTCTACATTTACAATAAATTAAGCTTACCTATACTTAAGCGGTACGATTGTCTTGTTTGCTCAAAATAATTATTCTATAGGGTTTTTATTCAAAGGTTTAAAATCGATACCGGGAGATCGAGTCCTATAGTGTTCAATTCATTTATCGCCTAGAAAAATATATTATGTTCTAATCTAAACACTTATAAAAATAATAGAAATGGATTTAGATAATACAAGATGATGCGTTCGAAGGCTGGAGTGGTCCTCAAGAGTCGCGCGGCGACGGGGTCCCAGCGCTTAGAAGGGCAAGCTGGTGCGGAACATGTTCTCGATGAGGGGAGGAGCCGGGACGAGGTCTTCCAGCTTGAGATAGAAGATGCGCTGGAGGCCCTGCACGGACAGCGAACGCAGCTCGGGCAGCGAGCCGAGTACGCGGCTGAAGTGCGGCGCGCCGCCGCAGCCGGCGCCGTTTGGCATGTGTGCGCGCAGGCACCCTATGATCTTCATCTGTAATTGCTCTACCCGATGTGGTTCTTTCAACCCATGTCTCTCTGTAACAAAAAGAAGTTTTGTTTGTAATTCAGACGCAATGATCGAATGCAATAATGTTTTTTAAATGAAGTTAGGTAGGTACTTTATTCACTATTATGTACTTTTAAACTTTATATTTTCAGGAATAATCTTATCAAATCAAATTTAAATAGGTACCAAGTTTTTGACTATTGATTAGGTGTTCAAGATTAATTGATTTAAAATATTTTAATAACTGATACTACGAAATATGAAGGTAGAAAATACCTGTTATCAGAGTTAGTGCGCAAAGACACGCAAATGTTGAAATGTCGATGTCCATTGAGTGCAGTGTGTTGCTGAAGTCGAGCACTGCATGCAGCCAATCCCCGAATGACCTCTGGCATTGTCGCTTGTCTAGGACTAGTCCGTTGCAAAAAGTAAGCTTCGTGTCTTCAGGTCTCGTGCGATAGGCGAGTCTCAAAACAAAAAGTTCCAGTCGCGCTGACGCAAAGAGTTGATCGCGATCTTCGGCGCAGAGTTCCCCATATCCGGGCACTTTCTCCGCAAAAACCTTTATCATGTCGATCGATGTCGTCACCAGTGAATAAAATTGCTGAATAACTTCCGAATCTGACATCAGAGGTTCCATGGGGTTAGGTTCTCGGTATTGAGAGTAATCGAGATTAGAAAAGTCAGGCGATGTATCAACGTGAGCTCTGACGAGTGCGGTGATCAGTGAAATGGGTGGGCTCGGTGGCGACTCTTGTGGACATTTCGGTTTGGAGGGTAGTCTTCCACGCCTTCCTTTTAAGGAATCTGTTCTTACTACTTCCTTGACCATACCGACGGTCAGACATTTTTGGAATCGACAAAATTGGCATCGGTTTCGTCTTCTTTTGTCCACGGGGCATGATTTTTCAGCTAAGCATACATATTTAGATCCTTTTTGGACAGTCCTCTTAAAAAATCCTTTGCACCCTTCACATGTTCGGACTCCGTAGTGCTGACAAGCTGCGGTATCGCCACAGACGGCGCAGAGCTGGCTGGGAGACGGCGGCGCGGCGCGTAGGCCGCCGACGGCACCCTCGGGCGGCGCGCCTCCTGGCGAGCTGGATGCCGAACTCGGCGCCGACGCTTGCATGCAATGCACCTTGGTGCCATGCAGCTTTGGGCTGTCAATTGAACTGTTCGATTCAGACCTTTGAACTGGCAAAGATGCTCTTCTTTGCCTCGCATTTTGATCAGTAGACAAATGCAAGTCTACTGAACCAGAGAATGGTGGCAGGGAATAGGAATCCTGGTTATGAGCCACTCCACCCGTATCGAATGTGGGGCTGCATGGTTGCGCTGGCGCGTAGTACGGCGAGGGTACGTATGGCATCGAAGGTTGATGGTATTGGTACAAGAGCTGCGAGGACGCATGCCCTTGATGAGAGTACGCGCTGACGTTGTAGCAGTCTTCCTCCATTTTTAATCCAAATTCCGCCATGTCTGGTTTTGGATAACGAACTGAATAAGTTTCTTCAAAGCTAGGCAGAGCTGGGCCTAGGGTTGGGGACGGGGCCTCGCTGATGGGGGTCGTACGATGGGATTTGACTTCAGGAGGAATCGGGGCGTGGAACTCGACGTCCGGAAATGGGTCTAAGTTTTCTTCTAAGATTTCAGAAGAATCTTCTTGATACTGGGGTGATAGCAAATCAGTGAAGGACGAACCGTAGTTGCTCTGAAATTAAAAAATAATCGATAATAGAGGCGTTGCTGAAGCGGTAGGCGGTAGAGACCGCCGGAGGGCGACTCGCTCAGCCAATAGCAAGCGTTGTTTCTGTGTCATTTATTTGTCTATACAATCTGTTTGTACTTATAAGACAGCAATCCTATGTTCAATGATTTTGAGTAGGTAGGTAGACATAAAATACGGAAAAAAAGGATTGATCCATGACTTATTTCGTATTGTATTGTCGTTAACACTATTACTGGAACATGTTATTTTTGAACTATGGGGTGGCCAATTTACAATTACTGTGAATAACTGTTCTGAAGCTATAAAACTTACATGTGTCTGCAGCAGTAGCATGCTGGAAGAGTTGGTCGTGAAAGCACTTGGCGAGCGCGGCTCTATGGCGCTCGGCCCTGCAACAAACGAACATCCCACTTGAGTTACTTATTCTAGAGTTACAATATTAATGATAAAGTTTTCCCACTTTAGCCACGTTATTTATTTCTAATCGTGAATGAAATATAATAGAATGGTATGATGATATTCTAAGGAAGCGTGTATCGACGGCGAGCGCGCGCGGGCAGTGAGTGAGCAGGGCGGCTGCAAGTGGCCGTCGAGCTTTGAACTATCACGCTACACAGCCCATGCATCATTTATATTTACCCTCGGCGAACATACTTTGATTCTTCCTTCAACACAAGCACTCGTAATTGCCTAATCGATATCTACTCTCGCCGGCTCCCACTGATAACCATTCGCTACCCTTCTACGACCAACAATGACGGCGAAAAAGAAAGGTCTCCTAATTTATACTGCAGTTTTAGCTACCAAATATTGGCGTTTTGAATACATCGTGTCACGGTGCTTGATTCGCCACGCCCCGAAAATTGAATTCTATGTATACACCTAGCTTATTGTTACGGCTGAAACGACGTTAACGGCTTTTACATTTAAACAATTGTGGCTCTCAACATACACAGATAGAGTCTATATTTGAAGAACTCACAATACAGATAATTTTTGGGGCGAAAAGGCGATGGATCCCCAGGGAGGTTATGAAATCAGTGGCATTTGCAGTTTCTATTATGTTAGGAACCATTAATTCCAGTCTTAATAAGTTATAAACAAAACGTCCAGGCTTTTGTTGGGGAAATTCGTATTTTCTTATGCTTTAGAACATCAAAGGGAAGTTGACTATGACGCAAAAAATATACAGCCGAGAGCATAAAATATCGATACAGCCATCATGTCAAATATTGTATCACGGCATAAAGGTGTATAGATTTTTGACGTCTTGGTAACATAAATAAAATTATACCCTTGACTGTTCCTAACACTTAAATAAACTATTCTTAAGTTGTACTTATTAAACATGTTTTTTTGATTTAGCTACTTATTTGAGTATATTCATTGTTAGATGATCCTGTTGGGTAATTGAGCGCCTTAATTGTTTTTTGATAAGAAGAGTACATGCAAGTTCGTATCTTATAGTAGCCGAATATTTCAAGAGGTAAAAAATCGTAAATGGCGATTTGGCTAAAAAGTGAGAATTCAAAATACTAACGATCAGGAACTATTAAAAGCGACCGGCCAAGCGCGCGTCGGATTCAATATGCAAGAGCTCCGGACAACTGTACGTTCTTGTTTAGGGACTCAACAATATTTTTTATACTTATTTGTTTTTTACTTGTAACAGTGCTTACCCATGTAACAGGCCATAGCCTCTTTGTAAAAAATTAAAATGCCATTAAACCTACTTATTAAAGCTGCCTACTTATTCAGTTCAAATAATATATCCTTGTGGCAAATGGACGGATGGAGGGACAGCGGAGTCTTAGTGATATGTACCCGTTGGCACTCTTAGGTCACTGAACCCTAAAAATTATTTTCTTATGTATTAAATAACTTTTTATTATTTCCTGAAATGATTCAAACGAATTAAAATTGCCTCACAAAGTAATAAATACCATAAAGTCAAGTGACAATGTCACACAGAAAATATTAAGTTATGAAAGCCTAACAAGCATTCATGATGACGAAGGGTATTATTATTTTTTCCTCTTAGGGTATGGAATCCTAAAAACATCAGTAAGTGCGGGATTTAATGCGAAAAGGTTTCACGGTAAGTTATGGTTGTGATATGATTTTTATGACGTAAAAAATGATGTACAGTAACACGTCAATTAAAATGTGATATTGTAAAAAACGCATCTAAAGCTATATTTCTTGATGACCATGATTGATTAATCGAAATGTAACAATTTCATCTCCAATGTTACAATTTACAGTAAATTGCCAATTAAACTCTGAAATTATAGTCCTCATAACGGATTATTATGAGTTACTGCCCATATTCAAATTTCGAAACTAATTGTAGTGTAGAAGTATTACAAAAATAATAAAAGCGTTAATTTAATTTAATTTTAATGATATTGAAATCGTGTTAACATTCATCTCAGTCTTCATTTTGCTTTACGTATTTTACGATAAAACCGGTTACATAAAATAAAATAATCTTCAATGTCGCGATGCATACGATTGCATAAATTTGGAATAAATTAAACAAATTAGTTTTTTGTTCGAATTAATTTTTGTGTCATATTGCGATCGGTTGTGTTAAATTCATACTGGCATTTGCTGCTTATCTATTGACTAAGACAAGCTTTTATTAATTTTCGCTAGTAAATAAACTGACTTTTTACAAACTTTTTATTAACCTGCAATGTATGTATGTATGTATGTATGCAAGTATGTTTGTCTGGGTGGAATCTTGCGACTCAATTTTGAAATATATCTGCTTCAACCGATTGAGCTGAAAGTTTGCATACTTGAGTAAGTTGGATGATAATACAATAATCTACCAGTAGAGTTCTGGTGACCCAGCCAGGATCGTCTCCGCACGAGGGAACTCTTCAACAGTTGGTCCGATTGACTTAAAATTTGATATGTAGGACGGATGACAATGCAAGTACGGTCAGCAAAAAAGCTTGTATTATTTATATTCTGGCCGTCGCAAAACAGGCAACAGATTTTAAAAGCAGTTTTTAAATAGATTTATTATGTGTCAATATTTTGTAGGTATCCTATCTACCGATTTTAGACTATTATTCTGGTTTAATTTTTTTTTAATTAATTTTCGCTCCTTCTGTTCATTAATTACCTTACTACCCATGTAGTATAAGACGTCGAAGTTTATATATCGACGTTGTCTATAGTCTATATTATTATACACACACCTCGCTGTTGGTTACTTGCCTTGTCTCAAAAATGGTCTGGATTGTATTTCCCATTCGGACCAAGTACGAATTGGAAATTTCCCACAGAACATTAAACTGTTTCGCGATATATGAGTACATAGATAATCTCATTGATGCCCGAGTTCGAACCCATGACCATCTGCTTGAGCAGCCATGAACGGGTCAAATCACTAGATATTTTACACACACTGCCTTTTTTGCAGACTTAAAAATGGAATAAGACACTACTGTCTTCTTACTTCAGTAATGTCCAATTAGCGGATCTGTAATGTCATACTCTAAAGTGGCTAATATCACACACGCGCATATTAGACTACAATACTTATATTATTTACAGCATTTTGCTATTGATACTCCACCGCGTGTGCGATGTACTTTCGTGGCCAAATTGACCGTTTGAACCGCTCATAATCTACTATAATACTATTAGTAGAACTACTCTATACTAGTGGTAAATATAAGCGTTTCACATATTTGTATATTACAATTTGCATTTATTACTTTCAGTTAGGGTTGCCATCTCTTAAATTTGGAAAACAGGACAAGACGCGTGAAAACCCCGGATTTTAGAGTCCGAAAGCCGGACATGTCAACAAGATCGTGACGGGAGGGGTGGGGGAACGGTGAAATAGTGCGTGTCTCGCGGGCGGCCCAAATTTTTTTTTATTTATTTTTTATAACCCGGTCTACAAATGAAACCTTCCCCGGACGCTCCCCGGATGCCCTCTAAACTAGGACAAATCCGGGGAAACCCGGACGGATGGCAACCCTACTTTCAGTCGATATCTTCGTCGATTTTCTTCAGGACTATATGTATAGATTTTTAGAAACATTAATATTATCAAAGCATAGTACAAAACCCAATCTTTTTAAAGCTTCTTTTCAATATACCTATAGTCAAATAATGTAGTTAAATAATTATAGATATATTAAGTATAGATAACATATAGATAAAGGACAAAAATGTAGCAGACTCGTCTTAATTCTAAGTAAGCCAAGACGGTTTCTAAAAGGTAGAGCTTTTTACGGCTTCTATTTGTTTACTATCATCCTATGGACCTCAAAGTTGTCTTATAATCAAGATATTTTATTGTCAGTTGTTACTTCTGAATCCAGAGTCGGTTTCTGACTTCTGTTTAAAAAGATATACATCTAAATACAATTACAAAATAATCATACAGTTATAGGATGGGGCTCTATCACTTTCAACGAATTCTTATTTTCAAGAAAAAATCTTTCGCTTACCACTTATCGGGTTAGGTAGGTAGTGATTGGATAGCCAAAAGTTAACTAATGTGTAGATATCATAGATTTCTTCTTTCTCCAGACGTCTATCGGCAGGCAAGTATTTTTATCACATAGACCTAGGTATATAAATACTACGTATTTAGTATGGTGTTGGTTTATGCGGTCATCGGCTTATTGAAATTGAAGATTTATATACTCAAACTCTTCGAAAATTGGCTACAGTAGAGTTTTTTGGTGTTTTGTTTATTTAAAAGTACATGTTCTGATGTAGAACTTCGGGCTGTTTGATATAAAAAAAAAACCGGTCAAGTGCGAGTCGGACTCGCGCACCGAGGGTTCCGTATCATTATCTATAAATATCTAAAACCAGTGTAAGCAGAGCCCTGCTCCAAAGCAAAATGTACGCAGTGTGGGGTTACTTTATATTGGTCACTGCTATATACAGACATACATAGACATTTACGGTTTTCGCAATTATTCTTTAATCTGGGCTATAAGACCTACCTTCATACCAAATTTCAAGATTCTGCGTTTACGGGAACTACCTTGTAGGTTTTGATTCCCTTGAGAGTTGAAAATTTGCGGAAATTTGCTGCATAAACGGCTGTATCTTTTGATTGCGTTGGCTTAGAATTTTGATTTTTTCACAGCTCCAAGGGGCAGTAGACTTGAGTATTTGATATAAATTTCAGCTTGATACCTCCACGCGTTCCTGAGAAAAAGGGTCTTGATAGACGGACGGACAGACGGACAACAAAGTGATCCTATAAGGGTTCCGTTTTTTCCTTTTGAGGTACGGAACCCTAAAAATTGGTGCGATAACTGTCACGTCATATGAAATAGCGAAGCTGAACCCGTAAAGTTCAATGTGTGGACGAAAAGAGATACTCACAAAAAGGTGAAGACATTGAGTGAAAAAAATAATCAAATGTAGACATTTGATTTCATTTGGAAGAATATGCAAATGTATGGGTCACTGCATCTAAGACCAGAATTAATTAAATTAGCTCGAGGTTACAGCTGTTACTACAGAATGAGCTTTACTCACATTTAGTTAGCTTGTAGCTTGGCTAGTACTCGTAAACTCTATGAAATAAACAATGCCCTTAAGTCGAAGCAAAATCTTCCGAGAAATCCTGTCTTTGAACATGCTTAACTCCCAAAGTGCGATAATTTGAACAAAAATGGCAGCGGAAGTGATTGTATGAAGTCAGTGTTTTTTTTCATGGCATAAACTTTCTGTTAAACGAAATTATGAAAACTCTGGTTATGATTTTAGAGAAAACTTTTAATGCCATAAAAATGTACTTATATTATTATGTAGGTTTATAGTATTAGTTATAATGATGCATGGAGCAACAAAGATTGTATTTACATATGTTCTTAATTCAAATTATTGCCATTAATGTTTTAACCAATATTCAACTCCAATCCCCAAAGAAAGGTTTAAACTGCAGTAGTGCCAACAACAGTTGAACATTTTTATAAAGGTTTGAATAACGCTTAGAATCTAGCATAACGTCAGTCGCGCCATCTTTCCAGTATCGTGCAAGTCCGACACCAAAACGTTAAGCGTTAGAAAGGAAAGTTAGTAAATGTTCTCACCTTGTGGGGTTCTTTCTTTTCTAATCATACCGCGAATGCATCATAGATGGCGCTTTGGTGATATTACAAGCGACACAAGCACACCGGTATTGATTGCAGTTCCTATCAACGTCATCAAATTCGATTCCCTATGTACAGGTATGTTTATATGAATATGTGACGCTTCTTACAGCTATAAATGTACTGTTTGGGGAAACGTTGCCGCGTGACGCAGTTGACGTCTACAGACCAGCAGTGACGGGTGCTTGCGTCATGTATCGGCTACCCCGCCTGCAGCGAATCCGCTTGTAAGAATCAAAGAAATATGGTGTCCCGGATTTTCAGCTGTAAGATTTGCCGCCTATCTTGGTTCCTATTAGTCACATCATTATTGAATAAGTGTTTGCTTTTAACTGATATTTACACACATCCAATTAAAATCTGTCTGCCACTTCTTACAAGGGGCATTGTTCTAATGATTGATTAATTGATAATCAGAGACCAATTAATCAAGCAATGATCTTTAGCCTGTAACTGACTCTATCTCGCATGATATCTATTATTGGTAGGTGTGGCCGACCACGTGCGTCTATAGGTAGGTATATAGCTATTGGTTTTTATTTTATTATAGTAAAGTCGTATATATTCTCATTCGTTTTGATTGTGATTAAAATTTTAATGAAGAGTTAAACTTATTATATATGAGACTAGTGAACCGATTATAGAAACAATTTATTGATAGAAAGTTACTAGAAGTTTTATTAAAACAGGATAGTTTTAATGCAAAGTTCCCGAGGGTCACAGAATTAGTTGTTTTTTTAATTACTATGAGCATAAAACATACCCGCTGATTTACTCATTAGGTGCGTCCCTTTACTGGATACAGTATTAAGTAATCTATGTCATTGGTAGGATTCCATTACGTAGTATGTCGGACCATAGTCCCACGATACCGCCTCATGCAGTAAGTTAAATTACAATTGAAGTGCATCATAAATCATAGAGAAAGATTTTGCATAAACCTATTTATTTTTAAAACTTTTCGTAATCGCTATTAAGCGGTATCAGTGTTAATATTAGACTTTGTTTAATATTTGTTTTAGACTACGCCAAGAATGCAAAGTTGCAGAATATATCACGCCTAACACTTTTTTTAAACTAAGTTCGGTAAACGTTTTTGCACATAGAAATAATTTTCGTAGTAATTTTGTTTTGAGTACAATGTATAGTGGATTATCAGTTGTAGGGTGGTGCGTGGGTGGGCGGGGCGGAGGGCGCAATGGGGAGGGTGTTGTGACGTCATTCCGTTGAACGTCACACCCCCTTATCGTCGTCGTATTTACGTACACTTTTCCTCATTTTCACACGCGCAAGGAAAACGGCGTATGAAAAAATCTTGAGTGTTTATTTCATAACGCATGCGACGATTTATTGGACTGCGGTAACCGTGCGTTGTCCTTTACGAAGTTTTATTAATTTATTGTTAGCGCACAGTTACATTTCAACTATATAGTCCTCGGTGAAAAGCTAATGATTCAAATAATTGCTGCTATTTATTGAGAAGATTATAACTTCCTTTGTAGGAGAGCCAATTAAACTTTGCAGTGGTATATATTTCTGATACTTAATAAAAATCTATTACATATCCGCCCTTAAGGCTTAGAGAACTTATTTTTTCCAAAAAGGTAGAACTTGCCTGAACATGTTTTATTTTAAAAATAAAGTTGCCAAAAAAATTAAGGCTTAATAACGAAGATTAGGATTCCAAACTGCCAAATGAGAGGTAACATACATACATACATTGAAAGTTAGTAAAAAGCTTGTAAAAAGATGAAGTAATCGATTAGGTAATCATAGTTTAGCATTCGCAAATACTTTCAACTGATTGTTTAGTATTCGAGATAATAAGGAAAATGGCAGGAGGACTCGTGTTTTCTATGGGTGGCTACACGATTACATTATGAGAACACGATTTAAAAATATTGTTTGTTTTAAATGGTTTAATTTGTAGTAGGATAGCCTCTATCTAATGGATTCACAGGAGTCTCTTTCGTCTTGTGACTACAGTTATTATAATATCGACGAAGTTGAATTCAACGTACCTACCTATCACGTCTTTAGTGCTATAGTCTGGCAGATAAATTACTGCAGCCAAATGACACCTCCAAATGTCATTTTACGAAATAATGATATCACATTTAGGTATTTCACTAGTGCTCGACTAAGGTCACGCAATTAATGATTTGATTATAGAACGAACGAAATATTTTACGAATGACAGCCGTAGTGAAAATGATTCGTTATAGTTTAAGTTTTTAAACCAAGTACAGAGGTAGAAAAAAATATTAATGTGATAATTGTTGTTTTATTTATGGCAAAATGGATGAATGAGTGGAAAACTGATTTGACATGCTGCAGCACATTTCCTAATCGCCCTGTTACTCTACAACTAACTAGAAAACTTATAAAAAGCCTTATTGAACAAATCATTTCATTAAAATACTCTTTGAAAATTCTCTATTTCATTATAAATGACGCGAATTAATTTCATTACATTGTTTATTCCTTCATTCACTCACTACGTTCCATCACTTCTTTCAACATTCGCCAAAAACTGACAACACTGAAAGTGTCATTTCACTGCATTGTTTATCTGCCAGGCTCTATAAATTGCGAGTGTCAAACAATCTATGGATGGGTATCTCTTGTATGTGTTTTAAGGCGCTTTCCAAATGCAAACATGTTAGAGACAGTGATAGCGGCCATTCTAATTCTCATTTCTCTAAAACTTACTTGGCTCTGCTAATTTGCTTTGATGGCAAAAAAACGTCAATTTACTTAACAATAAGAGCGTAGATTTTATTTTCAGTTGTCTGCCTAAGCTTAGCCTTTTATAGGCTCTACACATGTCCAATAAATTGTATCACGTGATTAAATATATCCGCAATAGTATTAATATCTTCAAACTATCCGCCAACGCACATCGGAAACCGTTGAACTCGGGAACTCGAGGGGAGTGGTTGGCGTGACGTCAGAGCCGCGTAACGATCGCCTGCAGCACATGCAGTCCGTGAACAGGCGGCCGAGGGCCAGGAGAGAGTGGACTTTTGGACCGCTCGCAATAAATAGGTTCTATGTAGAGACTTTTAAGGCATCTTGAGTTCCAATTTTCAGTCTAGGCAACGGGTTGCTAACATAAAAGATCGCCTGAGATTTTGATGAGGATAAATAAATTCCCATTGCATCGTTTTCAAATGGCGGTTAAGGGAGTGAAAGAATAGGACTATGTCCTATCCGTTCCTTAACCTTCTTGATAAGAATGAACTAAGTTAGAATTAGCAATCCAACTGGAATGATGGAATTTACCACAGTTGTAAATAAACATAAAAGGATGACAAATAAAGGGAAGATGAGAAAAATGATAAATGACTAAGGATTACGTTGCGACAGTCTCAGGCTTTCTAGGTGCCTGATTAGAAGACTATACCCAAATAAAGAAGACATAACACGCTTTTAGATCAGTTTGTTAACCTCTTACATAAAAGTCTGTGCTCAAAAGAAGACATCTAGGATTCGGTTCGTGACGAAACAGTAGTCATAACGCAAATAGACATTTCATTAGCAAAGCTGTTGAAATATCGTTATTCACATAGTCGTCTCTAAGGCTAGTTTTACTAGTCTAATCTGTACTAATAATCTGTAGATATAAAAGTTATTGGTCATATAGGAAGACTGTTTTTACAAGTTTTGTAACTACTGAGGTTCTTGTTGTCGCTGACAGCTGAAAGTCTGGTACAATTTTAGTGTTATAGGTTAGAACTAAATTGTATGGATACGACAGCTGTTAAAAGAAGTAGTAAAAATCATCGTATCTGTGACAGGTAGGAAAGTTTAGGACCTGCCCTCGTCGCTAAGTTGTAGCCGGACGGCAGTACGCAAGGGCGTCCTTGAAGGCGACCGCGGCTCCGGTCGATGCGTGACGTAACGCGTGACGTCACAGGCGCTCGATGCGGAGGCCGAGGCCGCGCGCCCCACACCACCCTCTCGTCACACAACACAACGTTCAATGGACTTTACCCCATTTAAAAACTACAACAACTGATATAAATTTATATAGCTAATAATAAATAAGGTATCTTGATTTATGTCGATACAGTTTTGTCATATACGCGTATGTTTTTCTTTAACTTTCTTTCGATAGTTGCACGGCACGGGGTGTGAATTGCCGCCTCAACCCCTCGCTGCCGTTTCACACCACCCTGGTATTTTTAGACTGTGACGTAATTGGCCTCTTTTACAGCAGACGGCTAGAAAACGAAGAGCTAAATAAAGATAGGCACGTTTAAATTCAAAGTGATTAACAAGTCCGGTCTAGCCGTATCTATTTTCCTGTTAACAAAGTTGCATGCAGGCGGATCAAATTATTTAAAATGGTTTGTATCTAAGTTAGTCGGAGCTTTTCATCGAAGAACTAACCAAATAATAGAGTGGTAATACGGGATATTCAATACTGCCACACATTAGTGATTTATCACTTACACTGTATAAATACAAGTTTTTCGCAATTCTTTTTTTCTTTTGATTACCTATGTATTAAATTGTTCAATGGAGTTTTTCTTCCGATTTTTGAACTTTTACAAAATTGACATAATTACTAAAAATCAACTAGGGCTTTTTATTTAGTACAGCAGGAACAGTTTTTCTATTCATCTCAGAATAAATCTTGGCAATAAAGATTTTTCGTTTTTTATTATTATCTTAGCTATAGTCATAGTTAAAAAATAATAGAAGCTACGTATGGCGTAAATAAATAAACAAAAATATTGAGGGCAAATACATTAAAGTGTAGTAATACAAAAAACTTCTCACTCCTCTTATACCTATATATAATAGAACAGAATCAAGATTTATTACCACAAATAGAATATACGTAGTAGCAATATAAGTAGCATAATATCTAAATAAAACTTGAAACTGAGCGTGGCAATTGTATTGGGCTCAGATCCTATTGGATTATAATAATAAAAACAAAGGAAGTAGGTACCTATACTTCGTACCAAACTACGTGAACCTGACGTGACGCGAAGTCCATATATACATAATAATAAGTATGACGTTTTCCGCTATAGTATTATGACCGGGATACAAACATCCTCGCGCGACGGGAATGACGCGTCCGGATGCGAGGAGCCTGCGAGATGGGAATTTCGGCGTGACGCGGGACGGGGTGGCGACGGGAGAAGGGGGGCGCGCCGTGACGGGGTTGCGGCGTGACGTCATCCCAGCTGGCGATAGCGTGTTATCATTGTCTGACTGTCAGTAAATACTTTTACAATTTAAGCTCTATTTAGCTATTGCACCGTTAGAGCTTTGTGGTCGTTTTTTGGAACTTAAGCCCAAGACTGATGACAAGCACGTAGTTACCTAGGATCTTGCATGTAGGTACTTCACTAGGTTTTGATAGATTTTATACTTTTAGTACAAAAGTAACTTAATAAGTAAGTAAGTAAATGCTTTATTGTACAAATAAAGACTAAAAACACTAAGTAGTTAATAAGACTAGTTTTTGATTTTGAATTTACTCTATAATAGACAAACGTAGAGTTTTAAATTCATATAAGTACTACATTTGCTTAAGTTGCATACTTACTTAGTTATTATTCATTATTCTAGACACCAATCAAATGAAACTGAATTGAATGCAATCTGCTTTAACAAATTAAACCTAACTTATACAAGTCTGCATAGACGCAACTGTTTTAGAAGAATATTGAGCTCATGCAAGGCATTTAATATTGCCACTAATTTGCACGGTTCGCATCAGGCAGGTGCGCCGGTTGCAGCAATGATTGGGCAAGGCCACCGGCAGGGTCCCAGCCCGTAATGATTAGTTCTTACCATACGAGATCTTCTATCGGATGCTACTTTTCTCAAAATAGCCGACAGACATATCAAAGCACAAGCTGAAGGAGGCTGTTACATACCTAATTATTTAAACGTTACTTGAAGAGATTTACTACATTAAATAAATTGGATTGGTAGCTGATGATGATATACGAAAAGTTATATCCGAACAAAATTAACTAAATCTAAAATCCTTAGATTTTTTGGCTTACTATTCATCTTTTACTTTATAAAATTGTCACCTAAATATTAATACAACACAATGTTTTATCTCTCAAAAACTTAGGCTATAAACCTACATTGTAACCGCAGCAGCCGAAGCAATAGTAATTACTTGAACATGTCCGTTAAAAACAATAACTTTCGATGAAACAATCGTAAGTTTACTGCGTGTGATGTTATGACGGTTGCGCCATGCGCGTGTGGTCAGCTCGCTATAGCATAATGTGTGCCAGCGTGGATCTCCGTGGACCGGTCCGCTGGGCTCTGTTGAAATGTTCTTAGATTTCATCACGCTTGTTCGCCTATATTTACGTTATTTATTGATATTGGACTGGTTATCAGTGCAAAAATGCTAAATAGGTAAGGTATTATAATTTTTTAAATACGTTCAGATAATTGGTGTACACGGTCACGTGTCTATGTAGAATTCAATGGCAAGTCTATGTAACTTAATATAGCAGTTGTAATTGTGACTAATTTTTTGGCTCGAATTTAGTCAGGTCCTATCACAATCTGATAGGACAGCAGTTAAGTAAATACTTAATTAGTGGAATTTTCAAAGATTTTGTTTTGTCGTGTCGAAAGTGAATCTCTCTACCTAATTTGCAAATTTACGCGCCAAAAAAACGCTCAATGAGTGGTTGAAACTGCTGGAAAATCCATAAAACCAGGCAAAATTAATATTCTAACTAAAAACTTAAAATCAATTTTATCTCTAGTCACCTGACAGAAAAAGACCCGGTGTTATTTGGAAGTTAATTTAAAGATCTCATTCGTATTACCTGGCCAACTAATATCTATTTAGCAATGTTGATTTAAGAGTTGTTTAAGTTAAGTATCAAACTTATAACCTAGTCCTTCGATCAAGTATTCATAACAAAATTTAAATAGCGCCAGAATATAAAACTAAATTAAATTAGCCGGCTCCAAAACCAGTTTGCGTGATTATTCATTTATTTAAGTTGAGCTACATGGTTGGCGCACTTTATTAGTAGTAAAGTTCACTTAATCAAGCTTTCGACATTACGACAAAATGTATGTTTAATAAATAATTATTTACTATTACACTACGCTTGAAGTTTAGGGCGGCAAAAAGTACTTAAGTACCTAACTTAAAAATTGTCGGTAGAGTCCACGTAGAGTCGTTTTTTATAGCGAATTTAATTATAAACTGAATTGTTTATGATATGTCAGTGCTGATTATAATCTTGAAAGTTCAAAAAAGGCTTAAAAGTTTATTAGCGCCTTTTTTAATGGGTGTCATACCATTCCTATCATGTTTTCATAAAGGGAAAACTTAAATTATATTGAGTAACTTAAATTAACTGAGATTTTATAAACTTAACCTAAATAGGTATTCAGGCTAATAATACAGCAAAGGGATGCATGCTTAAAAATAATAATATAAAATTCAGGTTATAAATCTTAAATCATAAATTAATAAATTAAAAAAATCATAAAAGGAAGGTACGTACGTGTGTTTTGGAATTGTCTAAGGGCACAGTGTTTGCTGGTCAGCAACACACCTCGCATTCTAGCCGATAGCCATGGTCACGACAGTTCCACACAGAGTCTACAACACCCAGAAGCTCTACACAACGAAAGCGAAAATAAACACAGAAGTGGAGGTACGCGGTGGTCGTGGGCGCTGACCTGGCGCAGGCTTGTCGCCGTCGTGGAGGTCGTGGGCGCGCGGCTCCAGGGTCAGGCCGAAGCACGCGCCAGACAGTCCCAGCTCGCTTAGCAGGATCCTCATGCGGCCGGGCACATCCCACTCACTGCACGCGCACTCACTACACAGTCTGTCGGAAGTATGCGAATCGCAAGAGGCGCGCGGAGGTACGCGCTGGCGGACGGGCGGTGCGTTACTGAGGCCGCCGCCGCCGAGGCTGGCGGCTATATCGCGCCGCCTGACGTCACGACGGGGACGTCACCGGCGACGTCACTAACGGTACCTCCCACGGGCCGCCCGGCGCGCCGCCCGCCCGAGCCTGCGCTAACGGCACCACGCGTGGAACGGAGCTTTCAGACGCCCGCCGCCCGCTCCCGCACCCGCACAGGTTGCGAGCGCACGCCCCCCTCAGCCTCACCGGGAACAATTTCATTGATTTCTTTTTCCCAACCTGCATCAACAGAAGTTCAGTGCAACTTGAGGATGTGACGAAAAATTTCATTTGTATTAGGTACCTACTAAATAATCTACTAATGATGTGTTGTGGATGCAAAAATACAATATTTGAAAAACCGACAAAGAGGTATTAGTTAATTTTTGCGTGTTCCGGTTGCAATAACAGATATATACCAAAAGTTGTTTGTCAGAAAGATTGTAGGTGCTTTCATATTTTATTTATAAGCACGATGTCATGATTTAATTCGAAAAATATTGTCAATGACGTGGATAAAGCTTTCAGGCAAAATATTTTTCAAATACAGGTATTACAGTTTTAAATCGGTTACCTCATTACGCAGTAACATAACATATGAACACTTGTTAAAGGGCATTAATAATGTACGTTACCAAGACATCAAAAACATCTATACATCTTTATGCCGCAAACAGTAAGATCGGTGATAAATATATTTCACGTGATTGTAGTATCGATATTTATGCCCTTGACTATAGTATCGAACAAATTGACAGCGGACCACCGTGGAACCCTCTCACAGTTAAAGTCATAGTGACGTTGCATTGAATTGACAAGGAAACGATTAAAGTAAATAAATTTGGCATCTTTGAAGCTTTGCTGTAGCGGTCGTAGTTTAGGACTAGGATCAAAGGGGCTCGTGTGATCAAGATGCTGTCCATAGGGAGCGGTTTTTTATGGTTATTACAATTAGGTATAATTATCCTGTTACCTTTATCTTTGTTTCTTTTATTTAACACCAGCCGACGCCCGCAAGTATGCCTGCGTCCCAATAGACACTAAATAAAAATGAGTAATAATTATTAAACGACCTGACAGCCTAATGATTAGCGATCCTGGCTATGAAGGTTGAGGCCTTGGGTTCGAATTCGATAGATGCACTTGTATGATGAAATACAAATGTTATGCAGCAAAAGGGATATACTAAAAAAGAATGATAGAAACTAAAAGTACGCGTACTTAGACTGACACACAGGCGAGTAAAGTCGTCGAGCCGTATGTACGCGAACTTACTCGCCCGTCTGTCATCCACTTTTATTTATCGATTTTTGTAATTATTTTTACGGTTTACCAGTTAGAAATTATATTCCTAAGCAATACTGAAACCTAAAACACAGAAATATCCGAAAAGTAAAGCCATCGCTGCTAATCGAACCCGGATCCTCATCATTTCATGCGCGCTTTTACCCCTACACCACCCAACCCATAACAGGTGGGTAAGTCTTCATTTTTTTCAATCTAAGTACCTATGCCAGCTTTTCATGTAGTTTCACAGCGAATTTTTGTCGCCAAGCGCCATCTGTGAATGTCTGTACGACACAATTACAATCTCCCACAACAACAATTTGGCGACAAAAAATCGCTTAATCAAATATGGGTGGTGTAGGGGTAAAAGCACGCGTCATGGATGAGGATCCGCGTTCGATTTCAGAATATAGCTTTACTTTTCGAATTTTTCTGTGTTTTAGGTTTCGGTATGTATGTTTGTATTAAAATAAAAAATTTCTACCTGTACTTTTTTAACAGAAGCCAGTAACAATATTACATTAGGAAGAAATTATGACCATGCATAATCTTAAAAGGTATATGAATTTGAACGCTTTCAGCTCATAAACTTACCTCAAACTAGGATCTTTCCTTTAATGCGAATGCACTAGCATTGCATTGTGTAGGTACGCAGGCGGCCTATTTATAAGTTTCTATTTTTAACTGTTTATGGTTTTGTTTCTCATGGACATCAGGTTATTTCCAGTATGTGTTGCCTAGCTGGAAATTATAATTTGCAATCAACGTACGATATCGTAATTCATTGATGTTTTCATTATTTACTCCCGTCTACCTCCTAGTTATTATTTATAATCAAAGTGGCTATAGCCGGCACAATTTTATTCGGACGGTTACAAGTTTCCTCTCGCAATGGCTCAGGGTTTGATTGGTACGCAGGCCCAAAGTAGTAGTACTAGTTAGGTACAGATGACTGATAGATGAATATTACTAAAACAAAAAATGCTCACGGTTAGTTTTTTTATGAAAATTAAAGATATTACTGATGATGAGTTCTTCAGTCTCCTACACGGCCAAAAAGATCTGATTAAGACTATTAAAGTTTAAAACAATATTTGCTTTACAAAACGCTTTAAACGTTACAAGGTTACCAATTCTGTAACACCTAAGCGTTACAGAAGCCATGTAAAAACTAAACGCTGTATCACATCACCTTTGAATATTTCAGAGCTATCAAACTGGGTTCGCAGACGAATGCATCGATGACGAAGCTGCATGCGACGCGACCGTCGGCGCGTCGTCCAGCGGCGCATCCCGTGCTCCCATTCGGAGCAGACCGGGAACGTTTCCGCATTGACTTCGCCGTCGCAAGGGACACACATAGGGTGGCTAGAACGATTTATTATAAGAGAAACTGGTGTGCTACAGAACGTTAAAGCATCACCACTAACTCACTGCATTGAAAGTTATACACCGCTTTAAGGTATCTACCTATGTTTATGATGCATTTAGGCTTCTTTTTGCAAAGAAGGTGGCTATTACTGGACAACGTGCTAGTTGAACAATCATAATGTGCTATTGGCATAAACAATCGGTTTACCTAAGTTTAAATTACATCCAATTTATCACAATAATAATGTAAGATACGCCATTCTTCTGGCCATCCTTTTCATTTCATACATTTTAATAATCACTTAATAATTTAGTTTGCGAGTAAAGTGATATAGTTTCAACTTGCGTATGTATTGTTCAATGACGAATTAGTGTGAGCAAGATAAGGCGCTGTCTTCTGGCAACTTTGGAATCATTATACCGAATAGCCTGGTGGTTAGAGAACCTGAATACCTACGAAATTTGAGGTCCCGGGTTCGATCTTTGGTCGATCCAGTAATGTAAATGCGTAGATGTATGAAAAAATATATATTTAGGTATGTTTACAATAACAGTCTGATCATCCGTTGCGTAGTACCTACCCATGGCACAACCTTTGGTTAGTTTGGGGCTACGTCAATAGATTGTCGTCAATTGTTCCATTAGTTTTATTTTATATTTTTAAGTGCACAGGTTAATCAGGAGTCAAATTTATTTATTTCGGGGGGTAGTTGTATCCCCTGGTATGTCCGCGGCGCGCAGGCGCATGTATTTGCGGCTGTTACGATTGGTCGCATGCCCCAGTACTATTTGTTGCTCCCGGAGCGGGCAAGCGTCCAGTTATTCTAATTTTACTTATAATCGAAGCGGTCGCATCGCCGGCTTACCGACAAATGACTTGTCCATCCTTAAAAACTGAATATTTACTTTCAAAACACTTTAATCTGCCTCATTACACTACACATACTACAAACCACCTTCAAAGCCGTCTTTAATTGATGATTGTGAGTAACGATAAAGTTGGAAAATAACAAGCTTTTGTTCAGTGTACTAATACGATCATGCGAAAGTGCCTCCTAATCTGTCATTTTGGTCTGCACAACTAAAATATGCCTCGAATTTGGTTTAAACTTGGTTAATGGAATATACGGTAGCTATTGTTATTTATCTAGAATCACTGAATTAAGGAAAAAAGCTTTTGCTGATGCTACTGCTACGACGTAGCACTCGTAGCACCTACTTTAATTTATGTGGTTAAGTTATAAAATATATTTTTAAAAGAAAGTTTGATATTATTTTTAATATTTTTATTCAACAAAGACGGCAAACGAGTAAGTGGCACACCTAATGGTATGTAAGCACCATCACCAAGGGCACCCGCGACAGAGCTTACTTATAGAGCAAGCTGAATGAGAAATTGCAAGTAGCAAGTGAAAACACAGAATATTAGCCTATCCCCTTTTCCCCCGCGATCCCTTCTTACCCCGTTTTACGGTACCTACTGAATACCTACTGAACCTACTGAACTTTATACAAGTCGCAAGTAGCACACACATATTTTAACATTTGTTACGATAACTTTGTAGACACTTTCTACTTTTAGATATCTATCGGATTTGATTCTAGAAAAATAGTAACTTTTAGGTACTTAATAAACACGAAATCAATATTCAATACTTTGTGAAGGGATTTCATGTGACCTACTGAAAATTCGTTAGGCTTCTTTTTAACTTCTAATTCTTGTTCTGTATCTATGGAACTAGATACCGCAGTGCAGTTTTCTAAAACCCGAAGCTGTCATTTTTAGGTTTATATGGAAAAGTGAAGTCCACAACCAACTTTTCCTTCAGTCCTCAGATGCCGCTGACCGAGCAAGAATTCTGGCTGTCTCAGAAAGGGCAGTGGCAGCACGCTTTGCCTTCCACGAACCTGGGCACGGTTCTAGATCCCGCACATTTGCGCATAGCCGTCTGCTTGCGCTTGGGAGCTAGCGTTTGCGAGCCTCACCGATGTCGTTGTGTAAAGGAGGTGGATCATTTCCGTCACGGAATGTCCTGCGTAAAGAGTGATGGCCATTTGTTTTGCGGTGCACGACCTCACCACCGCATTGATTCCAGCAACTCTGGAACCTTGCAGCTTGTTGAGGGACGGCGGCAAGAAGCCAGATGGTGCCACCCTGGTGCCATGGACGCTGGGGCGTTCTTTGGTGCGAGACGCGACGTGTGTTGACACCTTTGCCGCGTCCCACATACAAAGCACCGCGCTAAGGGCCGGGGCAGCTGCCGAACATGCCCAAACGAACAAGCATCGCAAACATTCTGCATTAACGAACTACCATGTGTTTGCGGCGCTTGCTTTCGAAACAATTTATTTATTTTACAATGGGACCTTGGTCGGCGGACACCAAAAATATTATAAAAGATCTTTCGACACGTTTAGTGCTGGCCACAGGTGACCCTAGGGCTGGCGTTTACCTATTTTAAAGGTTAGGAATAGCAGTTCAGAGAGGCAATGCGGCCAGCGTCTTGGGGTCGATTCCTGTGCCGGAATATTTTGTCGACGCATTTACTATATAGTTTTAGTTTCAGTCTTTTATTAAATCTTGCTTTGTTTAATTATTTAGTATTATTATTATTCTCTGTAAATACTTAAATATATAATTTCCACTAAGGTTTATATGGATAGACAAGTGCATGACTAAAATTTCATAATTCTTGTAAAAAAAAATATTCGTAGAAAATAATCTAATTCAGTAATCCGTATGTACATATACGGACAATTTTCATTATCTTGCTCATAGGCACTAGAAAAATATAGATAAAAATAGTGAACACGATTGTTGCCGTTCTATTATACATATTAGCCTATTGTCTACCTTGTTCTTTGTTTCTATATTGTTTTGTACTGATTTATGGTTTTCAATAAAGAGTATTTGTATTGTATAGTATTTCTCGTTGGGCTGCTACTTACACAATTGTTTCTCCAGTTTCCCTTTCGAGGAGTAAGGATCTCGTTGAAAGTGCTGTGACAAAAATAAATTGTTGTAGTTTTATTCTACTCGAACTACAAGCTCAATAATGCGTCAGGCATAGTGATAGCTTGTGTCTAATATATTGAATCACACACGTTTATCTCATGACTCAACCTAACGTGGAAAACTTATTAAGGGCCAATAAGCACCACCCGAGAGTTATAGTCTATGGCCCATATACGGGCTAAGGACTGTTAAAGAGTTTAGTGTCTGCACTTATTTAAGAAAAAGCTTTAAACAGTTTAAGGGCATGAAAAGGTTGCACACCCTTTTACTACGCAAAGTATAATCAAAGAAATTTTTAAAACCATAGACAAAACCATCAAAATCGCAAATAACTTCATAAATGGTTTTGCAGTCTTTCACAAAGGGAAGGGAATCCAGATAAATAGTATATAGTGTGTCATTTTGTGAGAATAAGATACAGTCAACTACTTTAATTGTTGAGCCACTATGGAACGCTGTCATATTGACATTGCCAAACTTTAGCAACGAGTTTGAAACACTAACAGTCAATCATATCACTATGACAACGTTCCATGTATGCACAACAATTAAAGTTGTTGACTGTACCTATCACGTGAACATTTCTAGGGACGCAATTATTGAAAGCTCAAAAAAAACATTTGAAAGAGAGAAAATCTATGAATAGCTACAAAACTAAAGCTCAAATGCTCAAAAACGTGAGCTCGAAGGGCAAGCTTGTAAAATGTAACAAAATGACGTTTGTTTTGAGTTTCGTCACATTTGGGTTGATTTTTGATTTGAGAATGCGAAGTGAACTGAGATGGTTATACGCAACACGCACGTACCTTGAGGCTGGAGCTCTTCTTCAGGTTCCAGGGTGGGATGGATGGTCAGCAAATACAGCACAGTCTCGTTCACTCACACGGTTCGCACCCACTTACACTTGGCCGGCCGGCCATGATAACATCAAAATGTAGATCCTAAAAGTCAAAATGGCACTTGAAATAGCACTTTTTTGAGACTTAGGAATACTCTTCCGATCAACATATGGCGGCGGTTGCAAACCAAGTTATTAGAAATGGCGTGTCAGCGCTCGTCTAGCCTATAACGACTCGGCGCACCCGTCGGCGGCGACAAACTACCCTCGTTTTGTTCACAATTATTATTGTTTTATATAATACTAGCGACCCGCCCCGGCTTCGCACGGTATATTATGCATGTATACATATAAACCTTCCTCTTGAATCACTCTATCTATTAAAAAAACCGCATCAAAATCCGTTGTGTAGTTTTAAAGATTTAAGCATACATAGGGACATAGGGACAGAGAAAGAGACTTTGTTTTATACTATATAGTGATAAGTATAATAAGTATAGTTGCACGCTAATCACATCGCTGGCGCTAGGAGGTCCCGGTTGGCTATCCCTTTGTACGCTTTGAGAATGAACCACGGGTTGGTTCAAAACATGTCGGGCCTACTAGACTACAAAATGTGGTGACCTATGTACTCCATTCAATTCACGTTAGTTTTATGTCAAAGAGAACACATAGGTACGGAATTATATGACCACTATAATATTTTTTATCTTACATACATACACATACACAAATCACGTCTTTATCCCTTACGGGGTAGACAGAGCCTAAGGTGGCGAGACCTACGCCACAATTAGTAAGATTGTGGGCGTATAGATGGCAAAAAATGGAATCAAAATAGCGATGGGTTGCTAGCCGCATCGCCTATAACATGATTCCTATGATTTTCGGCCATTCCCTCAATGGGCTTTTACCATCTGCGCCAGAAGAGAAGCAACTGGTATATTCTATGTTTTTATCTTAGGTATGAGTTTTCTAGTAGTACATTAACTATGAACCTTTTCTTCTAGTTCCTTACGATATTATACTTACATAAAGCAAATATTGCGCACGGTGTCGCTAAAGATTGTTTTAGTACTACCTGTACTACCTGTATGTAGGCAGAAAACGTAGTAATGCAGTCGCCACGGCTAGCGCAGCCCACAATAGCTCAACGAATAAACATTACGTACTAAAATAAATATCTTACATATTTTAGTGTTGTGCTGTTGAATTTTAGCAGCCACTGTTAAAGTCCATAGTGTGTTAAATATTTGATTTTGTGCCATCACTATTTTGATTCCCCTTTCCACCTATACGCCCACAATCATGCTAAAGGTAACCTTTAGGTTTTGTTACCTTGGGCTTTGTCTACCCCGTAAGATAAAGACGTGATTTATGTATATATGTATGTATTTATTTATTCAATCTTGCAAGACAGATCTGACCCCTGCGAGATGATCACTAAATCGCATCGGTTTTGGAATTAAAAAAAAAACCTAACCACCTGATATTTAATGTTAGGTGTAAAATTAAAATTCAAAATGCAATGTTCTCTTAGTAAAAGACATAATGATTTTCTTTGCCAGGCATTGTGATCTATCTATCTATCTATACATATAAAAAAATGCTTTGTCCTGTATGACTGACTGACTGACTGACGGATTAACACACGCCCTAAACCGCTAATCGTAAGAGACCTGAAACTTGGAGGGTGCGTTCTTTATACGACGTAGGCATCCGATGAGAAAGGATTTTCCGAAATTCTACCTCTAAGGGGGTGCAAAAGGAGGGCAAAGTTTGTATGGGACGACTTGATTCCTTGGTCCGATCTCCTTCAAATTTTGCATACCTAAACATTCTTTAACAAAATTGATAGAAGTCGTGTTTCGTATTTTCTTGAATTTTCTTCCCTAACGGGGTTTAAAAGGAGTGCAAAATTGTTTTGGGGGTGATTTGCTTCGAAGTTGATATCAATATTCATTAGTGCTTTTGATGTAAATTACATGCATTTTACTTTGACACAGTTATGTTTGAAAACTCAATCCGATTTTATTCAAAAAAGGTTGAACTCTAGTAAAAGCCTGGTACAAGGCATATAGTCTTTAAAGTTGGAACGTCTAGAAAGTTTCCGTATTATATTAGTACCGCATTTTAAAGGTTTCTAAACTATAGAGAGGTCATGCGATTTTTAGAAATTCCCTCGGAATATGGGTAATAAATGAGGTTTATAAGTCCGCTGCAAAGGCGCCCTATTTCAGTAACTATAATTACTAGAGTCTTTAAATTTAACAAACAAGTACGGAATCATAACTGCTAAAAAAATATTCCAGGATTTTCCGAATTTCCCGTGAGTTAGGGAGTCAAAGGGATTTATAATCTTACTTTGAAATGGTCCTATCTCCATAACTATTATTACTAGAATCTTTAAACTTGGCATACCAATTTTATTGGTAATTTTATAATATCTGAAAACTGATTTCTGTATTTTGTAAAATTCCCCTGGGATTAGAAATAAAAAGGATCACTATATGATTAAGATCCTTGGTATTTGGCCGACATGTTTCTTGAGGATTAAAAGGAGCATTTAGAAGAGGATAAATTACTGACAAGGTAAACGGACGGGATTGGAAATAATGACTTAATATTTGAAGAAATGATTAGATGAAGGTGATATGTCACTTTGACGTTACCTGCGCGGACGAAGTCGCGGGTAAAAGCTAGTCACAATATAATATTAATTGTGAGCAGTTTCGCAGTGGGTCATGAATAGTCATGATTTAATGTATACAGGGTGTCCCAGAAAGTAGAGTCAAGCGAAAGTCCTGACGTAGAGCAACTCAATTTTTCGTAGATTTCGTACTTGGCCTTACTAAAAAAGTGAAAATTACGGATGAAGTACATTAAGATATTTTTTTTTGGCATGATCCCTTAATGATAGATCAATAAAATGAATAGAGTAGAAAGTTAATAAAATAAGGCAGTTTTTAAACATGGTTTGAAAAAAAAAGTCATGCTAGTTTTTTTTGGAATCTGCCTTCAAAGTCTGAACTACAGTCAAAATTTAGTCACTTTTGTGATTCGATATTTTTTTTTGCCTAAACGGTCAACGATGTTGTTTTGTTTTTAAATGAAATACGTATACGTACTATTCAGCTACTCGTTAAAAAAACAAACAGCCAAGTATCGGTGGTCGTAGATTAATAGAAAATGTGAAAAAAGGCCATAACTCCTAAACTACGAAAAATCGCGGAACATACATGGGGGTGATTCGGATGCCCCTTGAGTTGCTCTACGTCAGGACTTTTGCTTGACTCTACTTTCTGGGACATCCTGTATATGTCTGGTTTGTGCAGTTTTTAAGCCTTATAAATTCGCGGTGAGTTGAATTTAGTAATATAATTTTGGTCTAACGAGTGGTGGAGACTTGGTGCTTACCACCCATTGAATTGACCAACTGTCGAATAAAACCACCAACCAATTACTAGCCATTTTAGTTGATAAAATAATGCCGCATAGGGTATGTTATTGAATATTTTAGTCAACATTAACACCTGACAAAATAATTAAGCGCGTCACTATTTTGTCTCGGGGATTAGCATGAGAAATGATAACAGATATTATCAGTCACAGCGCACATGCCAGTGCGCAGCGTAGGGGATAGTCAGCCGGCACGTCGTCTATATTTGCCGCTATACGGGTGTAGGGGTGTCTGCGTGTGTGCGTGAGCTTATACTGTAGCGCGGTGCGCGAACGCAGCGCTAGCAACTCGCCCGAGAATTCGATAACGTGAACGCAACTCGTTTGTTTCGATTCGATGCCGTCAGCTCGTCGGAACATTCTGAGTGCATTTGTAAATTGTACTAATTAGGCACGGGCTCGGCGAGCAAAACAGTGGCTTCGTCTATTACTGCCCTAACGCCTATGTTACACAACACCCGCGGCCCGTCCACTCCATGTTATCAGTTAACATCGAGCGACACAGTTTAACTCCGGACTTTAACTATACATCTTCATCGCAGACGTTATGTACATTATAACTGTCAGTGTGTGCGTGAAGTGGCCATAAATAGTGCAAAAGAAGTTGAAATGATTGTTATTGTGAGTATAATGCATTCAATTTGATCAATTTGTATCCCCGCAGCATTTTGAGGTTATGTTTAAAAATGAAACGAGTCCAAAGACGAAAATACATATCTGGGTTTATTACGTTATATATCCCTTTCAATAAGATGGTCGTAGGACTTGATTATTTGGCAAATAACCAAGGAATTAGCTACAACGTTAGGTACTTAATAGGTCTGAGCTGAGATACCTAAATAGATTTGAGTTTTGCTGCATCAGTTTGTTGTTAAGGAAAATTTTATAGCTGAGGAATGTTACTAGGTGTTATTTGTAATAACTTCCGTATTAAAATATGTAATTATTAACTATCACAAATACCATAGCCTCCGTTAAGAACTAATACCAAGTTATATGTTTATAAACATGTTAATTAATAGGTAGCAATGACAACAATTTAAATGGGTACCTTTTTCTGCTGAAAGTAACTTTTTACGATTCATAAATAAGTAGGTTCATTTATGTGTATCCAAAGCAAAGCTATTTAATACCTAATTATGTAAGTCTTGTTTTTCAAAGTTTAATATTCTATTACCTTATCAGTACCTAAGCTCGAATACCTTCTTCAATAGGGGAGTTAGTTACAGTAGGTGCTCATCAACAAGCACACAATCAGTTCGGTAGTAAAGAGGGTGGATCGTGAAATTCATGGAGTCTTTATTTTCATTTCGGATTAAAACAATCTTGATTTAAAACTTGTAAATATATGTAAAAAGACATATTTAAATTTTTATATAACGTGTTTCAAATGATTTTAAATTCAACTATAAGTATAAGAATAACACAGCTCACAGTATTAATACCTATGAGACAATCTGAGAATTCAGTGAATAACACGCAGAATCATGGACGGAGATAAGAATAGAAAATGCAAATAATGCAAAGTAGGTAAGGTAAAGGTGAGCGTCACCTAGGGGGCAAAGATACATCAGCAGATACGTAAATGACGAATATTTTTGTACAGATATATTTTTATGTAGAAAATATATTTCATACAAAATCAATAGTTTTATATACGACACTGAGAGAGGCAAACGAGCAAGTGGGTGAGCAACACACCACCCATTCCTTCTAGTTTATGGCGCCTGCAAACACGAAGACGGGGAGCGATATCCTAAATTTTATCGCCACGTGAAATTAAACATTCAACTAGATTTTTTCCCATGCAGGTACATCAGAGTGATTTGTTCAGTTACATACTTTGAGTTTGGAACAAAAACAAATAATTTCGTTTAAGTGAATTGTAGTCGTAACTATTAAATATGACAGTGTGACCCACTCCAGAATTCACATGATATTGATGTTACAGACTAAATTGAAAATATTAAAACAAAAAGAACTGGCAAGCACGAGCGAGTCATTTTCATATATTTTGAGTGTAGTACCGTAAATACTTTCGATGCAAGAAAAATATATAACCTAGATAGATACCTAGACGAGACCAATTTTTTCACACGATGTGAACTTATATGATCATAGTTACGCCCTTGAATGAAAGGAATAAGTTTATTTTCTAAGACCCACACGTGCCGGTATCTATCTTGTCACGGAGCGGATCTTCTTATATAGGTACATATTTAACAGTAGTATATTCTTGTTATTTTCTTTTTAAACAGTAAACTATTTGATATAATAATGGATATTGATATCTGTTACCAGATACTAACCTAGTGGAAAACTAGGTAGAAACATGAATGATGTATTTAAAATAATGAACCTTATATTAGTTGTGTTACAATTACAATCTGTATTTTATTGGAGCTTGATATCTTATCTGATAGCCATTTTATGATAACACGATTAACTACGTAAGTTACGTACTTACTTATTTAACGTGAGTACATAAGTGATGTCAACACGCTGCATGAAGGAGATGGGATTAGTTGAGATTTACTGCACTCGAAAAATCCTACAATCTTGATAAAGTGTAATCATAAAAGGCTGGAGTACCGATGCGAACGTAAGTTGACATAGGTCACTTTTTATTTCCAAAAGTAGATGAACTCGAAAATTGTTTTTGTTTCATAAAATTTACTAAAGCTAACTTGAATCTCATAACTGCCTCATGAGGTGCCTATGAGTAAGTAGCTTTGATTCCAACTTGATTAAGTATATTTATATTGTCACGCACAGTATGCCTTAGTTTAAACCCTTGGTGTTGACAATGAAAAAAAAGGTCATATCTAACGACAAAACAAACGAAAATAGACATAATAGGGGATTTTAATTTGTGGGTTTAGGAAATATTTTTTAGAAATGCTTCAATTTTCAATTTTTTTATAACGATACTTACGGAATATTTAAATTAACTTCAAAGACTTTGAAGTGAAAAAATATTTATTCCAAATTATGTACTAAAATGAAAGCAGATCCATAAGGTGTAGGTAGTAGGTACTCATCTCCTATTTGTAAACGTAAAACTTCTGCCTGACTGAGATAAATCAAGCCTATAGACCAAATCGTGCAATAAATCAATGCCAAGGTCATCAAGGTAGCCCACTCTTGTCTCCCGGGGGTCTTTTTGATATCACAAAATGTCAGGTGACGCAAACTATCCTATAAATTTATTGACCCGTATTTTAGAATGCATCCAATGCTGGGCATAAGAGCAGGCGACCCGTGGCTTATTGAAAGGCTGTATCTTCGCCCGTGGCGCCGTTAGTCGAGCTCCACTGAGCTGGATTATTATTATCATAGAGGCGGTATCGATCATCCGGTCCAACTCCCCTTCCTCCCCTTGCTCTGCCAACGACGACGTCATCGTTGCCTCGTGTTGGCAACAGTGACGTCACGAATTGACGACGACATGAAATTTGATGACGACATCACATTTGGCGCATGCGTATCCTCGTATTGGTTCCGGGTAATTTTGTCTGAATAAAGCCTGTTAGCGTAAACTGTACGTCCGAAATTGTACTTTCCCGTATCAAGTAGGCGTTAGTAAATTAACGGCTTGAGAAGGAAATAGTATGCAGGATTTACGTATAACTATGTTTTCTTTACACCATAATCGTTTATTTACGTTTGGAGTTGATTGTTTATTCAGCGATATTCGAAATATCAGAAATTGATGTTTTAGGGACAGTTTCAATAAACAAAGTTTCAATGAAAAAATATACAAGTTCACCTAAGTTTGAGTCCGTAAAATAGTTCAATCGTTAAATATAGCAAGCGAATGATACTTATATATTCATGCTATGGACCTGAACGGTTATAGAGCCATTCCATATTTACCAACTGTCGTCAATCTTTGATCATAGTAAGTCATTCTTTGGGCACACATGTCTCGACAATGTAATTAGTTTCAATTTGCAAATTTATAAGGGGTTTTAAAATTTCCAAGTGGCTTAACTGGCATTTATTCGTGCACGATAGTAGCGCCATCTCGCAAACGCAACTTTAGGGGTGTTTGTCAAATCATTTTATATAAAATAAATAAAGTAGGTAGTTAAATAGTTAATATATACAAAGATAATAAGTAGTATTTTTAGTGGCATTTGTTACAAACTGTAATAGGAAAAATGCATCTTATGATAAAAAACTGGTATTGAGACTGTAAAAACAAAATAAGTTTCCAGCCCCAAACTATGCTGAAAGGAAATAAATTGGTTTTACCAGATCACGTCCAGAAGAACTAAGAACTAATGGAAATAGTTATTTAATACGAGCCAACATAATTCGCCAAACAGCGGTGACCTTAACACCCTATAAAACAAGTTTAATAATGATGCATTTTCAAAGCCACATTGACAAGTTTCACTAAGCCCCCATTGTTGCACATTTCTGCAACGGCATGCGCTGTTGTCGTTTTCTTTACCCCCACCAAACACTTTGCACGTTCCCACTAAGACAATACAATCTTATTTTTATAATTGCGAAAACTATTTTTAATGTACAGTCAAGTGTAATAATATGTATTTAGACAAAGATTCAAAAATAAGTACCATACGCTCTTACACCGACGTAATAAGGTCGTGGGACATATTTTTGAGAAGTTGCTATCAATACTTATTTTTGCACTTGACCGTACCTACATAAATTTGATTAATATATTTTTTCTACTCCTGTATCTGTGATTTATATAATCACGAACACTATTATGGGAACATACATAATAAGACTGGATAAGTTTATATTGTCTATTCCCCCGAAAAGTACTTGTTGTGTTATGTATATGTTTTGTAGCAATAAAATATTCGAACTTGGCTGTAATATAATAAAAGCATCTACTTAATACTCTAAACACAAGTTAGGTATTGAAGAAGTGAAGTGCAGATAAAAGTCTCAGAAAACAAAAAAAGCCGCAACCGATGTTATAAAAACCGGTTTACTATGACATCTTACGCTTAGCTTGCTAAACGTAACGCTACACCTCCGCTTTAGGCTAGGTGTTCCCGGTAAAGCGTTTCCCTCACCCGCCAACAGATGTCGTTGCTAACCTCCCGTCTTTCGGCAATATGGCGAAGCACGGGTAAACTCGCCTGGCACGTTTTGTCGGCGCACATCGCACCGATTTTACTTAAGAAAAATAAAAATGAAGTGTTTTATAAATAAGTATTTGAGGCCTAATATTAGTGATAACTAGTTCAAAGATGAAACATCACCGTAAGGTATGCTATCCACTTATTCGTTCACTGTGATTTATTATTAAATTATCACATATCATGACGCTCTAAAGTATTGATTGCGCGTGAAATGACATATATTCACGTTTAGGTAGCTTTCTCCTTCCATGCATGCGTCAACATTGCAAAATTTGGTCTTCTGACAATTGTTCCTCAAATAGTACGGGTTACGCAACATGTAACTGAGTCTAGTATTAGCACCTGGGTTTAACCATTTTGACGCATTCGATACTGCACCGGCGTCATTACGTTGCTTAGCAACGGCGTTCTCCCCTATGTCATTTCTCCATGTTTTAGGTTATACTGCTGTAGACAGATATTTGTAGTGGAAATTTACCGTTTCGACAAGTAAAAATTAGAAATAAAATGACTTGGATAAACAAAAAGAACATTTTAATATGAGATCAGCAAATTAAAATAAAGTAAGGAGAAAATGTAATTTTACTAGTTACACGTATCATGAATTATCTTTTGCATGTAGAAGGGTTCTACAGATATCCAAGTGTTACTGTGTGTGAAAAATTTGGCTGGCAATGGTTTCTAAATTAACCAAGCAATTTCGTATGTCGAGTGTCACTTTTACGTAGACGGTAGCGCCGTTGTGTCAATTTTAAGTTATCATGCACTATGCAAGTGCTCAGAAGTGAACCTACATTTTTTTAATTGACAATTCTTGAACCCCAATAAGATTACACTACCTATATGTGCTTTATCCTTTAAACAACCTTAAATTAAAAATGACGTTATAAATTAAGTAATAAATATAAAAATGTTGATAGTGTAATAAGTAGCTATACTACACAAAATTTAATTTCATTTTCTTATATTTCAGGTACTGCCATCCATTTCCTCGGATTATGGTCCATTATAAAGGTATAAATTTATACAACGAATAAGGCAAAAATGGACCCAATATTGGAAAACGAATCTGCTACGGCAGATTCCTCTCCTAAATTTGGCAAGTCAAAACATAAGAAGAAAAAGAACCACGCCGATGTTCAGAAAGATAACCAGACCGTCGTAGGAGAAAGAAAAAAGTTCGTGGTGACCAAATTATCTACAAATGATGACAAAGATATTCCGTCTACATCCGTTGCACAAAATGTGCATACTGTCCATTTTGGGACACGTGGAGTGGAATCTCAAAGACCGCACGTTAGATCAATTTTCAAAGACAAACCTGCAGATACATCGAGATCATCAAGTGCTGAAAGAGAAGCACCAGCCGATGTCAAAGGCTATGAAACTTTCCACGGAACGACATCAAGCCCGCGGAGCTCTATATTTGATATTTTTCGACTCAGAAGAAAGAGTGATTCTAAAAAACATCAATCTTTGATGCATAATGTTAAAGCAGCATTAGGAACAAGTTCAAAATCAACAGAAACTGCTGAAAGTCCCAAAGATGAACCTAATGCAGAGGATTCAAAAGAATCTCATAAGAAATATTATCATACCGTAACAGGAGCTTCCTCAAGAAAGTCTAGTCCCATTACAAGAGTAATGGATATTTTTTGGAGGAAACCACATGTTGAAGCTAACCAGCCGGCTTCAGATCCTCCAAAAAAGACTAAGAATACTGATAAGAAACCTCGCCGGTCTTCTATCGGCACTACTTCACCTACTTATCATAAGAACTCATACGCCTCATTAGATCCTTCGCAAGCTAAGCAGCTGTTTAGAGAAGTTCGTGGACTTCCGAAATACGATCCTTATTTATCAATAGTCCAAATTTCTCTAGGTGGTAGAGACAAGACGAGGCTGTTACTAAACTTTTTCAAATACCATAAATGTTACGAAATACTTCCTAAATCAGCTAAAGTTATCATATTTGATACACAATTCTTGGTAAAGAAGACGTTTCCTACGCTTATCTCTCATGGGATACGGTCTGCTCCGCTATGGGATGCTAATAAAAAACAGCTTGTTGGTATGATAACTGTTACTGACTTTATAAGAATACTACTCCATCTTGAAAGTGAAAATTTACCAGTTGACGAATTAGAGAAGCATTCGCTTCATAATTGGAAAAAGATATTGCGCCCAACCCGAAAACCTTTATGCACCGTCGGTCCCGATCAATCTCTACACGAGGCCATAAATATGCTCAGTAAAAATCGTGTCCATCGGCTTTTGCTGATTGATCCGCTGAATGGTGATGTATTGTACATACTGTCCCATAAAAGAATCTTGAGATTCCTGTTCGTGTATTTGAACGAATTTCCAGAATTAACTTTTTTCCATAAATCATTAACGGAACTGAAAATTGGCACATTCGATGAAATTGTATCTGTGACCGATAATACTAGTATTAAAACGGCATTTCAGTTACTTTTAGACAAAGATATATCTGCCTTGCCTGTTTTAGATGAAGAGAGTAAGCTGATTGATGTTTATGCTAAATGCGAAGTATTGAATTTAGTTAATGAAAAGCTTTATTCAGACTTGTCTTTGACAATAGGTGAGGTAAGGAACAAAAAGAAAGACTGGGAAGAAAAATTACAGAAATGCCGATCGAGTATTTCTTTATACGAGGCCTTAGAAGTCATAGTTAGGACAGAGAGTCATCGATTATTGCTAGTGAATAAGGAAAATAGACTAATAGGAATTGTTTCGTTGTCAGATATTTTAGTATATTTAAATAGAATAATTCCAACGGAGAAAAAGGTTTCTTCGCTTCAAGAAATATTTAGGCCACTTGAGGAAAATAAAGTAGACGAATCAGCAAAGGAAACTGAAAACGAAGTTATATCAATACCGGTACCGAATTTTGATCGGCATCCGCTGGCGGAAGCAGATGAAGGTACTCTTGAAGTACCAAATACCGTCGATAGCGAAGTTGACGAGAACACAGTCGTAGATAGCGAAATATTGACGGACAGTGGAGTAGATGTCAAAGTGGAAGAGTTAAGTACAAATTAAATATGTTTGATTATGCACAGCCTCGTCTAATAACCACCAACCTCATAAATCGTTGAGAAAGATTCCTATTATATGATGGAAGGATAGGAACACATATTATTCCAAAGAAAATGTGATAGGTGAAACCGCCGAATCAGTGTATTAATCTCATAGATCGCTTTATGCTTGTAATAAATTATAATATTGTAATTTAACTTCGTAATCGTTAATAGTTGCATCAAATACCACGTGATTGCCTTAATCATTATTTAATTCATTATTAACATTGCTGAATTCAATAAAATATTTTAGCAATTCTGAATTTGATTTAAATTCTGTAATTTCCCTTAAGTACACCTTGACTCCTGTCAGCTTTTTTCTTCTTAATGATACGTTTTTCCCTTTCATCATTCCTTTAAAAACAACGTATTGCAAAAACTTCATTTTGTTTGGGTACGTAGGTGCAGACGAATAATAAACAAAATGTATCTCGATTGTGGCGTCGCCGGAGCGGACTTCATTTGGAACAGAAACCTGTTAAATGAAATCGCAAGGACACTGCGTTGTCTTGGCGAATATTATATATTTTTTATTCGTATAAAATTACATTCGTTTGGAGCAGAGGAGTGAAGAACAGAGTATTTTTATAGCTTATCTTTTGTAAAGTATTGGGTTATTGAAATCAAAAGTACCTCTTGAATATGTAGTGCATGAATGAAGTTCTTTTTACTTTTAAAAATCTCATGGCAACTAAATAGCATATTTATTTTTTATAGAACCTGAGTATGAAAATGGGGTTTCGGGTTCGGTTCCCGGTCGGGGCTGATATTAAATGTATACAGAAAATACGAAAATTTTATGTATTTCCGTTCGCTAGTATCTACATAGTATATACGTGTACATATCATATATGTAACCGTTATGCTTAGTTGGGGATTAGGTCACATAGAGTCAATTGTCAAAGTATTTATTTTAAAAAAACATGACTTGTGACGGTGGTTACTGGTTCTACAAAAGTGTAAAAAAATATTTTGAGTTTTATTTAGTACTAGCTTCTGCCCGCGACTTCATCCACGTGGAATTAGCGATTTATTTGCAAAATTATTTACGACTAGCTGTTGCCCTCGACTTCGTCCGCGTGTGTTTTTGTGATACTTACGGCTTTTCTCGATATCAAAATTATTATTATTATGACTATTAACTTCGTCACATGAACCACTGAAAGTATGTACGAAACTATACTTTTAGAATTACGTCATGAAAATAATAATTTGCGACACGGAATCTTGAAAAAAAAATCAAGTGCAAACTGGTTAATGACTCATCACATTTATTTATAGTTTTGTTTATAGTTTCTTTATTCAAAAAAGCTAAGTACAGTTTTAATTACATCACTATTAATTTCGCCAAACTATGACGCTTATTGGCGAATACTGCGCTCACTTTAACGATATTTGTACCCTGATTAATTTAAAAAATTAAATCTATTCTAACCAAATAATACATAAATGTTTACCTGTTTTTACCTTACAACTAACAATTCATTTACTAATCCGTTTTAATTAATATTTTGCGACTCAATTTTTTCTAGCAGAAGCTTTTTTAATTTATTTTCTTGGTTTAAGTAGGTGCGTAATTACAGATTATTAACACTTATTATCATTCTACAAATTAATTACCTACAGGGGCCTTGCCATAGTTGCCATGATGTCTTAATGCGATTCAGTTTAGGTTCGCTCGCTGTCAGATTTATACTAAAAGCACCAACTTTTCACAATAAAATTCTGATATGTTCGTAGTGCAGGCGTAAACGCGCCCTTTGATTTTGCTTTTTATAGGCAAAGGAACCAAGAACATACAGCCAAGCGTTTCACGCCGCCCTCATATTAATATCAGATTTTCAAATAAGAGTGCGTTCAAAAACCAAACACGTTGTTAATAATGGCGCAATAAATAAAAACAAAAGTAACGGTATTGCATATTGAACTTTAGGTGTTAGGTAAAGAACACAATTTAGGACGCCAATTTAGGTTGATTTAGGATCGACAAAAATCTCTTCGTTGAAAAAATGCCTGTACAGCATGTAATTATTATATTAATGTTTTTTCAAAATTGACACGCTTTTCCGGCTATTATGTCTTATGTACATTTGTATCTATCTATTTTCTTCGTAGTATTATTTTGTTTGTAACTATTACCAACTACTTATACCGAGGAAGCTGATTTTCTTGAGTTCCGCTATTTTGTGCGTAATCACCTCAAAAATCAAATTTCAAGAAAACTGAGAAATTATATTTACCTGTATTAAATTGGAAGTATTATTTAGCAATTTCAAAAGGTTACGCTTCATTGGTTTTTATTGTATAGGTGTATGAAGTTAATTAATTTTAAACCCTCTTTTTTGCGCCTCTGGATGAGATTAAAAAAAAAATGATAAAACAGGTATTTCTTTATTTTTATTATTAAGTATTTATTCTGAGTTTCATGATTCTAGAACAATCTAATTTTCTTTTTTCATACAAACTTTAACCCCCCTTTTCACCCCCTTTTTCCAAAATTTTCCACAATTTCTGTAGCCTATATCCTATTCTGAATTTATTGGAATCGATTTGTGAACATTTCATTAATATCCGTTGAGTAGTTTTTACGTGATGCTCAGTCAAACAAACAAACAAACAAACAAACAAAAATTTTAAAAATGGTTTTAATATGTTCAGTTACCGATTTTAAGTCACCCTGGTCGGTTTTTTTTTTAAATCTTCAATGTACAGATTTTTTGGTCTCAACGATTTTATTATATGTATAGATGCGACTCTAGGCAGCTACGACCTTTGAAATATTTATCACCATCCCGCGGGACTGCAATTTTTCGGGATAAAAGTACCCTATTTTTTTATCCAGGGTTCCAGCTATATCTGTTCCAAATTTGATCCAAATCCGTTCAGTCGTTTCAGCCTGAAGAAGGAACAAACATACACACTCAAATGACTCACTCACATCGTCACAAACTTTCGCATTTATAATATTAGTAATAGGTACATATAATCATGTACAGATTAGATTAGATTATTAGAAATGAATTGACGTATAAGAATATTGGCATATAAGAATAAATTTCTAAATGTCTGTGAAAATCAGAACACATAGAAAAATCCGAAAGTAAAGCTATGGCCGGGAAACGAACCCGGATCCTCGTCATTCCGTGACGCGTGCTATACCACTACACCACCCATAGCAGGTAAAGAATAAGTTAGTAGTCATTCAAAGAATACTTGTCGGACCTGCAAGGTAAAGTTGGGTTTGTACAAAATAAAAATTTAATGAAATGCAACAGTTAACACAGATGCGTGGAAGTGCAGGCGCAGGACCGGTCGCGCGGAGGTGGAGGACCGAACCCGGAACGAACCACTTCGCCCCAAGGTTGCTTTGTTTATCTCCCATTTAGCGCAGCTGAATTCATTTGTTACTTCGCCAATTTTTACCTGTATTCCGTCCGACATTAATTGTAATTAATTAGGGAACCGGCGATTTTCTTTGTTGAGCTGTTTGCGCTTCCGATTGATGGGTTATTTTTGTTCGCTCACCTGCCTTTTTAGTCGCGTGCTTATTGAGATAAGATAAAGGACCTTTAGAAAAAGTCCGAGTCCGGTTCTTGTGGATGGAATGTTAATGTTTTTCCTTTCGTTCTAAACTGGTCGCCAAATTATTATAAGAAACAAACGAGGCACGTCGCAGCCCACACGTGTCGGACCGGTAAGTCACCTGCCAGTAAATATGGAAGCTTGTCCGTTGCGGCCGCGGCGAATCTGCCTACACACGGCCGATCGACACACTCCTCCACATTATTATGGATCTAGGCCCTTGCATAAACTCTTTACCCAAAGATAGGGTTACCATTTTTCAAAACTGTTCTGAATAAAGTTTAAATGTCTATTAAGCGTAAGTAAATAACTTGTTATAATAAATTTATGCGGTAGTTTACGTGATAATTGTGTGAAGTATGTTTTTTTTATCACGCCTCAAGAGGGTCGCGTAATAAAATAATTCGCAAAATTTTCAAAGTATGTTTGTCCGCCCTAGATAAATATTTTAAAAATCGTAACGTGCCAAGCCAAGTTGTCATTTGGGAACCCTATTGGAAGACAAGTTGCCTTTTCTCGCGAGGTGGATAACCTGCTAATAAATATGATAACCGAAGGTCTTGTAAACCTGTACGGTTATTGTGTAAGATAACACATGTCCATGTAAATTTCCGCTGCTCGAGGATAAAAATAACACTGATCGTTAATTATTATAAAATCACTTAAAACAAACTTTAATGAAACCGTTGCTTTAGGTGAAGAGAATGGACGAATCGATCAAACAGAGGTCGTATAGTGGACATCTGCGCTAACGATTCCGGATTAGGTGCTACCTCTCATTTATATTATTTATGCAGTATTCAAGGCTAACGCAATAATTCACTGTATTTAAAGAATACATTTTCTTGTTATTATGTAATCTAGCCAAACAGTAAAATTTGAATATCTCGAAATTAATTACTCTTGTTCAAGAAAATTATAATAAAACTGAAATTAATTATAGTAAAGTCTCCCACGTTAATGAATAATTTATATCATACAAAAATCAGGTTAGTTTCAGTATTCAGAACGACCGAATAGTCTAGAACCTAGTAAGAGGACTTGACTACGAAGCTTGACATCCCGCGTGAGATCCCCGTCCGCAGATATTGTTTTTGAAATAGAAAAAATATTCTCGAGTCCGAGTCTTGGGTGTGTAATTGGTATTTAAGTATGTATTTATTTATATACTCGTAAGTATGTTTATTTATTACTTAGTACCCAAGCTGTGTTTAGGTGGGCCTATAGTGTGCCCAGCCGCTTAGAAGTAAATCCTGATATATTCTCTAGGGCTGTCTGATATACTTTCAATCATTATATCGATAAAATTTTAGTCTAGCGGGAGTCGAGCTGAATGCAACTATAATATAAAATATTTATCAAACGTATGTGAAGGAAAGTATAAAAAAACCATCTAGAGATAATACGTATATTCATTACTTCATTATATATACCTAGAGTCACTTTCCAAATCACCATCACTATCACTACACTGGAATCGTTTGTATTAATCAAATCATCAATTCGTGATACTGAAGCATTAGGCAGTATCTATCTATAGGCAAAATCCGACACGAGTTTAGCACACAAACTTATGAACCGTTGGAAGCGATGTCAAGGCAATACTTAAATTGTTTTATCATATTGACGTTTTACAGAATTGATTGATAGGAAATATGGTAAACAAAGAAAGAAATTTGCATTCCCATTACAAAAGGTTTCTCTAGGCAGGTATCTACCTGTACCCTCAAAAAGGTTCTGTTCTTAGAAGTTACCAATAAAGAAACATACGCATTTATTCGAATCCTTCCTCTTTACAAGAGTAGTGTAAATGGAATAGAATATTACTAATATATTTTACAATCAATAAATTTAATTGTTATTAATGCACATATCATAGACAATATTATTGCTAAACGAACATTTTTAGCGTGAATATTGTGAGGTATTATTGCCACTCACTATTCTATCACACGCAACAAACAAGTGTAACATTTTTCTCCTGTGGCTGACAAAGGCTTGACATTAACAATAATCAGAAACTTCATAGTTGTGCAATGTGTCAGGGTTGATTTCTTAACGGCCGGGGACTCAAAGGTAAATTAAATATATCAATTGTCCCATAATATTAATTAATTATTTCTTTCACTATCATTGCACTCCATTTCAAAGGTAAATCCAGACAATATAATATCTAGAACAATTTTATACGTACCTACTTGTTTACATTAGGTTCTATATCGGACGTAAAAAGGTATACAACTAAGCCTCTAAGCGGAACGTGATTTGACGAATGACCGTAGGCAGCCATAGAGGTACTTGACCCATTGTTATGTAATTTAAAAGTAATGTTCAGGCGAACGCTGGCCAGTCTCGTGACGGACTCGTCTGCCAATACGACTATAGCGGATATTTCACCTCGAGGCCTGTATTCGGAGCGCATACAGGTGATATCGCCGCAGACTCAATGGATATTCTCATCTCTCTCATAAGACGCGTATAAACACTAGACGCTATACGCAGCGATGTGCTGACGATATGGCGTATGCGCACCCCGAATAAAAGTCTAATGCGTTGTGTCACGGATTGGTGCATAGCACGTGCATACTATTATGTGGCCAATAAACAACATGATAATAATAATACACTTTAGAGTTTCCTTAATATATAACTTTACATAATAAACTCTCTTGGTCACTTTGCTCGCTACGATTTACCTATCTGCGGCTGGCTGGCTACCCTAAACATAGTAGGGATGATGCAGGTTTGGGTAAATTAAATCGTTCCCGTAAATGATTTAAAGTATACATTTTTCTTAGTGTCACGTTATAGGCGATGCGGCTAGCAACCCGTCAAGAACTTTTTTATACTTACTTACCTATATACTTAAAAATTATCACAGCAGTATATGAACTACCACAGATATGAAGGTTTTGCAAGTTAACGAATACGTATATAACTCAATATCAATATTTGGCACATTTTAGTATCGAACCCTACACTGCACATCGCCCCACACATGCTTGGCCAAAATTTATGTAATTTAAATTCAGTACAAAATTTAAGGAGTTAAAATAGTGCCCAGAGTAAAATAGATAATAATTTTACAAAACAATGCAACGTTACCACCCGTGCAGCGCTATTGCATAGGTAGGTGAAGAAGATAAACTAAAAGTGTTTGAAAGTAAACGTGCGTTATGATTGGTCGAACAAAGTTAAAAATGTTTCACCATATTTCGTATAGTGAGAGCCACGAGATTTTACGAGTCATTGAAGACACAATTTGTAATCTTGCCAAAGAGAAAATGGATTGATTACTTTTTAAATTCTGTGATTATGTTGGCTGTAACTAACATGCCTAAGGCTAGATTTGAGTAGACATCTCTAGCGTTTATAAATGGTACTCGTTATATTTAAATATCACAGTAAATTATTTTCTTAACAAAAGTAAAAGTGCGATCGTGTTGTTTGTGACCGGTAACATATGGATTTCGAGGTATAGGGGGGTTTGAAAATAAAATTTTATTACTGTCTGTACGTTAGACTAAATACTTATATTTCATTATTTCTTTACATCGTAAGTTTAAACAGTTACTTTACATTTTTATTTTCTGTGTTTTGTTTAAACGTTAAAAATAGGAAAAGTTCTTACTTATGTTGTTAAGCTTTAAAACATTAAAATCTATTTTTTTTTTCATTGAACATAATATTTGCATGCAATATAAGTTAGTTAAAATTTCATTTGAATATTGTATGCTGTCGAAAAGTAGCAGTAGGTGCGTACAAAACCAAGTAAATATTTGTTTTTAGTGTGATATGAATGAAATATTTGAATAGCGGTTGTAATGTAAAGTAATACAATACGGTAGTCACGTCAAGCACGGTACCACCTGCCAATACGATGAAGTTAAAACACAGATCATAAAATTGAAGTGGAAATCCATCAGTGCTTTTGGGTTAAGTTATTGCAGAATTTATTGAAAATATCGTAAAACCTAGCTCAGTTGTTGTAGGTATTACGTAAACAAGTGTCAGCATTTTGTAATCCTAAGTAGTGAAGCTTATGTCATAGCGATTGGGAGGCAGTCGATGACCCCCTGACACAGCTATTAAAAACGCCTATACTCGCCGAGTCACCGCAGACAGTGACCGATACGCGGTTCGAGAAAACATTCGTGATAAGTTGCATACAGCTGACGACTAAATTGTATTAGGGACTTGTCTTGTACTGCCAGTTATCTAACCGCGACAAAACCGTTAGGAGGGCTATTCTTCGTCGAGTATACAATATTAATTTGCCACTAAGTGCCCTAGTCCTAAACAAAGCAATGTTTCTGCTATGAGTACTAGGCAATACATGAAAAGACAACAATTTTCACTGCGCTCCGTGTAATAAGTTCACGCAGTTTTCTACAGAAACTGAATTATCGAAAAAATAAGAACATATTTGTGTGTAAGAGATACTTACGGTGTATTAGCTGAAGTATAAAAGTCATTTAACAAAAAACACACACACACATAGTTTAAAAGTAAATTTCTTTTGATTAAATATTGGATTAGTCATGTCGCTGGTTCATTTTGGTCCAATTTTACGAAAGATCATGTCACGTTAGATTTAAAATGGAAATTGATGAAAGTGTACTAAAATACTGTATCTTAGTTAAAGTTACTATTTTACTACTTATATAAAATAGTAACCTTATGCCACCACGGCCAAACAAATTTTTTTTGTGAAAACTGCCTCAGCGCGCTGCGACGATCCTTAAGGAAAATTTGCACACGATATTAGCACCTGCGTTTGAAGTGCGCGCAGTAAGGAAGTACATATTTTGAGATGCGAAGACAGTGAGTATCTATTTACGTAATGTAATTTTGTTTGACAACAAAGTGAAACTTTACAAGCGATGATATAATAACATAGCACAATAATATGTTTCTACTTGCAACTTAATTTCTATATTTCTGGTCGTTGTTGTTGTTTGATTTCTCTTTCATTAGGACAGCTAGACAGGTAATTAAATTCATAGGTTCTCAAATTTATTCGAAACGCGACTCGTCTAAATCTAAGTATAAAATAATAACCGTTAAGTCACTACTTAACGGCCCGGCCGCGACTACGCTAATAAACGCTCTCCACCCATTATTGACTAGGAGGGATTTCATTGCTTTAACTTATTTTAGGGGACCCATAAGTTTGCGAGCGATAAATGGGAAACAAAAGTGGTATAGTTTGAGAAACGCTGGCTACAATAGAAAATAAAAACATTACCACTTTTGAGAACACTAACAACAAACAAAAAATAATTATGTCGATTGAATTTTATGATGACAAGTAGTAAGAACCAATCTATTTAATTCATGTTATTATGAATGAATATCATGTCATTGATTATAGTTTATACATGAAGTAGATAAAGAAACTACTAATAGAGATTTAACCATTCAACCGACATTTTTATCAACTGACACAGTAGGTACAGTGCGTTTTAATTTGTACGGTGATTAGCTAACGGAAATGCTATATGTACCTATGTGTAAAACAACGGGTCAAGTGTGAGTCGGGCTCACACCTCGAAGGTTTTGAATAAGTTTCAAAACTAAATCATATGCTATTTATACTACTAAAAAAATGTTTTATACGTGAAAAATACCAATAAATTGTCATTAGAAATGGAAGTTTGTGTTTCTTTTTACTTTTAACTTAATTTATAATTTTAATATACCTATGTCAAGAGGCGGTACGCTATGCATTTTCATTCTCAGTATTGTATAAGCATTTTTAAGAGACAATAAATAGAAAGAATATAAAGAGAACTTTATTTTTATTTTATTTTAACTTGCTACTTCCACGGTTTCCTGAAAAAAGGACCTTGATATGCAGACAGATGTATAATGAAGCGATCCTGTAGGCAAGGGTTCATTTTTACTTGATATATTATGGAACCCTAAAAATACTAGTTCAAAGCAAAACTACGCATGCGTTTACACACTGAGGCAATACTTCTAGTATTATTTTAAGACATCATGATATAGGAATGAGACAAGTAACACCTAAAAGGAATTTATTAAATCTATGGTTACATCTAGTCATTACGCAAGTCACTTCGCGTTACCTAGCAAGCGTCTACTAATGAAATACTTTGTTGACTCTACATCGATCGGTACAGACAGACGCGTAAATGTTATTTGGCCCACAGCGTTTAAGAGGATGCGACGGCAGTATGATAGTGTAAGTTTTCTGTCACAAAGTAACGTTCCCAACGCGCTACGTGATACGTAGTATTTGTAACTACCGCTTCTTCTTAAGTTCGCAGTGAAACAGTCGTAATCATGAGTACGATTGAGAGTACTACATTCCGCAGGCTATTAGATAATATTTTTTTCACGGTTTTCCTGTTAATTTGCATTTTTATTATTCGTTTACAGGACTGTTTTAAATATTGAATTTGAGACTTATTTGTAATTACTTACTACACATTTCACTGTACTGCTAACCGAATGAATGATTAATAGGTACAGTGGGTACATTTACTTTGATTCCCCTTTTCGCCTATACGCTCACAATCATGCCAAACGTAGCTTTTAGGTCTTTTTACCTTTGGCTCCGTCTACCCCGTACGGGCTAAAAACGCGATTTATGTATGTATGTCAATTTACTTAAAAGACGTGTATTTTCTCGTGAGTTGAAAATGATTTTCTAAGGCATCTGTATCTAGTTAAGCGAATCTCAATAATTTCTAGAATTTGCATCGGATTCATATGCCTCTTTGATGTCGGACTATACCGGTACGTGTTATGGTATCCCGGGTAATATGATAAATACCTTGATTGAATCCGATCTCGAGTCTCATGAACTGAATTGTGATTGCGGAGTAGCAAAATAACTCATAATATTATATCATAAAGATATTTTTACATGCTCTCTGTAGTGAGGAAGAATAAGCAAAACTTTTCATAGAAGATTGTTCTACGAACACTTCAAGCTGTCAGAGATACAAAAAGTTTTCGAGGCATACTCACTTAGTTTGTGGTAGCTTTAACCACAAAAAGAGGTTTTTCTTTTTCCTTGTGCATATAGTTAGGTATCATTAGGTACGCAGCTACGGCCGTCTTAATTGAAGAACATTCCGTGAATTAATTCAAGGACCCAGTTACCATTAAATCTTATACAACAAGTATTTTATCAAATTACTTAGTTACAGTTCACTATAATTATAGGTGAGTACCTAACGAAAAAATTTAAACTACTGGTATAAAAATTGTGTACAGGTTCCAACTAGGTTAGCTTTATTTGTGTGGGATGTCACGTATCCTATTTAGATATTATACTTATTTAAATAAGACGGTGTGATAAATCGACTTTCAATTTAAAAGCTTCTCAAATTTATTTTGAAATCCAAACAATACCTGTCGTATAATATATGTGAAAATCAAGTAGCCTGTGTGCCTACGCGACAAGCAAGTGTAAATTGATCATTTGATTTATGTATGCTTTTATTATATAACTTTTAGGCCGTTCATTTGCATACGACCATACTAGTAGTCTGCAGCATTCAAACGTGTTTGCCGTGCCGTATCTCTTGCAAACATATTCTTATTCGTTTAAGTATTCAAATTAATGTAATACCTATCTCAATGCCTAGAGCAAGAGTTTTTGATTTATATTGAACGTTTATTGAATTTTATTAAATTGATTTTACGCGCATTTTTACTTGTCAAACTCTAGTTATATTGTTGGCGATAACCTATACTAATATTATGAAGAGGAAATATTTATTTCATTTATGATTTATGTTTTTGTAGTTATGTTGGTAACGAATAAACTCAAAAAGAATTGGCCCGATTTCAAAAAATCTTTCACCATTAGAATGCTTCATTATGCCTGAGTACCATAGGCTATACCTACTTGTTTTTGCGTGGACGAGGTCGCGGGCAATAGCTTGTAAATATACAGATGCACTTAGTATTCATCTATTCAGGGATTCCGCAAGATCAAATTGCAACTACCCGGTGCTTGCTATATTTGCATGCTGTTTTTGATCAAATTATTTAGCATACACTTACATTTCAAATAAGTTTCATTATCCATATTAATATATTAAAGAAGTAAGAGTCGTGAAGACAATGGCAATTTTCATTGGATCCAGGGTGGACAGTAAATAGTAAAATACTTTAGACTAGCTGTTGCCCGCGACTTCGTCCGCGTAAAATTAAATTTAACCATTAGGAACCAGTACGAAAGTAAAAGATGTCCTACATTAGTTTAGGCTAAACCGTTTGGTACGGCTTGTCCGTACTTGGAGTAGTGATAGTTTTAAAGAAGAGGTAGAGTTATGAAACTGTATCTTCTTTGCAAATGTAAGCAAGTTTTTTTTTTTTTTTTTTTTATGTGAATAGGAAGGCAAACGAGCAAGTGGGTCATCTGATGGTAAGTGATCACCACTGCCCATAGACACCCGCAACCCCGGGGGGATTGCAGATGCGTTGCCAACCTAGAGGACTAAGATGAAATACCTCTTGTGCCCGTAATTTCCCCGGCTGTCTTACTCTCCACACCGGAACACAGCAGTGTAAGCTCTGCTACTTAGCGGCAGGATTAGCGAGTAAGATGGTGGTAGCGATCCGAACGGACCTTGCACAAGGCCCTACCACCCGCAAACACACACCATCATGAACACACAAACACACAAATGAAATTTAAATATGTTGCAGTTTTTCTAAGAAATCCTTTTCATGAAAAGGTTTCCTCACTATGACATGATTTCACATGCTATCAATTAACTTCTTATCCTTCCGTGTATTAAAGAATTTTGTACATATTAATGTATAGGGTATTATCTCTCATCGCATATGACGCTTATAAACAGTAAAAACATTTTTAAAATATGCACTGCAATAAAGATCATTAATTATTAAGAGCAGTCCTCGGTTTGGTAGATACGAGCAGCAATTTCGCGGCGCGGTTCGGTTCCGGGACCGGAATGGCCCGGTCATCCTTGAGCTGTTGGATCCGACGCGCCCAGACCGCAATCTTTATAAATATAACGTATATAATATTATAAAGATCTACATTGCCGAACGGTAGGTTAGTGCCGTATCGAATTCGCTTGGAAATCTGAAATGGTACGGTGTATTTTTTTCTTTCTATTATTTAGTACGTGGTTTCGCTTGGTTGAGCTTGCGGAGTAACTCGTTATTTTTTTTGTCGTTTTAACATCGATGCTCGTATGACTATACTTTAGAAAAATAAAAATACAAACCGCTATACGCTACGAGCTAGCAATTAGTAACGTGTAAGAGAGAAGACTTAATAAGGATAACGTAGGTATCTATTGCGAGAACTAAATTATGAGGATTTTTTAAACATGCGTTGTGAAATGAAGTAACACAAAATGTCGTATTAACCATTAATTTTATTTTGAGCTACTACAAAATATTTCAAAAAACGAAGTTATGTCACGGAAGCGAGTCCTAGATGAAAATTAATAGTTTCCTTTTTGCATTTCACGACAGTCAATCATAATAGCACATAATAGGAGATGAGATAGCATTGTAATATAAAAATAGACAGCATTATAAATCTTGCGATATTGCCTACAAAGTTCCCTATCATTACGACAAGTATAATAGGTATCGTTCGCTTTCACTATTGCCCATCAAGTGACGATGTGACAGCATAATTAAGCGCGTCGAACATAATCACGCGTCGCGTGCACTCGGCATAGGTGCCGGACAAAAAACCGCGGTCACGACCCGGCGACCTGCCGGATGTATCGAAAGTAACCATCACCGGCCCGCCGCCTCGCCCGTCTCACTTCCATTATGAAAATATTGTCTGTGAATTCTGACCATCACTGTACCTCTACGATGTTTGTCTTTGTCTGCGCCTAATATTACTCATATTGATTAACGTCTTGTATTTTAAACGCTAATTAGCTATTATTTCCATAGATATTAACATCATCTTGGTTTGTTTCACGGTTTACCGAGGCTGGAGGTAAAAATAACGGATTATGGTGAAAGCGTTTTATATGTTAACTTTGATGAACACTTAAGGCGACTTTTATAGCTTAGCTTTAAAGCTAATTAACGTACCTTAATTAAAAACATTTTTGATCCTATGCTATGACACGAAAAAAGTCGATGAAGTTTTAGTGAAATCCCCTAAAAGCGTCTTTATCTGAACGCATGATGACATAGTTCCAAAGCATTTTAGTGATTGGTCTATGAAAGACAAGATACATATCGAACATATCTTTATTTATAAGTACTAAACATAACGCTCATTGGATTCACCGCACCAGGTAATGTGAAAGTTGAAAGTGATTTAGTAAAATATATCATTGTAAACAATGCCGAATAAACAAAAGCATAGAGGGTGCCTTTGGTACATTTGCTGATTACTAGGTCTGAGCGCATAGGCAAACGTTCGGCTTGCTTGTTAGCAATGTTACGAGATTTTGTCATTAAATGCACCTTAGTAAATATAGCAAGAGGATCAATTGATATTGATGACTTGCATTGCGGTAATTAGAAAGGCTTGTTGACATTGTGTTTGCGGAACAGAAAAAAATGATGCAATACCCATACTTGTTAAATTGTTGCTAACTTAGTATAATGCAAGTACATGTATGTGTAATCAAATGTTACAGTTTTTTTCACCTTCAAATAAACAGACTAGTATATTTGCTTCAAATATTACGATCTTCGGTTAAAAAAACATTATTAGATATCCCTACCTGAAGGGTGTCAACGGAACCTAACTCAACCTTCTCTGTCTTGTCTGTGTGTGTGTGTGTTTTACAGAGTTCTATGTTTGTAGGTATAATAGGTGGGCACTTGAAAATTTAATCGCATCGCATGTTATGGCGATAAGTGGATTCTGCACAGGCGGGCAACAGCTAGGATGTAATGAAAATAAAATACGGGAACGAAACAAAAAATACAAAAAAAAAAACTTTACACAGACACCAAATTTCAAAATATTCGAATACGGGAAAGTGGATAAAAATACCTACGAGAAAAAAAGTGCTACATAATTAGTCAATTAAGTAAGTAATCAGCTAAGATGAAGACATGCACGAAAGATAATAACATCAGCATTGAGCCATAAAATGCAAGTCAAAATCTAGCTTAGATTTTAGGCCCAGATTAAGAGTTACGTAGGCACAGGTTTTGTGTATCTCGGCTTTTGCACAGCAGAGCAGTACGGTACAGATCGGCGCGCGCAGTGGGCGAGGTTAAGCGATTGCTTAGATCCGCGTTCACCTCTCATTGTGCAACCGGCGCGGGCGCGGGGGACCGTGGGAACCTCCGAAAGCTCGCCGCGCGCAGCTTCCGCCGCTACGCTCGCATTACCCTAACGACGCATCTCGCACGCCACAGCACCACAAACTTGCTCTCAACACAAATTGATTCTCGCATTATCTTCGGTAACAGGAAATTATCACGTTAATCTCACAAAACATTCACACTCGGTTATTATTTTAAAGCTTGATTACTGAAGTAAAGTGCCACTTTCGCTGCGCTACCTGATTACTGGCCGTCGTAAACATAATACATAAGTCTGCACATGTAATGTTTTCATTCTGCGCGGATTGTGACTCGAGCCTGAAAGGTACACGGTTGCCTAAGACCGTGTACTTACGGAAAGCTAACAAAGACTACATTCAAATTTATGATTACATACAATTCGTATTGTTTTGTAATTTCTAAACGGTGTAGAGCATTGGAATAATTCATAAGTGTGGTTGTTCGTAGCGGCGGCGCGCCGTTGTTCACGCGACGACAGCTGAATAGGGCAATGGTGGCGGGCCGTTAGCGGCGCGGGGTGGCGCGGGCGGCGCGGGGAGCGGCGGGGGGTGCGCGGCCGAGGGCGGAGCACCTGAGCGCGCCCTGACCTGCGACCCGCGGTGAAAGGCGCCCGCGCACGGGCTGCGGCGACATAGCATCGCCGCGCAGACGCGAGCGCTCTAACCAAGCACACCAAAACAATCTCCCGACTTCAAACTAACGATTCTGTAACGACCGTAATGGTAGATTTAGTATCAAAATAACGGCAATCAGATTGGAATAGTTTATTTTTATTATCCTTTTTCTTGCTCAATGAAACAGGAAATGCATATTTAACGCCCCAATTTTCTTGTTGTTTTTCTGATGAATTCTGTTTATCGGTTGCATCATGTTAATTATTTATTTTGATGTTTATTAGAATCAATTACATACTCATGATATTTTAAGAAAATTCCAATAGGATAAAACAATAAAAATATATTTAGAGCAGACTTAATTTCTTTGTTTCTGAGTTTTTTTTGTGTTCGTACATATGTACAAAGAGCATTTCAATTAGCTTATTTATCGAATGCACGACGACGAACGACGTTCGACTTTCACGCACTGTACATTATTATGTAAAATTAATCGCGAGGCGCCGGTTACACGCGGTAATGAAGATTGATAGCACCCTCTAAAGCAAAGTAATGTATTGCGGTCGGTCTGTGCGTACTGTACATGTAGCCTTCGTACGTTACCACGTTTTGGCACACTAATGATAAGTGCTGCATTTATTTATGAGTAAATGATGTGAAGAAAAATTATTTATGCAAGTCTTCGGATCCGCTATAGAATTTTATTGAGCTATATATTAATTAAGGTGACATTGACTAGAACTATTAAAAGCATCCGTGTGAATATGCATTATGTATCCGTGTTAACACCCGCATAGAGATTTTATTTTAATCTAATGTAATGTCGACGTCACTCACTGTCTTGTCTGTGCTTAGGTTAGGTCAGGCGTGTAAGGTATCACCGCTAAGTAAACAGCTTCTTAATTGGCTACTGAAGTTATGTTAGAGCACAAATTAATTATCTTGTAATGACGCGTACGTGGATATTGCGTGTCGCTGGCGACCCATGACACAGCTTTCCTGGAAAGTGGTAGCTTCGGGCGCTCTTTCAAAACGCAAATGCAGCTCGTTATTTTGAAAGCTTATCTTAGTAAATCTCGTGTCGGCGCCGGCGCCGCTCTTAGCTGATGGAGTAACTAATAGAAGGTAATAAGATCAAAATTATTGCACGCTACATCTAATAAGGCGTTTTCATCCTTTTAACATTCGTTCAGTCGTCTTTGTCACTCATACTCGTCTCTTGGACTCAGATTTGCACTAAGATATTATAAATATAATATACTCAGGATATAAATGCATTGCTTTGATTACTAATATAATAATTAATTTGCAATATAATATACCTAACGCTATAAACAAACACGTTTTTCAGGGGATACTCGAATTGTACTTTTTTATGTATTTAATATAAGTCCTTTAGGTTAATTTAATGACAGGTTTCCTGAAAACATAATACGATATTGATTAATTTTACAAAATTGGGAACTATAAATTATAGAAAACGTAATGCATGTGCTTTAAATCCATCATAGATATTTTTTGACACAAATACCTTTGCTAAGTTTTTAATTCAGTAATAACACCGTATACTGGCAGGTATACGTAAGTTCTCAAGAGGTAAAAGTTGCGATTTGAAGTCACGAATGAGCTGAAGGAAAGTAAAAATAGTTGTTATTTTGCTGCTACTGCCTTCGCTATTCAACGATTTACCTACACGCACATAACTAGGCGTTACAGACCAGGAAAAGCCCTATCCTCAAAATACGCGGCAACAACCCGATACTTGAGGATAACATAAAAATATCATTATTATGAAAAAAATAGTGGTTCAGAAAACTGAGGAAGCACACGTCTTAGACATGTCAGTTTTCTAAAAACTGGCCAGTGCTAAATAAACATAACGTTCAACGGCTGTTTATTGGACGTTTTCATAGTTCAACAGGAATCTTAACTCATTGTCAAAATGCGTGCCGCAAGTATCTGTGCATGTTTAAGCAGTCTTGATTTTACTTCTAGTCCTTAGTCTTACGGTAGGTACCAAAGTACTAACATCCCTGTAAAGTAAACATGTAGTGAAATATCAATGTTCTCGCCGAGCAGCGGCAGGCCGGCGGGCTTGCAGCTACTTTGTGTCATGTCACATTATGTCGGACGCTGCACGCAATTATTACATGTGATCATGTGAAACTCCCCATTGCGATTCGGTTTGATACAAGTTTTATAATTAGTTTCATACTGTATTTTCTTAATTTAAGGACACATACTGTAAAGTCCGGTAATAACAACTCTGAGTTTCAGCCTGTGTGAAATTATAATGTCATTGCTTGAACATTTTTTTTGATCCAATCATTTATTAGATCATGTGACTTGTTCACAGGAACCCTAGAAGTTAAGATTAATTTTGATTTTAAGAAGTAAGGAAGACTGTCTAATCTTTGATAATTAAAATGCTTATGTTACATGCAACTGAATTTTTACTTCCAATTACAGCAAACGGTAATTATGTAATTGAATGAAAGCTCATGAAACTATAAATAAACTACACTAAGATTATATTAAAAAAAAAATCTAAGCACCCAGCGCAGTTTTGTCATTATTTTTTTACAAATGTGGTTATTAATTCTTTTCTGATTTGAGGAAATACCGGAATATTGAAATATAACAATTGAAAATGCCCATAAAATACAAAATATACGTAATAATGGAAGTTTCGAGCAAATTGGCGCTCAGCGTTATTTTTTACGAACGAGTGAGCTATTCGGCCCGGGGCGGTTCCCATCGCAGACTGACACCTTCACGGCAGTCGCTCGCCGCAAACTGACGCTTCGCATTAACCACGTACCTATGGATGCGTACAAACATTGGGTAACTAGCAGACTATTAAATACCTACACCAGCTTCACTATAGCGGAATATTCAAATCGTAATTGCAATACTCATTTTCGTTCGGAATAATTTGAATACCATTACAACACTCTTTCGCAATGTTCATCTGCGATGTAGCAATCTCATTCCAGAAATCATTCGACGTCATCGGAATTAAGCTGTGTTTAAATCGGCTTACAATAGAGCGCGGCCCACGTTGTTTTCAAGGCACTTACCGCGAGCTACCTGGCCATCCACTACTACTACAAACAATACGGCCTTTTTCATAAGGACTCTACTTAATCAAATTTGTAACGCGATAGAGTAAATCTAGAGCCGATACGTTACCATTTCACAATTTCAAATGAACTGGACATGTCATAAATATAATATAGGTAAGGAAGATATTTGCAACAATAGCTGGCGCCCGCAATATTGTTTGCAAGCTCGTTCGTTATTGTGTTTTTCCAAGATTTTTTTCAAATTTTTCTCTTCATATTTAATGACTAGCTTTTGCCCGCGGATTCGTCCGCGTATAATCAAAATTTGCGGCAAAACTTCTTCCTCTCTCCCATCGAAAAGGTACATCCACCGGGCAAAGGCAAGTCCTTCCTTAATACGAAAAGATTGCACCAAGCTTTTATGGGAGTTCCACCTTTTTTTAAATAAAATCGGATTGAGTTTGAAAACATGTGTGTCAAAATAAAATGTAATTTAAATCAAAAAGCACTAAAGAGTATTGATATCAACACCAAGTTCGGAAAATCACCTCCAAAATAACTTTCTACCCTTTTTTTAACCCCTTTAGGGAATGAATTTCAATAAAATACGAAATACGTCTTCCATCGATTCTGTTAAAGAATATTTATGCAAAATTTGAAGTAGATTGGACCAAGGAATCACGTTGTCCCATACAAACTTTGCACCCCTTTAGGGGTAGAATTTCGGAAAATCTTTTCTTATCAAATGCCCACGTTATACAAAAAACACACCCTCCAAGTTTTAGGTTTCTACGATCAGCGGTTTTGGCTGTGCTTTGATCCGTCAGTCAGTCCGTCATTTAGGACAAAGCATTATACTATATATAAATCAGAGATGTGACGGAGCTTCGACTCCGGTTCCGTTAAGTCGGAACTTCCGATTATTATTACACCTTCGGTTCCGACTTCGGCTCCGACACTTTTAAATCGAAGGTTTTAATCGGAGGTCGAAGCATAACATAGCGGCGGCGGCCTGTGTCGACTGTTATGAAGAGGTTCATACATGTCGCGTGGCCAATCCCCCCCGACTCCCACTACGTGCACTCTATCGTCAATTATCCGACCCTGCCTCCGACTCCGACTCCGACTCCGACTCCGATAAAGCAAATTTAATAACTCCGACTCCGCCTTCGGTTCCGATAAAACTACCTCCGTTACATCCCTGATATAAATAGATAGTTCCTGAGATTTCAACTAATGGTTTACAAAACAGTTTTGAATTGAGTAACACATTTAGTCATTAATTTTTATTTAAACATATCTGTAACCTTCTCTTCTCTCAAAGATATGTAAAAATTTCAAGCAGTAAATTACCGTAAGGGTCGACGGTTTCATTGATCTGACTAAATAGCTAAAATCATTTCCGACATCAAACAATGGACGATAAGTCCGCGAGAGAAAGTGATTTTCCGTAATTGTAAAGTAAATAAGTAATTGTAGTCCGCTATGGAAGGCCGCCGGCTGGTCACGAATATACGTTGTTGTCTTCTCTAGTTTTTTAAGCATACGGCAAATGGGGAAGTCCCGGAACTACGTTACAAGCCTACAAGAACAATAATGTAAAGTGTATTTTTATATTTTATTCACCTGAACACGTTTTAAGTCGTTTCACTCTATTTTCACGAAGAACACGACACTAAGAATTCAAGTAGGAAAATTAAGCAAGGTATGTTCGCGCACAATGGGTTATTTGCAAATACCTACCCACAGTCCGACAAAGAAGTGTCTCGTGATTTCCAGGAAATAATCTTATTACACGACGCTTTAAACCGTCTTAAAAGCAAAAGCCTCGCATTTTAAAATTGTGATGCAATTATTTTAAACGCTGACATTGAAAAAGACAAGTTAAAATAATCCGAGAATTCCAAGTGCCCTTCACTTTGGTTGCGCTGATGCATTGTGATGGCCGGTGTATGTAGACCGTATGAATTAAACTCGTCTACTTAATCCTGCTCAGATGGGATGACATGGTGAGCTAACGGTGGCAGTCGCGGTCACTGCGCAGTGGCGGCCACCAAGCAAGCGCTCAACAAATTACATTCTATCAAAAGTAATTGCGATGATCAAGGTTTGTTACGGTCAATGTGGAGCTACTGTATGCACAAATTGAAAGGTCCCAACTTTTTTTAGAAAATTCGAAGTCTTTGATTTATTTATTATGGAAGTAGAAGAATGCAACCTTCGTATTTGGCTGTTTTTAAGATGTTGCTAGTAGGTGCGCTTTATCAAATCCCCGACCTGTAATTTAAACAGCACCTTACAAGGCTGCGACCTGTCAGACCGAGGATCATTTTGATAAAGTAGGGGCTTCTTTTGAACAAACTGTCTTAATCGGTTTAATAATGACCGATTACACTGCTTAATAACACATTGCCAGTTAAAACTAATTCATCTCTTTAAGCTGTTATTAATTATAACACCATCATTTCTTTTCTGGTACAGAAATCCGTCTACTTATTTAGTTAAGGAAAAACCTTTAAAAAATATCTTAGAGTGAAATGAATGATAAAGTTTGAGGTTAATCCACAGCATGACAGCTTAATGCACTAGGCACCAACACACTTAGGTTCGAGTTTAAAATAGCAGACATGACTCAAAATAAATAAATTACCTTTTATAGATTGCGCAAAATGTGGGCAGACATGTTGACATTATGTTATCAAAATGGTTCAAGTTACATTATAGACAATTAGCTAGCGAAAGTCGGCCTGAGATGTTTCTAGATTCTAGATAATTGAGCAACTCTTAGCTCAAACTCAGACACACCAAAAGCGATTTTGAATCAGGATTAGACTAATAAAACGGCTTAGTCAATCTAGATGTTACTGCTTGAGTGATCGGCCTAGATACTACTGCACATTAAATGCCAGATTCCCAGTGACTTCGTTCAATAACATATTTTGTTAGAACTTACTAGCTGTCATTTATATTGTACAGATTTAATCCCACGAAATTTTGATTAAATTCACATGAGTGCAGTCAGGCATAATGTAAAAGGATTTTAACTGTTTGACACTTCATAATACCTACTTGTCTATATTATCTTAGTGCATAGATAAGTTACGTATAGCTGTTAGTGAACCTCGCCATGCGTATCCATCGATCATTTGTCTCTTAGTTTAAGTAATTTTTGGTTGCAAAGCATAAGATTAAATTTGGTTTAATTTTTCAGAATCGTCGAATACAGATACATTTCAAGTCGGTCCCCAGAAGGTTGAATAAATGAGTGCTTAAAACCCAGAAGCCGATTCTCAGTTCTGTGATTTTATATTGAATTTTAGCATATTTTACTTTTTCATTTTTAATGATTTGTACTCCATATACCTAGTGCATTCGGCGGTTATTCTTACCACTTATTAATTTTGTACTTACGGAAGTACCTACGCAAGGACTTAAGGAAATGCTAATTTAATTAGGTGTTTACGATAACATAATTATTATATTGTAACAAGGCTCGAATATTGAACGAACAAAACAGTAAAGTAAAATGAGTTATTGACGAAAAATAACAACACTTTTCATACACGTTTTTTTTGACAATATTTTTATTGCATTGTCATTGTATTTTCATAGCTACCAATTTCAGCATAATGAGTTTATTACAAGTGAAGTTAATGTTCTTTTCATTTATATTTATATTCAGCAGCTGCTAAAACTGTATGACTCCGATAAATAACTGTACTCATAGCATAATGCAGTACGCCTTCCAAAATCAAAGAATATTTTCAAATATATTTCTATGTCAATTTATGATGAGAAAACACGTAGCCTTTATTATACAATTTTTAGCAAATAATTTTATTATAAAAAAAAATAAAAGCTGTCAAAATACACCACCGTCACAGAGCGTCAGTAACAGTCACTCGGCGTGGCTGTCACTCGTAACTCCTCATAAGGACGGATAAGGTTGAGTAGGTCATCCGATCGACATTTGGTTTAGTGGGTAAGGTTCGACTAACAGATGAGTGGTGCGATTGCGGACGATAAAATATCGAGGCGGGCTCAGGCGGGTGAGGTGGCGTCTGGAGGTGAGAAACGTGGTAACAGGGCGTGAGATAGAGCGGCTGATACCGCGCAGGCGGCGCAGGCGCAGCCGGCGCGCTTCACTGCGCGCGCTGCAGCGATGCAACCTGATCAACTGAAATGCGAAATTCACTAGCTTAAAATGTTTATCCTATGTTAGAAATACACGTTATGGCCGGAAAATACTACGCTAAATTATAAGCTAAGAATGTTATTTGCCGATGTTCATTTGCAGTGATGGGTTGTGTAGACCGACCGCTTAAATGAGTCCTCGCCCGCGCGGTGCAGGGGCGCGGGGTGCGACGACCGCGGGGGCCGAGAGAGGTGCGGAGGGCAGGCGCACTACCCGCCCGTACTGCTCTCGGTCCCCTTTGTAGTCCTACCCTGCGGCCCCGTACCCGCGCGGGCGAGGACTTAGTTAAGCGGTCGGTCGCGCGGTCTATATATAAGACTTCTTGGTTATATCGGGCTAATTTTAAGATACTTTTTGTGCATGGTTTTATCTAAAATTGAAATCCTTAATTTTACAGATAAAAGTTAGTTATTTTCTAAGTCGAGAAGTGATCACAATTTATTCGTTATTTGGTAGGTACCTACCTTCTTTCGATGATGATTTCTGGTGTAGATATTTTTTGGAAAACGTAAACCTGAATATTACGAATTTCAACAAATAAATATTTTGCACACTTCGAAATCACAGAAATACATTTTTTTTATCATATTTTATTCAATTAAAATATCTTGCATTGTGATGACTCTGATTCATTGTATATCTTCGCACAAATTCGCTTCCGTGAAGTATTGCAAAAAACACTTGCATGAACCTGTGATTAAAACAAACCATAACATAAACAGTAAGCGGGACCTTAGTAAAAAATGTGCTTAATGAAATTGGATGGTTTTACGTTTCGAATTTAAATGCAGTCATTAAAAACAAGATACGGTTCACTTCCTCGTTCTCTGAATTTGACCTATCCTTCACCTTTTTCACTTTTTATGCAGTTTTTTTGGCCTTATACTTTTGAAAATGTCTCTGCTCATTTAATCGATGACGGTGATAGATTACATGCTGTTAATATCAGAAATGTCGATTGAATCCTAATATTAAAGGACTGCATCCAAAATTAGCTGGCACGTAAACAAGTAGAACTTATAATTATATTTCCCTCTCGCTCGTTTTAAACAAAATGTTCGCAAGAGAGAAGTATGATTGTGGTTTCCACTTAGGTACTACGTCATATTAAAGTACATCAGAACTTTTAAAATTTTACGTGATTAAACAGATACCTACCTACGTCCCTAGCATTTAATCTTGGCCAGTTAAATTTATCCTGTTCATACCTATCCATTTTACCACAATGTATATAAAAATATGTGAACACAATTATTACTGCAAGGAGTAATACCTCAAAAATATAAAATAAATAATAATGCTCTCAGCTTGTTTAATAACTATGATTTGTAAAAACGTTTAAAGTTGTTCTTGTATGCCAATTTTCGTATCGACACCTTCTGGTAATTAAAGCTTGTCACGCAATCGCAGGAGAAAATAAGTAGCGTCGGAAATCCATTTAAATTTTGCTCGTTTTTTGAACAACGAGCAGTCATTCCTGCCCTCAGTGACAGCATGAAGTTCGGAGTTGACGTCGCATTCCGCTCGGGCGGTTTCCTTGTGGCGGTGTTTTATCGCATTAATTTTTGGGTTCATCGTGTTGCTTTAATTTTTCAACGACGTGGAATAATTAGTGACGGCATCTCGAGCTGTTCGCGCGGCAAGGCTGCGATGACAGCTGCTGCCTATCGTGATCTCACGCGAGATCCAGCCAGCGAGCGGAGCCGCAAGTCATGTTTGCCGGCAGGCACAACAAACAATTTAATCCCTAATAAGTACTTCCTATAGTACGATGAATAGCACAGTTTTACAGAGTATTACTTAAAGCTGCAACGGTACAATTTAAAATACAGACCGGTCTCATAATCAATTGCAGCTCCAAATATTTTCATGAACACCCATTTAAGCTGTATGCGCGCACAGTAGGTAGTTTGTGAAAGCCTCTTTTCATCACACGAGCAGGTAATTGGCGGCTTCAGGGCACGTAATGATACGCTAAGCGGGCGGCGAGCCGAAAAGTGTGAAGACTTTGATAACTTCCAAAAAAATAAATTCACAAAATGATTTTCAAGTGTGATGTGGGGTAGGCAAAAATCACGCTCTGCTGATTACAAGGGGCGGGCCCTGTCATTACGCTGTCGGCTTTTGGGGGCCAGCTAACGAGCCCTGCCACCGCTTGATCGAATTCGAAAGCAACAGTTTTATGTCAAAATTAAATACATTTTGAATTTACTCTACTTAAGCGTCATTGTATTTATGTAAATTAATTTTGATAGTTTTACGTAGGTACCTAAGTACTGATGCAAAATAAAGTGCACATTATTTGCATTTTGAATATACCTAAGTGACTTGTAATTTGAAATTAGATCTCCATTTACGTGGAAGACAACTCCACCACTTGATATAACCACACATTACTTAAAAAAAAAAGTTTACTTTTTCCACGGAATTTTCAACAATTGCCTTTCCGATCATGTGCCTACTTAGCTCACGCACTGCAATTTTTTGAGTATTTTATTAAATGTAAAGTTGTTCTCGATGTACTTATTTAAATTCAAGCTTAAACATGAACCAAGTTGGTACGTACTCGTATGTATATAGATATTGGCAATAACAAGTTGCTAAAACTTGCAGGAACAAAGGTCGAGATTGTACGTTCGCGACCTTTGGTGATGGATGGAGTGACTTGAGCTACCAGTTCCACTTTTATTGCTAATGAAATTTTAAATGTTTATATATATGTTAATTTAGTAAGCAGTTACTACACTGATGAGCAAAAATGACGGGTCACTTATTATTCAAAGTTGTATGTAAAGCGACCCGTTATTTTTGCTAGTGAGTATAGTTAGTTAGTTCTTATGTAACATTGCCATATTTAGGTGCCCTAACCTTAAATAATGATGAGTTAGTCGTTGCTTGAATAAAAAAATAATTGTAATCATTCCCAATAACGCTTCCAGCGTTCCATCCAGCGTTTAAATATAAGACCAACAACAGTGCTACTTACATATAGGAGCAAAAACAGGTTTTGTAAATTTTTGTCACAGTTGCCTTCACTGAGTAACTTAGGTACTTCTATTGTATTCTGTCAATCAAATCTGGATAAATTAAATATCTTCACCAACCACGCTTATATGTCAGCAACATGTTGGATTTTACAAGACGTCTTAACTTAACCTCGCACACGCAACAATTATTCCGAGCAGAGGGTGTGATTGACATAAATGTAAACCGAAGTATCAGATTTTACTTTTAATTAACCCACCCGTGTTACTTGTGTAAATGTCAATTTTTGTTCTTTTCGCGAAATTACATGTCATTGTGCAAGTAATTACGAGCAGCACCTTGGAGCAAGAGGTCAAAAAGAAATTCACTTAAAACTGTAACGCGCCCTTCACGAGACCCGCGCCGCAGCAAATTTATAAAGTCGGGTCATTTTCGAAAACCAGTGTCGGAAAGTGAAACTACCCGCGCATTTATTACCGAGTAAAATATGTAGATTGCCGGCGAGATAATAATGATATGTGCTCGTGGTAATGAAATTTCCCGCCGTCAAACGGTGCCAAAGTAATTTGCGTTGCTTGTCTCTGGCAACGAGTGCCCCAAGGGCCGCTTTCGAGCTTGCGCAAGGCGTTAATGAGGCTCGTGTCAACTTTTTATTGGGTGTAAGGCACACCGCTAGGATGACTGCCGCTCATTGTTACGTGCCCGCTGCCCGCCATCGCCGCGGTTATTCAATTACTGTGCATAGAAAGTTAGCTCCGTCATGAACTTTATTAATCGCCGCGCATCCACTTCAATGATGATCTTTTTTAATTCAGATTTAGGGGATTTTATTGTTATAGGCATACCTACATCAAAAATTAGACCACCAGCTCACAAAGTCGATTGCAGTTGATATGTTAATTTCCATATTCAGGAGTATCGGAAACGAGAAATTTATGAAAAATGAGTTTATTAAGAAATCGTATCGTTAGTGGAGAAATAACGGCCGTAAATCTTCATATAGATGACTGGTCACTTAATGGTTTTTGCGTGCTGTTATCGCATATTACTTATTTATGAAGCCGTTCTACTTATTTCGCAGTTGAACCAACTCTGAAATCACGCAGGGAAAATGATAAACCTGAAAGTGATTTATGTTTGTGAAGTCAGAACAAATTGGCGCTACGTAGTCGTGTTCCGGATCCAGTTGTTCAAAAATACTTTTTTTTCTTCAGTATAAGTATAAAGCGATGGAAGTCATTAACCCTGATCGTGTTTACAAACTACGCATTATTGAGCGTTTCTTACGAATATCATCGTAAAATCTGTACAAATAAAGAAATTCTTGGGTTTAATTAAGTGATTCCAACAGCTCAATTCGAATGGTAATTAAAGAAATTGGTTCAGCTTTCATGGACAAGCTAAATTATTGTTAAGGGCCCATTACATTACAATTTCACGGAAGAGCCATGCGGCCACCCTGCGCGCTCCACGCAGGCGAGCCACTCATATTTGTTAAATCATCGGAACCCTGTAATTTTGATCGATATCTTTATTGACGGCACAAATTTATTGATCATTTCTTTGCAAACGTACGTTGCAGCGAGTACAATATGGCGGGCGCGCTGTCGTAAGAGCGACTCGCGCCGAGAGCTTTTTGCCTGATTTGATTATTGCTACGGTTTCGTTTTTCAATAGCCCCTTTATATCAGATTGACCTACTTTACTTGTTTTGGGAATTGGATTTCATACCTTGAATATAATAATATCTCAATACCTACTACCAGGTAAATGTTACCTCAGTGCTAATTATTCAGGACAATATATTACAAAAATACTATCAAAGTGACTTGAAGAAAGAGATAACTTTCAATCAGAAATGAAACCTAAACTTGAGGACTTCTTTTCTAACGTGCGGGCTATCGCAATCGTATTCATCATCTCTTTCTAACCTCAGCCGTTTGACAGAAAGTAATGGTGCATGTGATTATTATTCCGAGTATGTTAGTCAAAATATACTAAGAGATAATGAATGGGTTTGCAAGCAACCGCGCGTTAGACGATATGACGACTGAGCTTATGAATATGCTGTTATATATTGTACGTATTAAAGGTTCTATTTGCATATTTCTAAAATTTTGCACAAACATTACCCTAAAACCTTTTAGTTAGGCATAAAATAAAGATTTACTGGCATCTCAGTACAAAATTAACCTGAACTTTCGCAAATAAACCAGTGCTCAGTGCGTGAGCTTTGATAATTTACAGTTACGCGATTGCACCATTCGCGCTTAGGTTTATAGCTTCTGGATGTACTTAAACCCATTTCTGTAGTACTCTGTTGAGTGCCTATGTATGAACCGGAATTTATATTGAATCAAGATGTTACTAATATCCACATGTTAGAATCATCCTCAAAATTACTCTAACAAAAGTGCTCTTAAGCAGCGATGCGAACAAGTTCCGTCTCTTTTCACCGCCATATATTGTACCGTTTGACAGATGGGAATGATGATTGTGATTGCGACCGAGTGCGCGTTCGAATAAGCCTACGAGTATAAAATTATCAGGTCACTTTTATGGTTACCATAATACCCAAATCGTAATTGATTAATCAGATTTTGATTCATTAATAGGATTTGAGTATGAGTATTTGTGTGGAAATATTTTGATGCTTTAATCGTATTTGTTGAAAGGATGATGGGTTGTTAGGACGTCGTGTAAATTGGCAGTGCGCATACCACGCAGCGGGCGCCGCGTCAGGTTGCGCACACGCCGCGCCGTGTCACTTGTCGCTTGTCGTCGCTGTAGTCGCCGTGCCCCGCGTGTCCCTGTCGCCAACCGACCACAACACACATTATTTCATCGACGCTATCTCAAACTTGTCCCCACCGCGATGATTTATTCCCATTTCGGACTTTCTCCGTACGAAGAACGCATTGACGTTCCTCTTTGCGCCGGCCATAATCATATAATTAAATTACCCGTATATGCCGTTATTTTGACTATAAACATTCAATATAATATTTTACTACCGGTTGTCGATCATATCAATTTCGTATTGCCGCCATTCTTAAGTAAAATGTTCAAGTGAAACGTTTAAACTTGGTTAGTCAAAACAAAATACTGTCTGTGGTTTGCTTAGTTTGGGACTAGGTCAATTGGTGACAACTGTCCCAAGATAATATTATTTTTATTACTGCGCTTAAGGCGGAGGTTCTAAGTTCGACTGTATGTATTTTTTTTGTAAAGACTAATGTAACCCGCTGACCTAAACAATAGCTGCGTTTTTCAGTCTACTTCTTACGTGTAAATTCTGCAGTGTAGTCTATCTTTGCTAAGAATATTATTTTTAACGCAACCTGTTGGCTGAAATTACTTGATTATTGCATTGGAACTACATTTCATTCTACATACATTCAGTTGTGTGATTAAAGAAAACAAGTAACAAACAAATATATACACAGTAAAGCCAAATAAAGTACCTAACTAAATTTGAAAAGCTTGTAATGTTTTTATTTTAGGAAGATGGAGTCATCAATACTTACATGTTATTATTATTATGTACTAGCTGTTGCCCGCAACTTCGTCTACATAGAATTCGTTTATCGCTATCCCGCAGGAATTACGCAATTTTCCGGGATGAAAAGTAGCCTATGTGTTATTCCAGACTATAATCTATCTATGTTCCAAATTTCATCCAGATCTGTGAAGCCGTTCTGGCGTGAAAGAGTAACAAACATCCATCCATCCGTCCATACTTACAAACTTTCGCGTTTATAATATTAGTAGGATAGTTATAAAAATAAACTTCACAACCAACTTCAGTAAAACTGGTGCAGTGGGATAATATGATAAAAAACAAAGCAAAAAAACATTTCCCGCAAGGTCGTCTTTGTGCTGACGTTCGGTCTGATCGCGTCCATTTAAAAAACTTTACTCTCGCTGCATGCTGGATGCCAATATTATTTTGCAATTATGGTAAATAATGTCTGTTGGTGTCTACCTGAATCGATTTTTTGCTGCTCCGCTCTAAGCGCTAAGCAGATTAAAAATACAAATAATGTTAGGTATGTCTTTAATAAAATTATGTCATAGTAGTTTCATAAATAATAAAAAATTTTACATTTTAAAGCTGTGGAATGTAAATGTCGTCGTCTTCGCGGAAACTCATTTCATATTACGTTTTGAGAATGCAAACGGATTACCTGCTTGAAATAAAATTGCAGAATCGTGGTCCAGTTACAAGTCAGCAATTACTCTTAAGTGAAAACACAATAGCCGCTTTATGTAAACATTCATTTAAATCACTCGAGACATTTTGTTTTTAAATAAATGGGGCAATAAATAACATTAATAAATATGTATAAGCCAATTCGACATTGATATCATACAGATATGCAAATTTGGATGCCGAAACTAAATATTCCATACTAGTTAGCCACAAAAAACTAATAAAATTGCAATGAGGATTAACTTAGGAAAACTGTCAAAACATTACCATGACGTCTTAATGCGATTCAATTCAGACTCAGTTCAGGTTTTAGCTGTCATTTTTAGTATGGCTCTGAAAGCGAGCGAACCTAAACTGAATCGGAATTGCATCGCATTAAGACGTCATGGTAAGGCCCCAGGTTTTTTTTGTGCATTTAATATTGTTTAGTACCTACCTATAAAAAATTACATAGAGAACCAGTTTAATTTCAATACTTATGTAGGATTACTAGGATTATAGTACATATAACATCAAAGTAGCCACTATTAAAGTTAAATTGAATTCCTAAGATCAGAAGAAGGGTACAGATCGTAAGTACCACTCCACCTAAAATACTGACCCAATATTTCTGTCCGGCATCGGCGGTCGAATCGGAATTTATTTCTTGGCCAGCAATTGAGTGGAACAAAAATGTCAGTTGAATTATGAAAGCGATCGATAATGAAAATGGTGGTACGCATGCAGGGCAGCGGGCAGCGGCTGTAGAAAGTGTCTCGCGACCTGCGCGCGCGCTTTCGGTAAATTGGCAACGGCCCTCGGCCCGGGTCACCGCGGGGCACATAAACATGTCACCGGCCCGCCCCTCGCACTACTTTGTTTGTTAATATACTGCCAATTATAATCAAAGTTAACTCGCCACTGTCGGCCACTCTCGGCGCGTCAATTTCTTAATCTTTTACATGTCGACTCCGTTTCCGTATCTGAAGAAACTCGACGCAGACCTTGTGCGCGCATCGTATCCGCGTAATCGATTCGCACTACCATTTCTGGGATGCTTTATAACTTCATTCGCGATAATACTCCTCTTCTTTTCACTCTCGCTGGCGATGGGTGTTTACGTTTCTGTCATCATTACATTTATCGCGATTAAATGGAACGGAACACAATGGTTCTTTACGAATCATAATAACAGTTAGAGGCTGATATCACTAAATATAGTAAGCGATTGCAAAACATCGTGATCTCCGAGCCGAAATATAATTCCCACGGTGCGCCCGCGCGGCCGTGGCGGCCGCTGTCGTCCATCAACATTATTATCTATTAAAAATATCACGTCAGATTGTTCGCTATTTTGTATAAAGTTACTTTCTGCGTCGAGTTGGTTATCGGAGCATTATCTTGAAATACTCATAAATCACCATAATAGTAATTACGAAACACCCGCTCCTCACTTCTTACTCAGCTTACTTTAAGTATTGGCACGAAACTAAACAAAGACTGAATTTTAGAGGATGTAGCACGCACTTGATTTTGATAAACTAATTTATTGGCGTAACTTTGTTGGGAATTATGTACTTTGCATGTATTTTATGCAATGATGCTGCAGTTTTAAGCAATTCATTGTTAGTTATGTGCCACTAATCATATGATAGGGGCACAGACTGTGTTTGTTATTTAGATAAATATTTAAAACTTAATATAATGGAATCATTCTTTACAATACTGATTCTGCAATGTATCTGCAAATTTGTAATAACTTGGTGAATCGAAGGGTATTTTCATTGGTTGTAAAAATAATAAGATGCTCAAGTACTTATATAAGAATAAAGACAAACACGACCTACATAAATGAATATTTGGAAAAGTAGGGAAATGGGCCCCAGACCGCTTTACTTAGCGCTCCCGGCGGCGCGCCCCCTCGTCCTAGAAAGCTCGCTGCACTGCTTCGTTACGGCCCTTAAGACTGATTTATGTCTGCAATAAATATTTTTTGAAAGTCCGAGTGCGATAATAACTCCATTAATTTTGATTAATGACCATTTCTTAAAAGTGAATTTTAACTTACTATCACGGCGCACGTACGAGTTGTCTTACCGTGGATGGCAGCGACCCTCTACATTTTAATTAACTTTGTGTTTTTGACCGATTGTTCTTGTTTCGATTGCCATTTAAAAATTTCCTCTGACGTCTTTAATGAACACACAATAACTCAACATCCATTAAAATGATTATGCCAGCCAGAAGGGTGCGTACGAAAAGGTTGCATAAGACGTACTGTAATAATTACACCCGCTAAAGCCTGCGGAGCGGAGAAACTTTTGAGAGTGAGTGAGTCGTCAATATTGCATGTTTTCATGGTTCCCATTCCAACGTACATGTGGGAAAATTCCGAGCGGCTTATCGTGGCTCCCTCTAGAGGCGACACATTCAGCGCATTTGCAATGCGAGATATCCCGCATTACCATAAACAGTACAAGCTGGAGGGCACGCCGTCTATCGCGGTCCGACATATAAATTATTCAAAATAAAGTATCGCTTAACCCGTGACCCGCTGCCGCGAGCGGCGCCCGCGCCCGCGGGAGCGCCACTGCCCGCTCGGCGAGATGCATCACCAAACAATTGACAATCGCTACTCGATGAAAACTGTTTTCTCTATAACCATATAATGCCGTGTTCCTAGCCTTGCATTTGTTTTGGCGCAGCCTATGTCAAAGGTTTGCGTGGAATGTTTTGTAAAAAATATAACTCTTTGCGGCAAATTTAAGTATATTCACGCAAAATTCACCTCCCTTCAATATAATTATTACACCACACAGATCCAACTAACCACCACTACAAGTTTATGAGTACATTATCAAAGGATTAAACCACAAAAGTTCCTTGTGGCAATCGTTGAGGTACTTATTATATTATGTACCTATATTTTCATTATGGAAGAGGCTGGTGTGGCGTTTTTTGCATAAATATTTTTTTTTTACATAAACGACCTGCACATGTATGGCAATTGGATTTAGTTCATATTTAGAATTTTATTAAAGTCAGAATAATTATAATAAAAATAGAACCTGTCTTTTCTATCTATTCCATGATAATCCGATGTTTATAGTACTTGCAGTTTATTGTATTACAGTATGAAATGCTAGACACGGATTCCATCTGCAAAGGGTGTAATAATTTTGTCATGAAGAAAGACACACCTATATGTACATTTATTTCCTAATGCTTAGTACTATTGCATTTTGAATTACAGGCAATAAAACAAGCATGTGTAATCTGCCATTATTATGTTTAAATAATAAAATATAGAAAACATGAATATTTTAAATAAGCATTTTGCATTGCTCACTTCGTGATAAACTGCATTAAAGTTGAGTTTTTTCTCCGTCGCTTAATAAGATCGCTTGGATAGCGCTACTCAAGGCTAGGGTTAACAGAAGCAAAATTAAAAAATCCGAAAATACAGATTATGAAAAGAAAAACTTCCAATATATGACTAGTTAGTATTTAGATTAATATTTTTTGGTAAAAGTCTTTTTAACGAAAAAACAACTGAGAACAGAACATTCCAGTGGGAAAAACATAGTTCCTTATTGTCGCTTAACCCTTATGGTTATTTTTTATTGGTATTATTTTTAAGTGTAACAAAAAACCATTTTGAGTTATATAGGACTTTACTTTTAGGAGCTTTACTTTTCGGATTTTTCTATGTGTTCTGATTTTCACAGACATTTAGAAATTAAATTTCTAACGGTAAAACCGTAAAAGTAAAACATAAAAATCAAGAAATAAAAATTTCTTGATTCATTTGATAGTACCTATCATTTGAAAAACAGCGCCTTCTCTCGTCCCTGGTGAGCAGTAGATGTTCCACGGGAGTTTGTAATTGTGTCGTACAGACACATCATTCAAACAGATGACGCTTAGCGACAAAAAATTCGCATAGTAACAAAGGTCACGTGACGGTCGGTAACAGGTAGAAAAATTCGGAGACTACCCACCTGCTATGGGTGGTGTAGTGGTATAGCACGCGTCACGGAATGACGAGGATCCGGGTTCGATTCCCGGCCATAGCTTTACTTTTCGGATTTTTCTATGTGTTCTGATTTTCACAGACATTTAGAAATTAAATTTCTAACGGTAAAACCGTAAAAGTAAAACATAAAAATCAAGAAATAAAAATTTCTTGATTCATTTGATAGTACCTATCATTTGAAAAACAGCGCCTTCTCTCGTCCCTGGTGAGCAGTAGATGTTCCACGGGAGTTTGTAATTGTGTCGTACAGACACATCATTCAAACAGATGACGCTTAGCGACAAAAAATTCGCATAGTAACAAAGGTCACGTGACGGTCGGTAACAGGTAGAAAAATTCGGAGACTACCCACCTGCTATGGGTGGTGTAGTGGTATAGCACGCGTCACGGAATGACGAGGATCCGGGTTCGATTCCCGGCCATAGCTTTACTTTTCGGATTTTTCTATGTGTTCTGATTTTCACAGACATTTAGAATTTTTTTTATATAGGACTAGTTTGGAAAACATTAAAAGGTGGTCATACATAACAAAACGCATTGGCTGGACATCTTTCTCCTTTGCTTTTGAAGTTGAACGCAAAAACTTCTGAAAAAATCGAAACCCGAAGATGCAATGCAATAAAAAAAACTAAATGGATTTCAGTGGATTTCAGTTTAAATGGATCTCAAAATCAAAGTGTCCTGACAAGAGTTAACATCCCTGCATTTTATGACAAACTCTAACTCCTGCTAACAGGTAACCCTGCATAGGCCGGTAAAATGAACCGCTAAAGAATTCCTGTTATGACTCCTCAGCCGGCCGCCCGGTGCTCGGGCCAGGACGCTACTTATTTACCCAACAGCTTTCGTAAAACGGCCCATTAGGGATAACTGTACTTAATAATTACTGCAATGAGGCTTTCTATTTCTATGCGACGCGTGCGCGGCACCTGCCGTTGATCACTGTAATTATTTACTATGCATGAATGCCTAGGACTTGGACAAAGAATAGGTACAGGTCTGGCTGCTAGAAATGTGAAGTCATTAGATATTTAAAAATATTTGAGACAACGCATGGATTTACTTACTCTCAGTGTCTCAGTAGCACAAACTTGCGTAAGGCTCTGGATTACCGGTTACGTTTAAATTATGTATGTTTTTTTGTTATTTGTCAGTATTCTATAGAAAATAATTTATTTACACCACAAATCATGAAATTAAGTCCTCCAGTGCAATATGATTCCCTGACAATTTACGTCATATAATGTAAACTGGTGCATAGGAATCCTTGATAAAAATTAATAATCTAGAGCTCCTTTATGAGGTCACCTTTGTATCTATATTGTGTCTTATTTTTTGTCAGTCATGTTTATTTCTTTATTTTTAAACAATATAGCATTTGCTGGCTTACTTAAAACATTGATCTGTTGATTATTAAACATTAAGCAGCGGGATTAAATAGAATATAATATGAAAATACATCTCCATTTTGTTTATGTACCTATGCTCGGTTTGACCATGTTGTGTTGTACACTAGGATAATGCCTCAGTATCTATTCGCCTGTGTACTTAACTATAAAGTTTAATTGGTCTTTCCTGTGATGTAGGATTTCATGCAGCTGGACCCTAGACTAGGCAGGTCGCGACAGGCTCGCCCTGGGTGAGCCTTCTGGCCAATTTAAAATATGCTCATTAATTCGCGATCGCGTCGAATGACTCTTAGTTACTAGATACCGCGTGCCTGTCTATTTTTATTATCAACGGCTCGGACACGCAGTTGCCGTTTTTATATATTATTCTTTTTATAAGCAGTAAGATGTGACCGCAATTTTATTTAATTTTATTTTATTAACGGATCGCGGTACAAAAGACATCAACGCCGCCAGCTTGGTCTAACGACTCTAACGATTTCAATCTTGTTTATGTTTAGATTGGTTATTGAATTGGTTTTGTTATTGTTATCAATAATTAAGGTCGTTATGCGTGCGTCGCGATACGTCGGCCCCTAAATTCTTCTTATTATGATTCAAGTATTTGTACACAATCTATAATTTAGTTTTAAATTTAGGCACATCATGGCCTCGTGTGCCAGCCTTGTCAAACAAAGACATGCGGCTTGATCCAACGACGCGGACCTTGGGTTATCGATGGGTATCAGGAAATGCCGAATGCATTTATCTAATACTGTATTTAATTTCTGTATCAAAATGATAAACAAGTCTGGCTTATTTGACCTATTTGTGTTAGGTAAGTTAGTTTGAACGCGGCGTACCCTAACTAGTATCATAGAAAGAGTAAAGCCAGGGGATAGGATCCTTATGGAAAGGTTTTTCACTATTTTTGAAGTCTAAATCTATGCTTGGAAAACCAGTCGTCCCAATTAGCAGACTTCTCAGTAATCATAAATTTCTCGCTCGATATAGTTATGAACAAGAGAAAGCGTTGCGGTTTCACTAGCGCACTGAAAGCTCATTGTGCATAACATAATGCCTTAGCGCTGCAACGGACGCCTAAAAAGATTTCCTTTTAATAATTGGCTCGATAATTGACTTCTTTTTAGGGTTGCCATAAATCTTACTTTGGCTTTGCTTGGACATCTTGTTTTTCCAAATAAGATTTTGCCGTATTCCTTCTCAGTGCCAGAATTCAGTTTTTTGAACTGATTTTTTATTTCCCTGGATTTTAATAACAACTTCTGATTTATTGTAACGGTATGTTACATTTCGAAATGGACACCCTACGTCTATTGGATTAGTGTGACGAGGCTGCAGATGAGGCATTATTTCTTATAAAGAATCCAATTTGTTGGGTCATTGATTTGTATGAAAGACGATTGAAATTATCGTTACAATGAGATAGGCCGCCATAGAGCGCGGAACCGGAGCGGAGATGACATAGCGATGACTAATACATTACATATCGCTTAAGATTGTGGGCGTTAGAGAATCTTGCTTACTTCGAGTACTAGTAAAGTTAGGAGTTTTGTAAGAAATTAAAAAGACGGAGATCGAATCACAATAAATCACCCAGTAACATCGTGCTAGTATTATTTACCCTAGCCAAACTACTTAGATTAGTAGTTTGGCTAGGGTAAAAAATGAGGCAAATGTTTTTTACAAAACTAAGAAGGTAAAGAAATAGTACTTATTGCATTCGATTGATAAGTAATCACACTTGCCCTATCAACCTAGAGGGATGAGGTGATGACGGGTGTGCTTGTAATTTCCCTGCCTGTCATACTCTCCACATTAGAACCCAACAGTGCAAACTCTGCTCTTTAGCGGCACAATTTGTGCCATGTGGTCACAAGTAACATTATACTGAAATAGCAACGCAACGCTTTTAATATTACAAAATATTGGAGATGTCTTAGATAATTGTCTTGAGATGAAATACGCATTAACTTTATACCTTGTACCGTTATTTATCAGTCGTAGTGTAAATGTATTCATGATGTTTTAGTAATCAGGAGCATTTTGAAATTTACATTTAAAGCGCATTCAGCACCTTCCTTTTTAAGAAATCTCAATGGCTTGTTTGAGGACCAACTCAATGTCATTTACTCTGCTACCTGTCCGTGAGATTTGGTCCAATCCTGGTGGAGGCATTTAAGGAAACAAAATATAATAACTTTTGCAAAATTAGCTCTGTGTTAATTTGTATGGAAAATGTGAAAAATGTTACTGTTTAGGTAGCAAACAGTATCTTTGTTTTTCCTACAACAAGAAAGACAAGCGAGCAAATGAGTTACCTGATGATATGTACCTAATCGCTACTTTCCATGGACATCCGCAACACCGGGGCAATACAGATGCGTTGCCAGCCTATAGCTAAGATAAAATATAGATAGCTCGTACATTGGCTGCCTATTCGTCACTTAGGCACACTTAGACACAGCAGCGCAAGCGTTGTTGCTTGGCAGCAGGATTAGCGAGTAAGATGTTGAATTGGTTCTTCGAGCTGAGTTTCACTTGAAAAAGGTCGCTAGTTGTTTTAAATATTTAACACAACCTTCAAGTATGATTAAAGCGCTGGAAAAATACCCAGTTTGGGTTTATTCATAGTTTTAAGCTAGTAGATTTATGATCATTTATTCCTGTAGAGCATAAATCTCGGGCAGTTTTAGTTTCCTAGCTCGGTGGCGGGTCCGCGAGCGCGGGCGTGGCGCTGACAATTGAATTGATAAGCGACTTTCTAGCGGCTCCGGGAGGCTGCGAGCGCGCCATTGTCTCGCGCTCAAAGCTGCGCCCGCGTTGCCTATGGCCAAAACAAGCGCTTCAGACACTTTACTAGCTTTCTGTCTTTTTAAATTAAAGAAGAACCCAGAAAGCCAAGCAGCAGTGTTGCTGCTGTCTTCTGGCGTGGAGAGTAAGACAGGCGGTGAAATTACTGATACATGAGGTTCTCTGGTTTAGCCCTCTAGGCTGGCAATGCATCTGCAATCCCGGTGTCCATGGGTGGTGGTGCTAAGTTACCATCAGGTGACCCACATGTTCGTTTGCTTTCCTTGTCGTATAAAAAAGAACAGTGCCCACACAACAGTCTTGTCAGCCCCTTAATTAAAACAACAAAATCCAGTAAGTAGGTACTTATAGTACATGCCTAGATCAATACATCCTACTGTTACAATAGACTAATACATACTGACAGATGTTATTTACAAAATATTGAGATAAATAACCGTATTTTCTTTTAAGTGTTAACAAACTGACATGTTTAAACGATTAAATAAACTCGTCACCCACAAGGCGAACATGTCCGCTAGAAAACAAGCGAGCAATCAAAAGCGGCGCCGGCGCGGGAGACGGCCGCACGGCCGCTTGATGAATAAAATAACAAAATCGAAACACACCATAACTGATGAATGATGTTATTACCCACAGCTTCCTCATACATATTCAACAAGTGAGTTATTGAATAAAAGTAAAAGTGAATCCTCTAAGGTCAAATAGATGACTGCTGATTAATTGACATGCTACTGCTGCCATCTTTTGATTTAAGGAAGTAGCAGTAAACATTTTATTATAATACATCTTATAAAAAATAATTGATGACTTAGCAATAAATCGACCGCCGGTCGTGTTTTTCACAGAAATTGACACTATTGAATCGCCGCAATTCGACCACAATTTTCGCCGTTTCTGTTAGCAACTGTTTCACAATCAGTAAACCACTCAGCTGCAAGGTCATCAGGTATAAAAAACTCGGCGGAGTGTTTTGCTCTATTTTTATTCGTGAAGAAAAAGAATATCAGAATACCTATTTGGAAGTGCGGCACCAGCGAGCCGGGCGACTGGTCGCAACAGGAAGTTCAGTCAATTGGACAACAATAAAGATTTATGGGAGTTTTTAAAATCCGAAACCTGATTACAATATTTTTTTGTCGTCTGTCGCGAAAATTATACGGACAACATATAATCAATTAGGTACCGGTCGGATTCGGTAAGTCCTAAATGATTCGTTGATAAATTTAAATCAAGTTGTGTGCATAAATCAGTTAGTTCTTTATGTTCTAGCTCAGGTAATGGAGACCCGTAAGGTTCGTGCGGAGAGCGAAGGGCCTGCGAGCGTTCGGCGGCTGACCTACGAACATCGGCGAGGCTCCGCATCGCACTGCACTCGATTTATTGTAGGCCATGGGGCATTGTGCCACAACTTACAAGCGTCACTTATGCAAAATACGAAGCGCCTCTCTATTTTGCGATAGATATCTATTACAAATCGAGACCGATCGTGGGATTGCAGCGCGAGAAAATATTTTGACGTTACTTCAATTTGTGTACCGATTATCAAAAGCTTTCAATTTTATGCAGTTATCGTAAAAACGTTGTTAATTTGGTAGCGCTTTTAATTTCTTTAGATTTATTTATTATATTTCTTTTTTAAAACACTTTCTGTCACGCGCGTATGATTTATAGCGTTTATCATCAAATCCAGATTTGGACTCTCAAAAAGCCATTTTCAAAGTCATAAAAATAATAGACAACAGTATTATGATAACAATTGAGTGTACGCATTAAAACGTTTGCGAGTGGCGTTTTTTAATGGTGCCATATCTTTATGTGGCATCTCCCATCTCGCTTCGTTAGTATCCTAATCCACTCAACTTATAAACATGGATATCGTCCATTATTTAATATAATAAGATCCGAATACAGATAACACGTACTGCGCTTTAATAGGGTGTACGGCTCATTTTGCTCTTAAGGTTATTTATTGCTTTTCACCATAAAAGGTTAACTAGAAATTAAGCAATCGACATGTTTTTGTTGACGTTATCGGATATTTTTGTACTGTGTTGCGGGTGGTAGGGCCTTGTGCAAGGTCCGTCCGGATCGCTACCACCATCTTACTCGCTAATCCTGCCGCTAAGTAGCAGTGCTTGCACTGCTGTGTTCCGGTGTGGAGAGTAAGACAGCCGGGGTAATTACGGGCACACGAGGCATTGCATCTTAGTCCTCTAGGTTGGCAACGCATCTGCAATCCCTCCGGGGTTGCGGGTGTCTATGGGCAGTGGTGATCACTTACCATCAGGTGACCCACTTGCTCGTTTGCCTTCCTATTCATATAAAAAAAAAAAAAAAAAAAAAAAAAAAACTGTGTCAATACCAAACTGCATGTAATAACGTAACGTTACATTTACATTAACGTTGTAACTTTTATTTTTGCTAATAGTAATAGTCGTAGTTTTTCGGTCGCTCTTAGGAGTCTCTTAGGAGAGGAAAACTTGGATGTGTTGCCATTATGCTGCCACCACGGAGAAGTTTTAAGTATCAATTTTTGTTGTAGCTTCAATCATGTAAATAATTAACCGCAAATGAAATAGAACATCAAACGCGTTCTCAGTTTCCTTGTAATCCACCTCTTGTCTCAATAAAATTCCAGTGAAAGTTGAATGTTTTACTGTGATGTACTTTATTTTAGTGTCATGTAATAACTACAAATATTTTAGTATTTGCTGGTTCTTGCAATCTTTTATACGTATTTTATGGAGCAGGATATGTAACGATATGGACTCAAAATGTTCGATATTGTGTGAGAAAAATGATACTTACCTACATAGTCCGAGGACGTTAAAGATAATGTTACCCGAAGTCAATAAAGTCTGTACTTACAAATCTTATGCAAGAAATAGGTACGTTTTTCTACTTCATGTCATGTAAGGGTTATTTGAGACTTGTTCACGTATTCATTAATTTTTATATTTCAAAAAGTTTTTCTTTACTATACATTTGTTATACGAGTATGTTACTAATTAAATATGTGTTAGCACGTCTTCTATTATACAAAGTAGGTGCGCCGAACAGCTAATTATGTTTTGTAGATCATTGGCTTAAAAATTTTACAGTAATATTTCGTTACTTAAAAAAAACTTTAATTGTTTAATGTTATTGGTACCATTTCAGTTTTGTGCTAAAAGTTTGAGTTCCCAAGGAGCTATCACTTACGAGTATATTATAGAAATAAACATACTTTCATATTATCTTACTACATGATGTTACATACTATAAAGCTTTGAATACATTTTCTATCATGATTGTAATTCAGTGGGGGAATATGAATGGATTTTAAAATTCACGATGTATCAAAAGCGGAGACAATATTGTTCGCGAGTCGCGGCGGGGGTCGAGATGACATCTCGCAGCGTGCAGCCTTACCTCTACGAAAACCGCGCGGCTTCGCGGCGAACTTTCAACTCAACAAACTACTCACAAAGTTCAATATCCATCGTGCATATTCTTTGCTATTCCCTACAGTCCTTACAACAGACGCTTTAGAGTTTAATTCTAAACAGTCTATTTCGCTTATAGAAAATAAAAGCGGAGATAAAAAAGGCTGATAGGCTAAAGTAGTTACGAAATTAAGCAACCAAATAGATTTCGATATTAAAGTTCATTGTTTGATTCGCGACGTGGTTCCTGCAGCGGCGCGCGCGCAGGGTTATCGCGGCCGGGGCGCCCGTCACAGTTCCCACGGAGAGCGGTATTTTAAATACCTATTTATCTACGTACGGCGACAGGACAGAGATGCATTCTGCTAGTAGCCTCTTCTGGATGGGTCAAGGATTCAGAGGTGAGTGTGGATCCGTGCTCGTCGCGAGCGACCTGGCCTTGCGATTTGACGTCGTGCCATGTTCCATTATTCAATTGTAACTAATGAGCCGGAGCAATTGATTCGGTTTACTTTAAGATGTATTGACTATTATTTGTTATTGATAATTGACTTGACTTTATTCACACGTTGTAAGTAGGTATAGTTTAAATAAGTTTATAGAATACGTTCTGTTAATAAAGTGATTAACGTGCCAAGTTCTCAGTAAGGTGTTGTGAGTAAGCAGCACGTGAGCAGCACTTACTAACTATGACGGAGTTTGCGCTGCCGGGGACGTCCTTGTACTTCAATTCTACATCTTTAACAATAAAGTTGGTAATTGAAAACTACTTCCATTACTTGTCGTTTTAGTATACTAAGTTGTAGTTAAAAAAATATTTTCATCTAAATGACAGGAATCGTTGTCAGTATGACGTGGGAATCATCATTAACCGTCTCCGGATTACGCCGATGATTATCGCTATGAAAAATGAATTTATTAATAACATCGATAGTAGATCCAATCTCCGTAAGCTCCGAAGGAAGATCGATTCAATAGCTCTAATCTAAATTGATGTTTTGGTCGCCATAGAATTTGCAAGCCATCTTCATCATTGTAGTAAGTAGTTACCTCGATTTGTTTCTTTATCTTAAGCTTTCGATCCCGTTATTTGATACAGGGATGTTACTACACTCTAGAGAATTTTTTATTCATCGCCGTTTTTAAAAACTACCTCTGCTTTTTGAATCTCCAAAGACGCCATCCTATCTTTGTTGATAGGAACCACTTTGCCACCACAAATTCTGTCAGTTTCTACAACATCAGTACAAATACGTGTCCATGTGTCAGCAAATGCCATGTACCGGTATTGTTAAGGTTAATTGAGCTGTTGTTAGTTGCGGCTGCGCAGGAAATAATGTAACATTCTCATTAAATAGTGGTGCGATGAATAAGCTCGCTCACACTGCGCTAAGCGTCATGGAATGTTTAAACGCAAACATTTTTTGCACTGCCTTTAAATAGTTACATACATAAATGTAGGAAGTAACGCGATAAATAATATTCGCATAAAAAAACGGTTTTTATTGCTTACTATATAGCAAATTGAACTTTCATGAATAAGGTCGTATCGGCTATAACATAGCTAATGATAATCTGAATCAGGTGATCAAAATTGATATTGCGAGAGAGGTGGCCATAAACATGAAGCTTTATTGATCTACCAGAGTTTGTACACAAAAATCACTTCTTATGACGATTATGGCGGCGCATACGCGGGGCGCGAGAGCACTGTCCCACACTAAACTGTCGTCTTTACGATCACTTGTCTAATAAAACAATCGAATAATTCGGTTACGGAGCCTTCGCACAATGTGGACGAGGTCCTCGTGTTTTTATTGAAGTTCATAGATTAACATGTAATGCGTTCGATAAATGTACTCGTTTAACAAATTTTTATTTGTTCACGCTGCGACGCTTATATCTGTTTTTATAACATTTTTTGCAGGAAGACAAAGCGAGAAGATAAAGCGCCTGTTTGCGGAAAACATGACACGGAAAAGCTTTTAATTTACCTTAATTCATTGTGTTGGGGTTTAAGTACGGAGCCTGCGCAGAGTATCGTATGCGATAATTTCTGGTGCTACGAGATACGGCCTCGCGCAGCAACGAATGCCGTAATTAAGTGAAATTATTATAATTTTGGTTCAGAATTAAATGGATGTCACAATATCACGCCCTTAAACGCGTTAAATTCGTTAAATGTTTCGAGCCTAGGTATCTTGATTGTCAACCGCAACGGTGTTGCGTTGTTTATTGTCCGAGATATCAGGTAACATAAATCTTTTGTGTGTAAGCTTTTCTGGGTCTCGCGGTCTTTAGATGGTAATATATTATAAATGCAAATATGATCATTGAATTATAGTAGCGATTGATTGAATTATATGTATTACTACATTTATTTTACTAATACATGGAGCCTATTGTTTTATAGTAATTGCTAAATTATTACAATCGAATGAGTTTTATCAGTCCAATTCATGTTTATTTCTGTAATATAATTCGATTTGTTGAAAAAACTCAGCAACTGACTTAAGACCATATTACAAGGGTTTAAGAAGGTACCTAATTATTAACTATTCTCGCCTTAAAACTACAGCAACACAGCAAGATCATCACTCATTAAGCCCGTCGAAATAGCACGACCACGAGAGTTTAACTCAAAAAGCGCCAATTGTATCCGTTATCAGTCCATTATGGCTAAACAAATGACACAGCTTAAAGCTCTGCTAAAGCCTTTTAGCAGAGTCGTGAGTCCCCGCTGGAGTAATTAACCCGCGCCCGCGCTGATTGCGTCTGAGGCGTTTTGCACAGACTGACACGTATGTAGAATATTCATTGCTAACTTTGCTAATAAGCTTTTTTAAATGACTATTCTAATCTACCTAATCTACGAGTGCAACCTCCTATCTAAATGATCCTAAAACAAAATTTCATAAAAGTTTGTTGAGCAACATTTAATTTTAGAACACAGATAATAAAATCAGTGTCATCTTTTTAGCAAAAACCGGTTACAGAAGAAGTATACTGAATGTTCCGGGACGTGATGGATTATTCATTAAAATTTTAATTTTCCAAGATTAATGGAGTAAGCTAATGAAGTTCGAAGACACGAATTAAATAAATTTATCGCAGGCAAATCTGTGAACTTGATTTGACAAAGTTTTCCTCGCAAATTAGGACGCTTGATAGTAGCCCACGATTTTTATATGCGTGAGTGTTACAACTAAATAACTTAAATACCTACCTACCAATCCGAGTGCAGGTGTAAATAGATTTTAGTCTTCAGTAAACATAGAACTGGCTCATCTGTTCCGTATTACGGTGTCTGATCTTTGACCAGTGGCCGAAAATGTTGTCAGTTTGTTGACAAATTGCGCGATAAGTGCGGGCATGAATTTGTTCGCGAAGCGCCGCCAATCGCGATAAACGTTCAGCTGCACAGTTTTTTCCAGTTTAAAATAAGAGCAGATCTTTAATTATTGATCAAAGAGAGGAAACTCCGCGCACGATCACGTAAAATGATAAATAAAGTATATAAAACTGAATACTCAGTATCATTCTTGGCAATACATTAATTATTAAGCTCTTAAATAATAACTCAACTATACTGGCGAGCGAAAATAATGGATCACTTCCCATAGAAAGTTATATAAAAAAGTGATCGGTTATTGTTATTCGTCAGCGTAAAAAATAACTATTATACATACATACAAACCGTTTCTTGCGTTGTATCATGGCTAATCAACCGCTAAAGTTTAATCAACAATGTAAGATTACAACTTATGTATGTACCTGATGGACATGTTAGTGGTTTCATAATGCTAGAAGAGGGTTGAGCAAGCACTTGGCATATTAATTTCCGTAAACGTATTCTACCATCGTAGTCCTATACCGGTAATTGCCTCTCCTGTAGAATTATAATTAATTATACGAGAAAAAATTGTGATGCGGCCGCTTAGGGCGATAGCATCGCGCCCTAACGGGAGTCCGCTCCTCGCCCTGTTGCCAGACACATACTGACTCTTTGGGCCACTTTTTATCTCCAGTCCTAATTACTTCTTCATGTAATTAGAAGCCTCATACATGTTGTTGCACAATGCGGTTTCGAAACGGACAGTACCTCATTAAAAGAGTCGACATTTTGTTTTATTTAACTGTGCCAAATTAAAGTTAATAACATAATTGTCGGCAAGTTAAATTTACATTGTAGTGCCATAAACTAGTTACGCCATTTGTTGTATTCGGATTTTATAGCTCGGCTTTCGGCGTTTTGGTTGAGAAAATCTTTTTATTCATTAATTTATTCACGAGAGCCATAAAACGCACATATGACGAAATATTTCTATGATAATATCAGCTAAATTAGCAGAACTAGATCTTAAGCGTGTTGAGTTGATATGTTGATATCGACAGTTTACAGCATAAAAGCCTATAATATAATGGGCCACATAGCGATAGTATCTTTCGTGTGAAGATGTGATCAGTGAACGAATTTGGGGCATAATTCGAAATAAACAAATATGTTTTTGAAATTTTCGAAGTAGGTAGTACCTTTGTAGATACATTTGTAAGACATTATCTCAGCAGTTCGCAATGTTTAAGATTTAAGCACACCACTTACTTCAGCATTAGACAAATGCTTATTAAATATCTCGTCCATTAGTATTTACAACTTACAACTGGCTTTGTGCGTGCATAAATACATCAGTGCACAGCGTAGCTGCACTCGACGAGGCGATGACTATAATCAGCACCGCGGGTTGATGCAAACGCTGAATGAACATTAACCTCGCGTTTCTCAGAGAACGGCTAGCTCTCTGTCGGCACTAACTTCTCCATACCTACTACTTATACTAACTAATAAGTGCATTTTAATGCTTCAATATAACCTAAGCTAAGGCCAATAAAAGTACCGTACCTACCTCAATGATTTTGAGAGATCGTAAATAAACGCAACGTCTTGTCAAACGAGTCGTTCCTATTATTGTGTAGCTCGGCGATTACGTAATCTATTTTACGACATAGTTTATCATTTTATATTGACAGTTTATGGGTTGGCTCATATTCCTTAATTAAGATATCTATTCAAATATCAGAACGTGCTGATTAAGCCCAAGTATCGAAATGTTTCACTAAATAGGTACAAGATCCGATTAATACGATCGGCTTTAATGTTTTCGGAGAGCAGTCATTAGATTCCCGTTTGCGCAGGCGCAAGGCAGGGTTACCATATGAGACGAAAAAATAACTGAACACGATTAGGAGTCCGGATAGAATTGTCTAAAAATAACTAACTATACCTAGTAAGACTGAAGTTAAACATCCAATTCTTAGTAGTAACTAAAATTCAGTGATGTACTTACACGCATCAACCTGCAGTGAAAGTGAACCGAAAATTTAAGGAACCGAGCTCTCCATAGCTTGAGTTTCTGCCGATTTTAGATCCCTACAAGATATTAAAATCACATTCCGTGAGCACCGGACAGGACTTTCACAAGACGCCTAAAATGCAAGGCTCATGCGTAAGACAGATTCACTCACACCCTTCACACATTCACGGGTGCTGGTAACCCTGGGCCGGGCAACCGGGCACGAAGCGACGTGGCGCGATGAACGTGTGCGATACCATTCATTAGGCGGCGCGGGCGCAGTCTCACGCGTCAAATTAGCCAGCGCCGCGCTTAATTAGACAGCGTCTCTAGCCATTAGGGTTGCCATTAGATACCATTTCACTTGACGCAATAGGAGATGATACCGAGATAGCTTTTTAGAGCTATTTCATAAATTATGGTTCCTTGGTAAAAGAGGGAGCTGGATAAGACCGTCGTGTGGATTTGGGTCTAGTTTGAGTAATATTTTTTTGTACATTGATGACGATAAAATGTCAAATACAGAAATAATTTCGATTAGGCGTAAGAGCTGGGACAACGTTCGAAATGTTTCTAACGTAATCCTGATATGATATTAATATGAGTTCATAGCAGGTGCGCCTCTCAGGCTTTAACAATCTAAATTACACAACTTATACACAGTTAGAGAAGTAACACGATTATTCCGTTTCTCAAAACATTCAAACCCCTGCACCAGACTAGAATACACATGACTAATAACTACAATAACTTTTGTCCGCGGCTTCAGCCACGTGGGCTACGAGTACCTATTTAAAAAAGCAAGCAAGCGTCAAGCGTGCAAGCAAGTTTATAAGCAAGCGAGTAAGCAAGCATACAAGTGCTTATGTAGGCATGCAGGCAAGCGTGTTGGTCGAAGTAAAGTTTATACCAATAAATATAACAGGTACGAATAATAGGTACAATGTACTGTTATTTTTGTAGGTTTAACTCGTCTGTAATATGTTTGTTTTACTTACTAAAATTAACAAGAGTTTAAGAAGATGATGATGACAGTTTAAGTAGGGTATTTGACCAAAATAACCATTCAGTAGAGATTGCTTCAGATATCGGTATTATCCAGGTTATGAACTACCTATCTATGTGCCAACGTCAAAATCAAAGCCGACATCAAAATCTATACAACCGTTTTTCCATGTAGCAAGAAACATCCAAATTTTTACATATTTAATATTTACACTTAATAATAATTGTTTACGTAATTATTATAGTAAAATATAGCAGAATGGGATTCAGATGCAAATACATATAATAATCAATAAATATACATAATTAAGGGACTAAAATTACTTAATTTATAAATGCGTAGTTAGAAATATCTGTTCATAGGTACTCGTCCATGTAAGTCGAGCGAATAAATTGACACTAATAAATTTTTCAGCCGCTCGTTAATAATTGTCTAATTATTTGCCTGCTTTATAAATAACTAGAGTAGCTCGTGGATTATTACGGAGTTTAATTAAAGGACAATAGCAAGGATCAGCTGCGGACCGTTACGCGCACGCGACCCGCTGCGCCGGAGCATGGACACTGCACCGTGCGACTGAAAATAAAATAACTGGACATTGACGAATAAAAAAAAATTGTACTTTTATTTTTGTACTCTGGATAAGTAGGTAGACACAACTGTAATACTTGATGAGATATACGAGGATTGTGGCTGAAAAATAATTTTCGTTCATAAAAAAAATGCAAATGTTTTTATCTATTCTAAAATGAGGTACTCCATCTAAGCGCTCTAGGCTCCTTTCGTGTAACGGGTGTCTATGGGTGGTAGTGTTCAGCTACCATCAGGTAACACTTGCTCGTTTTCCATCGTATTTCTAAAATAAGAAATACTAAAGAAAGCACCTAAATGACCTTACCTCTTTCAGTCATTAGTTCTTCTCTATCTACCTCCTTGACATTTGTTCTTTCCAAATAAAGACAAAACATAAATTAAATAAATTTACTAGGTTCTTATATTGGAAACTGTATGGGGCGAACCCATTTTATCCGTTAATGTATCCTACTTTATTCGTGTCAGGAATGGTAGGATACAACAAACTAGAAATTAGAAGAGAACTGGGACTTGCTCTGTATATATTCAAGTGGAGCTGGTGCGTCTGAACGTGCCGGATCGGTACATGTGGCGGCGGCGGAGGCCGAGCCTGTTGGCGGAGCTGCGCGCTCGGACGCAGCTGCTTCGTCAGGCGCCGTTCACTAGGGCACTGCGCACACTTAATCGAATAGCAATCGAGTTGGATCTTTTTTCTTGTAATCTGGATCTGAATGAATTCACAAAGATGGTGCTATATGCTTTATATTATTCCAATAATGTATAGTTAGTTAGGCACCTGAAGTTATATTGAATGTTTGTTTTATGCCACCTAGGGTTTTTTAAAATGTTAACAATAATTAAGTGCCACAATATCGAACTAGGGTATTATAGTCTGTTCGGATAATTGTGTTTTGATGTAATAAATAAATAAACACATAAGTAAATAAATAAACATTTTTTTTTATGAAAAGGGCCAATTCTTGGTATCTAAATAAGCTAGTTACTGAAACTTAACTTCCGCGTCCTTATTTTAATGAAAAATTTACAAACTATCCGCATTGGTGCTTGTCCACACGAGTGATGTGCTCCATTGTGCGCCTAGATCAACGTTGGCCGGTGCCAATTACGAAGTTGACGCGGTAACTGTATCGCAGTAACGCCTCATGCCATCAATTAGGCGACAGACTGCCGCTGGCGCATCTTGTTTAGAACCCGTTGCAGCCCGCTACTGGACACACGATGCAATTTGCTGATAAAACGAGATCTTAATGACTGCCGTAATAATAACAGAATAAGTTTCATAAATAACTAGTTATTTATAGTTCGATCCAATTAAAAACTTTTTCCAGAATAAAGTGTCCTCCTTCTTGAAAAATAAATAAAAAGGTAACATCGATGTCGTGCTAACTTTTCGAAGCCTTGCCTTATTAAAAACCAACATTCTTCTTCAGAAAAACCGTTTCCGTCATTAAAGTGGAATTTAGCCCGCTCCCGTTTCAACTAGAAATGTTTTAGCACATGTAATAATAAGTAAGTGAAATACAATTATAAACGCAATTACGTGGACTTTTTTCAAGAGCAGGTGTAGGACTGCGACCACCACTCATAATTCCTAGTAACGGAATTGGCTTAGGGCGATAGGTACTAGGGAAATGTGGTAGTAGGCAGTAGAATTGCTAGTCAACTACGCGTATATAATCGATCCCTATTTAATTCTATAAACACCTTTAGCGCGTTGCTTAGGTACCTAGTTAATAAGACGTTTACATTTTCATGAGGATACGGTGAATGACAGTTACTGTTAACAGCGCTGAACGGGTGCGTATACTAACATAAATGTAATAAAAAGGGATATTTGTGGTCTCTTTGTATTACAGATGTAAAAGTGCAAAAGTGCTCGTATTTTCAAGTGGTCGCTGTTCTCGTGATTCGGTGCGCGGACTGTTGGCTAAATCTCGCAGCACATAAATTTGCCAGGTTCCGTTGTGAAAGCCAATATTCTTTACCGCGCTGAGCGAGGTCTATTTCTAACATTAAATAAATTACTGCAATATTACAAGAACGAATCGGTAGAACTTGTTCTTGCCGGACGCGTCTAGACGTGGCATCGCAAACATCAATTCTGCATTAGTTTTAAACACGAATTTGATGCGTGAGCTTTATAGAATTCGCCGTGCCGTGTAATATTATGTGGAGCATCCAAGTGTTTATTTTTTACGATAACTTAACGGATCGTTTGAATTTAAATGGTCGCAAATGAAGTCGATTGCCTTATCTTTATGGAAAAGACGTTAAATTTACAATGCTTGTTTGGAATGATTTCTTACATTTTACATAATAAATAATTTATGTTTTCATGAACTGGCGTTTTGGTATTAGCATACATAGACTGTTTAATTTTGTAATGCAAATACCAATATTCTCTTTTTCTATATATAAACATTAATGTTGCTAAGCGCAAAACTTGAGGACGGCCGGACCAATTTGGCTATTTTTTTTCATATGTTCTTTAGGACACACGGAATGTTTTTATGGATAACGAAAAAATATATAAAGTAAATGGAACGGGTGCAAAGCCGCGAGGGACAACTAATTAAAAATGAAACACATTTTGTTCCACTCCTTCCTCCTCACCAAACACTTTTCAGTCGATAAAAAATAGGTAACCGTTAAATTGTAATCTTCATAGAACCCTTCGACTTTGATTAACCGTACAATTAACCGGGCGGTTAGCAGCGAAAGCTCGGCGAGCGGAGCTGTCGAAGAACAATGGCTGCGAGCGCCGTCACGAGCCGACGTATTGCCATTACACGTAATGCGAATAAATCCGATCGGTGCCGTAAGTGCTCGAACGGGTCAAATTGCCAATCTGCATGACCCTTTTACGATGGGAATACGGACGAGATCACTCAATACGTCTTGTTAAGCCGTGTAACTGTTAAACTGTAACTTCCATTTAGTACCAGTAATATTATACGCGTCTTGCAATGCAGGTTCAATTGATTCTCAATATTCAGGTCTTTGAGTAGGTATTGTTTATTTCTGTTTAAGAGTTGCTACAACGTCTACTCAAGTCCTTTGTTAAAGAATCTTACTACCGCGAGGCGAGTAATAGAGTACTTTAAAGAAACTCAAATCCTACTAGTATCATAAATGCAAAAGTTGTATTTCTGCCTGTCGGTCTATATGTATGATTTCTTTTTCAAATTTGGTACGTAGACTACAATGTTTCCGGAATAGTACCTACACTAACTTAGGTTGCTTTATATTCTAATATTTCCACGGGAATGAAATTTACGCATGCTAAATCCCGAAATCTCAGAGGCGTAGTCTAGACTCGACTAATGCGACATAGTAATTTTGCACAAAGTTGAACATACAACATAAATAAAAACTAACCTATAATGAGATTTTCATGAATTCCCAATATTTTTTTGTTAGCACGGCCAGGGTTCCGATTTTTTAAAGCACATCACTCGAAAAAACATATCTGGGTATAGCTACCATACTACTTAGGTACCGTTAAAATAAAATAAAAAAAAACCATTTGGCACGATTAATTAGAGCGGTAATTTTTGTTTTCTTCATTTGTATTTTATTAATTCAGTATAATTTTTCAAATTTTTTTACTAGTATTTTCTAAAATCGGTTCCCGGATCTGATAGATTGCGGGTAAAATATAGTTAAAAAAAATCAAAAATCTCATCCTACTTGCGGTTATGGATATTAGTTCTGACTGCGCAGCTCGGGGTATTGATGCGCTTCTGTTCATCATTAACGTCATGTCGGTACGTCGCAAGCACGTCAATTTACTGTATGCTGCAACATGGTTGCTTGACTAACAAATTTGCAGTTGGGTTTTAGCTATTAGTTGAGGCATTTCGCGTCCAACCCACGTTCTGAAGCCTGCGAACCGCGGCCTACTACGTTTCCAATAACAAATTTATGACTCAATTCAAAAAGAGGAATTATGCGCCTAGATCGAGCATTAGTACAAACACTGCGCTTCCAATTATTTACGACACGGAGCGTTTGCGCCGCCAGCCAACTATTTCACAATGCAATGTTCACGCCTTTGACTATCGGCTAAGTTCAAATGTAATTTATTTTCTGCTAATGCCAGTTGGGGGTTAGGGAGAGTTTGCAGAGTTAAACTCTAAGATGTGTTGTGTTTTAACCGCTTCTAATTTGCATAGACTATGAGTTACTATCAGGTTTGCGTCGACATGATATCTCACATCAGTCGGTCTTGCTTATCCCGAAGTCAGTCTTGAGTTAAACATTTTCTCGTAACAGCAAGAGGGCTTCACAACTTCGATCACGAAGCTTCACAACGACTAAAGATTTTCCTTTTGTAAGGTATGCCTGGATTTATCCTAATAGTTTTTAGTCACTGAGTAGGTACCCTTTTGAACTACAAGTAGCGTTGAGCATGAGCTTTTTTCTTGAATTATGTGTCCTTGTGTGGAAAAAGCTCGATTGCATAGCATCAGAATTGATGCTAAAACACACCAAATATTTTGACACGTACGCAAAATATTGTGTGGTCGTAGTCTATTAAATAGCAATAAACAGCTGTCATTTAATTAACATATACGTGTGAACGGAAGATTCGACATGCGGATAAGTTAGATATAGACACAATGTGCTCAATGCTTGCGCATCTCATCTTATGTTCTGATGGATCATTCGTGTCAATGTTAATGAGCCCGCCAATCTAATGCTTGACACCATACCATCATACAACAATGAGCCTTCTTTTAGCCTGGCAATTTGGCAGCGGCATAACAGAGATGTCGAATACTCTGACCTAAGAAATCAATGTCTAGACTCTGGATTGTCGTCAACACTCGCTAACTTGACTGATCTTTGACGGAACTTGCGAGCTTATTACAATGTATGAATTATCGGGGCGACTGTGTTTGCGGAAATGCGTGATTAAACTTTAATAGCCTAACCACAAAAAACTTGAATACCTCTTGGACATGCCTGAAATATCCGTTTTTTATGTACATACATTGACATGTATTAAGAACGCCTTATGTTACGACATTGTTGTACAGTATTTCTTAGTTAGGCAGAACCTGTTCGTGGTGAATAATAATAACACCTGAAACTAAAATCAATTTTAAGATAAACTAGTATTTATTTAAACAAACATAATTATTTACAAGATCTAAAAGTTGATATATAAAAAACATGTTAAACATTTCGAACATCAAGGTCAATAAACTGAAGCTTGAACTATCTATTTAGTGGAGGCAAATACGTGAAATTTCACTTAAGTCAGGAAATAATTCTAAGAACTGATAGATAAAAACAATTGTTTTCGATTTGTATGGGTTAGAAATGGAACCTAATACAGCACTTGATATATTCACCCCCCCCCCCGGAAAGGGGTGGAATTGGTTGAAAATGGTGTAATAGTAATAACTAAGAAGAAAAAATAGGTGTAGTCTGTGCAATTTGCCAGCATACGTTTTATTACATCTTAATCTATATTTGCACCCGTTATTTAGCTCAATTCAAGCTACGGAACATACAAAAAAATAATCATATAACTAAAAATATACTTTTTGGCATTGCGGCCCCGGGGAAAATACAGAACGCGGTGCAAATTGAGGAAATGATGAGAAAATATATCAAAATACAATACCAAATTTGCACCAGGGTGCGACGCCCGGAAAGTAGTTTTCTATGTTTTACTGTCTTTGTACTTCGGGGGAAATTTTGAAATTAATAAAAATCGTCACAATCGTCTTACCTTGGTTTGATTTACATTCGCACCCAATAAAAAATTTACATTTCTACACGGAACATGCGGTTCTGTAATACTACCCGCTACCTCGCGTTCGCTGCTATTCCTTGCGTTTAGATAGAACTATGTTTACCGAACTTACAGTTAAAATTTTCTTTTTTTTATTGAGTGCGAATGTAACATCTTTTAAACATGTGTTATTTGTAAATTTTCACGACTATCTTAATTTCCCCCGAAGTACAATCTAAGAAAGAGTGAAAAAAACATGTTCCATACTTTGCACGGGGGTGCAAAGTTACCTGGGTGTTTATAATACTTTGAAAAGCTTAATGTAAGTTTGCACCAACCGTCTGAATTATCCTCGAGCCGCAATCAGAAAAAAATATTTTACCAAGATTGTATACATCGTACACCTTTTGAATTAACATACATTATGTACCAAACGGGACCCTTCACGTGGCTAAACTTGCGCCTAATACCTTTTATCATACTCCAAAATAACGGCATTTGAAGTTTATACCTAATATTTTAAAGTGTTCCGTACATGATAGAAAGGTGCAAACCGAGGGAAACCATCTAGTCGTGCCCTTTAACGATTCCACAAAAAAACACGACTACACGAATTACTTCCATACTTTTCCGTAATTCGACTATACTAATTTTCAAATGACCGAAACCAAAAAAATGCGAAATCTAGAACGTCACGTCGATACTTATTTAATGCACACATACACTGACGAGCAAAAATAACGGGTAAATTTTCATACAAAGTTCTATGAAAAGCGACCCGTTATTTTTGCTCGTAAGTATAGTACATGCTCACCATGTCGTTTTAGGCCTTTTAAGTTTTCGGTCAAATGCACTTTCGAGAGTAATAACTTTCAGGCAAATTTACCTATTGCATGTTTTTATATCCGATCTTCCGTTGATAGGTCTTACTGAATTCGGTCTTTTGAACTTCGATATTGTAATTCACTGTTTTTTTTTTTATATGAATAGGAAGGCAAACGAGCAAGTGGGTCACCTGATGGTAAGTGATCACCACCGCCCATAGACACTCGCAACCCCGGAGGGATTGCAGTTGCGTTGCCAACCTAGAGGACTAACATGAAATGCCTCTTGTGCCCGTAATTTCCCCGGCTGTCTTACTCTCCACACCGGAACACAGCAGTGCAAGCACTGCTACTTAGCGGCAGGATTAGCGAGTAAGATGGTGGTAGCGATCTGGACGGACCTTGCACAAGGCCCTACCACCCGCAAACACTTACTCCGACTATACTTACTTCGTTGCTTAACATTTAGAACACTCCAACATTTGCAATTTAGTAATTTTTCGAATTAAAGTTTTTAATTAGCTATAGCAACACCTACCTTTAAAGAATTGTGGCTTAAGATATAAATACAGATTAACTCCGTAAGAATTTTTGGCAAGTGACCTTTACGAAACCTTGTTCTCAGGAAATTTAAATGAACTAGAGCCAGTTTAAAATGATAAATAAGTCGAAAACATACAATGGATAATTCATTAACTCTTCAATCTATGAATACTGAACCTATTAGACAATACCTAGTCTCAATAGTAAATTCCCGTTAAGATAATCACATTTAATAGGATTTCATTTTGAATACCTACAAGCTTTTACAAAAAGCCATGGTAGCCTAAGTGGTTTGACCTATGGCCCCTCAAGCAGAGGGTCGTGGGTTCGAGCCTGGGTCCTCGAGCGATTTTACGTTTGAAATTTATAATGAGCTTTTCGGTGAAGGAAAACATCGTAAGGAAATTTGCACACATCTGCGAAGCAATTCAATGGTGTGTGTGAAGTTCCCAATCCGCACTGGGTCCGCGTGGGAACTATAGCCTAAGCCTTCTCATTCTGAGAGGAGGCCTATGTCCAGCAGTGGGACGTATATAGGCTGGGGATGACAAGCTTTTTCGCTCAGTACTTTATGTTGACTGTACCTGCTTACATTGCCATTCATTGGCAGGTATGCGGATATTTCGAGGATCGATTATTTGAATCGTTGTTAGTTAATTAGTTTAAACGTTTAAAGCATACTTAATTAATACAGTATCTAATGCAAGGGTGATTGTCTATGGACAGTAATGATAATTATATTTTTTTCTAATCCTGTACTATTTGTCTGTGATTTATGTATTTAATCACGAGCACCACTTTAAGAGCACTCATAATAAGACTTTGGATAAGTGTATATTGTCTATTCCCTCTTAAAGCTCTTGTTGGCTTATGTCGCTCCAGAAGTGCTCCATCGTTACTCTGCCAGCCGTAGACTGCCAGACCTAGGTAAAACTTTTACACGATCCACACTACATTTCCGATGAAAATGTATGACTAACAACTTAACAAATTATGTCATTCATATGTTTTTTTATAGAACTAAAACTTTTTGAACTAAATGCCAACATAACAAACAAGATTTTAACTATAACGTCACTGGCAAGTTGGTAAACGTTTTGGCTAAATGCGCCAAGAACGCAAGGCAATAAAAAAAATAAACGTTAATTAAACACAAAGTTTACTATAAACAAACCTTCAATTTTGTCATTTGTCGTTTTCATGTTTCCCGCTCGTGTCTTGTTTGACTTGTTTGTTGTTTGATTGCAATAGCAATGGCATGGATGAAAACAAAATTAAATCAACACCGGAAGAAATATACGCGGCGGGCCTAGTGATGGAAAATTTGTGGGAAAAGTGATGTAAAAATGATAAAGCCTACGAGAATTTCTTGTGGTGGAGACTGGAACCCCGGACTTCTTCATTTTCGGAGAACTTTCATTTATTAAGAACTTAGTCGTAGAAAAAGTATTTTATGCAACGTTGTAGTATTATAAACAAGTCAAAAAAAGCTCGTGGCGAACATGGTAAGAAACGTCGTAACCCACACCACTCGCTTTTTTTGAACCCTCTAATACAACTGTTGCATAAATACGTGATTTGCGTATTACCTATATGTATTTTTTGAGTATGCAATATACTATGCATTATAATAATATCATAATGAAGGTACTGCGATCACAGATTTTTTGGATTACAGAACTTTCTACAAATTAGGATAAAACAATGCCAAAGGTGAACTAATTGAGCTAATTATCAGCGGGTGTTAATGTTAGTTCCGTAATGTACTTATAATAAGAAAATAATATTTCAATTCACGACTAAAATTTTACCCCGCATTTGTAACATGCACTTGTCAATCACCGATAAAATAATTAACTTGCAATACCATTAATATACTTAGTAAGCCATAATGATGGGAGCGCCCGGTGTTTCCCTGCTTTCCCACCGCCCACCTGCTTTTTCCATGCTGCGTCCGACCGCAGAATCAATGGCGATAATTGTCCGGAACCATTGTCCGGCAAACCGACTACGCTTCACTTCAGCGCACGTGTTTAATCATTAAAATAATTACTGGTGGCTTTTATATGGGCTTAATTACTATAATAAGACGTAAATATGGGGTTATTGTGGCTACTTCGCGCTTCACTGCTTCCGGCTAATTTGTGATGTCCGGCGCTACCCAAATACGCATAATAAATAGTCCTACCTACTAATATTATAAACGCGAAAATTTATGAGTAGGTAAGTGCTATGTGTATGTTTGCGACTTTGTGACGCTAGAACGGCTGGACAAATCTAGATTAAATTTGGTATCTTTGGAATAACACTACTCTACTATTAATTCTGATCTTACATCCTAAAATGAGACTCTGTACAGAATTTCGGCATTCTATTTTCTTTGGTTGTGGGGTTTGGTCTGGATGTTGATGGGTCAGTCAGTCAAAAATTTTATACGTATTTTGAAGATGCGCAATTCTATTATTGGTATAGTAAAAGTTATCTATGGTAGATGATAACTTACTAAGATTAGGTAACTCTAGCGCAAGTAGAGTACCTACAACATAAGAGTAGAAAAGTAAAATTTTACACAAATTTGTTGCCTTGTTCAAGAATTTGGCGGCAAAATATAAAATTACATAGAAAGTGGCAAACTTATTTAACTTTAAGTTTTTAATAATAATAATTAATTCTTTATTTGTTAAAAAAACTACATACAAACACACAAACAGCAAAATACAAACTAATACAAGTTTAAATCTTATGCAATTTTTGTCGCACTCCGTCACTGGCAATAATATTTTTTTCACCTCACTTGCTCGAAAAGGCTGTCTTTCTCCTTCAAAATCTGCGTGGAAAAGTGCTTTTTCCCCGCTTGCGTGGAAAAGGTTTTTGAAATTCGAACGTGACGATGACCACCATTGCCCACCTACTCATATACTCAGAAATTAGAACTTTGAACTTGGTATGTTGTCGTCTCGCTTATACGAATAGTACTTCATTAGGTGAATGAGAAGGACGGAATAATACGAACTTCAAATGTCGAACTTGTTATCAGACCCCTAACTTTTTCATCCGATAAAAAAAAAACATAATGTCACGTTCAGAAACGCGATCCGATATCCATTATTAATTTATTTTAAAATCCGTTACTTCCTGAGTTATTTTCAAGATTTGCTAACTTTCGTTGCTAAAAGAAAAAACGATATTGGTTTTTATTGATTTTTTTAATTTGTAGTTAACCACAAAAATAGCAATTTTCAAGATTTGCTAACTTTCGTTGCTAGAAGAAAAAACGATACCTATTGGTTTTTATTGATTATTATAATTTGTGGTTAACCACAAAAATAGCAACCAAGCAGGAAAAAACAGAAATTATGATGCAAATTCAGAACGCGCCCCATTTTTTTTAATTCAGTCTAGTTAGTGCGATTTTTTAACTTTCTTTTTAAAAATATGTCTAGGTATGATTAGAAAAAAAATAAAAGTTTTTAGAGATTGCTCGTCGGGAAACCGAAAAGTTGACCAAAATTGTTGTTTGGTTTATGATAAAACAGTATAATACACAAGAAATTAATGTGATAGAACAATCAGAAGAAATAGTTTTACTTATTAGATTATTAGACTAGGCTTTATGGGCTTAGTTAGATCCTTTTACCTTTCTTATTTAGAAGAAAAAAAATAAAAAACTGATTTACTATTATTAGACTGTTTTTCTTTCATCCACCATTTTTCTCGCTGTAGTGAGGTGAAAAATTGTGTGTTTCGCTCGGCAGCAAAGTGGTTTAGTATCTCGTGCCTTGAAACCCTCGCGACGCTCAGGATTCTTCTTTTGAACCACTCGCTTCGCTCGTGGTTCAATCATAGAATCCTTCGCTTGTTCGGGTTTCAATTCAGGCACTCGCGCCAAACAAACACTTTGCAGCCTTGCATAACAAATAACTATTCCAAAGGCATCCCATCCCCACTTAAAAAATCTGGTGCGAGTACAATCTCACAAGATCAACTATCTATCAAGTTGTGCTACATTGGTAGAGCATTAAATGATTAACCCAATTGTCATTGTCATATCATAACATATCTTCATAAATGGACCACTGGGTGGCATTGTCGTCGCACTTGACCAAGATCGGTGATACATTACAAAATGCGTTATTAATCGGTGTTTAAGTTTCCATCTCATATCAATTAAGGCCTGGCTAAAAACTACGAAATATGCATAATGACAGGCTTAATATGATAGCTGCACATCGCAATCGACGTTTAATCTCGCCTCTCGTAATTTATCAGGCCGCTGCGACGTTTTATCCCATGCCGCGGATGAATTTAATTCGGTTTTAACAGCATAGTATTCAAATTTATGTAATCAATCACCGGATTGTTATGAAAGTGTGCGATACGAGATTTCTCGACTGGATTTGCATCATCATTGCGATACGGTGACGAGGACAAGAGAGACATCTCGCGTCGTGTCTACCCGCGGTATGAGATGACTAGATGGATTTTAGTCGCATGTTCAGATGTCAGATTCAGGCAATGTTTAGTGTAACGTGTAAAGAACAAAGAATACAAGTAAAAAAAAATGTCCAAGGTAATAATTATTCATTAATGTTTCACTCGGTGGTGGTTTTAGTTGGATTGAGCAGTGGCTGTAAACTGTGATTTATTTAGTTGTCATTTTTCATTGAACATTAAATCATCCGTTCGACGCCGAGTTCACCTCCGACCATGTATGGAAATATTTGTCTACTTCAATTAAAAAAAAACCTGAAAAGCAATTACCAGGGGTATTGAGTCTAACTAACTCAATCACCAAAGCTTTTACGACAAGAAAGGAAAATGAGCACGGGGGTCACCTGATGGTAAGTCAGATCACCTATGGACACCTGCGACACTAGATTGCAGATGCGTTGCCACTTAAAGGGCTAAGTTAGCATAACCTCATGTGCCAGTAATTTCACTAGTTATCTTACTCTCCACGGCGGAAACAACGGCGCAAGTACTGCTGCAAGGCGGTAGGATTGGCGAGTAACACGGTGGTAGTAATCGGGATGGTTCTTACACAACAGGTCCTGCCACCCGGAGAAATAGCGTCATATGACATGTATTTGTAATCCTACCCAGGTTTGTAAGTTCACGAGAGTCCAGTCGTGGGTTGCTGACAGTGGTCAAATCAAATCGAATCTAATTATCAAGAATGTAGCAAAATTCACGCAACAACTAGGTATTGCAATTATCTTCCTACATAAAGGCATAAAATGTTACAAGTAAGTATTGCCTGATACTTGCGCACAAACTTTTAAATTATTCGTGACGTAAGTGAAGTGCTTCCCACTGCGTTCTTAATGATCTTTCAGAATGCGTACACAGTTTAAGATATGTGTTTATTATTTGGCGTCTGACAAGTATAGTTATTAACATTTGTACCTCATTATATGCCATTCGAGAGGGGCATGCTAGTGTCTAGGTCACTTGAGTGGACCCCGCCAATAACTCACCGACATCGGACAGCGAGCATTTATTGTCTGATTTTAATGGCGGGATGATGCAAATACGAAAAATTATAATGTGCATTTTAAGATTATAAATTGAGCAATCTTTTTGTTTAAGTGCAGAATTAGGTTTAATTGGTGATCTTACTTGGTATAGAGCAATTGACTGTAACTACAACCGATCCTGAAATAAGATATTAGAATCTTAGTGACTTACTCCCCATCAGCCTTTCCTCTTATTTACATGTGCCTATCTCATTTTCTCAGAAAATGTGTTGCGTAATTATTCAAGTAAGTCCGAAGCATAATGAAGTCGAGGGAGACACTTATCTCAATAAATGAGCCATTATTCGAGACAACTGGCTTCATATTTTCGTCCGTAGCTGATCTATTACATATTGTCCTATGCATCAGTCACTCGCAATCTTATCGGCGCATCGTGGGAGCACAGCACTCACTATTAATACCCATTCGCTAATTTGAACTGCGATAAATAGACCTGACAAGAAAAGTGGCCGCCACATTTAAATTATTGTTAATTATGTGAGTTACAAATTTTGATGACATAATTATCATAAAATATTAGCAGTGATCATTTACTAGAGATAAAAAGAGTTTTGTTTTCTAAGTTAATAAATAGCTAAGATTTATCTCAATTGAACAATTTACCTACGTTGTTATAAGTAATTTAGTCACTCGTATTTTTAATGAACTGAGCAAAAACAGACTATTTTTAATTCAGAATTTTAGTCTTACTTAAATTACATTCTCGTTAGACCAGCTACATTATTGATGATGTTGACACATATGATAATACCAATACTGAAAACCCCCTTGTCACCTAATATACTGAATCAATAATCTTGCTCTAACAACCTTACCTTACCTTACTCGATACTGGCTCAATTCATTTATACTTAACTGTTAACAACTGAGTAAAATATAAGCTTGCACTAGGGACACCGGCCAACGGATAAACGTAGGTACTAATACCTTTACAATACAATACAATAACTCTGTATTGAACACCACATATAACAACCAAAATAGAAAAAAGGTATACAGAATATTACAAGGTAACAATAGGCGGCCTTATCGCTACAGAGCGATCTCTACCAGGCAACCATAATGGACTGGAGAACAGAACAGATCTGAGCAGGTGGTGCAATTCAGAATATATATTAATACACTAAGTACTGAAATACGTAATATAGTATACATGAAACACACATTTACAATAAATGGAGATATAAATAGATACATATACACATACCTAAAAAAGCCAGCTACAAGATTCATGCACAAGATGACAGATAGTGCTCCTTCAACATAGATTTAAATATGGGTAACGATTTAGCGCGCCTTACGATTATAGGCAAGGAATTCCACAACCGTAGATATAGCTTGAACAGTATAAGAATATACATAGAATTTGGAATTAGAAAGAGGCACAGTAAGGAGAAAATTTTGTGAACATCTTACAGAGATAACGTAACTAAATCGCTCTTTGAGGTAATGAGGAGTTGCAGGATTAAAAAGAATGCCGTAGAGAAGGATGAGGATGTGAGAATTTCGGCGAAAACGGATTGGGAGCCACTTGAGCTGTGATCGAAAGTAGTCCGAATATAAACCGAATGCATAGATTTTAAATTCGCTCAAGTTTATTCAGGTGCTCTTCCAAAAGATCAGGATAACAAATGTCAGCATAGTCTAAAAATAAACATCTTAGATTCGAGAGCAAACATTAGTATTCATCATACACATATCTGACACGACCGACCTAAAGCTTTGTAGTTAAATCCACTCACCACTAAACTACACCAGATCAACTTAAAATAAATATATAATAGTGTTAAACGTGTAGTTAAGTTAGTCGAACGTAGAGCACGCGTGTTCCCGTGGTAGGTACTAGATTGTGCAGCGTAAGCGTAGTGCACACGGTAGCATCGGCGACGCCCGCGCCGCCCGTGAGAACTGAGTAATTGATCTCGCTAATCTCATCTAACGACCAGTCTCACCTCATCCGATAACATCTAAAAATACGAGTGCAATACATTTGTAACTGTTAATGATATGTTTGGAACGTTGCGTTGAATATTATTTGTGGCATTGCAAAATAATGAAGTCATTTGACTACAGTTTTCACAACTACATTTACAGGTTAATATTGATACCATGTTCTCAGTATCAAAATAGACTAAACCAAGTACATATTTATGAAAATATCTTTACCATGTGTGGTCCGTCTTTTATTACAATTCTGTGCAGGTAGCAAATAAAGTTCTGTAAATAGTTGAAAATAAGATATCAACCAATATAATGTATCATACAATTTACGACATATTTAGTTAAGTTTTATTGACAAGTAGAAATAAGTTTTAGATGTCAGTAATAATAATAATAAACAAACTGCGTTAAGCTTGCTTGTTTTATAGCCAAGCCTCGGTCGTAACTGATAGTAAGCTTCAGTATATTGCAAACTACATCCAATATTTCGTTATTAACCAGCCGTAAACCTTCATCATCGATGCAATGTTGATACAAAGCATTGGCTACAGCGCTAAGCCCGTCAGATCGCATCAGTACGCTCGTCTGGCTAAATAGAGTTTCATAACTGTACAGTTAGTCACCTCATTCAAGGATTATGCGGCGGCTGGTGCTTGATTGGCTTTTTCTCACACGGCTGCCGATAAATGCGTCAGATAAGCCTCGCCGTCGATGACTAACTGATCCGATCTAGACTGATGTGATTTTAAAGATGTTCCCAGCTACGTGAGATTAGAAACTGCCGTTTATTTTTTTCGAGTAAGCTACTTACTATTTAGTCGTAACCACTGGTAATGCTAGCATTAATATTATACGACGTGTACCTAGCTATAATAGTAGCAGTTAACCATGCTCGATAATGGAACAAACAATTCCGGCGTAGAAACCTATAAAGATTCTGAAAAACACGTAAGTATTTATAATTTATGTCGATGTGATGAAAAGGCAACACAGAATTCTATTTCATCCTGCCCGTATAGTAAGTAAATTTTAATATTAAATGGTTATTATGTTTCACGAACGATTTTTGCTAACTTGCAGCGGAAACTATAAACCACAACCCCAACAGGGCCCTTATTTTTAATGGACAAATATTTAACTTTTTCGAACGAATGTGGTCTCAAACAGGACATGTCGGCCTTGTTAACCTTGTTGCGTTAATGCACCCTAATTTCACCGGCATGAATGCGCAGCGAAAAACTGACATGTCAGCCTGTTTGCACGACTTGCCCGTGAATTAATACTGGCCGCGTCGGCGCGCACGCACTCTGGTCACGGATCCTGCGGGGATACTCCGAAATTCGATTTTTAAAGTTCGTTTCGTGCGGTTCCGCTCACACTAACAGTCATTAATTTGAGAGTGAGAGGGACGATATGATACGAACTTCCAAAATTGTAACTCTGAGTAATCCCCATGCGGATGGCGAGATTGTACGTAACAACGTGAGACAGTTTAAGAGACGTTTTGTCGTGCAAAAGTAATGGCATAACGTATTTGATTGTTATTTATAACAAAAAATACTTTTGATAATGCTTTTATGCTTGAAGTTTACAAGCTAATTATTTATAACTATCAAACTGGAATTCAGATTTAGTAGTGGTAGAGTCACACTATACTATAGCTAAGTTGGTATAGTACACTTCTCACAGAATGTCGACATTATCTACCATTAATTTCATACTCGCTTATCGAGAGGGCCTGATGTCTAAATTATATCTAACTCACTTTTTCTTTCAAATAAGAGTACAGTACAGTTTGCCACATATAGCGCAAAATACGCTTTTTTTTCTACTCACGAGTAAAAATAATGTATTTAGTTAAAACTTAAAATCCTAAACTTAACTAACTGAAATCAATAATAATAAAGAGAAAGGATTGTCTGTTCGCCCGCGCTCTGAATCATGAATACCTCGAAATTATATAGCGCAATGTGGCTTCTTGAGGTCGGAAGTCTCACGTACATATTTTTAGACGGTCTTCTTGGAACTGCATCGCAATTCCGAACGCAAAATATGAATCTGTTTTTCTAAGACGCTCGCGTTCAACCACAAATTGTTAGTTGCAAGTAAATGTGGATCATGAATAGCAGATGAATGTAGGACCATGCATTTATTTAAATGAACACCATCCATATTGGGGAACTGCAAAAGAAAAACAAGAGCATCTATACCTAATTAGATCGTAATCTGAAAATTAAACGTACAAAAGCCTTTTTTACATGAGGCATCGAAGTTTTCCCTATCTCAAAACTGCAGTGATGGTCCATGTAAAGGATTTGAGGGCTGATTAGCAGAAGCGATCGAATCTTAGGGCGAAGGGCAGATCCGAGATAAGCCGCCGACGTTGGCAGCAATGGCAGCGCATGCGTAATTAGAGATAAACAGAAAATAATTGGCCGCAATCACGAGCTATAGCGAACGTGCCGGGGCGGCGCCGCGATCGCTTAGCGGAAGCCCTCTGACGGCTAAAATAGGCTACATTCTTAATGAGACTAACGCATTAACAGAAAATCGTGACACAATTAAAGATATATACCTTAATTGGTGAGAGCTAACGGAGCCGTGTCGATATATTTTGTAACGGCGTGGTTATCGTTGTTTATTGCGCGGGAAATGTATCGTTTGATAATCAGAGTGGTTGCAATTTATCAGCCCCTTCATAAACGCTTGTTGTGCTACTGTTAAGATGTCGTTGTCTGTCACTTTATCATTTGTCTTTATTAGACAACACAAGACAAAGACAAACCAAGACTTAACTTACCTATTAGAATCTTGTACCTCGCTTTTTATCAATAAGTTAAAGTTGGGTACGCTTTAGTTATTATTAGGATGCTTCAATCCTTAATAAATCTGACTTTAAATATATTTATATAAATATAAATATTTTCTCAGTCGCTGTTACAGGATCACTTTAATTCGACTTCTCAAAGATCAGCTACAGCAAGTAAGGTACAGTTAGTAGTACAAAGTCAAACTTATCCTTCGAAAGGGAACTCTTTCAGTTAACCTTTTGTAGTGAACTTTAAGCTTTTACTATTATAGTATTACATCCTTGGTGGCAAGGTTTGATCTGACAGTTAAATTCATCTATAATTTTGTAGAACTAACACAGTAGTAAAATCATAGGGAATCACTTTACTGGCTTAAATTATAAATTGCACTCAATCAAATTAAACGACTAATAATAAAAAAAAATACAGCATAAAAGCATTCCCTTCTCTTTGATTTTGATTCATCTGGTCATAAACAAATTGCTTCATAGGTACTAAGTCATAAATCTGGCCTCAACTCGTGCTTACTTTAAACTGTCATTAAACATTAATACCCTTTTAGCGTGCCACTCAAAACTAGTTCACGTTTGTTGCAAAATTTTACAATTCAATCATACCGCGTCCAGGTCATGGGTCAGTCTACGAGTCTGACAACAAAGCCTTGCGCAAGCGCGTCTCATCGATCAAACAAACAACTCGAACAAATCGGTGTACTTACAGAAAACACCTACTTCTCACGGAGAGTGAAAAATAACCGAACGTGTTTCATTCAACTTGCTCTATTAACGCCATACTGGTTATTCGCTACTAGATTCAACTCAAATTCGAGCCTACCAAAAAAACAAATTAAAATTTTGCATTATGTTTAATTTATGTAACTAAATCACGATTAAGATTGAGTCATTCGGAATTTAGATTGAAATAAATTATTAATCTCAATTAATAAACTGACAATCGTAGTTATTAATTTGCACCGTAAATTAAGCCCTGGAGCGTCCAATTAACGCTAATGTTATCGGCTAAATGCCGGCTCGTAACTCATAGTATCAGTGGTGAGAGTCTGTTTACAATGCTACTCTAGGCTGGGACCGAGGCTGAGACGTGAACATACGCAACGCTAGCAAGGTTGAGCGAGGATTTTTAGATAAGTATTTTACTTGAGCCTCTAATGTTCGTTTTTGACAAAAGAAAAACGGAAAACTTGGCAGCGCCACTAGTGGCACGTGAAAGTGTGAAAATAATACATTATTTTCACATAGTATTTGAAAAGAGTTTGAACGGTTAAGTCTCCCTTTTGAAAAAAAATGCCAAATGGTGTGCTTTCCTCCCGTCTGAACCATTATTGATAAATTAGGGCGACGGCACCAGTAATGGACATGGACCAATAATGCACAGTGTCTTTTATTTAAAAGACACTAAGGCATAGTCATTTATTTTACAACAGTCAATTTTAAACCGTATCATCTTTAAATTAAGAATGAAGTGTCCATTACTGGTGCTTGTCAGTTTAAAGTGTCCAACACTGGTGCCGTCACCCTAGAAAAATATGATATCTGTTTGGCATTATGATTAGCAAATATAGTGCATCTTTAATACCTGTAATGACAAATATTAGGTGATGTATCTACAGTCGGTCCTCGAACTTAAGTACCTATCCAGTTTTGTATGAAGTAAGTAGCTACCTATTAACGAAAAAGTAAGTAAAAACCGACCATACCTGCTACGCAGGTCGGGTAGATTTTGAGGCTTGCATATGCATACACGTTTATGTAAATTAGTAAGTAAGTAACTCAAGAAAAAAAAACAATTATTGATTTATTTTAATTCTCTTTAAGGGTTTTTTCCTGTAAAAGGATGTATAAAAATAAAAACAAAAACAAACACATCAATGTTTATGCGTATTTTGAACTTCTTTTAGCTGCACGTTTTGTTTGAATATAATTTATGATCCTTTCCTATATAATAGTACATTATGCACCGAGGGCTGTAAGAAGGGGATTGCTAACGAGATTATATTAGAAGCACGACGCCGAAGGCGGAGAGGGCTTTTTATGACTCGAATTTGTAATCCCCTTACTGCCCGTGATACACACAATGTATTTCATCACATTTGCGAGAAAATACATTAAAAAAAAATCAAGCTCAGCTTTTTGTCTGAAATAACGTACAATGAGTTCATAATTTTAAAACACAACTTTTCCTCCCGAGGGAATTCTGAAAATCTATACAAAAATAAAGTACTTAACTCGGGAGTAAAACATCAGCTACTACGGCTCTATACGCCAGTGTGTAATAACACCCTTTACGAGCAAGTGTGATGAAAAGTATTTTTTTAAAACAGATGTGCGACCATCAGGTTTAATTAAACGTGATCACCGAAATAATAAGAAAAGGGAAAAACACCGACTTCTCTCATAACAGACTCATAAACAGTTATTTAATATACAATTTACGGTAGTAGGGGCTACCGTTTAATATTGCGATTTTTGTGCCTGTTAATAAATGCATTTTAATAATACGATAATAATAAGCACTTTACATTATAGCACATTACGATATTAAAATACCTGCTTTAAAATGGAAAGGGATTACAAACAAACCAGTAACACTCTTAGCCTATCATTAAAGTAGCATAAATATCGAAATGTGTTATTCGGTAAGCGCGCATCTACACCTAAGTAGACACTGATTATAGTTACAATGATGTGCAGTCGTGTATAATTGGTAGTTATTGCTATAATGATTGGGTTCTCGATAATTTTAGAGAGTATCCTTGTGAATAGCTGCAGGTCGCTGTTTATGGGGATACGTGAGGTTAGGCTGCAGTGCTCTCACCTCCGGAGACTGAGCGGCAGATTAACGACGCGAAATCGATGTTTGTACACGTCCGACCTCTTCCAATAATAGGAGCTGATCGATCTACGAGGCGGTAAATTGCCAACTACAGACGCACTTGGGAAATAACGAACCGGCACATTGTACTGCCATAATGAGACCTCCAATAACAAACGTGTATTTCGAATACGCTATAATTGTCATTGTTTCTGCAAATAAGACAGCTTAGGAGTTATTTTCTGAGACCAATTATGTTAATATACAGGGTGTTAGGTAATGAGTGGATAATCCTTGAACTATGGATAGAGGGCACTTAGGACGTTATAATAAAGCTAAAATAGGTTTAGTAAAAGTGGCACGGTTTCGGAGATATTCGGACTTTAAGGTTTTTTTCGAAAATGAACACCCTTGTTCAATGTTTTGATCATAGCACCATTTTAAACTAACTTTTTCAATTTTTTATTTTTGCTCAATATTCTTGAGTACTTGTATTTTCAGATAGGCATTACTATTTTTGTGAGACTACATGGGATTTTTTTTAAAAAAATCGCAAACTTAATTTTTGCCTTTTCAATCGTACATTGATCGAATTTTCAGCTCTCACGGTGAAAAAAAAATACACTACAGCCTAGTTGCCAATAAGCTTAAAAACATGCCGGCTTAGTGACAATTTAAAAATGGTAATTACCTTTTGAATTTAAATTCAAAACGACAAAATAATAAAAAAAAATACACGCTCACCCACATTTTTCCCGATTTACTTTTTGTATCACGGGCGTAGAACTAAAAATTTTTTGTTGCAAAAATAACATTATTGGCCACTTATTTAAATGTAAATGGCATTTAAATAATTCCAAAACTAAAAAACATGCCAACTGCCTTTTGTTTTTTTTTCTACTTCGATTTTGAATTTCGCTAATTATTATTGCGTAATGAATGGTTAATTTTGCGTTTAGATCGTTGTGTTGAAGTTTTTTACTTTAATACTGCTTCGAATATAATACACACTGATAGAATATGCCCAAATGCATTACATTTATGGTGAGTTCCAAGGCACAATTTCACCATTCAATATGCCAGTGATTTTCAAAGTGGGGGGCGCGCCCCCCTAGGGGGGCGCAGTGACCTGCAAAGGGGGGCGTGGGCTACGATACAGGACCTTATAGAACCTTATTAACAAATTCCTTGTGTTTATGCTTAACAGCCTACGGCTGAATTATAGGGGGCGGGGGGGGGCACAGAGTTTTATCTTTTTAGAGAGGGGGCGCGTAATGAATAAGTTTGGGAACCCCTGCAATATGCAATAATAGCGAAATTCAAAATCGAAGTAGAAAAAAAAAACAAAAGGCAGTCAGCATGTTTTTTAAATTTGGAATTATTTAAATGCCATTTGCATTTAAATAAGTGGCCAATAATGTTATTTTTGCAACAAAAAATTTTGAGTTCTACGCCCGCGATACAAAAAGTAAATCGGGAAAAATGTGGGTGAGCGTGTATTTTTTTTTATTATTTTGTCATTTTGAATTTAAATTCAAAAGATCATTACCATTTTTAAATTGTCACTAAACTGGCATGTTTTTAAGCTTATTGGCAACTAGGCTGTAGTGTATTTTTTTTTCACCGTGAGAGCTGAAAATTCGATCAATGTACGATTGAAAAGGCAAAAATTAAGTTTGCGATTTTTTTTTAAAAAATCCCATGTAGTCTCACAAAAATAGTAATGCCTATCTGAAAATACAAGTACTCAAGAATATTGAGCAAAAATAAAAAATTGAAAAAGTTAGTTTAAAATGGTGCTATGATCAAAACATTGAACAAGGGTGTTCATTTTCGAAAAAAACCTAAAAGTCCGAATATCTCCGAAACCGTGCCACTTTTACTAAACCTATTTTAGCTTTATTATAACGTCCTAAGTGCCCTCTATCCACAGTTCAAGGATTATCCACTCATTACCTAACACCCTGTATAAATAAAAGGATTCATCTCCCTTTAAATAATGTTTTATACTCTGTTTAACATATATTATATTCTCGCTACAGGTGCACTCAATTTACTACACAATTGAAAAGGTATGACTAGGCGATCACAAAGCCTGCAGTTGGAACCGTAATTGAGTCTAAATAAGGAGCCATCCATACTTGAACGCAAGTTATAGGAAAAATAATTACGAACTATTCTCTGGTGAGTTATAATCCGCGCATCTAAAGACCGCAGAAGCTGGTGGAGCGTAAATCGTCATCAAGACCAACGACTAAACGAATAGAGTAATGAATCAATCTGGGTGACGAAGGTTTTCCACAAACATGTCCAAGCACTCAATCCGCGCCCGGCGGCGGTAAGCCTTAATTGACATGTGTCAGAATGTGTGCAGCTGACCCGCGGGTCACGCGTGAAGTCTGTTATAGCATTCCGCTGTAACTTTCGCCAGCTCGCTAGCCACAACCGCCCCGCCAAGAGCCGCTCTCCTAGAAGACGATCTCGTTTTTAGGGCAGCAAATAAAGCTGCATTGTACGGGCGACCCAGTGACCCGGCACCTGAACCACCTATTATATTGTCAATCTCGTAATGAATGACAGACGTCCATATCACTGGCCATTTTTACCATATTGTTATTTTTGAAAATAATAAGCTTCATTTTAAGTAGCGTTCTGTTCAACTGGGCACCTGCTTTGTTGGTATTGTATTCAATCAACCATTTATATAACAGACTCAAATGGTTCAATGTACAATAAAGTGTTTTAAACCTCAACGAAGTTATACTTTTGTTTCAATTTGAACCCTAGCGAACCCAGCAAAGAGTCAACGGTTTATCGCCAACTCACCATCTCAATAGGGCACCCAGTAATTTCGCTATCGGTTGAGTTTGAAAGGATGACGAAATTCAATAAGTAGGTGCATTGTAATCGGTATTTGTACCGTGGCACCTCGCCACCCCCCTGCATTCCTCTCGGGTCCTGGGCTGAACCCGCTGAACTTTGCTCTTATTGTCAACTCGTGCCTGCTGATGCGTCGCGCTCGCTACTTCATTTTGATAGGACACTAAGAAACCTTTTACACCAATATTAATTTCCCGCTATCATATTTTATTATAATCATAGGTACACTGAGGTACCTGTGAAAAAAGATTTGGGAGTCGAGTTTAAATGTCATTTTCGTGGACGTGTCAGCATTACCAAATCACCATGTCAGCAAATAGGATATCCTTAAAGCTTTATAGCTAGGTATACTATTAGGTAGAATCATGTATTACTTATGCTATAAAAACTAGATCCTGGATGTAAATATTAATCTGTGCTTAATCCGAGCTCGATCACGTTGGCAAGTACTTGATTATCAGATGAAGGTGATCTACATGAACGGAACCAACTCTAGACCCAAAATATCTATGTTTAGTGTTTTGTTTTTGTCACGTAGCCGTTACATTGTCGTAAGTTAATGTTACCTGCAAAAATTTTGAGACAAAATTAAACTTAAATCTCGTCACTTGTATGACCAGTGAGTGTGATTAAAAAATAACTTTTTAAAGTTTTTAGGTTCTATTCTATCTATTAACCAAGCCTGGGTTAAGAACAAAGTAAGTACCAAATACTAATACCTAATATGTATCAACAGGTCGTTGAACCTTGTCGCAGAAAATGTGTAACGTCACGTTGAATTGGCAAGGAAAATCATTGTGCATTAATGAGAGAGCGTTCTGCGGTGGGTCATGACTCAATTAGTTCGAAGTACCTACCTACCAAAAGCAACGCTTATACGCTTGTTGTTTCACTGTTTGACTTTTAAGCAATAGCTATGCGGAGCTAAAAGCTAAAGTATAAATGGGTGTTTTAAATGTAATGAACATTGATTACCATTTAAAATGCAAAATTATTTTTTTCTTTCTCAAGAAGTAAGCCTTTGGTTCAAATTTAAAAATTGCTAAGCAATTTAGGTACCTACCTTAATATTTTTATGCGACCTTATTCTTGGCTTTTCGACATCTTTTTATAATTGCCGTGAATTAATTTCCCATAATAAACTAAACATTGAGCAGTAACGGTAGGAATCTGCGGTAAATGTCAGGTGTGCTTGAGAGCGCTGTAAATTTAAATCGAAGCTGTAACTTCAATGCTCGAAGATTCCAAGACTGCTTCACAGTTGTTTCTACATCAGCTAAATCAGCATTTCACGCAATTAGAATTATGTACGTAATAATAATATCTGTAGTTAGTTTATAAATTGTTAGGTATACCAGTCACGCAATTGCTGTAACAATAGTACGGTACAAATTCAATTCATTGTATCTCGCGAGAGGCAGACGCTTCGTTGACGCAACGCAAAACAATGGGGTTTTGGTTCACCGACCTTTCGGGATCTGTGACATCGCCGCGAAAATATGGGCACAGCACAGCATAGCGCGAGCGTTGCGTACAAGTGTCGGCAGCGCGGACGAGATGACGACGCGAAGAATGGTGCGCGTCGTGCCCGAGTCCGCCCCTAACGATTAATGCACCACGAAGGTGAATTCCAAATTAGATTACGTACCTATACGTACCTGGTCGTGTAATTGTTATGACGTGCTTTATTAGCCTGTAACTCACCCGCGAGGAAGTTAATATACCTGTCATTGAAAATTGAAATAAGCTTTGCCTTACCTATTATGACTGAGACAGTGCATGATTGCAGCGCAGGCGGATTGAGATATCAAGATTCTGATATAGAAATGACAAATCGTTCAGCTGTTCAAGGCAGCACGAGTCTTTTGCGAATAAATCACGACCACTTTTCTTAAATCTCCTGTCAAAATACGAGCTCTATAAAGACATCGATCATCTACGGGTATAAAATGGTATGCCACGGGATAGTTATGCAAGCGTGTCGTGATAAGCAGACACCTAAATTTGCAACTACAGCAATTTTGAGAAGCATGTGGCTGAGTGGTTAGACCGACATTAGCCGGCCGCTCCCTCGTGCGGCGCGAGCAGACGCCTCCGGCGGGCAGGTAATGCAGGCCCGGGGTTCCAATGAGAGTAATGCGGCCTCTTTACCGCTCCGTGCAACGACGTCTTATTTAGAACACAAACGCGCCACAATCGCGCCTCAAATTGAAGCCTTTCAGCGCAATTACCTCGCGAGCAACGGTGCGCGTTTAGCAGCCGACTATCAAATCAGCGCTCGCTGCTCAACCACCCCGCTAGTTGCCCATCAAATTAGCATATTACGAGTTTTGATGGCGTTCGCGTAAATACCTATCAGATCTATAATCATGTTCACGATTTGCTTCATTGCAAGGTGGCAATAGGTTCTGTAAAAGGACTGTGCATAGCGCTAATGGAGTCGATAACAATATAGCGTTAAAGGGAATAAGAAGAGGTGCTACATCTTCCACTTGAAACAGTTAAAGGGTCAGTGAACTCCATTGTTTGTTTCCAATGTAGTACTCTAGGCATATAACGGTGTAATTGCTATCCTAAAGCAGTAACGATGTAGGCATGTAACCTGTAAGCGTCTCGTTTTCAACGCGGAGCTTCTTTGAACAAAAAGACTATAAATTGTTTACCAGCGACAATGGGCAGATAAACAGTCAACATGTCAAAAGCGCTCGAACCTCCAGAAGCATTTCATCTTAATCTTTGCTCTTTATCTACTAGCTGCAACGTAAGATTTACATCATTCTTGCAGTCGCGCAGTACTTTTCTACTAAGGTTTAGGGAGTTTGGTGGTGGTAAGCAATTACAGCCAGTCCGAAGAATGGTAGGTGCAGTGCAAAATAATCATTACCAAAATAGTTTTAGTCGTACATACCTAAGTACTCGGCGATACCCCGGCTAAAGATTGAACTATGTAAGCGAAAGTAGAACATCGTACGACTAAAAATATTGGTTGCTTTATTTGCAATATAGTGCGTCATATTTAAAATACGACCATTAAAACTGCATCTTAGTCACAAATCCACCAAATGGGTCGTGCCATAATTGTTGGAGAACTTGTTTTGTAGGTAACCTTGTGGACAGCTTTTATGAAAACAGTCTAGACACTAAAACTATTTTAAGGCAAAGAATGTGACACCGCCTCGCCTGTGGGTGGTGTAAAAAATTAATCCAGTATATTATTACCCGTTGGTTGATCTTTGGTCTATTTATGTAGAAAGCTAAATATTATAAGCTTCTATTTTTCAAGGAGGAAACAAAGTGACTCTTTTAGAGCCCCGTAGCCGAAGTGGCAAAAATGGAACCCTTATAGTTTCGCCTTGTTCGCGTGTCTATCTGTCCGAGGTTTAGCTCAGAAACACTTAACTGTACTAGATACCTGCATGTAACTAGACATAAATGTATGATAATTACGTTGACAACGAGACAGGCGTAATTTTAAAGGCATTGTTACAGGGCAGCTCTCCGAAGTAAGTACAAGTACATGTACCTAAAGCAGGTTTTTCTCATCTACCCCATGGTGTGGAGTGTAATTAGATAAGTCATAAAAATATCGCAGCTTTCCATTCAGGAATTCGTTTGCGAAATACAACTTTTAACGTTGCCAGTCCCAAACACTCACGTTATGAGTCCAAAAATTAAACAAACTTAGGTATGTGGTAGTTGAGTAAGGATAAAGTTTAAGTTAGGTGGTTGCAGGACTGGTCTGATAGTGAAAACCCTTTAATAACCTAGCCTGCATATCCCGCTTCAAATGGGTCATAGATGTTGGCAAACAATGGAACACCAAGATCGAAGCCCCAAGAAGTAGGACGCGCGAGGAACGTCGTCCGCGGTGGTGAAATGCTAGTGGGCGGTGCCGCGCACGCCGCTACGCCCAGCCCTTTCACCGTCGCCCGCCCGCGGCGCCCCGCCCCTTCTCCCCACCCTCTTACCCCCTCGGCAACCACCAGCACTTAGGGCTACCATCAGCCCCAAGTAAACCTTCAAGTCTACCCCTTATGCGTCATCCCGAGTCTATGTTACCGTCATTGATAATCGTTCAGTACCTACAACCTATATGATAGGCGATATAAAGTACTTATAACATTTATGTGATGGAAATGCAAATGCATTATTGAAGGGCCAATCCACAATAAGTGCTAACAAAACTGCATACTTTAAGATACTATAAAATATTCGTATCAGTGTACTTAAACGCAAAGCTTTAGGACACTTCAGTTCTGTATAATTTATTTTCACGGCTGACAACCTCATAAACGTTGCACATTACGTAAGCACCATTCCCCCGAATGGAAACCAACGCCTCGGGGCTTGCCCCATTGAGCATGTTATAGAAAATGGCTCTGTTACAAAACGCAAGACTCAATACGGAGCCTTCCAACCCTCCGCAGAGTAAGTACAAGCCGTAAGTAATATCGTGCATTAGCAAATAGGTGGGTATTGTTGCACGATCGCCGTCTAAATTGTTAGAGCAGGGTTCAATTTGAAATCGCTGATCATTTAATTAAATCTTTGCGCTGCGATCAGAATAATTTGAGCACTTGGTTAACCTATGTAATAGCAAATCTTATTATGGTTATTTGTAACCTTCTTTTAACGAACTTTTGAACATTTTCAACTCTATTATGAATCTTCAATGAACTACTAATGGTACTTACGTATAATCTTCTTGTGCACTCTAGCTTACTTATTCTCAAAGGCAAGTTCGCTTGGCCTAAGTAATGCTTATTGGTATCACATACCCGAGAAGTCGAGACGCTTAGCATTCACTAATGATCCCAAGTAGCAATCGCATTGTGTTTATTCGGGAACAATAACTACATTATGCTTATTGTCCCTCAATGCTCAAACCATACAGCGGATGAAAGGTTAAAAAGCTCAAATAAGCGTGCATTAGGAAAGAGGTGGCCCGTGGGGTCGCGGTTAGAATGCAAACTGCCGCCCATACATTAAATCTGCTGCATTGGAATTGCAAAGTCGTGATTTGTCAAAGCATAATCTAAGGAACCGCAATATTCGCACATCGTAATTATTATCGTTGGTAAAATGGCACCCAAATCTTTAGCGGCATCTCACGGTTTATACCAATACTGGCGCCGATGTCAACTCGGATATTACGCGACTAACACGGGACCCAACCCTAGTTTTTGCGTGAAAACTTATTAAGAACTGCATTAAAGAGTGCCTCTTTCAGTAATGATAACAATGCACCAAATGCAATTTGATCATAATTTTCAACTTTATGTGAACATATTATAATATTATAGTACCTATTATACACATATTTGGACAAATCATACCCACAGTTAACTTAAATATCGAACCCACCTAACTAGAAATACTTTCACCTACTTTTGACATTTAATCACATAAAATTAACTTCAGAAATTTGCTTTTCAAACATTGTTTTATTGCTCTTTTAATGATACTCTTCTTTCGTCACTAATTTAAATATATGTATACATAATCATATATATAAATAAATACATGTACATTTTTGATATTATATTTCTACAAAAAAAAACCCGTAAAATGATAATCTGCTATTTCGTATCGCGTTAATGATGTCGAGCATAGTAAAAGTTCATCTCACATTATAACGTTAGATAATGCGCTATAATGTTCATGCATATTAATACAACAGCTTTGTCCCTGACACCCCTACCGATAACGTTGAATTATTTGCGATATAGGACCCGTTACGTTCCGACGACGATCTCCGATAAACTTTGATTTATTACTCGGAATAACAAATGACAAGAGACAATTGAAATTTATAAAGGAGTTTAAGCGTAGTGTGTTACACATAAATTTACAGTTAGCATCACGTTTTCCATACTCCTGATTGTTTACAATGAAGCAAGGCTTCCGCGCTCTTTTGTATTCCACGCGGGAGAGTTTATTGCGGGCCGTGGTGTGGGCCGCGGCTGCCTAGGCAGGCTAGGCAAATGTTTCAGTGTTATGCCCTTTTAAGGGAGTGAATAATTTATAGAAGAATGAATTCAAACAATTGAACCGAGTCTATCCGATGCCGATGTACCCGATGTCAAGTTACATTCGCTTTGCCGATAGTAGTCGAAAATGTTTATAAGTACATACCTACCATAATAGGTACGAACAATTAAATAATCATAGCGTTCAAAAGGGGGTCAGTATTATAATTAGGTGATTTAGAAGGTATATATATCTGTAAAACAGTACCAAGAATTCATTTCAATTATTTTAAGATCCTCTGTCTGTCTGTCTTTTTGTTCACTCTGACCTTAGACACTATGGACCTACTACTATTTGTATGGGGTCGTTAAGTTTAGCCAGGAGCAACATATAGGTCTTGCTTCACCAAAATTGCATCTCGGAACCAAAAGAAAATTCACTAAAAGCTTTAACCAATTTAAAATTCGTCACTGTCCTAAAATTAAGTTCAACATGAACGAAGTCGCAGGCGCCAGTTGTGTAAAATGTACAACTGATTATAAAGTAAAGACCATCGCTGAAACGTATTGTGAAATCTAATTATTGCTGAGCTAAAGTCCAATTTGTAATACAATAAACTAATGATTCTAATAACAGGTCGCATAACACGATTACACCAGTCATTGGAAGCGTGAGAATCTACCCTCCCGGTACACCATTCCTGCGCTGGCGCACGATCGCGGCAAAATCGGACGACTAGTAACTATTTATTGGTGCCACAGACCAACGCTCCTTCAATTATTAAGCATTTAATTATAGTCAAGTGCGGAGATAAATCGCGAGCAATTATTTCTAATTCTAACGCGGGTTGCCCAATGGCCGCTAGTAGGTAGGTACGCGCGACGTCCACGAGTGGTAATTCCTCCAGTGTGAAAAAGAGCCAAGTAGGTACAATGCTACTCGATGTCAGCAGGATGGTGGAAAGTTTTAATACGGTTCATACCTATTTTAGACGTATTATTATTTTTAAAGAGACAATGGAAATAAAAATGGAGTTAAATTTGCCTTCGGTTTAGCACTCTTTGATGTCTTCTTTGCTTTTAAAAATAACACGTATCCAGAGGGCCAAAACATTAGTAAAACGTTATACAAATTTATAGTAAACGAATAAAAAAACTATGAAAACAATTCTAAATTAATTGGCAACCGTCAAGTAGATCTATAAAGCGATGTACGGCATACATACATAAATCACGTCTTTATCCCTTACGGGTTACGCGGTAAACAGTGCCTAAGGTAACCAGACCTAAAGGCCACTTTAGCATAATTGTCGGCGTACCTATAGGTGTAAAGGGAAATCAAAATAGTGATGGGTTGCTAGCCGCATCGCCTATAACATGATTCCTAAGATTTTCGCACATTCCCTCGATGGGCTATACCATCTGCGCGGGAAGAGAAGCAACTGGTACATTCTATGTTTTTTCTTTGCTCCCAAACCAGCTTGGAAGCGATGTAAATTGTTTAAAATGTTGATGTCAGTATGCCGCGCCCTTTTCCTTCCGAACTTGGCCAGTACGGTACCACGTGTCTAAATTGAATTTCCCGGAGAACAATTGCTTCGATTACGGCGCAGCCAGACACGGATCGACGCCTAATGAATCTCCCCGCTGTCTTGTTATTTGCTGAGATAAACTCCGTGTTTACCGGGAACATGCGCATGATTGCACGAGCTACCAATAAATTAGATTTATCAGCCAGAAGAAATATACGACATGTTTGCTTAATATTTTCTAACTCTATTTCTATAAATTAGGGTAGGTTTGTGTCAAAACGACTCTTTTTTGTCCCCTAATTTTTATTGGTCATAATATTGGTAAGTTTTTTTATAACACGTAAAATCGCCATTTTTCAGGAATTTTGGAAAAGGGAGTAGGTTTAGGTTAGTTAGTTTACTACTCAGATAAAAAATAAGGAAGTCTAAATCCTCTAAGGTTTACTATCAATTTTAAAAAAGTATTGTCTATTTCAGAAATAAAACGCTTTATGACTAATTTAGTTTATTTAGGTACTTTTATGGGACTTATAAAGACCCGGGTCAAAATCGTAAAGTAAGCGATGTAGTGGGTAGTATCTCTAAGTATTTCTGAAAGGAGGCCTGTTGCCGGCAGTGGGTCATAAAGACTAATCAAAGCAATGTGGTCTGCAATGAGAGCCTGAGAGTTCATTTATAGGCTCCAATCGATGATTACCAAGGGCGGCCAACCTCCTCTAACGAGGAAAAAATTTAGATTCAAAATGAAAAATACGACCGACTTCTACCATGACAACAGTCAAAGATAATTTGCAATAATGTTATTAGTGCCAAATCGATAACACAAATATGTATTTTACGTACTACTTACCAATGTTATATCCATTCATTAATATCCTTTTACTCTGTGAATCTGCGTTCAACTGTATGTTATGAAGATTACTGGGAACTGCAATTTTATGAATTAACCCCACTCACCGTTGAAGTGTGCACAATGCAGCCTTGCAGAGCCATTAAGCAAAATAATCGAATATCGTGTCGTAACACGAAACAAATCAATATCGGGGTGTATTACAACGAACGCACGCGCAGGCCGCCGGCGCGCCGCTTCAATCAATAGGATGCAAGCCCCATTTCACGATTTCAATATATTTTAATGAAATGTCAGCACTTAGTGAAACCTACGTTGAGCAAGGCGAACGGTGCTGGTCCCTTCTTTACTGCCCGATTGTTTACGAAACGAAGAAAACAATGACCAGTTCAATTGCAAAGGTTCAGTATAAAGTTATCCAATATTCACATGTATTAATTATGTAGTACCAACTGCTATTAAAGTCACTATATATACTGTTAAAATGTCCTAAGACTTCTATTTTATAGTAATTACACGCCATGGTTTTGTGTATTCTTTGAACTATCTTGTTTTAAATCATATCACCCAAAAGTATAGATTGGTCACGTCTTACTTAAGATGAAAAAAGTACTTAAGTGGTTGACGACAATTTTACCAAACAATCCCAAAACTTGCTTTAAAGTTTCAACAATTTGCGTTTGCCTTTGACAACGTAATGCAGTAGTAAAAGCTCGCACAAGAAGCGAATTGAATTAGCAAAGCGTCGGCAGCGGTGTGGCGACGGACGGCTAGCGGGATGTTCAATATCTATTAGCGGTAATATCTTGCCCGAGAGATGCCTCTGCCCTGCCCCAGTTCCGCAGCCGGTCGGACCAGTTCCCTGGCATCCTTGCGTAACTGCCACGCCTGTTGCAAGCGCAAAAATGCATCACAAATCTCCCAAATAACACGCTATCCTTAAAAGCCTTTTAAGATTCGCCAATAAAAGATTACCCGTGACGGCCCTAACATGCACGACTTGGACATCGATTTAAATCGTGGCTGGCCGTCGCAAGCCTGCACCGATTTTTGACAGCGTAAACGTAATGGAGATAATTACCGAGATTCATAATATAAATCACCAAATTACATATGTCCCCACCACGCCCCGCCATGTCATGCAATTTTGCTCACAGAAATTATACAGCAGTTTTAATTTATTACGCTTCTTTTAATAATTCTACATTACGTAGGAGCGTCTGTAATGACCATTTTGGAAAGTAGAGTGGCCGTGCCTGAGTATACCACCCAGCATGTCACTCCGTTTCCTAGAAGCACCTGTAGAAATTGAAATTACGATGAATTAATTTTTATTGCAAGTCTGACAAGATACGAGTAAACTAATTATATAGCGACTAACAAGAATCAAGGTTCTTTCGTAAACTCAATGAACAAGGTAAATAAGGCTGAGTTAAAAGAAGAAAAAATCATCTTTATTTACTAAAATTACCTTCAACTACGCTCCCGCAAAGGTGCTTACCTCAGATCGTTCTCGGGCACGAAAACACGATAGAACCGCGCACATGTACATAGTACCGTCGCATCGTGTCGTGTGCTAGGTTCCCATACACTGTAGATGCTGGCTCAAGACTACAATATCTGAACATGATCTTCGTGATAATTTATAGTTAGGGCCGAAGAAAGCTTGCCCGCCTCTATTAAGCGATGCGCACTAGCAACGCCACCGCAAGCCTGCTCCCATTCAGATTACGAGCACGAAAACGGATAATAGTACACAGCACGGTTAGCTCGCTGCACCAGAAGGCTAACCCCTTAATCGTAAAACGTTACAAACGTTCTATAATAAAAAAATGGTTTTTGCTGCGTCAAATAAAGTGGCAGATAAAGACGGTCGAATAAATGTTTTTTATTCATAAAATAGGAGGCATTACTTAATACAAGTTCATAAATATATGCCTGCAATTGGGATTGTCTAAAAAAAAATACCTATCCTTTTTATATTTTTTTTTGTGCAGAATAGTCAATTATAAGAAACCAATTTCAATATTTTCTCATAAAACTCGGTATTTTTTTCACTATTAATTATTGAAAGTATTTTGGTTGATGACGTCAGAGTTTCCACTGCCGGTGTCACACATCTGCTTATTGGATAAATTGATCATAAAACGTATGTGAAGCGCCGCCATTAACGTCTTTTCTATCTGTGGTGAAGTTGGCAAACTGTCAATACTGTCATTAGTATCAATGTCAACATGATTCAACAATAACACAGGAAGATTCACGCGATCTTCTCCTATGAATTTTATATTTTCACAGCCGTTACACATACCATAACATTCTGCGCGAAGCAGAAAGGTCCATAAACACATACCAGGTATGATCAAGACAAAACAGGACCCGGAAATAAGACAGTAAACTCAGTAGGTGAAAGTAAACCGAAAAACGTAATATTTCGCTATCCATTAAAATATTTAGCGGAAAATCTTTCATGTGAGCGAAGCACATCGCTGTGCGGATACACTCTTGCCTAATTATCTACCGAAAGTGCTTCTAAATCTAAACTATAATACAACAATATGAAAGTAATCAGTGGAAAAAACAAGAATGACAGTAACAAGATTGTCATTTTGCTTGTCAGCTGTCATAAGATGAATGAAATGTCAGATTGCGGGTCCAAATTGAACTCCGTAGTATAATCCACGCGTAAATAGCATAGAATTTGTAACATTTGCAAATAAAGTACATTTTGGACCGTCTACGTCATGTCTGGGAATGTCAAATGAAGGTCATTGCTTATTTTTCATGTAATAAATTCATTATAGTAAAATAAAATAAAGTAAATACAGAAAACGATTTAAAAAGCATTTATCTCGAAATGGTTTTCGATTGACTATACATTGTAAAAAAATAGACAATCCCAATTGTTTTCTCAATTCGCCGTTGGTGAAATAAAAACAAAATCGTCACTTTCTATGTCTTATGATCCGGGTGAAGCAACGAGTAACACCCAATCCCGTCAGATTTAGTTTGAAGTGTGCAGCTGTTTACGAGGCGGACTGTGGCCGTACAATTTACGTGTCTGCTGATTACTGATTGTGTAGTCGGCCGCTGCCAGAGCCGCGCCGGCTCAATAAAATGTTAATAAAATTGCAGCGGTACGGCTCACGTAACGTTTAATGCGACTAGTTAAGCCGGCGAAGTTAAGAGTTCTGTCTAATGCACTCGTGTTCGGTTTAATTTATACTTAACATTACGGGATGATATTAAGACATTACTGCTATTTAGTTTCGCGACACCTGTTTGTAAATGTTCTGATTAAGTAGGGCTGGCAGTTTGAGAAGTTTGTGAGATATAGAGGTGGTACAGTTACTTGATAGTTTGTTTTGGTCGTTCAGGTCTTGAGAAGGGAGACAGGGTTAGGTTGGTAGGGTCAGCAGAGCGACTCGTGACCAAGGCAGCGCGCCGCGCCGTCACGACCGCCCTCGCGCCCTCGTCGCCTCCAAATAACATGATATTACTCACTAACTGGCCATTTCACGCCACTTTCGGTGTGAAATCCGCTGCAATCTTTAGACGGTAAGAAAATATTGTTCATGTGATAAGCTGCCATTATGTTTTCCTACCACGATTTGACATTGACTTGTGATAGCCCCTAACGCTAGGAAAGTATAATGTTTGTTCTTTATTGTCTTCGTTCATTTACACCAACTCTAGATACAGCATTGTCAACAATTTCGATATTTTTAAATATGTCATACATCGTTTTGTATCGGTGGTCCACTCGCGACTGTGTCGAAAACAGCTCTCAAGGCAACTTTGAGTATAGTTTTGCCGGTACACTTTCGAGTGGAACAATGTAAAGTAAAACAATGGAAAGTACTCAAGTATGTAACTAAAGTTTAAAAGTACAAACATTGTTAATTTCACTCAACACGACATCATTATGAAAAATCAGAAAATAATAATGCGCATGGCCCTACAGCACAATCATGTGCCTGTTTTAACTCGTAGTACACAATATTATCAAAAATCTTAATGCACATTCGAATACAACGGAGCAAAAATATAATACTCAATAACCGTTAATGGACTTTTATATGTAAAGTATTACATTATTCACAGATAGTGGGAAATTTACGAGCACTCAGGCGGTCCGTAAATCTGACAGAAAATGTACTTTTGCGTGCCCAGGCGCACAGTTCATGCGCAGCGTGGCCATCGATCATCCTTTGATCGGCGACGCCGGTCACTCAATCTATTTAAGCCTTTACTCGTAGTGATGAGATGCGGGGCCTTAATACCCCGACTCTACACAAATATTAATGTTGCGGGAGATGGAAAATATTACATTACATTGCATCAAAAGACGTTGAATGTGTTTAAAGCACAAAAGGCGAGTGCATGTTAGAGTAAATTCAACTTCGCAGACTGCACGCGTATAAGTATGGACACTATTCACAGCGGTACAAAAGCTACTTACTGGGAGGTTGGCAATCAATGTCAATTTGCGGGTAAAATTAAAGTGTAGAGGCAATTCAGACAGTCATCGTCGAAAGAACTCATTACATTATACAACCTTCGACAGAAACTTTCCATACATCTTTGTTGTACTAAACGACACATTGAATCACCGTACGCATACTCGACTTTTATCATTCATTTAACTCCGAATTATAGGTGCAGTCGGTTTAATCGACGCGAAATTCTCACCGTGCATTTTTTCCATATGTCCTGGGACATTTATCGATGGATTGACCTGAATGCACATAAATAAAGTTAATGAGGTGAAAATCATGGCGCAATGCAGCAGCCAACACATCCACATCTTGGTTATTTACAGCAACACATTGCTGGTTAATTAAATGGATATTATTCTCGAGGCATAGTTTCGTATGAATTTTGGCATAAGTACTTAAATGTCAAGAGGTGAGCTCCGTTTTGTTTATTATGCATACGTATTTAATGAATTCAGTAAGCGTTGGTGATAGGGAATATAGTGGGATAAGAATGTGTTTAACAATTGACTTTCACGTTTGCAGTTATCACAACCTTGGCTTGAACGATTAGTTAACAGATACATTCACGGTCGAACAACAAGAACCGGACGGAGTTTGCGGATCCAATTAGAATCCATTTTGTGGCGATTAAAGATAGCTCGAGACCATTGTTTTGTGACAATGCGGCGTCGGTGTAGGAAGCTGCTGCGGCGATCGTTCAAAACCTGTCAGTAGCAAACAGATGGACCATACAAGAGACAAGCTACAGTAGCATAGGTACTAAACTTCAAGTAACGAAACTTCACTAATGCCACTTAGTACCTAACTCTGAATAGTGTGCACGTATACAATACAATTTGGTTAAGGTGAAATAATAAAGATAGGTTAAAAACTTACAACAGAAATGTGCATAATAATACAATTTACTTAGTTAGTCAAGTGTTCGTACGGGACAAACACGCACGTAGTGGTAGGTAACTATTTTTTTGTATATTTAGGCATTATAATTATATTATAATTATATTGATCTGTCTACCCCGTAAGGGATAAAGACGTGATTTGTGTATGTATGTATGTATGTATGTATGTATGTATTGATCTAAAATAACTATTATTTATTATCTATATAATTATATAGGTACAGTCAAGTGTAATAATATGTATCTAGACAAAGTTTCAAAAATAAGTACCATACGCTCTTACGCCAGCGTAATAAGGTTGTGGGACATATTTTTGAGAAGTTCCTATCGATACTTATTTTTGCACTTGACCGTACATAAAAATGAATGTATGAAATAAATAAAATTAATTCTTTTTTTTTCATATGTTTCTGAAGTTCCACGGTATGTCTTAATGGAAAAAAATCATAAAAAATAGGTAAAAAATGGGACGGGCGATGCCGCGGGGAACAGCTAAGTTATGTTAGAGCGGCGGCAGTGTTGGCGCTTAGGTAAATGACCGCGGCGCACGTCGTTCGCCTACTGTTATTAGTTCTATTGTACCGGGACCCTTGGCACGATTTTTAGAGCCACTCCATCATCTGACCACCATTTTAACGTTTTAAATTAAATGTTTAGCGATAACGTTACACCCGAAATGCGTCGCTGGCCACCGTTGCGACATTTTGTTAGCTGTCGAAAAACATGCGCTTCTGTCGACGCTCCGAAACCATTACGGATTACCACCCACACTAATCCATATTGAAACACCCATAACAACTAATTTTCTATTAAGTAGTGGTTTGATAATGTTTATAAATTAGTTTAAGGATTGGTTCGAAACACGTCGTGCCTAGTTTGGCTAAAAATAATCCGTTTTCGAATTTAACAATGACTATGTCCGAGTCTAATGGTAATTTCATATCAAAGTTTGTAGGCATCGACTTCAAACATATAAGTAGGTAGCGCACACCGAAATATATTTGAATTTGTTATTTCTAAAGTAGCGTAATTAATACAATTTATTTGGAAATCTATAGGCGGATTTAGGCTACATATTTGAAGGCGGTTCTATTTTTGTAAAGGATAAGTTAATAAGGGATATACAAATTTATGGCTAAAAGCCATGTATTTAGTATTCCAACTTAATCTACAACGAATATAATTATAAGTGGGTTATTGAATTTGTTCGAAAACGAATAGATTCCACCAGTAAGTAAAAGTACCGTAACAATAGGAGAACATTAACCTGTCCTGTATAGGCTGTTCGTGTATTTTATAGTGTATATTATGTGCTATAAAGGGATAAAAAGATACATGCATATACATTCCTAGGTACTGAAATCTTCATGTACAAGTCCGACTCGCACTTACCGGCTTCTTCTTCAGTACTACCTTCGTCATTATTACTTGAAAATATTAAAATTTTAACGTGTATCTTACAATGTAAGCTAAACTACTTTCGGTCCGTGTCGCAGGCCTTGGATTGAGCGTTTACAAACACGCAGCGATGTGCTATCACATTTGAATTTCGTATTGCACCTGACCATTCATTTTGTAACTTATAGACGTTATTTTGCTGTTGCGTTATGAATATTCTAGCTCAGGTCGTAGGCTTATGCGCCGCAGCTACGCACCTAACTTAACACATCAAAGTACGCCAGCTTTGTACGCTACTTTACTGCCACTAAAAGCAAGACAATAATTATTAATTACTTAATTAATGAGGGCTACCGGGTATGACTTCGCTGCTAGAGGCGCTAGTATAGCGTGAGGTAGGTATATAGGAATGTCAGGTAGAAGTAAAAGTCACACTTTCCGGGTGTTGTTAAAATTCTTCCCGGTTATTATGGCACCCAAATGATAGATTTACTAAAATGTTAAGAGGAGCAAGCATAACGGTATGACGAAGATTCAGGGTTCGATCCCGAGCTCTAATTTTGTTTTTCTGGCGTTTTTGTGTTCTTGACCAAGTAAAAAAAAAGAAATAACCGGCCAAGTGCGAGTCGGACTCACGCACTGGGGGTTCCGGTTTCTAATGTTATTCGGTCCGTACAACTTCTCGGAGTTAGTATAAAATCCAGTGTAAACAGAGCCCTGCTCTTAAGCAAAATGTAGGCAGTGTGAGGTCATTTTATATTGGTATTTTATGTAGACAGACAGACATTAAACTATTCTGATTTTAGTACTTGTTCTTGGAGCCGCAACACCAATACATCATCTGTGAAAATTTCAACTGTCTTGCTATCACGGTTCATGAGATACATCCTAGTGGCAGACTGACAGACAGACAGACGGACGAAAAGTGAAGTCGTAGTAATAGGGTCCCGTTTTTACCCTTTGGGTACGGAATGGAACCCTAAACAAAGAATTAAACTTTGTCATGTGTCATTAGACTTGTCTTGCGAAAATGTATTAGGTACCAATAGTAGGTAGGTATTGTTTATGACTTCATGACCTTAAACGTAACTAAATTATTGCTATAGAACTCCAAAAGCGACAAATTAAGTAAGGCACAAGCGAAGCAAGAACAGCAGGTATTTTTATTAATAATCTATAGGTAAATTTTGGTGAAGTTTATAATTGATATATTTTCGGTGGTACGCCAGAAAAAGTTTAAAGTGAAAAATAATTGCCGGTAAGGAACAACGACATTTGCATGATTAAGTGGAAATGTTCTGATTAATGGTTTCTCTTGACCCGGTGGGAAATACTGTGAACCGTGATTAAGGTTTTTATAAATATTCATTATCAATTTTATATACCGTCCGTAATATCCGTCGGAACTGGTCCGTTTTCTCTTTCGACGAAATCGTGCAAGTGCAGCACAATAAATCACAAGTGTAAAGTTGCCTCAATTTACGCTCATTATTTCATTCTTACGTGCAATTTGCCGAGAGCTAATTGTATTAATTATGCACATTATGCTAGGGGTCGAAATGGTCACCTACTCGTATATTATCCGTTATTTACCACTATATAGTGTTGATATAGACCAGTTAAGACAAAAGCTTGAGTAAGAAATACTTATTCAAATATGTGGTCATTTTTTGAGCTTAATTTTACTTGTCAGTTTTCACAAAATAAGCGCTGCAAAATATTTTCTTAACGGTTTCATCTACGAAATTCAGACTAAATAAAAAGTTGAGACAGAATTTCATGAACAACAAAGCGACGCTATGTAAAATCACGCCTCGTCACGTTCATGTTGCTTAGTTTACTTGACGAAGTTAAGTTAAACTAGAGTGCGTGCGATTGTATGTTTTTGTTATAAATATTTATTATTATTGACATGAAATATTTAATCCGTAATTAACTAGGCGGTAATGGTTGTAATAGTTTTTAGTATAATTTATAGCTTTAGTATAGGCATTATATACCCTGACATGGTGTCATGTACCTACCACGCTAACCCATAACACCTATACCAAAACGAAAATAAACATGACTTAAAATGTATATGAATAAATGTATACAAAGGAATATAAATAAACATTGCGTGGCGTAATTTTACCGACTTCACTTTGCAGTTCGCATAACTCCGTCTTTACTTTTATTCGGTCTGAACATGTATGAAAGTATCTTGTCATTTTCATGTTTCTCAGTTCTTACGTGAACGGTCGACATTCAATGATCGAAATATGAAAACGAAACGAAGGAACGAACTTGACTTTTGTTGAGTATCTGCATAATTCTGTTAACTAAGAACTAAACTGTTTATTTATACGTTATTATAACTCATAGTTTTGTATATTTTCTTAATCAATTTTCGAAATAATCATGACAAATTAAATTAAATAATTGAAAACCCGGTTGTAAGTCGGCGGCACGTGTGTGCTTTATAATGCAGCGTGAAGCGAGACCGAGATTGAATGTAATTAGCGATTTTGTACAGCGCTGTCGGCGCAGGCGAGCGGCGCGGGCGCATGCCCGGTGACCCACGCGGGTCGCAGGAACCGGCCGGCCCTCTTGCACCATAAAATCTTATTACAGTAAGTAAAACGTTAGTTGCTACATGTTTACATGCGCCTTATGTTTAGTAATCTCTTGAACTCTCAATAATTTGTTGCGCATCTTAGGTTTAAACTTAGACTCAGTAAATTGCTTCTGTGTAAGGAATATACCAATCACGAGGTTGTCGTTTATAGAACTGCATTCCGGTAGGAGCGTCAGACGCACTTGTTAGTTTAACAGCATCATGTTTTGACGAAATATCTTGCCGTTTTAACGTATCTTTTAACATTGGAAATATAATTTACATTTTTGGTGACGATAGGTACCTAGGTACTTATGAAATAGATAATTGCGTCGTCATAGGATCTACTCACACTATTGGCTTATTCTCCTAATATTTTTTTAATAATTGTGCGTTTAGCTTCCATGTAACATCTATTGACATACAATTGACAAATAAATTTATGATTTCTGATTTCCCTTTGTCGTGTGTTGCCTTCAACTGTCGAGCAGCAGAAATAGTTAACCTGTGACTCTCGGACTCTGTAGCTAATAGCCCAACTTTTTGATTAATTCATTCAAGTAAGTGCGATTTGCTGCCTATAGCTCTGATGTCATAGTCTGCAACTTGTATATTTAATAGCATTAATAGTATGCAAATATGTCGAAATTGTTTATCTCGCAGCAGGACTTTTGGACAGAGTGTACCTCTAACACAATATTACGTATAGTATAATATTACGCTGGTCTCTAATTAAATGCTCCTCTGATCCACTCAAAGGTTGACTTGTAGAGATCCTCTAAAGGGATGAACCACGTTTGTACATTTATTTTTAATTTTTTGCCAATTGAGTTCGTTTCTTCATTTTTAAATAATAAATTGGAATAACAGCAGTGGTTTTACGGAGTTTATAAATTTGTTTTGGCGAAATCGAAACTGAAACGGAATCGAAGCTTTAAGCTCCGAATATATAACCTCCGCGGACCTCCGTTGTAAGTGTCGGAACCGAATCGAAATCGGAGGGTGACTTCAAGTAGAAGTTCAGAACCGGAATCAAACGTTCGTATACATCCCAACATTTACATTCATCCAATATCAATAATTATTAAGTACCTATTTTGTTTTTGTTTCATGCAGCGCTTAGACTGAATCCTTAGCGCGCCCTAGCTTTCAGCGAGCAAGGAATTGACATAAAACATCTATCCCTCCTGCACATACACATGCACCTTTGCATAATACGCGCTATGATAGCGATAAAACGTGGCATGTGGCTTTAAGTAAATGTAATATATGAAGTTCTTCTACATCTAGTTTGGGGCAAGTGCTATGACGATTACGGAAGCTATTGTGCCTATTGTTGGAGCTAACTGGGCCGGGGCCGCGGCGCACGCCTATCCTGCGAGGCGGGGCGGTGGGCGGCCATTGGTTGCCGCCAAACCGTGACAAGTTCCATTGGACAATTCGACAAGAAGTGAAAGTGACGAAACGTTCCTTCTCCGTGCCCAACACCTTGCGTAAGTTCAATTGACCCATATAAACTTGTACCTACACAGTTCATGGGTTACGAGTATTGTCGGATTAATTTGTCATGAAGTTAGTTGTAGTTAGATATGGCAAAATGTGTGCTTACCAATTAGTAAGTAAGTACCTATAGTGTTTTATTGGTGTGTCTACCTACCTGTTTAGGTAATAATTATTTATGTTTATGTGCCTACCCATGCCATGGACTTTACTAAGCTTTCCCTCTTCCAAGAAATACGAAATAAAGACACTTGAAACCTGCAGAGTTTAGCGACTAATTAGGTATCTAAATAGTAGTTCTATTATAGGTACAAGCGTTAATATGGTTTAGCGAAAACTGTTGTTATGATTGGAATACAATTTCGGATAGATGTTTAGTCTTCCTAGTTCAGTAGGTATACTGAAAAAATGAAAATAATTTAACTCCACACTATTGTTAGTGTTAGTATTAGTACTTAACCTACTTACTTAATTACCAATATATCTACTCAGAATACGTTTCATTAAAAAAAACGCTACTTAAGTATACTTAGTCACTGACAGCCGTGTTCTACACTCAACACTGCACCTTGTTAAAGAAGAAAGATCGGAAGAGTTGGAGTTTGCAAAGAAGTTGATAAGAAGGCATAGAGATCTACTTACCTACCAATTTACTTTACCCACTCTTTTATGTAATTTTCCGCTGAAATTCGTGCCTGCTTTTTTAATGTAGCTAGGGTACCTAATTAGAGCTCGGTAGGTGGGGAACTTGCTAAAAGAAATTTTTGATAGGTTGAGTGTCAATGCGTCATATCATAAGTTATCATTTTTGGAAACCACACTTATACAAAATATTAATATGATTTTGTAAGTGTCATAAAAAGCATTAAGATGCTAATTTGGTACAAGCATAACGAGAACATTAGCATTATGAGCGACAATAATAATATGGAAGGGTGACTCAGCGTGTCAGTCCGTCAGCTCCGGTTTATTGCTGCTAGGGCTGCGTGCCGACCGTATCTTTTTTGTGGGTACGTAACCATAATAATAACATCCTTTTGAGTCTGTCAGACCTTGGAAAAGAGAAGGTCAAAGAAATCTACAGTAAGTAGAATTAAGCTATATTTTATAAAGTAAAAGTTCCTAGATCAAGGTAATGAAGTCGGTCAGTACTTGATTACAGCACGGAGCTTAAACGCTCTAAATTTGAGTATGGCTCCAAACTTTTTTTGGACAAAAAAACCTTTGTTTTTATTCGGGTTGGCAACCCTATGGGTGACGCAAGCGCAAGTCGACAAGTCGAATAGCAAGCCCGCCCAGGCCCTCCGTCAATAGCCGTGAAATTCAATTATAACAATGTAGGTCGCATTGCCTAAATAATAAAACGAACGCATTTATTTGTACCTACACTTGTACATTTACAATGGATCGAAAATTCAATTGCACAACGTTTTACCGTTGCAGCTTAAACTCATAAGATGCGATCTTAAGAGAGCTCTGCTATCGCCAAACGTTTTATAGATTAAACCAAATAATTGCAAATGTTAAAAAGTTTTTTGGATTTTAACATCCTTATGGACCAAAGTCAAGAAATAATTCTCATAAAGTATATATAGTAATGGCATAGGTAGAGTATGAGTTTCGTATCATAAAGCTTCCTTTTCGCTATGCCATTATCGGGTTAAGGGGGCCTGGATGCTTACCCGTCTCTTACTAATCCTGCCGCCAAACAGCATTAATTGCACTGTTGTGCTGCGGGGTGGAAAGTAAGATAGCCGGTGAAATTACTGGCACATGATGTAGTCTATTTTAGCCCTCCAGGCTGACAACGCATTTGCAATCCTCTAGTGTTGCGGGTGTCCATGGGTGGTGGTGCTCACTTACTAGGTACCTGGCTGGTGATCCATCATTAGTTTGCCTTTTTAAACGTAATTAAAAAAACACTACCGCAAAAATGCTATATACCTACCTACAGATAGGCTTATCAAATTTTAGCAAAAAACCACGTTATTGGGAGCATGGTAGGAAGTTTTGTTTAGTAGGTAGCCTATAGGATTCGAGCACAAACGACTGTTCTTTTCACGAAGTTTTGTTTAGGTAAGGTACATAGTTAAGTAGGTAGTAATTTAAAAATAAGTCTTAAAAACAAAATCATCTGACGTATCAATTAGAACGTTAATTGCAAATTAATCAGAACTATAATAAAACGTAGTGGTTATTATTCTCTTTGACTATAATAGTAAACCATTTTGACGTCTATTCGTCTACCAGATAGATTCTGTGAAATTTTCCCTCTTTTTTCATTCTACATCAAACGCATTAAAAATGTTGTAAAATGATCATTAAAATAAAATAAAAAGATTACTCCTAAGATTAGTGGGCCACGAGTTTGGCTTTTTTATAATTATTTAGAATCGATTAAGTATTTCTAGCAGATCTGATCCCCCGTCCCGTATACTCAATAAACACGACAAACAGTGGAAAGAGAATCGTCTAAGCGACAAACACCAGGCTAGTGACGGGCAAACAAAAAATCAGTTGACGATGGAAAAACATCTCATAGCTGTCAATTTCAACTTGACAGCAAGATGACAATTAAATGACGGGACAGGGACAGAACAGCAAAACAGAATCTTGCATACAAATATTCGCATTAGAGCGGCTTCATTTTAGCTTAAGTAAAGTGGAAATTAATAGATTTAAGTATGATTTCCAATTTCGATAAACTCTGTGTTGAACTAGAAAAACAAGAATTAGAGGTATGTTTGACGTGAAATAGGTCTGAACATCTTTAAAAATGGTAACATAACCTTGCTGTTAGCTAGTCAAGCTTACACGGACGTTATTCTGTATTTCAGGCCCCAAATGGTGTTGCTTCACCTTCAACATATGCTCAGCTGCTAGTAATATACTTGTATCAGAATGATCTGTAAGTAATTCAATGCTTAGTGTTTATTATGTACCGTAGACAGGGGTGACTTTGATTTACGGGGAGACTCTAAAAAGTAGTTGTAATTACGAAATCATTCATATTTATTTGCGTTTACTTCTTTCAATTGATGTCTTCTTTCATCGTCTTCTCTAGACGAAGAGCAGCAAAAGAGAGCAACAAAATCCCTCTGGTTAGTATGCCATACACTCATTATTAATTAATTCGAGCGCCTGGCAAAGCTTTTCAGCATTGGGTGTGAGAGTGGATGGGCAACAAAGGGGGGGGTGGAGGAGCAATAAAATTGAAAGTGTGCAATTTATAGAGGTCTGAATTTGGTGTGGTATAATAGCTAATTATATATTTAATTCGAATATAACATTGCCAGGTGTTTCAATTGGGAGAAAATTAGTGCCAGGTGACATCCAAGGTGCGGGAAAAAGTGCCAAAGTCACCCACTGTGGAAAAACTGCCAGGCACTCAAATTAATTAATAATGATAGTATGGCATACTTACTAGAGGGATTTCATTGGTATATAAATTGTATATCTATTTCCGTAGCTAGCTCTTAGACTATTGGTTTACATGCCAAACATTTACCGCATATATAGAATATCGATTTTATAGCAATTTTAAAACTATCAAAGTAGCCCCAAAATGATCAAAGTTACCCTGGTTTACAGTATGCATCATTTTATTTTCTTCAGTTCTGCTCCATATAAATGACAAATGTGTCATATCTATAATAATATTATAAAGAAGATTTTTTTTATTGTTTGTTTGTTTGCATAGAATAGGCTCCGAAATTACTGGACAGATTTGAAAACTTCTTTCACCATTAGAACCCTACATTATGCCTGATGGGCATAGGCTATATTTGATTCTATGCAGATTAAGTCGCTAATAATGTAGAACTGGCATTTGTTAAGTTATCTAAAACTGTAGAATTTAAGCTGAAATCATGTCTATGCCTGTTAATTCTTTTGCCTATAGTTAATTTTGTGCATTATGATCTGAGCTTTATACAATTAGGGTTGCCATCTCTTAAATTTGGAAAACAGGACAAGACGCATGAAAACCCCGGATTTTAGAGTCCGAAAGCCGGACATGTCAACAAGATCGTGACGGGAGGGGTGGGGGAACGGTGAAATAGTGTGTGTCTCGCGGGCGGCCCAATTTTTTTTTATTTATTTATTTTTTAAAACCCGGTCTACAAATGAAACCTTCCCCAGACGCTCCCCGGATGCCCTCTAAACTAGGACAAATCCGGGGAAACCCGGACGGATGGCAACCCTATATACAATATGTACCAAATTTCTAATCCAGAAACTGGATGAAGGTCTCACTTTCATAATTTGAAATGTGCATCTTAAAGGCTAATCAATATTATTTCGCAAACACTATTCCATTTCCCAAATGCATCATTTCATAATGAAAAAGGCCTGAGTCCCAGATTCAAAGTCTTGAAAAATACTGGAAAGGTCAACAAAGAACTGACTGTTAAGTTTAGTGTTGGTTCATTTCTCTAGTGTGTTAAATTAACTAGTTTAACAAAATGTACCTCATTCAATTAATTGTACCTAGTCCTCCTCTGTATGGTTAAAGAGGCATTTCTTCGCCTGTACCTACATGTGAAATTTGAAATGAACAGACGGCTGAGGTTTTTCCAACTTTCTACAACATTTATACCTTTAAAAGGCTAGGTTTTGCAAAGCCAGCAATGCATCGGCAGTCCCATGTGCGCTGTAGGTATCACATAACAACAGGTTGGCTGGTTTATCAGTTATAATTATGTTAAAAAACAAGACTACTTACTTTATAGTTTCTGTTTTTAGCAAAACAATTGTCACTAAAAATTTTCAAGAAGTTTTTATGCATTTATTTTTGGCAAAAAGCTTTTAAACATCCTTTTTAATATCCTTCCTTCACTTGTAACTAAATAGCTAATATTGAAAATAATTAAATCTTGCAACTGGATTTATATGAAATGGTCGGATTGACTTAAAGTATAGTAGGTACACATGACAGTGGAACCAAGTACCATCAACAAAAATGGTGAATAAAAAATGTATTTTTTCACATTTGCTTAATAAAAGTTACATTTCTGCAAGTATCTACAAAAGCAAGCTTTAATACTGTTGAGTAAAATTATCCTCAATTTGTATACATTTCCAGATGCAATGCAAAATTTCTATGGAAAAGGATCCCTACAACCATCACAAGCAGTAACCCGGAGATAGCCGCCATATGGTCTGTTGGACAGAAATTGTGGAAGAAGGACCTCGCTGGGACATACCAAGCACTAGCTACCTACAATTGGACAGAACCCGTAGCTAACATAATACGAGCACTTGAAGGTACTAAATAGAATATTTTATATACTAAATTTTGAGTCCTATCTTTGATTTCTATATGCCCTGACTATATTTTATTGAATCAGGCGCTACTTTGCGGAGGTCCATTTCAATGAACAAAAAATTTTTACCTTGCTACTCCGCTACTCAACTCACGTGCAAGATAATGTGAAATATATATGTTTTTCATGCAATCCCTCCCTCCACTGCTGCCAATAAAACACATATAAATCCCACAAACTTAATTATCCCTTACACCACACAAACACTGACGCGTTTCGATCCCTCTACGGGATCATTATCAAAGTTTAATGAGCACAACTGTTACTGTGTTTGGTCTTGCATGTTTCACACAGGCTTGGTTATGCACGTGAGTAGCGGAGTAGCAAGGTAAAAAATTTTTGTACATTGTCCTGACTATACTTGACTTTAATTTTCCAAATTAAATTTTGTTAGATTTTATAATTCATCATTACTTTTGGTCACCCTACGTTTAATTTAGGGTTGATAAAAATCATGATTTTTTAAAAAATCACAATAATCAGATTAATTTGATTTAAATCGGATTTATTTCATTGAAATCAGTTTTTTATATTTTTTTAGGTTCTTGTCTTTTTTAATAGTTTAATAGACAGTTCAGTTATTTATTAAAAGGAAAACAATGTATTTTGATCGAAATAAACCCACTCTGCATCTTTTTTCTCATCCAAACATCTTTTTATTATTCACTCTTTCAATAGTCACAATTTTATTACGAATGACCGGGTGAAAAGTGAAATGCGATGCGTCGCGTTTTTTAATAAGAATCCCGGAACTGTGTCGGGAATCCATCGCATGGCCGTTGCAAATGTGTGCGCGCCAGTCTATGGCAGGAGAAGTTCGTAGACAATTTTTGGCCGTTTTGGTTGCAGTAAAAGTATATTGATTTATTTAAAAAATCAATTGATTTAAATCACTTGAACCCTGGTTTAATTGAAATGTGAACTTATTAATTAATTAAACTTTCTCCATACTACTGTCTGGAAACTGGTGATAATGATACATTTCATTGATAATGACAATCTGTTACACATCATAATTTTATCTGTCTTATTATTTGAAAAGGGCAGAGTAGGGTGACCAAATGATGATGTTATGTAGGGATTGATATTTCTATTTTATTTCAATTAATTGAGGAGGCGACTAATTGCGATTGCCACTAATGCTCCGTGTTAATCTTGGGCAGCTTTACCGGAAAACATAGTTTCTCTTCACACCTTAAAAGTATATGCACTGAACATATTGAGTGAAGAACAATTAATTTGCCAAAATGAGTCCTAAATTAGTGTATTCCGCGTGGTTCTACTAATTTGTCCTACTCGGAAAACATGCTGAATCATTCAATAATATTTTAATGCAAAAATAGGTAGGTTTGGTTAGTTAGGTATCTTCAGTTGCCTGAAGGGCGAAATACCCAGAAAAAGGAGCTTCGCCCTTGGGCGTAGTTCCGTCGAAAACCAGTAGGACAAACTTTACTAGGACCACGGGCAACAGAGCCCTAAATTGGCTTTGCTAATATTTAAATTAAATGTATGTGGGACTAAATTACTAGTAAGATATATTTATTTGTTATTATGTTCTTTACATATATCAAAATCGTACCGCAGACTGAATCCAACTAAACCCTAACATCTTACAGACGTCACCTCATTCTTCAAACCGAATATTCGTCGTCTCACTCATAGTATATCATCCGTCACCTTCACACCCTCTTACGTTCCATTCCACATATGGCACTCACATATTTTTGCTGCTTGACATGTTTGTTGATGGATTGATCCAAAAAAAAAAACACAACTAAAACATGTTTGACTGACCCATCCGCAAATATATTATGATAAATCTCATAGTAGTAGTTTTATAAAAGGTGTACTAATTCTGTAGAATAAATACTTTATTTCTATATTTTGAATCTAATAAACTCAAGCAGTTATTTTCTCTGCCTTATACTTAACCATATCCTATTTGTTGCAGAACGAGTTCGCGAGCGAGCATTCCACCTGGTTGGACGTTCCTACAGTTCAATATCTTTGGATACAGTGGTGTCGATGACGGGGCTGAGCCGAGACACGGTGTTGCGCGCATGCGCTGATCGCAAATGGGTACTGAGTGACGATGGAGCCACCGTCAACCCTACGCCGCCGACGCAGCCCGCGCCACTCCATACCTCAAGCGAAGACCAATTGTTCAAACTCACAGAGTTTGTCTCCTTCTTAGAAAATTAAGTAAGTAAGTGATTCTTATGTTAAGGTTAAGGATGCGTCCACCAGATATCTGCGAGGAAGCAGAGGAGTGTGCAAAAAAATCGACCAATGGGGCGATTACATTGTCCTAGCCTTGCTTAGTGCTGCTTTCTTTATGATGGAGTACATGGGTGACCAAGAAAAGATCGGTGTTAGCAATTCTCGGAAAAACTCCTTTCTCTATAGCTGACACCTAGCAAGATCGATTTTTCGCCCAGAATTTCTATACAACAGATATCATCGAAGTTGTTAGAACCGTTCCAGAAATCTCCGAATAAATGTACTAGAATAACTCGTTTAAAGATATTAAGTACGATTTTTTTCTTAGACACCACTGCTTCCTTTCACGTTTCTGGTGGTAGCGCAGCCCAAGTGTCAAATTGTGTTGATTACGCTTTTAAATAAATTGTCAACATAATACCTTAAGAGTTATCATTTAATTATTTTAATAGTTTGCGTGATTAATGAATGCAGTGCCTGAAATTTTCGTCAAGCAATCAGGTGCTGTCCGGCGTACCTTGCCTATACAATTTCGCGTTGCCGTTATCAGACTAGACCTGTAAAATGTCTTTAAAGGATAGGGATAAATGGTTAAACAAATTAACAAGTTGCTTTCGATTTATTTTATAATCGTCTAAATGTTTCATAAAAAAAGTAAATACAAAAGTATTATATTTAGTGGCAGTGTATAAACTTAATTAACCCGTCAAGCGTCCAAGCGACTACAGTAGTCCCTAACTTTTACGGGACTTTTTTTTAGGGACTGCATAATGCAGTCCCTAGGACATTTCTCGCCCGAAAAAGTTAGGGACTACTGTAGTCGGTTGGACGTTTGACGGGTTAAAACTATTAAATTCTAACATACATAATCATAAGTACTATCAAATGAATCAAGAATTTTACTCTTGATTTTTATTTTACAGATAGAAAAAATCGAAGGCTTACCACCTGCTATGGGTGGTGTAGCTGTATAGCATGCATCACGCAATGATGAGGGACCGGGTTCGATTCCCGGCCATAGCTTTACTTTTCGGATTTTTCTATGTGTTCTAATTTTCAGTGTCGTTTTTTTTATACATTATCATATTGAATATTTCCTAAAGTGGTCCCTATTTTTAATATAAATAACCTAATTAGCGACTTTCCTGTTTCATAACAAACTCTTGATTCATATATCACAAGCAACATGATGCTTACAAAAAAATGAGTTTAATTTCAATTTACTAACCAAATTCCTATTCTAATAATGAGTATCTACAGTTTGTTTAACCTAGCCATTGACAATAAAGGGGGCGTTCAAGTACGTAACGCAATTTGGGGGGGGGGGGGGGGGGGGTACCGTAAAACGTTACGATGCGTTACAGGGGCGGGAGAGGGTCTTTCTTACAACACGTTACGTAACGTTTTCTTTTTTTTTAATAAAAAAATATGGAATTAAAATTGCCAAGTTAACAAACTACGCATGTATTGCGGGTTAAACATTTAATCGCCTTTACGGTAATAATACTAAATTAAACAAGAGATTTTAATTTAGTATTATTACCGTAAAGGCGATTAAAACTATAACAAGGATATTATAGCGACTTTCTTGTTCTTTGCGCAACATAAAGTTTGCCACTTTTGGGTAAAAATGGTCACTTGAGTGTTACGTAACGTTTAGAGGCCGGGGGGGGGGGGGGGGTGTACAGAAAAACGTTACGGCGCGTTACAAGGGGGGGGGGGGGGGGGTCAAAAATCTTCAATAATTGCGTTACGTAATACTTGAACGCTCCCAAATGTAGTTTTGGCAACTCTTAGGATTTGTGAGTGGCCTCACAAGCTTTCTCATTGATATCTGCCCTGGAAGGAGACCTGGTTTGGTCTTGGCTGTAACCTAATAGAGTTGCTGTCGATTTCGTCGCCGACTGTAGTCTCGTAGCCTCTGTTTACTTGCCCCCCGTTGGGTTCGGCAAATATTTCCTTTACTGAAATGTTAGCAGTCGACGTCCGATGCCGTGGTGCCACAAGGTTATTGTTCATCTAAAATGATAATATCGCGTAACGTACAGTCGAGTTCTCCAATATCTTATACAACCAACCGTTCAAAAATATCTAAACACTAGCTGTTGCCCGCGACTTTGTCTGCATATAATTCATTTATCGCTATCCCGCGGGAACTACGCAATTATCCGGGCTAACAAGTAGCATGTGTTGTTCCAGACTATAGTGTATCTCTGTGGCAAATAAGATCCAGATCAGTCCAGCCGTTTTGGCGTGAAAGAATATCAAACACCCATACTCACAAACTTTCGCATTTATAATATTAGTTGGATATGTAAGCAACATTTTTTGGAACTGTTTACTGTATATATAGATGGTGGAAATCTCAGCTATTTACAAAGATTTCTATCTGCAAGCCTTCTCCGAAGTAAAAAAAATCGAAGTTCGTTTCATGCCGTTCCGCTCACACTAATAATTATTAATAAGAGAGAGGGACGGTATGATACGAATTTAGAATTTCGGAGTAGCCCCCCCAGATTCTAGTAGCTTATACAAGTAGGTATGTTTTATTTACCATTCCAGTGACGCCGTACTCATTATTGGCTCCAAGTGTTTGCATATTCGACTTTCGTCGCTCTGCCATTACCGAGTTCCTTCTTATTTCTAGAGCTTTAAGTGTTTCGCTTCGCAATGTCATCTTGCGATTAAGCACAGGTGTACCTGATAATGTATTTTGATTATTAAAACAATTCAAGGCGGGTACTCACCTGCGAGCTGTACACGTAGCTGTTGCGCGTTACAGTAACCAAAAACGCTAGTGTGGCGTCGCGCTCCGCTCGCGGCAGGCTCGCGAGCCACGTCCGCACTAGGGTTTGAGGTTACTGTTACGTGCAAGAGTTACGGTTACAGCTAGCAAATGAGTACCCGGCTTCACTCACGTATTTACTTATTGTAGGGTGCCCTTTATCTGGCATAATTTTGATTTTCCGAAACTTATTTCGCGTAACACGTGTTCGTATAACTTTATGTAGCATATCGTTATTTAGCATAACTTTATGAGGCGTAACTTTAAGTACCTAGCATATCTCTATATAGCGTAGCTTCGTAAAGCATAACTGGTAAGTCTCCTATAAACACAAAATTTAGAGCGATAAATGATGACGGTTTTAAAAAGGATTTGGAGGAGGAGGAGGTTTGGGTCACGGTAGTTTCATGTTGAAAGGATTGGGTTAAGTCTATCTATTGGAATTTAATAACATGTAGGTGAATAGGTTAGATAAGGATTTTAATCCGGCGTTACATTGCGGCGGCAATAAATTCGTTAAGTTTATGCCGTGTGCGGGAGCTACTTGTCAAAATTAAACTATACATCTAATTAGCGTTGTGAACTTTGATTTTTTTCAACTGAAATATATAAATAATATAGAACTTTAAGATAACGATGGCTTTGTATGAATTTTCTGAATTGGTTTGACGTTATGTTATGTGTTAAAACGACCTTTCAAGCTTGAAGTGCGACAACGTAACCTATTTTTTAGGGTGTGTTCCACTGATGAATTCTTCAAGATTATTTTTTTCAAAAAGTTGAATATCACGTCGAAACGACCAAAGTTTATAGACGGAATAAATGGCTAAAATTTGTACAGTTGCTCCCGCACACGGTGTAGATTATTCTGCAATAAGATGTTCGGCGATGCGACTATTCGGCCATAGGAGTATTCTGCCTATTAGTATTACGCGAAAGAAAAATCCCGACTGTGTCGATCGTATTTTAAAAAAAATTTGATGTACCTAGTGTCACTCTCACGACTCAGACGAATCTAATATTTTATGTAGGAAACATAACCCTCCTTCTGGCGCAGTCGGGTAAAAAGATGATATGCTAAACAAAATTATTACCAAACCCCGTTATCAGTGTTACAGAATCATTGAAAACCCTAGGGTGGGCAGAGTACCGTCGAAGTGGAATTGTGAGCATTGTTAATGGTATTCTTAGAGAGATGTCCATCCCAAAGGAAAAATTGTGTATACATTATAAAGTCGAATACAACTTAAAAAAACTCCCTTTCCTCGTGTACGCCCACAATCATGCTAAGCGTGGCCTTTGGGTCTTATTACTCTAGGCTCCGTCTACCCCGTAAGTAATTTTAAATTAATTAATAATAAGAAAGCTGCAGTAAGTAGAGCGATCGTTTTCATATTTAAAATGGATCTTCAGTATAGACGACAAAAATAAAAGGGTAAAAATATTTTTCTAACAAAAACATTTTAAATACCAATATGTATGTCACACTGACAACGAAATAAATATTGTGCCACAACTCTATGACTTAGTTTCAACGGACCTGCAATACTGATATGATAACGGGGTAAATTTCATGCCAGATAAAGGTGAACCACATGATATAAAGTGACATTGAATGGATGAATTGGGTCTTTATTTTGTCCCATAAAATTGCAGTTCCGAATGTATAGTTTGCCATAATTTTCGTTAGTTATAAAGCGTTATATTTCTCAAACAGACAGTATTTAAATTAGAATTGATAATAAACTGATTTGATCTAACCTAATGCATTGAGGTGGCTCTAAAATTCCTGATAAATATGGGTTTCATGAATTATGAAAAAAAATTATGACTAACGATTATTATGACAATTGAAAAATATGGGACAAAAAGGGACCCGAGATGAATCACTCAAAAATATTACCAAGAGTCCCATTAGCTTCATTATTGGAGCGCATATTGAAGAAACGTTTTTTGAACGCAACGTCGAGTGTGCCTACATGCCTCTTCTTCTGTCTTGCCTTTTCTAAGTTATGGATGGTCTTTCTTCTGCCCACATTGTGTGGTCCCGACCCCGAATCATTGTCGTATTCGTCATCCAATCCATTTAACTTTTGTAAATCTTTAACTATTGCTATTGCATTTTTGTCTAAAAATGCATCTTGAGATAAGTCTTCCGCCTGTGAAAAAAAGTATAATTATTGTTCTGAACTAGTAGTTTAATTTGCTACTATTAGAATTTGGTTCAGCTGTTGTTTGTACGTACCTTCTTTGTACAGAACCAGTTTAAATCTATGGATGACAAGATGTGCGAAATGGTTCCAAATCGATGGAACAACATGGCAGTGAATTGTATGAACAAGATCAACGCGAAGAAGAATACAAATACTAGACCGATTGGCTCCAATTGTAAATATTCTTTTGAAATTAACACCTGAAATCATTAAAAATATTGTGTGATATGCACAAAAGACAACAAATACGAGTAGTTAAGTATTAGAAGTGAAAACGAAAAATTTAGATATGTGTGATTGAAATTGAAAGAGTTGTGGATTTGTTACTGACATGTGCAAATTATTAGGAAACTTGAACCAAATTATATGTGTAATATCAACAACAAATACCTAATGCAGTGCACCTCTGCGATTGGTGTTTAAAGTACAAATTTGTTTGAGTTTTATGGTTACGACTCAAATTAATTAGATAGTTTTGACAACATCTGTATCTATGCTGTTGAAATCACACACGGCACGACAGAGTAAACCTAGATTTCAATAGTAACTTAAAAGTTAAATAATTAATTGTTGACACTTCCATTATGTCTAGATAGGAAACGACATAATCCGGTTATACAAATCACCACGTCTTCCGAGGTGTAAAGTATATACAAGGGAGGGTAGTGACCCAGTTACCGTGTTTAATTAATAGAAAAACCTCCGCCACCTTATTAACCAAAGAAAGAAAATGTTGATCTTCCAAGTTGACTAATTTAAGTGAATAAATTGCAGGGAAATTTCAGGAGAGTGAATTAATTTGGGAAAATCGTTGGGGTTTTACAGTAACGGGCACGAGGTACCATTATTGGACCTATCCTTTATTTGAGTACCTAACGCTACTGTTTCAGGATTAATCTTGTTTCCATTTGTTTTTCTTAAGGTTCACTAAATTTTCAAAACAAGGAGGTGTCTAGGTTTTGGATATGAATTAGAATATGTGTGAAACCATAGAAGTGACGCCGAAGTGGTTTAGCCCTCAGTGTATTTGGACTCCATGCTGGTGTGCCGTACCAGGACAAACCGGTTAGAAGAAGGTCGTTAGAATTGTGAAGTGACACACAATCTTTGTTAACTTTGGCTGTACCTCGCCTGTCTCCTCGATGTACGTAATATTTGTCTTAATCCCCAAAGGCCAATCCACGTGGAGTTGATCTTTGTTGAGTTGTAACAGAAACACTATCAATATGAATAAAGCATTGAACATAACGAATGCAAAAACTGACTTATTACGAAGTTCTATCAATTCTGCTGCAATGCGAGCCTGGAAAATTACATAAAACAACAAATATTTAGAAAAATTGCATCAACTTTCAAGGGTGAGCGGGGCGATAGACGTCTTTTCATAACAATGTGAGGTTGTTCTTAATGTCTTTGTCCCGAGTCATCATTGAAGGCCGAGCGGTTTATAGTGGATAGTCACTTTACCTCTTGAGTAACCTCATCGTACGTAATGTTAGTTTTGACTCCAAGCGGCCATTTAAAATGAAGATTGTCCTTATTCAGTTGCAGTAAGAACACAATGAGGACAAAAAGGGCATTGATCATAAAGAATGAAAACACGGACGAGTCTCTCAATTCTTTAAGATCTTTGGTAATACGGTCCTAAAATTAGGGGAAGAATAGCATGAATGAACACATTTAGTTTAAACAAAACATTTTCACCTGAAAAAATACTAATTAGTGTTATAAAAAAAACCATTCTGAGAAAAAATTAGTAAGCGTAATTAACAACATCAACATATTTCCTGTAACGTAAACAGCCGAACTTTAATTAGAATGGGGATCGAACCCATATGAGACACCACGGCTGGTTTAGTCTTCATAAAAGCTTCTGAAGCTGTAAGTCGATCAAGTATTTTCAATTAATGTTCAAACAGTATTTTAATTTTAATATAAAAGATGCCAAAGTCTTGGTCGCGTGTTTTTAAGCTCGATTATAAGTGTTATCCTTCAATGCTATCAAAGTCTTGGCCCACTACAACACAACCATGTATGGAACTTTACCTGTTCTTCTTTGTTAGCGTCAATAGGATATAGATACTTGTCCAACAGATCTTTCCAAAATTGGAGTTCTCCTGGACTCAAAAAGTCAACTTCACCCTTTTTCAAGTCAGGGTCTTCGATCCAGTATGGATTTGTAAGGTCGTCTCTTCGTTCCTGAAAATAGAATTTCAGCGTCAGAATTTTTTTCGAACAACAATATAAGATCTTGGAAATTGAATTGTGGTAGAATCTTTAACTTGCGTAACTACTATTACTTAACTATTGAATTGAACAAAAATAATCTATAAAGTAAATCCTATAAACTGCATCGCAGTCACCATATTCATAATCTATCTTGAATGTTGTTACCCTCGGCGATGTAGACAAGGTTTCGGTTTCGGAGTCAGAGCTATTATCGTTTTCCGGATCTTCAGCCAAAGCATCAAGTTGGTGTTCGCCGTTAGTGCTCCCGCGAATTGATAACTTTCGTCCTCTACTAAGCCCGTGGGGATCAACCGCTCTGAAAAAATACAATTTCATTAGTTTCTGAACCTTTTACATAACATTACAGCGACGTTCCTCTGCTGCGCACGGTCACGTTACGCACGTACATACATACATATATCACGTCTTTATCCCTTACGGGATACATATAAACGCACGTGGGTACATATATACGCTCCGTATCAAAATGTAGGCGGTCGTTTCCGTAGCAGTGCACGCACACGCTATGCACGAAATGAACAATGGGCCCACGCGGGTGGGTATAGCGTGTCCGTGCAGTGTGTGCAGCAGTGGGCGTCGCCTTCACTCAATTAATATAAGTTGCAACTAAATACCTCTCCACGACTTCTAATTTTCTCTCTAATTTCTCGAGTGTTGATGCAATATGTAACAGCTGCACTTTTTCTTCGTTTCCTTTAGGATGCGTACAAAGTAAACACTTAAACAGTCCGGCGAATGAAAACTCAATCGATCCCTCTTCATCATTGCTGTTTACGCTTTGCAAAAAGCCGAGCAAAGACTTCTGCTTGACTTTTTTCTTAGCTTCTTCGGCATCTTTCTTTTCTTGTTCGATTTCCTGAAAATGAGTGAGTTTAAACATTATAGAAATGTTAATAATTATGGATTGAGTGAGTTCTCTTAGATGGTAGAATAGGCTGAATAAATAGGAGCTCTTGCTACTTCGATTAGGCTGGGCATCCACCACATTATGTCCGAAGAAGAGATGATCTATCAAACAAGAACATCGATTTGATTAATTACTTCACTTTACTAGCTTTGCTGATTTCCTCTCAGCATTTTTTCTCACGCTCCTCTTACTCGCACATCTCTGGTTGATGCGCAGCCTTATCATTTTCGTTTGGAGCTACTTTTTTGGTTCATAGGTCACTGATTAGCGTTACTATTCTTATCTATCTTATCTCATCTTATATATCAACATCTGGTCTATTGCTGTTATCATTACCTTTTTTGTTTTCTTAGTTTGTACTTCTCGAGTACCCCACGATACGACGTTCAAATTGATGACAGAGTATAAAATCAAGAGCAAATACATAGATGGTATAGACAAAAGGTATATTATGCCAGGAACAATACACCAAAACTCTTGTGGATGGAGACACGCAGCTATAAAGAAGGAACTCGAAAGGGCTATCAAGAAGATGGCTGAAGGTGATCCGATACCGTCCTCGCCCAACTGAAGCGCGGTACCCACTATTACAGCCATCATTATCATTGCATATGCCGTCGATAAAATTTGAGCCACCAGCAACTAAAATAAAAGAAACAGTAACATTAAAACAACGAACCATAAAGAGTATCTACCTATTTTTTGACATTCACAAAAAAAAATCATATTTACCTGGATCTCTGATTTCATTGTGAAGCAAACGAACATGAATAGAAGAATGGGATACAAGTTATACTCAAATGAAGTCCAATTGTCAATTCGGAAAGCCGCCACGAAAGCACCCACCAACATAAGGAATATAGTGCCAGGTCCCAGGATCGTTCCGCCCATTAACATCATCTAAAATGAAAATTAAAGTAATGTAATTTACGATCGAACTTGAGAGTTTTTCTTTCATTTGAATGAGGGCAAATAAATTTACCTGGTACGCGATATACGGGGACGAAATGTTGTCGTTGATTTTGATTGTATGTTTGTAGTCGACCAGCAAGTCCATAATGTTGGCGATAGTAGAGGGCACCCATCGACGCCGTTGGTTGTAGAACTCACTAAAGCCTTCAGGACAGTGGGTGTAAGCATCTGAAGCAGCCGAGTATTCTACTCGATATCCACGTTGAAGCAATAACGTACACAACCAACGATCTTCGCCTACAAGAAAAAAAAAATGGATACATAAACTACTCAACGCTATTCAAGTACTCATTTAGGGAGTTGAAACCAAGCTTACCTTGATCGTATTGCACGTAATGACGAGCTTCGTCCGATCGCAAGGTGTATTTCTTCATAACGTTATCGTCCATAAGAGCCTTTCCACGGAAGAGCGAGAAGCAACCTGGACTACACAGCACGCAGCCAATCATGTGTTCTGTCGCCTTCTGCAGCCAATGGCCGATAGCGTATTCGAACAACTGATACCATACCATAGGACCTGAAGCACATAAATAATGTTAAAGACTATAGATAAAGTTTCGGTGAATGGATTTTAGAAAGGTCGAAGCTCAAAAACGCTCACAAATGATTAAACATACATTCCTTTCGGAAATGAAATTGTCCTAACGCTTTTTCCAAACACGTTGTTGTCGTTGAGAACCATTATTTTACCAACCTGACCCAACTGGATGAATACGACCACAAGCCGCTCCCAGATTTTTGTTCTTCTTCATCAAATCTATAAGCAGTCTGACAGCGTGAGGCTGAAAATCAATGTCTCCGTCCAATGTCAGCAGATAAGTGTTTTCAGCCATCACTTCTTTACGGTCGACGGATATGGGCAGCTCCATTAGACGGTGGCCAAGAAGGTAGTACATGTACATCACCTGAAAAATATATACATTTTAGTACTATCTCTTACTGTATTGCATATATCACTACATTACATTCACATTGACTAGTACCTTACAGACTATTTGGGAACAAATGTGTGTTACCTGCATAGAACAAACAACCTAATAGAGAGGAAATATCATACAATTGAAATGAAATACAATTACGCCAAGCCGAAATTGGCGATTACTGCAATCTGATTGGCCAGCCGAAGGTCAAAATGGTAAATAAAGTTGGGCAAGTACTAGGTATTACGATCGATTATGGATATTTAGTTCATGCTTCGTAGTGATGTAACGAATATTCGCATTCGCGGATATTCGTATTTGCATTCGCATCCGCAAAATTTCTGCGAATGTTTTGGGAATATGAATATCAGAAAAAAAAACCAATTTGAAGATAATAGTAGGTTAATAAAATCAAAAACCCATTCATTTCTTATGTTTCTAATGCAAGAAAAAGTAACTTAACCTCATAAGCACATTAACAGTCTTCACTTTATCATTTGGTATTATTTATTCTTCCTTTTCTGGAATAGTCATTGTTACACAGCTTGCATTTAGCTCGTTCAGCATCGCAAAGTGTAAAATAAGTCCATATTTCACTAGAAGTTGATTTATTCATGTTAATAAATAAATAACTATTCAAACTCTAACCTCAAAATTTACTTGTTTTGTGTACAAAAAGACCAGCGCGAGCGGAATGACAATTCAGTCGGATGAGTTCGTATCAACTCGGCAATTCTCGGAACAAAATACAAACGGAACGCACCTCGTAACTGCCAGCAAAGCCATAGACAATAGGCGCCAAATTTGAACACTTCTACATTCGCATTCGCATCCGCGAATGTCAGTAGCAGACATTTGCACTCGCATTCGCAAATGTTTAAAAAATGACATTCGTTACATCACTAATGTTCGTCGTTGTGCGGTGTAGTGAATGAAACTTGCTTAATGAATTACCTAAATATATAATCAAAATCCTAATTACTTAAGTTTGTTCCATGTAGAATTTCAAGAAAAAAAATTGTCTCATAACATCTTGTAAATAAAAAAATAGAACCGCCTTTAGTCTAAATTTCATAATAAATTGTATCAATACGTTACCATAGAAATTTCGAATAAAATATCTTTCGGTGTACGAACTAAAGTCCTGACGATCCACTTAATTTACTACTACCTACTTACCTACTCTTTTGTGTTTTTAAAACCAGTGCCACCACCCACTCTCCCATCATAACATCGTTATGTGTATATGTGGCATGCGTGCCATTAGTGGACCTATAGTATCCGCAAAACCAAGTGGCGATTCAGGCAATTAATGTCAGTTCAATTACCTTTTGATGCCTATGCCTAACGCTAACTGCACTATTGTTGCACGGCCCGCTCTATAAGGCAGTGCAGGTGCGAAAGAGATAGCACGATTCCGATGATTTATGGCCTGACTTGCCACATGGTTTTGCGGATACTACCTATATAGTCTATGTGCCTATACAGTATCTATTCGACTTGGAACTGTTTGAGCTGAGGCACCGACTTCACACATATAAATAAGCAGCTAGCGCTTACCAAAAGATATTTTGATGCGAAATTTCTATAATAACGTTTTAATACAATTTATTATGAAATCTATAGGCGGATTTAGGATACTGTTGAAGGCGGTTCTATTATTTTATTTCATTTTTTTTTCACGCTTTTTAGTGAATCGTTTGTAATTTACCCAACTTATAATGCATAATGCCCGCTACGGACTCGTGGTTCCACTGTTATAAAAATGTCGAATTACTCTCCACTACCAAGGCGACGGAACCCCACTCTCGCGGGATTCCTATTTCTATGCGGTTTGCCCTTCAGGCTTTGAAGATACCTAACGAGCCTAACCTAATTTTATTATCTCTAGTGAGGATTTGTTATAACAGTGGGACCACGAGTAATACGCACTTGTCAGCTGTTCATTACATTTTACTAAATATTACTTTTCCCGGTGCAAGAACGTTAGTTACTTACGGAGGAACTCTGTTTGTAGGTAGGTACTTTCTTTATCAGCTCTACTATACCATATTTATATACCTATACATTTTACGACTATGACGTGCTCGGCAAGCATATTACATAATCGAATCGCAATCCCTAAATTACTTATAAAATACGATGACCATTTGTGGTCTTTATAATGAGTTCCAATTCACCACATCGTGCTTTCCGAAGGCAAATGCATAAGTTATATTAATATATACCTAAATCGCTATCGCTATGCCTATAAGATTTCCGACGACCGGATAGCCTAGTGGTTAGTGACCCTGACTATGAAGCTAGAGGTCCCGGGTTCGAATCCCGGTAGGGGCAAACAGTTATATGATGAATACGAATATTTGCACCCGAGTCACGGATGTTGTATGTATTTAAGTATGTATTTATCTACATTATATAAGTATATTTATCCGTTGCCTGGTGTCCATAGTACAAACTTTGCTTAGTTTGGGGCTGGGTCAATTGGTGTAACTTGTCCCAAGATATTTATTATTTATTTATTATTATTAAAGAGTTCCTTCAGTTCCTCCAAGATTTCATCATCAGATCCTGACTTGGTGTTAATGGGACCAAACTGGAAGTATTCCCTTTAACACAACCGAATTGAGAACCTCTTCCTTTTTTAAGGTCGGTTAAAAATAATTGCCAGAATGGGATAGCTCTTATTATCACTCTAATTTGTTATTTACTCTATGGTTACCTGGGACCAACGTTTCCTGTGTCGAATCTTGGCCTTGTCCTTCAAATGGCAGATCATTTTCGTTTTTCCTGGTAGTACCCAAGTCAGCCGACCACCGTAAGGCGCAGGGTATTTTTTAGCCGGTCGAATTCTAATGTTAGTTTGATGCACCTCGGAAGCGGCTTCATCTATTGTATCGATTAGAAGCTTCACGAACCGATTAACTTGGGAATCGTCGTCACTGTGGTCCGATATTTCGAAAGCGTCGTCCAAGAAAATGTGCGCTGCAATGAAGGAAGTTAAATTACTAAACCTGAAGAATATATTAAATAGAGATGCGAGAAGATATAAGAAATTCTCAACAGGCTTTGCACCACCAACCACATGGTTTGGCATCAATTTGGACAAAGTTAGTAGATGATACAAAAGCTTATCTAACATTAACACGGAAAAATCTGTTATGCCTAATCCACTCTAATAGTAGTATTAAAATTGCTTAGACTACTTTCTGTACAATAAATAATAAATACACTAGTTATATCAAGGCAAAGGTTACGTACTTTCAAATTCATAATAATCGGGATCGACGACACGCAAATACTTCTGTGCGACGCGGCGAGCGCACTGGTCTTCATCAAGCCTCAGAATAGATTTTAAAAACTCCATCATTTCGTCTCTTGTCTCGTGCCACATAGTGGCGCAGGCGTATATCCTCGTGATTTGATCGGATGACTTGATAGCTTTCGGTGACGCACCAGTATTGTCTGTGTGGACCGATATGGTTTCATAGTATTCGTCGCCCTTTTCCTTTTCTATTTCAGCTAGATCCTGTAAAAAACAACGTTAAAAATCTTAATCGCCTGATGAATTTACTTTATATACAGTCGCTGCATTGTCGTTTTTAAGATCTCATATTTTATTATTCTTTCTCCTATAATCTCTGCTAATATAAATGGTTTACCTCCGTCTTTACATCCTTTTGATCATCCCTTTTTCGGTTCATTGCCATGCTTTGGTCGATGAGCAAGCCGTTGTACATAGGCAGCACAAACAACTTTTCGGTAGAAGCCAAACGTTCTGCCTTCGGTGTCCAGATGTGTATTGTTATCCATGTTTGCGATAGCATCCACAGTAGCCATACCCACGCCATTTGCCGCGAAATGAAATCGCTTAATGTGTAGACTGTGAAACATTAATATAATTTAAAATAATTCTTATATTTTGGATCAGATTTAATTTGTATGACCAGCAGATACAGGGTGGCCCAGTTATAATTAAAAGCCAGATGCTTCACCTTTCGAAATCATCCCCAAGCGTATGTTCAGCGATTTTTGATAGTTTCTGCTATAACCGCAATGAGATACGATTTTTTTATTGTATTGGCAAGCTCAATTTATGAGCTACATTGTCAAAAAAACTGAATGTCTATCTATGGTCCATTTTAGTCTATTTTAACACTTTTGTAAACAAATAAGTCACCCCTCCCGTTCATGTAAAAATTAAATGTAATAATTATAATTCTTAATAATATCAAGCATGTGATTCTAATTGCATACCAATGAGTGATTGTGTGGAGTTTAGATGAAATTGGTTTGTTTACAAAGGCGTTAAAATGTATTGGAATGGAGTACCTATAGATTATTCTAGGCGCTATGATCAAAAACTGCTTCAAACTGGCAAATGGTTAAATAATCCCTTATAAATTCGTAACTCCTATGTAAACTATCAAAAAACTCTGAACATACTTAAAATATATTCGATAGGTCTTAAGACGAGGTATCTGGTTTTTAATCAATGTCGTCAATTACTGTGCCATTCTGTACCACTGTGCAGGCAAGTTCATTAGTGTCCCGACCCGAGCATAAACCTACTTACCAGGTGGACTTTCAAAGAATAGATAATCGGGTATGGTTCCGTGGAAGAAACAATTATCTCCATTCCTAATTCCACAAGCAGCGATCAAGAAATTAACAACCAACGGGATGACTAGATTGATGGGGAATGCATAACTGAAACCTTGTATGACGATTTTACACGCGAACTTTCCGAATATGTAACAGAAATAGGCCGCAAACATTTGTATGAGCAGAACATAAAATGCAGATTTATATACGGCAGCTACTTCCACGGAATCTCCGGTTAATGTGGCATTCACTAAATCTGGTATCATGGTTCCGCCGCTTTGGATTTGAATCTGAAACAATAAAACAAAAGAATAAGTACAGTTACAAAATCATCAAATTATCCAAATAACATATTTCTATGATAACATGACTACTATAAACATGTTTTACATACCTCTTCGACTACGATGTTGTGAGGACCAAACCCTTCGCTGAATAGCTGGAAGAACATAGCGGGATCGTCGCCATCGAACCATATACTTAAGAGGATGCAAACCATAAACAGCACTATTTTCCACACTGACATGAACCTGTAAATATAGTATCGAGCCAGACTTAACTCTTCCTTCAATCGACCCAGACTCTTTATTATACCTGAAACCAACGTTGATAATATAAGTTATATGATAAAAAGGTGATAATAACGTTGATAATTTAGCGTCAATTTTAAACTCGATGTCCATTCCCTTAATATTGATTAAATTGATAAATAAGCTTGATTCCAAAAGCTTTACATTTCCATAAATGTTGAACAACAATTTTTGTTTGGACCTGTGTTAAATGTTATGCTTACCAATAGGACTTCTACGAGAGACATAGTTTTCCCACCATCCCAAAGAAATGCACAATGACGCAATCGGTATCAGCCACAGGACAGGTTTGCCTTCCAGCAATGGCCACACAATAAACCCGGTGACCTGAGCCACTATGGCCGCCATGTCCGCAATGACTTTCAAAAAGCGTTTTGAATCACGTGAACTGCGTGAGAGCAGGCCCAGTATCCCGGGAATGATGCAGAGGCAATTCGTTATCATCGCGCCTTTGACAACATCCAGCTCGGGAAGGATTTTGAAGAATAGCAACGCTAGTCCTATGGTATGAAGAGATTCAGCAACCAATACCTGAAAAACGAAGTGTACTCGTTTAATGAAAATTTTTCGATTCAATTTGCTAATTTGACCACTTGCAGCATGAAACCGAATGAACCAAAACCAGTTACGTACTTTAATACTCCTTGACCACACGTACAAGATAGTTACGTCTGTGAGACACATAAATGTCGTTATGCTAAATCCTGTTTGCCTGCGCTTCCACATAAATCAACATCATATGTCATAGACTCACTTATCGCCAACATCACACAAGCAAGACCCTAACAGTGGCGTAGCGTAGTGGGGGCGAGGGGGGCGGCCCGCCCCGGGCGGCACTTTTAGGGAGCGTAAAAATTTCAGAATAAATAACAATAATATCGTATAAATATTTGAAGTACGTAAGCAATGGAGCGGCAAAATTTTCATCCGCCCCGGGCGGCCGAGACCCACGCTACGCTACTGGACCCTAATGCATTTCACAATCAGATTAAAACTGTGCGTTGTTATAATAATAATTATTATTATTATGACGCTATAAAAACCGACGTTTACAGTCTTACACTGACCAATAAACATTCAGGCAAAATTAATCTCAAACAGTACATTGTTCAAACTGCCTTTAAAAAAACTACCTTCGTACTTTTAAATGCGAAGTACGTATTATTTTAATAAAACCAACACTCAATTTTGACGTAAGCAGGCACAGTTTAGGAAAAATATCATGGGTAATAGTAATATTGTCTACCTACGTCGATTTATGTGGAAACGATGATCTTACGCCACAAGACCTAGCTGTCTTGCACGTGTGGTTGCAGTGTAGCAAGGGTTTTGGTTCATTGGCATGGACGGCTAGAAGTCTTCAGCTTCTTGGGAGTAACATACCTACAGAGAGAATACGTGTTTTCACTTGAATTCTCATTGGCTAGACACTAACATGGTTATTTGTACTATCTTTACTATCCACGAAATAATATTAAGCACAGAAACAAAAATTCAATTGATTACCACGATTTACTCTATCTGATTTCCCGCCAAGCGCCCCGTGACAAACTTAAATCGGCTTTAGCGACTTTATCAGTTTTTTTACCTTTAGGAATTGGTATTGTTCATTTTTTTTAGTATGCTCCAATTCGAAAACCATTTCGAGGAAAACCATCAATTATCCGATATATCTTGTCCGATTTCAAAAATACTTTATGATTGCAGATATTTTTGTAAAAGTACTTTGAACCTTTGTTTGACCGAACGACCGGGTTTTTAGACAGAATCCAGCATCAAATGTTTGCCACAAAAATGAAAAAAAAAAGTTTGGCTATGGCAACTGTCACGTGTCACTGTCAAATCTAACAAAACCATAGACAAAGCCGTTTTTTTTTATAGCCAGCCGAACGAAGGCGGTTGGGATTCTGTCTAAATTCACAAATTATCAAACAGCGAAAAAATATTTATTATTAATTAACAAAGCTACGTAAAAGCATAATATTCAAATTAGTTGCTTGAAATAGTCCATTTTATCAAATAAAGGTGTTAAAAGCACAGCTTAAAAAAAAATGAACAATGCCAATTATCCTAGGCAATGCTTAGGCGATCCATGGCGGGGTACCCCGTACCAGCAGAGAAGATCAGAATACTCGTACACTGAAGAGCTTTTGCTCACTAAGGGGTCATACAAATTTCTATGAAACACGACACGTTATCATAGCCTGTTAGTGTATTTCCTCTAATTAAGCAGGATATGCAATGCCATAATTTACCACGATGAACTGCGCACTCGTCGGCCGTTTTGAAGTCTTGAAGAAGCATATCCTGATGGATCGAATAAGCGCGCCAATCTCCGGGATCGCGAATACCGCAAGCAACACCCACATCCAAGCAACTCTCTCCTCATCTGGCAGGCTGACAATGAACTGCTTGTCTCTACCTGAAAAAGGAAATAGTACGGGAGTAATAGGATCACGCATCGTGCTTAAGGGGTGAGTAGTGAATTATTTTTCACAATAAATTAATTAGCGTTTACTGGAACTGGATGCGAATACTTTAAAAAGCACAATATATGTACAGATAGCTATATAGAAATAGTAGATTAATGCCGAGGCCTGGGAAGTAACTACCTAATAGCTGGATGAGTAACTTGTTATAAAAAACGAACCGCAGGTGAGTGTTTTTTAAAGTCACGAATCCAGCAACCGCTCTTCCAGCTGAGGCAGATATAATGTTTTTCTCAAACATTGAGAGGTCATGAAAATAAAATTTGCACTAAACTTCTTTGCAACTTAGGTGGTTTTCACGTTCCCGCTTTAAGTTTTTTTTTTATGTCATCTGTCACCGTAAGCTATTTGAGACATTGATAAAAACGTTAGACTCGAACAAAACGCGCACTCCTCAGCCATCGACTTGGCTGTATGACATTGTTGTTCATTATTCCATAGTCTCTTTGACTTTAAAAAAAGTTAAAAACAAATGATAAACAGTTCAGCAATCCGATTTATGGTCAGAAAATCGCGCCTGCAATGTAATTCGGCCGTCAACAAGAGTGTTCTGTTACTTAGAATACAATGATGACATTTACGACAATTTTTGACAAAATAAACTTTTCTCTACAGACATTCCTACCAATATTATAAAAATATAAGTTTGTGAATATGTACCTGCGTGTTACTCTTTTACGTTAAAAAGGCTGGACGGATTTTCATGAAACTTAGGCATACTTAATACATTTGATTTAACGTCTAAGACATTTTATAGCCACTTGCTGGAATAATTAAACCTAGCTTTAGTCATAAATCCGGTATGATATTAATTCGTCTCTTTTGTTAGTCATTCAATTTTTATTTCGCCTTATAGAATGAAATATACGAATCTGAAGTATTTTTTCTTAATTGATTCTTAACTGGCTTAATGCCCAATAACAATGCTCACCTAAATTCTTATTGCAATAAGCGAGTCGTCGATCTTTCTTCAACTGTGAAGTCATGAAGAGCACTGTCCCTTTGGCGACCACGCCAGACCCAAGCACCACGACGAATGTGATGGCGTATGCCAGGATTTTCAGCAGCCGAACTGTGAACTCCAGGCATTCCTGTGTCTCCATAGACCCGCTGTCCTGCTTCGGCGGGAATTCCCGAAACACGTCCCATTGTTTGGTTTCGTGGATTGTCCTTTGGCTGGAATTTGAAAAGAAAATGGTTCAGCCTAAATGCAAATAGGACACGACAGTCAAATATCTTATTTTGATTAATTTGGTGGTTATTATTTTAAGCCTAGATCGTCCAATAATTGGACAATACCTTGACCTAAGAAATGTATCGCTTAAACAGTGCTTAACATTCTACTGCGTTAATAACAATACTCACTCAGAATACTGATCTTGCTTTGCCTATTAATAGAACAGAATATCAATCAGCTAGTAGGTAGCAGATCAAAACCTGCCAGTCGACGCGAATGCCATCGACGTTTGAGCAAGAAAAACAACTTTCACACGCGTCTCGCAGAGGCGAGAGAGAAAACTGCGTAACGCTCACGTTAAGAATACGACTTCCTTCCGTTTTAAAATCGGCATCCCGTTTGTCGTTGGAGCATATATATATATATATATATATATATATATCAATAAGAAATTTATACCAGTTGACCTAGTCACAAACTAAGCAAAGCTTGCACTATACTTAGATAAATACATACCAACTTAAATACATATGAAACTCCGAATACTCGAGAACAAACATTCATATTTTTCATACACAGTATCTGCCCCGACCGGAAATCGGAACCGGGACTTCGAGGCTTGTTTGTCAGGTTATCTAACCATTCGGCTAACAGGTCATCAAAAGTAAACAATGAATTCACATTCGTAAACGCAACCATTATTAAAAGTTTTCTTAATACTATGTCAATAATTATATTTACGGTCTCTGCACGCGTGCACACAGTCAACCATGTACAAAAAGTTCACATTTCCATGTTAATAAAGAACGATGTTTATCAAATTTCGCAAATCAGTGGCGCGTGCTCTTTCCTCCGCGCCATTATTCTTGCTTAGAAAATGGTTACAATGTTGAGCGGTTTCGCCAGACCCCGCGGTTCGGTACCTTAGTTGTGACAGGGGGTTTACGTAAGACTAATAGCTGGTTGGTCGGCGGTAACCCAATTAGGCATTACAACGGTCGCACTGCATACAGCATGCTATCAGCTACCATCAACGTTACATTTTTTTTTTCAAATACGCCTATAGCTCCTATCATTGCACATCCTACTTACCGAACTGCCACTATATTCTATGGCGTAGTGAACGCGCGAAATATTTGAAACGAAATTTACTTAAAAGTTCATGGATTTCTTTAAAAAAAAACAAAACGTGTTATATTAATTTCTAAATTAATTCAATCTATTGCATTCGCAGTTCATTACTAAACGCGCTCATTAATTAATGCTCCCATGATATCAAGTAGGGCAGCACCGGCCCATAACGACCATTTGAAATTAGAAAGTCGTACATTGATTACATGTGGTACGTAACGCCTTCAATCAAACGTGAGCTGTTATAAGACAGGTATTGTTTTATAATTCCTATCAATTGTGCAATTTTATTTAAGTCATTGGATAGCTATTGGTTTTACCTGTAAATGCTACTGTAATAAGGGGTCCCATTACTATACAAGGAATTGTTGTTATTCGGCGCGTAAATCGGCTCTTCTTGCTTTAGGTCTTTGTCCAGATTTTGGTCCAGGTCTTTGTCCACTTTTTGGTTCTGGTATTGGTCCAAGTTTTGTTCCCGGTCTAGGTTCAGGCCTTTTTCCAGGGTTTGGTCCAGGTCTTGGTTCAGGCCTTTTCCCAGGGTTTGGTCCAGGTCTTGGTTCACTTTTAGGTTCTGGTATTGGTTCAGGTTTTGATCCAGTACCAGGTTTAAGCCTTCTTGTTCACAGTAAGCCTTCTGATCTTTTACACTCATAATTAATTTAAAAACGCACCACGTAGTTAATATCGGTCACATAAAAGTCACACATCACTGCAGGATACGAAGAAAGTACCCGAATGTTTGCAAGGATCTCACAGGAGGCAAATACGTGTCCTGTCAGTACGAATATTGTTCAATAACTCGTTGTTGTATTTGATTGAGGACAGCGAACGGTGCGATCGCAATAGCGACTGCTTGGGGCGGCGTGCGACCACCGCACCGAATGGTGATTCGCTATCGTCCACATGTGGACAAAATATTAATTTCTTATTGATAGATTGACAAACAGTGAAATTAAGAAAGCATAAACGGAAACGCTTCACAAACAGCCGCACAAGACAGTATTCTCCACTGGTATAATGAAATTGAGGTGTAAAAAGTTATTATATCCGCCATTTTAAGTTGTTGCGTCGTCTAAATTATTATTTAATTACCTAGCCCTCTAATGGCTAATTGACGCGTAGGTCTATCATCGTTCGTTTAAATAATAGCGTAAAGTTATGAATACAAATTTTATTGTGCCTCCGTATAAAAAATAATCATTCATAAAAAATAATCAATTCAGTTGATAGAGCAAACAAACTAACGTATTTTTTCTTCCACTATGAAATTAATTAAGTGTTAAAAATTGTTTGTCAAAGTTTGTCGGCTGTTTATTATGATTATTATAGCTATATAAAATAAAAAAAATAGATATTTCGCTATTTTCAAATGTGAAGGGCGAATTTTATGATTTAATGACACAATATCGTAAAGTAACTTAACACGTGGCTAACTAGAATTTAACAAATCACACTCGGTAGATATTAATTAAAACATTCGTATGATAAAAAAGGGGATTTATGTTTTAGAAAATGGCATTCATCAAAATCTTCAAATCGTGTATTATTTCAGGACTCAAATGAACCTGATAAAAAGGAAACAAATATAGCCTCTACATAATCTTCTTCTTTCAAAACGGACAAAATATTGATTGTTTTTAATAATTAATTTTGTCCCGCAATAGAGTGTGAACTCAGTGTGCAGTGAGTTCTTCGTTCTGCAGCAGTGGCTTCGAGAAACTGCACCGCCGTCGGCTAGTTAATTGCGAGTAAATGGTCGCGTACACTAGTAAATCAAATCAAATGAAAGTCACTTTTTATTGACATAGTTATACTATCCGGTACTTTTTCCCTGGATATTATTTATTGTTACATAAAAAAGTATTATTATAATATGAGCGAAGTTTAATCTATTTTCCGTTAGAATTTAAGACTCTAAAAGCAGTAGTAGTAACATGTGGAGCAATACTGTTAAAACGCTTCATATCCGCCTCATTAAACATTCGCAGCAGAGGCTTTTATCACGCATATAAAGCATTTATACCTTTGAGAAACTCTAATTTTTACTAAGGGATAATTTATTTACGTTGTGTCCACGACAACCCCAGCAGCAACAAAACGCTTTTATGGATTTACGTCACTTTCGTAAAAACCGGTGCAAACGCTTCTTCGATAATACAGTGCATAGTTCATGAGCTGATGACTAAAGAATAAGATAGAGTCGTCCTAGATTAAAACCAATCTCAAGTTTATGGATTTGTTTTTTTTAAGAGTGGCTTAATCCAAAGGCGAGGTCAGTGTTTAATCCGAATCGTGCTAACAAAATGGCATGACCTTCCTCCAACACGATCCAGACTGGCAAGTATGAGACATGTGAGCCCGCGCCCGCGACGCTTGCGTCGCGTGTTTCCGAACAATAGATCGTTCAATGTCGCGCGCGCACGAAAACTTACGAAAGCAACTTCGTGTCAATCCTCCACTTGTCTGTGTACGCCGGCAATGTTGTAAGAGCAAGATGCTTTAGAGAATGTGCCTAGAGCGAATCGCTAGTTACTCGTATCCTCATTGTTGTACCTTATGTTTATGTTACTGAGTTTCTATTCTCTGAAAAAATAACGCAGCGACGTTACAGCTTAGCTTGAAAGGTTTCTCAGATGAAATAAGTAGATATCTAAATTTTGTACACGCTTGAACGCCTCATTTCTTCACAGTAGCCGCAGATCCTCGAACAATAGTAATAATTTGCAATAGTTGCAATGTAGCCATGTTCGCAAAATAATTTGTGAATTTTTATTTACATGGTGAGTATCAGCTCTGACATCGGCCTATGCCATATATATATTTATAATGTTGATTAGAATGTTTAGAATTAAGCTCATTAGGTACATACGCAAAATAAATGTATATGGTTACATGGAATAACCAAAGAGCTTGACCAGCGAAATTCTGTTTGTAAATATTTAACATCAAAGTACGTAACGTACGGTAAAAACCATAAACACAAAACCGGCGCATAGTGTTTATTACTTAGTATGCAAGCCGCAACATCTTCAGATTCTTGCCCAATGCCCAGCGTTAGCGGAGGTCAACGACCATAATTTCGTTCGCTTAAAAGCTCCATAAAGCGCAATGCACGTTTGATTCCCATAACTGGAGCTTTTGTTATTTAAGCGCTATATTTAGTTAGGTTTCTTTTGCTATATTGTCTATGAAACTTGTTAGTCGCATACGCAACAGACTTGTGATGGTTATGATTGATTGTCTGTCGCACGCAACGTACTGAATAATAAAATAACTTCGACACTTACCGTGCTTACAACATTAATGAGTTCTGTTACATTTTTCCGTACTACTCATAGAGACGCGTAGACTGTGATTTATTTAAACTATTGGCCTTTATAAACCGATTTCCATATTAAAGTCATTGAATAGATGTTTATTAATGTGCTGGTTTTGGACCCACTCGACGCTCAGCGTGTCTAGTAGCTACTTATAATTTGCTACAGAGCACATCAGTTTGGACCGTTAAATGATATTCTATTCACGCGTGACCCACGCTCGCTAAGGTCCAATTGCACGTATAGGTACATACGCTCGACGAAAGTAATTTTATTCAAATAAGTAGCGCAACTCATACACCTAGCAACTTCTTAAATCCTGCTCTAATTCTAGGCTATGGTTAGTGCTGTACATGCCACATCATCATAAAGCTTGTACCCGTGATGGAATAAGCCCAAACTAACTACCTAAGAGAGAAAAGATTTATGCATACGTATAAGATTTTTTTCTAATGATGAATTTAGGTTACTACTGTAATAACACATGTTTAATCTGATGAATGGCCAGCGTTCTTCTTTATGTGGATACATATAATACAGTTTGAAGTGGGGCGCAAAAATGTGGCGCAGGCGATCGAAAGTTGTGTCGTCGAAGTTGTCAACCTTGGCATTTGAGCGTGTTCCGGGCGGGTGACCGATCGGTGAACGTGGCCCGAGAACAAAAACTGACTATGACTTGCCTTTAATACTATTGTTCGTGGGTTTATACTAAAAATAAGGAGACCGAGGTGAAGTTTTGAAATAGGATTTAAAAATTGAAGTTGTCTGAATATGCTACCTACTAGCTGTTGGCCGCGATTTTGTTTGCGTCCTGTGGAAATTTTGCACTTTTCCCAGGATAAAAAGTTGACTATATTAATCAGTGATAGTGAAGAGTTCTAATTAAATGAATTTCGTTTCAGGAGTTCTAGAGATTATAACGACATAGAAGGAAATAAACATTATTAGAGTATTAATAAATATCGTCGGGGATAGTGCAATACAGCGTAACTAGCACTGGTAAATACTACGTATCTGTACAAAACCCATAGGGAATATCCGCGTAACGGGCATTGGTTAATACCGCGTATCTAACAAAATGTAGCCAAATTAAGATTTTCCGCCAACGAACGTAAAATCCAGATCAGAATACACCAATTCAAACCAGTATAAAGTTGGGTGTTGTGTAGATACGCAGTATTTACCAGTGCTAGTTACGCGGTATTGCACTACCCCCGACGATATATGCATAGAAAAGTAGCTGTTACCCGCGGCTCCGTTTGCGTAGAATTCGCTTATCGCTATCCCGATATCGATTTTCCGGGATAAAATATATCTTATGATCTTACACGAGACTGATACCATCTCTATACCAAATCCAAAATAAATCGGATTAGAGGTTTAATCGTGAAGATACACTTTTGAGTTTAAAACATTAGTATGGATTTTGCTCAGTTTCGCACAGGTGGAGATTAATTGGCGTGATCTTTGTTTCAAGTGCTTTGTTCTAATATTATTCAATTGTTTTAAACTCGTTTCACTAGGTTTTTCGTGATAGGTACCTATCTCACAGATAAGCGGATATAAATAAGTACTTTCGCATTAATATCCCAAAGCGGCAGCGGCGATTGGTTTTGGATAAGTACATAAATTGTTTTTGCGATTAAAAAATACAAGTTTTGAGGTCAACAACCAAACTAACGAAAATAATTCCCAATCATTATCATTAGACTACCGAAGTACCTAATTTAATAAAAATAACATTTTAACATGCTTCTTTATGTTTACAAACAAATGGGTAATCGACGATTAATGTAATGATCGAATAAAGAAAATAAGAAATCGCTTTGTAAAAGTTGATAGCCTTTTTAACCGGAACTTGTATGTCGGTTGCTTTGCTTCCTGTTACTGTATGAGTGTGTATGGACTGACGGGAAGTTAAGCAGCAATTAATGAATTCAGTGTTTAATGCATGATTTATACTAAAGAGAAGACATAGGTAGAATGTAATACCTGCTTCCCGCGCAAATCGTAAAATCTCATCGAGAGAATGGGGAAAAAATCTTAGGAATCATGTTATAGGCCATAGGCGATGCGGCTAGCAACCCATCACTAGTCATCGGAGTCTTAAAAATTTGTTACCAATTACGATTAGATGTTGCACGACGGCTGTGAGTGCAACAGTCAAACGCTTTAAATTAAATCCTGTTGTCTAAGATGACTAGTCTGAGAACTATTCTCACCCACGGTTCTTTACAGCGAAGGAAACTCAACACTTTGTCATGCAATAATTAAACGATTAGCGGTTCGCTTTAATTGCCTCTATATGATTCTAATGCTTTTTTATCACGCGTGTATGTATCACTGGTAGCTAATAAAAGATATTTTAAGATTGCTTTTTTTATCCACAATACCTACGAGTTTCACTTGTCTTATTAAAAAGTTTTTTCAATTGGCCATGTTTCGGCAACAAATCTGTACCTAGAGTTAAAATTGACAAGTGTAACGTCTATTGACATCTTATTCCGTCTTAGCCCTCTGACAACGCTACTACAATCTTTTATTGTTGCGGGTGACCATGGGTATGCTCACTTGATGATAAGCGACCCACATGTTCGTTTGCCACCCTATTTCAATTATATTTAAATTAAAAGATAACAAATTAACGCCCATAGCAAATTTCATTTTGGAATTTTGGATAGGGTATCTTCTTAATGCCGTGACTATAACGAGAAAAGCGTTTGGTCTAAGTCGATACATAGTATTCGATCGGCGACTCGAAACGAAACATGATTTCAGCTAAACTATCCGGTATCATTCAAATGGTCACATTTTCGCGGTAACATTACGTAAAAGAAAATTCCCATAAGATTTTAATTTCGTAAACATAATCGTGACGCGTGAAACGTTGTCATCTCTTTACTTCGTTACCAAATATTCACACTTTCACTTTGCGATCGTGTAGAACAAATTCACATGGTTTCACTGCGCGCTGCACTGCTTGTGTGGAAGTTACATAAAAACATACATATAATGCTTATGGTAATCACTTTTTGTATGATATCTTGCCTCTGAGAATGCAGACTTTTACAGTTTAAGCTGCTTTTATATAGCTATCATAATCGTTTAGCTCGGCTTGCCACCTGTGACCTTTTGTAATCACGACAGACAGAATGGAATCAAGAGTGTCGGGGCACCTATGGACAAACAATAGGTTTTTGTCTCATTTTACCACTATTATAAATGCGAGATGGATGGATTGATGTTTGTTACCTACTCAATCACGCCAAAACGGCTATACAGACTCGGATGAAATTTGGCATAGAGAAAGATTACAGTTTGGACTAGCGCATAGGCTACTTTTTACTGCATGTAAAAATAAGATGCAGTATGTTTTGTCTAAGTTTTCGACCACAAAATACGTCGCGGTTGTGTTTGCGTTAGAACGTCAAACATAGTTCAAGCAATATAGTACAAGCTCTGCTTAGTTAGGGGCTAGGTCGATTGGTGTACATTTGTTCGTTGATATTACAGCTTATCGACAGTTCTAATAAGGAAGTATTTAAGCGCCCCAATGGTCGAAGGTAAAAAACGGCGGAATCTCGATACGATGACCCTATGACGCCGAGACGCGCGGGTGATGTCATACGCATAACGTTCACGTAATCAACTCGCTTTACTGTTCGACACCCACCAAGCCATAGTAAAGCTTATAACTGAATATACTGTACTGTTTTTGTGGTAAATACAATCAGTGTGTTAGTACAGTTAGACAGTTATTTTGTAGTGTACTGGCCGAATAGAGTGTTTTTTTTTGTTGTACAGCAGATGGACTGATGACCAGATGGAAATTCTAATATTTACTGTAGCCTTGTAGAGCCCTATGCTGTATTTGCCCGGAAATATAGACATGGAAGCGCATTTCATTCCTAAGTATACGAACAGTTTCGTAGGGCCAATGGAATGCCAACAAAATGGGTGTATGTAATTTGTTCCCTAACTGAACCGCTGCGATTACTTCATTCTGATTGGTCGGCGTAAAGCCAAGCATAACTCTAGAGTTGGGCAAGCAGATATTATCGATACCGATAGTCGATGTGTAGTCACCACATAGCGAATAATCACCCACGCGTCCCACGCGTAATTTACACAAACTTGTTATTTTGTTTGTGCTGCCTACTGTGTTCCGGAGTGGAGAGTAGACAATCAGGAGAGATTCTTACTGCACGATGCACATGATGTACTCTATCTTGGCCCTCAGGCTTGGCAACGAATCTACAATCCTCTGGCGTTGCGGATGTCTATGGGCGGTGTTCAAATACCATCAGGTGACTCACTTGCTTGTTTTCTACCCTGTTTAAAAACCACTATTATTGTATAAAGCATAATTCATTTATAGGGGAGACCGAGGCGAGTTGAGACAGAGGTGAGTTGATACAAAGCCGATTTCTCTGAACTGTGACAGTTTATCGGGCTGGTAACTTCGCTAATTCGTTGCTTTTTCTACACACCACAGTTTGTGTGAAGTTGTGACCTCGCTAACTGTCATAGGTGCAGAGAAAAAGGCTTTGTATCAACTCACCTCTGTCTCAACTCGCCTCGGTCTCCCCTACATATTGTATAAGCATAGTTCTGCTAATAACTGAAATGGTTTTGTTCCATGTAGGGTATAAAGAACGTTGCTTGTGACAAAAGATTGTTTTATTTAGGAATTGGATTGCTAATATTGCCATTGTATCAGTAACATGCTCGATGGGTACTGACCTGCCGCCATATATTTCGTTGCCCAGCGGCGTGAGCTCGTCGTCGGAGTTGTCGCTGCCCTCTTCCCGGCGCTTCCCGCCGGAAGTCGCCATCTTTCACGACCCTGCAATAAAGACGTGATATATGTATGTATGTATTTTTTCTATTCCTCTTAAAGCGAGTTCTTTGATCATTTTAGTACCTATAAATAATATTAAGTACAGTGAATCTAACCATAACATAGTAAATTTCTAAACGAAACTTAAAAAATAGAACACAGAAAATTCCGCTGTCTGTCTATCTTATATACATAGGCTTAGATCTTTAAAACTACGCAACGGATTTTGATGCGGTTTTTTTTCAATAGATGAAGTGATTCAAGAGGAAGGTTTGTAGTATAATTCTACGCAGACGAAGTCGCGGCCAGAAGCTAGTAGTCCAACAAAAAATTAAGCAAACCAAAGGCATAACATAGACGGCTACCTATACTAAAGATGTCAACGCGCGCAAGTTTGTCCCTCCTTAATTATATGAACATTTTATGTAACTGTGTTGATATCATTGTTCACATTTAACTAATAGAGTTTTTCATTTTCATAAATAATTAAAAATAAGATGTAAGTACCTAATTTAAATATATGTCTGACTAGGAGACCTAAAGGGTTATCTGGTGAAATTACAAAAATCTACAATGTTTTTATTTGCTAAAGTAAGACCAACTAAAACCAAAAGAAAATCTTATATTTTAAAGGATGGGAATTTAAATGAAGTCATCATTGTGTGAAATTCCAGTCAGGTTTTGGTGAAAACCACAGACAGACGTGATGTCATCATTATTTATTTTGTACTAAAACCAAAGTGTGGTTTTTAGATGACATAGACAAAATCTACGGACGTTTAATAAATCAATTTTAATTAATAATGAATGAATCAACTTTGTCAGTGGGTTAAAATAAGGGATTTGTGAATCACATCACGCGAAAGTACTATTTCTCGAGTGATGCGATTTACAAATATCGGACATCGAAAATATGTAAATAATATAATCAAACGTCAGATTCAGTCGCGGATATAAAGCAAGTATCCCTTTCCAACGAATGTGAGCGTAAGAGATGGACACATCAAGTCTGCTGTATTCGCTTCCGTGTAACACAGCTTTCGGTTAAACTTGAGTGAAAAATAATACATTAAAATAAAAAAACTGCTTTTTTCAAAATTAGAAAACCGCCTTTCGTGAGTATGGAAGGCCATGTCTTTATTGATGCACTTTACACGATCATAAATCACGACTCAAGTACGCACGCAACGGGACCCGGAACGTGACGATCCTACTCAAAACAAGTCGTGCTCGGGGAAAACATCGTGGATAATTCATGAAAAAAAAATTATGTCAAATTGCAACTTTAACTTTAATTAAATCCGAAATTCGAAGTTCGTACTTATACTTTACCTCTCATTCTAATATAAACACTATTAATGTGAATGAGAAGGCTCTATTCCAACTTCGAATGTAGATTTTCAGAATAATTATAAGACCAGGCACCCATTTCACTAGCTCGACAATTGTCGGTGACAAATGACAATTCGAATTGCGATGCGTGGTAAATGTGAAAGTAATCGGCGTAGAAGAAGTAGGCTTGTCGAGTTTGTAATGCAAACAGAATTGTCACTTGTCACCAACTATTGTCGAGATGGTCAAATAGGGGCCAGGTTGATGAACTTGCTTTTAGTAAAGTCTCGGACCAAATAAAAATTAAAGACGAAGTTCTACGAACAAAGTGATCCCGATTTAAAATACGTCTCGCCTCGTATCCGTGTGCTCAGCTCAAACCAGTTTACTTCGTGAAATTTGGTTGCACTGTTGCATATGCACACGGCGAGACGTACTCTAAACCGGCCTTTGCCGTTCGCAGAACTCTGTCTTTACTTTTTATTTGTTCTGAAAGCCTAGGTATTGGTCGAATCGCGTGAATCACGGCGCGCATTCCACTCGATCCCTGACCTTGCCGGTCGTTCATCCCTTGCAGGCCATTATTCAAGGGAATTCCAACATATTTTATTGGTACTTTATTCAAGAAAGACGCTACGGCCACACATAGACTTACGTTTTTTTAATGACTTTCAAACTTGGATACGTTTAAATCGTCTCTTTAATCGACAAGCCTTGATGGCGTGCAACTAAATAAGTAACTATACGATCGTTTACAGACCATTGGCATCCTAAACAGTAGCGTAGTGGCAATAAGTAGCTCTCTTTATATTTACTTTTAATGGGTGATATCAATTCTATTCTATTCGGAACCACATTAAATTCCGTTACGTAGTTTAAAAGATATAAGCGTGTATACATACATACAAACAGACGGCCCGGAGAAACTTTTGTTTTATATTATACCGACGAGCAAAAATAACGGGTCACTTCCCATACAAAGTGAGACGAAAAGTGACCCGTATGTAGAGATAATAAAGAGGTAAACATTGTAGAATCTGTGTTTTGTGTATTTTTTACAAGCATATAGAGAATGTCACTGAAACTATTGAACTGATTCTTTCACTAATAAAAAGCTACTCTGAAAAATATCCATGATTAGCATAGGCTACTTTTTATTCCACGGAAGTACAGTTCAGGTTGGAAGCAGACAAAGTTGTAGGTAACAACTAGTCCACAAGGTCTCTTAGAATTGTTCTGGAATATTTCAGCCAAGTGGTTGGTTTAGCTTATTTTAACACTCCTGCCAAGGTACATACATACATACCGTTGCGCCTCCCTCCCACAGGGGTAGGTAGAGACTACTTTGTTCCAGTTGCCATGTTCCTGACATACCTACCTCTTTCTCTTCATCCACATTCATCAATCAAGTTTTGCAAAAGGTCAGGTCAAGAGTGCCCGAAACCGACGAAATTTCAAGGTTTATCTCATAATTTATGATTCAAAATTGAGTTGCCTCTGCCCATAAATGAAATATCCTGAAAAACATTTACAGGGGTGTTTGGTCAAACTTGGTCACCTGCAGAAATATTTCAGAATAGTTCTTAAAAACCTTGTATTGATAAAGCCAAGTTCCAGCGATAGTTCAGCGCGCTGGGTCCGGCAAGGTCAGCGACTTGTATGAGTAGAGCCAACTGGACAATGCGCCTCGCCCTCGCAAATGCTTCAAAGGCAATACCAGTCCGGCTTTGTCATTATCTTGTAGCTCTAGCGAAATTGCAAATAATGCAATACCTAGAGAACTTCGAGACAGAATAACGTGTAACATTTCCGCATTCGGTATAGGTTTTAGGTTTATGCGAGCTAGAACTTGATGTCAATACTCATAAGTAAACTAAAATACTCATACGTAAAAAAAAAAAAGCTGGTTTTTATTCAGCCTGGCTAGAGGATCTTCCGGGCGTATTCATTAATTTTGTAGTAAAGCTACTAATTTTGGCTTTGTTTTCTTCCAGTTTCTAGGTCTTTGCTTAAAATCTTATTTATTTTCAGTAAATATGATAGCCAGCGTTATAAGTAGGTACTTGATTGCGCTCGTGGCTTCACCCTTTTAAATTAATAAAAATATACAATAGTTCACTATCCTACGGGTTTTCCAAAACTCCTTTCATAGGATACATTACACACACACACACACACACAAATCAAGTCTATATCCCATACGGGCTAGACAGAGCCTGAGGTAACAAGACCTAAAGGCCACGCTTAGGATACATTAAAAGTACAAAAATCGCCTTGTATCTAAATTTCAGCTGTTTCTAGCTACATTTTATATTACTAGATCATGTTTGTATCATAGTTATATTCCTAGTAAGTTATCTGGAAATGATAATTTTTCATATAGTTACTTAACTGTATCACGACGTTAATCTACGATATATATATATACCTACTGTTGAAATAAATTACCACAAATCTATTTCATAAAACTACGTGGTGACGTGGGACTTACCTAAATGCATAGATGATTTTACTCTTTAATGTATATGTCACCATTCTAAGTCGATTCTAAATTAGGAAACAGCATGACACGCTCGTTTCTTTCTTACCCAGCTGGTATATCCGTATATTAGTCACCAAAATCATCAGAGAATTACTTTTAGACTAACTGCCGTTGATTGATTGGCACATTTTGAACTATTTTTAATAGTTTAATGACACTATTACTTCCTTCTTCGACATCGTATATGTATGAGTAGGTATGTATTTTGCTCCAGGATAAGGTTAATCTACCTGTAATAACAATATTTTGTCAACGTTTCTTATACCCGTGTTTTTAGTTGCTGTTTTAGACTGTTTTCTGAAATTATTGTAGTAAAGATTATTTCTCTGTACCTACATAAACAAAATAGTAGTCAAAGTGTTAAAAAATCTTAATACTTTTTTAAGCCTCACGTTCTTGGCGCATACAGTCAAGTTAATACCATTTAATACTTAGCTACGAGCGAGGTCCCGCGCACTTTCACTGCCCGGCCGCCAGCTGGCTCCCCCCTCCCCCCATCGATACAGCCTTCGACGCAACACTGCCTTACATTCGTTGGGCTAGTACGTGTGCACCCGGAGAACGCTTTGTTAATAGCTTATCAGGAAGTGTTTGATGCAATAGGCGGCGTTGTTAGCGGACTTAACAAAAAACCAAATGCAGTTAGTGTTTTTCTTTTGCGTTTTGTAAAATATAATACCTAAGTCACATGTATTGTGTTCTTAGCTAAGTATTTTCATTATTTTAAAATAGAAAACTTAATGCACTAACCGAATTGCTGCCGTATCAAAATATTGGCTTATCGTCCGACAGTCTCGAATCTATTCGGGATATTCTTGGAGTACGTCGCGGATCACAGCGCTACAAACACTGAACTATGACTAGCCGATATTTTAACACTTAAATAATCCGGTTTAATGCATTAATTATTATTATCAAATGATCATTTGGAGGCCGCCAAATAAAAAGTAAAGACGGAGTTCTGCAAATAACAATAAAGTGTGGCTGATTTATACTTGCCTTTCTTTTAATTACTTAAGTATTTAGGCTGAACATATGGACCCAAATTCTATTTAAGAATGTTTGCCGGTGATCTCTAGAAAAACGTAAGAAAGAAAAATTCGCGTGGAAGTGACAATCACATTTGCGTTTTCCACCACATTGCCAATCAATCTGCACACAAACATAGCAATTTTTACGTCCTACAACACCTTGGAATGCTTTACTACACCCTGTATAATCATAACGTCGTAACGAGCGAGTAATATAGCATCGTGCCAGAAACGCGCCGGAGCGTGGTCGGAACTGCGGCCTCGTCGCGTCCGCTCGCTACCAGCAAGACTTACTTACCAAAGGTTAACTGGAAGAGATTCCATGGAGGGATCATTATTACCTACTAGTGGACTGGTACTTGATATCGTTTTCCACTAGCAAACGAATTAATTGCATTGAGCGCGTTGATGTCTTTTGTGCTAGAATGTAGCAAGGTCAAATAAAGGTCGTTGGTTGAACTTAATAAAATACAATAGTTATAATATGTGGCATTTGAGTCTTGAAAATCATTTATATACCTACAGATGCTGTATGAGATTTTGTTTAAACAAAGCCCCATTTCACATTTATTCCATCTCATACAAATGGGATTCATTCCTACTTACTATTTAGCAGCGATGCTGAAAACAGGGTTTACAGCAGCCAAAAACACTGGAAATTTCAAATGTCTATTTATTAAGTTAAAATTATTTATGTTTATTTTACTCGTATCATTCAACCTTTTTCTTTTCATATGAGATTACCATCAACATTTACTTGAAATTAAATGTCAGAGAATTTATATTGATGTTGTACACGGGTGTGATTCGTTGATCAATGTAAAACGTCACAAGACCGACCCTCAAGTGTATGTTTTCACACCGAAAAACGTCTCGAACGACTCAAATATAATGGATAAATTGGCTGCGTCACTTGCGGATCGAAACAGCAACAAACTGATCTATATTTGTCATTTTAACGTAACCGCGTTCGAGACGGATTTTGTGACTGGAAACTTACACTAACCATACAGTTAGCATAGTAATTGAGACGTTAACCTGAACGCGTTTAAGAGTTTTACACTAGAGGCTCTGAAAGGATGCGGTAGAAGATGGCTTACGCCAAAAACTTGATAGAAAAAAACTGTGAAGGAAGAGAAGACACCTTTGAGCACGGAATTCTAAAAAAATATTTGTGTTGTCCTGGCCATGCCTTGCAACACGTTTAGCAGCTGTCTACGACAGTTAGTGCATTAAGCATTCTATTCTGCCTAATTATCAAACAGTAGCTATGAGTGAACGTGCTGTTAATTTCTCCGCTCTACTTGCTTGAGAGCTTGAGATTTGGGTCTCAATAGAGGTCAACAAAACATTGTTCTTATATTTTATAAATATTTTCATTGGGTTATTAGCCGTTGCTTGCTACTTAGTCTGCGTCCCGAATGAAGTTTGTACTTTCCCGGATAAGGTAGTGTAGCTTTCTATCTTTGTCAGGCAACAGAGCCCATAGAATTATGTTACATTACATTTAGCTTTTAAGTTTTATTATTTTTGTTTAGATTATACAAGTATACTTATATTGAAGCTTAGTATTCATACTTAACTATAGTGAACGAAGAATGGGCATGTTCCAGCTCAATATCACTCATTTACAAGCGCTGAAATTGATTTTCAGGACAAAACGTTAAAAAAAGAGATGCGTAGCTCTATGGAACCTTTTCGCAGGCAAACTGTCAATGATTTCATTGATAGATGCATGGTAAGTCAATATCGAATTTACAGTGAAAAGGTACCACAAGGTTACGCGATTGAAGATAAGGTAAGAATAATTTATTTGCCAGAATTCACATAATTATAATACAAGATATTGATGTATTTCAAGTACAGTATTCAGACGTGAGAGAACGACATGCAAATCTTAATTTTTAATTAAACGACAATTTCACTAAACATAAATTAATATACATACAACATTACAACAATTACAATTTTATAGTACACTTTACTGAATCGCTGCAGGTAACACCACAGCCTATCGATAATTTGTTATCTAGATAACAATAATTACCTATTGACGTTACCATGTTGCGGTAACTATTATTCTGGTTACATAGTTATTGGCAGCTGCAGTTAATCATGCGGGGGCAGAAAGTAAGCTATTACTTAACACTGGGCGGTAATGCTATAGTCCTATTAACACTCGTAATTCAACTTACTTCGTGTGTCTGTGATTCAATAACGCGGCTTCATGGATTTGGATTAAATCACTTTTTATCTCTGAAAATAAGTAAAGGTCTATCTGTTTAGTTTTGAGTTGTTAGTGTATTAATTCGCTTTTATTAGCATCACAATGGGAAAGAGGAGTCTGATGATAATGTTAATGAAATAAAAAAGTCAGTGGACAGTTGATTCTAATTCACACCTTTTAACCCTATACTACCCGGTCAATTTGACCTGATCTTTGGCACGTTTATGAAGATCTAATGTCAAGTAACGTGAACAAAAACGTGTATTTTATTTTTTAACCTAACTAGTTCACAATCGCACAGATCAAAACAAATAATCTACAACATTTCTGTGAAATTCCGGTTAGATTCAGATTATGTCTGCGAAATTGAGAATCCTAAATTCCGTACCATTAACAGTTATTCGACTCGGCTGTAATATTGCGTTTTCTGACCCGAATATATTAAATATATTTTTCGAACCGTAATAAATTCCGCAATAGAAAAGCCGCACATGAAACAATTGTTATTCTCTTTTCCGACATTCATGTTGTAAATCTATAATTGGAAAACTTTATTCAGCACTTTATTTGGGAGCGGATCAGAATACATAAAGTTTAAAATGTATAATGGGTTAAAATACATAATGGTTCAAAATATATAACGCAATTTTCTGTAAAACTATTAGCTAAATGAACTGTTTTGATATCGTAATCTATAGATTGGTTTAGGTTAGGTTAGGTTTGTTTTATAACAATCCTGTTAATTTGTAACTTTCTGAGAAAATCGCATTATATATTATAAACCATTATGTATTTTAATACGTACCCACTTTATTTAGTTGAAACGATAATAAGCCCGGGGGGTAGCGTTTATCGGTATCGGTAATTCGTTTTTCGAAGTTTGTATTATACCGTTCCTCTCACTCTCAAATTAATGACTATTAGTGTGAACGGAACGGCACGAAACGAACTTCGGAAATCGAATTTAGGAGTATAAGTCCCGATTTATGACAAGTTTAGGCGTGTTGAACTACATTTATATTTTACGTGAATCTCACGAATAGTTACACGTTAAAATTTATTTCAAAAGATACAATTTGCGATTCACTGCATAAATAAAAATGCAATACATTGTGCAAGGAATACAGTTTATTTTACAAATCTGACATTATAATGTTCAGCCGTGTGGGTGCGCGTTGATGTCTTTTGTATGGGCGTCAGCACACCAGGAACTTGTAATACTGTATAGTATATTTATATTGTATACTGTGTTGCAAACTTGTACTTTTACTTTAATTATGTTTAAAATGACGTTGCTGTTGTATATATGAACACGAAATTACAGATTTTTATAGCTGACTTTCGGTTTATACACTTCACTTTCCATTTTAAGCTTCACATCTTCGAGTATAAAATATATTATTATACGTTTATAAAAGATCTTAGCGCAAAAATCATTTTTATATTAAGTACCTAAGTATGCACATGATCACCTTCTTTTTTTAATTCTTTGCTTGTTGGATAACGACACTTTTAAATTTATACATTTTATACGTTTAATGAAAATGTGTCTTTTCCCTACAATCGATTGATATAATACTATACCTACGTATTATGTTGCTCCAAGTAAGTTTGACACACATGTTAAAGTATTATGAAAACCCGTTCCACACTGCTACATATTCACTTTTTCACTAAAGCTACTATAACCCGTCAAAATGTTTTGTGTCAGCACTCCTTAATTGTTCTCTCTGCTGTTATGCTTTTTTAATCAGATTTTAAGATTAAAGATAGTATTTACTTTGTTTTCTAAAGTTGTTGGTTATATTCGTATATATGCTGTATTTAAACTGTTTCTTTGTTTATTATAAACTGGCAGAACTGTCGCTCTCACACGCTAACTAAATACTAAATGCGCTTTCCTACGCCGCAGCATTAATGAAACTTAATGATGTTCTGTGTAGGTAACCCAAATGACAAGTTCCATTACCGGTTTTAATACTAATATATGCATAATTAGGGAGTACCGATTTCGGATACTGGCATCCAATATAAAGTCTTTACGGTAGCCCTGTTACTCTTTAGTGTTCTGCCAGCGACCTTCGCATGGGTGCAATGTGGATACTAACGCGCCGCGGTCACAATTTTCTTTATATTTCCACCGATTTACAAAAAATAACCCTGCCAACTTATATATCTGCCATCCTCATGAATCACTCTATCTAATGGCGAAAACGACATGAAAATCCGACTACTAGTTTTTGAGTTTATTACAAACAGACAGACGCGGCGGAGGACTTTGTTTTGTAATATGTAGTGATATTTATTTAAAAAGTTGCCAACTTTAATACTAAGACTCAGTTTTACGTGTAGGTACGTCCGTTTGGCACAATGCCATACCTTTAAAACTAGAGTAGAAACTAGAAACAGTAAAAGCAAGTTTCGCTTTTAGGACCCTAAATATTAGTTTATTAAATCTGTTTGAATCGCTATTAAAACCAAATGCAATTTGCGTATCTGCGTAAAATATTTTGTCTCCGGCAAACTCACTACCACCTTTGATATACAGTTCATTATTGCAACTGTTTTTGTCGCCGATCTTTGTTCCACTCGGTTCTGCAAACCAGTTCATTAATGGTTGGCTGTTTGAATTAATTTGGCAGGATATTTGCGTCACAATTTAAAATATAAATATTTTGCCACTGCCTAGTGTCTATAGCTACCTATCTAATTATCCCTCCATTAAATTATAGTTTAAAACCGGCCAAGCGCACATCGGGCCACGGTCATGCACGGTTCCGTAGTCGCCCACAATTTACAGTTTGTTCTATTATTACTCGACTAATTTGTGAACTCTACGTAATTTTTATTTTTATATTTCACACACCCGAATCAACAAGTTTTCCGGCGGAGAGAGGGAGGATCATGAATTCATCCCAATTTTACAAGTAACTGTGAAAATAAAGGTTTCTTGGTGACTACTTACAGAACCGTAAAAACAGATTATAATCACGTTAATTATGAAAATGAACCTAAAAATATTGTTAGTAAGCCTTTGAAACCAATAAGCAATTAACAGCCTATTTCCAAATTAGCATTCGATTAGTGCTCCATCGGCGATTTCACTACTAATTAACGTGCACGTCGGCGACGAGTGTATCGATGTAACGTCAAATTACTTTACTGTGGTTGCAAGCGGAGTCTGCGGAGTATTAGAAAGGGAACCGCGATTTGTGACTAATCAGTAAATGATCGATGGACAAGGTCGAGCACAGAGAACAAGGGAAAGTGTGTCTGTTAGACTGAAACGTTGTGTTTACACTGGTCAGCGGCCCGTCACTGCGACGGAGTCAACTTTACTAAACACTATGCTTTAATGAATAGAGAGAGTAAACAGAGACATTCGCTGATATTAGCATTTCGGCATCAAGGTTTTCTCAAAACGGTGATAAATTATATGACTTTAATAAGTGTTTGTGATTTGTGTTTTTTATCAGTGATTAAGGTTTGTGTCTTTTATACGTGTTTAAGGTTAACTTGAATGAATACTTTTATCAGTTTGTGTGTAAAATTATCCTGATCTTTTTGCTTGACATCGCATAAATATACCTAGTAAAAAAAAACATAATTTTTGCGGCAAGGAGCAACCACTTATTTCACAAAATTAATATGCCTGCGGCGTATTTTAATAAAAATAATATGACCTTATATTGTATGACTAAAGCTATTCTTAATATTAAAAAGTTAGCTACAGAGAGAATTGCATCCAGCGTCTAGCTTATAACGCGGCAGACGACCTTAGATGCGTTTCTTTGGATACTGTGTGTACATAATTACGTTTGAGACACCCATTGTGGTTGCGGCAATGCCTATATTTTAGTGTTAACCAGTCATTGATGGGTTGAAGATCCTCGTCGTTATGAAACTGTGATGTGATGATTTCTCAGTGCTAACTTTTATTGCGACAGTACAGGTTTAGAATGTCAGAGTCGCGTCTGGTCGTTCTATTTATAACATAGTTTTTTAAGCTAAAGGTCACCCGTTACTTCGACTTTATACGTTTGGAACGAAAATTTTGATTAGTAGGACATCAAGTGCAGGGTATTAGGTAAGGCGATTTAGCCTGTTAGTACCTAACATTGTAATAGATAGGTAGGTACATTCAATTATTGCTTTGTTGTTTTTTTCATTTCCTAGCTACAACAAACACCAGCTGCATGAGATCTCAGCCCTAGTTTTCCCGAAGGACTGTAGTATGGGTTTCTTTAAGTAATTAGTGTACAGGTTCTCGAAAACTTCAGTGAACGGAAAGCGTCCTTGGAAGTAATGCTTATCATCAGCTACTACGCTTGTTTGCTACCAACGTGATATAAAAAATGCGTAGAAAATTTTAAAATCACTGATGCACTATTCAAAATCAAAATCAAAACTTTATTTTGCAAATAGGCCGCAAAGGGTTCTTTTACATGTATTTTTTTAAACTAGCAGCTAACTTAACTTACTTAACTTTCTTCCCATTATTGAAGTGGTCCAGCACAATCATATGTATTACGAGACGGAGCAGATTCAAAAATAAACTCCAGCATGGAGAGGACAGCCAGTGAAATTACTGTTTTTTTTTTATATGAATAGGAAGGCAAACGAGCAAGTGGGTCACCTGATGGTAAGTGATCACCACTGCCCATAGACACCCGCAACCCCGGAGGGATTGCAGATGCGTTGCCAACCTAGAGGACTAAAATGCAATGCCTCTTGTGCCCGTAATTTCCCCGGCTGTCTTACTCTCCACACCGGAACACAGCAGTGCAAGCACTGCTACTTAGCGGCAGGATTAGCGAGTAAGATGGTGGTAGCGATCCGGATGGACCTTGCACAAGGCCCTACCACCCGCACTGGCACATAAGTTAAATTATCTTCGCCATCTAGACTGTAATGGTCCAATATAGTGGATGTCCATGGGAAATGGTGATTGCTTGCCATCATCAAACACAATGGCTCGGCTACCTTTTTTCTATTTTTATAAAAAAAAAGTCAACCAGAATATTGTATACAGCAAATACGTAGACGCGTTTAATCGCATTCATGGGAAGAAGCAATTGCACCACGGATCACGGTTTAATATACTGGCAATAACGAACATTGTGTGAAGCCTTACGCAAGCAGCGCTAATGTCCGAAATAATGTTGCTAGAATGTAAAAATAACGCATTATAAAATATACTAATTTCACGTGAACCGTGTGCGTAAGGTCGGATGTTAATTGCATTTAATTATGGTCGCGGAAATCACAAAATTGTTCTTGCTCGAAGTGAGAACGACCCTCTGTCGGAACCGGATGTGAGCGAGGCCTTTTGCAGGGCTGACGTTCCATTCGATATGCACATATTAAAAATTACGGCTGGTTTTTGATGACATGTCTAATAAGAATTGTTTACATAGATGTATAACTAAGACACATCTATCCACAGCTTATGCTTGAAGATTCCGCTTAAAAGCCTCCACCGAGCTCATAACCAGATAAAGATACAAATTAATAAATGATTGATTGATTGATTGATTGAAAGACTATTTCATATCAAAGATAATCTGTTTCTTAATAATGCAAAAGCGTTGCCTAACAAAATATGACCATCACTTTAATAAAAAAAAACTGACTTTGGCTATCAGGTCGATGAAGGTCGCTCTCCTGAAATAATCTACTATTTACTCCAAATAATGTTTAGGACGAGCTAAAATATGCATTTCAATTCAAATTATAGACTTATTTCCAGATTTTTCAGCGAAACCCTTATTTACTTAGTCGTACTTTATTTTCAGAAAGCGATTGCTTAGTATGAAGCTATCCTAACCATAATAACGTTTAGCATTTTTTTTATTGCTACGAACCCTCGGCATTAGATGTAACCATAAAATATACATACGACTCTACCTCCAGAAAGGTAAGAGCCTATGAAGATAGTTTGAACTACCAACTATACCTACGTTAATCCGTCAAATGTTTTGGAATTTTTTAAAGTCTATAATTATAAGTAAGAGTGGTAGGTACTTGTCTACCTTGTGCACGCCATTTCCAATTGGATTTTTCTGATTGTGACCTTACAGAGCTCATTGTTTTAGTGTGTAGTAATAACGTCCGAATTTCATATAAAATTAGAACTCTATTATATTACACGCGAGTCAAGCATTCCTAAAGCGTATAGAAATTTTAATAACTCTTGTCCTTGTTTCCCATTCATACACCTAACGCCTACATTCACTTTTGTTTACCTTCGTATGCCAGCGAATATGCTTTACCATGAGGATATACTAGTTTTGCTCATAGAAATTTTGGTATTTTGGTGTCATAGAATTAACCTGATTACCAGAATTCCTATAAAGAGAAACCGTTTCGCAACTTTCTCGAGTGAAACCGAACCAGCACAAAACTCGATTGAACTTTCGTATGACTGAAAGCTTTGTAACACGTTACTGCAGAACTGGTATACGCAAACTATTATGCAATTTAACATTTTGTTATAAGAATCGAAACTTTGCATACTTTCGCAGCTGATCGATCTTAAAGCTGCGTGAAAGGTCAATCGCGAACGCGATTCTTAAGTTTTTGATTAAAATAACTCAGTCTTACCTTATGGATGATACAGCGTGTGCGTGAAAAATCCTGTTTTGAAAATATCACTTCACAATGTTTGAGTAAGGCGTAGAGTGCACTCGCGTGTTGTCAGTGCGCATGGTTTGCGCGTGCGCTCGCTGGGGCCGCGGCGCGATCACTGCGCCCGCGCAGCCAGCGGACCCCCGGTCTCAGTGACTCAGACAGACCTTACCTTACTCTTCGAGTATGTCCCAACTGAATTTTCCCAGAACCGAATTTGATTTTGAGATAAGCATTGTTTCAAATAAGGTCAGATCCATCAGTGGCGAGAAGGGTCAAAATGAGAACAACTATGTCATTTTGTAAATAATTACTTAACGACTTCAATGACGAGCGCCGAAAGGTCACAGTCACCAATGTTGGAATGAGCCCTTCAAATGCGAGAAATAAAACAATACATCTGACCTCCGAATACTTACTTCACGGTCGAGTCAAATTTCTAACTGTTAATTGCATTCTAGTGTCGATTTCAGTACTTGTTCGTCTACTATTTTAAGTTCTGAATTGTTGTGAGGTGCACCTGATTTTTTTCATGGGTCTACCTTATTTGCTATAAAATCAAAAGCTATAAATTTAAAATCTATAAGTTCATATGCTATAAAATCACTTGCTATAAACATTCATTTGCTATAAAAGTCACATGCTATAACATTCAAAATCTATAATTTCAAAATCTATAACATTCATAATCTATAACATTCAAAATCTATAATTTCATAATCTATAACATTCAAAATCTATAAAATTGTTTTCTATAATGATTATTTTCTATAACATTCATAATCTATAACATTCAAAATCTATAACATTCACATTCTATAAGCATCAAAATCTATAAAACAGAGCCAGGTGTTCAAATGTAAAGTCGACGGAGCCCCGCTGCGCGGGGCTCCTATTTTCTGCTCTGAAGGACACAAGGTAACTAACAAACCTATCTGTCTTAAATTGGATGTTGGTAACGTGTTTTTCTAATGGCGGGGGCTGCGCCCCCGAGCCCCCCATGTGGGGGGCCCTGCCCCCCACACCCTCCTTTTCCGCGACTTTTCAGTTGTAGTACCGCTGCCTAAGTAAAGTTTAGAGATTTCAATAGTTATAGAAAACAAATGTTATACTATCTAATCCTTATAGCAAATGAGTGTTATAGCAAATGAATATTATAGCAAATGAATGTTATAGCAAATGAATATTATAGCAAATGAATGTTATAGATTTTGAATTTATAGAAAGTAACTTTAGAGAATTTAAGTGTTATGGCAAGTGAGCATTATAGCAAGCAATGATTATAGCATCTGAATTTATAGAAAGTGAATCATTATAGCAAATGGTTTTATAGAATGTGATTTTATAGCCATTGATTTTATAGCAAATAAGGGGATACCTTTTTTCATTTGTTTTTCAAGCTTAAGCTTAAGTAGTTCAAAGCTTTCCAGATCAGATACAACTACAAACTCAATAAAATAAAAGTTAATATCAAAAAATATAATGCCTAAGAAACTATAATGTTAGAGTTGATACGTCATAGTTGTACTAAAATGGAACTAATCTAATTCATGTGACATCATGCTGAGCTTTAACCAACTTAAAACCAGGAAAAGTTACTCAACTCGTCTCTACATCATTTAAATCAAATCAAACCCACGCTCTTTTCTGGCGAAACCAAGGCACGCATAATACAGTAATAAAAAAAAATGAAACGGTTTACTACTAGCTAATCACTGGCCAAACCCAAACAGAAAAAAAAAGAAAAACATTTTTTTTAATTTAAATATAATTTGGAATAATCTTAATCGTTGTACATATCTCGGAATCTTACGGTGCTACGACGAGGGGGGCGAGGCGAGTCCTCGTCGCTGTCAAATGCCGGCTCGTAGCTTTGGTTCACGTATGCGCCTGAGGTGGACGGACGCCCTAAGTCTTGCCGCTGTTGGAAATACAATACATGCTTACGTTAGGTTCGAAATATGTGGCTTTAATAATTAAAAAAATAATATTGTTTTATTACTTTTTATATGAATATTGTAAAAACCTAACTAGATATAAAAATAAATATACATAACAATAAATAAAAAATAAAAACGGAATCAACCGTAAAAAAATCTTATTATAAGAAAACCTAGAAGTCTTATGTCGCGCCTGTATCCTCGGTACTTTCTTTGGAGCAGGCATCTACTAAATTTCATAAAAAAAGACTACTTGTATTCTCCTACGAATGGTCATTTTAGAGGGTACCAGCGTCAACTCCCAAGCACAGCATAGTTCACTGTACTCACCGGCATCGTCTGGCCTTCCTTTGCAAACTGCAACTGCGACTGCGAGCGGCGACGCTCGGCGACCACCGAGTCGCGCCGCGTCTGCAGCGCGCGCAGCGTCAGTCGCCGAGTCGCCGCGCTGCTGCCTAGCGACGGCAACCGCGCCAGCATATCTGTTAAATAGTATTTACTGAATTATACTGAAATTAGAATATGGAGAAAGTGGAAGAAGGAACAGTTCCTTGAGAAAAGTCTTCCGAAATGATCGAAACTAGTCGATTCGTTCCCAACATATATAATCGTGTTAGCCATTAAATTTTTAGTTTAGATGAATGGACGTGACACGTGTTTTCAAATTTAATAACTACACCTTAACACACTGGCCCTACCTGGATTTTGTATGACCGTAGAGAGCCTCTTCTCAAAATTGCTCTCAAGATTCACGACATTCTGTTTGGCGGTCCTTCGCCGTTCCAAGTTGAATATGGTCTTCCTTCTGGAGACATGTGTGTCGTCGACACCCTGGCCTTCCATCTCATCAGTATTAAGTTGTTGCACTTCACTGATGAACTTGAAGGCACGGTTCTCGACCATCGCGTGATGCGTTTGATCATTGGGCTGTGGACAAGGTGTGAATTAAATTAAAATAAACATACATTTACAAATAAAAAGTCATTAGCTTTTATCGATATCATAAAAATAATGATCTACAAAGCGGTGTAGCTTTAAAATTAATTTTGCTGTATTAATATTTGCAATCTTAAAATTATACACTTTTAAATCGATCCGAAGATAGGTAAAATGTAATCGACTAGCATTTAACAATTAAGATTAACCTATTTACTATTAAATGAATCAAGAATGTTTACTTCTTGATGTTTTATGTTTACTTGTGTTTGTGTATGGTTCTGTTTTATGCTTTTACCGTTAAAAAATAAATTTCTAATCGACACTGAAAATTAGAACACATATAAAAATCCGAACGATTTTGTATGAAGTGTGTTTTTTGTATGAAAAAAAGAAACTAGAATTAGTGGCCTCAGATTGAAAGAGTTTCGTACGTCTCAGTTAATAGCAATAAATATTACTCACCGATTTAGTGAAGTACCAGTCGAGCTTGACAGTGGACAAGAGATGCGTCAGGGTGCCCATGCGATGGAACAGCATGCCGGTGAACTGCACGAGCATCACCGACCCGAAGAACACCAGAAACAGGGACCCGATAGGCTCCAACATCAGGTACTCGCGGTCGATTGTGATCTGATCATAGAAATCCAAACAATGTAACATATAACCATTATAGGAACTAACTTGAGTTTGTTGTACTGTTAAAGTATGCTTGGTTGATTTGGTGACGTAGATAGGGTGGATGAAAGAAGGTTAACTAAACCAATTTATATGGTGAGTGTGTGGGTGTGTTGGAAGGGGAAGGCCTAAATCAGTGGTGCCCAACTGGTATTGCTCCAAGGGCTATTTTGAAAATCCCGATACGCCACGCAGGCATTGCCGAGGTAATAAAAAAACGCGAGTTATATAAATATAAAGGAAACTACATTATACAATATACAATGATATCACTTTTTATTTTTTATGTTAAGTTAATATGACACACTACACTTCAAACAGAATAGACCGTAACAGTATAGACTTTACCTCATCGTTTATCGTTGCACTGTGGTCGATAAAGGAATGCGGACGAGTTTGCATTGCTGACCAAGGAGTACTGAGGTCTTTAAAAGAAAGTAGACGAGTTGGCACTGGTCGAAATAGGAATGTAGACAAAAATGGGATATTAACGATATCATAAAGTGGACGAGTTGGCACTGTGGTCAAAATAGGAATGTAGACAAAATGGGGTATTGACGAGATCAGAAAGTGGACAAGTTAGGAAGGTAACGATTTATGAATGACGACGTGGCACTGTGGACGATTTCAGAAGGTGACGAAATAGGATTGTGGACGAAGTCATCCTGAGCCAAAAAGCTACGAGTATGTCAGGACCGTAACAAGTGGGACTAATTAGTCTGCGTACCTCCATGGTAAAAAGGCGTGACGGTATATTATGTATATACGGGGTTTAATAACCTAACCTAAAGATTTCATTTTTAATACCAGCTTTTTTGCTGACTGTACTTTTGTTAACTGTACTTGCATTGTCATCCGTCCTAAGTATATATATGTGTACCAAATTTCAAGTCAATCGGACCAACCGTTGAAGAGTTTCCCTCCTGCGGAGACGGTCCTGGCCGGACCACCAGAATTCTACTACCAGTTGTATTGTCATCTGACACACAAATATGCAAAATTTCAGCTCAATCGGATGAAGATATCTGCTACAAAATTGAGTTGCAAGATTCCACCCGGACAAACATACATAGTTACATACATAAATACATTGCAAGTTAGTAAAAAGCTTGATAAGTGTTTTTGTTCACCCTTTAAAATCATGTACACCACTTACAGTATTAGAGTCGTCGTCATAAGAAATATCCATCTGCTGTCCAAACGGCCACTGGAAATGCAGTTGGTCCTGGTTGAGCTGCAGCAAGAAGATTACGAGCACGAACAGTGAGTTCAGCATCACGAACGCAAACACCATCTTGTCGCGAAGGTCCTTTAGGTCCCGCTTGATACGCGCCTGTTGGGTAACGAAATTATATATTAGGATTGATATGGAACAGTTGCCTACAGGCGTGCGAGGTGCGCGGAATCGGGGTTGGGGAAGCGGGAGGGTGCGCCGCGCCCGAACATCGCTGCATACCCGCACTCGCCCTGTGCGAGTCTGGGCTTGACGCGAGATCATGCTTTCTTGTAAAAAAGTTTAATCATTTTCATTCATTGACGTACAATAAACAACTAGACTCCCAATCACGCTCAAAAACTGTCGGAAGCAAAAGTCTGCACGACGCGTCTATTGCGCAGAGTTTTGTTTCAGTCGTGTTTCGACCGCGCTTTGATAACAATGCATACGTCTTTTTCGCAACTTTCTCAAACGCTTGCGAACAAAAGAGACAGACAGGTTTCCAGCGCGTGACGTCGTGTCGTGTCATTACTTCTCACGATCGTATGCCATTGACATTAAAAATTACTGCCACGAAATAAGGTGTTAATTTGAACGAATATTTTAGTGTTATCTTTATATGTTTAAGTGATGTGTTGACACACACAACACATAGACAACGCCGCTCGGACATTTCTTGAGGAACTTTTGTTTGCGAATGGGGAGTCTAGTTGTTTATTGTATGTCAATGTTTTCATTAGAGATATTTATGTTAAATTAATAGGTACTCGTCGGATTTGCTATTCCTCTGAGCTCTTGAGCGGACTGTATGAACAAATGAAAAAGTCATACTCGTACGTAAATCGGAAAAAAACTGCTGATTTAAAAAAAATGTAGCGATGAACGGATTTGCGAGCGATTGGACTCAAAAACCGATACACTGGTCGTTTGTTTAGTTGTCACACAAAAACTTACTAGTTCCTCCTTGTCCTCGTCTATAGGTCGTAGATAGGTGTCGATAAGATCTTTCCAGAACTGTGTTTCGGCGGTGGTCAAGAAGTCTACTTCTCCTTTCTTGACATCTGGATCTTCTATCCAGTACGGGTTGATCAAGTCATCTCGTTCTTCCTATTAAAACAATAAAAAATAATATGTCAGGGAGTAGACATCATGTTAACTATACCTACAGGGGATATTATTTTTTATTATTTCCGCTTACTTCGGCATGTTTCCTGATAGGTACGTTCACAGAAACCAACACGTTTATTAGGCCTGCAGAATATTCCCTCAAAATAAATTAAACGACAATCAAACAAAATACGGTGTTTAAGTTAAGTGCCTTGAATAAAATAAAATAACATTCGACTTAAATCGCAGTAGAGAGGGGAGTTGGTCATGACATTGAATGAAAGCATAACAGAGCGTTCGAAACAGTGCAGTTCTGTACCAGTGTTCACCCAATGCCAATATCATACGGTTTCACGACAGTAGGACTAATAGGCCGAGGAATGTAGCAGCTGCTCTGTCACCCACTTATTTTCGAGGTATGGAGTTAAAAATTGTAAGTTAAAACGATAGCTGCGTAAAACTGAACGGTACCTTCGGTATGTCAGCGGATATGTCACTCTCGGGATACTCCGGTAGCAAGGAGAGTGTTTCGCGAAGCGGGAGCGACGAGCGCCGGCGCATCGGCGCAGCTTCAGGCGCCTCTGTTTGAGCACCTCTGAAAACGGCAAAATATCAAATCAAAATAAAGTATACGGGCTATCATAATTCCGTAACATATTAATGATTTGTCACTTGCGCCATACTAGTACTTTTCACGATATTTTGTCTCTATCCTTCTGTGATGCAAGTTTTTTTACAAAAAATAATAATTGAGTTTTATTTACTATGCCACGCAATTACTAAACATTGACTATAGATATCGACCATAAATCATAATATTCATAAAATGTTCTTGTCCAACTAGTGTCTTGATCATGGGACAGTCAGTTACAGTACTGCAAATGCTGCCGAGGTTTTGCAAAATGTTATTCAATGAAAATTTTATGACACTTCAACTATCGATTATATCTTCTATGATTAAGGAATAGTAGAACGTCTAGGTGGGATAGTATTTACTTTCCTTTCCGTGGGAATTTAGAATAATGCGCCTCTATGAGTCATAAGAACGACATAACAAGTCTGTCATATTTCATGTCTTTAGCTGCACTAGTGTCAGCTGTGCGTTGTTCGTTAATCAGTCACGATACACTTATAAAGTCAGTGATTACTTACAGCGAATCCATTTTCTTTTCCAGCTTTTCAAGCGAATGAGCGATTTGCAGCAAATGTAAATCTTCTTTATGATCTTTTGGGTTTGTGCAACACATGCACTTAAATAAGCCTGCAACGCCTATCTCCATACTGCCCGTTGTTTCAGCAGAGCCACCGAACATTTTTCTAATACCTTGAGCGTCCATTTTCTTTTTCGCTTCCTCCGCTTCCTTGCTCTCTTGTTCGATTTCCTATAAGCCAGAGCTTTTTTTAGAAACAGGTTTGTACAATTAGGTACCAATAGGGTATTTGACAGCACCAATGAATGGTCATACTTTTATGAGCTGGAAATGTGATGTCAATTAGTTGACCAGCTATTTCTTTATTACAAACGGGCAAAAAAATTACAGTTAATTGAAAATCAATTGGTTTTCGGGACTAAAACAAAATGTATTTGTTAATATTGGCTTTGATACTAGTTCATGTGTTAAATACCCTATTAGGGAAAGGGCATTATTCTTACTTAGTCTAAGTAAGTTCAGTGAAACAAGTTGTTCAGGCTGCTTTTACAATAATTGAAGAGAGATAAAAAAACTTCGTTACTGAATCGAAAATATCCAAACCGCTCCACATACGCACACATATCAACAATATTTATTTGATATTACAACTTACCTTTTTCGTCTTTTTCTGCGCCACTTCCCGAGTACCCCACGTGACGTTGTTCAAGTTGCACAACGAGTATATAATCAACAACATGTACATGCTCGGGATGGTGATATAGTATACAAGCAGGTACATAAGGCACACGATCTCTTGCGGATGCAGCGCAGCCGTGACAAAGAATATACCAAATGTTACTATGGTGAAGATACTGGACGGAGCCAGCCATCCGTCTTCTACGATTTGCAGTGCTATACCCACTATAACCAACATCATCAACATGGCGTATACACACGTTATAGCGGTTGCGAGCAGCAGCTGCGGACAAAGTATGGTATTATTGTATCAGATGGTTAAAGATGAAATGTATGAAAGTGTTTGTTTTCGTGGTCTATAAATGGTGGTAAGATAAATTATGCATTAATATCCTTTTTGATATGTATAATAAAATACTCACAGCATTTATTTATGCTATAGGTATTTGATTGGTTCGATTCACGATTAATGATATGTTTATTTTGTGGTAAATTTTAGCTTCCATGCTAAACTCGTCGCAAAATAAAAGGCCCGTTTTGACAGTTCACGCCTATGAAGTTCTCTATTTTTTACCGATCGAAATGTTCTGAAGGTAATTACATTTTTCATTGATGGGTACCGCCCACTCGGCTAAGTGCTGTGCATAACGATTTTTTCATATTGTCCACAGACTAATAATAATCGGTTAAAGAAAAAAAAAATCGATGAAGATATTTCTTTAAGGCCGACTCGCACTTGGCCGGTTTTATTTATTTAAATACTAGTGTTCATCAATCAATTAATTACTGAATTTCACCAGCTGTGTAGTGATCTTTACTGAAAATTATGAGCTTGGAGCTCCAAAATTGACCTTTTGTAACATTGTATCATTTCAAAATCTACAACATCAGTGTAAGTAAAATTTTCTAAACAGAACTTTAATCCAATGCACTTTACAATATATATTCAAATCGATCAAGTACTCATGCAAACTTGAATCGATTTATCGTGAGTATCGAGTACCGAGTCGTATGGTTACATCACTAGTGACGTCGCAAAGACAAATGTCAAAACGGGCCTTTTATTTTGCGACGAGTTTAGTCTGCATGCAAGAAAAAATATAGAATGTACCAGTTGCTTCTCTACCAGCGCAGATGGTAAAAGCCCATCGAGGGAATGGGCGAAAATCTTAGCAATTGTGTTATAGGCGATGCGGCTAGCAACCCATCACTATTTAGATTCCCTTTTCCACCTATACGACAATCATGCTAAACGTGGCCTTTAGGTATTGTTACATAGATACATACATATTTATTTCTGACTAGCAGTTATGTTTGATTATTGTAGCATTCTAATGGTAAAAGAATTTTTGAAACCGGTCCAGTAGTTTATGAGTTTAATCGCTACAAATATACAAATCTTTCATCTTTATAACATTAGTATAGAAGTATAAATACATATACGTTAGCGGTACCTGTATCTCGGACTTGCACGTCATGCAAACGGCGATGAACACGACGACAGGGATGAGGTTGAGGAGCAGCGCGTTGCCCATGCTCATGCCTGTGATGGCGTTCATGGCCCCGATCATCATCAGGAAGATGGTGCCTGGGCCCAGAACCGTACCCACCATTAACATCATCTGGAATAATTCGAATTAAGTGTTCAGTAACAGAGAAAAAAGATAGTCGGGTAAGATCTTGAGCAAGGTCGTACTCGCTAACCCGGCCGCCAAGCAAGTGGTTTCATTGTGGTGAGTGTGAAACTACTGGGATTTTAAGTATTTTATCTTAGCTCTCAAGGCTGGCAACGCTTCTGCGAAGCACAAACTTTGTGAATGTCTATGGTCAGAGGTGATTGATTATCATCAGGCTCGTTTGTCATCCCAGGAAACTTACAAAATGTAAAAATAAAAACAACCAAAAACCTAACTAACTGCAACGACAAAGACAACTTTTACCTGATAAACAATATACATAGTTGAGATGTTGTCATTGACTCGAACGGTCCGCTTCGAGTCAGCAAGTAAGTCGAGGATATTGGCCATAGTGGAGGGCACCCATCGTCGCCGCTGGTTGTAGAACTCCCCGAACTGCTCCGGACAGTGCGTGTACGCATCGGATGCCGCCGAGTACTCCACTCTGTAGCCACGCTGCAGCAGCAATGTACACAACCATCGGTCTTCGCCTGCATTAAAGGATATAAAATAAGAAATTACTTCCAGTCCTACTAGGCCTGATACTGGCTCAAAATGTATGTCTTGAATTGAATCCATTTAAGATAGTGATACAAGAATACAGAACATACGAAACAAACAATGGACTTGTTATCAAACTAATATTGTAACTGGTATTGATTCGCCTATTCTATAAGTTCATGGAGAGGGCATACCTTGATCGTATTGTACATAATGCCGCGCCTCGTGGGAAGTCAGCGTATATTTCTTCATAACGTTATCGTCCATAAGAGCCTTGCCCCGGAAGAGGGAGAAGCAACCAGGACTACACAGCACACAGCCGATCATGTGTTCAGTCGCCTTCTGCAGCCAATGGCCGATGGCGTACTCGAACATCTGGTACCACGCCATAAAACCTGACCCAACAGGATGAATACGACCACACGCCGCCCCCAAGTTCTTATCTTTCTTCATTAAATCGATGAGCAGAGTAACAGCAGAAGGCTGGAAGTCGATGTCACCATCCAGGGCTAGAAGGTACGTGTTTTCCGCGATAACTTCTTTGCGTTCCAACGGTATTTGCAGGTCCATTAACCGATGGCCGAGGAAGTAATACATGTACATTACTTGCGACCAGCGTTTCCTATGTCTTATTTTTGTCTTGTCCTTCAGATGGCAAATGAGCTTGTTTTTACCCGGCAACGTCCATACGAGCCTGCCTCCGTACGGAGCAGGGAATTTTTTGGGAGATCTTAATTTAATGTTCGCTGTGTGAACTTCTGATGCCGCTTCGTCTATAGTCTCTACTAAGCACCTCACGAAGCGATTGACTTGCGAATCTTCGTGGCTGTGATCCGACACTTCGAAGGCGTCGTCCATGAAAATGTGTGCCTCGAGCTCATAATAATCTGGTGTGACAATGTTGAAATACTTTTGCGCTAATCTTTGTTCACACTGATGCGCGTCCAACCGTAATATGGACTTCAAAAACTCCATCATTTCGTCCTTGGTTTCATGCCACATCGTAGCGCAGATGTAAATTCTGAAAATTTAAGACAAGGCAATACATATCATAAGATCCAACTTAAAACATTTCGAAAAATTAGACAGCTTGATGTTAATATCTCACACGAAGGTACCTTGTAACGTTGTCAGATGGATGGAGAAGATGCGCTGCTGGTTTCTCAGAACTCACAACAGTACTGTCATCAGGGTCTTTGAGGTCCTATAACAAATGAAAATTAAGACTAACCTATTAAAAATAGCATTCGAATTCTTGGAAGTGTAACTTTAAATGTTAAAAGAGTGAATAATTTCCCAGGTAAATACGTACATCAAACTGAACGTCGTGCTCAGTATCTTTAGTCCTATTCATGAGTAAACACTGGTCGATGAGCGGCCCGCTGTACCAAGGCTTGGCGAACAATTTTTCGGTGGCGGCGAGGCGCTCACAGCGTGGCTGCCACGCGTGGAAAGTGATCCACGCCTGTGAGATCAGCCAGAGCAGCCAGATCCAGGCCATTTCCCGGCCCACGTAGTGTTTGAGGAAATATACTGAAAGAAATGAAAATGTGCGTTTCTTTGGTGTCCACGTTGATCTAGAACTATAACCGATATATACGCTGCATTTTTTAAAATTGTTATCTCTTAACACCACTATGAACGATCGCTCTTTGCTGCGTCTATCCATTACCGATAGCTTTGTAAGGATCATCATTCGGTGTGGGAAATCTTCCAACAGCCCGCTTTCGGTTGGTCGTTAAATGTTCAATTTAGGTAATTAAAGAATTGCCCAAAATGGCGGTACATTGCAAAAAATTATGTTTTATGCATTTCTGATAAGTAATGGGTATATAGGTAACACAGACATTGAGACATACGTTTTAAAATAACTATTACAAACCTGGAGGTATTTCGAAGAACAAATAGTCCGGAATCGTCCTATGGAATGCGCAGGGGTCCGAATTTCTGAGTCCACAGAATACTATGAGCAGGTTTATTGTAACTGGTCCTACTAGACTCAGCGCAAATGTAAAACTGACATTTTGTATGAGAATCTTGCATGCGAATTTAGCGGCACCGAAGCAGACGTACGCTGATGCCACCTGGATGAGGGCTACCCAAAGTGAGGATGGCCAGGATACTGGCAACTCGAAGGTGCCACCAGTAACTTCATAGTCTAGTATCCCTTCGAAAGCATCCCTTATGATAACTTGGACCTGGAATTTTCAAAAATAACGAATTAGATTAGCGCTTTCAATCCTATTTATCCTATGGTACCTAGTCTAAGCAGAACGGCCAACAGTATATGGTAGAAACAAAATGCAAAAGTAACTTTCATCAAAGTCCGTATATTGATAAATAATATAGGTTGCCATGAAATGTTGCCCTGGTAGTACTTACTTCGTAAGCGGTGTAAGTACGTTCATTGAACGCATCCCCGATAGATGTAAAGAACGCCATCGCATCATCGCCGTTTATATGCAAGTGTATCATAATACAAATCATAAAGACGATAATCTTCCATAGTGTAAGGAATCTTTGCGTATAATATCGCGTTTTCTTAATACCCTCACGCAGCTTACTTAGATAAAGAATTGACGGCGCTGCAATAAAAAATAATCCGATTAAAGCTATTCCTGGTAAACAATAAAAAACTAGGTTACAATTATAAAAAATATATACGAACTTACATGAGGTGTTTAAATTAGCGTTGACAAAATTTTCCCACCAGCCGAGGGATATCATAATGGCGGCAGCTGACGTCATCCATAGAACAGGAGTTCCATCTAACAGAGGCCATACGAAGAAGGCAGTAACTTGTGCTGAGACAGCGAACACGTCCAGGATCAGTTTGATGATGTAGCGTGGATCATTGCGATCCCTGGTCATTGCGTTCAAGAGACCAGGGACAACGCACAATGCGTTCATTAACATCGCTCCCTTAACTACATCTAATTCTGGGAGAATGAGCAGAAGAAGGATAGCGATGCCTATTGTTTGAATTGTGTCCACAAAGAGTGCCTATAAACAGAAAAAATATGTTGATCTTGTAATCTTAATGTAGAAGTAGTTGAGTACACTTATTCTAGTTATACACTAAACAATTTAACCAGAACTAGTTACTTAATATTTAATAAAATAATGTTAATAAAATTTGTACGCTCACCAACTTACCACAAGGAACTGCGTTCTGGACGGCTTAGTTGCAGTTTTAAAGAAAGTAATTCTCACTGATCGTAGAAATATGCCCATTTCTGGGGCTCCAAACACAATAAGGATAGCCCATAGCCATGCTATTCGCTCTTCCAAGGGAAGGACTGTTATGAACTGCTGATCTAAAGCTGGTAACAAAGACGCATAAAACTTTTAGCTAATTACAGAAAATATAATCACAGTAGTTATTTAAATATATCATTTCGTTTCAACGCCATCTAGGTGACTCAAGTAACTCTAGCACTGAGGTAACTTACCCAAAGCTTTATTGCAATGCGTGATCTGACGATCTTTCTTAAGCTGTGACGTGATGAATAGTAATGTCCCTTTTGCTAGGACTGCCGCGCCAAGGACTACTGTGAATACTACGATGTATGCCAGTAGTTTGAGGAACTTCACGCTGACGTCGATCCATTCTGATGAAGCCATCGACCCACTCTCCGTCTTCACGGGGATCTCTTGGAAAAGGTTCCATCCTTTTGTTTCTTGTGCGGTTCTCGGGCTGTTGTTACAAAATGATAAGGATATAGCTAGAGGGCTTCAGATGAAGTAGATTATTCATACATATTTGTCTATATCTATATATATATAAGAATGTCGTGTTAGTTACACTACTTATAACTCAAGAACGGCTTAACCGATTTGGCTGAAATTTGGTCGAGGTAGCTTAAATTAGAACCAGGAGACGGTAATAGGATAGGTACTTTTTTTTTAGAATCTTTAAATTTCGCATGCCGATTATGACATCTGAAAACCGATTTTTGCACCTTGCGAAATTCCCGTGGGATAAGAAATAAAGATTCATTATATGTTTTGCTACTTAATACAGATCCTTGGTATTTGGCAGACATATTCCTTCAAAATCAAAGAGCAACACTCGGACGGGATTTTGCAAATTTTCTACGGGATAAAAGGACCGGACAGGAAATAATGACCTAATATTTGAAGAAATTAGTGGATGAAGATGGTATGTCACTTTAACGTTATCTGCGCGGACGAAGTCGCGGGCAAAAGCTAGTCTATAGATACATACTATAGGGCGACTTCAAATGCGTAATACAAATTTGATTGCGACTCGGTTCGGCTCAGTATATTACACTGATTCCGTTGTTGAGTAGGTATATTTAGCTAGCAGGTAGTAGGACCTCGTGCAAGGTCTGTCCAATAGATTACGTTCAAAGTTCAAATAAATAAATGTTTTACAAAATGGTGTTTTAATTCCTAGACTTATTAACAGAAAATAAGGAAAACATATAGTACGTATCTAATATAGTCTCGTAAATAACAATTGGGAAGCAAGGATTAATATTATTCGGAAGGATTTAGTTTAGAATTATAAAATCAACAAGAGCCTAATTTAGTCAAATAATCATACAAGCATTATCATTATCAATGATGAGAAAACAATATTCCGGTAAAAAACATGTAAGTATATAGATAAGTGCGTTATCTAAACTATTTTATCAAGCAAAATACAAAGACTATATTTTATTATGGGTTCAATAATTTATAAGTGTTGTTCATACAATCAATTATTGAAATCAATAAATGAGTTCATACTCAGAGCAGGCATAAGAAATAAGCTTCACTTTGGGTAAAACTTTGTGTTTAATTTGTAAAAGGTACTTTTTTTACTGAAAATATTGTATAGGTAGCTATCTGACCATGATAAGAAAAATTACAGCTAAAAATGTTCAAGTAGCATTTTATCAAGCGGTACTTCCTGTCGCTCGCATACAACGCACGCCAACGCCCTTCAAACGTGTTTCAGTCTTTGTATAATAGGTTTTTGGGCATCTAGTTCCAAAAAAATTCTAAACGACGCCGAAAATTAGAACACAGAAAAATCAAATTCAGATATAAAAAGATATAGATATAAATCCGAAAAGTGAAGCTCGAATGAGTTTCGGAATTGAATAGCCCGTATTGACCACACTATTGGTTACTCTATTTCTGATATTAATTAAGATTATTTGAGATCTTACTCAAATTCCTCTTGATCGTCGAAAAACGGCGTGTAGACGTCAGAATCGTCGTCACCACTGTCTCTCCGTACACCTTTCAGACCGGAAGACGTGGCCATCACCTGAAATAACCAGTCTAAGGTAAAACTTTGACCAAAAACTTTTTAAGATTAGCCTACATACGTATATTTAAGGCATTCAGTACTGACATAAACAAGGAATACCTACATGTAGGTATCTACTTTCAACGGACAACGAAGTTAGAAACTCAAAGTTCGTATCTTGCGGTTCTATTCACACCAATAATAGGACAGTGAGAGGAAAGGTCGGTGAGGCGTAGTTTGGTGATGAAGTGCGTTGATTGAGTGCGCCTTTTCAACACTGATTTATTTTTAGTTATAAGTAGTTTCTTTAGTGCACGCAGCGTTTGTCACACTTTGGGCGCGGGGTACCTCTCTCGGTCCCCTTTGTCGTCCTACCCTACGCCCCTGTACCAGCGCGGGTAAGGACTCGTTTAAGCGGTCGCTCTATAACTGTATAATGTTCTCTTGCATAATATTGTGTACCCTGGCATAATGCACGTTACCTAGTTTTAGTTATGTTTAGGCTTAACTTGTATTTTATTACTAACCGTGAGATCCTATAATTGGCTCTTTTTCGCTATCTTGGAATCTAGTTGATATTGACAGCTGTTGGTCCTTCTTAATAAATAAATAAATAAATAATACGAGCTGTCGTTTCTGTAACGTCATAATTGTATACCTACTTATTCTCCCGAATTGCATTGTGCAATAGCAACCTACGTGTATGTGTGCTGTGTAAGTTTGCATAATCGTCCTTTATGGCGACGTGGCGTTTAAAATACCAACTTATGAATGCGTCTGCGTCATTAGAGCCAGTTTCTTCTTTTTCGATGAATATTCGAACGTCGTAGGCCAAACGTCGATGTTGTCTTTCGCTTTCGTTCAAAGTGAACCAACAAGACTATAAGTTACGAGTAAGAAGGCTCACTTTGATCCAGCTATGAAAAGCTATTGACTTATTCTATGATGCAATGTTGCATTGAGTAGATTTGTATTATACTATAGGTAGGTACCATGAGTACAACAGGTATGCAGACATCGTCGTTCTAGCCGTTGCCCTTTAATTTGATGCCTAATAACTGGTAACTACCTTCAAGGTAGGTATCGCGTAAATTTGGTCTGTGAAGAAGTGCGACTTGATTGACTATACATAGTGTTTATCGAACAAAAAAAACACTCGTTCGAAAGCTTTAGTTACAAACTATAAAGCTTTGCCAATGTTTTATAAGGCATAAACAGAAAACAAAACTCACACTCACCTTTTTGAGAAATCTCTTTAACTTAAACTAAAATGTCCTTTGCGTATTCACTGATAAATTGTTGTTAAACATCACAATAATAATCACTTCACCATTTTTAGGGAGTCTTTGTCCCTATCTAATGGCCACTTAACTCTAAAAGTGACTGCTTGTTATAAAGATCAAGACTAATATGCAAGTGTCGACCTGCTATACAATAATGGTATGAAAATAATTATCATTCAGTCGTCATTTTATTATCAGGATTTGATTACATACTTATCGACTATCTTGGATCATTAAAGCGACCGTGATTTTTGTTCCTACGATTTCAAAGGAAATAACAATTTCATTATCACATTTGCTATCAGTTATATCTTTTAATGACATCCTCTCCAGGTTCTTGTTACAGTAAAAAGCCCTAACACTGTTTTCAGCATCTAATAAAAAAGTTTTAAAACCGAAATAAACCGAACTTATACGGATTTACTAATTGTTTTATGGTCTCTAGGGACTTCCCTCTTTATCTTGTAATTTAAGTCACATTGATAAACAAAAATACCTTTTACGATAATTTTTGTACAGTGCAATTTAAGACGCAGCAGATCAATGAAATAACACAATATTATGAATTCGGGTTAGTCATCATTTATTTGACTGTTAAAATAAATACTGAAGATATTACATTTCTAATTTGGCAAATATGCCACGCCACACTCCTCAATACACATTCATAGGTTACTTTAATATTTGCTCAAAAATCTGGAGCGCTTGACTACAAACGAGTATTCAAACTTATAATCCACTACAACATGATCAGCTGCAATCATAGATTCACACGATTAAACACAGTTTAAAAATTCAATCACACACATGCAAAATTTCATACATAAAATTAGTTTTATGCCGACAAACTTCGTTAAAACTTATTATTAGAACTTAGTACTTAGGATCATAAAAAAACCAGACTGAATAAGTTAACTACTACACTTAATTGGTATTTTCACTCGTCGTACTTTGAGTAGTACTGTAATCTTGCTCCTTCCCATAATCAAGGGGTTCGTCGTGTCCAGCGTAGTTGCCCATGGCAACTTGTGATATCGTGTCTACGATACTCCCCGGATTTGAGTACGAGTGACTAGGAGCTGGCGCAGATAGCTCGTCAGACTTTGACAGTTTTAAAGGCTGGCTATAATCAAGATAATCACTCATTGTTGTCTTCTTAGTAAGTTCTAACATCTGATTCAAGAACGATTCGCCACCCACCCGAGAAGGCATGCTAAAATCAGTTGCCTGTGGATCCAAGTTATCAGATTTTGATGTCTCTACCTTTGATGAAGTACTCGTCTCACTTAGCTTCATCGGATCAAGAGGTATGTCTGATTTCCCTTTGCCTATACTACCAAAATCAGGTGGCAAGTAGTCTTTGCTGCCTTTGATTAAATCATGAGGAGATTTCATCAGGGGACTCTGTTCTAAACCAACTCTAGTACTGATCGGACTACTGCTTGAAAGAGGCTTCATTAACGACTCCTGCATCTTCATTAGAGATGGCGATAAGAACATGTTATTGGCGGCCAGTGTGGACTTTGACATTGGATCAGGAATTCCTAGTATCCCTGCACTCGAATATTTGCTTGCTGAGAATAATGCGTTAGCTATGTCTGCTGAACTCATCATGAGATTCGATGCAATACTGGCGGGGATAGGAGCTGCAGAAGTGGTGCTAGTCGATGTACTGGTGGACGTTTTATCATAGCTGCCGATACTACTCGTTAGGTTGTGCAATGAAGCAGCATAGGAAGGAGGGTCAGGAAGTTTGCCGCTGGCAAGACTTGCTGCTAAACTAGATGACATGCCAGGTGATAGCCCAGTCAACAAACTGTTAGCAGCAGCGAGACTCTCCAGACTACTCGCGCCCATTGGCAGAGGCATGTTTGACGAACCCAAGCCTAAGGCCATACTTGTTAGCATATCTAACCCTGTGGGATAACCTGATGGCAAAGATGGTGTATTCGATTTTGATGATTTTGATGAAGTGGGCATTAATGGAATGTTCAAAGGTGGAGTTTCAAACTTATGTGGGGAACCTGATCCAAGACCAGAAGACACATTAATAGGCGGAACCCCTGCCGGTCTGCTGACCATTTGTTGCAAAGTACTAACTGAGGGAAAGTTAGGTATGGATGTAGACTGACTTGGTTTAGAGACGGGTATCGGCTGAGGCACAGCCAACAGAGCATCTAGATCCATTTTATCATCGTGTTCAGACGAGCATCCTAGTTCGTCACGTATAAAGTGCCATAACAACCCGTCACTTTGCTCGCGCGGGAATTTAGGCGTCAGCGTACATTTCAACTTGTCCAAGTAAGTAATATCGGGTTTAAAACTATCCTTGAACTCAACACATGTGTCGTCTGGATACGCAAAGTAATATTTGATGCTGTTTTTGATTTGTTCCATGGCATGTGTTGACAGGTGGCTGTCGTGAATCATGCTGTACTGGAGCAACAGAGGGCGCGGGTACTCGGTGGGCCTCTGTTCAGGAGGAGGCATCACCCAGAAACAAGTTAATGAGGACTCCAGAACAGGACTTTCAGGATTGTAGGGTGCTGAAACAAGAACATTTTTGAATCAAGGTTAATATGATTTAAATCTTGATTTGAATCAATTGATTTTTTCAAATAAATCAATGATTTAAATCAATAATTTTTTACTGTAACCAAATCGGCCAAAATTGTATAGGGACTTCCCCCGACATAGACTACGGCGCGCGCACGTGTGAAATGCCATGCAAAGGATTACCGACACAGTTCCGGGATTCCCCGAAACTAAGAAACGCGACGCATTTCGCTTTTCGCCCGGTCATTCGTAATTGACTAATGAAAAAGTGAATACAACAAGAAGATGTCTGGAAGAAAAAAATATACTGGGAGGTTTATTTCGATCAAAATACGTAGTTTGCGTTTAAATAAATAACTGAACTGACTATTAAATTAATAAAAAAAGACAAGGAAGTAAAAAAAAAAAAACAAATTCGATTTAAATCAAATTAATCTGGTTATATGTTTTTTTTAAAAAGATCATGATTTTTATCAATCCTGTTTTGAATTAATGATTTCACAAAGATGGAATAATTTAACAAGCAACATAAGACAACAAGACAAAAGACACGGTTACTTACAGCATATAACACCAATGCATGGAATATAAGATATTTCTGATGGCCCTCTCATTTTGATCTGGTATTCCAGCTGATTGTCACAATCCCTCAGACTTGGCATGGCTGGGTTTGTAGGGTGCGAATGATACCATCCCAGCAGGGTGAGACCAAGTTTTTCAATTTCCATCTGGATCTCTAGTTCAACTAGAACTTTTGGTCGTGGATCATTTTTGCTTATGAGACATGGGAATGTGTGTGTGATCATGACGTCTATAACAGAAACGTTACTGATTATATATATTTTTTTACATCAATAAATAAAAAACCATATCAGTCCATATCCAAATGCTTTGTGTTTTCTTTTGTTTGTGAACTTTTAAGTACTATACAAGGCGCCCTCTAATGACTTTTAACAGTCAGACAAATTATAAATCCAATGAAATCTAAATTTTACTTACTATGGCTATTGAGGTCCCAAGTGCCAGCAAGGTATCCATACACTTCTTGCTTTTTCAAATGGCAGTGAATGTCAAGAATAAGACAAGCATTAGAACTTACTGAGACTAAAAATGGTTGGACCTTTCCAACAGACGAGAAAGACACAGCTTCTATGAGCATATTTGCATCACTGAAAATAAAAAGGAAAAGTTTAGTCGAGACTGAAGAGTTTTTAATGACATTGTGTATGAACCACGAGACCAGGTAAAGGGAGGGTAAGGTGGAAAACAGCTCTATAATGTGTAAATTTAGAATGTTAAACTTATAAAAAACACTATTTATACCCATTTGAACCCAATACCAAGGTATAATGTATTAAATTCTTCCATTTCACCCAATTCTTAAAATAATGTTCCACATGAAGTGGAAAGGGGACAAAAGAAACCAAAATGTCTAAATTACAAATACTTGACTGTAAAACTCTACGAATAATAATGTCAAGAAGCATAACTAAGCCCGAAAAAGCACTCCACGCGAAGTGAACCGCAGGGGGCGGGGCTTAAAATATATACCGCGCGGCGATTAGTTCGGCCGGGACGCTCGAGCCGTTATCGTGACGTTATCATTGTATTTTTGCGCTAATACATTAGAAAAATATGCCATCGTGTTGTGTGAAGTTGTGTAGAAGCCATTCAGATATGAGAAATAGAGGACTCGCCTTTCATATGTAAGTAAATAAATATTTTACGACACCATACTTGACGACTCTGGATGCATGCGACCCACGCACCCTTCCCTTACCGCAAGTGGGCGGACACGATCATGACGCGCGGACTAATCGCGTGCAAGTAATTGTCTATCGGAGTGCGAGTGTTACGTTTGAATTGCTGTTACTGTGTGTGCGTAAGTGGAATGACAATCAAAGCGGCAACTACGCTTCTTGACTTATTATTATTTGTAGATAAAACTAGCATTTTAAATAGTTTAAACTTACTGCTGCATCATTCTATTAGGGATGGTATTGTGTTTCATAACAATTCTCTGTGGTGGTGGCTCAGGGGGACATTCTACTTCCATTTCTGTTTCCTCTGTAAATAAAAATATAATTTTAGTCTAAAGTAGGGAGGCACACTCAGCAATGCTTTTCGGCATGCGGTGGATTATAATTGTCAGTTCAACCAATTAGTGTGTAGTCAAATAAAAAGTTGGAGACTACATAGTTGCAGGCAAAAGAACAAACCATCAGTATGCATGTTATCCCTTTGGATCTGCTTCTTCCTCAGATATGTTGCCTTGATTGTATCTAATTTCTTGCCCCTGTACTTTACAGAAGCCCAACCACACCCTGATCTCTTGTCGGGGTTTATAATTCTCTTGCAATGTATAGCCCAGGCTGACGGAGAGCAGAATATAGTTTCAGTCTCATGTGATTTAATCTTTCCATCAGTCTGCAAATCACCAACAAACTTCTGGCCCTGAAAGAAAAAAATAAAAAACTTAACGCTGTATAGTTGGTTTATACCTGTAGCAGTACGCCTGCTTAGCAAAACCAAGTGCCCAACTTAACTCTACTGGGTAACCCCTGGTGTGCTGGTGTGATTATAGGGTTCTCTGGAAATTGGTTTTCAGCAGTGACTGTTTTTCACACCTTTAATATTAAATAGATGTATGTAATATTTCAGAGTAAATCATCAGTTCCACACATTAATATCTTACCAAATATTCAATGGTCATAGCTGCATTACCCGGCTCCAACATTTTTTCAGCCAACAACATTTGCAAAGTCACACCGCGGCCTGGTGTTGACTTGTTTCCTGGCTGTGCCTCAGATTCCTGAATAATGAAATAAGATTAGAACAAAACATTAGTATTAATGTATCAATGTGTAAGGAAAATTATCTTGTCTTAAGCTCATACCACATTTTATGTTTTAAGTTGTAATTGAAGAACAAAAATATTGACACATTTTAGAGCAGTTCATATTTACAGAAGACATAGCAGATAGTGAGTGACCCAAAACTTGCAGACTATCTAAGGAGGGGTTTAACTATTATTAATACTGAGGAGCGACAGGGAATTTTGCCCTGCACATAGACAGAGCTAAGGGTCCTGATTTAGATTAACTGTATGTAACACAGTCATAGATGGGCACAGTTAATCCAAAAGTTAACTTTTTAAATTGTTAATTCATTAGTCAAAAAGTTAACTTTAATAATCAGTAGAGCATGGGATAGGAGTGTTACATTTAGTAAAACAACTAATGTGACAGACTAAAGTTAATGGAAGTTCAATTTAACAAAGTTCACAATACCTTTTTTGAAGTTAAATTATAATTTAATTCATTCAGCAGGTTGATAACTTTGTTAATGAATTCTTGCTTACTTCGGTAATAAGTTAATGCCCACCTTTAAATACAGTTCATGCTTGAAATTTTTAATTTATCTAAGTATAATATTTAAATAATGGCTTTAGTGTCAAAAATGACAACTCTTGGAGAACGAATAAGTATGTTGATCAAAACCTTTCACAAAATGTGTTTTTTTTTTATATATAAGAGGGGGCAAACGAACAGACGGGTCACCTGATGGAAAGCAATCACCGTCGCCCAGGGACACCTGCAAGACCTGGGGACTCACAAGTGCGTTGCCGGCCCTTTGAGGAACAGGAAGGCTTTGGGGAAGGAAGGATATGATTGAATGTGTTGACCTTACCAGGTATTTTGCTTTAACTAAGGGCTATCTATAGTTTCCTAACTTTCTTCTAATAATTGATAAAATAATGCCCACCTCATCTGAAAATTCTTCACCACTTCCAATTTCTTCTTTCTCCTCTTCTGCTTCTTTTTGACTTTCATTAGGTTTATCATGTTTATTGTCATCAGGGGCATTTTTGGCTACGGGTTCCGACATAGTATTACTGCTGTAAGCATTTGAACCAGACATCAAAGCTGCTGCTAAATGTGAAGTTTGCAAATCCATTCTTACTTTAGATATAGTTAATATAGCATTAAATCATACAACTCGTCCAATTTTTATATTATTCTTGTTGTTAAAAGCTCCGCCCCGTGTAATATCAGATTAACACACGTAAAGGTAGTGTTAGGCGTTTATAACACCTTCTGTATCTGCACTTTTATTTCATTCATTATTATAAGTAAATTCACGAAATAACAATAAATACAATCGGCCAACGCTACATCAAGCCAGCCATTGTTTGTTTGACAACTGAGTGAAGTGAATTCACAGACTACTAAGAGATACTACGTATCAGATGACCATCTCCCATATATTCGGTTTAAGCCTCAGAACAATAACTAAAGCATAGAACCTCAGAACAATAACTAAAGCATAGAACCCGGACTAAAATAAAAACTAATTATTATAGTGCGTTGCTTCTTATTCCAGTGCACTAAAACAATAAGTTAAAAAGAGACAAAGATGCTATTCACGAGACAGTCGTCTGTCTGTTCCGTACCAGGGTAACCTATACAAAGCGCTTTAAATTATACATGTATATATTTCGCTAGTGTAGGGAACAAACCGTCATTGATTAGTCTTCAATCGATATTTTTTATGGGTATCGGGACGGTCGTGGATATTAATACATATTAAACGGATATCATTATAATGAAAAAAATCTATTATGAAAATCGGCCAAGTGCGAGTCGGACTCGCGCACCGAGAATTCCGTTTCACCGTACAACAAAAACACATTTTTGTCCATTCGTATTTGAATTGGTTGGTAACATAACAACGGCAAAAAATCACGCTTGTTGTATAGGACCCGATAAATATTAATTTTATTTTGATTTAATTATCTATTTTTAAAGTGAATATGAAACTGAATATTTCAAGCGTCTACCTGTTGCCGCTATTGATATCGAACAAATATCGCAAAAAAAAACGTTTGTGGTATGGGAGCCCCCCTTAAATATTCATTTTATTGTTATATTCATATGTGTTTTATTCATAGTATTTTTTGCTATAGCGGCAACAGAAATACATCATCTGTGAAACTTTCAACTGTCGAGCTATCACGGCTCATGAACAACCTGTTGATAGACGGACAGCGAAGTCTTAGTAATAGAGTCCCGTTTTTACCTTTTGGATACGGAACCCTATAAAAGGAACATTTATGCATACCTATAGATTAGTAAAAACTTGCCAAGTCAAAAAAAAGTGAAATAGTAAAGTTATGGCCAAAGAAAGGGAACAATATGGAACAATAATGGAGTCGGAAAACTGAAAGAATTAAACATATTTAATTATATCTCTATATTTACATTTAATATCGATTGACAGTTTAGTCGATATCACAGGCACATCACTAAGATAACCTATACTGTTTTCATATTTTCTTTAAAATAATATGTAAATAGGGATATCTTTGACAAACAGGATTCAATAATGGTGTTATTTTATAGAACACACTCTCAATATATTTTAATGCGACCCTGAAGCTGATTAAAATCACTTAACGATGATAACTTATAAACGCATTATCATTTTGTTTTCTGGACGCATTAGATTTACATCCTGGCACTGCACAAGACATTTTCTAGTTTCACTAAGTAATTGGCTTTACCAATATTCGTTATTTAATCAATTTTTAACAATAATAAACAAAAAATTCTCCAACAATTGTCCGTCATTCACGCATCCGAAGCACAATAAGCACATACAGACAAGTTAAGTTGACACTCAACACAAGTCATTGGGCTAAGAAATCTGACTCTTGAAATCGGCATCATATATCGGAACCAAGTGACGTAAAGGAACCAAGTTTGACGTTTGGACTGGTACGAAACAGAAAAATAAGAACAAACTGACAAGTTTGTTCTCTTTTTAACTTATCGTTTCAGTACACTGGAATAAGAAGCAACGCACTATAATAATTAGTTTTTATTTTAGTCCGGGTTCTATGCTTTAGTTATTGTTCTGAGGTTTAATTACTTATTGCAAATAGATTTGTCAATTTTGACATTGAATCGATGGACTCGAGTCGAACGCAATAAAATCGCCTCGACTCGAGTCGAGACTTGAAGGACTCGCTCTCGCTCGATTCGACCCATCGCCATCGCATCACACCACAGACACGGCAGAGGCAGACACCGTTTCGTTACTAGTATAATATAAAAAGTTACTCTAGATGCCGTGCCGTTTCGTTTCGATTACGATTACGACACTGTCTGTATTCTGATTTCTGTGTTGTTCGTAAAATAGTAATGTTTATTTTGTTATTTTTGCTCAATGGCTAATGTAATGTATCACTATCAAACCATCTAAGTGACAAATAATATTTCGTTACTTTCTAATCTGCTTTAAAACCCACTCATCAACAAGTCAGCAATTAAGTTAAAACGCTGTGTGGACGAATTTTATGTCTCATTGAAGATGATCCGTTTAATCATCTTAATTAAGTATTCAATTTAGTTTCCGAGTAATCTTGCCAACGAGATTGACCATGGCTGTTGTTAAAACCCCAGTTCTTAAAGTAATTTTATGTGGCGAGTATGGGGTTGGTAAAAGCTCTATATTCCGTCGATTTATCAATGATACCTTTGTCCCGACTGCGGATAGAAGAGCTACTTTGGGCTTAGACCACTTCGAAAAGTTATATCAAGTTGGAGACAAAGAAATTAAGGTAAAATCTTGTGAAGATTCTTTGTGTTGTCTGTTACATTTTACTTCTTTGTTCATAAAATATAATGTTTACAAAATAGTTACAGCTATGGGACACTGGAGGCATGGAAAGAATTGCATCGGTAACTTCCAGCTACTACAAGTTTGCTGAAGCTGCCATCTTAGTATTTTCATTGGACAATTCCTCATCATTCCATGTGCTAAGCCAACACTTGCTGGATATTGTGACATACGCCGAAAATGCCAAAATATACTTGTGTGGGAACAAATCCGATCTTGAAGGATCCGCACCACAAGTGACCGATGCTGATATAGAAACATTCTGGTAATTGCTTTTACTTGATTTAAAAAATATACTCTCATCACTATATAAGTATATGTGATAACAGATGTGTAGCATGGGTCAAACCCATGGAACTAATAGTAAGAGGAAAGAAATGTCATTTTTTATATTTTATACTTCCAGAATCAACATGATCACTTTTGGTCCTGCTATTAACATACTCACATCTTATTGTGTTTTCATTGGTTTTGCTAAATTATTGTAGTCACCATTAAATTCTTTTTTGAACTACAGCCTACAATAACCCATAAAAAAATACACTCATAATTAGTTCTATAGTCAAACCTGATGATAGCAAGCCATTATCACAACCTATAATGCTGGTAATATTAGAGAAATCACTAACATTAGCCTACTAAGCAGGGTAGGTAATTGTGAATGCAGAAAGTTTGTACTAACCCTGTGCCATTTATTTAATTCTAATTAAAAATACTGACTGTCTTCAGGTTTATTCAATCCTTTTTTTTTTATTTACAGTGAACAATGCCACAATCTCATTAGCACCACATACAAAACATCATGCAAGAATGGAAAAGGCATTGAAGAAATGTTCTCTGACATTGCTTTACAACTGGTGGAGTCAAACCGATCAAGAATTGAGTTGCAGACGTTAGATCATGACAGTTTTAAAATATCTAATCCCGAACCGCCTGAGGATCCTAGCTGTAGTTGCTGAATGTGTAACATGCTTGACACATTGACTGCCGGTCATACAACTCAATAAGGCTTAATTTGGGCTTAATTAACCGATAAGGCCTAGTCAATTTTTTAATTTTATTTGATAAAATGCAATGGAACATTTTTTGAAAATGCCAGTATCATGCCCATTTAAATTTTAATTCCTTAAAAAATATATGTTTACATCAAAAAACAACTAAGTAATAAGTTTTATATTATTTAAAGTTTTATATTGTGCCAAGTACAGCTGTACTAATAGTCAGTAGTTTACAGACATTTCCAGCCCTAACATAACATACTACTGATAGCATGGCATTCAATGTGTTGAAGTTTAGAAGAAAATAGTTTAATTTAAAATACTAATATAGCTTTATGTGTGATTAGCTTTCCCACTAAAGATATGATTAGTTATTAAAATAGATTGCATGCATGCACACATTTTGTATGCCAATATATTTATAATGGTAAGATTTTCTCTACTTGTGAGGTCTGCTATGCTATTTCAAAGTATAATTATTATGTAAGTATAAGTATAGGAAATGACCATACTCATTCTTGGTTTAAGTTAAGTTATTGTGTGGTTGTCTGAAACATTTGTACTACACTCAAGAGTAAAAACTGCATCTAGTTTCATGATTTAAAAAATATATAAAAATAGAGATATTAAGGTGCACAAGCGTACGCGCAAATGCAGGTGCACACACTCGTCCTCCCCTTTCCAGGTTCAGTGGAACGGAAAACCGCTACGACTGGGGAAAGGGTCAGATGATGTGTCTGGCCGACGGTAACTATACGCCCTCAACCGCCGCCCTAGGCCATCCACCTTGCCTTGCTGTATCATTGAGTCCGCCATACCCTTTTGCATATCTGCCTTTCTTTTTAAATTAAACGAACAAAGAGTGAAATAATTTAATGTAAGTATAAAATTAGGTACAGTTTAATAGATCCTCAGGTTCTTTTTATTCAAATTTTATTTGTATTTATTTAAAAGCTTTAATTCTCGATTGATGTGGTAGGTAGGTAGGTATACTTGTTTTATGATATGGATTATGAATATTCAAGGATCTAAAAATACCCAATGAAAATTGAGTTATTTTATCAAGATCCATTGATCATTGGTACACATAAATCACGTCTTATCCCTTATGGGGCAGACAGAGCCTAAGGAAACAATACCTAAAGGCCACATTTAGCATTGATTGACTACATTATTTCAATCTAAGAACAAATTACTCAATATCTTGAGAAAATTCAGTAAAATTGAAAATATATATAATGTAGTTTGATATTTATCACATTTACGATACTTTGGCATTTGTAAGTTGAAGTTGATGGAAATACAAATATCAAGATAATATTTTGCTATGGTAGGGTGCTACAAAGTGCTACATCATTATTTTATTCGCTAATTTGAGCCTTTTGTTAGATATTATTTACTTCATGTAATTTCCTTTCTAACATTTTGTAATCGATTACATAGTTAACTTATATTCTAAGTTAAAATATGTATAAAGCATAATAACGAAATAATAGACAACATTTTTAGAAAGCAGCATTTAATTAACAATTAAACATAGATAGCTATAGTATGTTAAAGATAACAATAAATATGACAAATTATTATTTCATGTTTTACAAAACAATTTGAGAATGCAATAAATCTAGATATTACTATGTTCAAAACAGTGAAACAATGTGAAGTTTTCATTTACAAAAATATTGATTGATACCTACTTACTAAACCTGCACTATCACAGAATATTTATTTTATAAAGTAACAATATTTATTTTTTGTCTGGTTCTTTAATAACTAGCTCGAAAAAGATACTAAAAATGAAGTTCTATGTCATACCTACATAATGAAGTATTTTCTCATCGAGTAACAGATTGTAAACATATCCAGATCTTTTAACCAAAAACTGTGTAGCCAATAGATTACGCAACACCATGACCCTGATATTATGTACATGTTTTTAACGTCACTACTTACCACTTATTGCGGAAACTTTTGCACTTAGTGCTGTGACCATTTAATAGTTTTGATATCTACACCTTCCTGAACCATTTCCCACAGCGGGCTCATCTCACGAAGGCGCTCCACATGCCTTATGGTTTTCTCTGCAGTGTAATCTGTTTCAGCAATTGTTGTAAATCTTCCAAAGCCAAATCTGCAATGATAATTTCATGGTTGATTCGAGTTTCTTTTGCTTATTAGTTGAAGGATGGATGTTGAGAAATTTATAGGTTTTCAAATGTATTGTTGTACTTGGAACCAAAACATACCTTGAACAGTAAACTAATATACTAAAAATGGCTAAATATTTTCCAAAAAGGTATTTAGGAAATAGAACTATCAGTTTACCTTATTGAACTGTGTGCTAAATCTTCGTCAGTGCCTATTGCTCTTAACACATATGAGGGTTCCAAAGAGGCTGAGGTACATGCTGATCCACTTGATAATGCTATGTCTTTGAGAGCCATCAACAAGGACTCTCCTGAAAAAAACATAAGGCTATCATTATAATAAATATTACAGGCTGATTTATTGAACAGAGTAGGTAGTTACATTTTTAGATACATGCCTTCTACATAAGCAAATGACAAGTTAATGCAACCATGGTATGATTGCTCTAGGTCGCCATTTCGAATAACATGGCTCAGTTTTGAATAGATTTTGTCTAAAAATCTTTGAGATAAAGTTTCCATCCAAGCATGGTCGTATGCCATTTCACGTCCTGCTATCTCGCAAGCTGCACCTGTAATTGGATAAACCAGAATTTTAATGTGATGTAATCCTTATCTTACTTAAATTGTTGATAGCATTATGTCAGAGATAATGGAAAAAAAAAGATAAAGTTACCTAAGCCAACAGCAAGGGGTGTGGGCACTGTGCCACTCCTCATTCCCCTCTCTTGCCCCCCACCGCTCTGTAAAGGTTCCACACGGACCCTTGGCCTGCGCCTTATATACAAAGCACCAACTCCTTTTGGTCCATAAACTTTGTGTCCAGAAATAGATAAAAGGTCAATATTCATTTTATTGACGTCAATAGGCATTTTCCCAATAGCTTGAGCAGCATCCGTGTGGAAAAATATCTTGCGACTTTTACATAAAGCTCCAATTTCAGCTATAGGCTGCTTGACACCTGAAAAGTGAAAGGTATTAAGTAAAAATATCTTTATACTTATTTAATAAGTCCTATGTTTAACATGGACAAGTAATAAAGGAAGAGGATAGCTGATGAGCTTTCCATCTTGAATATCAACTGCCATTACATTCTGGCAATGGTCCCAATTTCAAGCAACTGAAAACTGAATGCAAAGGGAAAAAAACTTGATACCTATTTCATTATTGACAGTCATTATTGAAACGAGACTGGTTTCAGGAGTTAGCGCCTCTTCAAATTCTTTTAAATTAATTATTCCATTAGGCCCAACTGGCAAGTATGTGATCTTGAAGCCTTCCCCTTCTAGTGCACGACATGAGTCTAGCACACATTTGTGTTCCTGAAATGTTTAATAAGAAGAAGGTAAGTAGTTTTAGTACTTGATGGGGTATTAAATAGTTTGCAAAGCTTGAACAAGTTAGGAAAATTATGAATAAGGGGATAAGGGTGTACCAAAGGCATACATTGGATCAAAGTAGACATACAGAATCAAGCAATTAGATTTTCACATAACATGGAGAGCAGAGTGAATTGTGAATTTCAATTAATTGGTGATTAGGGAATTCCACTTAACTCGATCTTCTTGCACCCTAGGACTTGATGCTAATGGTACAGTCAGTGTCATATAGTTTGAAGCATCCAAGTCAGCGAACAAGTTTGGTACACCATAGAAATGGTGTGTCAGGGTTGATAAAAATCATGATTATTATAAAAAAATCATAATAATCCGATTAATTTGATTTAAATCGGATTTATTTGATTAAAATCAGATTTTTTTGATTTTTTCGTTTTCTTGTCTTTTTTTATTAATTAAATAGCCATTTTTCATCGAAATAAACCGACACAGCATCTTTTTTTCTTCCAGACATCTTTTTGTTGTATTCACTCTTTCACTAGTCAATTACGAATGACCGGGCGAAAAGCGAAATGCGTCTCGTGTTTTAGTTTCGGGGAATCCTGGAAACGTTTTGGTACCATGCGTCACATACTATAGTTTCGGGGTTTCCCCGAAACTGTTACGCTATGACTCGCTTGCACATGTGTGCGTGCCGTAGTGGTCCGGGGAATTCCCTAAACAATTTTGGGCCGATTTGGTTGTAGTAAAAATTTTATGATTTAAATCAATGATTTTTTTGAAAAAATCCCTTGATTAAAATCACGATTTAAATCACTGATTTAAATCAAGTGATTTAAATCATGTCAACCCTGTGGTGTGTGGAACTTTTTGGTCACCTTGGATGTTATGATGCTGACTGTACAATAAGACTAAAAAAGTCTAAGAAAGTGGATAGGTAGTATAATTTTCCCACTTCAAAACAAGACAAAAGCAGGTCTTAAACTCTTATTAACTTACAATTTGAGTAGTAACAATATGCTTCTTCCTTGGTGCATAAAATCTTGCTACCCCTTTAACTGATATGTTGTTTGACTCTGTTGCACCAGATGTGAAAATTATCTCCTTAGGATCAGCGCCAATGAGTTGAGCCACTTGTTCCCGGGCTTTTTCAACAGCTGATTCACTTTCCCAGCCATATGCATGAGTCCTAGAATGTGGATTACCGTGTTGGCCAACAAAGTATGGCAGCATGGCATCCAGCACTCGTGGATCCTACATGAAGAGTTCACATTTTAATATAATAGAATAAAACTCAGCACAAACATAACTTTTGTTGCCACTTTAATCAAAATGAAGTTTAACTACTTGTCAAAACTTACAACAGGGGTTGTAGCTTGGGCATCAAAATACAAAGGCCGTCCAACCTCTTCATGTTTCAGCGAATATTTGTCATCAATGTCTGAAAACAAATATTTCGTTAAGAATACCATGTATTACATCAGAAAGACTCCAAAAAACGAATTCACTACCTGTACTAAAAAATTTAATCGATCCCTGCGTACACAGCAAAATCCCAGTTTCTTGTGGTACCGAAACTTTTACAGCTTTCGAGAGTATAGGTATAATATTTTTTGTTAACCGGAACATTTTGTTTAACTTTGCAATTTTTTGCAGTATCGCAGGAAACCTCACATCAATCAAGCCGAAATGCGATATTGCGATGCATTCGGTCGGTATAGTCAGAATGTCAGAATGTCATTGTCAAGTGTCAAATCGCAATCGCATCGCATAATTTTGACATCCGCTTGACACCTGATTCTAAGACTGGAGTTACACATGCGCCTGCAACTCGTGAGCTCTTCCAAATAAACTATAAATACTATTTTGCTTTTGCGTGCTGAGCTGAGCATTTTCTTTGTAAAAAAAAATCATTAAGATAAAACTATAAAATACAATTTTAAATTCATTAATGTTTTAGTCGAAGAAATATTAAACAATTACCACGTAAGTGAGACACAAAATATACGCTCGAGAACCGAACTTGTTTAAAAATCCTTTGTACTTTGATCCTGACCCGCTGTAGAACCCTCTCACAATAAATGTTATAATGACGTTACATTGAATTGGCAAGGAAGGAAAATCATGTGACGATTACCTATAATATTGTGAGAGCATGGTGAGAACTGAAAACGTTCTATGGTGGTCTGGAATCAAAATTAAATTGTTCAATAATCCTACTACCACGCTCATAAAGCACATAAATGACACTTTTTTTTAATACATTAAATGCGAAAATTAAAAAAAATATAGTATTTGTTTTACCGGCGGATAATATTCCATGACTTCAATAACATAAAGGGTGAACGTAGGGTAGTTTAAAAAGCAATATATGTAGACAACGAAGTTGTTAATGAAAAAAAAAAGAAAGTAAAGTGAAATTTTTACTCTACTCGTTGGTCAATGTCGTTAAAACGTCACACCACAACCGAAACTCTAAAATATTCGTAGTATTGGAATGTTATATATGTATGGTCAAGTGCAAAAATAAGTATCGATACGAACTTCTCAAAAATATGTCCCACGACCTTATTACGCTGGCGTAAGAGCGTATGGCACTTATTATTGAAACTTTGTCTAGATACATATTATTATACTTGACTGTACATACCGACCTATACTACAAAAGATAAATAAGGGCCGGTAGAATTTCATTACTTAACTTAAATAATAAATATAATGTATTTCTACCAGTACTTTTTATTTAAATTTGCGTTTTACTATTAAAATAAAGTACCTAAAATATGTGTATGTAAAAACGCAAAATTATTTTAATTTTAATTTTGTTGATGATAGTCAAATGAATGACCCCCATTTTCTTTTTCGTATATATACGCAAATAAATTTTATAAACTAACCTAATGGTTTTAAGGGTGTGTTCTGTGTGTATATTATAAAAAAAGTAGGAAAATTGTTGACTTAATTCCAAATTAATTTTATTAATCAAAAATATCATCATAGGTGAGCAGGGTTCGCTTGGCATCTTTCGGCGGAGGCGGGTTGCGTGGGGATGCGGCCGGCGCCCAGGAGCCCGCGGGAGGCGGCGGGCGTCGCGCCGGCGTCACTCTCCAGGCCTCCTCATTACCATCTAGTGCCGTGATAGCATGCGACGCTATCTCTGGTGTGTCGAATGTCAAGAACACCCTGAAGGAAAATAATCAAACCTTAATACCACAGTCATAATAATTGGTTCATAACAGATAAGGCCACAAAGTGTTTCAACTAGCATAGATCTGTGCTACCTACAGAAATTCAAGGTATAATCTTATTGAATATTAAAGTTAGGCATAAGATTTTATGTTCACGAATTTTAAGATGTTATTATAGTTTTAGGAACTTACTTTTCTTCATCTCCTTCTTGTGCAAAAGTAAATGGTTCATAGGTGACGAGACGTCGTCTAAGTACTTCTTCTGTAATTCCAGTTCCTGCAATCTGTATTGTACTACTTCGGACAACATTTGGAGGACCAGAAGCTGCAGGAGTCTCACTTCCTGGTGCACTACGGGGACCTTTCTCTTCCCTGAAAAAAGAACAGGTTATTTTAAAATAGTAATTTTCTTCTTCTTCTTCTTCTTTTTTTAATTGTGGCGTATCAAGTCGTTATAGCGACGACAACTTCGCCAATGTCAATGTAAAATTTTTTATTAAAAATCTTGTGACAAAATGTCGGCAACGTTGTACGGTAATGGTCAAAGACCCTTGTCGGGCTCTTAGCCAACGGTCAATGATATCCCTCAGAAACTGCCAGGAAATCATTAGCCGATGCCCAGGGCGCACCGGACCAAGCACTGCTCTTCCCCCCGGACGGATCCAAAAAGGAACCGCAGCTCTTAATCACACGTGGAGGTAACCCGACTCGCACCCCTAGTAATTTTCATTAGGAATCAAGTATTTTGTCGCTGAATAGAATAGGTTTTAACCTCCATTACAGATAACAACACTTTCTATGCTTCTCATATACTGATGTTCGAATTGATGATTGAATTTTTACAAAAAAATACATTACATACTTATCTAGTGCAGTGACAAATGAGTCATAGAGATATTTGACTCTTGGTGCTGGTTTTTCTTCTGGAGGTGGGGGTTCCTGTGATGCACTAAAAGGTTGGTACGAAGCTACCCCACCCGCAGCTCCTGCAGATCCGCTTAGTTTGCGTTCTCTTCCTGTAATTTAATTAATATCTGTTTGCAGCTGTACGAAGATAATGGGATGTGGTAGGGAGAGGTTGGTTGGGGGATTGAAGTGTTAGTTGAAATTTGGGAAAAGTAACCCAAAATTGTATCTATTCCATTAGTAATAATAATAATCAACTTACTATTGTTTTTTTTAATCTCATATTTTAAAGAGGCTTTAGTACACAGGGGTGACTGACAGCCTCATGGGAGGACTCAAGAAGATCGAAGATCAAAATTCGTGCAGCATTCATCAGAGCCAGATGCTCTGGTTATGAAGAAAAGCTGCACAAATTTATACACGCTAAGAGCTTTGTCCGACGAAGGGCAGGCCAGCAAAACGTTTACTTCACCATTATGCAAGTTTAGGTCCTCCAGGAACTTTTCTCTAGCCTGCTTACTATTATTGTTACTTATTATTTTCTTACCTGCTCGTGGCCGCTTGAAACTTGCATTTTGAGGTTGCGGTGGTGGGCTTTTAATAGCTTGAATAGCACCGCTCTTTATCAGCTTTCTAGCTATTTCTCGAGCGTCTCGGGCTTCCGTAGGACGTTTCGGTAAAACAGGTTTTTCGGGTTCCTGTTTAGGCGCCTTTAGTGCTTGAAGAGCCTTTTTCTTTTTCTTCAGTTTCTGATACTTTGCCTGTAGCATTAGTTCTTCTTCGGTAAGATTTGAAGGGAAATGTAAATAAACCATGTTGGTCTAGAACACTGAACTAGTATTCCTGTAACACTAGTTATCTTTCCCCGTCACGTAGAGTTGACTTTATCTTTGTTTGAATGTACAAGAAGATGCTTTCTGATTCCTTTTAATTATTTTTGTTGTTATTTTTCATTTATCTATTGTTGAAAGGTAGCCAAGCCAATAACAACCAAGGAAAGGAAGAATTGAACTGACACTGACACTCGACGGTGGCACTGACAGCAGTGACAGCTGTTAGTGCTGTCATGTGAGTTTTTTTTAAACATGCTTTGGATACAAGTTTTTAGGCAAATTAGAGTTGCACTTATTCCCCACACGTTTTTAGGGTTCCGTAGTCAACAACTTGTTGACTACAAGGAACCCTTATAGTTTCGCTATGCCTGTTCGTCTATCTGTCTGTCTGTCTGCGGCTTAGCTCAGAGATTCTTAGCACCAGAAATTTGTAATTTTTGAGAGAGAGAGAGAGAGAGAAACATTTATTTACACACATTCGATACACGTAGATATATAATAGTAAGAAGAAATACAATATACTTAGCAATAGTACCGATATGGTGTAAAATGGGCCCCACTCAGCATAATATTGCGGCAAGCCGCAACGCTGTTTTTCAGTAGGACCCAGATAAAATTAAAACTAAACATAAAAGACACATACACTGTGGCGACACGAACGCCAGTGGAAAGCACTATACAAACAAGCTGACAAATATAAGGAAGTATGTATGGCAACACTCGATCAGTTAAAATCGCATTAAACCAATTAAACCGAAACAAGTCAAGCCAAACGTTGATTTGGCTATTGCAGTGAATTAATTATCAATTTCAATAATTTTGATATTGTAATGTATCACATAACCCTCGATAAACCATAAATAATTTGGTATGGGTGTGTACAAAACTTTGCTAAACGTGGCCTTTAGGTCTTGGTACCTTAGGCTCTGTCTACCCCATAAGGGATAAAGACATGATTTTTATGTATGTGTACATTTTAACTATGCCGACAGTGGTAAAATATAACCTTGAAAAAATCATTTTTTGAGGTACTTCTACACGTAAAGTGGCGATAATTCGTTTTTCCCATATTGTGGGATGTCGTTGGAAAGGTCGTTCCAAAATATTGTGGGTGTGGGGAAACCATTTTTTTATTTAGGGATCCGTTTGCGAAATATTAAGCTTTAAAGTTTAAATTATCGTTAGAGTCATGTGTCCCCCTTTTGCCAGCTAAACGGTTGTATTTGGATAAGTGAAAAAAATCATGGTAGTAGTATATACATTTATAACGAAATTTAAAAGAAAACTATCAGAGCTAGGTTGGTTTTAGAGTCTGTCTAATCAGTCGTGGCACTCAAAAAAGGCGGCAAATTCAAAAAATCACTGTCTGGTAATGGTAACAGAACTTACTGCGGAATTTTTATTTTATACTAGATATTAGGAATAGTATTTTATTGCCTTGCCTTCTTGGAAGATTTAGCCAAAAAGTTTACCAACTTGCCTAGTATTAATATATGATCTAAATTCTTCTAAATTGACAATGAACAATTTGATGTAATTTTTATTGAATGAATAAATAATCTAATCTAATCTAATCTACGTTAGATGAATGAAAATAGATACTCAAGAATGTTTAATTTTAATCTCAACCTACCTTATAATGTATTACTAGCTATTTTGATTGACCAGGTCAGATTTTAGAAATTCAACAATTGATAAAATATCATCACTCACAAAGCTGATTAATGATGCCAACTCGGTGTCAGTAAAACTCAGTCTTTACATGATTTTGTTTTTGTTTTCAACATTGATTATGTTTGGCCATTATTAAAATATATAAAACGTTAATGTATCTCCCATAAACCATACTGAACCTAACAATGAGTTGCAAAGTTCAAAAAGTTTCACGACAGCACCACAGGCCAGTTTGGCAGATAAAATTGTTGCCATATGAATAAGTTTAAAAAGGCAATGGCAAACTAGTAGGTAAGTAAATCAAGTACTGTAAATAGTTAATTGTTGGGCAAAAGCACCCTTTGAGTTAGTTTAGTTTCTACTAACCCAGAGAAAATCAAAACTGGTGACTGTCATGAATGAATCAGTACTTTGTACCTACCTACTTGTTGTGCAATTGTTTCTGAGATGTAATGTAAGGTTCACTACTGCAAATCACAATAGAATGACTCACTGTTGTATGTCATTGTAAGTAAGTAACTCATAATGACTAACCACTATAGTGGCGAAAATAAGAGTTGAGCAAAACCAATAAGAATTGTGATACGTAACTGCCTTATAACATTTAGCGAAGACTCGTAGGACTAAAATTGTTATTACGCACCTACCGCAGCACATACGCTCTTATTTATAACGTGTAGGTAAACCAACAAAAGCAGCGCCTTTCGTTGCATTAGCCTCATTTCCCGCCAGTCATTGATCAATAACTGTTGCAAATTAACGTGTCAGCTAACTGTTAAAATAAAACAAAAATGGAGTTCGGATACACTCGTAAAGCTATCATTTTCGTACTTTGTATTTATTTCGTGCATAATGTAGTTGGGATGCCAAGAACGGTCCCAAAACCGGAAGATGCGGTTCCGGTAGAGTCATTCGGAATGGAGCACATGGAAAAATTTACGACTGAGGAATCAATTTCAAGTGAGTAAAATTTGAATAGAATTGTGTTTCTTTTTACTTAACGCTAATCGCTTCTACTGATTTTGTTGGGTCAATTTTTCTTGCCTTGGGGTCAGACCAAATAAAAAGTAAAGACGGAGTTCTCTGAAAGGCAAAATGAGGGAGGTACAAGTAGGTACGTGTGCATACAGTAGGTAGATACAGTCTGATGCACACGCGTACACCCAAGCTCGGCCAAGCCGTAGTTTTATATGACCTCACTTTCTTGCTAGCAAAATTCTGTACTTATTCACTTTTTATTTGGTCTGAGGGTCGGAGCTAACTCGTCGGATTACCCCTTTGCGTGGAACATAAATATTCAATAATATACTAGCTATGACTGTTTAGCAAGGTCGAATCTGTTGTGATTCTATTTCAAGAGGTCTATAGACTGTGTAAATGTTTTCAATTCCTTTTTTTTTCAGGGGTCCAAATTCCAGGCCGTGTATCCTGTAAGTTTCTGGACGCCACAGAAGATGAAGTCTGCATGAAGCATTGCCTACCAAAGGGATACTCCTATGGAGTATGCGTCAACAAGACATGCACTTGTGTTTAAAAGGAAAAAAAATACAATGACACATTCCTCGCATACTTAAATGTTGTGTGAAATAAAATTTTGAATGAAGTGACAAATTATTAAATTAAAAATTCCTCAATAAAGTTGTAACAATAAAGTGCTTGCGTTTCATTGTGTATCAAGATATTAAATAAATTTACATAAGACGAAAACAACGCTTTAATTTGCATTCTCTTAGATTAACAGGGTCAAGAAATGAATAGTCAATGGACAATTTCAACTTGTTTAATTGCAACTTGTTTTAACAGTAACTAATCATATTCCCTAACTTAACTTAATTATATAGGTTTTTAATAGTATATTCACTGAGTAAATTAAACCAAAATAAGTTATCGTAGAATATACCCCAGTTTAGAATTTACATATCTACCTTACAAAAGACATATTTTTTTAAATAAGTGCATAGTGCAACTGCAATTAGATAATCTTGCTATTAATAAAATGTCAGGCGAAACAAAAGATTAGGTACCTAAATCTTAATGTAAACAAAAATGTTAAATAGCTAATAACATAATGATGTCTGTGGGCCAGCTGCAAAATAATATAAACTAGTTGTTGCCCGCGACTTCGTCCACGCAGAATTTAAAAAAAATATCCCAGACAGCTTCGACTTTTCACGACACTTCCAACAATATTATCGTTATAATTTCAACCAATTTACGCAAAACCTTGACAGATTGTGTACCTACTTCCTATTGATGGAATTCCATACAGTAGGTAGTAGGTAGTATCGCAATCAGGCAGACAGACAGAGACAGACTTTGTTTTATATACTTAATATGTAGTGACACCAATTGGCCTAGTCGCAAACTACGCAAAGCTTGTTCAATAGGTAGGTACAAACACCGGACGTCAACGAAGAACCACTAGTTAGCAAAAAGTTATCAGCCATGTGCCTGAAGTACGCCCGATTTGCATTATAGGTAAGACTAAATTATGAGAGGCGGCAAGTGGCATAACGTCCATGTGAGTTGACTGTAGCTAAGTACGTACTAGGCAACGGGTAAAAGTAGGTACCTACATATAGATAAATTCTTAAATACAGTCATATTAAGCATCCAAAATTCGAGAACACACATTCGTAGGTATTTATTATACATAGGCAACATCTGGTTAGTCCTGACCCGGGTTCGAGTCCAGGATCTTAAGCTTCATAGTCAGGTGTCTAAGTAACAACCAGGTTATCCTTCCTACCTTCCTGTCGTCAAAACTTCTAAAGCTGCGTAAAATATTTTAAATTCTAAAAAAAATGTAGGCAAGCGTCATAGAGGGCAATGAACCCCGCGCTGGTACAAATTTGATGTTAACGTTCGGTTTTGATGTGAACGGTGTGGGTAGGAAAGTTTTACGTTTCTCACGAAAGCGACGAAGATACAAGTAGCTACCGAATCCCGAACAAGAGTAGCGAAGGCAAAGCCACCCAGCATTAAAATGTTAAGCTAATTCAATATTCATTTAACTAGGGACCTACTTTGATTTTTCACAAGAGCTTAAGATCTCAAAGTGATTAATTGCCGGAATTTGAGACTTTGTGTGTATTATGGGCTGGATTATGGCATCAGCTTCTTTTCTAATTTTTTTCCAACTGATGTCAATGTCCTGTCTCGTTGTTAAATGAGAACAGACTACGAATCGGATAATGTATCTGCCGCGGTAAGTTGCTGCTACCATGTAAATTTCCTTCTTCTCAGTCAAATTTTCTAACAACTTTTTCGTAACATTGTCTCCATCTTTTAATCTGAAGCATACTAATCCCATTGATGGCTCTGGTTCTACCAAAAATCTGGCGTCTTCCCGAACTAACTTAGCAAAATGTTGCGCCAGACTGATTTGGTTTCTGAGGTGACTTCTTATACCCTCAGCGCCGTATATTCTTAACACAGTCCATAATTTAAGAGCCCTGAATCTTCTTCCGAGAGGTATTTGCCAGTGGCGATAATCAGGTATTTTAATGTCAGTCTTTATATCGTCTAAATAGATACGCTGTATATCAAATGTGTTGATTAGGTCATATCCATTCTTTACCCACATTGCGGAACAGTCGAAGTTAACAAGCATCCACTTGTGGGGGTTGAAGTCAAAAGAGTCTGCGAATTCAACTCCCCTCATTAATCCTCTGAATTCCGGGCACATGAAAGCTGCTCCTGCATAGGCTGCGTCGACATGCAGCCACACATCAGATTCATTGCATACAGGCCCCAGCTCGTACAATGGATCGAAAGCACAAGTTCCAGTGGTGCCAAGATTGGCGATTACGTAGCACGGTATCAACCCATTAGCTCTGTCCTCCTCGAAGGCGTTCTTAAGTGTTTCCCCTCGAAGTCTTCCATCCAGATCAGATTTGAGTAGTCTCATTTTCATTGAACCAAGTAACCCAGATTTTTCAACTGATGAGTTACATTGATCTGAAGTGTAGGCAACGAGTTTGGCGTTCAGCTCACCTTCATCGAGGGAAGGGTCGTTACGCATGAGCCTGTGGACGGTTTTGTTTTTGGCCACTAGCAATCCGACTAAAGTTGCTTCACTCGCTGATCCCTGCAAAAAATACGAAAATAAATATTATAAAGATTTCATGAACAATACTTATCAGAAATGAAAAGCAGGTATCTGACATATTTTATACTAACTTGAATGACTCCACCTCCCGGTCCATCCGAGCAGTTAAGGAATTCCTCAGGCAGTCCCAGTAGTTTGCCCAGCCAGTTCATGGTAACCACTTCCAGTTCGGTGCATGCAGGGCTGGAATTCTGCAAAAATGGAAATAAGACATAAGTAAGCTGATGAATTTTAGGTTTTCCTTATTCGGCTAGCAACATTACAAAGAATGACAAATTTAATTATCTAAACCTACCCAACTAAACCCAATAACAGCCAGGCTGTCGCTGAGCAGCCCTCCCACAATGCCTGGAAATGAGCTTCCTGTCGGGTAGAAGGCATGGAATTGCGGTGAGTGCCAGTGAGTTATCTGAAATACAATACCCAAGTCAGTAAAAACATCTAGTCAAACATGCTTAACCCAAAAATACGCGAAAATATTTAAAGCTTCTGTGTGATCATGACAATTAGATATGGTGAGATGAGATTATGACCTGCAAAGAAAAGAAACCCCCCAATTACAATCAGCACCGTTATTTTGGGTTAGTATTCTTTGAAACTTGTATTAGGTACCTAGTACTTGTACTAGTACCTATACTTTGTGTTTGTGCGTTGATTATCAATACCGATTAATTAACTAATGAATACAGACGCCAGGCATAATTGATTGACTGAAGTCATTCAAGACATCCTTCCAGCTCTCTGGCTCTTCAGGTGCGTTTTCAGGTAAAAGTTTCAGCAAATATCCAGGTTCCACTGACGGCAATACATCTCTGTAAAAAAATATACAGAAATTAATAAAATACCTACTAAACTTAAATTTCTCTAGGTAGGTACAAGGCAGAACAATTAAGTATATTACAAGGTTATTAAAAATCTATCGATTCATCATACATAATTCGATTTTTAGGCTTACGGGTGGCCAAATTGACTTGAAATTAAATATCTCTATGCGTGAAGTAGGAAGTATAGCGAACAAAATGAGCTAATGTTGAGAAAGTTATTTTTTCTGCTACTGTGATTTTTTCATAACAATGGTAGTTATTTAACATGAGAATCAATACATGAGTTCCAAAGTTTATGACCCGCGTTTTAAAAATCTACCCAATCGATGGTATAGCAATTATAATACGCATTGGGTAATGGTACCCATAAAATGAAAAACTTAGGTAGGTAAACAAACTTGTTCAATAAAGTGGTTATGTCATACAAACAATAGAAGGAAAACTTTACATTTAATAAAGTAGGTATTCGCTGCAGACTGCCCATTAGTCAGGTATTATCTAGTAATTTAATTCTCAATAAAAACTAAGGTTTCTTTCGTGTCTCGAATGATTAGCACAAAGCAATAAAAAATGTGTTCTTAATTAGGTGACTGGCTAATACACTGACGAGCAAAAATAACGGGTCGCTTCCCATACAAAGGTGTATGAAAAGTGACCTGTTATTTTTGCCAGTCAGTATAGATTGGAGTTGTTGTAGTAGGAGTAGGTTGGATTTGGTTGAGGAGTGACTTCACAGAGAAATAATCCCTTTTGAAAAGACACTCCTCAGTTAGTTTCAGGTTGCTTAGTTAAGAATTTAGGCACCAAGGATCTACTAGCCACTAAGTAACTACTTACCTATTATGATTCAAAAGCATTAAAATGATATAACTACCTACTCTGTGGCAGATTTTGTAGTTTTACTTTAATTTATAAATATCTAATTATCGCAGCTTGAAAAGTAAGTAGGTAGGTATTATTTATGTATAAAAGACGAAAGTAGCTGTAGTCTAATTCTAAAGCCGTTTCAGTAGGCTTATTCAAATTTAGTCCTAAATGCATCAAAAGATTTCGACGGATCTATGATAAGATGAATAGATAGAAGTTTTTACCTAAAAAATTATAGGTACGGTAAGCTAAACCCCTAGTATTATCAATTGGCATCTCTGCAGAGCTCTGGTGTTACACAGTTTCTTTTTATCGAGTTACTATGAAAAATAATTAAATCATAAAATTGCTTATGATTACCTACGTTTTTATTTTACGTTATTGCAAGAGGATGAAAAAGTGGAGGCATAGGTACGAGCAAGTGCTTGTATACCTACTTGATTACTCTTATGTCGTCGCAGTGTTTAGGTACTCGACGGAGTTGAAGGAAATGAAGAAAAAACGCCTGTGCGTTGAAAAGAGCAATTGTTTTCAACGTAATGTTTTAACTATCTTAAATTACATAACTGAGTTGTACACGAAATTAGTTTCATTAATTATGCTTAGGCAAAAATTCCCAGCTCTTATTTAACCTTATTTAACATACTAATCAACGTTAAGATTAAATAAATACGTTAAATAAAGCAATCCTTAGGTAATAAGCAATTTTTAATGTATCACATTTTAACCATTCTAAAAGTGTGAAAGTTGATACCTAGTTACCTACGTACATTGCCAACTGAACCCGTTTTTTCAAACCTGCCCGGCTAGCACGAGAGCGCGCGAGAGTCGCGTCGCGCGCGAGATGGACTATCCACCTCTTTCTAGAACGAACAGTAAGAAAAAGACGGGCAATCTATCTCGCGCGCGACGCGACTTTAGTGCGCTCTCGTGCTAGACGTGCTGGGGCTTAGTTTTGTTTACGTTATATCGCTGCAGCACGTCTAGCACGAGAGCGCACTAAAGTCGCGTCGCGCGCGAGATAGATTGCCCGTCTTTTTCTTACTGTTCGTTCAAGAAAGAGACGGATAGTCCATCTCGCGCGCGACGCGACTCTCGCGCGCTCTCGTGCTAGCCGGGCGTGTTCCGCGGCGATATGTACTTATTTATTTACGGCAAGTGGATTCCGCACATAACCAACAGCGTGGCTATGGCATTAAGAGAAATTTCAGAGATATGTATTACCTACCTATATTATTGATGTTGTTATAGAATCACGCATGTTCATCAAAAATCAAAGCAAGTAAGTACATTATCATACACCCCGAATATCTTTGTATTATCTCACAGGTACCTATCTATACATACATGTATCTATCTATGCTTTAGGTATTCTCAGAACAGAAACCGGCAAAACGCGATAATTTTAAGATGTTTAGTTTCACACGGTTTTTAGGTGAAAATCTAGTTTGATCGTTCCATACGTTGCGCCTAGGTACTTGAATTAATTAGATACCTACTTAAATTCTTGAGATTCACACTAGCCTAATTTTTTACCAACCTTGTTCGTATGGTGTCGTAGTAATCCGCCATCAGATCTATGGCCGCCTTGCCAAACTCACGAAACTGCTGCGAGTCCATCTTGAACCACTTAAACTTAACCTTCGATCACAAACTATTAAAACCCCTTTACTCCAAATGACTAAACTGGGTAAGAGCAGTCTGCAATCTTAACGAAGCTGTTATACTAGCATCTGGTGTTTGAGTCTCGCCCAGTTGACGATCAGTGTGACAATGGTGTCTCGAGGCACCGGAGCTGGATATATAGGCGCACGCGCAGGTCAGCTTTCTACGCGATGAGATTGCTGGTTCAGGTCGCGGGCGATTGTTTGTGTCATTAAATTAATCTTAATATTTTTTATCGTGAGGTAATTTACGCAAATTAATCTAGTCCCAGACACAGCAAAGCTACTGCACTAATGGAAATTGGTCAACAGAATAGATAGGTACATGATTTGATTACCATACACGAAGACAGCGAATAATCATGAAAACGCATATAATATGCGTACTCGGCAGTGAATGCCTTACGTGTCATGATCTAGCCCAACCTTTCTCAAACTATGCAATATCTTCCAGCGCAATGCAAGTGGAAATCGAGCAGGCCCCTAAAAATTCGTGTAAACCGTGAAAGCTGTCGTTTTGTAGCATATTGACATACCTGCTACCACGATTGCAACCCTGACTTTTATCAGGCCAAACATTCAAATTGCTATATAGATAAGTAGATACTACCGGATTTAAAGCATTGATGAGCTCTGGATTACTTAAGTACTTTTTTTGTGTCGCAGTTCGGATAACTTTGGGAACGACTGCTCTAACCAATTAAGATCACAAGCTTATCATAATCTGACGCTGAGAAATTTTCGACGTTTATTTTTCATTACATTCTAGGTTTTTGAGGGGTTTTACCTTAACTCACCTTGTTGATAATATTGTAAAAAATAACAGACTGTTTTCAAAGCTGCTGCACCACTCCTTAATAGAACCGACGTAGATATTATGAGCTTTGTGGTTCTGTTGTTTTTCTTTTAATACTAGTAATAATTTATTAATATACAAACTATTAAAAACTAAATAACAATAAGGAACACTAAAACTAGGAAAGTTGATTTAAAGTAAATTATACTTTTTGAGATCGCAAAAACGACTTCGACTAAGGACTCTTAACGATTTTTATGTTTTTTTTTATAACGGGATTTTTTGCGGGCGAAAAATCGGAGATAACCCAGAAGTTCCATATTTTCTATTACCGAGATATTCATTTTGAAGTAAATGTCCCAGAAGTATCATATGGAACTACAGGTACATATTCATATCAAACGTCTACCTCTGCTAAGTATGAATTTTGTATGTGTACCTATATTTATATTTTACATAAGTACTTGGCCACTTTTAATCATTGACTACCTACATACCTCAGTTAACATTGTTAAGTATACGACACTTCAGATTTTACCTTATTTATGGAAGAGATAGTGTGTGCATCTCTCGGTAAAAAATGTGTTTTACAAGTGTCGGTCTATGCGTACCTATCATACTTAAAAAATTATGCTCCAACCTTTAACAACCGTTAAGGAGTGGTACCTTCCATCATCAGCTTACCAACATGATTTGTTGTACACTAAATCCTTCCCCAAAAGGCAACAAATACTTTTCTGAAAACCGCATCAAAATCGGTTCAGTCAAACGCGAGATAATTGGGGACAAACATAACATACATACATACAAACATACGAGTCAAACTTTTTTTAAAGTCTGTTAAAAACAAACCGGGTGTAAAGCCTAGTAAGTACCTACCTAGGTAGGTATGTAGTTCAATATGGAACAATTGACATAATTTATTTGACTTCTGGGATATCTCCGAAAAATCGACCAAGCTAGATGTAATTTCGGTGTATTACCCATGCTATTTGGCACTACTGACCAAAATAAATGTCATAAATGGGAGGTAGATTTAGGTTGTTAGATCTTCAGTAGGCCCGAAGGGCCAAAAATACCCAGAAACAGAAAACCTTAGACTGCGAGACCACAGTCCGATTACTACCATACCCTGTCGAAGCGGCTATCCCAACTTTTTGTATCCTCGTATTATTGCATATATTATTCATGTTAACAAATTGATTGATTAGTATATAGTTTTCGACAGGCAAATAGCGATCGCACGGCTCCGCGGTCAGTGGCGCGTGGCGCAGCGGTCAAGGGCGGTGGCGTGCCGGCACCACCACCTTATTGCTTCCGACTCTGACGCTTCTCCGCTCAAAATTGCAGCTTCCTTCCTGAGTGACTGCAAACCTTAGCTGTCGATTAATCTATGTTTCTACTGAGGCGGAGCAGAGCGGAGACGTACTGAACTCAGACAAAATTAAGTCCAGACGTAGTTCTGCGGAAGGTAAGAAGGCTTGCTGCGTGCGCGCGTGTGCATGTGTCAAACAATTTGTTTGTCACAGCTTGTGTGTAAGGGAAATGTATTCACGTACCACGCCGTCACTCAAACTCAAGTGGTATGTCACTTTATTGTGATAGGGTTCTACGGTGGTACGGGAATACATTTCCATTAGGTACTGTAACTGTACGCGCATGCTAAGCCGTAAATCAACCTCTCTTCGCCGTTCACTCGCAGGATACGATCTTGATTTTTTATTTGATATGAGCAGCACTAGGAGGACTTTGACCTGATTGGAAAGGAACCCGGCTGACAGTTATTTTGTTGCTCTAATTAATGTAATAAATAATTCTGTAATTGGCGTTAGGTAACCGGTATTAGTAATTTATTATACTTGGTACTAGCTGGTGCCAGTGACTTTGCATGGACATCACTTCTGCAAAATTATTTGCAAAATAAATTTTTAATTTTGATTGAGCAAGACGGGTAAAAAATCATGTACTTATCGGAAATCAATGTAAGGTACGGTTAAGTGTAAAAAATAAGTATCGACAGGAAATTCTCAAAAATATGTCCCACGACCTATTCCGCTGGTGTAAGAGCATATGGTACTTATTTTGAAACTTCGTCTAGATACATAATATATCACTTGACTGTACCTAGGTACTATTAAATTAGTATCATTCGAATCTGACCTAGATGGCGTCAGTGGTCTTTTATTTGTAAAATAGAAAGACAGAGCAAATCAAAATAATGTTTTATTTTAATCGACGTATCATTTGTTTTTGTGTTTGTTTGTGTTTTCGTTTTTTTATATTTAGGGAACTTATAAACTGGTTTATTTATAAGGTTTAATTATAAGTAGTGCCACGGTTTTGTATAAAAATGCTACAAAAAACTGTAAATTTATAGTTACGAGAAGGTACAGAGTTAAGTAGCTAAGCAAAAAACATGCGTGTCAACAGTTTAGACATTTTATTTACTTTAGTGACCGTTTTGTCGACGTTTACTCTACGTTATAAAATTTTCGTTACGGGAAGACGAGTCGTACTTAGTGTCCGACCGAAGTTTCGGTTTCGGTTTCGGTTTCGGCCAATTTCGGCCAAAAAAGTGATTTCGGCCGAAGTTTCGGTTTCGGCCAGAATCCGGCCGAAACCTTCGGCCGGGCCGAAATTACTTCGCGGCCTCTCGCATCGGGAGCATTCGGCTTAATTGGCATTGTTCATTTTTTTTAAGCTGTGCCTTTAACACCTTTATTTGATAAAATGGACTATTTCAAGCAACTAATTTGAATATTATGCTTTTACGTAGCTTTGTTAATTAATAATAAATATTTTTTCGACAGAATCCCAATCGCCTTCGTTCGGTTGGCTATAAAAAAAAACGGCTTTGTCTATGGTTTTTGTCGATTTGACAGTGACACGTGACAGTTGCCTTAGCTAAACTTTTTTTTTAATTTTTGTGGCAAACATTCGATGCTGGATTCTGTCTAAAAACCGGGTCGTTCGGTCAAACAAAGTTTCAAAGTACTTTTACAAAAATATCTGCAATCATAAAGTATTTTTGAAATCAGACAAGATAAATCGGATAAATGATGGTTTTCCTCGAAATGGTTTTCGAATTGGAGCATACTAAAAAAAATGAACAATGCCAATTCGGGCGCGTAAAGTAAAAGTACAAATTGAAATATGTACTCTAAGCTCCAGGAAGAAGGACTACAAAATATTCCGAAACATGTCGAGCATCACTCGACTTTTTATACGTGAGTTATCCGTTTGTGTGATTATGATTAAAGTCTCACGGTAGTTTCATGTACCTATATCTATTTTCATTAAAAATAAACGTTTTTTATTTTGTTTAACAAAAAAATAAACGTTCTCAAATAAGAAATCCTTGCAATAACCTTTTCCTTACGATTTGTACAGTAATTTTGAATATTTTGATACATCTTCAAAAATTTCGGTTTCGGTTTCGGTTTCGGCCGAAATCAGAAAAAAACCGAATATTCGGTTTCGGTTTCGGTTTCGGCTAAAAATCGTGTTTCGGTCGGACACTAGTCGTACTATAAACTAGACGATCACATTTTGTTTATTTGGGCCAATACATCGGTACATTTATTGGATTTTAAATATGGCCGGGTAATAGTTTTAATGCTCATAGAGAGTACCGAATTCTTAGAAAATTCATAAATAACCTAGAATTTGTGCTGTTTTTTTTTTTTTAAAGGGAGTTCAAATTTATTTAAACCAACTAATCTAAAATTACAACATAATACAATACATCATGATTAATGTAAAAGTTAACTAAATATACAAAACTTAAAACTAAATAAATATACCTAACTATAAAAAGAAAACACCATCTAAAAGGCCCTCCTGCGGCATAGACCCCAACACACTGGCGGCATTACCTCTCTGTACAGCCAGAGAAATTCGCTGGGAGAGGTAAGCGCCAGCTCTGGGGTCTCCTGAGGTCTCTGTCAGCCGGGACGACAAGGCTCTCATGAAGGCCCTCATGTCAGCCGACCAGGGACCCATTGTCTCCACTGCGAGCGCCGCAAACTCATAATCCTTTAAAAGAGAAGAGTATTTGCGGCGCTTGAGAACTTGGGCCTGGTCAGCTGCAGCCCCGGCCTGTGAGCGGGTTGCCTGGATGTGGGACTGTGCGAAACTGTCGACACACGTTGCGTCCCACACCAGAGCCCTACCCAGCTTCCATGGCTGATCATAATCATTGTGCTGATTATAATTATCCAATTAGTTATAATTCGTATCGATAAAATGACGCACTAAGTATTCTTTACAATTTTATTGAGACATTAAAAGCAAACTAGTTGATAAATGAGAAATATAAAAAAAAAGAAAAAACGGATCATAGAATAGGTACTTACTTTTACAAAAACATAATTTAAAATAGAAATTAATTGGAAATCGACTCGCTGGTGCAATTAGTTGAGACAAAGAATATCCTGTAAGTGCGAATGTCCATTCCACAATCTGAGGTGAAGGTGACTGAATACTTTTCAGCTTTGTCGTCCGCTGGTATGGTGATGGGCAGGGCGAGCATGGCCGGCGTGTGATGCGCGAGCTTAACGTGCTCGATGCGAGGGATCAAAGCGCGCGACGTCACCCTATAACCAACTTCACTTCGCAAAATATGCTTCACATCCGACATATTGGTCCCGCCTTCCGCTAACAACATCCCCAAAACCAATTTTCCTGTCGTTGTTTCTGAAACAGTGACAACCAATGAAATACTAGCAATACATAGGTACGACTAACCCGAACGACTCAATAATGTAAGTTCTTACCGATAAGCCGATCAAAAACATTCATCATAATTAGCGACGCATGTTCAAGCAACGCATACCGCAACGCTTTAAGCATCAGCTCGTTTCGATGAGGAATCATCAGCACCGTGGTCCGATAACACTCGCAGGCCTCGCCACAAGTGCATGGATCCATTGGCCAAGTGTGCACTTTTGTTTGTAAAGTATCTATCGCCAAGTCCCAGCGAGGTTGCGTCGTAACCCTGATGAAAAACTCGCCCAACTCACCTCTGAACCAAATCCAGCTATTTCCTATTTGCGTGCTCAGGCAAATTATTTGGAGATATAACTTGTGTTCCGGAATATCTTGCCCTGTTTCCTTTGGCAGTCCGCTTAGGTTTATATCTTTTTCAATAAGGTTTAGTCGTTGTAGATAAAATCTGGGCATTTTGCCGTCATTGAAAGAGACTGGGATTGTTGGTTCAGTATCAGTGATATAAACTTTATATGAGCCGGGAAGGGCGAAAGGTGATGAAACTAGTATATCAACTTTGTTAGGACGATATAGGGGTCCAGTAACCTTGCATTTTCGAACGGGGTTCAATAAACCTATATGTCCATGTAATACGAATATAATATACGTATCGAAAATTCTTGTCTTATTGTATCCATGTACTAGTAGAATGGCATTTTCTTCATTAACAAAATTGGCTACATATTTGATGTTCAGATATATTTTCTTACCATTATCGCCAGATGGTGCTTTTTCAACGATGAAATTGTTTTTGTTATTGTTAAGAATTATTAAATTAAAGAGTAACGATTCTTGAGTCGTCGGACTAATTGCAACTTGCCTTGTAGAACTCCTTAGAAGAGGAGGATTGAATTTGATATGATCCTTTGGCTTGAACATTGGCAAAGCAACATATAAATGAATGGATAGAAACAGCATTTGCAGAAAATTTGGTTGAATAAAGTCTTTGCTGATTATTGGGAAATAAAACCTTAGTTGATTAAGAGCTTCGATAATCAAACAAGCGTTATTGATTATCCCACCTATCTCATCATCCTTATTTATTTCACAAAATATATTAAAATAGTCTTTCATGAAGGGGCAATAATTTAAGATGGCCGATATCACTGCAATACCGTCCGACAAATCAGCAGTTATGTTAGTTATGACCTTTACAGGCTTATGCTTGCCACGCAGGCTGTTGTGCTGTAGTTTCACTTGCTCATTATACCACTCAACGATAACTTTTATTATGTCTCTTGGAAGAGCACTCAAACATACACAATCAAAAAAGCAGCTATCCATGATGAAAACTTTATAGCTCTGTATAATAAAGTCAACCCAACTTTGCTTATTCAATCTGTCGAAAAGATTTCTATCAGCGAGAAGTTCTTGCATTAAAATTATATCTGCATTACATTTTGGGGTCTCATTTTCGTTGTATGTCACAAATTGTTCATAACTGAGCAAGAACCTTGCTCTCAGCACCCATAAATCTGCTCCACGAGATTGCAATAGCTTTATAATCTCTTTGTATGAGTCGTGTGTCTCTTTCACATATTTAAATGATTCATCAACTCCAGTTGCACTGAAAAAAAAAGTCTAGAGGAAGCATTTTCCTTTAAAATAAAATATATTTAGGTTGTCGGGTTTCATTTTTATAGTCCAAATTAAATTGGTACAGTGGACTATCAGCTACTCGAAACACGCAATTATGACTTATGTTTAGCAAAATTCTATGATTTTTGCAAGTATAAAGAAATAAGTATATTGCCTGTTTTAATTCATAAGAGCTAAGAAACTCGAAGTTTAGGTAGCCCATAGACCTTTATTATTTAAATCATATAGAACCCGAGATCCTGCATAAAGTACATATAGGATACGTACGATATCTTTCGAACATGTTTCATCAGTGGACCTGCTATTCTCCGCACGAAATTTAAATACGTTACATTTATTCCTTTCGTCTTTGTGCCAGAGCTGGTTACTGTAGATATAGCATGAAATGTGTCTGGAATTGTGGGATATAAATCTCTACGAAATCCTTGCTGGAACATCCATTTCTCAAGGAACTTCAAACAATTTTCCATATACTCATATAAATTGTGCTGTGTACTCAAAGGATAATATGGATATGGATTATCTTCAGGCTCAACCAAAAAATTTGAATGCAATGTCAAGATACAATGAGTAAAGCAAAAACTGATTTCAACATCACAGCCAGACCCACAATCGTGATAGAAATTAACAGTGATGCATCGTGCGTACGTAGCATTGCAACAAACTTCTATTTCGATTGTAGCAATTGTATAAGTTTTGTGCATTTCTTCAATTATTTTAGATTTAATAAAGTTGACTGTTAGGTTGTTTTCTTCTTTTGAAGTACAATAAAAACTATCAATGTTAGAATGTTCTTCTAATTTAATGATGAACGTTCGTCGAATAGTAGTTCCTACTCGGCAAGGCGGGAAAACGATTCTATAAGTGCTGGGGATCATGGCCGGTGTTGCTCTTTTTCCTTTGAATTCAAGATTATAATAGGGTACTGTCATATGCTTATCTAGAAAGAGCGTTGCTAAGGCGACAAATCTGCCGTGGCCTTTAGGATGGAATTTCATAGTCAATGCAGCTTCTTGTCCACGATCTAATTCAAATTTAATGTTAGTTTCATTTATAATAGACTCATTTTCTTCAGTTATTAAGTCAAGGCTGAAGTTTGGTGCAAGTTTTGATGTCAAAATTGTGATATGTAAGTAATATTTAGATACATTCATCATTGTAAATTCAATACAATTTTTTCCACTGGCTACATAGTTGATTTCGAATTTCTGAACAGAAAATTCAATCCAAGGTACAGTTATCACTCCCATTATGCGGCAAAAACTAATATCTTTTCCTACTGCTTTCACTTTCACTCTAGGATTATTCTCATAGATCCTGAAAATAAAAATGCAGTAAAATTAAAAATAACCATAGGAACTTGTTTTTGTTTTTTAAATGAAAACAATGAAAACTTACTGTTCGTATTCACCAATGTAATACTGCAGTTCTGTGGACCAAGCGTTTTCATTAGGCGGACCTAACAATCCATTTATTTTAAAGGGAACATACATTTCATACTCTCGACGAAATATGTCGTAAACCTTTATAAAAACTGTCTTTGTTTGTCCACCTTCTACAACGAATTCGAATACTCTTTGTTTCTCGGTTCCTACGAGAACGTAAACGTTGAATATATTGTCGTCGCCTGTCTCTAGAACCTGTATAACACTTCGTAATGGAGTTAAATTCTGGAATGTCACTGGTACGTACGTTATCATGTAGCAAGGTACTCTAGACATGTATATATTTTTTGGGTGTATTAGAATTTTAGGTTCTACAACATTGCCACTTACAGGCAATACCACATTTTCTTTATTATTGATTTTTACGTAAATATCGAAGGAAAACTCTAACACACACGATATTTGTACTTTGATTTCAAAAGTCATTAACGTTTTCGGCCGTATCGTCCCACTCATTGGCTCTATTATAAGTCCCGGAATCAATGGTTCTATAACATAGAACAGTGCGATTTCTCGGGACGAATTTTCTAATTTAACTTTCTCAATGGTTTCTAAATTTAATGCGATGTCTTTAAAAATCACTGCGGGTTGCAAAAATTTTATAGATAATTTTCGTGTTATAACGTTTAGTTCGATTGGAATCACTTCCTTGGGTTCAGACACGAAATTCACCTCGTGTGTTTTTGACTTCGTAGCTTTGCACACGTAGATCACATCACATATTTTTGAGGTGTGATTTGGTATTGAACCACTGCTGGGTATTATTTCGAAAGGTGTATCTGCATGTAATTCTTCCCAAAGAAAACTCACCGGCAAATTGTAATTATTGCATATCCTTACGGGAACTGACGTAGTAAAGCTTTCGTTCGTCACCATGCCGAACTTTAAGCATCTTTCTTGTATAAATAATGTAGGAGTACTAACTTGAAGTTTATATGGATGTTTACGATGATATTTATTATCTAATGTGTACTCAAAAGTACCACTATGGTCACCTTCAACATAGCCCAAGCAAAAAACGGTAACTTTTGTTTCTGTCGAAGGTTTAAGTTTCATAGTAAATTTTTTCACTTTATTTTCTGTGTAAAGGACACAGGCGTCTTCAAATAATTTTATGTTGACGTCGTATTTTGCATTATTTTTTAATAATATACTATTTTCGCCATATGTTTTCAGGCCTATTTTTCCAAAATCCACATTAAATGGCAAAATAAAGACGTCAAATACCTCGTAAGCATTAACTTTCTGCGGGGGCTTCTTACAAAAATTGTATTTGTTGTCTATTGATGGTTTTGATTTTACAGTAAGTTCTGGGTAACATTTTACAGTTCCGGTACACATTCTTTCTTTTGTGGGTACTACTTTGTGAGACGCTTTACAAATTTGTAAAAAGTCTGCAGCTTTTGCTTTGCGCTTTAAATGGGTTGTTAATTCGTCGTCAATATAAGTATATTTGATTTCGGGTTCGTTTATCTTATGCATAGATTCAGGGTTTACCACTACCGGTTTTTTATTAAGGACAACGTTCCATTTCATAGTAACTTCGTAAGTTAAAAAATTGTCATCCTCTTCAGTTAAGTTATTTACGGCGTCGTGAGGATTTCTCACATTAAAATAGAATGAATTTTGCTGCTTGAAAGTTTTAGGTTTGATGGATACAGATACTCTTCTTGAAGAATTCGGAAGTAAAGTAAAATTTTCGGGGGTAACATCGCAACCACTGACTCTCACGTATTGAAATTTAGCCGCTATGAGATTCGAATCATTTCTTAGACGGACAGATTTTGTTTCTTTGGTGTTCATAATAACATTTCCGAAGTCGATTGTTTTTGGATAATGGCTGATTTGGGTATATTCGTACTGCCCTGACACATAGTAGCGCCCTATTTCTGAATGGGCTTCCTCATTGCAGCAGCGAGTCCCGTCCACGTGGATTAAGCGGAGGTCGAAAACAAATCTGTTATCGCACTGACTACTGCGCTTAGCTTTTGAAATGCATTCGTTACTTGGTGTAAACGTTATTTCAATGTTGTAGTCATCAATATATTCAATCTTGTATGCTCTATGCGCCGCAGATAATTCACGCGCTTCCTCGAACTTCTACGAACAAGCGGGTAAAGTTTCATAACAGGTTTATTAATATGACATCACAAATAATTTACGTTACATAAGACAACAAGAGAACTAGATAAATACCAGCAATTTCCCATCGTACATAGTTTTTAGATAAGCGGACGTTGTGACATTTGCTCCTACGTCGAGGTTCATTGTCGTGGATAAGCCCACGAACGAGGTGGGAAACTCCACCACCTCAAATCTTTGAAAAACTTTGTCTGGTCGAAATTGATCGCACATGTTAGTATTTTATGCTTTATTGCATATCAAACGATTAAAGACAATAATAATAATTACAAAACACAATTTAAGTACTTATTAAAAACACTAAAATCGGCGTCTTACTCATTGCATACAAAATGAAATCAATAATAATGAAGTCCATAAACATAGAATCTGACTTAATGTCAAAATTTTCGACTAAACAAAAAGTATGTCATAGTAAATCATGGTAAATAATTTATTCTTTGGTGTATCTATACATGTGTCATTTCCAAGTAAACTTTTTCTTTTCCATCCGTTGTTGGTTTTGCAAATAGTTTTAAATTAAATTTGAACTTACTTATTTCATTATTTTTAAAAAGAAGTATAAACGCCCTTTCAAAAATGAATGAGCAAACGAAATTTCAAAAAGTGTTACAAAATAATAAAATTCGATAACGATTGCTATAATTTTTGAGTTTCCTTTCTTCACAACGGTGCCAGATGAGTAGAAACGAAGTGCCCCCGCGAACGGGATAACGTGCTGGAGTAATATTGTAGATGGATGTAAGCACCGGGGGTGTGTCGTACGACTCGGGCAAATTAGTTCGGGGCGGGGGAGCTGCCCCGCCGCCCCGGCCTAGGGGTTTATCAGATTCAGGGGGTAAAAAATTACTTCTCAATGGGAGGTAGGAGGGCGGTGACGAGGCAACTGCGTCGGCGCGTTGTGAGCGTGGGCGGCGCTGCCACGTGGGGCCTCGGCGGCGAGCCGTCCGTTACCGGCTGCTGCCGCTCCGGCTAAAGTCACATGACTGAGGTCCGCTATTTTGAGGAGCTGTGATCTTGTCAAAACGGGATGTTTTATCGAGTGGTTCAGTCAATGTGTGTTGATCGGACGTAGTGCATTAATGGAAGGAGGATACGGTGACGTAGAGTGCGTGGCTCGGGAAGGGCAAATGGATGGTCTAGAGACTATGCATCCGCTGGACCCGCCGCCGCCTGACGTCCTGCTGGCGTTGCTGGCGAGGAACAAGGCGCTTGAAGGTGAGAGTTATGAAGATTTTTCAGTAAGTAGGCATGGGTGGTATGGGAGGTTCTAGAGGGTGGGAAAGTTTCCTATAAAATAATGCAAATAAATAAAAAAAAAACATATAGTCCACCAAGAAACAGTGGTGGATTTACACTAGGGGCAGTCGGGGCTAGTGCCCAGGGCGGCAAAATTTGGAAATTTTTATTATTCTAATTTTTAAGAAATAAGATATCAATACTATTAAAATAAAATTTAAGTCATAGGACGGCATTTTCTTCAGTGCCCCAGGGCGGCACAAATTTAAATCCGGCCCTGACCAAGTAAATGTTTTATAATTTTTATGACAGTTCCTATGTACCTAGTTCTTACATTAGAAAACAAAACTTAAAGCTGATTGAAAAGTTGATAAATGATAAGCCTCAACAGGCAAGGAATTCCGATCATCCAAGCCTAGCCTAAAATTTATCTAAGTAACTAAAGTTCATACGTTCTATTCAGTCAGTAAGAAAGGTACAGGCCTAATTTTTGTCCCGTCGGCAACCTCAATGACCATGTTAGTCTTGGATGATTGCTGCTGAAATCCATAAGAGAAGATCATTAACGAACGGTAGGACTCACTCCAGTTTAATAAAACACTATCAGCCGCCATGTTTTGACTATTCCTTCGTTCATCGTATTCTTAGCGTGGCTCTTCGCATTCATCACAGTGAACAACTTACTCATAAACAATTAAGTACAAACCTGTAATTACTAAAGTACCTACCTATGTTATGTCTATCTCTGATCAAGGCAAATATCAAAATGCTCAAACGAATGTTAAGTCAACATAAGCTTGACAAGCGCTTGTGAATAATGGGGTAAGGCTACCGTAAGGCTACACGAATAAAAATAATGAGTACTTTCATGCTCTCGTTAGTAGGTACTTGAACGCGCAAATAACAATAAACTAAAGAACTATGTCAGCCATCTTGGCTTAAGTGACATCGTAAGCAAATGGAAACAAAAGAGTTAAGTAACCGGTGTCCCGTGTTACCAAAGATAGAAGAATATTATAAAGCCGGGCGCTACAGTCAGGGCCATTGAGTCCTTCCTGTTCCTTGTACGAGACGTTATTATAATAGGTACATTTTTTTTTACAAATAAATAATGTCAAGTGCAGGTTCCTTTAAGCTGGCGTTACCTATTCGATAGGTTTGTAGTTGCAATGGCAAGGTCACAAGCGTGGTTGGCCGGTGTAGTTATGTTGTTTGATTTAGTATAATTGTTGGGACTGGAGTTATATTCATTGGGCAGTTTTAATGATGGACATACAGGAAAGGGGTGTGATTTACTAAGTGAAAGTAAGTAAGTAAATGCTTAGTTGTACAAAAAGAAGAGAAACAAACACAATGCATAAAAAAGATAAGATATGTACAAAGCCGAACTTATTCCTATAAGGGGTGTCTACCAGTTAGTCGTCGTTAATTGAACCTCATCTGTGAAGTACCTAATCTCTGCGCTCGAGAGATGTATAACTTGATTTGTAGCTTGCACGCATTAGGCCCTGGTCCCACCAAGGGCGAGGAAGCGATAAGCTATCGCTCAGGAAAGGAACAAAAGATTTAGATTCCGTATCGATAAAAGAGATTGATATATTTATAGTTGATCGCTTGCTGTTCACACCGCCGGCGCGGACTTTATCCCGTCTCCCCACTAGCTCTCCCTATTTTTAGCATGATGTAGCTCGCTATCGCTATACTCGGTTTTCGCTCATCGTTGGCGCTGGGACCAGTGCCTTATTATGGAGTCCGGTGTCGCTAACGCCAACAACAAGACACCTAGTTCCGTTTAATACACATGAGCGAAAGGGTCAAGTTATGATTGTTACCCTAGTACAGCGATCAATTGATGGACGTTCAATTAGAGAATCACACAGCAGCATCAAAGTTAACCACATTCAAAACTATAATTATGATGTTTCTATAGAACCATTTTTCGTAATTTTCTCAAAATTTTAGACTTCTCCGCCAGTTCTCATAAAATTTTCGGTATCAGCTTAATTCGTCTTATTCACTAACTATCCTGATATTCTTTAGTCCTTAATTTAATTAGTGAGACACGTTACCAAATTGGATCAGAGAAGTTATGTAGGTACATAGTATAAGGCGTAGTTTAAACCTGCCTCGCTTCTCCGTTCGCAGGACTCCGTCTCGACTTTTCATTTGGTCTGAGGTGCGATTCAAGCTCGCATTGCACTGTTTTTACATACACGTTCTAGACATACAGCCTAGGAAAACAAGACCTAAAAACCACGTTTAGCGTGACCTTGGGTGTGAAAGGGGAATCAAAATAGTGAGGGGTTGCCAGCCACATCGCCTATACTATAACATGATTCCTAAGATTTAACTTTTTTTAAACTTTTCGTTGTTCAAATCGTACGCTAGTATTACTGCGTGGTAGCCACGTGGCAGGGTTGTGTTGTGCATGCTGCCACGCGACGGGGCGGTGTTGGTTGCCTCGTGGGCAGGGACGCACCATACGGCTTCATGTAATCAAGTTAAGTGCTCTTCACATGGTAGGAGCGTCGATGAACGCTTTTTGATTTTAACGCAGACAACGTAACGATCCGCCACTGTTGTTCGATAACGTTGCACTTAGTAAATTGTACAAATAGGCGGCGCGTGCGATTAAAACAATACGTACGTTTTTTATTAATAGTGGATATTAGTTGGATATTGGAGTGGTGTTCTTGTTGTTTTTTTTCCTTTTTTAAATAGGACTTTAGAAAACTGTTACGTATCTATATTACAACATGAGTAAGACGTATTTAGAGCAAGTAAGTGACTTAACACTTAACTTACCTATTTGCGTTTATTTTTTATTTTAGGCTTGCTGTTGCCCGCGGCTTCGTCACCGTTTCTGATTTTCAAAATGTTTTCTAACCGTTTAATGCTTTTCTTGCCGTTTAATGCATGCTTAATTTTATTCGAATTGGTACAGCCATTCGCGAGTTTTAGCGAGACAAATGAACAGGAATTCATTTGTATATAATAATATATTTTTCACCTCACTTGCTCGAAAAGGCTGTCTTTCTCCATCAAAATCTGCGTGGAAAAGTGCTTTTACGATGACCACCATTGCACACCTACTCATATACTCAGAAATTAGAACTTTGAACTTCGTATGATGTCGTCTCGCTTATACGAATAGTACTTAATTAGGTGAATGAGAAGGACGGAATAATACGAACTTCAAATGTCGAACTTGTTATCAGACCCCTAACTTTTTCATCCGATAAAAAAAAACATAATGTCACGTTCAGAAACGCGATCCGGTATCCAGTATTAATTTATTTTAAAATCCGTTACTTCCTAAGTTATTTTCAAGATTTGCTAACTTTCGTTGCTAAAAGAAAAAACGATATTGGTTTTTATTAATTATTGTAATTTGTGGTTAGCCACAAAAATAGCAACCAAGCAGGAAAAAACAGATATTATGATGCAAATTCAGAACGCGCCCCATTTTTTTTTAATTCAGTCTAGTTAGTGCGATTTTTTAACTTTCTTTTTAAAAATATATCTATGATTAGAAAAAAAATAAAAGTTTTTAGAGATTGCTCGTCGGGAAACCGAAAAGTTGACCAAAATTGTTGTTTGGTTTATGATAAAACAGTATAGTACACAAGAAATTAATGTGATAGAACAATCAGAAAAAACAGTTTTACTTATTAGATTATTAGACTAGGCTGTATGGGCTTAGATCCTTTTACCTTTTTTATTTAGAAGAAAAAGAATAAAAAAACTGATTTACTATTAGACTGTTTTTCTTTCATCCACCATTTTTCTCGCTGTAGTGAGGTGAAAAATTGTGTGTTTCGCTCGGCAGCAAAGTTGTTTAGTATCTCGTGCCTTGAAACCCTCGCGACGCTCAGGATTCTTCTTTTGAACCACTCGCTTCGCTCGTGGTTCAATCATAGAATCCTTCGCTTGCTCGGGTTTCAATTCAGGCACTCGCGCCAAACAAACACTTTGCAGCCTCGCATAACAAATAACTATATAACATGAATAATGCGTTTGATTACAATTACAAGTGTAAGCGACAACGCCGCAAGCATAATAAACATCTCTCAGGAACGTTAATATGAAAAATCTGCTTACTTAGATAATATTAGGTACTTACGTATATACATACACTACACATACGTGTATGTATATGTATGTGCGTATGTGTACGTGTGGTTAGATAATTTTAGATAAATATTTCTACTTTTAAAACTCTGTGCACCAGCAATGCTCTATGTCAGCTACGAAATTAGTGGTAAATCTATAAATCTAATTCTTGGTATTGTACATTCATCTCATGAAATATTTTTCCATAGGTTCTTATTATACACCATAATTGAGGATTATTTCGTCAATACATTCCCTTTTGTTAAGACCCTCATCTAATACCAAATCATTTTAAAGCCTATGATTACTCGGTTAGGGCGCGTTTAGCCGGCGGCCTGACCCATTATTATTTTACTAAACTATATTGTATGGAACAATAATAATTGTTATTGTAACATAATTCGTACTCATATATCAGTCAATAATTGTAGTAGGATCATAGCTGGATAGCGTGGGAATAGTATACTTCACTCTATTCTTTAAAATGATCATACACTTTGAAATTATTCTTTTAATCAGATTTTCTAAAAATAAAAATATGTACAAGTTGTTCATAAGTTTTAAAGGTTAAAAAATCATTAAATACTATCTGAATAGAATAATCTTACTTTAAAAAGTGATTACAAAAAAAAAACACTCACCCTTTCTATAAAAAGGCGTGAGAAAAAGTGAAATCAAACAAAAAAAATGACTCGTAATAGAAAGAGTGCGGAGACGTCTCCTATTATATTATCACATTAGGACCGGAAGTGGACACGTGTCGGCGCGTGCGCCGCCAATCGCTTCCTTCCGGTTTACACTGCACTCACACGTGTTTCGTTACCTGCGATATCTAGTGATCAAAGTAGCATTGATAACATATGTCATATTTGAGTCGTGTCCAGTGGTAGTCACAGTGGCCAGCCGTGGTGGTGGTAATAATACCTTTAATAGGGTGCCGTTGACAAAATGGTAAAAACGGAACCCTTCAAATTTCGTCATATTCGTCTTTAGTCCGTTTAGCATAATATAACACAATTTTAAAATTGTGGTTCAATATTATTCAAAATTATTATATAAAATAGTATTACCACAGAACCCGAAACGCGGAAGTGAACACGCATTTGGCCGGTTTTTGAACGCGGTTTTTTACGTGAAAACGTCGTATAAATCGATGAACGCCGTCTGCACTCACGAATAAGCATGACTGGCGTTGCGTTATGCGTGATGTCAGAGTGTGCAAGCGAGAGCGCGGAACAAGCGATAGAGAAGCACGATCTTCTCGCATGACGTCAGAGTTAGCAGTTCGAATATGTTTATTTATGACGTTATCACGTAAAACTATCTTAAGTCTTCTTTTCGTTTCTAAATCGGTTTTTTGGCTGGTCTAATTAAAATTATATCTCATTTATGAATTCAAGATAACATTAAAATCTAAAACGAATTCTATTAGTACCCAATACCTTTTTATTGTATGTAGGTATGTCTACGAAAGGGGACTACAACAAAAAGGATACTTTCTGCCCGTGACTCTGCACAATTCCTGATAGGTATACTATATAGATTTCTCAGAAAGAAGTGCGGAAGCGATTCGCGAGGTCAAGATGACGCCTAAAAGCTATTTCAGTATATTTGCGAATCTAATGCTTTAATTAATTACGCTTGGCAATTACTTTTTTTACAGCCACTGTCAAGCCTAACGTACCTACCTAGTCTTCAATATAACCAAGTGAAGTGATCCTTGTTGAAGTTGCTAAAGGTCGTGTTATGTCTGTACCTAAATACACCGTCTTGCAAAAAACACGGGCACCCATGGTTTTCGTATTTTATGTGCATAATAGTAATAGCTTACTTTCTAAGCTTTAATGCCTAAAAATCTGAAAAAGTATGGGTGCCCGATTTTTTTGCAAGGGGATGTACAAGTGTAATTATATTGTTAAAGTAACTTAAAGTAACTTAGTTGATTATTAGTAAAAACAGTGAACTACTTACTTACTTTTTACAAGTTATTATTATTACAAGTTACAAGCTTCATATTAACTTGCAACGTATGTATGTATGTAAGTATGTTTGTCCAGGTGGAATCTTGCCACTCAATTTTGAAGCAGATCTTCGATAGATATCTCAGATATATTCGATTGAGCTGAAATTTTGCATACTTGTGTAAATCAGATGACAATATAATAATCTGGTAGTAAAATTCTGGTGGTCCAGCCAGGACCGTCTCCGCAGGAGGGAACTCTTCAACGGTTGGCCCGATTGACTTGAAAAATATGGTTCACATTATGTAAGACAGATGGCAATGCAAGTACAGTCAGCAAAAAAGCTTCTATTTAAAATGAATATTTTATGTTAGGTTATTTCATCAGGTTTGCATTCGCAAATAATATGCAAATATCTCGCAGCAACTTTGAAGTTACTATGTAGGAAAATAAGCGGTTCTTAAACTTTTTGACTGGCGACCCAAAGTATAAATACATATTATATTTGAAGCCCGCGAACCTAATGTTTTATTTATATATGTATGTATGTATGTAAACTCTTTATTGTGCAAAATAAACATAAAACAAATACAATTGACATACACTGATATATATGGACAAAGGCGGACTTAGCCCTTTAAGGAATCTCTTCCAGTCAACATTTGAGTTATCTTCCAGTTGTAATAAAATATAGGATTACGATAGTTTGTTAAAATTTATGTAAAAATCATTAAGTATAAAATTAGGAAGAATTATCGCAACCCATCCGAAACACTGATGTAAGTAAATCAAAGAGGTAATTTTTTATGAAATATGGTGCTCATAATTTGAAAAATACTTGTGCGTACCTGACTGACATAACATCATTTCATTTTTCACAGAAATATCATCGCTAGGAAACACAATTTTCACAATTTTGCAAACATCGATCAAAGCTAGATCGCCCAGATAACCATTTAATATAGAATACATACTCATAATACGTATATGCATACGGATGGCTTATAATTATGTTAAGTTGTATCTTACTTACTAAAATTCAATTAAATATTATTTTTATTATTATACTCTATGGGTATTCACCATGCGTTTGCGCTCGAAGTATTTCGGGTGGCTATCCAGTTAATTGCCTTCTATGATTACCCCAACGCGTAACTGATAACATATTATCCGAAACAAAGTCACAATTTTTATGTCTGTACAGTGGGGTCAGAGTCATCATCTGCTCCGCAGGGGGCGACATCTGTCGTGTCTACCCTTGGCTTACCTCAACCCACCTGATGATACGTACCTACTAAATTGTACGATTAGATCTTACCATACATTAGAACTGTATTAGAAATAAAAATGCTCCCTTTGGATATTTTAAACTGACAAATAATTAATTATACATATGAGATAGATAATAATTCAATTGTTTTTTGAACTTTGATTTTCACGATAATTTAAACTTAATCCTTCATTAGATTGCAATAATTAGTAATTTATTATGTTTTTATTCATATTTTAAATTATGGCGACCCTTAACGGAGAGCTATTTAATTTGACATTTAGTACTTTTATATAGACATTGATGATTTCAATTATATTTTTTCTGACATTTAATGAAAATAATTTTTATATTGAATGATTAAATAAAGTATATTAAGTAGGTAAGCCAGGAATTACTGTTAAAACTAAAGTAATAGACCTGAGTCATGACTCGCCTCGGTAATTTTATTAAAACAATTATTTACTGTAGGTAGGAATGACCTTGGTCACCTGTAATAACGGAAAAGGCGGAAACCTACGATTAGGTATTTAGAATTACGTAACAAATCTTGTTTTTCATTGTTCCGCTATATACCTATAATAGGTTAATAGGTGTTTAATAATTTTACACCATGGTGAATGTAATTATTTATTCCACAGCAACAATAAAATATAATAAAATTATTAAATACGAGTACTTACTTATTTTTATACGTGTATATTTTTGGCTATTGTGGCCCTCTCATACGTCCATCCGACCATCGATTGTTTAAAGAAAATGGGCTTACTAAAATAAATCTAAAGGTACTTAATAGGAATAGGTTTAAAAAAACAACAAACTTAGATTGCTTGAACGTTTACTTACAAAAGTTGAAAGAAGCCCCAGGAATGGTTCCATTCTATCATCATTTGTTTTCATAGCCATAATTGAAGTCACATTTCGGTTCGCTTAATTTTTCCAGACAAAAGACACGATTTGTCGAAAAGCCATAATTTTCGTGGGTGCTGTTGTATAGAGTTCTTTGATTACTCAAATATAAAGGGCTTCTCGGTATAAAGTTCGCAGTGATCAGCTTTAGCCCTTTGTTAGCGTTTTAATCAATCAGAGGAACGCGCCGGGTGCGCGGGCTTTAGGGAACTTAGCGGTAGGCAATACGCATTCGAGTGGGAAAATTATTTTGCTTAAATTTTAAGAGAAGTTGACAGATTTTTCTCGCGTCTGGACTAGAATCTCTGGAAGATTTGCATTGTATTATACCGGACTTTTGTTTAGAAAAAAGGTTAGGTAATTTTTTTCTAGTTCCTAGTACTTTTACTAGTGCGTTTAGTAGATTCTGGTTTCTAGTAGTTGAGCCTGTAGTCTGAAAATTATATAGGTATGTATATTTATTAACGTCAGAAGACTCCTAAAATATTTTGTAATGGCTGAAAATATAACAATGTGTAGTAAACTTTGTTTATTTTTAAATTTTGGAAATAAATTAATATTTTTCTTAAAAAAAACTTAGTGATCTATGGTCATTATGCAATACATATAACAATATGTCTAACTCAACGATGAGTCTATAGTTAATGACTATGCAATGTATGCATGTTTTCCCCCTAATAAATTCATATGAAAACAACGCAGGCGCAGCGTATGGGTCGGCATCAGCGGGGGACTAAGGGTAGCGTGGTAAATTATTATGGTAGCTGGTTTTTGACTTCTTTTGTTGCCTGAAATGGTAGAGCTAAAACTAATGTGGGATTATTTCATTTATTTCTGCATAAACAATAGGTATGGAAGGGATCAAAAATAGGCTAGTTCTCTATAACATTCAAGTTTAGTGCACCTCTATAATCCTCAAGGATTTTTGTCAAGTTTCGAGTCTCTAGGTCCAGTGGTTTATCTGTCAGTCAGTCGGTCATTCAGATAGTCAGTCACGTTACTGTTTCATACATACATTTTCGTCAGCAATGATGATATTTTCGAAAGTGCTATTAGACTAGAAATATGTAAATGTGACAGAGCCCTTTGTGTATTGCTATTACTTATAGTTTTTTTTAATTATTTTAGGTCTAGAAATATGTAAAGGTGTTAATTTATTTCTTAACAACTGTCAAAGCTACACATTTAACTATTAACTTGATAATAAATGCATACCTACTTGATAATAAAAACATAAGAGTCTTGAACACGTTATTTTTGAGTCGGTGATTATAGGTTTTTGCCATTCAATACTTATTAGGCAACATAATGACTACCAAAATATATTATCTCCCGAGAAAGTAATTATTCTGGTATAAATAGCACAAGTTACCTTTAAAGTGAATCACCACCAGCGAACTTTGGTAAAGTTAATCGATAAATTCCACGTGGGTATAAAATTAAATTTTCAAGCAGTGCCCTGCTAATGCTATAAACCGTTTAATAAAGACGAATAATCCACCTGAACGACACGTTAAGGAGGAAATTAAGGAGTCTGCCGACCTCGGATGCTCATTACGGGGTAGTATTAAAAGCGGGGTCTTCTGCTAGAATATGTATTTTTACGGGCCTTCAGGGCAGGCCTCGTGAATGTTTGATGGGACAATCTCGGCGTCGGCGGCACCTGCCGGCTCTCGAGGGCTTCGAGCTTGAGTGGACGAAAGAAAACTTGTACAAATTATCTGTATTTGTGCACGGTATTTTACAAAAGTTAAATATAAAACGGATTTTTGTTAAAGTACGTAAATAGAGGAATACCAATGAAAGAGAATTTAAAGTCACGATACGAAATAATTTGTTTAGGAAATTTAAGAAGTTTCGTTCATTTGTCCTAATTTAATACTGTCTTTAAGTGAGAATAAGTTCTAGTACTTAGACTTTGATGCTATAATATTTATTGTTATAAAGTCATGTAGTGCATGAAAACTTGTCTACACCAAGGGCCCGATTTTGAAACCACGTGTAAAAATACCACTCGAAAATGGTGAAAATTTGTGCTGTATTTGAAATACCAGTATTGTATAAGAAAATTTGCAGCTCTAATTAATTTAGTCAACTAGTTATAATTTAAACTGAGCTGGAGTTTTATAGAAATACACACATTTTTACCACTTTCTAACGAACTATAACGTAGTTATTCAAATTAATAATTAATTTTTGTCTACGCACAATTTTACAATATTACACACTATTAGAATGAAACAGGCTTACCCCCTTATTCATAAACGCTCTGTGGGCTTCTGCTAACTTAGCAATCGTTTGTCCTTATTGTCACTTTGACATTTAGGCCTTTCACAGATAAGGACAAACGATTGCTAAGTTAGCAGAAGCCTATAGAGCGTTTATGAATAAGAGGGTTAGTATTGACACATTTTTATATTTTCACAAATGCAGGCCGTATTACGTGTAGGTTTACGTGTATTGTGGAGGGCCGGGCTGCAAGAGGGCGGAGGGTAGACAGGGGTGTTCTGTAATCAAGAAGAGTACACGCGTCCCTAGGCACCACCCTTCCCCCACCTCCCCCCGAAACCACCTCGAGGGCAATGCCTCAAACCTCTATTGACTTACTGCTTGAATAAAGAAATATTTTTACGTTTCTTTTGTGGCATGGAAATTCACCGCAAGATTTGCGGACTGTGAAAGTTTCAGAAAAAGCTCGACTTTCTTTTGTTTAAAATGTTTGTGCTATTTTTACTGGGTGTTACCAAAAAACGGTATTTTTTTAAAAGTTTCAAACCCTATTTTATTCCAAACATAAGTTATAAATATAATTAAAACTAGCTTCTGCCTGTGACTACGTCAACGTAGAATTGGACTTTAGAACTGATGCTGATAGTATATTCTGCAATAATACAGTGCGACTCTAGCTACTTTTGACATATTTATCGCTATCCCGCGGGAAGTATGCAATTTTCCGGGATTAAAAAGTACCCTATGTTTTATCTAGAGTACCTGCTATCTCCTGCCCGGTAAGGCCCGTTTATGTTGTGAGTAAACAAGTACCTACCAACTTGAGGTAAAGTCGATAATACCATTAATTGATTGATAAGTTTTCTTTCAAATAGAATTGAGATTAAATTACATAAATGAAAAAGAAATACAGCCTCATGAAAAATTTATCTAAAGATTTATTGGCAAAATCACCTTACAATAAAAAAGTGGTTCATTTTAAATCTAGCACGACAAATTTCACATACTTCCAGTGGTTGGATAGACAGCAGTCAATGCTAAGTGCAGTCAGTAAAAAGGTTCACCTATTAAATTAGTTTTTATTATTAAAATTTAAACTTTTATTACATTAAGTAACTAATCTAAAATAAAAAATAATGTCGCATTAAGCTGAACTACTCCGGTATCGGTACGTAGACTCAACGACAAAGCAATCATTAAGAACTCTCAGTAAAAAGTGTGCATTTTTTTATAAAAACTTATTTACCTATGGGTAGAAATAGATCTACCTAACTAATGGTTCAGAATTAAATCGCTTAGTAATCCACATTTGTGCTAACAATCGGACTTGTAATTCGCGGCTTTTGTGGAACAACAAAAGTGAACCTGTCGGCCCGTCCGTCTGCTAGAATAGACCGATTTTAGGGTTGCGAGGGAAGCAATGACAAGCGATCCCCACAATACAAACACAAAACCTGTATAACTTTGCCGGCAGCCACTGCAACGCACTCCAGGAAACTAAGCACTATTACCCAGTGTTAAAAGCGACCCGTTGACATAGCATGCTTTTTCAACTCAAGGCTGTTTGCACAGAAGTCGCCATGTGCAGCGGGTTGTACCGTATGGCACTGCGCTGACAGCAACGATCATTGTACAGAAATTGACTTACTGATTTAGTTCGAATAAGTCATGCTTTATTATAAATAGCGTGACGAGGAGTCATGAAATTTACTTAATTAAAACGTTCATGAGGCAATTAAAATTGCATCACGGATGGCCACAAAGGGAATAACTATTAACTGCCTATATGATCTTGAGTCTAGGAAATTGTTTCCTTGTAGTCATAATTATTTAATATAGCTGAATAGGTGGGTACACTTGAGTTTTTTTACAATTTATTATGACAATTAGTACCTACCTACCTAGTTTTCCGTTGCGACTTGATCACAAAACGAACAATCAAATTTTCTCGCCATAATTTTATTCGGCCTCAGGAAAAGAACTACTTTTCAAACTGCCTCTACAAAGTAGAGGTATCAATAGATGACCAACATTCAACACGAAATTAATCCTTCCGCAATGGAATTACAATAACATAAAATAAATGTGACGATCACTCCTCTACTTAGAGCGTTAAGTAAATCTTAGGATCAGAGTATCTTATTAAAATTATCGGAATAATTATAACTCAAACCATCCTGAAGAAACAACCAATTGAGAATGTATTATTAGATCTATAAATAGGTACTTTGGCAGAATGTTTCACTTGCGAGGTGTTTGACATTCTTGTATTTCGATCAATAGAAATAAAAACTTCATGAAAAATAATTGTCAAAAATTAAGGTATTTTGAAATATAGAATTTATTAAATTATAGAATTATGGTACAAGGTTGCTTCGATATTATATAAAAATGAAAATTTTATTAGTATTTAAATAATAATTAAAAATTCAAGCGCTACTAAACCTATTACTACGGTAAATTAAGTATAATGTATGTAATGAAAAGTAGAAAAGTAGATTATGGATCTCTGTGATAATTACGTTGTCTAAAAGCTTGGTTGCTGCTGAAATATATTCGTACCGTGCTGAGAGATAAATCGATGAGATGATTTACCTGGAAAAAAATAATTAAGGACTTCCATTTTAAAACAGATGTAGTCAATCTAACTAAACACTAGAAATAAACAATGACATAAAATCCAAAGCTGTGCCATAAAGTCGCAAATCGAGTGATTAAATTTCTAATAGCCAATACCATTAAGTGATACATGCAACGAGCCGCGTTTGAATAATTCCACAGTATGGATACAATGTACGGCTTTCGCTAAACGGCTCCATATTTTCAAAATCCCCATAGAGCAATAATATTCAATGAGCCGGGTGAGATGGATGTATTGTGCGCGGGTAATGGGGAGCGGGACGGATGATGGAGGGACATCGGATGGCAAATCCTGGAGATTAGCGCGACGAGCGACATGTGGCCCCCCGGCACTTAGCGCCCCTCCCCGCTGCAATCCTTCATCCCCGCGATAAAATTAACAACCTGTCGTATGGTCTGCTCTTGGCCTAAGACCACGCTTTTCAAAGTTTCTCAGCATATAGAAATATGAGTGACTTAATATTGTGGACATTGCCAGTGTCTAAAAATTTGCACACCATGTTCTGACAGTATTTGTTTTCCAAGTAAATGGTTGAGGATACTGTAGTTAATGTTTAACAAAATGAAAGTAAATGGTAAACCTACTATAAGTAATTGGTGACTGAAATAGTGTAGATTAGATAGTGACTGCGTAGGTAAGGTACTAAATACAATACAATAGTCATCAACATCAAAAGAAAGTTATTGCGCATCATTAGATAAATGGGCCCACCATGAAAAGATCGAGATGTATGAAGTGGGTATGAATAACAGAATGCGGGTCATTTGCAAATGTTCACAAATGGTTGTTCAGTGACAAGTAGCCATGATTGTATGCAACACTTGTCACTGCACAAGTGCTTTGGCATAAAGAGAGCCACTTACTCGTTCAGTGTTGATTTTTAAGTTATGATATCGCTTTGTAACTTGATAAGATAGCGAAAGAAGTTTTTTGGGTTTGATCAATAATCATTTCAACAGATTTTAAAAACTCATTAGTAAATTTTAAACCGAAGAGTTTGAACACTGACCCACATAGGATATATATCCTACTTGTTAGGACGGGTTAAATAAGTATCAAGTAATAGTAAACAACAGTATCTCCGGACGGATGGTCGAAATCACATAGTTTAATTAACACAAAAATCTCCGAGCCCCGAAGAAAAAGTATGGAAGGTTGGAAGGAAATGGCATAGAAGGAAACAGGCAATGATTTAAATATACTATGCTTAAGGTGTCCTCGCAGATATGCCCAGCAGTGAGGCGTATTTAGGCTGGAGATGGTAATGAGATAATGATGATAAAGGCGTGTTTTTAGTAATTGACTTTTAATTTTTTTTGTAAGGTGTGGAGCCAAACAATATCATAATAAAATTTCCATGGTTCAGTTCAGGTTAGCTATTTAACTTCCATGTTTCAAGCTGTATGACATTAGACACAGCCGTAACTCTGACCATCTAAGATCACAATCGAATTTATAATATACGGGCCCTGTCGTGTGTTACTACGTCTAAGGTCGGCGCGGGTCACTTGGGCTATTCTTCGCCAGCGAAGCGGAAAGCGCAGGAGTACAAAGAGCAAGCGCAATGCGCGTACGCACACCGCTCAGACTATGCCATATGTCGCGCGCATTACCCCGCACCCCTCAAAGATTGATGGCGATTGACTCAATGGCACATTCAAACGTATTAAACCATGAAAATGCTATGCACTTAGGCAAATGGGTGCGAAATTTTGCTTATGAATTGTGTTTGTTTGTAACTGGCTCAATATCGCATCAAAACGTTCATGATAAAAATAAATTCATGATAAAAATGAGTTTCGTTAAGTTTGTAAGAAGTTGCATTGCATGGTATTAAATAATGATAGGTGATTTTTTTTTTATATTTGTTCCCATATCAAATTTGTTTACATCTTGTGATATAAGATTAACATTGTTTCTAACGAGCAGATAGGAACTTAAGTAATTATTATCTACTCTTATGCAAGGAAATGAAAAACAAAGTCAATTCGTGATTACAATACACAATGCATCTTTTTATCGACGAGAACTGGCAAAGTGAAATTTAAAAACAGAAAATAATTGCGATGAGCTGAGCCACTTGCACTCGTGTAGCGGGTTTCCACAAAAGCCCGTTAAATTATTCTCGTCGAGTTAATCGCGAGGTAGGTCGTTCGCAGGTCGTTGAACCTTCATTTGGTCTTCAATTTACTGCATTAGCTTATTTTGGCTGAGTAAATTTGCTTGAGTTTGCCATCGAGGTCCCCGTGGTAACGACCACGGACCGGGAAAGCAGTTGGACGGAATTTAAGCGGTCTCGTTGTTTTTGGTGAATTAATAAGTTATATTGATATTTGACTGAGAAACTTTTATCACTTGCCTTTTATCTAATTGGTTATATGATTGCTTTTCTTGGTATCTTTTGCGGTTGAGTAAAGTGTTTCTAGAAAATTTGCGTAGGTATACAACATTATTACTGAATAATAAATTTTATCGTATCACACGATCACAATATATTATTTGGCACTTATTCATAATGAATGTTATTCTTTCTCACAGCAGTAAAAAACGGGAGGCAACGAGAGCCTGTCATTCGTTTTGTAGGGTCGTTTTCACCCTTGTTTTACCATCAAAACACTTGGCACAAAAAGTGTAATGGAGTTTAGTAATGACCCCCTCCCGGAGGAGAGCAAATACAAACTGCGTCGACCCGCTGAGAGATGGCACTTTTGTTTTCGTATTTACGACTATTTCATATAACTTGTGTAATAATGTGAGATAGCTACGCGGAAAGATGAAAAACAATGGAATTACACGGCTTGATATCATAACACGAAGAGACACAGGTTACATAAGTGACACAAGGAGTACTTTATTTTAAGCAACTTTTGCTCACTTTCTTTTAAAAGAAGCAAGCGTACGTAAGAAGTATCTGTAGGCAATTCATTGCCTAAGTATTATGCTGTTGCTTAAACAGTAAAGTCCCACCATATGAAATGTTACTATCGGTTTTGAAAACGAGCTTCCAACTTTTCGTATTAAGTGTAGATAAAGATGTATGTTATGACAAATGGTACTGCTATTATGCTTTGCTGATCATGCTTTCAAGCGATTAAAGATAGACGTCCCCTGTATATGAGACAATAGCTTGTACAGAGGTCGTATAAGAATCACATGTATCACCATGGCCCCGGGCTGGGCCGACCCCTCGATTCAATTATCACGCGGGGTTTACACTGATCTGCCATCGTGCTGGTGAAAACGATACTTGTGAGAGATTGCTTTATTGTTTTTTCTCGCGGCTAAAAAGGCACACGACCTCGTTTTGGTAAGGGCGGTAATTGAACAGCGATTTGGCAGTAAGTATGATTTACAAAAAGTGATGGTCAATTCGCTGGGTTGCTTGCTAACATTGTGGATAAAAAGCTATGCATGATGCAGCCGTCTCTATGAAGACTATCTGCTTATGCACTAAGAGACTATACTAAGTAAAATTTACAAGATGGTTTCATATTGTACAGAATAATATGTGCATAATCTTATTGTTTAGTTATTTACAGACTATGATGCGAAAAGAAAGTTTCCTTCAATAAATAAGCCGGCGAGCAGGTGCGCAGGCGAGTGCGTGTGGCGAATGCTCCCGAGGTTCCGCGTGAAACGTATTGTTTACCAAATTCAATTACAACTCCACCGCAGACCGAATCCTCGGCTTTGATTCCACAATAAACCACGCTAAATCAACCCGTGTGCGAAAGTTCATTGCTTTTATGTGAGCCGCAACACATTTTTCTTTCGCGCTCCAGCCGTGCTAACTTTCATTTGCAGTGAATCTGATATTTTATCATGACAGCGGTACTTATAGATCGGATTTTCACGGCAGTGGGTCAACTTATTCGGTCAAGTTGAGTGCACTTGTGACTGACAATACTGTACCTATTAAAAAAATGTTTTTTATTTTTTTGTGTAGTACCTAGTGATACAACATATTATTATCTATCTGCATCAAAATTATTCGGTTAAGTAAAGTATGCAACGCATTTTTACTGTTTTCACAGACCCTACGGATCTGTCCCTTGTTAGAAAGGTACCTACTAGATATTTGGTTGATTAATGTTTATTCTTGTACTTAACATAAACATCTTTTTGTCCCAAAGGTCTCGTGAAAAATGGCAAAGGTATGTTTTAACTGTATTAATTTATCTTCGTCCTCATTATATTAATGCTATGATGGATGTTAGTGAATGTACACTAAAATGTACGAAGCAACGACTCCATGGCTTTTACCAATTAAGTAATGGACATCGCGGGCCGCGGGGCGATCGATGGCATGTTCAAGCCAACAACAATCATTTTGTCATTTCTTTACAAAATACATAACTTGACACAGTTGTTACTGTTTAGAGTATGATGTCTAAAATTAAATGTTACCATTTCAGTTCAAGTACCTTGAGAAATAAATATATGTCTAAATTAAATATTTCTAACGAGTTTCGGTGTTGTACAAACCCTGATCATATTTTTTTACTGTCGATATATAGCGTGAGGCTTACTTTTTTTTAAAGAAATAGGGTGGCAAACGATGAAATAGGTCACCTGAAGGTTAGTGAGCGCAACCACCTTTAGCCACCTGACGATTGGTGGTGTGTTACCAGCCTAGAGGGACAAGATGGAATTACTGATACGATTACTAGTATAATTCACGTACTAGTAGTTTCATCGGCTGTCTTACTTTTCACTCCGAAACACGGTAACGCAAAGACTGCTGCTTGGCGGTATTAACAAGTAAGATGGTGGCAACTTGCCCATAGAGTAGCATTAATTCCATCAATAGCGAATTGCTTTTTGTAAACTGCAATGAAATTCATAAATGACTATGTAAAAAAAATTGTTGCTATATCTTGCTAGCTAGTCTTGTCGCTAAGCAGCAGTGCTAGCCTACTGTGTTCCGATGTGGAGAGTAAGACTACCAGTGAAATTCCTGGCACATGAGATATTCCATCTTGGCCCTCTAAGCTGGCATCGCATTTTTAATCCATTGCGGTTGTTCACGGGTGATGGTGGTGCTCACTTGTCATCAGGTGAGCCACTTGCTCGTATGCTACCTTATTTGATAAAAATGATAAAAATAAATGCACAAAAATCACCCTAATCCTTCCGCTAGTTGGAATAAATTTTCTTCCTCATGTATTATGACGGGAAGTATCGCAAGCCGGGCTACGGATTTAAGGGAAGCGCCATTTGTGTTGATTATGGCACATGTCAATCATACCTGGTTTTATATCATTTGCTCTGATCAAACTGAAGTTTGAAGGGTTTGTTAAAGCTATTTAGCCGTGCTATGCGAGGGTGGCATGAACAATACACTCGTGTGTTGCGCATTTTATTACAATTTTAAAAAACCATGTGTAGTCGACTAAGAAATACCTTTACCATCCTAAAACGGCTTAAAATATTTGAGACTAGCATAACTTACAAGTCACTGTGACAATCAGCCAAGGTAGATGTTTTTTTCTGACGTACGAACAATCTAAAATCTAATCCGAAAAATGGTCACCGATATTAGGTACTAACAAGTCTACTATTTAAATTTGTGACAATTCAATATTACCTAAAAGTAGAAACTGATAATTACATATATGCCTAGTGCATATGATTATTTAAAATTATAATTTAACCGAAAATTATTCTATGATAAATACACTTAGTGTACCTATATTAAAAAAAAGCCAAGCATAGAGCGAATTCTGCACTCTGATTGGCCATCCCAAGGTCTCGCAGAATACTTTGAGCAAGCAGATTACGTTTGATATCCATGATAAATTTTTAGTCATTGCGTGGTATAAAAAATATAATTACCTTATTTTATTATTAAAAAATTAAAAACAAGATATCACTAAGTACATTATTATATAAAACCCTCCGCCACGTCCGTCTGTTCGTGATAAACTAAAAATTGAGTGGATACATTTTCATGCGGTTTTCACCAATAGGTAGAGTGATTCATGAAAGAGGTATAGGTTTAAAATTTGGTAAGGTTTTTTTTGTAAACTCATGTGTAAAAGTCAATCGGACTGGGATACAAATTTTAATTCTGCGCGGACAAAGTCACGGGCAACAGCTACTAAAACTACTTAAAATGGCTTTGTTTCATGTAGGGGATAAAGAAAAAATACTATTGTAAAATACGAGTACTAGTATGGCGTATGTGGCATATCACAGGTGAATTTGTAGAATTGTAAAGATCGTTTTACCACTCCATTGATTATCTTCTCTATGGCTTCAGACAACCGATATTATGCGAGATATAGCATAGGTCTCGTCATTTGCATATTGTTATCTCACTTGTAAATCTGTTCATATATTACCTACCAATAAAGTTAAACAAGCACTTGGAAAAATAATATATTATAATGCTATTAAAATGACAATGAATTAATACATACATTTAATGAATTACCACAACGTATCGTATTATTAATGATTGTCGTGTTATTTATCATTAACCTATTAATGGAATGCCCTAACATATGGCGCAAGCCGTAAATACGTCAAATCACTTAATGTGCTATAGGATGATAATTACCACTCAGAAATAAAACAATGGGGAGCGTTTACCCGCCATTGAAGTTAGCTACGATGTGCGCAAGCGCGCTCAAAAAGCATTGTGCTCTTTTTAGGGTTCTGCAACTAACATACATAGCGAACGGAACCGTTATACTTCACAACATAGTATAAAACAAAGTCGCTTTCTCTGTCCCTATGTCCCTATGTCCCTATGTATGCTTATATCTTCAAAACTACACAACGGATGTTGTACGGTTTTTTTTAATAGATAGAGTGATTCAAGAGGAAGGTTTTTATGTATAATTCTACGCAGACGAAGTCGCGGGCAGAAGCTAGTATTATTATATACTGTAGATTCGTCTTGTCCTCTTGTCTGTTTATCTCTCGTCATAGGCATTTTATTAGGAAACTATAAGACATCAAATCTGGATGGTGTCTTTTGTGGGCCGTCATTATACTGTGTATAGAAGTATTATTTAAAGTTAAAAACATAGTTTGATTGAAAATTTTACGCATTACCTATTAGATACGGTAACGTTTAAATTGTGTCACCCCACTTTTGAATTGTAGCATCAAAATATGAAAATAATAAAGTAACAGTGCGTAGAGCCGTAGAGAATACTTTTAAAGATAATTGGTTTGATTACTTAATGGTTTAATTTCGGGGAGATCGCTATAAAATTGACCGTCTTACCACGTATTCTACGAGTTACCTACTACATAGAAAACCTTTCTCAATGCGACTTCGAGGGCTTTTTTTTGAGTAACTGATGTTATTTATATAATAAATTGATTATAAATAAATAATCCACGTCATCCCGCCGCATTCTCTTTTTTGCCGTATATGCACACCTACCTAGTTAATTCATACTACAAGCATGACTTTATAAATAGTAGGGAAGTGACAGTAGTATGATCTTAATTTAAAAAGAGTTATAAAAAGCAAACAAGGAAGCGATTACAGATACTTAGCGCCTTGTGTACCTACATGTATACATGACGTATCGAATGCTATCAAAATGGTTTAAGTGTATGTTTTATTTAGTTTTTTGTCATGATATCTTATAGCAGTAGAGCAACTCTTTAAAACTATTAAATATGTTTTGAGTTCTTTAGAGCGAAAAATGCTGTCTTAACCCACCGTAAATTATGTTAAATGAGATAGGTAGATTTGAACACAGTTTTTTGTAGTATTGTAGTAACTTGAAACAAATCGATTGCGTAACAAAAATTGTCGCTTGTAAAAAGTATCATTACAAGTAGTTAAGTACTTCCGCAGTTTTTATATTAAACAAAAATAAACTGTAATGTTTATTTTGTAAGTGGGTAACAACAAATGACTTAGAGTAAGAGGGTCGTGCATAGTCGGAGTCAGCTGAAACACCTAGTTGTTGTTTATATTGCTAAACTGGAATTGGAAAGGGATTGAAAAATTCGGTGAAATTACTGACACAAGAGGTATTCTATCCTAGCCCTCTAGGCTGGCAACGCATCTGCAATCCTCTAGTGTTGCGGGTTTCCATGGGTGGTGGTGATCAGGTGACCTACTTGTTCGTTTGCTTTCCTTGTCGTATAAAAAACCGTCATTACATATACTTACGTCAAAATATATCTGGAATGACAGATTTTTCAATCTCTTTCTCATCGCGCTTTAATAATACCTACATCAATGTGTAGCAGGTACACAGCATGGCCCGTAAGTAGTAGGTACGCCCAACTTCACTATCACTACATAGTATAAAAAAGTCAATCTCAGCTGTCTGTCTGTCTATCTGTCTATCCCTATGTATGTTTAAATATTTAAAATTACCCAACGGATTTTGATGCGGTTTTTTTTAATAGATAGAGTGATTCAAGAGGAAAGTTAATATGTACAAAGGAAGTCGCGGGCAGAAGCTAGTAAAATATAGAAAAATAACCATGGTTTAAGCATTACCATTTTGCAGATATTTCGATTTTTAATTTTAATTTTTCTTATTCTATTTGATTAGGTTCCTGCAAGCTTGGACCTCTTGGCGAATAAATGTTTTTGACACTTTTCTACATATACCTTGGTACCTAAGTCATTTTTCTACTTATTTGGTAGATGACCTGCTCTCTTAAGTTTTAACGGTCTACATTATTTTCTTTCTTACACATAAAGACATCCAAACCTATAGTTATAAACAGGACACTATTTAGCCTTATTAGGCTATCGCAGATCCTGGTATAAACAAAAACAAATTGATGACTCAGTCTCGGTACTCGTAAAACATAATCGTTAGTTTTGATTGGAAATGGTTCGCGTGTGTGATATTATCTTGGCTAAGGGCGAGGCGCCATCTGGCGGGCAGATGCGCTGACGTCACGCGAAGCCCCGCGCTAGGCCTACCGGGCTTCGCGCACGCGCCTCTTGCAGCTGACCCATCCTGATTTACTCATACTTCTGCCGTTTATGACATCCTGGTACTCGTGTAACTTAATAAGGCTTTGATCGATCGAGATTGTCTTAAAAATCAAGAGTTGCAAATTTTATTAGTGACATGTAATGTATATTGAAGCGTTTTTAAAAAAAATAGTCCATATGATAATTTTTCTGGAATTTTGCTACTTTGGATTTTTCTTACTCAAAATCGTTTACCGGTCCTTAAATACAAAAACAATGTGTTCCAAAATTTCCATTCCAGTTCGTCACTTTTCTCATATAGGTATGTATGGATCGTGACGAACAGGAACAAAATCCATAGTAAAATCTGGGACACATTTTTTCTTGTATGAGAATCGATAGGGTAAACGATTCTGAAAGAAAAACCCAAAATATTTCAATTCTGGAATAAATGTACATGTGGACTTTTTTTGGAAAGCGTCCAATGAGAAATCAAATAGAAATAATTCTAAACCGCGAATGCTCGGAAAATATGTGTCGTACTAAATTAGGTGCCATCAGCAAATCCTCACGTCACCTCGCTTGCTGACTGACAACGTATCGTAATTTAGCAGGACACGTACGACTGGACGTTATCATTACACATAACTAGGGTTATCTTATTAGAATTTATCACGTATATCTGCAACAATAACCTTAGTGGCTTAAGAATAATAGGCAGGTGTTAGCACGCAACCAGCAAGGGGTACAAGGGCACGATGTTGACTTTAATCATGGCGGTACATGCTTCATGCCGAGGACGTGAAACATCTCCGTCTAGGTCATGAGCATGTCTAACAATGAATAAGTGAATATCTCTAGACATATGAACTATAAAGTGTTAGATTTAAATTGACCATAGTGATGAAGAAAGAATATGTAATAAAAATCCAGTTTCAAGATACAGTCGTTTTAAATTTTTTTTTTTTAGAGTTACTATGTCGTTTTCCTAAAAATAAATTTTTGAAATTGGTAGATTGTATTGTAATGTATCGTATAAAGCACCTGTTATACAAATTTATTGAGTTTTTCATGCTTAAAAAAAAGAACAAAGTAAGTTGCTCGTGTTGTAAAGAATTAATAATTTGCCATATTATACCAGTTTAGTTGACTTGTGCAAATTACGATGTTGTATTCTAGTATTTTTATGAAAAAGCTATTTGATGATCAGCATGGTATATATTTTTCTTTTTCTTTCTCTGTAGAAAGAACATTTTGTGTGCTGAAAGGTTATGTACAATTGTAATTGTGTTGTTAACACTATTTGTTTTTCTCTGTATAATTTGTTTTGCTATGTTGTTGTTTACAATATGTAATTGTACCGAATAAATAAATAAATAAATAACATTTTGGTCGACTTATGCTGATTACAATTCTGAAATCTAGTATCTGTGTAGAAAGAACTATGGCCAGATTTAAATGTCCTAAATAAAAATTCGCTTGGGAGCTTATCTTTCACTGAATGGCGTTATCGTTTTTTCTGACGCCTGGCAGCTAATAAGCGTAACATAGTCACTTATTTTATCTACGCAGACTTTTATTAACACGCCTTTATACATAAAAACAAGGTTGCGTTCAATCAACAAAAAATTGCCCAAACACTGTAAAAATATATTAAGTACTCATAAAAAAACGACCAAATGTGGGGTAGAACGAAAAACAAAAATTGGTGAAAGCGACCAACAATTCGCAGATGCACTGACTGATATTTTAGTTTAATTTAGAATCCGACCAATTGACCAAAAGTCAATTGGCGGTTTTCTGCCGGTTACAAATATAGTAATTTAATAGAAGAAACAGACTAAATCAGGTAGGTACTTGGTTGGATTCAACAGTTTTTGAGCGCTCATTTTGTTACTGGCCGGTTTATACATAACTAAAAATTAGTCGGTTTTACCAGAATTTAGTTTAATAAATCTAGTATTTAATAGCATTGATTCATTTGACTCATTTTGAGAAAAAATAGCTGCGGTCTTTTTCTGCATAACTATAATCAATTATGCTAAGGACTTCATTTAAGTGGGTTAATTGACTGTCAAGTGTTTTTTTTTCAACCGTTAAACTGATTTATGAATCGTGGTCATTGTTAAAGGGAATTTTATTTATCTATCGGCTTGTCTGTTTATCTAATAAACAATTATTAAGTACTTAATGGTAATCTAGTCACAATGTTCATTATTTTCTAATAGCAAATACTGTTTGATTTGTTTTAAATATATCACTTGCTTTGAAAAATTCAGATTAGCCGCTAACAATATTAGATTATCCGTTGTTTTTTTAGTTGATGATTTAGAAAATTCTGTCGTAAAAACTCAAAAATATGTTCGGATCCCCGTGCAACAGATGAAGTTCAAGCTGATTAATGTACGAAAGTTTCAGGAAAAGGTGAATACTTCAATTTCATTCTTTCAGTCCACAAAATAAGGCAGTCTACGTATTATTTTAAATGGTATGGTGTTTTAGTCAGAAATGGACATGTTTTGAGTGAGGCAGCATAACTAAACGCGGCGTTGCGTGGCCGGCATGCGCGTGCGATTCGATTTCAGCTACTGGAGCCTGCGCCTGCGACGGCTGAGCTGCTAAGGACTCGTACTGACTGGTACCTAACTCGGTCATTTTAGTGGTGCTCTTTTGCCATAGTATTTAAATTTATTTTTGACTGAAATCTGTCATTTTGTACTGCTTTTGCTAGACATTACGGTAGTACAGCATCGTGGTATATTAATTAGCTATTTACAATTTATTTGCACTCAATAAACAAATATTACGAAGAAACAGCAAAATTTTAGAAATAAAAATACAAACATCACACTTTTATTTGAAGTGTTTATTTCTGAACGGTAAAAATATAATTTAATTAAATGAAATCTTTTCAAAGTCTACACACCGAGTTTTGCACGTTTTATTAGAATATAATGCATCCAACAATTTCTAATTGTTGTAAAACACAAACAAAATGTTAATTCATTAACTGTCTGATCTTAATATCTATATCTCAGGGTTGTAATAGCAACCCAATTAAGAATATCCCGTAGAAAATTCTGGTGCAATGAGCCTCCACCCTTATGTCGCCAACTCAAGCAACTCGCTTTCTTCTTAATGTACCTCATTAACCGAGAAAAACGCGTCTCTTAAAATAAAACAATGTCGTTCGCTATTGTTAACTTGATTCCCACTCATACCACGTGCAATGTTTTTTTATCGTGAAAGTTATGTCGTCTCCAGCTTACTTACTCACAATCCACTGCTGGGTGCCCTCTGTCAGAATGAGACAGCTTGGGCTTACCCACATGGGTCTGGTGCGGCTTAAGAACTTTACACAATACCTTTGAATTATGGACTAACGTGCGGGTGTCCGTAATCGCAATATTTTTCTTCCCTCATTATATTATACAACCATTCATCATAAATAAAAGATTGATAATGCAGTTGCGATTCTGAGAGTTAAACAATTGCTCACAGATTTCTTCACGAAGTTTTCGTTCACCAAAAATTAGGCAATACATTTCAAGAGTGATTTCGCACGCCATGTCCGAAAAGGATCGATCCGAGGACCATCGACTCCACCGACCATGTCAAACCAGGCTACCTCGGCGTAGAGTTTATGTAGGCATCTCCAGTCATAAATATCTCACAAAGTACCCACAATCTTTCGCTTGGAGAGTCACTTATAATAAATTGATAAACAAATAGTCTGAGTGCGGTTATTGTTAATGTTTGTTCGGTACACAAATTTCCCCTGTTGATACCCTCACGGGGGGTGGTATATGAGCAAACATGCCAAGATCAAAGAGTCGAAATGCTTCAAGGCAAATGATGGCTTGTCGAAGTGTTGTTTTGGATAATCTTTAAGAGCTTGTTTAGTGTCCGTGATTTTCATAATCCTTATAATATATAATCTCCTTCTTTATAATTTATAATAATTTATAATCTCTTACACACTGACGAACAAAGATGTAATGGGAATGGGTCTATATACAATTATACGTATTAAATGTGATCCGTTATTTTTGCTCGTGAGTAGATATATATTTAGATCAAGAATTAATTAGTTGTCAAAGTACTTAATAGCATCAATCCGTACCGATTACAGTTTAAAAGATACAGCCCTGTGACAAACGGATGAACGGACAGGCAGACTGACAGTGGAGGTAATAACGATGACCCGTTTGGCATCCTCCGGGTACGGAACTCTAAAAAGGGTACTAAAGAGTACTTTACTAAGAGTATTTCAGAAAAAAATCAAATGGATAGACAGGATAAGTCAAATGATAGATGGCGTTCGGGTAGTAATAGGTTCAACTCAGTTTTGTACGGAGTTTTATATCTAATAATCAATGAAGACATGGGATTACTCAAACTTACACTCGCACCGTGGGACTCAAGATTCTGTCCTATAAACAAATAAGTACGTGCCTTTTGCATGTTATGGGTGGTTATTCGTGGGTCTGGCTGAGCGTAGTCTGGTTTTCGTTGTTTGCCGAATAAATTATATCGCTATTGACACAGTGCGATCATTAATACAGACGAGGGCCCACTTATTAATTTTAATAAGTGGGGTGACTCGCAGTTTGAGGGGCGACGACAGTCCGCCAAGTTTGTTTTATTAGTTTTGATTTTATGGTTAAGTTCTTTATTCAGTTATAAAAATACGGGTTGAAAATATAATTTAATTTTAGATTTTTTAAAATTTCTTCGCTTGCTATTTGAACACAGGTTAACGATTGGAGCAAGTAGGTAGATCTGGTAGATAATATCCCATCAAAAACATAAATGTTAAATGAGAGCCAAATTCAATATGATTATATGCCTTGGTTGTTGACTTCAGCGACCAAATAAGTGAGATCTAAGTGGGTGCCAAGTTCAATGGTCAGTCCTGACATTTATTTACAAAAACATAAAATATTATAAAACAACTTAAAATATCATTTCTTCTTTTAGGACAATCTGTTTTAGTTTTGTATTTACATTTTAAGTTTCTGTTTTTTTACTAAGTTTATTAACAATAAATAATTTAGGATAATATAATAAAATAATACTATGTCATTTCAAATACCTATTTCGAGGAAATCCTCCTTCCCAACTTGAATAAAGTAGTATTAAATTTAATTTTGAAAAACTACTCTAAACTCAAATTATTCGATTCTAATACTCTACTAGCACATGGAAACTTATTTTAGTCAATGGCATTCGATACAAAGGGTAGATAGCGCCCGCCGGGGCACCACCAAAGTTGTCACGGCGCGTGCCGCCTGTGGCGCATCTCTAAATTGCAATTTAATCTAATTACCGGATGATATAATTTTTCGGTTCTGCCTAATCAGATAACGGGGGCATTATCGAATTATAGCGCCGTTTTCCAGCGGGCGGGATCGCGAACGGTGCTCTCGTGTCAATTATTTATGCTAATGTTGCTCTGGCGTTGTACTTTATGCGCGCCTCGTTCCAGTTTATGGATTTGGCCAAATAATATTTGTATCGATTTCCGATTTAGATATATGCACAATCGCACTAAATATCTCGTGTATGGTAAAGTGCACGAAAACAGTGTAAATAAAGTGAGAAAAGTTCATACATTTTTTGAAAACTTATAATTATAAAAGTAAGGGTTACCTTACCTATAAATTCTTAATAAACTAAGCGATTAGGTTTCTTGGATAATTTATAGAATGTTGATTGCTGAAATGATTCGCGAAGTGACAGCCACAAATAACGCGTTGTGCTGGCTAAAAAGTGGTAATTGAATACTAATCCGTTGTCGTGTGTATCCGTCGTGGATTGTCGGAGATAGCGATTGTATCTAATGATAAGCGCAGTTTCCCAGGAACTCGATACGGGGCGCCTGCGGCACGCGGCGACGTATTTATCTACAATGACTACTACAATACTCCCGATAATGTGGGACAAATTGTATTCATATCGATACAAACCCATATTTTGAGTGTACGGTGCTGTGGCTGTAGTAATTAGAGTAGTAGAGTTGCGAAAATTGCGCAATAAATGATAACTTGTATTTTCACAGTATAAATATTTTCACTTTAATTTTTTTGCTTCACGTGTAATGACTCTCCGAGCATTATCTAATTGTGGCAGTTTATTTCTACTAACACCATAATAACACCAATTTTTCGCAATTGTTTTTTCTTTATCTCCTGCGAGGATCGAAGCCATTTAGGTGCTTAATTCAAATTTCAATTTTATAAAAAATATTTACTTTTTGGTTTTTATAAAAAAATATCGAGTTTAATTCACTGTGCCACACAACGACTAAACATTATCTATCCATATCGATCATTATAGTTGCTTTGATTGATCAACTCTAGTGACGTTCTTGACCTTCGGCTGGCCAACTAGAGTGCAGTACCTAATGGCCAATTTCGTCTTGGCTTAATTTTATTTCATATGAATCATATAACATTTCTACTCTATTAGTTTGTTTGCTAGAGCAAAAGCGAGGGCAAGGTGGCAAGAGAATTCTTGGCATTTACACATAAAATGGACCTACAGCATGTCGGACTCGCCCAAAATGGGGTTCCATGGCCGTTACAATAAACAGTACCTAAGTAGTTAAAAAGTTGAGCGGGAGGACGCCCTGAAAACGACTTTGATATTTTAGCCCCCATGGCAAAATAATAAATAGACTTCCATTAGTCCCATCGAAACTGGCATTCTGGTTTTTTTTTATTAGGTACAGAGAGAAAAAATAGTAGGTACCTATTAAAAGTCATGCCAAATAAGCATTAATTGATTTGATAAGAAGATTAATCATAAAATAAGGTTGCGCTAAACTTTGTGTACTTGGGCAGGTATCCCTATCTGTTTTTATAGGTAAAAAAATAGTACAGATCAGTCAAGTAATGGATGTCAGATACTTAGATAGGTGTATTAATTATTTGTCATTCTGTAAAACATTAAATAAAACACAATTAGTCATATTCTTTTTATTATCATACTCGATATCATGTTTGTTTGTTGTGGCTACTTTTAGAATACAACATTCGATAGCTCTAACAGACTCGCTAAATGGAATTGACAGTTTAAGTATGACCAAAAACACGAAAAAATTGTGCAATTTGTTGCTTGACGTCATCCTCCAAAAATATAATATCTCATTGATCAGATAAATTAGTATAGAAACAGTTTTATTATCGATGTTTGTGTCTGATAAAGAGGTTAAGCCGGTGTTATCGGAGATCTGATTCCGCGTAATCGACGACGCTGTATTGTTTAAATATGCGGGCCAGGGATAGGCCTCCTTGGGCAGACTGTTGAGGCATACAATGTTCGGCTTGGCAGAATGTTTATGCCTACCGAACATTGATAAGGCAAGTATTGCAATGACTAACACACCCGAATATCCGTATGCGCCGATAGACCATCAGATACTATTATAAGCCTTACGTGATAAAGATAATGGGTTTTTTAACAGATAACGCAGATTAGCCAGGCTTTGCTTTCAATAAACAAGTTCCGGTTCGAACTTTGGCTCGCGACCCACTTCGTTTTTAGAGTATAGTGTATATAAATGGTAGTAAAAATTTAATGTAAAAAATACACTGGTATACATCAGAAATTATCCACACTTTACACAAAGGTACCTTTCCTTAAAATATGTAAATGATAGTAAAAAATATGAATATACAAGTTCTCTGGGATACACCAGAAATCATCCTTACTTTACGCGAAAGGTGATGTAGATTATAAGTAAGTTACAGGTATTTTACCACTTTGTCAGTGTAATATAATAGCTAGTGCAGTATATAATATATATAATGTACATCCATGACAAATTACAGCTAGCTAGTGCCATTACTCGAAACCCTAAATTAAAAGGCAGACCAGACAATATCTTGACTAGGGGGTCTGAGCTAAAATTGACTCATTGATTTTTAATAAGTACTTGTAATCTCGAATACAAGCTACAAACAATTATCTTGTTGTAGATAATCAATAATAAGTTGTTCACTTAAAGAAATCACAAGTCAAGCAGGTACTTTGTTTTGTAATAATATTATGTATAAACACGAAATCTTATTCCTTAGTCGGTTATCTGATAATTATGTTAAAGTAATCTTTCCTAACTGGATTTAGCTAGCGGAGTTTAATAATTATGTATCGCACCAGTGTCAAAAGACCAGCACCCAGCACACTGTTAAAGTCGATACACACAATAACAAGACACTCGGCAATACCTACTCAGAGACATCAATGTACCTACTGTAATAAATACGTTTGAGGTGGTCATAGTGGATAGGTTAATGCTCTACAAATTTCAAAGTCTCACTCTAACGAGCGTTCTCATTTACTTTAAAAGATCAAATCCGTTAGTTATCTAGATTTTGATAATTATTAGTTAAAATATCTCAATGTGACAATTTGACTGCATTTTTCGGTACTGTCTGTACCCTTTTGTGCGCGGCTCCTGAGATTATGCTCTCCCGTGTCGGCGGGGCTTAGCGGGTAGTGCTTCCCAATTGTTTCCGACCAAAAGCGCGGCTGTCGCATCCGATCGCGTCGCACGAAGCTCCAGCAATGCTGGCAACCCTCAATTAGCGCGCACGCGCCGATGCCTTGGGGAGCCCGCACGCGACCACTCCCTGCAATTTAGAAAAATATTGTGCGACTACGTTGCAAAACCCATGTTTGACATAGGAATATTTAAAAAAAACTTGGTACGTGTACATGCATGATGTTTTAGCATTAATATAAGATTAGATACGCTAGATGAGTGCCAAAGAAGATGTTCATGTTTACATTATAATTCATTAATGTGCAGCTTAGATTACAGTTAAATCAGATAATTTTATTAGTCATGTTGATTTCTGACCTAATTTTATTTAAATCTATTTTCTGTGACAAAGTTCATTTATAAGATCTTGATTGGATGAATTGACTTAGTATATCTTACAAAAATAATGTTTCCGATAGAACATAGAATTGGCTTTTCAATTGTGTTTTTCACACTTTATCATTGTTAACAAGCCATGCGCAGCGATAGCGAGCGATAACAATATTAATATAAAAGAACGGCTTGGTTTCGCCCCGCATACAAGTAATCAGAAGTTTGCAGCGCCGACATCGGATAAGTTTAGGCTGCAGGGTGGAAGAAGTATCGCTAGTGGAGTGATTTATGGTCTCGTAAAGTCGCACACGCACCGATTCCCTCGCGCTCACTTGTATAATTTATTGTTCTTGCAACACTACGCCCCGGTTACGCCTGACCCAGGCCTAGGCCAGCCTAGCTGTATATTATGGTCTGCTCAAGTTCAATAATGGAGTCTACTACTATACCGTGTTAGTGTTTTTTTTTATTTTCTGTTGCTATTTTGTTTCCATACTCATAAAATGGTAGACAAAAGTTAATGGTAAGAATAGAGAACTATGTTGCCAAAACAAAAGCACTTTCAATTGTGATAACACGTTTGTTTCCAAATTTAAATCGTCATTTATCTTTGTTTAATAATTGTTAGAGTTTATTGTTAACCTTATCTTTGTTTTTCGGCACCTATAGAATAGACATTTTAGTTTTTGGGTTAGTTGGTGGTCTTGTGTATTAATTATTACAATATTAGTAATTTAAATTGGTGTTTTGTAGTGATTATAAAGTGTAACGTGATAGAATTTACGTATCTTTTCGTAAACTCCTGATAAAATGTAACGACAAAAGTTTCCGTATCATGTTTTGTTGCGCGTTCATTGATTATACTATATGTTGATTGATAAATAATAAAAAGTGATTGTCAGGTATTTTTTTCTGTTAAATCATGACTTTAATATTAATTAATAGGTAATAAGAAGTAGGACTACTAAATACCTACACAAAATTATTCCGAAAATATGGTAAACGAGGTATGTAGGTTAGGTATTTAAAATACGAGTTATCTTATTCTGGTATTGTTGACGTATAACTAAATCATAGAAACAATGTTATTTAAAAATTAAGAGTTTGTGGAGAATATTGTTCAAACTAAAGGTAGTAAAGTATAGGCGTATCGGAGTGTAATAAAATTGGAACTCCACAAGCAAACAACACATTACCTACTCGGATTACATTTGTAAAAAAGTGGACTCTACGATTTTTGTTTTGCTCATGTTGTGCACTTGAACGACTACTATAATATCTTTAAGGATTTTGTTGAATGACAATTCAGTTAGGTAGTAATTTTAGGATCAAATACTAGATCGATACGTAGGCGTAGTCTGCTTCAATGAATAGTGAAGTTATAGTAAAGTTATAGCATGTACTGTAGATCTAAAATTGGACTATAATATATAAATAAGGTACCTACTAGAACTAGACGATAACAATTAAAAATCAGGTCTTGATAAGTTACATGTAGATACTTTATTATTATCAGTAAAAGTGCTGGGCTGAGGAATGTGTACGACATTTATAACGACCAAAAAGTGAAACCTAATACTCATTTTAATTTTAATAAGGTTAGTGACGGTATCGGTTACCCTCTGTTTGTGTATAAATTATTATTATTACTGGTATTTTTCGATATTTGTGACATGTGACGTTGTAAATATCTTGTTAATTTGTAGATTTATGTGTTTTTTTTATGTAGACAGGTATACTAAAAAAATTACGTATTCGTAAATGTTAAATACTTTTGTTAAATCGCAGTTACAAATGTTTAAACGTAATATTGAAAAAATATAGTGTTTAAACGAACAGCAAATTGTGTAAAATATAAACATGAAAATATACAAGGCTGTATACTTGAATACTCCATAATTTTGTATCGTATGCAGTGAAAAAAAAATGTTTTTGATAGATAAAAGAAATGTACTTACCTAGAACAAGAGATACAACGTCCAAAGTGTTACCTTGTGTGTTTTGGAATAGATAATAAGACCGACTTTGATTAAATAAAACCTATATAGGTGTCTTAATTTACCTTAATTGTTGTTTCATTCCCTTTTTACATGCAAAATACTAAAAGTTAGTTTTTCTGCTTTCAGGATTTAATTACGGTAGAGATGAAGATTAGGGGGTTAGGAGCAGTGGGAGGGGAAGGGGGGTGATACGATTCCGAAGGAGATATCTGGCTAGCTGTGGATGGACGTAGACTGCATCACGAGACTTGAGTGCGTTAGTGCGTTTACCTCTCGCTCATGTTCATCCAGCATGGGAAAGTGATGAACGCATTAAAGACCTCAAGTCTCATATACAAAAATACCCCATCTCATTTTGGAGATAAAATACCTTAACTCATTAACGCGAAATTCTAAAAATAACGTTGTCGAGGGCTCTAGGTTTCGGGCTACGTGAAATTCTTATTGCGTACTACAATATAACTTTAACTGAAAGAATCCACCACTTCAAGCCGGATATAATATTTCAAATTATACAAGACAATTTTTCGATTAATCGTTTCGTAACTCGTCAAGAAAAGTATCATTCGTAACCTTAACCTACTAAGTAGTCTAAGAGACTCGGTCTCTCCGTTTGATATTATTTCGTTTTAAACGGTTAAGTTAGCTAGGCATTAATGAGACAGGCACCAGAAGATTATAGTTTTTGCGTAGTTTTGTATCACTATTAGGAACAGGCAGGGTAGAATGGTTCATAAGTACCTACATCAGTAGGTACATCACTTATTTGAATGATCCTGGTCTGCCAAATACCCGGGATATTGCTTTACCTTGTACTTGCTATTCCAAACAGACCTATACAAAAGATAGTCAGTTCCTAGGTCCAGTAGTCTTGTAGTTTTAGGCACCTACCTCCTACTTTTAGGGAAACAAATCCTTCGCCGTACGCTTTTTCTCTTCATTTTTAATTGTTGCTTTTTTTAATGTGGAACATAATTAAAGCGACATGTTAAAATAAGGTCATACTCGCATGTATGTAGTGTATCATAGACAGATATAGGTTCAGTATTTTTTATATTTCGTCGCTATTGCTAAGTACTGTAACTAGGCGAAGTGTATTTATGCAAGTATTTGATGATTTAGTAGCCTTTAATCGTTCAATATTGGTTGTTGTTTTTAAGTTATGATCGGTAGTTAAAATAGAACTTTACAAAGTAAAAGAACAAAAGTAGGAGCCTTGGTAGAGGCTTAAAGAAGCTATCACCAAGAAGTAAAAAAAACTTATAATTGTTCTGTAGTATTAGTATAAGTAGTTAAATAACTACCTATACGTGTAGGCAGCGTATTGCTTTGTATATTTGTTCTCTCAATTTTTATTAGAAACTACATACACAGATAGAGACAGACTCATGTATTTATCTGAGTAATAGATTGTCGCATTTCTAGGAACCCGGGAGTTAAAAGGGTGTACCCAATTCTAAATGTAGATTAAGTACAAAGACAGTACTTTGTTAAAATTGCTAATATGTATTTCATTTATTAGTATTAGCTTAAGGCTCTAAGTACCTATTCAAGATACACTCTTGCGTATCTCTGAGGTAACAGTAGGGTTATGGATTTCGTGATATAGCCATTCCTCGGGGGGAAATTACGGATGAATCTGAACGAATCTTAAACATCATTAAAATCTTAAATTTAGGGATTGGCCAGTGACCTTTCAAGGAACGTATATCATTGCCGGAAAAATAATAAAAATTGATCACTGTTAGGCTCGCCTATTCCTTAATTCTATTTTGTTTTGGATTACTAACACATGAGGCGTTACGATATAGCGGCTGATAAAGGTCAGCGATCAGGTAGCGATAAGATCACTGTAATTCTTTTATTACCCAGTTGTTTCTATTATGCTCTTTACAAAAAATATGCATCGAACGTCGGTTGAGCCTAAATGCTTGATGAGTATAGCTAGACGAAACAAAATCTATAATATTTTATGTAATTATAAATGGAAGAAAAAAATACCACCAGAAGCTGTGGATTAAATCAGATGAATATGTGGATTATGTAAAAAAGTATTTAGTAAATAGTTAGACAAAATCAAAATACAGAAACTTCTGGAAAGATAGACCAAGAGGTCAGTATTTTAACTCAAAAAAATATTTAGGCTAAGGTAGTAGGTACAGCTTAGCCACTAAGAATTGGTCACAATCGTTTAATTTGTTCATGTCACGTCAAAACGTTGGGTGTAAAAGTGAAGTATCTAATACTATATAGGACTTATATAGGTTAGACCTATTTATACCTGTTTGCTGACCTAGGGGTCAACAACCTAAATAATGACAAATAACACGAAAAGTAGGGTCACAGTAAATGGATAGAAATACAATATGTTGACGACGAGGATTTTAAATTTGGGTCTGGTCTTGTCTCTTAGGTAGGTAAAGTAGGCAGTAATAGACTAGACGATTTAGTCGTAAGAGGCCTTGAAAGCGCCGGGATGAGATACAAACCAATGAAAGAGTTTAGAAACGGAAATCTTTCAATAGCATTTAAACAAAAACTCGTTGCCACTGTGTATATCTACTGCCACATTTTTTTATACAATAAGGAAGGGAAACGGGCCAGTGATTACCTAATGGTAAGGAATCACCACTGCTCATGGGCACCCGTAACGTCGTAGCATTGCCTATCTCGAGGTTTAAGATTAAAAACCAAGTCCCAGAAATTTCACCTGCTATTTTACTCTCTACGCGGGAATACAGTAGCAGCACATGCACTGCTGTGCGGCAGCAGACATTAGCGGGTAAGATGGTGGTAGAGATCCGGACGGACCCTGCACAAGGTACTACCACCCACAAACCATACTAAGCTATGGGTGAAACATGATCTTTGACCCAAAATCATAAGTTAAAAGCTTAAGGTTTGCCAAAGAGCGACATAGCGCAGTATTAGGTGTAAAAAGGATGTAATCCGGAACACCACGCTGCGTTTGCAAACACGAATAGCTGATATTGGGAAAAAGACTGGGAAAAAATGGGACTACGCACGCATATCTGTCCCATGCGTCCGTTGAAGTGAGCTCACTTGTAGATAGCGGGTACAGGGGCGCGGGGTAGGACTCATTTAAGCGGTCGTTCTATAGCTGCTTGATGGGTGCTGGAGAGTGGCCAGCGTTAACGAGACGTGGCGAGGAGGAGTTGGCAGAACGATTTGGACGTGTATATACCCGCGTATATATTTGGACGCGTATATAAAGAAAAAGGGTTGAAGTAGGCTATGAAAGTAGGATCCTACTTCAATATTAAGGTTTGGTTAGGTTTATGTATCGCTCGTTACATTCATTCTTACAATTATTAACTGGCATAAATCAACCAGTAAATAAATAAATCGTAATAAAAAAAAACACAAAATAATGTCACAGATGACGAAATAACCAACTCCAACCAAACAATTTTAATTAAATGAATCCGAAACAGGGCAGAGAGAGTACCGTCTGACGAGGAGCGAAATCCTACGAATGCCCTACGAGATCGAAACGATATCCAATAGACAAGACATTAATTGATTGTGTTGCGAAGAAATTGAAGCAGTCTAGCGCTAATTTTGAATTTGTCGCAATTTGGCGATAATTTATAAATTACATTGAAACACAAGAATACATTCGAAAACTATTGTTTTCACAATTAATACTAATCTCGTAAAAGGAACTTATGTAGGCCGGAAAAAGTTTAGAAAGATGCGCGACGATTTCGTACTTTCAAATCCCTAGGAAACCAACGCTTACAAAGTCTGAATTTGTCGCCAAAAATTCAGGATTAAAATTACATTTGAAAAGCTCAGGAATGCAGGAGCCTTATTTGCTAGATTTCTTCATTAGTCGGGATTGCTCGCCCTGCTATAAATTTTTAGAACATCCCTAAAGGATAACTACCATCAAACGGATCGAAAAGTATACGAACGGATGTGGCAACCGCCGCTCGCGTCCAGGCAGGATACTGAATTTTCACCAATCAGCTCACATCGCAAAACGCGAACGGAGCCGATAGCGTGTCACAGCATACTTTCGGCTACGATCGCGTGTCGGGGTAGACGCCTGCGGTCAAGATGCTGTGCGCGGCTTGACAATATGTACTTTAAATACCGTGTAGACTTTATAGGTTGTAAAATCAGTTTGGATTCGGTGCGATGCGTCCCGTTTGGAGGAAATTATCCTTAAGTACGCTGATAAATGCAATATACAAATAAATGCAGCATTGCGGCGAACACCTGTCTACGAAGCAATAGAGCGTTGCAAGCGTTTAATATCTCGTATGGAAATGCGCGAAAATTCTTGCAATCGATCGATGGGTGGGCCCGCGTCTGGATTGGGCGATGGGCGTGGTGGTTGTTATCGTGGAAAACGCGGCGGCCAATCGCGTGCTAGCGGCGATAAGAGGGTTGGGGTTGTGGACCCTCAGTGTACCGATCGCGGTGAGTCGGGACGGCCGTGAGCATGCTGGGGACCATGATGTACCCCGGCGCGGAGGAGGCCGAGATCGAGGACATGCGCGTGCCGCCGATCCAGCTCGAGCACCTGCCCGAAGTGTTCCTGTGTACGTACCAGTGGCGCCGGCGCCGAGCTCGTGTTTTGTTTACTTTACGCAAAAACGGCATAGACAAGTGTCACTTTTCAGTTAATCTCAAACGGTGTATTTTGTTGACAGAAAAATTACAGAGCATAAACTGTCAATCTTACTTTATAATGAATTGAGTGTCTATGGCCTATTTGCAAAAAAAATACAAGTGATACACATGCAACCAGACGTTTGACAGTGTTTTTAAAAAGTGGTGTGTTCGTATTTAACTCTACCTACTACAGAAAATACTCAGAAACGTTTACCTAGGTATATATAGGTATAGACCCTAGTAAGACTAGGTACCTATCTTGTCCAATCAGGAGACACGTTCGAAGAAATTTCGTGTCTATGCCTACGCAGACACTATATTGATGGTGTAATAAGCACGAATTTCTATACAAAGATGATAAAAACACCCTACTTTAAAACTAAATAGACAAGACTAAAAAAAACTAAACCTCGGGCTTAAAATTCTATTACATCCGACGGAATTTTAAAACAAAAATCATAATGAACAAACCATTAATAACACTAGATTTTTTAAACTTTTCTGATATCTACTTACCGCTTACAAAGTTTGCAATGTTTTGAATAAGTAACATTCGAGATTCAACTCTTTTTTTAACGCTTTAAAAAATAATGCTGTAACGTTCATGTACCTATATAGTTTGACACTTTAAGTTATATGTAGAGTCTCAAGTCAGTAAAGGGGTAGCAAGCCTGTTAGACCAAATCGTAAAAACAGACCTCCGAATTAGCAAATACTCAGTGTGAGTTTCACCAAGTTACTTTAACGATAACTCTAACCGCAACCGACGATTTTGACGTGCATTTTTGACAGAAAACATATGAAATATATTCAAAATCGTCGATTGTGGTTAACTTAAAGCAACTTGGTGCAACTTACACTTATGTGCGTAGTACCTACCAGGATGGTACGTTTTCTTAAAATGAAACTTAGCTAGATCGATTTATCGCCTCCTAAATCACCTGCATAACAAATTTCATAAAAATCGTTGAAGCCGTTTTAGAGATTCAGATCCTACTAATATTATAAATGCGAAAGTCTGTGAGGATGGGTAGATGGATGGATGTGACGATGTGAGAGTGCAAACATTGTTCCTTCTTCACGCTGAAACGAATGGACGGATTTTGATAAAATTTGGAATAGAGATAGATGAGACCCTAAATTAACATAGGCTACTTTTTATCCCGGTAAATTGCATAGTTCTCGCGGCATAGCGATAAACATGTCAAAGGTCGTAGCTGCCTAGAGTTGCGGCGTTAATAATTATTGCAGAATATACTACCAACATCAGTTCTTAAATAAGTCTAATTCTACGCGGACGAAGTCGCGGGCAGAAGCTAGTTAGGTACATATATACTAGAATTGCTCGTTTAAAGGTCTTAGATGAGATAGATAGATACATAGATAGATTAAGCTTCTGTTATCTTAATGCTAATTTATCTGTCATTTTGACATTACTTTTTTGCCAGATATCCACGAAACATAGTTTTCCTATTAACAGATTTGTAACTTTTTCGTATTTTAAAACTTTTTGACGATTAATAATAATAAAAAAGCAAAAATAAATAAGTACTTACCTAAGAATCACTTAATGATCTAAAAGCTAATCACGACCATCTCGATGAAAGTCGTCAATCGTGAGCACATTGTAATATTTGCAAAGTAGGCAAAGTTACCTAATTATCAAAAGTACCCAAACAACCAAAAAAATCGCATATAGCATATACTGCTAAATCGATTTTTTGCCCCCAAAAATCTCTACACTTTTTTATATAGGTACAGCAATTTTTTACAAAATCATTAGATTCATTAGAGCCGTTTCTGGTAACACTTAAATAAATAAATGAGTGCACCAGAATCACTGTATTATATGTATATTAAATATTATATTATGGATATGTGAACCAATTCATGTGAGAATAAAAAACTTCACTTTACCTCATCGGAGAATCAATTTTTGCAGTGGGACGCATAGATCGTTGGAAATACGGATCCCACGGCTCTGCCTTAATCAATGATACTATAGTGATAATTTTTTTGCTAATGTTACTGATATATAAGTAATTGAAATGATGCCACTTGTCTTGTGTGTTCATATCTTCAGAATCTTGCAGAGAAGGTAGCGAAGACGTGTTACTATCATTCCAACAAACACCAGGATAGGTACATCCGGGGAAGAATGTAGGGTTTCCAGGGGGGGGGGGGGGGCATAATTAGTTCCCACGCTTAAAAATGTACATCTTTAAAAACAAGCAATTTTAAAAACTTCTAACTATTTAGAATCCATTTCTTTCTATCGTTCGGGTATTTTTAATAATCGTATCTATCTACACTATAACATTGAATGCTACGGGTATAACATAAGATACCTATATTGAGTTGGTATATTTACTTTTTTATGAATATAAAAATAAATACCACTTATTCTGAAAAAAAAATAATTGCTTATAATATCTACATTGTCCACCTAATTGGTAATTGTCGACTCGGACTCAAGTAGCAATTTAACATCGGTTTACAAACTAAAAAAAAAAACTCTGAACATGAATGCCTTCTGCGTTTTGGAAGTCGGTGGAAAAAATAGTACGTTATTTTTATTAAAATCTGAGTATCTACCTACCTAGGTTCGACTCCGATATTCAAGATGAGAACTTGAAGTAGGCAGTTCAAATATTTAATTTTGGTAACCGTCACGCAGTCCAGCCCCTTTGCCACCGGAAACATTATATCAGATACCTACGTAAGCAGATAAGAATTGACGCATTTTCGCACTTGCATCGTCTCAAGTCTTATATCGAACAGTAGGCTAATAGGCCCTCGTGTCGTGTCAAACAAACTTAGAGTACCATATTTGCGTCTTACAGCAAAAAAAAAACAGTTTAAAATGTCGATTTGACCTAGTTACTGTGTCAATCTGGGCCACGTCGCCTATCTCATTTCTTAGTAATTTAAGAGCGCACGTATTCATATCTGCTAACTTTATCACGTTGTGAACAAAAATGTTATCAACAAACGATATTTACATCAACAAAATTCTTATAAAAAACTTGTGTATCGTCTAGTAGCTAAACTAGTGGTTTAGAACAACAAAGCAACAATTCACGTGTCTATTAGTGTAAATAATAAAGTTTTGTTCCTAGAACTACCAATATTATGACAACCGGTGTGCTACAACTGATCAATCACTACAAAACATCAACTAATTTACGCAAATTGTAGTATACTTACTTTTGAAGTATTTAAGTTAGAAAAGTCGGGAGTTAATAACTTCTTTAATTTGTATAGCTATTGTTGACCGCTGATTACATTAGACCACTTTTCGAATAGTAATCTAGCCCCCCTTTTATGCACAGAGTGTGAGTAAGTGCAATCAATTAATTGAAATTTATATAGTGCCGTTGTTCATAAATCAAGGCTTTGTGAATTCGCCTGGTCTGATGAAGTACCTAGCTAAGCGATAGGTAAACGAGGAAAAACTCAAGAATATAATAGCAGCGCCGAGCGAGACTAGAAAAATAAAGTATCTAATCCATTTTCTTTTTCGCGCTCTAAGCGTAGCTATCATGCACAGCTGTGGTCGACACGTAGCATAATGTTGCGTAAAGCATTTTTACTAAGAATATTCAAACTAACAATGCATTTGCGCCAAATTTTAATAAAGTAATAAGAAGCAGCGAAGAAATAAATATTTTATATAAATTGAAGTTACAATGTCTTAATCTGTCGTGATTTTTACTCATAATAAAAACCAATTCTGGGTCCTTAATCACGCATAAATATTATTTAAATTATTATAAATATTGTATGTATAGATTATTACCTCGTGTTGGTTCGGCCATCAGCTGCAGCGACCGCGATCAATAAGTCTGAAGTATAGTTACCGCTGAAGGATAGTTTACCGGCGCGAGTTTTCAAACTACCCGCACCTAACCTTGTTTTTGTTTATGCAACACAAATCAATGATTAATGTTTTGGATTAGATTCGCTTAAGTTTAATTAGTAAAAAGGTGACACGGCTTGTTTCAATTTGATAATTTGATTACCAGTCCTAACTATGTTCTCTGTTACTACTCAACTACTGTCAACTATGTTCTCTGTACGCATCTCGCCTTAGTAAAAATAACTGACTTTAGCATTTCATAGAGGTATTATGTTGCAGCCAGCATCCCCAAATGCGGGGGTTGTCACGAGATGATAGTGGACCGGTACGTGCTCAAGGTGTCGGACCGCACGTGGCACGCCGGCTGCCTGCGCTGCGTCGAGTGCCGCGCCATGCTGTCGGGGAAATGCTTCGCGAGAAACAACCAGCTCTATTGCACTGACGACTTCTTTAAGTAAGTTTTTATGATAACGGTCAATTGAATTAAGTATTTACGATCTTTAGTCCTTTGATCTATCTTCGTGTTCATAATTTTGTAAATTATTATATTTAAAAAAAATAAACTTTAATAATAATTGCGAGTTAATAGATACATTTCAATGTTTTTGTTTTTTTAGAATTTATGTGTATTTATTTATCGGTTCGAACTCAACTTGGAAACTACTGAACGATTTCATGGCGTTTTCACAGTTAGATTTGGATGTATGACTGACCTCTGAACTGAAGAACCTTTAATAAGTGCACAAACTTTTAACTAGCCACATTCAATTTTAATTCCACAATATCTAAATGGTTGTGGTTTTATTATCAAATTTTATCTACTATCAAAAATTATTTGTAAACGTAAAGCCTATCGTCTGATTATTATGATATCCCCTAGCTATAATCAATTACATAACATATTTCGTATCTTCTAGAGCATATTTAAAATCTTGTTTACATTTCAAAGTCATGGCAATAGATTTCTGTCATAATATTCCAGCTGTGCTTAAAATATAAAAATCAAACAAAAAGCCTTGACACCAAGTAAAAAGAGCAACACTATACATTTGTTAAGTAGATCGGTCCCTAATAATAATTGTTAGGTGACAAATAAGACTGACAAGTAGGTCTAAAATCTCGTAGATAATTATCATTAAGGTACTCCTAAAGAAAGCAATGTATTTTCAATTATCATTATGACTTTTCGCCTGTCATTATGAAAAGAGTTATGCTTTCGTAAAATTTGTGAAGTTTATTAGTACATTACTGTCTAGGCCAGGAAGTAGGTAATTGCTGGCTGAGTATTGGTTTGAACGGACGAGCTTGCGAGTCCGTTTAATAATACGAAGCCAGCAATGCTATCCTGGCCGAGGCAAGTATAGTGCTTTTCTCAAAAATCGAAAATATAACAACAACAAAAATAAATGAAAATAAAATAGTGAAAATTGTTTTGCTTTGCCGTCTTTTTCTATCAATGGCATTTGAAGAGTGTATTTTTCTACCCAGAACACCTAAAGCTATTTAAGACACAGATAAACACGTTGTCGTACTAGCTTTTTTTTTTTTAATTTGATGTTTTAAGTCTTGTGCCTTTCTTTTATAATGGTGATTTGCATTTTTAAAAAGTTAATAACTAGACAGTAATGGAATTTGTATGCAACATTACTGTCGAGTTTAGCGCGACAGTAATGTTTTTTTTTTTTTTAATTTTGGACTGACCGGCAAGAATTAACTTCCTGTTCTGATATGACTGTAGTTAACAATGACGACTTTAACGGTCATTTTTGAGAAAAATATTTTTTCGTAATTCCAATAGTTAATTGCGATACAATTATCAACCTTTTCATCTACTATACATACATGTAACTAAAGCATAGGTACCTATCTACATAATACCTAATTGGAAAGCTAGTGGCAACATACGAAGTTAACTTGTGACCTGGGGCTATAATGTCTAACGCACTCGGAATCACAATCGCTTTCGCCGTTCTTTTTTATCAAAATGGTAAATAATCACGGTAGAAAGAGTTGATGAATGAGTTGGAGCAATTTCAACTAATGTACTCGTTGCTGTTTTAAAGATGGTATCCATATATTGTCTTTGATTTTGGAACTAGAGGATGTCTGATTGTGATGAAAGTATCTACCTACCACTTAGTAGCTATGAAAAACAGAATAGCTTTGCAAAATTATGGAAGCATCTGCTTTTGGAGACGGTTTTCTCGTGCAATGAATTTGCGTATGAAAAGCGAATTAGAATTTAGCTTCAATCTTAGTAGGTACTTATATATGTTACATACAGTGCATATTTCGATTGTTAATACTAATAAGTATCGATTTTTTTTAAACTCCGTTCGTTAGTTTTTTTGTGAAGATGATATTGATGGATTTACCAGTATTGAGCGAACTCGAAAGGTTATTTTCTCAATTCTAGTGAAGTTTATGCGTACCTATCACTTGCACGAACCCCCACAATCACGCTAACTCGTAGCCTAATGGAAAAATTACGTTCAATTCTTTTGAGAATAGGAGCCGAATCACCGAATTGGTTGGCTTTAGGTTACAGAAAAATTGAGAAGTTAATGGTAACATTGGTTACATTATTGGTGAATACTACATACTCGCGATGCCTCACAATGACTCGATATTACTATCGATATCGACGGTTAAGTCATATATACACATACAGTAATATCGATATCGATATCGATAGTAAAGTTTTAAGTCATTATGAGGCATCGCGAGTAGGTAGTATTCACCTGTTTAAACAAGAAAATAATTACGTAGATAACTATGGTGTCAGAATACCTAATCATTCTTAAAATTGCTAAATTGGTTTTATTCCATGTAGGGGACAAGGGAAAAATTATCGTGAAAAAACTAGTCCTATGTAATGAGTTTCGGAATCGGATGATCACAATTTAACTACTGTTACAATGGAGACTATCGTTTCTTTGCTCACCAGTTGGCGCCACTGTTGACTAAGGTCCATAGCTGTCAAAGGCGACTTTATAAGATCGGCGCCGAAACAAAGTTTAAATGTTGAATTAAGAAGAAAAATAAGTTTATTATTAATTATAAATAACAATCATCATATCGAGTAGCGATACCGCAATGTTGTGCAGTACCGTTTTGTTCGGAAAAAAGATTTCAAAACGTCCTCATTCATCGCCAAATAATCCATATTTGCGATAATTTTGCGAAGGAGATCACTTTTCAACTGGTAAATGAAAGAAATTGTAATTTATGTCACGAAGCCCGCCAAAACCAAAGAAAATTTAATTTTATTGGACCTCACGCAGCACTAGCGCCTCTAGTGGCAAATTCACATGTGATAGCCCCCATTGCGAAAGTTTTGATGGATGGATCATGTTGAAAGATGGATATCTGTTATTACATAACGCTGGAACGATTACAACCTGGAATAACAACCTTAGATAACTTACAACCACCAACCAACCTTAGGTATATTAGGTACAACCTGGAATACAATATAGGCTAGTTTATGTCGGAATATTGCGAAGTTTTCGCGGGATTGCGATAAACGAATTCTTCGGAGACGAAGTCGCGGGAAACATCTACTGTGTAATTTCTCTATGCCTGTAGAATAACATCTTTCATTTTGATAATGTTGTTGTTTTTGCGGCTGTTGTCCTAGGCGGTTTGGCACCAAGTGCGCGGGCTGCGGGCAGGGCATCCCCCCCACGCAGGTGGTCCGGAGGGCGCAGGCGCACGTTTACCACATGCGCTGCTTCGCCTGCGCCGCCTGCGCAAGAACGCTCAACACTGGCGACGAGTTCTACCTCATGGAAGATGGGAAGCTTGTCTGCAAACCGGATTATGAAGCGGCAAGAGCCAAAGGTTAGTAAGTACCTGCTTGTATTTATCAGTAAATTAGTGATTCGAAACAAACATCGACTGAAGTAACATTCTACCCACAAAATAGGTCGGCGGTTTGATAAGTAACTTGTTTCGGGCACTGATAGATGGCGTTACTGGTATCTTTGTATTTATCCATAAAGTTTGATATCTGCAGATAATTAACCTGTGGCATCAAATGTTTTGGCGGGAATTTTTGATTTGACAGCAGTTGACTGAAAAGTAATCGGAGTAACGCGACAAAATGGAGAAAATAGGAATTCGTGGAAAGCATTGAAGATGCACCTCGACCAGGGGCCTGATTTTTGAAAGCACATCACTCGAAAGTACCACTCGAAAGTGGTATAAATCAGCTTATATCTTCAGAACTACAGCTCTAATCAAAGTTTTGACTAGTTCACCATATTAATGAGAGCTGTGATTGTCTTCTATGCTATCTTTATTTCAAATCCAGCACAATTTTTCACCAGGGGCCCGATTTTTGAAAGCACATGTGTGAAAATTTCTAAAGTGGTAAAAAATTGTAATGAATTTGAAATACGAGTAGCTTAGAAAATACTTACAGCCAGGAATGGCAAAAAAAGTGATTTTTCACCACGACAAAGCTCCCGTGCACTCGTGTCGTCTCATTGAGCAAAAATTAACTAAATTACAATTAGAAATGCTTCCCCATTCTGCTTATTCGCCAGATTTGGTCCCTTCAGATTATTATCTATTCCCAAAGCTCAAAAACTTTCTGGCAGGGTGAAAATTTCAGTCTAATGATGAGGTAAGTGATACTAGAAGTAAATGCATATTTTGAGGACCTGGAAGAAACCTATTTCCGAGAAGGCATTCAGAAGTTGCAGAAGCGTTGGGATAAGTGCGTTGAACTTCGGAGAGATTATGTAGAAAAATAAAATATATACAACCCCTATAAATTATTTTTTTAAATCAATATCAAACCAAGTTACTTATCAAACCGCCACAAATAATGTTAATATAATAAAGTTAAACATGAAGAGGGGCCCCGCAAGAAACACGTTTTTTTGTATTTTTATTCAATTTGCCGGATACGACGGTACTGACTACGGAAACCCTACTGTGTCCGACTCGCTTTTTACAGAATTCTGAATAAATTTTCAATAGAACGAGCGTGATGAGAACTCTTTACTAAGTAATGACGATTATCAGGTGGAGAAGGATCCGTAGACGGCGATGCGGCGAGTAAGCGGCCGCGGACGACGATAACTGCCAAACAGCTGGAGACCTTGAAAAGCGCGTACAGCAGCAGCCCGAAACCCGCCCGCCATGTCCGGGAGCAGCTGGCCCAGGACACGGGACTCGATATGCGCGTCGTTCAAGTTTGGTTCCAGAACAGGTGAGCCATTGAACCTTCACGAAACTTTTGAAGCATATTATAGTATTTCGACTTCAGTATGGAACCGATTCAATTTGAACTATTGACATTCCAAAAATAAACTTTTGTGTTAAGTCATTCACAATTCTGAAGGTGCGAGTAAGGTTAATTCTGCCTGTAGTATTTAGATATCTGATGCAACCTAATTTGTTTTTAACAATTTTTCTATGTATTTTTAAGTATTTTATGAACGGTGCCTACAGGCGCCCATCACATTTATTCATTGTTTTTTTCATAAATTTCCATGCGATTCATTTGAACGCACTTACCCCGTTTCTACCCCTTTTTTCGTATGAACTATATCTCATAGTATTTAAAAATGCCCCAGTATTCTATAAGAGAAGCTCCTTTTAAAAATGCTAAAATTCTGTAAGGTGATATATCAATTGATCATGCAGCTTATACTGGGTCTAACTTGTATTTTATAACCTATTTTGTTAGCGGCGCAACGGTAACCGACGGCATTCGATCTCCGATTGTGGCTATCTTTACGAACATAGTAAAGAGGTAGACTTCATGTGTTTGTTTGTAGTACGTAGAGGGAATAGTTTCTGGAACAACCGAACCAATTCTACATTATAACAAGGTACATTTCCAATCATAAAAATTCTTCCCGACACCGCCCTTGATTAACACATAAAGTTCTATCCCGGCAAAGTTCTCGCTGCACGCAGACAAAATCGTAAAAGGGATCACGAATAATCGGACAAAAAATAAAACGTATAGGTGTAGGTAGATGCCTATTTTTCTTAACATACTTAAAGTGGAAATACGATATGCTTTTGTTTTAGTTAAGGCTTGACGGCGGATTCGATACGCGACGCGGAGCGAAAAAATCTGCAATTCAACCGTAATAAATTAATAAACCATGGCGTTTGCATGTCCGTAAATTCCGTAATCAATTTTCCATATCTGCACAGTTAAACCAGGCAAGCGAGTTAACACAAATGATTTTGAAATGGTCAGTGACTTAACGAGACGTAAAAGTTTTATGAGTACACTGAGCTGGATGTTAGATCCTAAACCGTAGAATTTTAATCATAAAACATTTACAAACCTGCGTTCTCTAAATTTCGACAGCTTTCAACGTGGCTGTTGCAAAACTCCATTGCTTTTAGCTCGCGCTCTCCTTTTTAATGCTTCTGTTAATTTATTAGAAGGGCATTCATGCCATTACGATGCGCCCCTTCTCTTTTCTTACAAAATTATTGATTAACAATTTCAGTCCATCGTTCATTTTGTGGGTGGCAGGAACTTGTACAGGATTTGACTGATCATTCTTGAATTGATTTTCCTTGTCTTCTAGACCCTAACTTATATTTTTATAAAAGCTTTCCAGATGCATAAGGCAGACTTGTCTTTACCCATTTGACGGTCTCATTACCTAGTTTTGTAACACGATTTTTGAGCAAAATTTTTTTGTCAAGGATTTCACTGCTTATTAGGATACCGCGTGACCGTTATCGTTCGGATTTCCGAGCTTCACTTACTGTGTATGTTCATTACTTAGAGCACACACATCGCTTTGTTTAATAAAAACAAATAAACAAACAGCTAATATAAGCAAATAGCGACCGGCTGTGCACTGCGTATACTCGTATTTTGCGTGTTTTATAGCGCGACGGGGTGCAGCTTTCAACAAAGAGCTTGATTAATTAAAGTGCCTCCGCCCAGTCCGCCGGGGCCGGCGCAGCGGATTATCGAGACCCCGGAGCCCCTAAAATACCCACTTTACATAAACTGAGCACTCAAAGCATTGCTAGCCGAGTATTTCTATCGCGTGGCAACGATCATGGGCCAGAACTATAAAACCGGCCAAGTGTGCGTCGGGCCACGAGCAGTGCAGAGTTCTTTAAATACTACTTAGTAGTAGTAAAGTAGAGTAGCAAGCATTAATTATGCTTAGTGCAAGTTTTCGGTAGCAAATACATAACGATCTCGTCAAATGTCACTATGGGAACTGTTTGTTGCCGTTGCGTTCCGCTAGTGGCGCCGTCTAGATTTCCGTAGTAATCGAGATGTTTTTTGTGTCAAATACTTACACTAGAGGCTCTGGACCCAACTAGTTGGTCGTAGTCGTAACTATCAGGGTTCTTTGTAGATTACGGAAACCTAAAAAGTATTACTGGCGCAACACGAATGGTCATTATAAAATTGAAAAATAATTATCAAATAATTGTGCAATCATTTTAATGAATATTTGGAATTTCTCGGCTGTGAAATCAGGCTCTAAATGGCGATGATTTACCTCGGATAATTGTCGATAATAGAAGAAATAGCTTAATAAGCAACGCTATTGTATGCTAAAATATTAAGCGGTGTTCTTGAAACCTTTTAATATAGGTCCAGCGGGTAAACTAGCGAGGGATTAGATATTAAATGGCAGATGATTTATGATAAGCGATGGTAAGGTGAGGCCGGGAAGGGCGCGTCTGCCTTCATGGATGGACGGACATTACCAACCCATGTTCCATACATGAATGGCACAGCTAGCACAAAATGCAACTTCATACAAGCACACCTCGCACAGAATGCTAGGTCAGCGCATTGTATCGTAAGGTCAATGTAAATTTGCATGCATTCAAATCGGACTGCGTGAGTAACGAATGATGGCGGAAATAATCAATTGTGTTTTCCTCATTTTTTATAAGTAGGTATAAGCTTGTTTCTAATAAGCTGTTCTTTAGCAAATTACATAAATATCAAGACATCAGAGCAATTTAACGAAGCAGATATAATAGTGGCCAAAAACCGTTACGGGTAACGCATTCTAAGGGTGCACTTTCTTAGAGACATCCACATTTCGCCTCCTCTCACTCCACATGATATTGTGATGATATCATACTGATAACTTCGTTACTACTACGTTAGAGCTCCATTTAAAACGCTCTTTGGTACATGGAAATCTATATCGTCTCGGCCTCAGATGTACCTCAACTATTTTGAAAAGCTATTTCTCATGCTATTTGGATGTACTCTTGTTACCCACGACGGAAAGGAAACGGTTTATGCGTTTAGGGCGAGAGGTAGTTTGTATTGTTAGTATCGTACCTTTTGCAGCGAATAAAACTCTTTCCGTCATCTTGTTAACCTCATTTACATGTTTTTACCTCGAATAAATAGGATAATTGTCAATGTGAAGTAAATTGTTGGCACCAGACTAACAGGTGCCTACTTATGTACATTCAGAGCGACCAAAAAGTTCAGCACGCCATACTGTGTCAATGGTGTACTGAACTAATTGGCCTACTTGGATGTTTCCAACTATAAGACGGTGACGGTGTACACCTACTTAATAAAAATGTTTTTTCAGGCGAGCGAAAGAAAAGAGGCTAAAGAAAGATGCCGGGAGGACGAGGTGGTCGCAATACTTCAGATCCATGAAAGGCGGTGGGAGCGGGTCGCCGCGTCATGAGCGGTTGCTTGACAAAGATGAACTCAAAATCGACTTGGATTCCTTTAGCCACCATGGTGAATAAAGCAGTTTCTTTCCTTCTTAAACTAATTCTTAAATTGTATGCGCGTCCGTCGTGACTATTGAGTCATTTTTAGAGCTGTAGTGTGAGTTAATAAAGTAGGTCACAAAGGCGTATCATCCTAGCCTAGTTAAATCTTGTTCTGGCACTACCAAACGACCGTCACTTATTTTATTAAGTCGACGTATCAAAACGGATTTAATTTAATTACAACCGTCAAACGCATCCAATCGCAATTCTACTATTAGTTTTACTTTTTTTAGTCATTGAGACAGTGGCAAATTCAATTAGCCGATTTTTTACTGAAATACTCGTATACTTTAAAATACTCACCATACCACCAAAGTTATTGCCGATATGTACGGAGGTTCTGACATGACGCAGGTGCTATACTAAAAAGTATGAATTCTCAACAATGTTCTATTATCTTTTTGAGCGTCTTTGATTCACAGATTAAAATACATTCACTGTTTATCACTTTTTAAAACAAAAAGCCTTAGGTATGTCGGCAAACGACGCCTTTTTTATCGATTCTAAGCAGTTGCCTTTGCAATAACCTATTAACAAATGTAAGAATTAAAAAGTAGCTTCAACTCACTCCTTCAATGTATTCTTTGATATCCTCAGACCTGAGTAACGACAGCTACAGTACTGTGGCACTGGGCGGCGACGAAGGCTCACCGGTCGGCGGCGGCGGCGCGGGCGCAGCAGGCGGCGCACGTTTCGCTGCCACGCCGCCCTACCTGCGCGCGCACTCGCCCCCACACCCCCACTACCACTACCCACCTGACCACCTAGTTTATACTAATATTGGTAAGTGTTTAAATGCCGTCGACCCAGTGCCGCAATGTAATGCGACTTGTAGATTTTTTTAAGCAAGTCTGAACTGGGCTATAGACTGTGTTCTTGATTCAAATTGCTCATTTCAATTGTGACTGCTATCGATGGTTTGGATTTTGGCAGACTTCATTGGGCGGGTGTCTTCATAAAATGTTAATACTTATTTTACAAACAGGTGTAGTGAATAAACTTTTCCCATGACATTTCGTTGAAGTCTATCCGGTTTTCAACTTTAATAACATGTTATGCAGTTGTCAGATTAATCTGTTTTATAAATTAGAACCTAATTCAAATGTTAAAAGTTGAAAACCGCGTGGGATTCAACGAAATGTCACGGGAAAACTTTATTCACTATATGCAGATGCATCCTTTGGTATTTTTTAAAGGTGTGACATTTCGATGTCATTTCAGGCCAAGCAATGAGCGGCACTGGCCTCGGCGCGGGCGCAGGCGGGGCGTCCGACTTGAGCAGCTCCTCATCTCCGGCCGCGGGGGGGTACCCTGACTTCCCCCCCTCCCCTGACTCCTGGCTCGGAGAGCCGCACCATTACTCCCCGAGGTAAATTTTCGTAGTTTTCGGTTAAATTGTACGTAGGTAAATCACGGTAGGAAATAATAAGATCATACCACACCCAAAGCCTTCCTAGCCAGTTTAGTTTGACACGTCTCACAGTTTAGTTTCACACCTCCATAGCATTCGTTCAAAGATAGTTCTGTTTTCGGGTGGTCCTTATTGTACCGGCAACCTTTTCTAATGAATTTGAACATTTGCTTTGGATTGTAATCTTTATGTTTTACTTAGATGCACTCTAATGCATTTTAACGTTGTTTACCGCCTACCCAAACCTAACATAGTTAATTTTAATTATTCTATAATGGTAAACTATTGAACAGTTACACCAATTTTAAAATAACTTACAGTATGTTATATCGAATTTATTATTAACAATTGAGCTGTTTAATACCTACCTAGAAATCGTATGCACAAATGCAAAATAAGGTTTTTAGGTTACATTTTTACAATTCTATTTACAATATTTTATTGAATCGGCGTTTCTTTGCGGAGGTCCATTTTAATGATTTTGTTAATTCTATTTACCTATAAACAAAGTTTAATTGTGGCTAACTGAAATTGGAATAACTGATTAGCTACGAGGAAATTTCTTAAGGGGAGCCCCTTATCACGATTAAATTCGATTTCAGGGGCTTTCCCTAGCGGCGGCCGCCGCCGGCGCACGCGCAGCCCGCGCCCCCGCCGCTCTCCGCGCCCTACCCTCCGCACGCCCTCGCCCAGCCGCTCGAGCTAGTCGTGAAGCGTGAGCTGTGATCACTGCACCTCGTGATGACTTCAATGATGCCATTCAAGATTTAAGAAGAAAAGTTACGAGACTTAGCAGTCGTTGAGTTCATTGCTATGAACTTGACAAAGCCTGATTTGAAACATCAATTAATTAGGTAATTATTACGGACATTGTAAATAAAGTAAGTGAATACCTTGGAGAGCAAGAATGCAACGAAAACGCCGAAAAACATTATCACATTTTGTCACGCGTTTTGTTTTGTGTGGTGTACTGTATACTGGGTATAGAAAAATCCCTTGAACTCGAGCACAAAATGAGCATTTTTAAACGCCTTAATAGTAGCAAGGTATTTTGTAAATAAATTATTAGGATTCAATTACTTGTAAGATGTTACAACATGTAAAATATAAATATTAAATAAAAGACGTCAATATAAGTATTATTTACTAAGAATATTTTATTATCAATTAATTATTTATGACGTAACTTCAATGTTCGGCAAACTATATAACATATTGTACATACAATGAGTGAATGGAGTGTTATATAAAATAGCTCACAATTTTAGATAAGTCCATAGTGATATAACAATTTTGTGCAAAAAATTCTAGTCGACAAATTAATGGTATAAATAACTAATACATGAATTATACCTACGTAATTTATTCCGGAAGTTTTATTTACAAGGTTTACTTATTTCACAGTTCTGTAGTGGCCACTCCCCAATATTGTTGCATTCGACCTTCAAGGTCCAGCGAGTCTTGGGATTGGGCGGTCTTTTCCTGTATCACAGCAAAATCATACTCCATATGGTATGGCATCAGTCGCTGTAAAGAACCAAAATAAGCAGCGTTAGGACCTCCATTTGGTAATCTTCCGGAACCAAAACGAAGATCAGGCTTTAATGCGGTGCCGAAAGATCTCGCGCTACCAAAATGCTTGGACAAAAATGGTACACCTTTTGATTGTTTTCCCGTAAGATGTAACTGAGGACTGCTGCCGGACAATCCTTTTAAGTTTCTTAAACTACTTACATTTGATTTTATTCCTTTAGAAAGATTGTCTAGTTCTTTGTCAAACAGCATTTGCGTGTTCTGTTCTAACATGTACTCCCAACATTTAAAATTTTCTTCTGGATTTGTAGGTTCTTCTATTCGGTGATCGTCTTCTTTGTCTTCCTCGACGCGAACTCGTATGGCGCGTGCTACGCCCCCGCGACAACTCCGTCTCTCTGAGGCCCTAGTCTGAGACGAACGCACGCTGGCGTAGTGTTGGTGGCTCACCGTTTCGCTTGGTGGACGGTCGCTCTGTCCGCTCGGCGACGACCGATCGCTGCTTGGTTTAGGCGGGGTAGCAGAATGGCAGCAAGCGTCCAACCGTGAACAACAACAGTCCGGTCTGCAAACCGATTTGTTTGTAGTGATCGTTTGCCTCAATTCTCTCATTAGCATGTCCACATCTGATTTCCCGTTATCAAATCGTATTATAAGAACAGATATGCAATCCTCTACACCGTAACTTTGAACCAAGTCTTGCAATCTTTTTGCGGCAAGAACAGGGTTACGTTCAGCTCTTACTTCAGATATGGCCGTATCTGTGCTGATAGCATTCCAAAAGCTTCCATTTCCTAGTAACAGAAACTCGTCGTCTTCTTTAATAATAGTCTGAATGACATCGGGATCTGGAACCGTGTTTGGGTAGCGACTTGAATATCCTAAACGTTTATTATTCTCAACTCCTAAGCATAAAGGTCCGTTACGTCTGCTCAAAACAGCCCTTGTGTCTCCAACATTAGCTAACCTCATGCTATATCGTCTAGGTGTTTGTCCAAAACCATTATCCGGTGATGTTATTGGGGATAAATGACACATAATCAAGCAAGCTCCTTTTCTTTGTCCCTTTTCTTTTAGTTCTCTATGTGCAGAGAGAACGACGTATTTCATGTATTCATTTACAGTTTCTTTTATCGACTTTTCTTCTAAAAGAAGGCCTGGCAAGCTTGCTTGTAAGATTTTTGGAACTTCAATATCCGTTTCGCCATCAATAACGGCAAAGAGTCCTTCCTTGTTACAAAATGATGGCAATCTAATTTGTGCACAGCATAGCTGTAAAAATTTGTTTGGACATTCAGAAAATCCTGTACTCCACGGTGTTGAGCCGTTTAGCTCTTCGTGGTAATTATTCTTCTGGGGCCACGGCAGGGACTGCCGACCGGTAACATCGACTAAACTCAGGGGTCTTTGGCATCTATACGCATTGAATTGAGAAGGGTCTACGTGTAATTTTTTATTGCAAGATATATCGAGGAACTTAAGTTGTTTGGGGGCAAGAAGTCTTAAATCTATACTATCGAGTTCATTATGTGCAAAATCTAGGATTTTAACTGATGGACTACAGGCAAACATTGGTACTGAACGCAACCTGTTTGAATGTGCTCTAACCGCTTTAATGTTGTTGAGCTGTGGGAGATTCTCTGGTAGCCTAGTAAAAGAATTTCCTGAAAGGACAAGCTCTTCAATCTCAGGCCAAAAGTTTATGCAAGTCTCGGGAAGGGTTGTTAGACAATTGTAAGCTAGATGCAATATTTTTAAACCACGAAAAGCTATAATAACCTCAGAGAGTTCATCTGTCAAGCAGTTTGCTGTTAAATAAAGGCGTTCGAGACAGTGTGAAGATGGACCTCGCGCAGGTGGTAACCGGCTTAATCTATTATTAGAAAGATTAAGAACGCATAATCTATCACAGACTGAAAAAAAGTTTTCTGGCAGCGATTGTATGCAGTTGTCATGCAAAAGGAAATCTTTCAGCGGGGCTCTGAGCCTTGGCATGGAGGGAATGTTCGCAATTTTATTGTGAGCCAAGTGGAGACTACGTAAACTTGATAGTTCACTACAGAAAAGATGTTCAGGCAAAGACGTTAACTGGTTGTTGTTTGCGTGCAGAGTCGTCAAATCTGAGCAGCCACTGAGCCACTGAGGTAATGATGATAATTTGTTGTTCGATACATCTATTTCTACCAAGTTAATCGGAGGTACAGTAGTCGTCAAGGTTTCCAGTTCTGAAATCAAATAAAATTTTGATCAGTTCCACCATGAATAACCAGTACCCTCAAGTACCTAATTGGGTAGGAATCTACTAAAATTACACTAAATTCTCTCAAGTTTAGTGTATGTGAGTTTTACAATTAATTAAGTGGGTAAATAAAAATAATTCTTAATTTCTAGCAAATAACCTTAACCTAAAACGTATCTGAAGTCATAAACAAGAAAATCAATGTGATGCCTACTTAATAAATATCCGTGTCTGTTTATAGTAGATAGTCATGGATGAAATAAGTAAGTACTTAATGGATGTGGTTATTTCTTCTATGATAACAGGACCAGGTGGGTAGGGATACATTTTTATTATCATACAGCTTGTTGAGGTGAATGAGGTCCCACAAGTGGGCAAAGATCTCTCTTGCTTATTTTCATTCGTGACCCCGCATGTGGTATATTTCTAAAAATCAAGTGAAACCTACTTAAAATGCCAAACAATGCCATACTGATATTTCAGTATAACTTATTTACGACGTGTTATTTCCCAATTTTCACTTCATAGGTATTGCGACAACGAGGTTAGGCCGCTACAGTTTTTCTCCTAATTAAAATGCATTAATACTCGTATTTCGTTGGAGCATGCAAAGTCAATAACCGTGCACGTCAACCAACGATGCAAGGAAATGGTTACAAAATCACTTACTGTTGTGTGGGGCACGTAAGGTTCGTAAGGAGCCGCCGTGGAGAGCCAAATGTTGTAATGTGTTGTGCGCTGCGTGTAGCTCCCTCAGGCCACGCAGCGCTGATACCACCAATACTTCAATAGCGTTGTGTGACACATCCAGACACACAAGGTGCTGGAACATAAACAGTTAACTTACTAAATAGCAGTTCCAGTGTAATACTGTCGGATAGTCTTAATCAATTTAAATCCTCACAATAAAATTTTAAAATTTTATTGTAAAGAATTTGACGGCATTTTAAAAAACTATCTTAGTAATATACCTATTAAAAGGTGCCATGAACTTAATTATAAATGGCATCAGTGTTAGCCCACCCCACAAGATGTTATGGAGTAGGATTACCAAAGTAACCGTAATACATTCGACTTACAAACAGTGCCTAGATGTCAAACCAGAAAGTGTCAATCACACCCTAAACGTCGACATTTTATCTTCTTTCTGAACTGAGATTAAAATAATTTCTTGCCATTATTTTACTATTTATCAATTAAATTATTAGGCACTTTTAAATTTGTATTACACCTACCTCATAGTTGCCTAGTATGATGCTCCCTTTTAGGTTGTTGTTGCGAAGATCCACGCTGGAGAGCGGTGAACGCGGCTCCTTGTCGTCATCAGGACCCATGAGTTTGGCGTTTCTCTATAAAAATGTGAAAATTAAGAATAGGTAAAAAACTTGGGTTACTGCTATATGGCCAGCTTCCTCGGAAAATAGTTCTATAAGTATATAACAAATGGATCCTTAGTCGCGGTATATTATTTTAATACAACAAGGCAGGCCAATAAGCAAGTCAGGCACCTGATGGTAAGTGACCACATGGGTAGGTATATTTTATATGTGACAGTAAATAAATAGGTCTAATGATAAACGTTTGATTTGATGTAACTAAGCAATTATACTTGGTTCTAAAGCTGTGCGAGGTAGCTAAATAGGTGTGTAAAAAAAAACCACTAAGTAAAAGGACTCCTTTTTTTCCTAGTCTCGCTCCACGAAGCTTTCATATTGGTACAATTTTCGTAACTGTTCTTACAAATTAATCTTCTTCGAAATTAATGGCAGCCATTTCGATTTTATATTTGCTCGAATTTTGTAAAACTTACTCCAAAATTTTTGATAAGATTCCTTGCCGCAAAAAGGTTGCGCAGACGCGGCAGTCGTAGAGCACACTCTATAGACTGCAGCTCGTTGTCACTCACTTGAAGTTCTTCTAGTCTAGAATTACAACATTTGGAACTTTTAGATTCACAACCAATTCTATTTTTTAAAGCAAATGTTGTTGGAGAGAGCTGGACACGATTTTCTATAAAATTTAACTGTACTGAACAAAGGTTTACTCATACCAACAGCATCACCTTCCCTGCAAAACGGACTCTTAGCTAACTTAAAATAACGTATGGTTATTTTCTAACGTAACTACGGACGCTGCAGGTCTGGCTAGTTTGCATGTAAGAGAATGGGTTTATTGAACTCGTTTTGAAATAATTGTTGTTGAACGAAGAGCATGTGTGCGCTCTTTGGCGTTGGTAGAGTGTATATTTTACAGTTTTACTATATTGTAACATAGTATAAAGAAAATCGCAGGCCGTCTGTATGTATGTACGTAGGTACGCTTATATCTTTTAAAATACGCAACGGATGTCAATGCGGTTTTCATCAATAGATAGTTTAGTTAAAAATAGTTAACATGTGCAAGAAAATAAGTACACTGCGATTATTACGAGGGTTTAGCATTGGGTCTTTACATACAGCCAATGATGTGCCAAGCGATCTGGTTCATTATAACCCTTTACTTCGTTTTTTTGACATTTAAAGAAGATAAACAATCTTGACTAGGCTTTTACTGAAAATATTTTTTAAAATACCTTCTGTATACGTTTTTTCTGTTTTGGTTGTGATATGTGGTGTTCAATAAAGAGTGATTGTATTGTATTGCAAAAATAGGTTACTGAAACATACAAAACAACAAAACAAATCACGACATTTCAGTAGCTTAAAAGTGTAACTTGCTGTTGTTTATTTTTTTAAAGTTTTTTTCAGTAAAAAATAGGCATATCAAGATACGTTTTTACTTTTACCTTTAAGATACCTTTTTAAATGTCAAAAAAAGTTATTTTGTTAAGTTGGTAAATAGCTCCAATTTATTTTTAATGCTTTAAATTCGACAATAAATCTATCTCTCTTGTCTGTTTTTTACTCCTTGCCTCGTCATGGTAAAACCGCTACTACCGCGTTTGATAAAACTTGGAAAGCAGATGAATTTGAAAATTAATAAAATAATGCTAAATTTTATCCTAGAAAATTATATCGTTCCCGCGGGATAGCGAGTTCTTCGCGGGCAACAGCTAAATAAGTTGATGTCCCATTATTTCTGGCAAGATACATTTCAATATTACTAAGGGTTGCTGGCAAGTATGATTACAATCACGAAAGGGCCAGTTAGTCAATGAGGTTGGTATCATCAACTAGTTGTGTTTGTTTCTAGTTACATTGCATAAGTTTTATTTAACACAATAGGTTTTGTTTAGAAGTTTCACAGTTGCGCGCGGAGACGGGCGGTATCGCGCTCGTATGTTAATCGCTGGCCCACAAGCTCACCCGCCGTGACAGACGAAATTAAAAGTTTTCAGAAAGTAATATTTTAATTGCATTCCTTACTTATTACTTTACAATTTCTTCAGCGTTATAGATATATCATTAATTACTGGATTTAGATTTTGGAGAGATAAGATTACGGCAGACTTCATAATTAGGTAGTAAACATACTTGAACGATGACTAGTAATTATCAAGACAATTAAATACAGGAATCTATTCCATGATTAACCTAAACAAAGCCGGATATTTGATTATTAAAATTCACGCTTTTTTTAGATAGTCTAGATAATTTTATTAAGCACATCTACGGAATTCCAAACGTCCACGCCCACGCTTTAGTTTATTGCAGATATTTACTTGACAATAACAAACATTAAGTACTCACTACTCATACGAGTGCACGATTTAAGTAACTCACCTCACCAGACGTCTAACTTTACACCAAGACACGCGTAGGAATAATAGACCGAACTGAACGCGCACTTGCATGTAACCGAGTCGATCCTTTATTGCACCACATGCAGTCCATCACTTTATCAAGTTATCAACACGCTTTCGCCACCAATCAATCGTTGCAGTGCATTATTAACTCGGTATTCATTAGTAACGCCACTAATTGCATGTTTTCTTTTTCAGTTAAATTTAACGTGTTAACTTTGTATGCCGCATACAGAGTGTGCGCCTAGACTGACCGCCGGGCTGCCGAGGCGCCCCACTGACCACGCGTTTAGCAAGAAGACGCAATGCCTCCACCATTACATTAGGTACCTACGTATTGTTGTTTAAGTTATCTCTTGATAAATCTATGCAATACCACTTTGCTATGGATCTTTGGAGCTCGTTACGTGGCTTTGCAATTTCCCTTTCGAAATACCATTGTATCTATACATGTGTTTATTGTAGTTTTATAGTCATCGGGCTACTGTACAACTTTTTTAACATACTTTGGTAGGCTCTTACTTTTGAATTGAGTCCTCAAAAATCAAAGTTATTACTTTGCGTATTAATTATTTATACGTACTTTATACTAAAATTATTTTGAACAATGTAGCTCTTATAGTTAGCCCAAAACTGTCCTTCTTACACAAAATGACGTTTTCTTATGAATATATACGCTCTTGTAGTAGTAGTAGTGTAGGTACAGAACTAATAAGATGGGACTTAGTCTTCTTTTTTTTTTAATATGGCCTCATAGATCGATCCGATGATTTCGCCAATGTCAAAGTAATAAATACAGTATTCAAAAAACTTCTGACAAAAATGTCGGCAACGTTGCACGGTAGAACACGATCAAACCCCCCCCCCCCCCCCCCCCCCCCAGCCAACGGATAATGATATCCCTCGGAGACCACCAGGAAATCATTAACCGATGCCCAGGGTGCACCGGACCAAGCACTGCTCTTCCCCTCGGACGGATCCAAAAACGAACTGCAGTTCTTGATCACGCGCGGATAACCTGACTCGCACCCCAGGGACTTAAGTCATTTTTCTAATTTGGAACGTCAATTTGTCTATTCGCACACATCACTCACACATGGAACAGGTCATTTACTTAAGTTTTTCATCTATAACCATTTTCATTTTAAATTTCGATGACATACCTTCTTTATATTGTGGTCCGACACGCACCTGATCGATTTATTAAAAATATGATTATTTAAATAATTGCAAATAAAAAATAACGATTGTAAGTCATAATTATCAACAGTAGTAAATAAACATTAATCAGAGACCAGCTAGAAGTAAATATCCATTATTTTACAACCATTAAGAAGTTAAATTGTGCATTTTCATAAATAGTATAATGCACGGAAGACGTAAAAGGACGCTCTACCTCCCTTCCTTCCTTCGTAATAAATCTTTAAATTTGATAAAATCAAACAATTACGCTAAGTCGTCTTCCACACAAATTCAAGGACTATGCCCTTTCAAAAACTATAAACAGGATGTCAGAGCTAATTCGACCCACGATTTAGTGTGCGTACCTACGTACCCTTACCATGATGTCTTAATGCGATGCAATTCCGATTCAGTTTAGGTTCGCTCGCTGTCAGATCCATACTAAAATGACAGCTACAAGCTGAACTGAGTCGGAACTGAATTGCATTAAGACGTCATGGTAAGGCCCCAGTAGGTACCTACTCAAGGCATCAGGCAAAATAATATACAGATTATGTTTGTAGTTATGGACCGAGCGAAGCTTGTAAAACTCGGAAAACACGTTTTCTCAGAGCTGAGACCTAGTGGGCTAGATCGATTCTGTTAGGTATATAGATAAGTTTCGAGATCCTTGAAATTGAAAATAATATAAGAATTATTCGTTTGAAGTTATTAGGTACATATTTTATCTACATCCATATATCATAACTTTCTTACAATATGTTCAGGAACAATTAGCAAATTATGGCCTACATTAAGAAACCCTGTATTTGTGGTTGTATTATAATGTTTACATTAGAGTATCAATATCGATACTCTTATTACTTTCAAACTTCGAACATCTTAAATAACAAAACCTCTATGTCTATTGTCTTATCTATAAAAATATGAATGTCAGTCGTTTCACCTGATTCGAACTTTCGTAGAAAAGAAAATAATGATACCTACGATTTTGATATGAAAATGTTTACCCGTATAGAAAATTTATGATATGAATGCAGACAAAGTTATGTATATGACTGTACATAATTAGGCATTATAATACAGTCACATAAATATAAAATGTAAAGTACAATCCAGTGACGCCAACAATTTATGTTTATACCTCTTCTTAAAGTGAGACAATGCGAACAAAACCTTGCTAACCCATTCCCACTATAAAGGCTTGCGCTAAAAAAAGGAATAGAATTTCGCTCGAGGTATGTATGTATGTATGTATGTAAACTCTTTATTGTGCAAAAAAACATAAAACAAATACAATTGACAAACACTGAGATACATTCACAGAGGCGGACTTATACCGTTAAGTGATCTCTTCCAGTCAACCTTTGAGTGGATTAGAGGAGTATTATATTAGGGACGGACGAGCGAGTTTAAAAACTACGATGTAGTGTTTAGTTAGGGTACTATACCTATAGTTATAGTATTATCTAGAGCTTTTAAGACCATGGAGTCGAAGCTATTATGATCGGTCAAATGGGGTTACCAGCAGACTAACACTTGCGTTGGTACGGGTAAGCTAACCCAGGGTTGGAGCAAGCAAAGTGAACGTAAGGCACGCTTCGTCGCACAGATGGAGATAGCCCCGCGCCGCCCGGTGCCGTACGCAAGCACTCACTTAAAAAATTAGCACACAACGGAAACGTCTACTAACAACATATGACGTATTACTTTGAGGTACCTCCAATTAAAGCGGCGCCGAGGAGAAGAATAGGAGCCTTTAAAAAATATTTATGGATTAATTGTAAACATTAATATACTTTTTCTGATTATGGCGTTACTTAAGGAGGCTTGCACTGCTGTGTTCCGGTGCGGAGAGTAAGACAGCCGGGGAAATTACGGGCACAAGAGGCATTCCATCTTAATCCTCTAGGTTGGCAACGCATCTGCAATCCCTCCGGGGTTGCGGGTGTCTATGGGCAGTGGTGATCACTTACCATCAGGTGACCCACTTGCTCGTTTGCCTTCCTATTCACATAAAAAAAAAAAAAAAAAAGTTGTGAATAAAAAATTGGTAGTTAATTAATTTTTTTTTAATCAGTTTTCAAAAACTTTTTGATGGTTGCTTTTACTGATGAATTTTTTCCCATCTTCTGCTTTAAGAATCTCAATGATAGAATAAGTGTTCAATAAAAGATTCGAGACTTCTGGAGTAATAAAACGGAGTTTCAGTTTACTGCTTATTAGGCAGAATACTAGACAAAATGCAAAATTCTTATTTAAATCCGTTGGTTATCCCAATGTCTGAAGGCTGAGTCTCGCGAGATGCCGCCACGGTCTGCTAACCGAGCGTTACGGAATGGGACCCGTAATGTATGGGTACGTACGTAGTATTTACTCGGTGGCTCGCGCCTCTAAATCAATCTGCGTTTTGTTTCGTTCGAAGTAACAAAAACGTACTCGTGTTCTTTCTATCAAAGGCTGACATTCGTCCGAAATTACCATTTTCAGTTGGTTTAATATCTACAATAAAATATACCATACGATTATACTATACGCTAAACATAGCTTAGTTTAACAAGTTCATAATGATGTATTCAAAATTGCCTTCCAAGTTATGTACATAACATTAGAAGCAAAAATCGATAACAATATTATATACGCTATCAGCACCCATCCCATTCAAAAATATACAAATGTACATTTTGTGAATGACTGAGAATGCGTAAGTTTCCTTAATATTATGCCTAGGACTCAATAGGTGAATACCTATACGCCTACAATCTCGCTAAACTTGGCTTTAGGTCTTGTTACCTTAGCCGCTGTCTACCCCGTAAGGGATAAAGAGATGATTTATAATATGTCAACAATGTGACCTATAGTTTTGCTAAAACCATGTGACCACTACAGTTGTAAAATAGTTGAAACGTCGAGTCCCTTGAAAAAAGTTAGCATACCGTTTTGCAAAGTCAATGAGGGCATTTTAGTATCAAATAAATAGTTTATTAAGACATCATATGGTAAGGCTCCTAAAATGTGCCGCAATAATACAATACTTACTGCGTAAGCTGGCATATCTCCTCAGGGAGCTCAGTGATCCGATTGTCACTGATATCGAGATGCGTAAGGGCGTGCAGCGTCCACGCTTGCGGGGGTAGCGTGGCCAGCGCATTTGAACGCAGACGCAGCACGCGCACAGTGAACGCGCCGGCGGCGTGTTGCGCAAGCGCAGAGCCGAGAGATGCTCGCCCGCCGCCGCTGAGGTCCAGCACGTTCGGTGGCTGCGTGCTTTGGGTGCCCTGGAAGAAGCGGCCTTGTTTTAAAACAAAATCTCAAAGATTTAATTGTGTTGCCCCTATTAAAGGCATCGAAATTGTTGCAGTTTTCGAGATATCTTATAATTTCGACTTGGTGCGATCTACCCACTACCTACATGTTGCAATAAGTTATCAACAAATGTTAAAAAAAAAAATTGAATTTGTGTGCTTTTCATCTGTGGCCGAGAATTTTATTGATGGATTTGCTAAAGTCAATATTATGATTAGGTACAAATCAATCAATAAATGGATTGGAACTTTACCCCATTCGGCATTTATACAAGCATTCTAGGCGTTACGGAATTTTGAAATTCTATTGCACTAAAAATTAAAACTTATCTCATTTGAGTTGGTGGTATATACCTACTTTCAGTAAAAAACCCGCTCTTATATATACTTCAGCAAAGCTTGCTAGAACTGTAATAGAATTGAAACAAATCAATTGACGACTTATTTTCCTGTTATTTATTCAAACAATAGAGGTTTCATGTCGACGTCTTGCAAATACTTCGGTACCTGCCTGCTTTTGTCTTGCGTTGCATAGTTTGATTGTATGGAAAATAAATACTAGTTAGAAATTGCTGACGGAGCAAACTTAACTTCTTAACTTCAGTACTTAGTACAAACAGCAGCAGCAACAGATTATGAAGTCGTAGAGTACAAAATTGTCTACACACGACTCTATCACAAAGGTTTTGATCTACTTCTGCTAACTGTACAACATTAAAAACTAAAGATGAGTAGGTCGTGGTACAGTATAGCGTTTTATTTATGTTTTATACGTAAAGTAAATATATTAATAAAAAACAGCTCTCCCACCGTCGACTAGCAATCCGTTATATACATAGACCCGTGTTCATAAAAGAGAAAACATAGATAAAAAAAAGAATAGTTAATCGCCAGCGAGACCTCTATTAGGTTCTCGCGACAAGAGCCACTCAAGAAAAAATCGCTCAGCGACAAAAGTATCGGAATCATAGATACATTCCCTTCCTCTCTGCTCAATTAAACATTTCGAGTTTCTAGGTAAACTCGCTTCTCATTAATCGTTAGCAATGGAACAAATGCCTAAAAATGTCTGTCTGTTTTTTGGATGCCTAAGAATGTTAAACACTGAACTAAATCTTTCGGGTAATCTTTCAGCTTTGACTTAGGAAGGTACCTATATTTTTAACATTTCCAGTTTCTAAGTAAACTCGCTTCTCAATAATCGTTAGCATTGGAACAAATGCCTAAAAATGTTAAACACTGAACTAAATCTTTCGGGTAATCTTTCAGCTTTGACTTGGGTAGGTAACCTATATATTTGGCAATTTTAGTTTCATTATAATAATGTTTGAATAATAATATAAGACGTGACGATGTTTCAATCAACCCACCGCATCGTATTTCTCCTTAAACGTTGTAGGTTCCAGGCTGTCCAGAAAATCATCTTCAACGTTTGGCTGCTGATTGAAGACATCCAAACTGTCGGGCTCGTCGTCCTCCGGCTTCATTGTACTTTGCTCCACCATCACAAAAAACATGAGAACGTGATGATCATAGCTTATTCTTTACAAACGCATTCGAATTCATTGCATCAGATGACACTTCAAAGGCAATTGAAATGGTGACAGCGGTTACAGTCTCGGTATGTAACCGCGAGGCCGTCGAACTCCCGAGATCATTGTTATTCCCAAAGACTACAAAATCCTGTCTGCCACATCATTATTCTGATCACGATCATGTCGCCAACATAAATGGCAATAAGGTGTCCTTGATCGAATGTTGTTAAACACCAACAGCATGGGAACTAACGTCGACTTATGGAAGTTGCAATGTGCATCGATGTTATGAATAACAATACACTTGAATTGAACGTTTTAAATATCACTGATACCAATCACGAGTTGAACACTGTATAAATAAACACTAGAGCACTGAAACGAAACGTAGCCTGGAGAAAAGGTGACTGCGACTGTTTCGAGTGACTTTTTACTTGTGCGACTGAAGCGCGCACCTTGCGCCGCCCCGCGCTCGCGCGCTCTAGACATCTCAACCGTGACACCTCAGGGCGACGCACACAATTTCTAATTAACACAATTCTTATTCAAAAATATAACAGTCGCTAATTTTACGACACACGGTAATAAGCTTAATTTATTTAAGCTAATTTATTTGTCTGTCCAACAATCAACTCTACATTTTCTTCAAAGATTTCGTTGTTGCTAAATAGCCGCGGTTTGGTTTGCGTCCAGTATTAATTAAAATGCGGCATTACTCATAGCAATAAAATCCCGAAATAAACGTCATTAGGTGATTTTAAATTTCAGTGTTCGGAGGCTTCGTAAAGGAAATAATAGAAATATTTATAAGGCAAGACGTGGAGAAATATCAGCTAGATTAAGATGATAGCCAATAAATCAATGTGTTAAGTACTCATAAGTACAAAACTTAAAAACCTATGTACAAATTGAATTTGACCTACTTATTGCAACAATTATCCAAGTTGTTAATATTAACATATAATGTAAGTTAATTACACACTCATAACCCAGTAAAGGTTTTCTAAAAATATATCCAAACAAGGTAAATTTCTATACAATTCATATCTCAGCTCAAACTTAAGCAAAAACTTGATTGATGGTTGATTATGTGTAATTAATAGTCAATGATTCACACGGTTTACTTGAAGGTTGACTGGGCTTTACAACTACCTCTTATTATACCTCTAACAACTCTCGTTCCATCATCCTTCCGTAGTTGAAAAGCTTATATCGTGAGCTTATTATTTTTAATTACAATAACCTTAAATTTGCAATAATTTAATTTTCATATACCTACATATATCTATAAATAATAAGTTTAATTATAGATAGCGGGTTTCTTGACCTTCAGGTCAAATGTTTTTACAATGATATGTCTTGTTTTTGTTGTGATATATTCGAGCAGCACAACCCTGGGTAACAAAATTACACATTAAACTGTCAAAAGCGTAATAATCGGAAGATTTCTACAATTGAATGTTGTTACTTGGTTGTTACGACAATGGTTCGTTAGTTTGAGAAGTGTACCGGAATCAAATATCAATCATCTCTACTCGTATGCATGCTAAACTGAATAGAAAATATTTAAACTGCCGGATTTGCTCTAGTTGCACTTCATGGAATTCAGAACAACATCAACATAACGATACGCTGCACATAGAAGACATGACAACAATAACTTTGATGGGTTTTTCTCTTCACTGATTTCTTCATAATGTTTAATAATGATCTTAATATTATAACCACAGAATATCTACGTTCTTATCTTCTACGTTACTGTCATAGCGATAAACTGATCATTAAATTATTTACCTACTGATAAAACAGTAGCAAAAAGTTATTGTATGAGCTGTTTATGTATGTATGTATGTATAACTCTTTATTGTACATAAAACACAAGAAAAAGATGAATACAGGATAACACACATGCACAAAGGCAAACTTATCCCTAAAAGGGATCTCTTCCAGTTAACCTTTGAACGATTGACAGGACATAAGTATTAAGCAAGAGTAGACACACAGAAAAAGTAAAAGAACCGATTGAAACTTAAAATAATCCTAAATGTCTAAATTTTTTTTTTCAAATTTTTTTAGTTTATTTTTTTATCGTAGTAGCCTTGTCGCCGTATCAATCAAATGACCGTGTTTCGGAATATATTTTTATGTATACGTATTAATATTGATCACGTACCTCTTTTAACCAGCTGAACCATAGATTTCTCTCCCAGATGGTGTTAAATCCGAGGAACAGGTGATTCATGCTGTTGTCGCCGGGGACGCCGTTGCCTTGACAACGAGGCTTCAAGCACAACACCAATCTCTGGGCTTTTGGTTGGCACAGCTCGATGCTGCCTCTGCTTAGCTCGACGATTTCCCATGCTGTGCCTGAAATAGAGTAAAAGTAAAAGGTAAAAAACCGGCCAAGTGCGAATCGGAATCGCGCACCGAGCATTCCGTACTTAGATACATATTAATATGCGCATAATTCAGCATTTTTATTTAATACAGAAATGCAGTATTAGCGGAGCCTTGTTTCTAAGCAAAATGTAGGCAGTACCAGTATGTGACATTATTTTAGCTTGATAACTTCCAGGCGTTCCTGAGAAAAAGAGTATTCACAGACGGATAGCAAAGTGATCCTATGGGCAGTTCTGCGAGACAAGCTGTTTTAGGTGACTTCGGTGGTAAATTTTTCTACTTACTTTTTTATTGTATCACCTCAAAATCTAAACACAAGCCTAAATTTAAAAAATATTAGTACTAAAGGCCTTCTTGTAAACCTGTTAGTTAAAAAGATATTTAAATCTAAACAATCACCGAAATCAAACATACTCACCGAAATCAAAATTCAAAAGACAGTGCCACTTATAAGTTATTAGTTTTTTGCCAACTGCGGTACGGAACTTTAAAAATGGAAATTTAATGAAGGTACAATACCTTACATAGGTATTCTTTTGAAGATCAATTTGGTAGGCAATTCAAAAAGAAAGGGTTATGGATAACTTACCAAACATGTGCAATCGAGATCCTATGATATGCGCTGGTCGGGGTTTCCATTGCGGAAAAACATGTCCCTTCAAAACGTGAATAGTACCGGACCGCAGAACTCCCCCCGAGCGCGCCGCCGGACCGGCGCACCATCTTAAAGAATGTCTTAACTCTGGATCGACGGCTAAGCGTAATCTTCTCGCTTCGGACTTCCATCCATAAGATGCTAGGAACTGCTCTTGAATCCTTAACGGATACTCATCCACGTCCAATCGACGCGATCGTTCCCCTCCAATCTGTGACCACAACGTCAATTCCTCGCCAAATCCTAGTTCCTTGTTGACGTCTTCGACAGTGGTATTGAGAGTGACTTTCACAAGTTTACTAGGAGCGTCGAGAGCGAAGGGTTCGAGACCTTCAAAGACGCGTATCCAGCCGTATTCGTTAGCGGTGCGAGGTTTGAAGCCGCGTGTGGATGCGAGGCGGCGGAGAGACTTGCGGCGCGCAGGAGGCGATGAGGCGTGCGGGACGTGGTCGCAGCCCATAACGCGGACCATGCGTCGACGCAAGGTGCGGAGGCCGGCAGACAATGCCCGAGTGCCCGCGCGCCGGACGGAGCGCCCGCCGTTGCATTACAATTGGGTCGGAAACGTGGTGGGGGTGGGAAACATGCTGCTCGGTCAGTCGGGAACACGGTACTTATTTATGGGCAATGCTTTGTACTCCTAGCCAACAACACATTTGCATGTGTGAGCAAATTTATTGATAACACACACGTTCCATTCTTTATTCCTGTTTATGTATATTTATGTCTAAGCTAAGAAACCACGTTTTAATAGGTGATTGCAAGATAAAATCCTACTTACATTCTGGATTTGTTTACATTAAGTTTTTCTGCTTTTTTGTTTGATAAAAATAGTCAGTTAAGTAAATTAGGTTCACATTGAATGTCTTCCATCTAAAAGTTCAGTTTGTTCCACTTGTTCCACCGTCTATCAATCATGGGTTAACTGATAGTTAATTTACTATCCGCTGCTCTGAGTTAACGGGGTATAGTTGGGTCACACTATCGACCCAGCTCATGAGCTATTTACAGTCAAGTTCATAAATATGTACGTTACCAAAACATCAAAAACATCTGTACACCTTTATGCCACGAACAATAAGGTCGGTGACACATAAATATTTGACATGATGGCTGTATCAAATATTTATGCCATCGACTGAAACTGCGGTTTAAAGTAATTTAGTAGCTCGAACTGATCATAAATACAGAAAAAAATATTGATGAAAACGGCCTTTCATAATCCCCTGTTTCATCTTTCAAAACTGAACATATTTTGATACCTATGTTATTGTCAGGTATGATGAACTTTGGCTATGTTTCTGTGTTTTCTTTTTGTTTATTTTATTCGTTAAAACGATTTCATGAACTTTTGAATAAATAGCATCGAAATTTAAAAAATATGACTTTCGAAGGTCTCCTGTTTTTAAATAATCAAAATTGAAAAAAAAGTGAAACGTGGGGGCATGGCAGAGATGGTTACAAATCATGGGGTATAAAAATATTTGTTCTAATGTAATTATCCAGGCAGGAAACAGGGGAACACGTTTATATGAAGAAACGGCCACCGGATTTTCTTTTAAGTGCTGGTCTACCTGAAGCACAACCTGGAGAAGTTGTTTTGATTATTGAGTATTCATACCTTTATTTATATAATGTTAGATTAGATACCATTACATACATACATACATACATACATACATAAATCACGTCTTTATCCCTTTACGGGGTAGACAGAGCCTAAGGTAACAAGACCTAAAGGCCACGTTTAGCACGATTGTGGGCGTATAGGTGGAAAGGGGAATCAAAATAGTAATGGGTTGCTAGCCGCATCGCCTATAACATGATTGCTACGCCCATTCCCTCGATGGGCTTTTACCATCTGCGCGGGAGGAGAAGCAACTGGTACATTCTATGTTTTTTTTTACTCCCAGACCAGCATGGAAGATACCATTAAAGAGCAGAAAAAAATCATGCAACAAGTAAAGACACTAATAAATGACTGGTAGGTGCATACGAATTATACCTCGCATTGCGAAGCTGAAGAGAGTTGGCGATGTGCGGTGGGGCTAAGGGCAAGGAGCATGCGCGGGCGCCGTTGCGAGAGCCGTTCCGCCCCGGCGGACACCCCACCTGCTGACTCACCTGCCAACCGGCGTGTGATGAACCCTGCCCATAACTTGCGTATACGTTTGAGTTTTTAAAATTAGATGACCTTTTAAATAAAACCCTCTGGGAAGTACTGCGAAAGATTATGGGCAGCTGTGATCACATACCTTCCATATGGTGACCCACTTGCTGGTTTGCCTTTTTTATTTACCTAACGAAAAAAAACATGGTAAGTGTATTATTACACTTTTACAGAAGATAAACAATGAAATTTTAAAGATCACTGGTATTGGTTTCATATTTTGAAACAGGTTTGTGTTCATTGTATTCTATTTTTCAGAGTTTATATGGAACCATGTCACTATTGTTACTAAACAGAATTGGGCAGCTATGAAATATTAAATAAAAAACTTACTCATGTGAAAAGCTCATCGTGGCGAAATAAAATTTACATTATTTTGCTTTATGTCGACATCACACCATTGTATTTGACTAAAATTTCAATAAGTCATGGATAAATATGGATATTGGATTGGATACTTATGTATTTGAAAAGGATTTAGGAGCACCGAATGAAATTTGTTTTAAAAGTTTGATTTGTATTTGTTTTAGTACTTATAATAATAGATATTCTAATTTAATCTAATAAAAACATAGGTCCCACAAAACTCTTAAAACAATATTAAACATGATTAACAACCATTAACTAGGTACCAATCCGATTAGACAAACGGATAGTTCTTATAAATCTTTGTACCGCACGAGCAAGTAGCATTGCAGACACCTTCCTGGCAGAGATTTGGGATGTTCATGGCTTTAAGTTCGCCGCAGTTGGAGTAGTGGTCTTTGGCATAACAAGCGTTGGTGCAAAGCCCAGACACGCAGTTGTTCGGGCAGTCGCCGCACGGGGGACCCACTTTGTACGGATATTGGATTATATTGTTGACATTACCCCTGAAAATGATTAAGTTAATGATGAGTTTTGCAATGAACAAGTGCTTTTAAGAGACTCCTTTGGAACTACGGTAATTAATTCAGTGTATACTAACGAAAGAATCCATTGCTTATTACGTTGTAGCAATATCATCTAGATAGCTACTACAAAAAAATCTGACCATAATTTTATGTATTCTGTCGTAGCATATGTACAAAAATATACAAGACAATTTTGAAACACCTTTTGACCAGTTCGAAATCATTTATTTCCGGGTTGAAATAACCGTTTTCAGCAGCGGCAGTGCAGTTCTCAATGAACTATTTGCTACAAAGAGGGTACCTATGGTTTCAATGGAACGTTAATTTATACAAGGTGTCTTAAAATTATTCCGGAATACGTAATTTTGAATTCAAAATAGAGTCACTCCTTTGACGCCTTACACTTTGAATATCGACGAACATGAAACATTGTCTACGACAAATAAAAAAAACATGTACAAGGTTGCTAAGTCAAACTAATTCAACCATTTGCTAAAATATTTCGGAATCATTTTAAGATAAGTACCCTTTATACGGATAAATCATAGACTACTTGAGTTATTCAATCGATATCTCAGATTCAGATTAAACTAAATAGGATGATACACTTTTAGAAGTCTAAAACAATAAGTAGGTATGTACCCTTTATGCGTTGCAAAAACTTGTAACATAGTAATAACTAGTTTTGTGAAATTGGCCCTAGGTGGCAAGTTCTATGGACTTACCCAGGGCAATAATGACACACGTAGTTATAGAATTGGCCCCACGGACCGCCTGGGCAATGGGCCACCCCGCAACCGACTTTGTGCCCTGTGGCCCACACCATTTGCGTATAGTGACCCACTGCTCTCAGGTTCTTAATAGGAGCTCCATACGTGAAGTTCTGGTACTCCAAGAACCAATCTTTAATTGCGAAGAACCTGAAAAAATACCAGAATAAATATGTCGGAACAAATTACTTCGCTTGGTATATTCGACGAGATTGGTTTCGCGTAGGTAGTATAACAGGTAATTTGTGCCAATTTTAATAAATTGATTTCCGCAAAATAACGTCTGAATAAATAGGTAAATGATTAATGCGCAAAAAAATAAAAAACATTTTAAATAATGTTTTTGGAATATTTGCATACTTATAAGAAGTTGAAGTGCAATTTTTTTTTAATTCCTCCCACCACAGCTCACACGAAAATACTACAAGTAACGCTACAAAAAACGATTATTTCCTTTAATGCAGGACTATCACTATGATATAAATATAGGTAAATAGATAAATTATACATCGTATAAATATCGCACTCCAAAAAGACGAAGTTGATTTGGGCCTCTTGAGATTATAGGTAAATTGTATAAAAGGGTTCCTTTAAGTATAGTAGTTTCAAGGTGCGCTTATGATACACCTCGTACAAACTTATAAACTGTCCGTTTCCAACGTCCCTGCTTGTAAACCTATGCAACACACCAACTGGATGTATTTGTAGTGTATCTTTATGAGATTTATCGAAAACAAACTTAATTTAAACATTTACTAGAAATAATTTTATTTATTTATGACTACATTATTGCAGCTATCCAACTTTCAAAAATAAAGGAAACTATAGGTACTTAATACTTGTCACCAACTTACCTTCTTATTCATATACAGTTTTAGAAGTTGTTAAAGAGACGATTTAATTTGATGTCACAGAACAAGAACACAGACACGGAATTAAGTTTGTTTTCTATAAATCTCATAAAGATAGTCAGTTTTGAAGTATCTAATGTCTTATTTTACGGAATCCTAATAGGAGTCATTGAAAATGACAGATGAGGTTTTAAATAGCGATGGTTAAGGCACTGTGAAATCTATAATTAAGTATACACGAAATTACTATTATTGAAATAATGCTCACAAAATCGTGACGTGAAGACGTACAGAGTTACGGGACGAGGAAATGAAGTGTATCGCCACAAAAAAAAACACCAAAACATGATAATTTATCAAGGGTTCATTCAAAGGCTGCACGATTAAATGGTTCAACGAAACCTTGAATCGAAGCGTAGTTTTTTTTATTTTGTCACGCGCAATATCCTTGAACTTGAATGGAGAGATTAATAGAGCATTATCAAAAAAGTATGAGTAGGTAGATACTCGTAGTTAAACCAAGAAAACATCTAAGTAGTATTTTAGTCATACAACATTGATAAGGTAGGTAGGCAACTAAAAGTAACTTCAAAAGTACAATTATTTTATATAAATAGTATTGTAATAAATAGTTTAGTTCGATACGGTCAGTATTTGAATTGAAATATAAAATATACCGTTTAATGCTTACCGTGTCGGACAAGATTGCATTAGGTATGTTTAAAGTGTTATAAAAAATGTTTTTAATGCAATATTATTGACTTTACTGTCGAATTACATTGTGGTTTTCTTCACAAATATTTCTTAGGTAAAGCTTGATAAGACTAAAACATTTTGTTTTCATATTATCATGTACACAAGAAGAATTCGCGATTTAGTGCTTTCCTGGTAAATCTATATATATAATACGCGAGGCCGATTTTTGTACAAGCCATCAGATCTACAGTTATGGTCCGATTTTGATAAATTATATGTCATTAGATTCGTCTCATGCTGGAGAGTTGCAAACTGCTCTTCGTTTTTAGATTTTTTTACGAAAAACCACTAAAAAATAAATTTTAATGAACTACTGTGCGCTACCCGACCAGCCAGTATAATGTGACCCGTGTCATGTGTTTTGACGTGAGATGACACAATAAAAATAACATGTATTGGACGGAAACATGTTGTAAGTTCTTCAGCATGAGAAAATATCTGTTTTGAGTCGACCAGATTTTATCCGCAACACTTACGTATTAAGATAATTATACAAAATACAAAAAATATTTTACGATTTCTTTGTTTACAGTGAATGACTTGCGTCAACTTTTAATTTCTTTTTTATTGGGCTCTATTATGTCAAAATTTATTTGCCATGTTTGTTTATTTCAAAAAGTATTTAATGCTTCAAAGTTTGATATACAAATACAGGAGGTTCTAATAATAACATGGACATGGGGACATGGATCGAAAACAAAATGGAAATGGCATGAGTTTTGGCAACAGCAGTTAGGTATCTCCGTATCTTAGTCACGGATGAGAAAAAAAAGTGGAATTGACAAATGTATCGATTTCTAGGAATCCGTTTATTCCGCAACTAACGTTTGACAACCTGATTCACTTCACTTTTAAATATTTGGAATGAAGTTAAAGTCACATTAAATCTTCTATATACCTAAATAAAAATGAATCGCCGAAATGTATGTACGCGCATAACTTCCAAACGACTGCACCGAATTGGATACCTAATTCTTTTTTTAGTTGTGTTAGTTACTATTCGGAGTTTGTATAAAATAAAATTTTGAAAAAAAAATTTGCAGCGGGGGCGAAGCCCCGGGCAACAGCTAGTTTTCTCAATTACTAGAGTCTTCCAATTTGAAATGCAAGTAGATAATTATAACAGCCAAAAATTAAACTTTAAGACTTGAAATTCTGTGGGATACGGAATAAGGAGGATTATTTTATACTAGCCGACTTGCTGTTGTAGATTCTTAATATTTGGCTGACACATTCCGTGAGGATCGTAAAGGTGCACTAAGATTTAATATTTAACAGACATATATTTCTAGAGATAATCGGCAAGCACCGAGAATTTTTCGAATTTTCCAAGGGACAGTGAATAAACGGTTTATATATTTTCTCGACAAAATGACTCTATCACTAACTTTAATAGAAGATTAATAAAAAAAATATTTACTTTGGATCATATGTCGGAAAATTGCCCAGTTAATTGCCAATAAATTCATGCTAGATAATAGAGATTCATAATTCATAGAATATTGAATTCTACACGAACGAAGTCGCAGGCAAAAGCTAGTCTTCTATACATATAAAACGTTTTGTCCTGAATGACTGACGGATCAACGCACAGCCTAAACCGCTGATCGTAGAGACCTGAAAGTTGGAGGGTGTGTTCTTTGTATAACTTAGGCATCCGATAAGAAAGCATTTCCCGTTTTTTTTCCGAAGGGGGTGAAAAAAGGGGCAAGGTTTGCTGAGACAACGTGATTCCTTGGTCCAATGTACTTCAAATTATGCATAAACATTCTTTTACATAATTGATGGCAGTCGTGTTTCGTATTTTATCGAATTTGATTCCCTAAACAAGTTAAAAAGTCCACTTTTTAAGAAAGTTATTTTGGAGGTGATTTGCTTCGAGGTTGATATCAATACTCTTATTAGTGCTTTTGATTTAAATTACATTTTATTTTGACACATGTATGTATGTAAACTCTTTATTGTGCAAAATAAACAATACAAATACAATTGACAAACACTGAGATACGTGCACAAAGGTGGACTTATCCCTTAAAGGGATCTCTTCCAGTCAACCTTCAACATGTTTTCAAACTCAATCCGATTTTATACAAAAAAGGTTGAATTCCCATAAAAGTTTGGTTCAATGCAAATAGTCCGCTGAAAAGGGGCCCTACCTACTCCGTAACTATAATTTTATTACTAGAGTTTTGAAATTGGTACTCAGGTAGGGAATAATTATAATTGCTAAAAAACAATTTCAGGACGTTTTGAAATTCCCGCGGGACAGGGAGTAAAAGTGATTTAGTATTACTTTGAAAGGTTCTTATCTCCTTATCTCCATAACTATTATCGCTAGAAATAGGGCTTAATACAGTCTTAGTATTTAGTAGACAATACCATGTTCTTTGAAGATCACTTAGGTGCTATAAGAAGGGATTATCTGATTTTCCGACAGCAAAAGGACGGGATAAAAATAATGGTTGCGGACACTAGTCCACGTTGATACGCGAGAAACGAAGAAATACAAACAACAAAACAACAAGAAACGCGTTAATTTCGGCATAGTAGTACGAATCTCTTCGTATTAAAAGTAGGTATGACTTGCCTTTGGTCGGTTTTTGTTTTTCAATGGGAGAGAGGAAGAAGCTTTACCGCAAATTTGATTCTGCGCGGACGAAGTCGCGGACAAAAGCTTGTAGAGGAATAAAGATGAATGTTACCAGGGCGTCTTCTGCGCCGCCACGAACAGGTTTTGACCACATGTGCCGAGATGTGGTACGGTATTTTCGTGGACTGGGTTGTGTTGGAGGAATACGCAGCGCTCCGCGTATTGTTGCGCCTGCCGCGCCGCACCCGCGTGCCAAGACTGGGGAGAGATAAAAACAATGTTGGACTCTGTTTTGTTTGAAAAAAATTCTCAATGCTCAGACCAAATAAAAAGTCAAGATGAAATCCTGTATACGGCGAGTCAGGCAGGTTTAAACTATGCTTTAAACTGTGCGTTTATTTGCACGCACACATGCGCAGCACAACCAAACTTTGCCAATCAAAGCCTTTGAGACCCGGCAGAACGCGCATGCTGCAAAGCGTAGTTTTAACCGGCCTCACTTCGCCGTTCGCAGGCCTCTTTCTTAATTTTTTATTTGGTCTGAATCTCGATGTTCATTGCGAGATTGAAATCGTCACAGCGTATAGAAAAACTCATCTATAAATTGAATTGAAATTTAATATTGTTTTACTTACCACCATCAACATATTCGACGCTGAAGGACGAACTTTAGAGCGAAAAAAATTATGATAGAGCACTATCTTCCGCCGCACTATTGCTCGTTGAGGACTCAATGCATTTTCTGGTATCTTGTTAGATGGAAAAAGTGCTGAAATAGAAAATATTATAGGTAAATCGTAAGTCAACATTCCGAAATTGCAACAGCCAGGCAGGAGAGTTGTAACGAAAGTAAACAAAAAGAAACATATTTCTTTTAAATGAATATACTATATGCAATCTCAAAAACAATGGTTCCTGTTTCATATTCAAGTTAATGGTTAACATTAAAAGTTTATGTAACGAGACAAATAAAGCGAACGCGAAAAAACAAAAACCAATCGATCGTAAGAAACGTTTAAAATAGTGATGTTTTATTAGTGGCCAGTAATGTAGCATGAAGGTTTGTTGAGAGATGGCATAGTTAAAACAGAGTCTTACGCCTTTTTCCCCATATTTGTACACTGTGAAGAACAACCATAGCGTTCAGAAGAACAACTATACCAATCCATATGGATATTCGGAGACTCATTCTGAAAAAAAGAAGACAGTTGAAAAATTAATAACCTCGTATATTTATTAAAATTCTTGAACTGTAAAAATGAAGTTTCAGTGTTCACACGCATAGTCCTCATAGTAAAGTTTCCTCATAGTTTCATTCAAATCACTAGTGAAGGAAAAAGTCCGATAATCACATTACTGATCCGCAAAAATTACCTTGTTTTACCTAATAATACCATGAAGTACAAACTTGGCTTTTAGATTTTTATATGCGACTCGGACTTAATAATAAAAAATACACAGTGAAAAAAATACTTTTATCTACTTTCTAGTGTAATGCAAAGTGCAAGTTAACATTCCTTTTTGTAACGAAATATGTAGTCAACTTAAGTACTCATAACATAGTATTTAGATACGCTGTTCATAAAAATATTCACGCATGGTTTTAGAATGTGATATTCATTTTAATCAACATTTTGCTGCGTCAATATGCAACACGGCATTTTGGTTCTATAATGGCTCTGATTTTGTAATGAAGAATATTCTTCTTGTAGTGCCACTTTATTACTGAAGGTTCGCGGTATTCTTTTTAAATCTTGTCCTGACCATAGCTAGCCTAAATAACTATTACACTGCCTTGATGCCATACCAGGTCATACGAAGCTATGACGGTCAGGATTTATACTACGAAATTCGATTTTCGAAGTTCATTTCGTGCCGTTCCGCTCACACTAATCTATAGATACCTACTAATATTATAAAGAGGAAATATTTTATTGTTTGTTTGCATTGAATTAACTCCGAAACTTCTGGGCCGAATCGAAAAATTCTTTCACCGTTAGAACCCTACATTATTCCTGGTGAACATAGGCTACTTATATTTGAGTCTACGGGGATAAAGTCGGGGGCAACAGTTAGTAGTGAATAATTTGAGAGTGAAAGGGGCGGTATGATACCTACTCGTATGAACTTCAAAAATTGATTTCGGACGGAGTAGCACCTGCGTCTTCTGACTTCGTTTTCCAGTTAAACGAAAACGATACTTATCTACGTGGTCCTTTGCATGAATGTAACGGGACTCAAAGTAAAGATTTTTTTGAATTAAATAAAAAAATGAATCTGGTACGTACCTATTTGATGAATTGACTTGACCTCTAATTAAATTTGATCAAACAAAGACGCATAAAAGCTTAATCAATGCACCAAGTGAGCGAAACTCCGTCCTCCTTTTACTCGCAGGCTTGGCTCGCTTCGTTTCGCTCGTCTCGGCCAAAGAGTCAGATATCATGGCCATGAGAAATAATATTTTTTCTTTCCAGTAACAGGTAGGTACTATAAGTTTATTGTTGCGGTGGTATGGCAATGAACTTTCTTTGCATTTGGCTATAAATGCAGAAAATAGTGACTCACGCAGTCAATAACCGTAAATTATTGCATTGTGGTGGGCATCATCAAATAAACATGTGGATATTAAATCATTGTCTATATAAAAATAAAAATACATTCATAGATGTAGTATCCCAACTACGGAGTTAACTGCGGCTTATGACACCAAAAGTAGTATGTAAAGTAGTATGTGCCTACACTACCTATCTAAGGTTTAGCCTTTTTATTGTAGTTCGAAATTCCTCTTCATTCGAATCATTGTTTTCAAGAGTGAGTTATAGAAAGCTCCCATATAACATAATTATTAGTCGATAATAGTACCTACTTACTCGTAGTCTTCCATACAGGCGTGGGAGCAAAAAAAAACATAGAACGTACCAGTAGCAAATTCTCTTCCCGCGCAGATGGTAAAAGTCCATCGAGGGCATGGGCAAAAGTCTTAAGAATCATTTTATAGGCGATACGGCTAGCAACCCATCAGTATTTTGATTCCCCTTTGCACCTTTACGCCCACAATTATGCTAAACGTGGCCTTTAGGTCTTGTTGTGGCTCTGTCTACCCCGTAGGCAAGGGATAAAGACATGATTTATATATGTATATATGTATGTATCGACAAAAAAAATTGTAATCCCGTTAAATTAGGTACCTATAGTTAAATTCAACATTTTCGTGCACTAGCATGAAACTTTGTTATAGGAAACCAGACCACGTAAATTCGTAGAAGTATGAACTTTGTTTACATTTATACAGCCAAGTCTGAACAATCGTGTGCAAGTCTGGTGCAAGTTTAGTAACCTTAAACCATAAACAAAAGCACATTACTTCACTGAGCTTTAAATTCAACACTGGAATAAAACAGAGGGTTTTATTTATCGAATACTATAGAGCTATATAGATTTGCGGGTGGTAGGACCTTGTGCAAGGTCCGTCCGGATCGCTACCACCATCTTACTCGCTAATCCTGCCGCTAAGTAGCAGTGCTTGCACTGCTGTGTTCCGGTGTGGAGAGTAAGACAGCCGGGGAAATTACGGGCACAAGAGGCATTCATCTTAGTCCTCTAGGTTGGCAACGCATCTGCAATCCCTCCGGGGTTGCGGGTGTCTATGAGCAGTGGTGATCACTTACCATCAGGTGACCCACTTGCTCGTTTGCTTTCCTATTCACAAAAAAAAAAAGACCGTCCGCTTAAGTGGGTCCTCGCCCCCGCGCCCGCGGTGCAGGGCCGCCGGCGAGGACTCATATAAGCGGTCGGGCTAGAGCAATCCGCCCCGACATCGCACGGGTGCAATGCAACTACTGCAAATATCCTCATATTTCAACCAATTTACGTAAAACCTTGACAAATTACATAGGTACCCAAACCTTTCTAATGAATCACATATTGGCGAAAACCCCATTAAAATCTGTCCAGTAGTTTTTGAGTTTATCGCGGACAGACAGACGCGGCTGAACATTTTATTTAATAATCGATTGAGAAATCGTTTCCTGCTCTATAAAATTATTTGCCACTGTGACTCGCGTATATTGAGCTGTAAATTTAACAATGATATAACTGACATTGCTATTAAACTTTACGATTTTTAAATGAGCCGGCGCCTTGTCAAAATCAAAACGTCCAAGTTTATTATTATAACCAATGTGTAAGTATAATTAAGGACGTTCTCTATGTGGATGGGGGGCAAAAAAAAAAGGCTCTGTCTACCCCGTAAGGGATAAGTGTATGTATATATATATAACAAAAACATTTAAATTTGATGATATCGTTTAAGTAAAAGGGACCAACATGTAATTTCAAACATTTAAAATATACCATGTACTTTTCGGTGAAGGAAAACATCGTGAGGAAACCTGCAAACAATAAATGGTGTGTGTAAAGTTCCTATCCGCGCTGGGCCTGCGTGGAATATATATTATAGAGTAAGACCTCTCATTCTGAGGCCTGTACCCAGCCCAGCAGTGGGCCTGAGGAGATGATGAGATAAACATAAAAATTTGAAAATGTATTTATAGCTACTGTGTGAAACAAGAATACTGTTTCTGTCATCATGAAAATATCTGTTTTTTATTATAAATGAACCTGTTAAATACACTTAAATCCGTTTATTTAAATGAGCATTGTATTAATGGTTGTTCAGCTAGATAGAGGCATTAGGTTCTAAATATTTCTATTGGTTATTTCCTTTTGCCACACACGGGTAGCTATGTTCTTTTTTAAATTACATTTGTTTTATTACTAAAATATATGAATACATTTTGATATTTATGAATAAACGCAACAAACATTTCTATATATTTGTATTACAAAAAATTAAAAGTACAACGCCTAATTAAACTAAACCTAAAGATTAATTTAACTATTCTAAGCAAACATCTCGTAATCAAAACTATGTCAGTTAATATTCCCAGTCATTGTTTATTTCGTTACCACCACTTTTAACATACAAGCGCTCGGTAATAGGCAGTTAACACTTTCCCAATGAGAAACTTTCAAACATAAAATATATTTTATATAATCTAACAATTTTAAAACTACCTATGAGGTAAATTCAAATTGAATATTATAAGGCACATAATACTAAATTAATCGCAGTACACGTACCTGGAATTTACTGAAATGTCACTTTTTATTATTAACACTTAACTCGTGGGTCAGTACAATTCTGTAGTTTTAAAAAAGGACTCTTAGTTTTTAAAATCACTGTCCGCCTCCCGCGGACGTCCGAACCAGAATAAATCAGACTAGGTGTGTTGCGAATGATTGGCTACACTAGTGTAAACACCACTATGCCTACATCTCTCATATACAACCGTATCCAGCGGTCATTATTATTGACCTTAACAATATACGATGTTTGCAAAAAATACCTACAAATAAACAAGGGCACAAGAAAAAGCGTCAGCCATCACGTTTGTTATATTTGCTTTATAAAATTTATCTACTTAACGTAAGGTATACCTACTCGTGTGGGTCCCTATGTAATTAAGCAAGTTATCATTAATTAAAAGCTGGGACGGTATTATGCAATTTCAATTCATTTAACGGCGTAAATAATACTTAATTCGTACCGTTTACGTACTTACGTATGGTTAATTAAAAACGAAATACCATGACCATTGTTTGTAACATAGTATTATCTTTTTTGATAGCGGAAGTCGTAAATTCCCTACAGATTAAAGTCACGCGTGTGTTAATGCGTTTCAGATTTTTGTGTCTATTAGCATAATACTACCTACACCCACCACACAATGCCTTCCTTAACTTCCCAGTGTAACGTTATGCGGACATTCTGAAAGATTTTGTCCTTATATCCAGGTTTTGGAATCCCTTCAATAAAAATATATGGGTGCGCGTGTGCATTCAGCTCAATTAGTTTGCTTAGCGAAGTTGGTCGCACTTGTGTTTGAGCAACTGTATGCACACCGCAAGGCGTAGTTTAAATCGGACTCAATTTCCCATTCGCAGAACTCTGTCTTTACTTGTTATTTGGTCTGAAGTTCCAAGTGGGACTTAGTAGTAACTCATATCACCTTGTAACTGCGTCAAAGGCCATTAAGCTAAACCATAACAATTGACGGCGAATTACAGAGAAGTAAAGTACTTAGGTATGCGTAGTTTAAAACACATAACTAAGTTTTAATCACAAGAGCAATCTCACCTATAATCCGATCAGGCATTTGCTGATGTAGATGCATGCCAATCTTTATACATAATAAAATTAACAGTAGCGAAAAAATGTGTAGGAGCAATAAAGATATTATTTGAGACAAACTACACACGTAGACCAAATACATTTCAATGGTTTTTAGTAGGTATATTTTCCTATCGGGTCTTGATAAACATAAACAAACACACAGATGGGTGTCTATTCCTTTATAGTAATCTTGGAAACTACTAGTTAACCGGATTTTCATACCCCGCCTCTTGAGAGCGGATATTTTGATACCTACATGCATACGTGCGGGTGAAACTAAATGGCGGTCTTTATTTTCTCACGGTATGATTCGTTCAATTAAAACCGGCACTAGATTGTAATTACGTCTCATCAAGAAATTTACGCCTTGACACCTAGCGGAGCAGTGATTATTTTCAATAACCGAGTCATTCTATTTGCGTGTAAGGACGAATTGAGTACCTATTCTGAAGCCGAAACTCAATTCATTAACATCTATTTCGACAAGTTCAATTTATAAGTGTGTAGCAAGTATATGCGTGTCTACCTACTTACTAAATATTAACACAATACAATTACTCTCTTTATTGAATACCACATAATAAACTAGAAAAAACATAGAATGTACCAGTTGCTTCTCTTCCCGCCCATATGGTATTAAAAGCCCATCGAGGCAATGGGCAAAGATCTTAGGAATCATGTTATGGGCGATGCGGCAAGCAACTCATCACTATTTTGATTCCCCGTTCCACCTATACGTCCACAATCATGCTAAACGGGCCTTTAGGCCTGTTTACCCCGTAAACGATAAGTAACGTAAGGGATAAAGACGTGATTTATGTATTTAGGTATGTACACTGTACATATTAAACAATACAGAACACAGGTACAGTCAGCCAAACGGAACCCTAGGCCACTGTAGAACCTTTTAACGCATGCACTGCTACCGACGCGTATAATATGCGTTTTCGTGATTTTCGCTCGGTGCCGCGTCATAATTTTATAGGCAATTGAACGCACATGTGCGTCAATGGCACCTGAAGAAGTCTCAGGTTTGGCAACTGACAGCGAATGCGTTAACAATCAACGTCGGAGTACACTCTTGATACTGACAGATACAAATAACCAGCTGATCGCTTATTGTGATAAGGTTACATTGTAGCCCAGTGTTCCATTTGGTTTACCGTACATGGAATAAAATCTTCAGAGCGATCTCTCTATGGGTAAAAACTTTCTATGGGTAAAATAATTTTTAAAGTCGGTTTTTGTTTCAGAGATTACTTACCCCCTACAAACCGCTCATACCCTAAATATAAATAGTTTAGTGGATTACATAAGTACCTACTGATAGACAATAAAACAGCGGGCTAAGAAGAAATAAAAATTAAATAGATTCCGGTATTTTTTTTTACACTTAGGTAGCTAATTTGGGTTTGCGTGGATGCACCTGACCGTACTTCTAGATATTTCAGATTTTGAAGACCTGGTGTTCTGAAATCTGGTTTATCGGAAATCTGCTCATTGAAAAATCATGTATTTCATGATAACTCTTAGGTGAGATCAAGTGGTTTCGAAAAGATTGTGTTTTGTGAATCTGATTTGTCAAGTGTTTCAGTGCTTAGAGATTCTTATGATTTCGAAATTTGATATTTTGGGTAAGTATATGGTTTTATAGGGAACATGGTATTATATAAGACTGATTCAAAAACAAACACAATTAAAGAAAGTATGGTACCTATAGTGGGAATCTGATATTTTGATGAGCAGGTATGTAATTATTATTATTATTTTAACAACTTTGCCACACAATAAAATGTCGGTACTTCAGAACTGTCTGCTTAGTTACTAGGTTCTATTTTTGGAGGATAAGTAATTAGAAACGCAAAGTACTTAAGAAAGTTCAATGTAATATAGTTAAATAAGTATGTATGAAATAAAAAATCACTAGCTATTTCTCCATTGAAGCTTGTCCCTTCTGCGTAGATAGTGGCGGCGCTCTCTTCAATTGTTTCTCTCCCGCGGCTGCTAAACTTACAAATTGACAAAATCAAACTCCCTTTGAAGTCTCAACGTCAGCACCAATGTTTCCTCTGCAGGGTCCCAATTGGCTTTAGACAAATCAGGGTCTATTTCATGGGGCAGATCTAACTTCAGGGAATGCTGTGAAGAGTGGACACGGATGCTGTTCGTGTTGACAGTTAACTCGGTATTCTCTTTCTTGTCTCCTGGCATCTTAATTCTCACTATGAGGTCCTCGCAACTAGCCGAGGACGGGGTTTTTGGTCCAATCTGAAAGATTATGAATAGATCACGTCAAGGATTATGTGTTGTTAGGTATATTTCCTCTATTAATTCAAGTATGAGAATTACTTTATAATCAAAATAAATTCTTACTCACTCACTCGTTTCTAATGCACAATGTCTATGATCATCAGCTTTGTAATGACATATTACGAGGTCATAGGAATGCTTCAGTAGTACCTACCTAATATCAGAGGCCCGATGTGCTTTCAAAAATCGGGCCCCAGAACTCTTAGTCAGATTTTAAGCCGGCTATGCAAAAAAAAAGTGTAAGAAAGAAAAAAAAAACTAAGGCTTAGAGTTAGTTATATCAGTGGAACACCTGGAGAAACACGTCCTCTGCGGTCACCGCCTGCCGATAGCACATGGTGTATTCTGGAGTCTTCCGGTCATCTATGCCTGCGCCGACGCGGCCTAACTCCTCCGCTTCCTTGGCTTCCTGCTCCTCGAACTCTTCTATGGTTCTCGGAGGGCCTTTCACTGTTTCGGCTGGAGGCAGTTTGCCTCTCGTTGAAGTTATCTCGCACCCTAAGCAAAAAAGACCGAAACAGAAATGTGAGGCTTCTTTCAGGGTGTAAAACGTAGTAACAATATTCAAGCATTTTACGTGATTAACGTGTCAGCTGTGTAGCTAGGTACTAAATATTATTCAAAGTGGCACATTCATTTAATTTCTAATTACATATATATATCAAAAAGTCTTAAGTTATGACATATTTCTAACGTAGGTATAGGTATGATATGAACAGTATTGGCACCAATTTTATACCTGAGTGTTTTCCAAAAAAAGTCTACACAATCATTTTTCCAGAATTTAACTATTTTCGGGTTGTCTTTACTCAGCTTCGTTTACCCTATCGATCCTTATACAAGAAAAAAAATGTGTCCCAAGACTTCCATTCCTGTAGGTATACCTACTTACGACAATTTTTTGTTCGTCGTTTTTTTTATATATGCACCTATCTATGTAGGTATGGAACGTGACGTGCAGGAGAAAAAATGCCATAGTAAATCAGTAAACGATTCCGAGCAAGAAAAATCCAAAATAGTTAAACTCTGGAAAAAAATATTAACTTCATTGAGGTAAATTCGAAATTGAATTGAATTGGGGGACTGGCATCGCGTAAAGCGCTGCGGGTGTCTATGGACAGTGGTGATCATTTAACATCAGGTGACCCACTAGTTCGTTTGTCTGGCCTCTCTAACATAAAAAAAGGAAAAAAAAACGAAAATTGTGGATTTCCACTAAACGGGGAACAATTCTATTATCTGGAAACGCTTATCTAGAAGCCAAAGACATTGGAGCTTCTAGGTAAGCGTTGTTAGATTATGTAACTGTTCCCCGTTTAGTGGATATCTATAAGAGTTTCGAAATTCCCCCAATTTCGAATTTACCCCAATCCACTATACGTAGACATTTTTTTCGATAATGCTCACCTACAAAAACTGAGTTTCTGCTTCATATACGCTTTCTGCTCTTTTCTGTTGACCTCGGGGTCTAATCTACGATTTGACAATTAAGTCTATTAAGAATTAAAATAGCACATATAGGCTAGCTGCTTACTTTTTAACCCTGGAAAATTCAGTAGTTCCCACGGGATAGCGATAAACTAGGTACCTAATTCTTTGTACACGGAGCTATGGGCAATAGCTAGTTATGGATAAAAAACCACATAAATCAAATTTATCGTAACTCACCAGACGAAATCATATCTTCGCCCTGTAAAACTTCTGGTTCCGGAACTTTTAGCAACTCTACTAATTTTTCCATTGTATTTGGAGTAAATTCAACCATTTTGACGAATTCTTTAATTAACTTGTTTTAAATGTAAAATAATCCCGTTACTTTCCGTAATTATTGATTTAATTGTCAAGCTGGGGTTGCTAAGAAACAGTTGTTGCTATATAATAATTACCAACTGTTTCAAATAACTTTATTTTTTTCGACAGATGGCACTACTAGTCTGCCCTCACAATGACAACTCGACGAAAATATTGTTTTTTTTTAAGGCTTACCTATTACCCAAAGAGTACAAAACGAGACATACAATAAACGTGAAAAACCAATATAAAATGACCCCCACACTACGTACATTTTGCTTAGGAGCAGGACTCTGCTAACAATGGTTTTTATATCACCTTGGCGAATTTGTGCGGGACCCTCGGTGCGCCAGTCCAACTCGCTTTTGGTCGGTTTTTTTATTAACGGCATTAGGTACTAAGTGTTCGTCTTGTTATTGATGCTTAAATATATAAAACTAGCTTCTGCCCGCGATTTCGTCCGCGTAGAATTAGACTTACATTAGACAGCTGAGACACTTTTGACATCTGTATCGCTATCCCGCGGGAACTATGCGTGTGAATTTGTCACTAGAGGCGCTAGTGTCGCGTGAGGTCCAATAACATTCTTATTTTGCCATGAATGTGAACGCTTTGAAAGCGGATTTTTTTCTGAACACAACGGAACATTACTCGATACGATGATAGATATTTATAATTAATGAACTTAATGAGATTCAAGATTTAAAACTTTGTTTCGGCGCCGATCTTATAAAGTCGCCTTTGACAGCTATACTTCTGGACCTTACTCAACAGAGGCGCCAACTGGTGAGCAAAGAACAAAGAACAACAAGTAACAATAACAACAATGGATATACAGACATGTCCAACATGTACAACTATTTGGTTTTTAAAGTACACAAAAAAAAAAAAAACACTTAGAATTTTATTAAAGTTTTATTCATTAGTAATTTTGTATTAGACAGACATTGCTACATTATTTGCATATATGAGTTAAGTCATATGAGACATATTTAAGGGAAGCCATCATCATCTTCTTCGGCCATCTCCTTAGCCAGTTCCAAGTCCTGCTGCTCTCTTTCACGGCGCTCTTCAGCACTCTCCAATTCCTTCCCATAAGATTTAGGAGGATATCTCATAGCCTTGACACTCTGGTTATGGAGATCTAAACAGAAAGATATGCGCTGGTGGAAAGCCAGTTGTGGCTCCCTGGTGCAGTAAATGTCAGAACTCTCTTTGTTGCTCATGTAGCCCTTTTCCGGATCCAAAGTAGCCTCAATAACTCCATCCCTAATTGCTTTAGCTACAATAAACTCGGCATCTTCAGCTGAATCCAAGCCCAATTTCCTTGCAATGTCCTTGGGTGAAATCCGTGAATATGACAATCCAATCGAACGAATGGCAGTCTTAATGACATTCTGTCGAAGACGAAGGATCAAAGTAAAAGTATGGTCAGTACGGAATTGAGGACCAAAGTTTTCCAACACCTCACCAAATCTTTGCAAATTTCCAAGTCTTACAGCTTGAGTGAGCTGGAAATATGGTGCCAGAGATCTTCTCAATGGAGCTTGGCGGAATATTGCGCGCTCAGGGATGTCACCCAGCAGTAGCTCAACCACTATAGCCAACTTCTGAACTGTTTGACGGAAACCAACAGCAGCAGTCTGGGGGGCCTTTCGGAGAGCTTGAACAAGGTGCTTGTGAGCATCACTGTATTCAAGACGAGCTGCCTTTATTCTGCCAAGGTAAAACAGAAACCTGGCCCACTCATTGTTGCTTGCATTTTCAGGGAACACCGATTTACTGACCAACTTATCAGCCTGATCATATAGTGAATAATGCAGATAGTTACGAAGCAGGCAGTTGATGAGAACTGCTTGTCCTTCATAGTCACTGCGAAGGGTAGATGTACGGAGGCGTGCATGCAACAAGCCCCTTATTAAATCTAGCTTGTTGGTGAGTTCAAATACTCGAGAGTGATAGAAATAACATTTAGCAGCAATAAGATCTAGGGTTCTTCTGTTTTGCGCAGTCACCTTGGTCATTAACTGTTGCGAGCACTCTGTTGCTTCTTCTAGTTTGTTGGTGTCCAACAAACGGAGTAAAACTAACAAATGAATGTAAACGTCCACCTCGGGAACTGGTGATTTCGGAGCGCTTCTGGAGCGCGGCGTCTCAATCTCGACAGCACCGGGCTGTGGGGCTTCGACGAAAACAATCAAAGCTTCTTTGTCCGCATTTGAAGGATACAGTTGGTTGATAATGGCTCGTAAAACGTTACCATTAAGTTTCCTCCGGGTGTTTGGAAGGGATCTGAGTACTCTCATTGCGAATCTTGGTTCCTTAGACGTGACCGCTTTATCAATTTGCCTAACATGTTCCCGTAAGTCTTGAACGGTAACAACATCGGCATCCTTTTTCACTTCACCAGCCTCTACATCACTCGCTGCTGCGGGACTTTCCACACTTTTCATTTCTACATCTTCAACAGGTGCCATTGTAATTTAGATCCTGCAGAAAATATGATTTACGAATTCACTAAACAGAAGCCTGACGAGACAATTTCTACGATTGCACAAACGTCAAAAATCTGCCGAGTAACTACCAACCAGAAGGCTGGCAATAAATAAGGGCACATTCATGTTGTAAGTTTTTATTCATTGTTTTTAAGGAGACAAAAGGGAAAATGTTCATCATATTGAAATAAAAACACGTTTTACGAAAAAGACCTTGTACCTTCATTAAAATAATGAATAAAACCAAATTTTAGTTAAAACAATTTATCCATTTTATTTAGACTTTTATGAATATGCAGCTTTTTTACCCTGTGCTTAAACATATTCATTAAGCATGGGGTTGTGTAAATTAGTTCTGTCTTTTTCGCAACTATGCAGATTGGAATAAACTGAGAGAGACGACTGATATGTGTTTGACTAGTGTTGCAAATAAACATAAACTGATTTTAAGTCAATGTTTTATGCAAAGTAAAAGCTGTAAAACCTTAAATTATGTAGCCGTTTAAAATACGTCAAGATTCAGATTATTGTTATTACCACTTAAAGATGTTTTAACCAAGAAACAAAGCGTTTTATCAAATTTAATACTTCTGTAAAAAAAAATAGATTATTATCAAAATTTGTGCACTAGTAACAACAACACACAACACTAACCTTTTCATAGAGTATAGAATAGACAAGACAAAACTAACTACTCTACCTACTCTACTAGCATTGCCCGTGGTTGCTTAACCAATATACTGTCGGGAAATTCTGATAAAAGCATACTTCTACTAATGTTACAATTGAATTGGTGGATTACAATCATCACGATATCACAAAAACCGTGAGTGCCAAAAATCACAAACAACGGAAGCGCTTCGGCAGCAGGGGAGTGGTTGATTCTTTACACAAATTTTCAATGTGTTCTGGAAATGGTTTGCAAAGAGGACGTGGTATCATGGTTTAAAGAATTGGAAAGTTATAAACGCATAGACGCAATGTGTACATTGTTAAATATGTGCCTGCCATTTGAACTGCGTTTCATTGGCACATATCTTGAAGAGCTGGGCAAGCGCGACTTCCAAGAGTTGCGTGGTGCCGCAACTCGGGCAAACAACCCTTCAGACTTGGCTGCAGACATCGGGGGCGCGAACATAGACCCTCGAACACGACGGAAAATGGCCTTGTATGTGTCGTTACTACGCTCATGCAACTATGTATGTGCTACTACTTTGTACAATGCTATGGTCAGTTTGGAAAAGAGTGGTTTGTTGAAAGGCTTGTATGGTGATCTCTTGGAAGAAATATTGCTGCTCTATACTATGGCGTTACATCACCCAGCGTTTACATTCGACCAGAAGTCGCACTTTGGTGAGATTTTAGATAAATTGAAGGTAGAAGACCAACGGTGTCAGTTTCAAGAGCAGACAGGGGAGCATGTGAATGTGGCGCCGACTAGCACTTGCCTCGCGCAGCCTAGTGTGGCGCCAAACATGTCTGTGCCGCCGCCTGCCATCGCCAGCATGCCTCCACCACCTGGCATCATGTTTATTAAGCCAGCACCAGTCCAGGTTAGTTGTTTAATTCTTACTTAGCACATACTTGTTCATTTTGTCCACTGATTATGGTAAAATGTTCTAAATTGGCAGCAATTCATAGGTTTTGATTTTAAGGTAGATTGTAATTTTACATGTTCATATCAGAAACAGAAACCCCTCAATATCTAATTAGAATTCTTAAAATTTCATTTATAAAAATTATGTTTACCATTTAATTTTATAGTTACAATAATATAGTCAGCTCAATGGGGTGGTCTTAAGTTTTTGTATGCATGAATAAAAAAAAACTTGCATTCTAGTCTCATTTGTTTCAAGTAAGACCAATTTTAGAAGTTAAAAAAAAAAATACAAAAAGAGCATTCAATTTTGTGACTGATCTGGGACTAGGCATACAAAAGGTTGAGTATAATCCTTTGTTAGAAGTTAAGAAGTTATGCTGTTTGACAATAGTAAAACCCCGAATTAGGATTCTATAGAAACATCCCTATAATGTTCCATATTTTTCATAATAAGCCATTCATTTCAATTTGTTATCTGCAGTTAGTACAAGTTGTCACATAATTTTTTCCTGCTTCCTGTTGCTGCTTAGATTCTTAGTATAAGAATGTATATATTGCATGTCCATAACTTGATAGACAGTGAAAGAAGATTATTTTTTATTATATGACTATAGAAAGGATTCTGTCAAAGAATTTCTGTATTAAATGTTTAATTAATTACTTGGATGAATTTATATGGTTGGAAATTAAATTATCAGTTTTGCTTAGTGTGATGCTGTGGCCCATACCTTGTCAATGTTTTTTTCTATCATGTACTTCTAATTACATTGCATGTGCAGTCAATTCTAATAGTTAATCAAACATTGGAATTGTAGGGCATTGTTAGTAAAGCCTTGTCACACTAAACAACCTTGACCTTTAATGGGAAGGATAATTACACAATTCAATGTGAATAAAGTAAAACATTCTAATCCAATTAGATTATTACTGGAAGTTACATTTAATAGCGTCAATAAATATTACCTGTCATCAATTTCAGTCTCAAAGCTCAGATGCCGTGCAACCTGAGATGAGTTCGCCACCAGTCCTCAGTGGGGCCGGCAGCGTGGTCCCCATGCTTGGGGAGGTCACGCATCCCCCGCCCGGGCTGCCGATGCCTCAGTACAATATGGCTGAGTACATGGGACAACATCCATGGCCAGCCAATATTATTGTCTCTCCAATCACTCAACCTATAGAGGTTAGTATGATTTTTTATTATATTATTGGCAGAGTGCAAAGCGGGTGGAGGGGGTAGCCTAAACGATCACAGCGCTCGCTACGGCTAAAATTGTCATTTTTGTCGCTGACTTGAGCTGTCAAATCCATATTGCAGTAAACATTTTCTAATCGTTTTTGAGATAAAAATATGGTCCTGGCAAGATGTGTTGTTGTGAATTGTAATAACACCAAGAAGAATAGCGACTGTAAATTTTACCAATTTCCAAGACCATGGTGGAAACGAGACCAAAGAAATAAGTGGATATTTGCCGTAAGAAAAAAAAATTTAGTTACCTAACCTGTAAAATTTCACTGAAAACAACAATTTTAATATTATTGGCAATAATGTTACTGACTACCATTGTCCAAACTTGTGTAATATAGTAAAATAACACAAGATTTCATTAATATTTTTCACAATATTTACTTACTTCTTGTTTGACAGCGGTGACAATATTGTCCATAATGGCCGCCTATCACGTGGCGCTGTCGTCGCGCACGGTCCCAATAGAAAGCAACTGTTGTTACTGCTCCGTCATTAAATACCTTCAAAAATAGGCTTGACGCTTGGCTTGTTACACAAAATCAAGGACTTTTTAATGAGTGAAGTGCTAGCGAACTTTTAGATATTTATACTGGACTGATTTAAACTTTAACTTGGACTATGAGATAGGCACATCAGCAACTCTGCTGCTCGCCTATAATTCAATAATAATAATAATAATAACTTGTGTTTTGTATTTACATAGCATAGTCGCTCTTTCATATATACTCATAGTAATCCATTCAAGTAACACATTGAGAATGTAACTCCACATAGTACCTACATACACTTATTATAATAGTATTGTAAAATTTTCATCACCTCATCCTATAATTTGAGCCAAAGAGTCTATTAAAGCACACATAGTTTATGAAGTTTGAATACTATTTAAACAAATCAAAATAGTCAAAAGTTACAATAATGTTACAAACTGGCAACATTTGACACTCGTAGTAAGTGAAATTGTCAGCAAATCATTATCATTATTACCTTATGGTATTTGAGAAACAAGTACCTAGTACCCACTTAAAAAAATAATGAATTACAAGTACAAAATATCATAGAGGTATTAAGTCTGGAATGCACCGAATGCAAGCCGTATAAACATAATTAAAACGTGTAAGCTCATCCCAAAGTACAACCTTGTTTTAGTAGCCATCATAATTCAACAAGGAAGCTGCAGGAGCATTTGTAAAACTTGTGCTGTGGTCAAAATTCTTTCAACTTCATCACAAGATCTGCTCACTATTCTACCATAAAAACAATTATCGAATAGAGAACAGTAGTCTATAGATACAGTACTGGCCACTCCATGTAATAATAACTACAGATTAAGAATAAAATAGGTAGGTATTTATGCAGCTGAGAGAGAGACTGGTGTAACGGTTCCGATCGCTCATCGCACGTCCACAGCAAAGGCGCCCACAGAAAAATCGTCTGATGTGGAGTCAGCTGATTATGAGTCTGTCGTTCCAGGTAATAAACTACCCGATGAACGCGGGCGGGCCGGGCTCGCCGCTGGTGTCGTCGCCGGGGGACAGCCGCGCCGGCTCGCCGCGCGCGCGCCGCCGCGCCTCGCGCGACCGCAGCCCGCCGCCCATGCCGCCTATGCCGCCCATGCCGCCCATGCCGCCCGACCAACATCTACCGCACCTGACAGCTAACTTCGACAATCTAGCCGTTGGCGAGGTATCAACTTTGCTTCTCGATTGGTTTATAATAATTTTAAACTAGTTTTTATAGGTTTATGATGATAACTGATCTGATTCGCATCGAGCGACACGCGTAGACGCCGATGACGTCGAAGTGCAGTGAGCGTTTGGCATTCGCTCAGCGCCGACTACTATGTTTTAAACAATAGAAACCTATTTTATGAAACATCTACTGCTCCAACGCCGTAGGTCGTACAGCGCGGTCGCAGAGCGAAGACGTTGCTATCTCGTGATATTAAAATAGCATAAACCCTGTCTTTCCCCAGATGAGACACAATATGGACGACAGGTTACGAGAAATAAACGCGATACATCATCAGTACCGGTCGCTGGAGAAGCTGAACGGCGTGCGGCGGCGGGCGGGCGCGTACGGCGGCGCGCGCTCGTCGTCAGACAGTGGGTCGTCGGGCGCGCCGTCGCCGCCCGGCACACCGGCGCCGGGAGCGCGGCGAGGCGCGGCGGGCGCGCAGCCGCCGCCCGTGCCGTTCCTGCCGTACCCGCGGCCCTACGCGTACCCGCCGCCCGCCTACCGCCCGCCGCCGCCGCCCTTCGCTAACGGCGAGCCGCCGCCGTACCCCACGCCGGCCGCCTACGGCGCCTTCGTGCCCGTGCTGTACGCGCCGCCCAAGCTCTCCTGCTGGAACTGCGGCGCCGCCGGCCACTCCGGCCAGGAATGCAAGGAGCAGTCCATGGAGGAGATGACGCGTCAGAACAGCTACCAGCTCGACTTCGGCTCCTCGCCCGAGTCCGCCGACAAGTAGCCGCCCACGACGCTCAGGTCAGCCGTTAGACTCGCCGAAGTGTCGGTTGCGATAATCGCGGCCACGGAGGCCCGTCCTCGCGCGCTTCGCGCGCCGGTTCCGGTTCCGAGTCGCTGTAGATTTGAAGTAGACTCTCATATTAGAGAACGATCGATTTGAATAATGTTTAAGAGTAATTGCACTTTTGATCTCTCCATTAGGAGCCAGCTAAATCAGTTTGGAAAGATTTATTTGAGTGTTTCTAAAAATAATAGATAGAGACCGGATTATAATATTTTGGCATCTTATTTTGGTGATGAAGTATAAACCCTACATTGTTTCAGGGTAAAGCGTCTCGAATTTAAAGTTCAGTCATTGTTTCATGTATTCTCTTGCATATATTATTGCTGACAGCAGTGCATGAGTGTACATATTTTTAAATCAGTGAACTGTCTTTACGTTGTCAGGATTCGTATTTCATTGTTTATAATGTGAAGTTGTAAAATATTAGTGTTAACTTCAAATGTACCTATCCTTTTCACAAATAGTAATCGGTTTTTTTATGTTTGTAGCCATTCAAAATTGAAAGTGCAATTATTGATAGACAAAGTAATTCCTTTGTATTCTAAGGGAATTCCAATACATAATGTAAAAAAATACAGCAGCAACTTGCATCTTTCTACATAGTTGTACAGTCTATTTTTAAAATTTGCTTTAATTGTTCACCAAACACAAAGCAATACCTGGTAAGAAATATAAAAAAAACTTGAAAAAATCCAATTAAATTGGTTAAAAATGTAAAAAAATCCTGTTTGTGTAAAATATTTGACAGATATTTTGCGTGCATTGTATTGAGTGTGCCATATTGATAGAATTTGTTGGGAAAAATGGTATGTGTGATGAATCAGTACCAGTTAGTTACTTGCATATGAAGCATTTATGTCAATGGGTAGTTAATAATTTACATAATAATACCTGAACTAATGAGTACTTTGACATCTGAAAGATATTTAGAATTTGTTACTCAGTCAATAAATTAATTCAAAATCTGGAGATGATTAAAACAATTAATCACTTTAATATTTGAATTTTCTTTCATTATTATGAGATATTTTAGTACATCACCATTAGTACAAGTATAATCTGATCAGAAGTTCTTGCCTATAAATAGATCGAACTTATAAAACATAGTAGTTTTAGAAGAATAATTATAAGAATGTAGCGCCTATCTGTACATAGGTTTCTAAATCAATATTTTTCAATTAAATTTTTAACGGTTTTAACATTTCTTAAATAAAATTGGTTTTATTCAGCAATATATTAAAAAAAACTGCTGCAAAAACAATTATGCAAACTAAACCTCAGTCAAGAACGTCAAAATGAATATAAAGTAAAATTGAACATGGTATGCGTCATAAATCGCATATTTGTGGCAGTTGTAGGATTGTCTTACACCATTGTCGAAGTGCAATACTGATTTGAAAATGTATTTCTACTTCATTGAAGTTTTCTTGATTATTAATTAACTAGCTCCTGCCCGCGACTTCGTCTGCGAAGAATTATACGTATAAACATCCTCTTGAATCACTATCTACCTATTAAAAATTAGAGCATCAAAAGCCGTTGCGTAGTTTTAAAGATAAAAGCATACATAAGGACAGGCAGACAGACAGACAGCGGAAAGCGACTTTGTTTTATACTATGTAACGATATACTGTGAAATCATAGTTGCACACTCCCTGTGATGTTTTGAATAACTTGCAAATATCCTTTTTTGTGCTTTGGAAGCATTTTGTAAAAAGAAAAATACTATATAATACAAAGTACTATATATATAGTTTCCGAAGCTAATAGGTAGCTAGGAATAAGAAAAATCATTCAAAATTACATAATTCTACTTTCTGCTTTGCATTATCTTTCTAATTCTTATTTTATGAAGAAACATTGATGATACAAAAAAAAATACGTGAAAAATGGAGACTGATTCCTATTCTTTTTCTACAAAACGTTTCAAATGATAGGAAAAACATAGGATAACTACGAGTTATTCGGAATTGCACACAGGTTCTTCGACTATTGGTGCATGTTAATAGTGCTAGTCGACGTTCGCGACTAACAAGGTTTTATAAAATCGGATGATCATTTTAATGTTGTAAAATCAGTTTAACGTCACACTCATGACTACCGTTTTAAACGTTGGTCTAATAATGTAATTAATTTGCTTTGTTGTTTAAGACCCAAAGCAATATAATTAAACACTATAAGTACTTGGACTTCTGACTGATATTTCACACTTATTTAAGGCAATGATTAGGCCAGCTATTTCTTATCACCTGTTTCCTTTTTACCGTAAAAAAAAAGTTAAGTAAGTAAATTGAACCATTATGAAAATGCTGGTGAAATCTTTACTTTAACTATGATGTCATGTCATGTTTTATTAATTATTATAATTTAATTATTAACTATCCTAGCAGCAAAAGTTTTTGACTTATCACAATAAATCTAAAGATTATAAATAAACTCTTTCGAAATAGTGGTCGTTTATAATTTTCTGCTCGTCTGAGTTATAGTTATGTCCATTGTCAAGATATGATTATTTATGTGATGGTAGATTTTTTTCTGAAGACGCATGTTGTGTGCACTCTTCGAATTTTGAAAAATCATATAAAATCAGACCTAGCAGTCAATTAAAGACGCGTGTTTTCGTGGAATTCCCTTGAATTTGAATGTCACATTAAACAAATAATATTGAAGGGTTTAACAGTGACATTTTCAAAGATAAAATGATAAAAGAGGCATGTACTGAATTGTTTCCTTTAATCCAAGACTGATTTCTAATACTAGCTATTGATTCGGCTATATATTTATCAATTTGGGCAAACAGAGACTCGTTCAAAACTGTTGTTTATTAATTAGGAAGGTTTTTATACTCAACATATTTTTTGCATTGGACACCCACATCAGCTATAAGCAGAAGACCGCGGACTTTTGGTTTTAAAATATTAGGAAATCCAAATTAAAATATTAGGGAATCCAAATGATTTTGCAGCGGTAGTTACTTTATTGAAATGAAAACAATATTTATGTCATTTGTAACGTAACAATTAATAGTCCGAGCATTGATATTGATAATGAATGAAATCAAACATTGACGAAGTCCGCGTCACGCACTCATGAATAAGGGTCAAAGTGTCATCATATGCACCTACATCTCTACAACGTCGATTTAACTTGGAGTCTATTGAACAAGGTATTATGTTGATCAAGCTCATCAATTGCAATGCTCTTTTAAATTAATGTTTATACCTAATAGTCATTGTAAATAGTTACAAACGAGTAAGAGGGTTCACGCGCCAAACGCGGCGTGAGCGTATTTTGTAAATAGTTCAGTTTATATAAAATTAGTTAATATTTAGAGATCGAGTATATTTGTAAATTAACTTGTAATTCGAGTGTCCTTAGAAAATATGATATTTGAGTGCTCCTCTATGATCACTGTCACAAATCACAATTGCATTTTTGAAGTTTCCGTTTTACCCATTGTTCAAATTAGAAGGGTTTGTATTTGACTGCATAATTATAACGCCGATGTTTGTTTGTCCAGAGTCGGATGGGTCACGCAAACGGTTGGGGAGTAGGTTCCGTGGGGCCGGCCTCTGTGGCTGGTCCGTTGCCTTGTCGATCTCGTCTCGTGTCGATGTCAGTTCGCTCCGCGTCGCTCACGGCAATTAATGACTACTCACTCGCAACAATCATTCAAGTGCTTCAATTTTGTCTTTTATTATTTTGTTGTATCTCAATATAAGATGAAATAAATAAATAAATATCTCGGGACAATAGACACGAATCGACCTAGTCACAAACTAAGCAAAGCTTGTAATAGGGGTTCTAGACAACGGATAAACATACTTATATAGATAAATATAAACACTTAAATACATATTAAACACCCAAGACTCGAGAACAAACATTCATATTTTTCATACAAATATCCGCCCCATCCGGGGATCGAACCCGGGACGTCAAGCTTCGTAGTTAGGTTCTCTAACCACTAGGCTATCCGGTCGTCGAAAAGTTTTCCTAAGATATGATTTCTTTTATTCAGGTTATTTAGTATTAGTAATCATATTCCGTAACTCAACATATCACCTAAATGTAAATTTGTAACTTAATCCCTTAGGAATTTTGAAAATTTATGATTGGTGTCGTATGAATTTATTAATTCAGGATTATTAATTTGTTGCCATGAGCCAATTCCCATGCCGTAAATGTAAATGCTTGTAAGTAAAAGCACGGGACTACTACTAAATGAAGTACATAATAAATATAATAGCATCCCTTAAAAAGGTTGTATGTCCACATAACGTAACTATTGTGTTATTTATATTAATTTTATTATGATATTTAAAAAAGTTGGAATTTAGATTAAACTTAGGTACTTAGAATAACTTATTAATAGTTTTCTATTTTATAACACTGGTTTATGTAGGCAGGTGGGCGGGCGACTGCCCCGCCACGCCACCCGTCGTACTTGCAAACTGCATATCATTTCAGTACAGTCGAAGGATGAATCGGCAACCCTTTTGCTTACTTTTCCTCCCGACGTTACTTTTTCGACGCTCAGTTTTAGTTTTCAATGTTTTCTTTGGGAATAAGTTTTCAGTGAAATTAAACTTAAACACGTACCTAAATATAAGCTTTTCATCATAATTAAAATAAAAAGGCATACGATATACATAACTATTTAATTGTTGCTATGCTATGCAGTTTTATTTCGTACTAGTAGGAGTATAAAAATATTTTTTTACTTTGTACAGACGGTTATAAATGTGATAAAATAATTTTTGACATAATTAGAAATTGTGATTTAGTAAGGTGTGTAGTTTATTGTAACGAATGTAAAAGAACTCGCTTTACTAAATTAATTGTACCTACAGCTAAACGTTGTTTTCCCACATTTTTATATTTGGGTACTTATTATTCTAAGCTGTTGTACTACTAATAAAAATAAAATATATTTTCAGGAAAAAATATGATTCGGCCCAGTATTGTATGACTTATACCCTACCAATGCTGTGAACCATTCGCTTCCTGACAAATAAACAACCAAAATCTGTCTATGTTTTTTATTTTCAAGTTATTAGTGTGTACCGATACTCAAGTGCAAGCAATTTATTTATAAATCAATTCCTGAAAGCTCCGTATAAAATATTAATAAAAGAAAATGAGTAAAGATATATAGTGCGAGGGTTTGATTTGAGTAGGTAGATATTGAGTTTGTAAATATTAATCCGAAATCATTGTACGTCAATGTCCAAAACAAGTACTTATTTAAAAACATTACGCTCCGAAGGTACCCAAGTACAAGTGCCCCTAGAATTTCCAAAATATCGATTCCATACTCTATTTCAATCTTAAAGAGTACTCCCAAAAATAATATAACCACTAAGTACGTTGCTAATCCTTACCGCTACGTGTAAAATTGCCCATTGAGGGTGTCTTACTCTGTAGGCTTATTACCTAACTCGCTCGCAATCGCCATCGTGATCATTTTGACAGTTCATGTATGGGCTGACAATTGGCATCGGAATCAGCTAGCTGTCACATTCATACAAGAACTGTCAAATGAACACGATGGCGGTTGCGATCGAGTTAGGTAATAAGCCTACTGGTCTTTCGTCGCTGTTGGTAAACTTGGAACTGCTCGCACCCAAAATATATTTGTGTAGGTAGTTTTATATTTACTGCGGCGCAGCAATGGTGATAAATACAATAATAAATAAGTAATAAATTATGTAAAGACGCGACGCGTCACATTTTATTTACCACAGTTTGTAATATTTTGATATTCGTGTTTAAACCTATCGATAGATGGCGCTGCCCTGCGTTAACTCTGCTGCAGCAAGCTGTGCCTTGTAGCTACAAAAAAAAATGTCAACAGATGTCGCCACCTACTACCTAACCTGTTGCAACTACGACAAAAAACGACGCTGAAAAAGTACGAAACAAGTTGACAATAATGTCATACGATATGATACTCAATAATCACTGTGTAGAGACACATATTCAAGCTGGAAAAGCCATAGGCACACGTTAGGTACCTACATTGTGATATAGTAGCTAAAGATCCTATGTAACGCGTGACTACGGCTTTTCCAGCTTGAATGTGTTTTACACAGGTATTTTTATTGGAAAATTTTCTAAAAATGAAACCTAGCTAGGTTGATTTATCGCCCCCGAAACCACTTGCATACCAAATTTCATGAAAATCGTTGGAGCCATTTCCGAGATTCAGATTATAAATATACCTCCCTGTATACAAGAATTGCTTGTTTAAAGGTAGGTATTCGATGGATAGATATTACCAATTATAATTGCCTATGTACTTAATAGACTACAACATAAATAAAAAAATCCTGTCTTTTTTTGTGGTTTTGTAGTGAAGTGATAAGTAACTAAGTGGAAGAACAAAATTACGAGGTGCTGCTATTATGAACTGTAGGTACGCTGGTAAGTAGCTATGTAGGGGGTCCCTCTACTCTACTAGCAAGTACTTACTAAAGGATACAAAAGTAAACGACCGAGTGAGCTTCTTGAGTGAGTGAGATATCTTCTTTATTTTACACTAATAAACCATAAACTAAGAAGTACCTAATTAAGTATCGTATTGTAGTAACGAGGAACAACCTACGTAAAAGGCGTGTGAAACCCACTTACGTATGGGATCCCCCGCTGTCTCAATGACATTCTAATGGAGGGAGAGTGTCGCATTAGTTTTTTTACATTATTCCAAAATATTCCTTCAGCAGCACAACTTTGTTTTAGTTTCGCCGGACAGATAGAAACTTTACGTTTAAATCAAACTTTCGCTCGAGTTGCAGGGCACGTTCTTCGTAAAAGATGTTCCAAAGAATAATATTTGTTCACAGTTTTTCAGAGGGACTCCCAGATTTCCAACTATTTGTCAGTGATAACTTCGGCTTTATGGAGTGCTTATTACTCACTCGTATTTGGGTAGGTAGAGGAAACTTTTGTTCCTACAACTCGTATGATACGGAAGTACAAATAGATTGGTAGATTGGATAATTCCAATCTACCAACCAACAGTTGACATCAGCCAAGACCCAAGCCTAGGATACTGTAAAATCCATTAAGTTTCTGAGTGCATCAATTGATTTATCGACGAAATTGAGCAAATAGGCCTAGCGGTACACCGATGCTTATCTCGAGACGACGATTAAGAAAACTTTCGTCCGAAAGTACGGCTCCTCTAGCTTTCCACTCTTGACATGTCAAATTTGAGATACGTTGTATGGATCGAAGAGTACCTAATGTTAACAATTTTTTTGAATTTTTTTTTAGTCATTTAGGTAGAAAGTTTAATTTATTTAAAATGAACATGCCGGCTACAACAGACCTAATGTTAGCAATTAAATAGGTACTTAGAGCTTTTATTTAATTTGCAAAAAAAAACCGTAATGTTACAATGAATCACGGTTAATTGGATACAGCAACATTAAATAAACTTATTTTCTACGAGATGTAAAACGCGATTACCTTTAATGAGCTCTCGATATTTTAATTAGGTAATTAAAGATTACCTTCGGCCTATAGTAGGTACCATCCCGTAGAAAATAAGTCTAAAATGTCTTCGAGCTAAGTATATAAAACAAACTGAGTCATGTGAGACTTTGTTTATTGACATGATATATTAATTTTACTCCTCTTCTGAGGCATTGATGAACTGTAAATCAAACATAATAAGGTATTAATTAACACCTGTAATACTCATGACCGTGCAATCGGTTTACTTAATTTAAATTTAAATTAGATACATCGGAGCTATTATAGGTGTTCAAAAATGTTGTACAAAATGTGTTGCTGTAACAACCGCAGAGAGCTGCGATGTCGTCTGTATCTAACTTACCTAGTTGATAATTATGACTCTCATCACATAGATAGGTAAGTAGGTATCTACATATATTTACACGCATGAAAATCACCTACCAACCAACTAACTACCTTAGTACCTATTTCGCGGTTATTTTCAGCTGGTTGACACTTTGTAAAATGAGGATTAAAATAGAAAACAGCGGCATGGCCGGCTGCCGGGGTCGGCGGTCGCCGCACGCCTTCTTAACACTAAATTTTAAAATTTAATTAAACTCTCGCGTGGTCGCTACCGCTTGATAAACGCTTCTTACCCGCCTTTATTCATTATCCCGGAACATTACGGGTCTAGATTTAAAAGGGTAAAACTTACGCCTCTTTTTGATGTTAATTAACGTAAACGTTTTAAACGTAACGTATAAGTAAAGGTTTACACGCGTTAGCGCGTTATTAAATATTTTAGGATATTTTGTTACGTACCTAGTTTGATTCTTTACGTAGGCTTAGATGAGTCTTAGGTAATCCGAGTCTGTACAGTTGTATAAAATCATTATGTAAATTAATAATTTAAAAAAAAAAAAAAAACAATCTTTACTTATATATTTACTGATTAAATGTGTTTGCACGTCTACCTACTCACATCTGCCTCACTTGGCTAGCTGCTTTGTATAATACAGTAATCTACCTACTATTTGAGCCATTGAAGTCGATATTACAGTGTATCTATATTGTAAGCCTTTTTAGGGTTCCGTAGTCAACAAAGAACCCTTATAGTTTCACTATGTTCGTCCGTCCGTCCGTCTATTTGTCTGTCTGTCTGTCTGCCTGTCCGTCTGTCCGCGGCTTAGCTTACTGATTCTTAGTAAGTACTAGAAAGCTGTAATTTGGCATGGGTGTACATATTATCTACGCGACAAAGTGGTAAAATAAAATCTTGAAAACATTTTTTAGGATACCTCTCCTACAAGTAAAGTGGGGATAATTTTTTTTTTTCGTTTTCTACAAAGTGTGGGGGCAAAAAATATTGTGGGTGTGGGAAACTCATTTTTCGATTCATGGATCCGTTTGCAAAATATTAAGCTGTAAAGTTCTAATTATCGTTGGAGTCAAGTGTTTGCCAACTAAACGGTTGTATTTGGATAGGGGAAAAAATATAACGAAGTTTTAAGGAAAACTATCACAGCTTGGTTGACTTTACAATTTAACTAGTAATAGTCGACCAACAACGAATTAGCCATGTTCATAGTAGGTATCGAATAAAAACGAAAAATAATAATAATTATTATTATGTTCATTTCATAGTATCCGCCTATTGTGACAGGCAACTACGGAACGCTACACTACAAGTGGCCCGACACGCAGTTGGCCGGTGTTAAGCCTTTCCAGATGTTTAATGAAATAATAATTCACTTTGGTAACTTTCACACGTTTATTGACCCATAGTTGGGCATAGTGACCGCTTACAACGAGTACCGTCTTAAGAATAATCGTCAAATGGATCTACCGCCGTATTTATGACAACGAGAACAAAGGAGCTAGTACCACAGTAATCAAATTGAAACTAACAACTATTAAAAGAACATAAGCACTAACTAAATCAGTGAAATCAGAAAAGAATAATAATGTTTTCATCAAATTATAAATGTTAGGTCATTGCTTAATCAATTGCTAGTTTAAGTATATGTTTTTAAGTTAGTGCGGAAGTAGTATAGGCAGGCTTGTTGGTGGCGCCAGCCGGAAGCGTTAACACCGGTTTTTTGTAAGTACCTAGGTAAGTAAAGTTCCTACCTATAGCAGTGACTATGAGAACAAAAGCTATAACAGTATTGTATGGTTAAAATAGCATTGTATTTTAATTGGTCGCCACTTTGGTTAACACTAGTCGATAGGGTCGATAATCGTATTGCAAGATTTGCAAGTATCGTCTTCGAAACTAGGTTACTTTTTATTGTTCCTTTGTTCCAAAAAGTTTGAGTTTGAGTTTGAATTCTAGCCCAAATTTTTTGGTACACTGCTCCTGTCTTCATAATCTGGCAAACTTTTGGATAGAAATTAGCGTGCAACAACAGTCTCCCAGTTTAGTAGATACTACCTATATGGTTTCTAAGCCCTAATATGTTCCTAAATCCGGTTCTACGTTGTCACGTCACCGAAATTAGCCATTCTCTGTGCCAGCCAAGCTATTCGTTTTAATGACGAGCAGGTCACAAGCCAAATATCTTCTATTATGTCGCTTAAAATAAACTAGAAATAAAATAGGATAGTCTCTTTCAGATTGTAAAGAGCGCACAAGATATAAGTAGAAGTATCACATAAAGTAGGTTTAAGTAATTCGCATTGCTGGTTCCTAAATAAGACGCGACATTTACAAAAGATCGCACATAAGTGCGGATAGTTTGAAAAGCTCGCGCGCCTAAGTGATGGTAATAATAGTACATTGTGACATAGGCTTTTGCTCGAGACATAAATAGTGCTTTTTTCAAAATCAGACCTTTCGTTTTGGTTTAGATTTCTCATACTCTGAAAGTAGTTGCGACCCTTGGGTTGAAAGTAATTAAAAAAAAATCTCAACCCTTAATAGCTAATCCAAATGAGGTACGTAGCAAAGGAAATACGTATACAGTCATGTAGGTAGATACCTAATCTGTTTCTTTTTAATTGTAAAAGGCTAAATAATATTTTTTGAAAATAAAATTCACGCTATATAAGCTTATGCAAGCGTATACAACGAGAATTAGGAATTATTACGTTCGGTTTTTTTTAGCTTTTTAGTCTGCAGTTAATTAATTGTGACCTCCGTGTCTGCAAGTTTAAAAAAAACTAGCCGGCAGCCATTGGTCGCAGAAGAAATGCGCAATGCGTGCAAATCGCGCAATAGAAAAAAGAGCGGGAAAAGAAAGACAAACGTAACAAATATTAAGTGCGACCGTGCGACGTTAGTGAAATTTGTCATAATACCTGCTTTTACATTCCTCATATTCGTAATGAATAGTAGAGTGTTCAATTCGGGTGAAATTACCCATGTCACTCTCGAACTATTGGCGCTTTCACTAATTTACTATTGTTGCTTCCTGAAGGAACAAACAATTACTTTCCACCCTAGAGATGAAAACGCAATTTTCCACCCGGGTATCTACCCGTGAAAATTAAACTTTCCGAACAGGAGAATGAAAAAATTAAAGTAGGTAGGTATAGTAGGTATTTTTATTTCGTATAAAAAACAATAGGTGGGGTAAAGTTAAATTTATGTATTTATCGTCGGATACCGCCGGAAGCGAAAATTATACACCGCCAAATTAACTTTATTTAAATCAACTGTGGTGTCGTATTTTCCATATACTCTACAAAGCTGCAGCTGAAATAAATTTTCTACTATACCGACGTGAAAAAATAAAGGATTTTTTTTTACAATTTTATATGGATTATCACCCGCTTTTCACTGTTACAAAGTTAATTAATTAATTAGAGCTGTAATTTTTCTCTACTCTAGTCTTATGTCAATATCAGATTTTTTTAAACTTTCGAATGATACTTTTGAACGATGTGCTTTGATTTGAACGGCAGGTAAATCATGTGAATGTATTTGCAGCTCTGCATCTGCAGATTGCTGGTTTTATTTGTCCGACGCGCAGTCTCCGAGCTCCGCACATGTGCCGTCGGCTAATGCGCTTATACTACTACACATTGTTTTTGTAATTTAATTCAGGCACGACGAATTGCTGGAGAAGAAATGGATGATGATGATTTTACTATGAACGTTGAAATGAAGAACGACTTGAAGAAATGCGAGCTCGTAGTTATCTACGAAGGTTTCTTTTTAGTCTATAGAAATAAATATTTAAGGTTCAAAAGGCTTATCGAATTTTAAGGCTGTTCATACTTGAAGTATACGGTTCTCGGATTAAAAACAGAAAAAGGATAATATAATACTTAGGTATTATAAATATTTTGTATATTTCAACATAGTATAATACGTCTGACACACAAAGTTACGTTTTTGTTTGCTTGCAAGTAGATATGGTTGGTTTTAAACGCGAGACGTGTTACAAAATAATAATGTATTATAAGTGTAGTTTTGGACAACATTTTAAACTTTCGCGATTTTCACACATACTTAATTTAACTCCAGGGATGTTTAGTACCTACCTAATTACATTCAGATGTTATTTTAGGTTAAACTATACTGTCACAAATGTGCACACGTATACATAGAAACCGTGTAGAAGGAGGGAGATACTTCAGAGCCAACGGGAGTTTCCTACTAAATTCCACTTTTGGGTTAGGAAATTATACTTCAGTTAAAATTTGTAGGTACGAGTACAAAGGCAAGCTTAAGAAAAATGAGGCAAAAGATGCAAGCTGGTCTTTCGCAAGAAAAGAAATTCAGAAGTTTTCAAAAAAGCGCTTGGCGTTTTAATGCGACGGGGCCGAGAGAAATGACATGCAATGAAAGGAATTATAAACTGGGGCTTATCTCTCTTAATTGCGGAGAAAAAGTGTAACATAATTTTATAATAGCGAATTGGCGGTAATTTTTTCCATAAGTAGAATAAGTCTTACGTAGAATAGTTAAAACAAAGCATTAGTAACTATTTCAACAGTAGACCATGCATTGTAACTGTAGAAACAGGCAACTATACTAGGGAAGTATTCGTAACTGCAGCATCGACAACCAGAATGACCAGTGATTATGAAAAATGCTATTAGTTATATATTACTAGCAACCCTCACCGACTCCGCACGGGTGCAATGTAATTAATTACACGACCCTGCCACAGCTATTGTCATATTTCGACCGAAATCATATACCTGAACCTTCCTCATGACTTCAATCTCTTTATCTATTGGTCGTCCAGACAGACGCACGTGGCAGAGGAATTTGTTTCTCTCTAGTCGTTTTCCAATTTGTACCGCCAGGATACATCTGTCTACATCTACATCTGCATCGCATACCTAACACATAAAAAAGAAATCTAAATTGGATTTTGAATACAAAAAACGCGTTGGAGAAACCTAGTTCAACACAATAAAAAAATCTGGATCAATTACCAAAAGGCACTATTTCAAAAGCTAAAAATTTACAAACTAACGTTGGAACCGAAATCAAAAATGCTGGCAAGCGACGCGCATTGCAATGTACGAGTAAATGCACATACTTACCGTATTGGTCTTACAAATTTTGTGGAGAGAGTACATTCCAGATTTTTTCTTAAATTGAAAACGGAACGTATGCGAGGTACCGTCTTCGCAAACGTGCTGTGCATACAAGGTGGGTATCTGCTTACACGTTCGAGAGAACTAGTCGCCGTAGTTTAAGATGCACATTATTTTACTGGGTCTAATCTACCCCTACGACGCCGGTGCACTTTAGTTGGTACGCAGTAGATATCACTTTCATGTTCACCTGTTATTTGATACTAGAATTTTGCATGTAGGTATGTACCTATGTATGTATAACTCTTTATTGTACATAAAACACAAGAAAAAGATGAATACAGGACAACACAAATGCACAAAGGCGAACTTATCCCTATAAGGGTTCTCTTACAGTTACGAATTTTATTTGTAGTATATCTTAGTCCTGTCACCAAATTTATTTAAATACTTTTTCTTTTTTGTACCTATTACCTACAATAATATTAGAATTATGACCTCAACATAATTCATAATAAAATAATACAAAAAAAACAGGAATCTTACGGGTAACTGCCAAGTGTGCTAAGTTTTTTAATCAAATGTTAAAAGTTTAATGTTTTCGGTTCCTAAATGTACAAATACTGGCGAATACTTACTGCAAACTAAAAAGGCATTCGTTCTTTCGTTTTTTTTCGTTTCTTTAAAAAAAATAACATAAGCTTTCTTTGCTGAATGTACTTGCATTGCCATCCGTCCTAAATATGTGCACCAAATTTCAAGTCAATCGGACTAAGCGTTGAAGAGTTCCCACCAGCGGTGACGATCCTGGCTGGGTAAGCAGAACTCCACTACCAAGATTATTGTATTGTCAACCGACTTACTCGAGTAGGTATGCAAAATTTTTACCTCAATCGGTTGAAGATATCTGCTTCAAAATTGAGTCGCAAGATTCCACCCGGACAAACATGCTTACATGCATACATACATTGCAAGTTAAATAAAAGCTTGGAATAAAAAAGACTTCTGATTTTTTTGAATTATTATTAAACGCGCTACTGAAGCGTCCAGTCACGTTTTCTAGGAAATGCCTTGTTAGGCGGAGACATCCGTTGCTTGAACGGCGGCAGTGACAAAAAAAGTGTAAAAGTCTTACTTATATAGGTACTAGACTAGACAGAAGGAGCGACTTTTGTCATCATTCAGAATCACGATGCTCTTATTTGTGATGTTGTTGTGGAACATTGTTGCACAAATAACTATATTTGTGCAACAAGAGAGCAAAGTAGATTTTTGGTACGAGTGTTGAATTTGAGTCCCGAGTAAGAGAAGGACTCTAGAATTGAATCACGAGCGTAGCGAGTGATTGTAGATTAGAATCCTGAGTGCAGCAAGGGATTCAAAGACACGAGATTCAAAAAACTCTCGTTTTTTTGTATCGACATGAAAATAAGAGATTGAAGGGAAGTTCAAACCTTTCGATTTTTTTCAATAGACCCAGCACTGTCCACGGATTTAAAAAAAAAATAAAAAAAATACTTTGTCTCTCGCTCGAAGCAAAATAGAGTTTTGCTCACTGTGTGGAATGAGCAAAACCCGCGCCTGTTTGAGGTGCTGAGGTGAAAAGTTACCTACATACCAACATACAACATACAGCATCAGCTACGTGCGAATGCTAATCTCCTTTTGGCCTGTCCTCCTTCATCTTCCAAAACTTACTCCAAACCCTTCACAGTTCACTCTGCTAGGCTGTGGAATCGGTTACCGACCTACATCAGGCAGTCTGCCTCCGTGGCGTCGATCAAGGAAGGCTTGAGGAAGATATGGCTCACACCATCTCCTTAGATGTTGTATGTGTGTACTCTTGTTGTATTTTGTATGTATGCATGTGTGTAATGATAATTAGTAGTTTAGTTTATGTTTTGTTTATTGTACTTAGATATGTACGCTCTATTGTGGCTTTCACTATCTGAAATTTTAAACTTACACTTTGTCGGTCCCTCGTTTAATGCTCCTCTTATCTACTGAAAGGTTAACTGGTAGAGATCACTTATAGGGATAAGTTCGCTTTTGTGTATATTTTAATGTTATTTTTATTATTTTGTAAATTGTATCTGTTTCTTTATATTTGTACAATAAAGCATTTACTTACTTACTTACTTACAACATATAGAACCTACATAAGTGGTGAATCGTGAACACACGATTACTTCCGAATGATGCCGACGTTCTATGAGTCTGACTGAAATAGCATGACAAATACCATTACGAACATATCCGAGATAATACGATGTGGGAAAGGATTTTGCACGACATCTCTACTTACCTTTGACCTTAGTATTCAAAAATGCTTCTTAAATCTATGATAACTTAGTCGTACCATTCATTTGTCAATTGCTGTCACGCTGACATATTATTTTGAATTTGAAAAATTTGCCTATATTACTGAGCTCATAATAATTAAGAAATCGATTCTACTCATTCTCATTTGTTTCGCCTTTACTCCACTCCGCAGTGGGATAAAAAATAAGTTAAATAGAACATTTAACAAATGCTTGGATTTTTTCAAATATGATTACCTACCGTTATCTGATTCAATTACGACTACTGGGCTAGAACATAGCTGAGACGCCACACTGGCTACCCGCAGGGCAACCCACTAATGCCTCCGAGTACTAAAGTTCAAACACTTCCAAAGAAACTCTCTATACTCCTTTGGGACATAGGGATTGCTGGAAATTTAATTAAAATACTGCGTTTGTCATTATCAAAATATACGCGTATTAATTTGATTACATCTAGTACAAATAAAGTTTATCCCTTGTGTGTAATTATTTTGGAGTTTCAATTTCGTTTAGAATACAGCTAAAAGTTAGATTATAATTTGTATGTCTCTCAAGAACTCGAAGCAAGCTAGTTCAGTATTAATAAGTTCAGTAGTAATTAATAAGTACACACCCACAGTTTCAGAAGTTTGTTCAAAGAAGTACCGTCAAGCTCAAAAGTAGCTGGACACTTTGGTTACTTGTCACTCAGTAATTTGAATCATTTCAAACTGTCGTATTATTGTTTGCCGTGATAAAGTGTTCAGCTGCTTTTGAGCTCGACTATACCTATCTATTGCATGATCATATTCATGCTTATTTGACGCGGACTGTACTGTACTCATATTCTTCATTACAAAAGATTAGAGTTGTCGATACCAAAGTACAAAGCGCTTACGCCGTACTTTCCGTACCCATTTGACTGCGGTTCCTCGAGCGTGTTTTGTTCCCAATTCGTACGTCTGTGCCTGCGGTGGTGCTTACTCTTGTCGCATGAAGCGGGGAACAGGATCTTGCCTCCATTTAAGGAAAATAAATTGCTAGGTATTCGTGGACAAGATGCAGAACGTGTTCTCGGAAAGCTTATGCACCTAAATCATCACATGCAGCAGAAAAAGGAATCGACTGTTGTTTTGTTTCTATCTTGTCCGGATACTTGTAATTAAATGCTAACGTAATGACATTGCGATGGTTCTTTATTCAGTGAAATTGGCTTCAATACGAGCTAGAATTTAAGTACATGAGCATACCTAATTAATAACAGAATTGAAGCAGTCTCCTTGGTCGCATATGCTGTAGGTTCATCATTACCAGTTTTGTAATATATTTTTTTTACGATGAACTGTATATGACATTTTAGGGTGTACAACTTTTTTGGCTGTTTTAGCTGACTGGGGCTAGGCCATTGGTCTTTTATGCCGATTTATGTTTAAACTGCTGTAAATATTAATTAATGTATGCAGTGTTTAGCGTAATAGTGTAAATAGTGTAGGTATATAATATTAAGTATGGATATTCTTTTCTATTCGGCATTTACTTTCCGGCGTCGGTAGCTAAAAGACTACGGGCTCTACACAGCGCTGGTCGACGGCGGCTTCCTTTAGGTTTGTGACTCTTGAATTGATTGTTAGTCTTGTACTACACAAGGGACGACTTTACTAAACTACGGCTTTGGTAACAGTCACTATTCGTCCATCGAAGCTTTTATTTAATTTGCTTATATCTTTATTCTGTATTTTTATTCATTGCCGGATGGCAATCTGCAAAAAAATGTGCCCTAGTTTACCAAGGGCAAAACAAGTCTCGTGTTCGCTTTGACTAGGAAGTTAGAGAGTAAGTATATTATTTTTTCTATAAATTGTAACTTAATATTTCTTTAGTACATTTATCGAAATTACATAGGTGTAAATAAGTATCTAAATCTGGGTTTGTTTTGTTTTATACTAGTTGTTGCCCGCAGCTTCGCCCCCATACGTGTTTTTTTTTCAAAATTTTATTTTATACAGACCTGGTCCAAACACAACTAAAAAGAATAATCCAATTCGGTGCAGTCGTTTCGAAGTTACGCGATACATTCATTTCGACGATTCATTTTTATTTATATAGGTAGATTATTATTATAGATATTTTCTCATGTCCATTGTTTATATTACCTTTGTGGAGAGGCAATCCGGCTTCGGATTTACCTATGCCAAACATTTGACAGAATGTCTGAGGACTGAATGCATCGAAATATTGGCAGATGGGAGCATGCATTTTAAAACTGAAAGATACACGTCTCGATTCTTGCCGGATCAAGCAAGGCGAAAGTTTTCAAACACAACTATATGCATACATACATACGGGGTAGACAAAGCTTTGGGTAATAAGACCTAAAGGCCACGTTTAGAATGACTAAACGTTAACTATGACTGTTGAGGAGATACAGTTTTCAATCGATTGTTCCGTCTCGGAGCGTCGAAATATTTAATTAAAAAATATATCATTTAAAGCGCGTATTTCAGTATAATGTTCAGGTAGGGCATTGCTGAAGCATTATGTGTGCCCACTTGTTCCGGGTTTCAAAGATTTCCATACAAAAGAGTAGCTGGAGATCGAAGCACTTGCATTAGGTTACCAATGCTCTGTGGTTCTAGCCAGCTGTGGTTGAACATTGTATGCGAATCATTGAATTTTCATCCAGAGCTAAATTATAGCATTATCTTTTGGAATGGCGTTGTCTTGGTTTGCAGCACTTAGCCTTGTTCTAACTGATTTTGTCGTAAATGGCTTACTAAAAGCAATGTGATATTGATAAGTGAATTAAATATTATGCATAATATTAAAAACGGCAATCTTAACTTAAATTTTAAAATATTCTGGTTTCAGAAGACCACATATAGACGACTAGAAAATTGTCCGAAAAAAAACTTCTATATATACCTAAAACTACTAAATCATTTTCATTTTAATAATTTGTGCCCATGTATTAAGCCGGCGATTACAATAAAGGCAGTTTAAAGCGTTCCCTACACGGCGCAACAGCTATTCGTTGAAACAGCTGCATGTTGAGTGAATGAAATTCGTTATAGTTTTCCAATAATCGGAATCAATCTGATAGGTACGGCTTGCAAATTATTCATCATGCAGATGCTGTTGTGAACAAAAAATAGTTGAACGATTTACTTGTAGTGGATAACAAACCACTTTTTCATAAAAATGCTATGAAATGTCGCTTTTAAAGGAGCCAGAAGGTTGAACATCCTGGATGACTTAAGTCATTTTGAATTTGGAATCAAAAAGTGTCCACTAAAGTTGTATAAAAGTCCATAACATACCATTATATTTGAATTTGAATCAAAAAGTGCCCAGTCAAGTTGTATGAAAATCCATAACATACCAGTATATTTGAATTTGGAAGTACCCGTCATTATTAGGGCCGTCCAGTACCTATCAGTTTTGTTTTTTTTTTCTTAACGAAAGAGGTTATGCGGACGTGTGCAGGTTTCTAAATAAGTATAATTAGTTTCAACACTATTTTACTTCTTCTTTATAAGACGCCTCTCCAACTAAGGTGCCTCTCCAACTAGTGAAGGTTGGCAGTCAGCTCCGCATATTTTACACGGTTCCTGGTCAGGTTGAAAAGCTCCGCTGCACTTGAACTTTACTTAAACTGCATATTTGCAAGGCAAAAAAAATATGAAATAGACAAATTACATAAATAAATTTTATTACTTTCGTATTTAAATAGTCACATTTTAGTTGAAGAGCAAACATTCGTTTTTTAAGTTCGGCATAATGAAGTAAAAAAAAAAACTGGAAACGAAAGAAAACTATTTTAATTTCAGTAACAATAGACAATTGCCCTAACATGCATAACGTCACATTCAATATTTCTTATTTTTTTTACTACATTTATTTTACTAAATCTTCTCGTTTCATCTTTAAGAAAAGCACTATACTTGCTTCAACCGTAATAGCCATCCTGGACTTGTACTATTAAAACTCTTGCCGTTCCGGCTCGGGTTTCAAACTCGTACTTGTTCAGGATGGCTTACTTACTGGTCTCTGCAGTAATGTACTATAACACCAACAATTTTTTATTGTAAAAAAAAACATAAAAAATTGCTAGCATGTGCGCGCGTGCTAGCGTGTAGGTACGCCTTTATTGGCGGTGTGTTGTGTATTTTGTTTTTAAAAAGGCACGTAATACTCGTAATATAGCTATTATAGACTACAAGCCCATGGAAAAAAAAACAAGTGAAATGAACCAGCGTGAATGAAGCTTAGAAGGCTGTTACTATATCATAAAATAACTCTGAGCGCTATGCCGTCATTTCTGAGCGGTACATTTATGGAATTTCTCAGTTACAAGTGAGGAATTACGACTAATTATTAATTTACGGCGTTTTTATAGCTTATAGATGATTAAAAATAAATGTCGAAAAACCTAGTGCCGCTTTAAAGTGGTGGTGCAGGAAGTTAGTAATTTTTTTTTTCAATGTACGAGAAAAAATCTGTACCGCTCAGAAATGACGGCATAGCGCTCAGAGTTATTTTACGATATAGTAACAGCCTTCTAAGCTTCATTCACGCTGGTTCATTTCACATGTTTTTTTTGTCCATGGGCTTGTAGTCTATTACTGTTTTCATTATCATAGTTGAATGAGGAGCTACAATGGCAACGTAGCATAGCTACGAATGCGTAGTATCGTGTAGCGCTGCTACGCGCGTCTCGGGAGAATAATGCCATGTCTTATTTGACGACTGGATAGCCTAGTGATAGCGGTTAGTCACAGTCTACCTGACAATGAAACAACCGGATCGATTTGCATGAATGGCGATGATTGCTTCAATGAATGAACAAGTAAATTATTCTTTAGTTCGAAAAATAACTGAATACTTAGGTAGTTATTCTACGCGGACTAAGATTGATACATTTAAAATTCACTGCATTTAAAAATAATCTATAAAAGCAAAACAATAATTGCCAGATCGTGCCAGAAGCTTTTAAATATAGGTGTAAGAGTTGTTTGATCACATCTTGAAAGTCAAGGTTTGTTAATTAAACTTAGCTTTTAGACGATCGATATAATTCCCTGTCTAAACTTCTAAAACACAAACATTAGGTATAGAAATGACGGAACTGGTGTACCTGGCTTTATTTGACAAGACACCTAAATACCTATTTAAATTTTGTGGATGTTTTTTGGAATCGCAAGTTTTGATGACAATATACTCTCGCAGTGTCGGAAGTCTTTGCTCATACTTTTAGTTTCAACATTCCACGTGTTTTTGAGCACACTTCATTTCTATTTTGTTTTCATAGCTATTGAGTTAAATTTTAAAAGATTAACCCACATTTCAATAGGTTTCCTGAATAATCAAGTTAAAATTCAATGATTTTAAACTCGTTTGTTAATATCGGTTCCAGTCGGCTGGCTGCGCCCGTGAACGAGCTTAGAAGGAATTATCGAAAGCAGCTTGAGTGTTTATAACTGGTTTGTGATGAATTTAAGATTAATGTTTGAGTACATATTAGCCAACGTGTAACAAAAGTTGACGACTTGATGTCATGAAACTTTGTGTTTTCTTTTAACGAATTAAAGTAAAATACATGTACGCCTCGAAATAAAAAAAATATGCTAAAGCTTGGCCAGGCGCTCCTGCAATCCTCTAGTGTTGAAAGTGTCCCTGGGTTGTGGTCCTCACTTACTATAAGGCCTTAAATGATCTTGTGATATATTAAAAACACGTGCACATCAAATTATGTACCTACCTACCTATACATTTCATTTTTGTAACGATCACAGAAAAAGTTTGTTTTAAGAATGAATTCAAACCGCTAATTGAATCACAGACAAACAAATAGATACTTACATAATTTGAATTTTATTTATCACTCGTGTTATTTTGATTCAATACATATAAGGTATTAGGTACTCGAAAATTAGACAGCAAGCTCAAATAATTTATTCTAGATTATATCGAGGTGTTAAGCCGTCAGCAAGTCTGTGTTAAGCAGCTAGGAAGGAGATGACTGGCATTCCAACTCAAAATCTCATCTCAGTACTATTTCAATTTTCCCGTCTTGCTCTTCTCCCATCGATCGACTTTGAACTCCAAGTTTCTCAGCATAACTACTATTATTTTTCGTAGTAATTGAAATATTTAATTAAGTAGGTAGCTAAGAGGACATGCCAAAATAACTGTTCACTCATAAAACTACCAACAAACTAACATACAAAGCTGTATAAAAGTGACCAGTTAATTTTTATCATTCTCTTATAATCGACACTAAACCACGTCTCAAATAATGTGCACCCGATTAATAAAATAACCCTGGCTTTAGGTCATTCATACTTGAATATGTGCTCACCTACCTATTACAAGTAGGTATATGGTACACAAACATTTCTCACTAATCAACACAAGGAAACCTAAGCTTAAATTTAATTACTATAGCTTAATTCAATTCGAGGTATTTGCTCTAAGTCACAAATTAAGGTAACAACACTCTTGCTCGTATATGTATTTAAGCCTGTGTTGTTAAATTCACAAATTCCTATCTGTCGTAACTATGTCAGATTGTATTAGCTTTTAGTCTCCAGGGCCTCTTACGTTTCTGAGATAAAGGAAGAACACTGTGAACGATTTTGATTAAGAATTTTGTAAAATGCACTTTAAATTATGTACCTAAGTATTAAAACAAATAAACAAAAATGTATTTAGGTACAGTCAAGTGTAATAATATGTATCTAGACAAAGTTTCAAAAATAAGTACCATACGTTCTTACACCGGCGTAATAAGGTCGTGGGACATATTTTTGAGAAGTTCCTATCGATACTTATTTTTGCACTTGACCGTACATACCTACACAATCACTTTTATGGAAATTTATTTTTACGATTTTCCCATTTAAAATAGTATATTTAGCGTTTTGGTTATTCTCCTCAGCTAGGTGTCTTATATAGGGAGAGACTGGTCTACATAGTATTACTCAAATCCAGTAGGTACATACACACTGCGATCGCTTATGATAAGCAGCGCTGCAAGTGGTCCAAGAAGTATCGTTCCATCAAGTCGACTTTTAATCTCAATCAAGTATGCCATCAATAATTTTGACCTAAATTCGACGGTAATCCTGGGGGCACTTGGAATCCTTGAAAGATCGTGCACACCCAGACTCTTACAAGTTAAGCCCATGGTTGCTTTTACCGGGAAGAATGTTTGTCCTATTAAATTTAGATAACAAGATGTACAAGTTAATCTTTTACAAGCAAAACGCTAGAGCGCAACACAATTTCTCGACCCTTGTCACAAGACAAAAATCAGAGGAAAACCTTTCATTTAAATTGCGTGATTACACGAGATAGCATATCAATTTATCTCTATACCGGTCTCAGGTGTAGGTAAGGCCCAAGGTTTTTATATCAGGACCCATTTTACGTACGTATTAGGCTACGTGAGTCCACACAAAACGTAAGCAATGTTTGGGTCCCTATCTATTAGTTTGTATGTGTGACGTTTTCATTTATCATTGGATTGGGTAAGGTACTACCAAGTCCTTCGACGCTTCTGCCGTTTTTAAAATTGCCTCATATCGTTAGCAGTTTTATACAATACTAGCTGTTGCCCGCAACTTCGTCTGCATAGAATCCGTTTATCGCTAACCCGCAGAAATTACGCAATCCGTTCTTAGAGGATGCCTATGTCATAGTGGCTTTATGCATGCAAAGTCTCAGCGCGATCGGTTTAAAATTGACAAAGTTTCATACAAACTTTCATCCCCTATTTTATCCCCTTGGGGGTAGAATTGATCAAAATCCTTTCTTAGCGAATGCCTACGTCATAACATCTACCTGCATGCCAAATTTCAGCCCGATCCGTCCAGTGGTTTGGGCTGTGCGTTGATAGATCACTACGCCAGTCAGTCAGTCACCTTTGAGTTATATATATTTAAAGAGATTAAATAAACTGATCCTTCGAGTAGAGTAACTGAAAACTAAATTGTAACACGCTGTTGGCGATGATTTTTTTTTTTTTTTTTTTATATGAATAGGTAGGAAGGCAAACGAGCAAGTGGGTCACCTGATGGTAAGTGATCACCACTGCCCATAGACACCCGCAACCCCGGAGGGATCGCAGATGCGTTGCCAACCTAGAGGACTAAGATGAAATGCCTCTTGTGCCCGTAATTTCCCCGGCTGTCTTACTCTCCGCACCGGAACACAGCAGTGCGAGCACTGCTACTTAGCGGCAGGATTAGCGAGTAAGATGGTGGTAGCGATCCGGACGGACCTTGCACAAGGCCCTACCACCCGCAAAACTGCTGACCCGAAGCAAGTATTGACCACCCATTCGAACACCTGTGCGTAGTTTTTTCCACTTAATTATGTGGGCCATTTTTTTAAGTTTCGGATTTCTATTCACCATCACGAGCACTATCGATCCTAATAAGAGAAAACAGCGTCCTAAAATGTCCATACATTGTGTGACCTGAATATTCATTCCAATCTTTTAGTCATACAAACTTGTATGAATGAAGTAACGGAATAGAAAAGGCAAATAAAAAAGATAAACATCAAAAATGCACAACTTCAAAAAAAAAATGAATAAATCTTTTACCTATCTACCTAGCCCAGGGCTTTACTTATCGGTAAAAAATGCGAAAATGCATATAATCCGATGTCTATTCATTAAAATGCAAGGTTCCTCCCATTTTAGAGTGTTTCCCGTTCGTCTGATCGGTTAAAAAATCAATCGGTCCAACGGGATTTATTTTTCCCGATGTCATATTAATCGAACCTATGGGAAATAGTTGTCCCATTTGTCCGATCGTAATAAAAACATGTACGATCATTTTAAAGGTTGACGCACACATAACCGCACGGCACAGGATCAGCACCACCTCAACTCGAGCCGTTCAGTATTCTCTGTATCTATGAAACTCTACACTGTGACGCTCACTTATCGGCATCGAAACGGCAACGCCTCGCCTCGGCACAAGCTAGCAGTGCGTGGGCAACTCGCCGTCACCGCGCTTACGTCGAGTCGCTGCCGGGGGTGACGGTGCGCGGACCTCGGGTGGTTCCCCCGCCGGCTCGCGGTAAGTGCGCAGAGCGCGCTGTAGCTGCGCGGACGCCTCGAAGGCACCGTGCTGCTTCCTAAGCTTGCGTATGGCTGACGGCGTTCCGGTACCAGGCGGTTCGGTTATGTCGGCGATTGATCGGTCAGCCGATCGGACGAATGGGAAACACTCAAATGTTCGTTCATCGAAAACATCAAATGAAATTTTGGACACACGTAGGTACCTACCGAAAAACAGACTTGCGAATCTAAGCTCGAGCCTACGATCGTTTGCTTGAAAGGCCAATCATCTTTTATAAAATGACACTAAGTCTAAGTAGGGGACCTATTTGTTGCCTACTTAAATTCCAGTAATTGTCCCCGTTAAATCTCCTAACATTTAGAACCTAAAAGCTATTGCCCTTCTGGCTATTATTCATATCCTTTGAACATAAACTTTAGCCCTTTGTCTATTTTAAGATATTATGGCTCGTCTAGATAAGCTGAAGACCGTAAGCGAAGAATCAATTTAAAAATAAAATAGATCTTAACATTTTTCACATTTTTATTCATTCTTTTATGTAATCATCAGAGTTGTACAACTAAATAATCACAGTTGAAACAATCATAACTAGGTATCGATTACGTCTAAAATAAAATTAAGTGCGCCGGCGACGGTGGCGGCGCGGCGCCTTGTACTGGCTTGCTCTGTCTGTGTATGTGCTTATTGCTACGGATAGTAATAGGTGTAGTCAGGAAAAAGTCTGTAGTACTATCACAAAAGATATAGGTAACCATAATCCTTGGAACGCCAATTGATCACAAAAGTAGTCAAGACTTTGCCTCTAGAGCGTCATCGAATTTTACAATGATCTGTACACACAGTGCATTAGAGATGAACAAAGGTACATTATGTGCATTTCCTTGAAGTTAATAAAATACTCTAGCGAGGCATGTGGAATAACAAATGTCGTGTCGTTGACGTTCGAAAGGCTTTTAAATTCGACCTAGCACGATTTGCCGCATTTTGTTTATCGGCGATGTTACTTGGGACATAGGAAGTACAGCGGAGATATAGCTTATCCTGATATTATCCCGTGCTGGACATACCTAACGTATTTGTCGGTGTACCAGCGTCGAGATAAAAACTACACGGGTATCAAAGTACACGGGGGACCTCGTTTGACAAAGTTCAACAATAGAAGCTAGTACAATTTTAATTAGATCAGATCGTTTTAAAAAAAGTGACAAACGAGACCGAGGCACGTGCTAGCCGCGCTTCTCTTGAAATAGTACAGCGAGCGCAGCTGTTGCCTACGATGCATAAATTGCAAATACCAGTGGTAGCAGCATGCAAGTGCACGGAATTACTAAACAATCGATCGCAACGACATAACTGCGCCTGCAGACTGTTCCAGCTTAGTTCACATGACCACTACAGTACATTTGATAAAATTTCAAGCATTTCAATCACTCGTCATCATCAATTTCACAATGTCAAGGATTAACGATCGTATTACTGAAATCCGTCAATCAATTAAAATTCGTCCGTATTACAAAGTACCTATTCAGCAGCCATCGTTTTCGTAAATATTTCGTGGAAGACAATAACGGTTGTTGAAATGCCCGAATATTTATACAGAGATTATGAGAATTCTTAAACGCGCGATCATCTGGACTAAGCTTAATGAGGAAAGTAAAAATACACAAAGACAGAACAGAGCTTCTAGTCGGGAGGGAACGGCGCGAGTCGGCCCGACGGTACACCGCCGTCTAGTAAACTTAGCATTCTGTTAATAAACAGTTCCAAAAGCTTATAATATAATATTGTATAAGGCTGAAATATAAAAACGGACTGAAAACACTATCGTAATTCGTTTATAATGTATGAGTACTGGCAGTGTAATGATATTAATAAAACTTAATAAAAACATGATGTAGCTCGGATTATTAAACTATACATTTTAAGTAGGTATTCTTATATGAATAATAATTAACGAGAATTGCTTTAGTATTATGTTGTAGAATGATATCTAGAAGTGTTCGTATTGAGTGCAAACTATAGGGTGGCCTTACAGTAAGGTATTCGAAGTCTATAATTAAATAACCGAATCTACAAAATCTTAGGCTTTCAAACGCATAATAAAATCAGTCATTTTAACACAATTCAGTATATTCTAAAATGTACACTGATCGTTATTCGATGTCGAAGTGAGACAGTCTATGGAAACATTATTCGGTAGATATATTATTTTACTATAAATTCTTAAAAATTAATTTATAAATTAGTGACTCCTAACGGTTCCCAACAACTATCTCACGTCAAAATCGTTAGATAGAATTCTAGCACAACACTCTTAATAAGTTATTGATATTTTCCTAGGTGCGACTAAATTTATTTATGTAAATATATACGAATAAATAAAGTGCAAACACTTAACGCTACTGTTATCAGCTGCGTCCATAATGCTAAAAAATTGGCACAATCCCATTCATGCTCGCGTCGAGCCGCGGCGGCGCGTGCGCGCCCGCCAGCCGACGCGCACCCACTCTCGGGGGCTGGCCACAGCGCGAACTTAACGAATGCACTCACACGCCACACGAGTAGGACGAGATACTTATATTCTGCTTTCCCAGTCAAGTGTGGGTATATTCGTGAGATTAACGCACCATGGTACCACCTTAACACCCACGCTCACGCACACTGCAGGCACGCATCCTCTCGCACCTTCACGCACGCACACAACCATCACAAGTCTATATGCAGCCACGCATGCACGCAACGGAAAACTCTTCACGAGCCATGACTATTAGTTATTCGTTACCTATTATTTCCAGATAACCTATCTTTCTAAATACTACACGGAGACGTTAGGAAAGGAACACCATAGTTACTGTACAGTTTCACTTTTTTCTTAATGCTATAGTAGAATTAAAATTACTTAGTTCAGTATTTGCTAAGATATTCAGGGGTAGTCGCGTAACATTATATTATGTACATCCCCTCGTGAATATTCCGCTGTCGAATGAGCATTATAAACTCAACGGTCCGAATGGACACTTTCATCTAATTCAATCACTATTAGAAAATATAACATATTCTTTTATTATTCAAGTGATGTTATGCGGAAGGGCCATATTATTAAGTGGTATCACGTAAAGCTGTGGACTTACAAAATACTCGTATAAATTATTCACATGTATATAGCACACTATCTACAAACACCCACGACCCAGGTTCACGCCTGGCCCTCCCGCACAAATCCGCTTACCGCAATAACTTCCAATAAAATACTGACTCATAGTATGGCTAACTCGAATAAAAACTTATGTATCAAATATTTGGTGAAGATACGTTTACATTTTATAAAAAATGTCGCAATTAAATATCTAAAACGAGTACTTAAGTTACGTTGACTACAAATAAAGTTGTATAAAATTGATAAGATTAATTAAGTCCGAGCGAGAGGTTGCAGATTAGTCCCGCACGATATTTACAAGTTGCGACGCCGGGGTCGCCGGGGTCGCGAGTGCGGCTCGCGGGATGGTCGCCGCGGCTCAGTGTGGGTAGTGGGAGACAATTGACTAATGTGACGGGCAGGAGCGGCCGCCTACAGCTGCTCGTCCATGTCCGGGCCGTACATGTCGGCGAGCTTGTCGAAGCGCGGGCCCCACGCGCCCAGGTAGTCGTACTCGTGCGTGTCGTCGTCGGTGCCTGCTGGTCAAATTTTCGCGTCACGGTCACAAACAATTACTTTAGCTTTAGATACAATACAACTTAACTTAATTGTGATTTTATAGTCAAGATACGAAAATAATATATTAGGACGTAACTTTTGTGCAGCATGTAGGCATGTGCCGTAAGACGATTCGGGCTTTGAAATCATTTTACTTCAAACTTGCATAATTATTACTCTAAACTTAACTATCTGAACTACATTAAAGTTTAGGTATACGTTCTCTACAAGTCGCGAATGCTAGTTAATTGGCATATTTCGGTGTAGTTTAGTCAAATTTTGTGTACCATTACTGTCAAACTTCACTTTTCCAAATATGTAAACTTGTAAGTATAAATTCGAGAAATAAGAAACAGCCGAAGCCAATGTTCACAGTTCGTATGCACGACCATTGAAAACAGACTAAGTATTCTTACAATACTGCACTTTGGACGGAATTATTGTAAAATACCGTCACGGCCATACCGTGGTTATAATCTAAAAATAAGCAGTTTTGTAATATACTCGTTGCTTATTTATTAACAGGCTCCAAATATTAAAAAAAAATAGTTCCACATATTTATCTCCTTCACTACCGATAATATGTATTGTGCGAATTCACTATAACTTTAAGGCAACTCAACTTTCTTCAATGTGTGTCTAGACAGTCATTGAACGTTTTAACGAGTTTGTCATGACATGTCTAACGTCGGTTGCTATTATTAATAGTATTGCTCATAAGTTATAGTTCAGCCTCTGCGTATATTAGCAGCGCATATTAGCAGCGCAGTGAATATTAGCGAATACGTCTCAGACAAATGTAGGTATCTATTAAATTAGCTATTTTTATTTATACATAGGTACACATACACAAATCACGTCTGCACGACTTACGGCGTGCCTATGGTAACAAAGACCTAAAGGCCACGCTTAGCATGATTGTGGGCGTATAGTTGAAAAGTGCAAAAAGGAATAAATGTTTTCTTTCTTTCTTTCTTTCTTAAAAGGGAAATCAATTCAAATTAATAAGATGAAAAATTACGTTACGCTAATAATAGCTACATCAAATATTGTGTTATCCGTCTAATTTATTCTATTAAAACGAGAGGTGAATGGCACTACAAAAATGTCTGTGTCGGAAACATTACGTAACATTTCTCACAAAGTGTTTTATTAATTAATGAGAATTTATATCTTAGTGTAATTTCATCAAGTTACCAATTGGAGAGATTTTAAACACGTTGAAAGACAATCAAGAGACACTTTAAGAATACCTAACTAGGTAAATAGCAGAGGACAATGTTTTAACTTAACTTTCGCATTTTTAACATTTATGTCACTTTTACGGGTAGTTAATTCCCATAACAGCAGTCGTGCAACCGTTCAATGACTTCACAATCGAATAGTTGCAACTACTGGACCTGCCTACTATTGGAACTCTTGTTTCTTAATTTCTTTAACAAATATGTAGGTCTTAAGTATTAGACTTACTATTAATTAGTAATAGGAATTATTATTTTGGTAGTATAGTAATGTGAGCTCACCAGAAGCAAGGCTTGAAAGCGAGCCGGCGGTGCTGCCGCCGCCCTCATAAGCGTAGTTACGCAGATCGTCGAAGGGCGGCGCGTTGGGGTCGCTGTCCGCGCGCCTCTTGTGCTCCTCGATGAAAATGCCCACGTTGGTCTCGCCCGGCACCCCCAGCGGCACCCCGACCCCCACGCCGCCCCCGACCCCCACCCCCACCCCCATGGGGCCCACGCCCAGACCGACGCCCATCAACGGATCTAATTAAAGCAATCACAATCGAATTATTTATTGGCGGTCACCGAAAAGGAAACCGATATCGAGAGGCTTCTAAAAATTGGCCGTCAAATGACGTTAAGAGATTGTGATCGTTTTGTAATTTTTATGACTTTTTGTCCAGAAATGAGGGATATAATGGAAATTAAAAGTGATGAGGGTCTGTCGCGTTTTACAGCTTATGAATGTAAGATTATTTTGTGCATTTTAGTCATTAGAATACATTAAATGCTCTTAATTTAAAATAACTTCCATCATTTTAATGGCATCACTGATAATTTACGATGTAACTAATTGCACGTTGGCTTATTATTGAATTATGAGGTTTAAGTCTTAGCGAAGGCCTTATTTTACAAGATTTTATCTAATTACCTAGTAGGTAAGTTGTTTTCAATTTTTGCAGGTGAAATTTGACCCATTATTAGTGGTCTTTTGAAACTAGATATACATTAAATTATTACAAAATACTGTCAGTAAATACAGCTTCTATTAAGAATTACTTTTAACTTATTGCCATCGCACCTTGTTTTAGGCACTAAAAGAAAAATGAGACTAGATATACTTAGATATAAATCTGTTTTTGTTTCTCAAACCTTCTGAATGTTGTTTAACTTATTATTACGAATAAAATGAATTGATGTCAACAATACTAAAATATTGGAAGCTAAATGGAAAGCGCTAATCAATTGAAGTCATTGTAGAAAGCTCAATATAGTAAATCTAACGGTAGATTTTTACTCAAATAAAGACGTATAATAGAAAATGGAAGACTGAGCGGAAAAGAACACCGTCTCATTTTTATAAATTAAGGTCGGGAATATAAAAGTGTAGGTTTTTACTTTTCCGACCAGTAAAAGTAAAAAAAGGGGTTCGACTAGCCAACGGCGTGGGCTTTTGTGACGTACATTTTGCTTATAGGCAGTAACGTACATTACGGACCGCCAGATGACGTCCGTGGAAAAAGCGTTAGCAACCCTCGAGTTTCACTTTCGCCTTTTATACAAAGCTTGTTTATTTAGACTCGATAGGCGTCTCGGTTGGGTGGGGTCCGATAAATTCGCGAGAATGGGACATCCATTTTAATGGGTGTAGTAAAGTAGTAAAGCAACTCACAGGGTAGTTTGGTCGGCGCGTGATCGGGCAGCGGGCCGCCTATCGGTATTTGGAGAGGCGTGATGTCGAAGGCGGTCATGTCGTCCTCGCCGCCGCCCTCGTCGTCGTAGTTTATGATGTTCTCTCGCACGTCGTCGTCCGGTCCCGGGTACTTGATGTGCGCCTCCCGCCGCCGGTTGTACACCACGAACACCAGCACCAAGACTAGAGCACCGAAAACAATTATATTGTAACGTGATTTAAAATGAACAGTCCAGGAAAAAAAACGAGTTTTTTTTTTGTTTTTAGTCATTCTTTCAAGTTCTCGATAAGTACCTTCCCACTACATTTTCGTTTCTCAAGAAATAGGGTAGTGTTCATTTTTAAAATAATTAGGTATGGTATGAAAAAAGAAGACTTATCGTTTAATGTGTGAAATGGAATCTCATCGTTGGTTTCCTATATATTCCTCTTCAGATATAACACAGCACAAGTACAAACAAGCTTTTTGTTTTCATAAAGCAGTCGCCATACATAGTCTGTCTAGGTGCTCAAAATATCTAACACTATCATGTTGTCAATCGCGAATGTGGGTTTTCAAATACTTTTAAGCACCTAGAAAGATCCACTTCTGATAGTCTACACTATAATAGGACTTAGCATTATACTTTTTTCAAGTAGACGGTCTCAATTCTTGGCCATGAACCTTATAATATATCTGAATTCCTCACTTGTATGATTTCAGTAGGCTCGACGCGCGACGTCAGAATACTGGCCAGTTTAATCCAAGATTTTTTAACAAAGAAGCTTTTCTTTTTATTTTCTAAATTTTGTACGAACGAGGTAAAAGCTGTTAAGAAACCTGCCCTTTAGAAAGCGTAAATAGGTACGCATTGCAGTATCATTTCATCCTAAATATAAAAGAACACTGAATAGGTATGCTAAGTAGATAGAACCAAATTTGCATCTCGTATAGGATAAAATCGAAAGGGAATGGTAACCACTTAATACACCTTGGTCCATTTAATAATAAATACACGTTTGCTTAAAAATTAAGAACATGGTTGAGTCATTTTTTTCCCTGTTACAAATACATAAGAACATATTTTTAAAAAATCTGCTGAATTGAGAACTTTTTTCTTTGATGTCATTTAAATAATACAGAGATTTTGTTTAATTTAAGATGAACGTGTTTTACGGTCATCAATAAATAAAAGGGTCACTGCGTAGAAACAGGGAACGTCACAACAGATATTCCAATAACAGGAAACAAATCTATAATAAATACGGGCAATATTAATCTTCTGACAATATCCCGCAACAATAAGTTCTATTATAAAGTGGCATAGTTTTACTGCTTCATTCCGGTCTCGGCGCGGAAGATATACTTGAAAATATACCAGAATTTCTAAAATAGATCACTTTGAGTGCTATTGTCACACGAGTAATAACACAAATTTCAATAGACCATACATTCTCGTGATAAAGTTCCAAATAAAACCATTAAGCTTTTTGTTCTTATCTTTTGAGTGCCTCTGTATTTATGACGGCACTCTGTACTGATAATAATCGGCCATTAAGTGGTTATACCATTATGATATTGGGGCGGTGTTTAGTCATTTCAATTTCCTTCGGATATTGAATAAAGGATCGTACCCGGAACATAAATTTCCCAATAATGTACCTTACTTAGGTTACTTCATTGGCTTTTCCGATAATTTTATCTTTGATGAAACTGTACTTCCTTAATGTTAGGTTATTTAGTATTTAAAAAGCTATTGTTTACCTACCTTGTACAGGTAAGTCACGTAGGTTCATAAATAAAACTAAACATCTTTGAAGAAAAAAAATAAGAAATCGAGTAGGTACCTACCTCTCGCAATGTACAGGAGTAGTGAATAAAGCTTTCCCATGTCATTTTGTTGAATCCCACACGGTTTTCAACTTTAACAGGATCTAAATAAGGTTCTTATTTATAAAACGACTTAATCCGACAGCTGCATTGTATACACAACTTTAATGACACGTCGTTAAAGTTGAAAACCGGATAGAATTCTACGAAATGTCATGGGAAAGCTTTATTCAGTACACCTGTAATAAGTAACACTTAAGTTTTCAAATTAAGATAAAAAGGCCAACTTACGTTAATAGATTTTTCAAAGATTTTAACAAACCTTCTTTTGCTATACTTATCACATCACAGAATACACTATTTGTTTAATTTACCACAAAACAAAACTACTTCAACTGCGATTGCTAAGTATTTGAAAATCTACCAACTATAGTGGGATAAATGGATACTTCTCATTAAGATTTATAAAATAGAAATATGAGGCGTCACGTAATCATAAACAATTGGTAGAATATAAATCTTAAAAAGGTTTAATAGTTTTGTAATTTTACTGTACGACGTAACTAATGAGAAATACCCATGTAAAATGTATCGGACCAAGGTATGATGAGCGAACCCATGTTTCAAACTAAATCGAAACAAGCGTTCTTCGTAATGTAAAAGCATGCCAACTAATGAATGACAGTGCTTACCCAAAAGCACAAACAAACAGACAATGATAGCTATAATGAAATCCCTGGAGGGCGTGATGAATCCGGAGGCGAGAAGTTCTAGTTCGCAGTCGTGGCCGGTGTAGCCGAGCGCGCAGCGGCAGTCGTAGCGGCGCGCCGGCTCGCGGTCCAGGCACGTGCCGCCGTTGCGGCAGGGGTTGCCCGTCAGGCACTCGTCCACGTTCACGCACGTGGCGCCCGCGCGCACCGACCCGCCGGGGCACCTGCGCACCGCACCATGTACCCGCCGCCAACGCCCGCGCGCACTGAGCCTCCGCGACTAACATGCACTACTCTAACTAATACGACAGATATATACACAAAATACGTGGCAGTATAATAATGGATGATAGATGTCGGTGCGTATATGGAAGTGCGAAAGTCGTCTAGAGGGACACGACACGGAGTGCTCACTCATTATAATGAGAAGGCAGACGAGGATGGCCGCCAGCGCGCCCATGCTGAGCTTGAGCGTGCGGCCCTCCTGGACCAGCTCGCAGTTCTCGCCCCAGAACCCTTCCGGGCAGTGGCAGCGGTAGCCGGGCTCGCGGTTCACACACGAGCCCCCGTTGCGGCACGGGAAGTAGAGACACTCGTTCTTGTCTACGCAACCCTTCCCGTCGCTCGACAATACCAACCCTTCACCGCAACTACGTACATAGCATATGATATAGTCAACAACATAAATACATCCATATATATATAGTCTCCGCCAGGTTTATGAAGAGGATTTACCAAATTAAGCGCCAAGTAGCCGATAACATTTTTAACAAAGCGAACCGAAACAAAACAATATGCATACAAATCAAAATGTAAATTAATATGCAAATTTTAAATGTGTTAACTTAGAAGATAAGAATAATAAATATTTATTATGCGAAACTCAGTGCACGCGTACGGTAACGAAAATAATGTTACAAAAGTAAAAACAATATTTAAAGGTAAATTTTATACGGTATGTTCAAGGGAATAATGTTTTAAGGGGACCGCTTCAATAACCGTTCACAAAAGCACTGAACTGTGCGAAGGCAACGTTTTATACAACGTCCAGATGGATATTCGTTTTACATAGTTCAACTCGGGGATCGGACCCGGGATTGGTCTGGAAAAAGGTAGCGTATGCCCATTAATTGAACAAACATACGAACATACGGATTATTCCCTATAGCGAAAAAAAACATTGGGTTTGAAAAGTGAAAAATACTTACGTGCATTCGTATTCATTCCACAAATCGACGCAGACGAAAGGCTCCGTACAATGTACATTGATGCAGGGGCTATTGGATGGGCAATTGCGATCGAGGTTTCTGGCCATAGTCGCCTGCCCCCATTGTGTGCCGTTCATCGCCGGCGGCAGCGGTAAATGTTTGCCCTCCAACCTAATATCATCCAAACATCCTTTTTGGAAATCAGCGTATACTTCGAACGTTCGTACTCCAGTGTATTCTGCTTTACCACCTGCATAGACGCCCTCTTGTTTATCTACGAGTAACCATTGATGGCCTTCAAATGTAAATGTCTCGTTGTACCGTCTTCCTTCGCCACCATCTATTTCCAACGTGGCTGCGCTTCCATATCGACTAACACGTGCGATATGCCATTGGCCATCATCCACAGCCACAGAGTTAAGCCACACATCGCGCTCTTCAGTTCGTAATGAGTTAAGGTTGAATCTGAAGTGTAATCGAGCATCTTTAACCTCCAGTATGCCGTATTCACGATTATGCTGATCACTTACTCTGAATAGTTCCCCATGAGGTTCACGAGTTCTGAATCTCAATTGAATTTGTGTACTGAAACGATCTGGTTCAAAGCTAAGAGCAAATTTGACATAGCTCTGTGGCCGGAAACTTGTGGGTGTTGTTGGCAAATTACACGATGGGCCAGTCCAACCAGGTTGACATTGACATCTAGCTTCAGAAAAGCTACCGACACAGGTACCATGTTCCCAACACCTCGATGTGGTATCAGCTTGATTACAAATCTCCTCAGTCTGTGGGCATCCGGCAACCGAGTTTCTGCTAAGGCCTGGGTGAGACAAGTCATAAAGTTTGCTATTGTGAATTAAGTTTCGAATACATCCGTCAAAACCTTTGCCAATAGGCATATACTGCCAATGATAATGAGTTGGATCAAAGTGTTCTATGTACAAACCACCAATTTGAAGGGGTCCATTTACATTTAAATATTCATTAAACGGTGGAATAGTTCCACTGGCTTGACATGTAGAGTCATCAAATTCTGGTGGTGTGCCATCTTCCATTTCTTGAATATCAGCTGACTTGCAAAAATCAACAACCATTCGCACGTTTTCTGTATCCCAAAAAATATCAATTCGATGCCATTCGCCGTCGTCTAATGTTTTCTTCGTTTTTACTCTCAGTTCCAATGTACCTGAACCAAAATCGATCAATAGTCTGGGGTTACCTCTTTCTAATTCCAGAGATATGAAATCTGATACCATTATTTCTTCAGCTTCAGGAGGTACAATTGGTCCATTATATAATAATACGCCTTCAGACTTTCGAGTAACAAATTCAAAGCTTAAATGTGAACTATCGCACATTTCCAAAGCTGGATACCAAGCCCATCCAGTACCTCGGAAACTCCTAGAGGTTTGCTGACAACGCGGTCCGGTGTAGCCAGGCGGGCAAGAACAGGTTAGGCCATATTTTCCTTCAATACATCTTCCTCCATTGTAACACGGTGAATTACGGCAGGTTTCGGCTTGAGTAAAGTTTCTAGCACCACAGGTACATTCTGCAATTACATCAACTCGCACGCCAACCAGAGCCGTCTTATTGGCATTAACCATGTATGGTAAATTACTAATATCCAAAACGTTAGTACATGATCCTTCACACATTTGGTTTTCGTAAAGACACTCATCTATGCCCACCATTGTAATATTTATACCTACAGCTCTTTCAATTTCCTCTCTATGCATCAATACAATTCCATTGAGCCGGATTGGTTTGTAATAGTGGGCTCCATGAGCTGCAAATCTTATATCAGTAATTGGAGGGCGTTTCTTGCGAAGCTGCACGCTAAAAATGTCAATGTTTTCGCGTTCGGTATTAAGTAAATCTGCTAGTTTGTCTTTGAATATATCTAGTTTACTCCGTGAAACGCTTAACGTTTTATAATTCCATACCCTGATGAAATCTTCATCGGATATTCCTGATATTCGTATCGAGCCTGAGTTTATAATGGCTTCATGTGATATCTCTTTGACATAAACGGTCACATTTGCAGGCACGTCTGTCTGAGTATGTTTCCTATCATACACTTTAAACATTAAATTGTATCGACCTTCTCTTGTTTTATGTTTCATTTGTATCATTCCCGTTTCTTCATTCAAGGTAAAATTTGGATGCTCCGTACTCTCCCAGAAGAATTTTTTATCAGGCAGATCCCAATCGTCAAGGTCATAAACGTAAACACGACCAATTTCAGTGTCAGGTGCTTGCCCTTGGTAATTGTATACAAGAATATCTTTTGAGCCTGGTTGCATTTTGTTATCGTTAACGTCACCGATAACAACCGTGAGCGTACTGGTTCCAGTCATAGCAGGATTTCCATGATCTTTAATAATGATGGGTATTAGGTACTCTTTCTGTTGCTCTCGGTCAAAGGACCGCAATGACGATACAATCGCCATCCCATCGCCGTTGGCACCCTTTTGGTCTTGTTCAACTTTAAATGAAGCTCTTATAATGTCATCTGCTCCAGGGTCAAGTCGGAACTGGAAAGGTGGACCATTGCTTTTCGATCGGTCATCATCATCAGTGGCCAATATTTCTGCAACTTTTTTAGGCGTTATGTGCTCAGTAAGAACCGGTCTATAATCTTTTAAGAAAGTTGGTGCGTTATCATTTATATCTTGCACAATTACAGTAAGCGTCGCAGTTGCCGTTCTGGGTGGAACGCCATCATCTATGGCTAAAATTTTAACTTGATGTCGAGGAGTATCTTCTCTATCTAATGACCTTTGTATACTTACTGTACCTTCTTGGTTTATTGAAAACTGACGTTTTCTGTCTGACGATCGATCAATAGCATAAGAAACTTTACTTTTACCTCCTTGGTCTGGGTCAGTAGCCTTAAATGTTTCCAAGCTCTTCCCGACCTCAGCATTTTCATAAACAGATACTTCAATGTTAGCCCTTTCAAATTGCGGTTTATTGTCATTTATATCCCTAAGTTTAACTACAACCCATGAGTAAGCTACGTGATATTTATCATTATCATTATCTTCGCCTTTGTCGTTTACTTGGATTCTAAATCTAAAGCCATTACTTTGTAATTGGTCTTCATAATCTAAAGGTTGAACTATTTTTAATGAACCTGTACCGTCATTATTTCTGACCATGGTGAATTTATCGGCACCGTAACCACTGTTTTCAATAACTTTATACTGAAATTTATTTGTTTCATCTTCGTCATGGACAGTCACTGTGAGAATGGGCATTTCAGGAAGATTCGTTCCATCCGTTTCATCCACTTCCGTGAACCATTCATCTTTGGTAAATTGTGGTGGCATGTCATTAATATCTTTAACTCGTATAGATGCTGTACCAGTACCCTTTAACCCCCCTCCATCTGATGCTACTATCTGTATAGAGTAATCAGGCGTTCTCTCCCGGTCTAAACAGCACACTGCAGTTTTGATAACACCTGTTTCAGGCTCAATTTCAAAAATTGGTGACCCTGTTTCTTCTTCTATAACATTTTTCTCAATTGAGTACCACAATTTAGCATTATTGCTTTCAGCTGGATCATCATAATCTATTGCTGTCATTGTCATAACAACCATGCCAGCTGTGCCATTTTCTGTGACATTGCCAAAATACACCCCTTGAGGGAAGATAGGCGCATTATCATTAATGTCCTTGAGATTGACTTGAACATCAGCGTATCCTACGAGTCCTTCTCCGCCTTCGTCTTGGGCAAAAACTGTGAATCTCCACTGGGGCCTTCCATTTGGTTGATCACGATCCAAGGGCTGTAATAAAAATAGAATATGTAGAAGAGACAATTTGAAATACAGTACGAGCAGTAAATTGATTTACATTTGCGAATTGCATGAAAGTTATCTAAACAACGTTTATTATTCTGCAGACATTCTAGATTTCTCGTTGGAGAAATATTGGTGCGCCTGTTATGACACAAATGGAACGCTATAAACGTGTGATTGTAATGTGCATGCAAAGCACGCGCCGACCTGCTGTTCGGTTATCGCTGCTCCAGACTACATGCTCTCTCATCGAAAATATTGTTGGAAATAATCCCTACAGTTACCGTTTGAGGGAAAATACAATTCGTGCAAAATACTAACTTTTAAAACAAATATTTCTCCTGTAGTCCGGTTGATGTCAAACTTGCTGTTTGCTGGGTTGTCGGGATCGATTCCCTGACCAGTGAGGAAATAAACGATGTTTTGCTGCCTATCTTTATCGCCATCCGTAGCCGTCACCTATTATGAAAAAGATATTTTCTTAGAATGTTTAACAGCTTGAATGGTAAACACCGATAAAATATTAGATTTTAACAGTAATATAATACAATGAATGAAATATAAATGATTTTGTTATAAAATAAGAACCTCTGTATTTCTAACTTACCGTTGATCGTTCCATATTACCTCAAAATCACTTTCAAGATAAATACAAACAAGCATAAACATTTATTGTTCCATAGAAACTTGGGACTTTGATTATCGAATCATATAGTACGGAATAGTTAGAAAGTTCTGTTTTCCAAGAAGGGAAAATATCCCCCGGCGTCTGAAAGGACGTACCTATTCATTTATTGATTTATTTCTTTAGTAACACAAACAAATTTCGCTTTCATTCAAAACAAACCGAAGGGAAAACACTCATGAGCGACTCTAGACTGTATTATGAGACGCACAAGTGGTAAATTTAGTTATACTTATTTATTTACGGTAATTGAGAACGACAATGTACATATAGATCCCTAAGTATCCATAACAATTTAAATATTAATTTACTTAAAGGCATCCAGGAACTTTGCGAATGTTGTTTATGACAGTGATAATTGGCTTTTACAGCGTTAACTACCGGGTATTTACATGAGAGTGTCGCCGCAAAACTGACGCAAGGCGGCCGGAATATGAATTACCACTTTGGTAACGCGGAACTTCCACAAAGTTATGAACCAGCCAACACCCCAGATTGTTTGCACCGGCGGCGGCGCGCAACTGACGACGGAAGGACTATAAACTTTCAGCCTTTAAAAATTCTCACAAAGACACCGTATAAGTTTTAGTAGGTGGTATGTTATTTAAAGATGGTAAGACGACGAAAGAACTAAAAACTATTAACACATTTGACTTAAATTTAACACAGAGAGCTGCGCGTAAGCTGCGGCGTAACGCATAGCATGTTATAACATCATATTCCCAGTGGATGTAGAAATTAGAACTAATGACGGTACCATAAACATAGCTGTTTATGCCTTTTAAGACCAGACCCAAAATAGTTCCGACAGTAGTTTTGTTAAGCGGTCTGCAATAGGGAAAGGAATTAGTGTAGAATATTAGGTACTTTACGGGAGAACAGGGAGGGGCACATAATTATATGTAGGTTTCTAAATGATGATTAGGATTGGCAGATGCTCGGGTACGTACGTAATGGAGTCACTGCTCAGTCGAAAATTGCCATAGGCCTGGCTGAAGAGAAATGAAGAGGGTCGACGTTTGCGTAATTACTCGGATCATTTGCGAATCTCGTTCCAATTATAAAAAAAGCTTGTCACTACAAGCGACGACATCGAGGGCTTTACTCTCTTTGTAAAGGGACATTTCTCTTGATTGAGTGTAAAAGTCAAGTAAGGATAATATCTAACAAATTCTTGCAGAGAAAAGGGACAGGAATAAATGAAATAGGCGTGTTTTCTAAATTAAATTGGGACAACATCAGCACAAAAGTCACTTTAAGGAGTATTATTAGCTTTGATTCAATGAAAAAGGAACAATGGCCACATGCTGTTGTATTGTTGTTTAATAAGTGTTATTTTTACTGCTCCTGAAGAAATAGTAAAATGTCAGCCAACTGGAATTAATAGGGTTCAGATTCTTTGCAACATACTTTATCCAATGCATTGCAATTTCATTATTTCCAAATGAATGATTAAATAAACGTTCAGAAGCTTTTAGCGAGCAGTTGTGTCTATTTTTAGCTACAGTACATGTACATGCCCAAAGCAACGAATTCTGAATGTTCAGGTTACGAATATTAAGAGACCGTAATGACCATGTAGTGTTCATGATGTTACTACATATTATTTTAGAACTTTATTTTCTTAATCTACCTATCGTTAAATAAAGTGAATATATGAAAAACAGAATAAAGGAGTATCCGAGGAGGCGGTTCACCTATCCCTTTTCTTGTAAATTACCTGCCGCGTAAAGACTCGTATTATTTCACGGACTCATTTAAATACCTGGGTTTAAATTTCAAATACGTTACGTTAAACAAAGCCCAAGTTTCTGTGACTGACTCTACATAAATGATGCTTCATTTGTTTCACCTTTATAAAATTATGCGGGCTGAAAATTTGCACATAGCTACAAGATAAAACTTACGGAGGTACGAACCCTTCGAGAGAAAAACCAGTATTTAGCAGCAAGTTGAGCAAGTATAATGTTTTTATGTATAAAAGATACGAGTAAACATATTTTCCTCTCGTTGAGTTTGCCTTATACATAGCAAAAATAACATGTTACTGTCTTTTAACATGCCAAATAGATGTAACACCAATGACTGTTAGACATACAAAAGCTCAAAAAACACACCAAAAATGCAATAACAGTGCATGGTACTTTTAAACATGAAAAAGTATCTGATAACCAAGTTTGGGACTAATATCCTATTTCGATCTATAACCAATCATAATTTAATAAATCAATTGTAAAAAAATAAACGTTAAAAGGACAAAACTAAAAATAACGACAATGCGAATCCAACGTGCGCATATTATTATTTCAATTGAATTTGCATTAGTCAACTAAAAATATAAATAAACAAAAAGATAAACTTAAACCTGTATAAGGGGATGGGGGAAAGGGCCGGTTTCCTCTAGAGCCTGAGTGACGTACGCGCTGCGTGTAAACTTGGGCGGGAGGTCGTTGACATCAACGACGCGCACGACGACCTGCGTCGAGTTCTCGTTGCGTCCATCCGATGCGACCAGCGTCAGCTCGTACTGCGCACACGCACACTTTACATACCATGCTCATGCACAACAAAAAAACAACAAAGGGACAACAACGATGCGTTCAAAAAGATCAAACTGAATTCAATATTGGGCAGATTAATGTAATAGTTATTAAAGTGAAAATTTGGGTTTTATGCTGAAATAAAGTCATGGAGTATTAATAAATTAGCACTATTTTGATAAAATCTGAGAAATGTTTGCAATTATCGCGTTGGATTGGAATTAATGTTTTTTGCAGATACCGAAGCAACGCCGCTCGCGCCGCAATTTCACACCCGCAGATTTAACGGATGCTGTGGGTAATACATCACACTGATATAAAACGATTTATGTTCGTGTGCGGTTACGATGTTTTATTTGACTCCTTTTTTATCGATAAATATACGTTATTATTTTCATCAACCAACAGAAATCAATTCATAATATTTTAGCGTTCCAAAGTTTATTGAAAACGAAGATATTGTTTCGATGCAAACTTTTCCTTTACGGATTTCGTGTAAATAATAATTGAAAAGTACAAATTTATACCCTCCTGGGTAATCTGGCTCGATCGGCAGAAGTTTTCGCCAAAACTTTGAAAAATGCGTAAGAAGTCTGTCGGTGATTTAAAATAAACACTTCAAAAAGGATCCCAGAGGCGGAAAAAGAAAAAAAAAACGGTGATTGTTTAAAGAACATTATCATAGCGGACGGGTGTTACACGACCCGTCGAACTTCAATCATTCCACCCTTCGAATTCCGAAATTCTCGTTGTACTGTAAAAATGTTTTAGGGAGAGCTTGAAAAAATCATGACATCGTATCAGAACCAATTGAAATTGGAGTTTCCAATCAATTTAAACCAACATATACTATTCAAAACACCAACCTAATATGATTTGATGATATTTTCTAAACAAAAAGAAATCAGAATCTCCTAAAAATTAAAATATTAAACGTCATAGATTGAACATTTTGAATGCAAACAAACTTCGAACTGAAACCAAATGAAAAGAAACTCTAGCAGGAATAAGGCTACAAAAAAATAATCGCGTCTAAAGTGCCACAAAAGAAACGTCCATGCCATGCAAATTCCAACAAATACAAAAACACATCAACGTTGTACGCCCGGAGACGGGAAACACTTGCACTACTCAAGCTCTTATTGGAAGTCTGAAGCTGCGATAGCTTTTTGAGTCCAATAAGAGGCTGGGGTTGAGTCTCGGACCTGCAACACGCGTTTAGGCAGATTGCGGTCGTCTTCTTCGGTGATTTGAGTCCGGTACGTGGGCCGCTCGAACACGGGCGGATTGTCATTCACGTCCTTTACGTGAATCACCACCGTCGTGTAGTTCTCCTTCAAGTTGTCCGAAGCAGCTAACTTCAGCTCGTACTGCCATCGATCAATACACACTCCAGTAAGTACGTGACTGATGTCAAACTTTAACCAAAACACAACTGACTCTACGATTCAATGTAAGAATAGAAAATGTAGGTAATTGTACAATAACACCTAACACTTGTCTTCACTATAACGCTTTACTATTAAGATTAATAAGACTATACATTCAAGAGTGTAATTAAGGTACAGGTATTAATCGAAATATTTCAAAATACTTCTAACCCGCAGACGTTGTTTACTTTCATATTTGTGAAACTGTATTAAGTCCTAAGGTAAAGGTAATTAGTTAGCTACCGGCAAAATTTTAAAGGGTTTGTTCTAAATAAAGTAAGTAATTTAAAGTTTAACGACAACGAGCCATAAGTAATCAACTTCAATAAAGTCCACAAAATTATGCTTGATCAAAGGAGAGCCAACCTTGTTTGGAAATAAGAAAAAATATCAAAGCTACCGTGTTTCTGCTCTACGGTTTCTAACATTTTACTTTGCGGGGCTTACAAATGAAAACTTTGTTTAAAATATACCACGAGTTAAATAATAGAACAATATGTCAAGACGCATTTGTTTCCGATGAATGTTATTGGTGACATCTGTCAACCTACGTCGCTGAGTAATATCCCCAGTTGGGAGGAAAAATGTTTGTTTTTTAAAAGTCATCACTCGCGTTCCACGGAAACTGGGTTGCTAAAATTTCAACACGGAACTGGCTTTAGTCGTGTCAATTAATCAAATGACCAAGTGACGGCAATCGGGTATCGGGGCTGTGGACAGGATTACAGTCCTGGTGACTCGGTTACAGAAGAGCCATTAAGACCGATATAGTAGTGGCAAAGGCCCAGGTAGAGCGGCGTATATGTTACGTTTGCAAAACCGTTTAATAGCCACAGAGTGAAGTGTCGGTTAACTCCTCTCGCCCCGTGAGCACAGGCCGGCTGTAGGAGGTAGATAATGCCTACTTTATGAAGTTTGCATATCATGTGTGGAAAGACATAATAGAGGTATTCGCGGGCGCAGTACGTAGGTAAGCGTTCGTCATCGCCGTTCAGCAAATTGTGACGTAAGGAAATATTTAAATAACAGAGATTTCTTTCTTAATCCTTTTGGAAAATTCGTAAGAGAGGAAGAAAGGCCTGATTTTACGAAAGTATTCAAAAAATGAAGTATGATTTTGCATTTCTTTTTGCGTGAGAATCTCATCGATTCGATCCTCGCCTCGCCTCCGACAATGTCTACAAATTACTCAATATATACGGGCGCCAGTTATTATATGAACAATAACACACGCTTTAGCGAAACTTATGTAAAGGTAAACTTTTTTTATAGATTCTTTAAAATCACAATTTGTGGATTATAAGACTATTAAAGTAATGCACAAATTTGTAGAGTTAATTACATTCATCGGTCATAATTATTATATTATAATGTTTAAATATTATTTTAGTATTAATCCTATATCTTTCGTGTTTGTAATAAAATATGATAGTTACCAACTTTAGGTGTTTGTATAGATAAGCGTTTAATCCTTTCGAAAATGAGCACACTCGACAGCTACAGGATAAAACATTTAACTTCCATTAAAGCTTCGTGAGAATTTGCTGTTTCATAGAATACAAGCATTTGGTAGCAACTACGGCTCGCTTAAATGGGTATTAAAGTTTAAATTATTTATCTCGTGAAAAGTTCAATGAAACTTTATGTAACAAAGAGCGCTCGCTGAAACCAGCAGCAGCGCTTTGAAAGTGAAACTCGCCAGCGGACAAAGAAAGTAAAACATTATGTCTTACCGCTTAACGTACTGTGTATTTTAGCGTAAAATTATTTCGAAAGAGGGCTTTAATTTCCTCAACCCGCCTCATTCCACTCCAATTTGAATACGAGGTCTTACTAATTGGGATTACTACAGATACATTATGTCGGTTATATAGAGTTACCGTTACTTAACGGGAACTCCCTCGAGTCAGTAATTCTATCATGCCGAGGATTTTTGCCGTAGGTATACACGGCCGTCAGACATGTAATTACTTGCTTATTCAATTCGGCAAGTTATCAGACGGTAACTTCCTTCATCTTCCACCTGTTTGTTTACAGGGATGGTTAAAGTTAAATTACGTTCGTCCCCTGTCACCGACACTTATTTAGTGTCCTGCGGCGTGACGTACCAATTACGTTTACAAGCAAGTTTATTGAAGTTTCGTGGGGCTAAATGATTACCTTTACATTATCATTTCATTATCAGTTTGACAATAGCATTCCTTTAGATAAAGTGATATTGTTTGAATGCAGTTGAAAGACGTAAAACGCGGGCGAGAGAAAGTAGAGTTAGGTATAATAGAGGAGCGAGGCACGGCTGGCCTCAGATGTCGCTCGGGGTCTAGCACGTTTGTCGACGCTTAGCGAGTGGAATCGCCTTCCACGGCACAGCTTCCATTAGTGTTCCTGTGCCCACGTCACGATAATGTCGCATGAAAACGCTGCAAAACCTTCCTATTTCATACGCCAACATCACGGGATTACAATTTTATTTCCGCGTATATTCCCCAGCCGACTCTATCGTCCTCATCTACCCTTGGGGAGCTATCTGTCATTGTTTCAACGTTAACTAGTTTTAAAAGCTAAATATTGCAAAGCTACAATTACCTTCGTAATTATTTATTTTTGTTTATGTATTATTTAAAAGTTTTACGTTAAAATAATGGTTATGACTTTGTATGGGTTGCCAATAGCATTTAAAACAATTTGGACAATTTTCAATCAACTGTCACAAGTCGCTGCGTGTTGTCTGCCAATGAGTTAGTCATTTTATCGATTTATAGGTGAAGGCAGATTGTTTGGCAATCCATAACCCCTTAGAGCCTTTAAATTAGTGTCAAAGGTGCGGGCAGTCTCATTGAATCAGTCAGTGTTTAGGGGTAAGTAATACTGATATGACGCGGCGCAGTTTTTCAATGTCTTCAGAGATATTTTGTATCGGACCGTTTACCAGCGGTTGGTGAAGTTCAACAATACTTACGTTTACAATGAAAGATCACGATTTTAATTCAAATTCGCTAATGTCACTATCACTAAACCCCGTTTTATTTATCATGCACCTACAGCATCCCAGCGGTTTTCGATCGGTACCAATAACTCTTCATAACGCGGATGGTGTGTCACGCAAATAAAAATTCTAAACTCGACTTGTAGTTGACGGTTGACATGAGATTATATGCATCGCAAATAGCAGAGATAACTTACCCGTTTCCTAGTTTCGTAGTCGAGCGCACCAGCCACATATATGGCCCCGGTCATGTTCTTGACGGCGAATGCGCCGCCTATGTTCCCGCTCGTGATCTCGTATCGAATACGCGACGCTGCAACAAAATAAACACGTTGGCATGTCAAAGGAACTGTAAATATTAAACACAAAACGTATTTTTAAAGTTTGCTTAGAAGAAATGGCAGCACGGACTTTCAAACGACTTCCAGGTTCCGTTTGTAAACGTAAGCATTAAAACACACCAAAACAAAAAACAGAGTACTTGATCAAGTATTTCGTTAGGTACTACAGCTGTATTAATTAATGTTCTTACGAGTATGTGCTAACAGACTCCGGTAACTAGAACAAAGGGAAAATAAATGGTAGAAAGGAATACCTAAAATATGTAAAATTATAATGGGTGGCGGTTCTCAATTGCTTTTAAAAAGGTATTTAATTGGTATCGTCTAGTCTTAGGTTCAAAGTTGATATCAAGGTTTTAAGAAATCGTTCGAGAATTTTTTTTCAAAGCCGCAGCGCAAGTCAGGTTTTTTTTCAACCTACACGATTTTATAAAAAGAGGTTTTTATTTGTTTAACAGAAGTATTTTATACTTAGTTAAACATGGTTAAACCTAAAACAATTGGTTGAGCAATTCCTAGCATTACAGAGGGATTTAGCAGCAAACAAGTCATTGAAGAACGAACCAATATAGAGGAAATATAAATATAGAAAAAACTGCCTAACTACTGTGGCGGTTGCCGCATTCTAATTGGCCGGTCCATGGTTAGGCAGAGTTTAGTCGTTGCGTGGCTTGGTGGACAAAATTTATTTTTATGAAAACACAATAAATTGGACAGTCTGTATTTATACCAACAAGAGCAATACCCAGATTCGTAGAAAACAGCTGGAATAGCAAGAATAGCTTTAGGAATAGGTTGATAATTATAAAATACTTTACAATTTACCTTAAAAATTGAGTTAGATAGTAAATAAATTATCTGCATAAAAGCTTCTTTAATTTTTATATAATCGAGTAATAAATAAAACTTCATAGCACTGATAATGACAACTTTATATTCTACGTTTATCCACCTTTCTTTTTCTAAGAAAAGCAATGGAGAGTAAGCACTTAAATAAATTGAGAGGGACCTGAAAAAATAAATTTGAAAAACTTAATAGATTTACGACTGAGCCGCTTGGGGTTATCGGCAGAAAAGTGAAGCCATTAAATATTCCCGTCACTGTTTGATCGCATAACGCTGGTACATTAACGTGTTGAAAATAATCAAAATACAACCCAAGCTCCACTCCAACATGAATACTACCACAATTAATTTTCAATTGTGTACTCTTGAAGTGAGTTTAAACTTTCGTGTGTGACTTTGAGTGGTCGGCGCGGTGAGCGGGCGAGCCGCACGTTTTCCGTTTATCTTGCTTAAATAGTAATTGGATTTCCATTACTAGCAATGTTCAGGGTCCGTAGATAAGAGTTGTGCAAGTTGGAAGGGACTGGACCCGGCCATGATTGTCAGAAGATTGCTTTCATTTCGGGCTTGGCCGTAATCTCGGAGAGTATTTTGTACGGGCTAGTTAGGCGAGGAGCACGCAGGAGGCAGACTGGCTCGTTTTATCATTACGGCCGCACGGTCGCCGTCAGCGACATAATGACGCCTAAGAGCAAGTCACTGTTACGACCTGACCTTACATATTACGCAGAGATTTCCGGCAAAGTTACGCACAAGAACAAGCACCTTAATATCGTTATTTCTTTCAGTCGCAAAAGCGTGCCAAAAAGCAAGTTTATATGACTTCGTAGCAGCGGTAAAAATACGATGTATATAAGTAAAATTGGGAAATGGCATTTATAACTCTTCGGAGAACTGTAATGGTGAAAATTGCAAAATTTGGGTTTATTTTGGCTCTCGTTCAGGCGTGAGGTGATCAAGTCAGCCAATTTTTGATGCCGCGTGTCGGATCAAAGTTTCACAATGTAAGAAATACAACAACGCACGAAACAATTTCTAGCTTTTATCACTTTCTAAAAAATATCTTTTTTGCAAACGTCTCTTACCTATATAAAATAAAAAATGTCTGACTGCGCTGTGAGCTATGAATTCATAAAGTCGTAGTTCCAACTAACAACATTGCCATACTCATATTTATTTCAGCCATACTCTCTACAACAAAGGCTGAATTGTAGGTAAGTAATAAAGTTGTTAATAAATAATTAACCCCATGTACGTAGCTACACATTACACAGTGCGTTGCCGCGCTGTAGTACACGTGTGTATGGCATACATTATCGTTCGTGTACGATGGGGGATAATGAAAGCATAACGTATTCTCCGACTAATTGGTCTATAAAGAAGAGCGCCATTCGGTTCCGCTTACGGACCTTTTTTTGACATAAAACGACTCAGGTGCTGGAATGTCCGCTGTAATATGTTTTCTTTGCCTTGTCGCCTAATTAAATGAAAATAATTTAAACTAAGCCTTACTTACAGGATATCATTAAAATAATGCCTACAGTGTAGTCCAGTCGCATCTTAAAATTCACAAACGCTTACCTTTAATTTCAAATTATAAATCAGAAGATTGTCCTGTTTAAATAAGTAGGTATAAATGAATGAGGCTTTGTATAGATAGCTTATTAAAGTTTAATTACCAAAACGTAATTGAATTTATGCATTCATTTCCTTGATTCCATCGGTGGCTTATGTTTTTATTCATAAAGAACCGGTGAATGGGTGTAGGTAAAAAAGCAGACTTCGGAAAAAACATATTGACAACGTATCTGCGTGACGGTGTTTTGATTCGACGGAACGTTGATGTGCTACAAATTTATAGCGTCCTATTTCTAAGCCTATTGTTCAGTTGTTGGCCGCCCAGGGAAAAGCAGAGGCAATAAGATGGAAGTAAATCTCGCATCGAGTGCCCACCGTGAATCCTGCCAGCTTAATGACCGCTCTAATGGCCAACTATGAAAAGCCTTTTTGTCATAGCCCCCTGTCGACTCTTAGTAGCCTATTAAATCTTGTGTATTACTCGCTACCGCTATTAATATTCGTAGGTACGAAAAGGCAAGCAAATTAATACTCAGTATGACACAATCCCGCTTATATTCGTAAATATTTTATCAAAGATCTGACAAATTGGAAGGAAATAGGATGTGAAATTACTGACTCCAGTAGAATTAATTCCCATAGGTGCTGCTTTTATGTTACAGTAAAAAATACATCAAATGATTTTTGATAATAGGTAGGCAATATAGGTAAAAATTCAAGTATACAGTAATTTAGTGATTTGATGTTGGTAATAATGATAACATCGTAATGTTGATTTATGCTGAATTGAGCTAAGTCGGTATTAAATATGAATATGAGCAGGATACATCTATCATCAACTACACGAAAATACTGCGCAGACGAAGTCACGAGTAACAGCTAGCATATTATAAACAGCTGTTGTGCGAAATTTCGTTCATGTAGGAATATAATTTGTATCCCAGTCAGCTTGATTTTTCCCCGACACTTCCAACAATTATTTTACACTAAACCTTGACGAATTATATATCTAAAACCGTTCTCGTTAATCACTCTATAATTATATTGGTGAAAATGCACTTATCTTATTCAACCAAATTAATGAAATCTATGAAATCTAATGACTTTTTGCAGCAACATCTAAACCAAACAATGATATTTAGTTCTAAGGGTGCGGAAAGTCAAAATACACAAAGTTTGAAAAGCATAATGGGTCATATTACATAATGGTCTAAAATATGTACAGGGTGGAACGCAAGCATGGACCTTACGTACGTATACGTACCTAATGAAATTTTCGGTAAAAACAACTCTGTTAAATTGCAATTTTTTGAGAGCCATTATGTGCAAGTATTTTGAATAATAATCAATTTTTAGGGTTTCAACCTTTTTGGCTGTTGGTGGCTGGCTGGCGCTAGTCCATTGCCACGCGCCGCGGCACATAATAAAAAGAACAATAAGGCGGCTGTCACTTGTTTTCATTTTTGTTGGTGCACGGCCGGTCTTTTTATGCGGATTTATGTTTAAACTATTGTAAATATTGATTAATGTGTGTAATGTTTGGTTTAAAATTGTAATCACTACATAGTATACAACAAAGTCGCTTTCTCTGTCCCCATGTCCCTATGTCCCTTTGTATCCTTATATCTTCAAAACTGCACAGCGGATTTTGATGCTGTTTTTTTAATAGCTAAAGTGATTCAAGAGGAAGGTTTTTATGTATAATTCTACGCAGACGAAGTCGCGATCAGAAGCTAGTAAGTGTATCATGGATAGTCTTCGCGGGTATTTTTACTAAGCGGCGGCAGTGGCTAAAAGACTCTACGGACGAACTCTACACAGCGTTGGTCGCAGCAGGCTTCCTCCAGATTTGTGGCTCTGAAATTGATTGTTAGACCTAATACTGCACAAGGAACAGTTAAACCACGGCCTTGGGAACAGTCACTATTTGTCTATCGAAGGATATAATTATTATATAAATTATACACTTCAAACTTTACGTATTTTATAACGTACACCCACGTCTAAACATGCTTAAGTACCTATAATAAAATTGTTAACATCGCTACACGCCCACAATGATGATAAACGTTGCCTTTAGGTCTTTTTAACTTAGGCTCTGTCTACCCCGTAAGGGATACAGACGTGATTTATGTATGTATGTAACATCGCTTAACAAAAACGTTAAAATTACTTAGTTTCAGGAAGGTACACCTGAATGGTCCCGAAACGACCACTTTTAATTGTCAAGGAATGAAGAGAACGAATGGAAGTCGTAAATTACCATCCAGACATTTCAAAATATACGATTTTTCTTTCATTGAATCCAATACCTATTCAATAAGGCAGGGTCCGCCGGTGGACCACGCGGTAAATCACTGACTAGTGCCATTTACTTAGAGTGCCTCTTCTTATACCAGCGTTCCCACTTGATATAACAAACAACCAATAAAATGGATTAACGTTAATACTGAATATATTGACTACTCAAAAAAATTAGCCCAAGATCTTTCTCTGTTTTTGTATCGAAATCTTAATCATTTCACCGACCAACTATTGACAAATTCGTTAATTACAGACTCATCAAAGTCCAAAGAATTCCAAAAAAATCCAAAGGACATATCAAATATATAAGTGTTACGTCAGGGGCGTGATAGTTTTTGTAAATGATGTTTTGTCATTAATTATTTAACTACTGTATGACTTGTTTACAATTTGTTTTGTGTGTCAAACTTACCTAATATTTAAATATTACCAAACAATAAAGGTTTGTCAAATGATGGCTTTGTTGATTAATGCATTTATAAAAATGTTTACTGTGAAATGATGATATACCTACCCTATATTTTATTCGTATAAGACAAGCTGAATATTTATTTGGAGGAATACCAAATCATACAGATATTCTCTTTCTTGCAATAGGTTGGATTGAAGCTCGATGATATAGCAATAAATAAAGCCGCTGTGTATTTCAGCACGGGAGATTTAGGTAACGCGGTTTATAAAGGATAACGAATCCTTTCAGAACCCCAGAGTTATTGCATTTTGATGCTAAGCGCGCTTACCGATACAATATTGCTATTTTGAATCAATTTACCACAACAGACGCTAATAACACAACAAAAAATAGGTACATAAAGGCTCAAGAACTGTAAAGCTTAATTTAAACGACCTGTTCGTGAACTGACATGACCAAAAAACTTAGCAAGAAAGAGTAAATTAGGAGACAAACTCTTCATAAATAAATTAAATACCTCCTCATCGCACTGAATTTATTAGTAGAACTGAGCCAAAACGCAATGCGGCTGACTTTATTATGAAGGCAGATAAGCACAGACATAAAAAAGTAAAATGTTGGGATTTCCTGGGACGTTTTCACGGACAAGCTCAACATCAAGGGAGTCGTTTGGAGGGCGGAAATTACAGGGAGATGGTCGCTGCGAGGTGAGCTTTACTCGAAGTGAGCCTTCGGTCAAATGTCACCGGCAATGAGCCACGTGACCTCGCCTCCCCAGGTTTCTCATTTGTCTATGGAGAATAGAAGAACTGCGGCGCATGATCACCTAAACTGACTCCCCACGCCCACACACGCCCGCACACGCACGTCCGATAGCGATCGTTCACTCCGACAAAGATAAAGTATTCTCGTCACTCGACTCGTTACAACTCTCACAGTTCTACTCCAGGAAATATTTAAGGCTCATGCTTAGTCGACAAACTTCCAACCGTTTGAATTATTTACGCCATTAATGAAAATCCAGCCCAAATTATGTATATCAATTTGATTTGAATACAAAGTAAACTTTGGCATTGAATTGTGACGAAAGGTGAAAGGATGAAATATGAATGTTTTTTCATTTCTTGAAAGGCTCCGCTTGTTCTGTTGTTACGAGTTACTTCCCGACTTTCTGTTGCTTCAGGGCTAAAATTCAAAAAGTTTTCGTGTAATCTTTATACAAGCAGCCGAACGTAAGTATCGAGAAAAGCATCTAGATTATCCAACTCATCACACAACTTCTCTAGGAACTTGCAAAAACTAAGTAAACAGAAACTTTTTCATTTTCTCAAAATGATACTGAATATCCGATATACTCGTATAGGGGTTAAGTACGACCCGAACTAAATAATAATAAAAGTTCTGCATATGGCGGAAGACGAATACACGAGGGAAACTAAGTTGTCGGAGCTTCAATACATCACTCCACACATATTACCGTTAATAATAACACGTCTGCGGAACGTCTTGTGAGGAAAAGTGTGTTTGGTATTTCACTCTGGAAGCGTCGCGTTACTCTGTGGTCGTGCGATGCCTCACAGCGTGATGAAAAGCGCAGCACAACGTTCACTAGTTTTCATAAGCACGACATTTCCTCAAAACGCACCCGTCGACTGGGTCTAGCATAAAAAGTTGCAGCATACGAGTCGCTCGCATTTCATTAGGCGAGAAATGAATGCGGAAAATAAACGGCGAGACTTTTTTATGTAGTATAAAAAGGGACTCGTAGACGTAAAGCGTCTAATATAGGGTGGATGAGCGCGCAGTGAATACTCTCGTTATAAATTGGGAGACGGATAGAGCTGGCTCCAAATCTGGAAGGCGCAGAGGGTCATCTATCACCATTTATCCCAGTCCAAACAGACAATAAAAGATTGTCTCGAGCTCATTACGGAAGTATCGGAGCGACGAAGACGCGGGCGGCGCGGGCGGGCAGCGGCCGCCACCACGGTTAGTTAACTTGCGATTATTCGGGCCCACCGAGTGCCCCGGACGCCCCGGTGGCCTCCGTCGGTTCACATCTACGATTTGATCAAAATTTATTGTTGTCGGTCGCGAACAAAACAGCTGCCAACTCCTGCAAACTCATCATGCGGCTAAGCCACTTTCATGTTTTGCATTAATTTCAAATGAGGAAATATAACACTTTAATAAGGCTTGTGTTTACCTCCTTAGTCTAAGTATCGTTTTTGATTATTTTCACCCAATGTGATTATTAGGGGTGGCCTTATATTATAAGCACAAATCAAATAAATATTATTATTATTATTATTATTATTATTTAAAATAATACACTAGCAGCTCTTTGAGCTGATACGTGTATATCTATCACTGCACTTGTGTTCTCTGACTCTTAAATATGTCAAAACAAATAAATGTTAACAGAGCAAAACGAAGCCAAATAACGATGTTTCAGATACATAATAATAACTACTCAATTAGATACGTCTAACCGTGGCGCTAGTACTATGATACCACTCAAAGCTAATTCTATACTTAGACTAAAGATCGAATGTCATTTATATGTATTGCTGTCATAATTTCATAATTTCACACATTGGATAAGTAAGTAAGGTGTCAGCAATTCGTTATTCTGTAAAACATTGAAGTAACTCAGCTAAGACAAGCACTGACAGGTTGACTTGAGTAATTCCCATCACGTATGTATCACAGTGTAGGTATCTACACAATTTCTTGGAAACCTGCCAAGCGCCGGTGAAAAGCGCGCAGCGCTTGTTCGAACGTGATCCATAAATAATGGTCGCGACTTCTGAATCAAAGCCATCATTGCTACAAACTCAATTATGCACGGCTTGATTTCTTGCAAATCGTCCCCGACCTGTCATAACTCAGACAATAATTGATGAATATTCTTACTTAAAACTAAAAATATGGGGGCGAATGAAAAAAACTACGTAGGTAATTCTAAGAAATTATCACGGTCGAGTTCGTTTACTGGTTTCACAAGAAGAAACAGGCAATTTATCTTGGTAATCTCCGGAGGCTCTATATGGAGCCAACAAATTTAGCCGGGGATCGGAACATCACTCAAATCTTGTTAAAATTCGGAAGACAGGATTAGCGGGTCCCGTGTAAACAAGGGCCGTGTTATCGGCGATCAGATGGCGCGCTGCCGGCGTCTCTCCATACATTATGCATGACTACGTATGTACCACCAACGTCTTGCTACAAAAGGCATTAAGTAAAGGTAAATTTTCTTTCCAGGCAACTTTAATATGAAAAAGGAATAAAAGTTGTATAACCGTGCTACGAGCCGATGTGAAAAAACTGTAAAAATTGAAATACTAGCAAGATGTCCGTAGTTTTTTAACTCCCGTAGTCGAGTGCAAGCCAAGGGGCAAAAAGAAACTGAAAACTAGAGCCCGATGCTATGTTAATAAAAAAAGAAACTGTAAAGTTTTAAAGTTCTTGAGTGAATTCCAGATATTTTAATTAATGATACAATTACCAAGATACTTAACTTGCCTGATGGAAAAAACAAGATAGGTAGGTAGGTACCTGACCTACTCAATTATGGTTTCATTAAAAATAACTTTAAAACAGAACCCGGTTTAGCCAAGATAACTATTGTAAAATAAGTAAGATAAGATGATAAACCGAAAGTTTAGACTTATTGGTTTAGGTAACTACAAAACAAACAATAAACAGCCAGCAAAAATATTACTGGAACACTATAAGGCGCACGTAACGCTTTTAATCCTTGGATTTCCATGTTAATCTGTGCAGACTCTGGGCGGGAGCTAATCGTTCTCTAAATGCCTCCGAGTCGAGTCGGACTCGGGCAGTCTTGTTATTTACACTCCCGCAACGTACGCTCACCTCGTGGGGTTACGTGCTCTTATTTACATTTAAAAATGTTCTGCCGGGTGATTAGTGCTCACTCGGGCAGCACTTAAATACTGACTCCCTAGCCAATAAATAACCATCACGTACACTACAATTTAGGTGTCACATGAATTTATTTTATTTTGCCGTATCGAATTATGTGCGAACCGTTTTCAAAATAGATAAATTCTCTTTAGGAAGGTATCTTAATTAGACTTAATTAATAGGTCCTGACACCAGCGGTGTAACACCATCCAGTAAACAATATCAGACACAACATCATTTTGTTCTTGCAATACGAGTACCTACCTAATATTGGTTTTCTCATGATACTGAATTCTATTGTTTTACTATAAATTGCTTCTTCACGGTTACTGTATGTATACCTAGATCAGACTATTCTTGCAAATAAATAAATAAATCAAGAACAAAAATGTAAAAACCACTGGTGCCCGGTAAGTAGGTCCTAAATCACGAGAGATCGTGCATAGGGGCCTATTTAAATTCGGGCGAGATGTGTGAAGGAAGGCTCGGGTGATTTATGTAGCCGTCGGGGTCTGGTCCTTTGTAAAAGTTTAAATATGAGAGCGCCGGGCCGACGCTCGAGCGCGGGCCGGCCGCCGCGTGTTCGAACCGGTTATCACGCTCCTTGCACTAATGCAAAGTATGTAAAGGAAAAATTCAAGAAAAATATCTCACGATTTCTGTACCGTTTTTTATCAAGTACAATCCAATAAGAAGACTTTTATGTGTCCAGTAATATTACCCTGACGGTCGGATTACCCCCCGCCGTAGCGATAAATCAATGAATAACGGCGAAGGTAACAAATAATACAGCGAGGGTTACGCTGAATGGGAAACAATTGGCGTTGGGTCGGCGGGCACGGGCAGAGGCTCCGCGGCGGAGTAAACAATCGGCCTCGGTATGTAAGTCGGGCACTCGGGCGCGCGGAGCGGCCCGGGCGCGAGCGGACGTGTCGCCGCTGTGAATTATTCACGGCAGTGGAAGTGTTGAGGCGTGTGCGCAAACACCGTAATATTCGTTTAATATTTATATTATTACCGCACTCGAATAAGCAGTTCTGATAAAAACAAACATTCCTTTGCAAATCTCTACTCACCGGTTGTCGTACTCGGGAACGCACTCCTTTGATTACAATATAAAGAATTTATTCTGGAATATATTCAAGCAACAAATGTGCGAAATGTTTCCGCCCAGATAAATAATATTATCATTATTTTGCAAAACAATGGGTGTCGGCGGTAAATGTTGGTAACATCTTGTTTATTCCAAAGCGTTTCATTATCTACTCGTGCGCGGTTCTAACGTATTTAATTTACCAAAGGGCTTATTACATTCTATCAGCAGCAGGACACAAATCCCGGCGGTGATAAATGTCTCGGTAATTGAGTCATGTAAATTTCAGGTGGAAACTCCCAAAGTTGAATCATGTCAGTCGAGTATAAGCTTCCGGGCTCGAATAAATCGTGTTAGTTATTAGATTACACCAGAAAATTTCAGGAATTGCGAAATTCTGAAAATGAACAGTATTTCGGCATGTCGAAGGTCATTTGAGCAGGTGGCACGCATGATAGCAATAAAAACAATTAATAAAAAGGAAGAAAAATAATCAAAAAGAGCGATTCTGAATTTTGACCACAATTTAGACCATCACTAAATCTGTCTAGCAGATATTTTTGCGCTCAGTTGAGTTTATGAAAGCCCCGAACTGGCCGCAAAAGGCTAATATTTTTCAGCGAACGATAATAACAATCACGAATAGAAGTCGGGGTCGGATTAAAGTATCGTTCAATCTCCAGAGTATTCGAGTAGTTGGGCTAAGTGCACTTATAAATCAGTGCGTGACGGTAGTTACCGATGGACGTCGGGCTGTTCAGTTAAGACGACGTCGTTTGTGCCAGTAACTGATGGCTTTGCTTTGTACCATATGGCGCAACACACAAAAGAAACAAAGGTACTTGATTGCAAGAATCGATTGTTATCAAATTTCTATATTACATATTAGAAGTCATTTGACGTGGTCTACGAGTCGGCATTTCAAGTTCTGGCTGGCAAGAAGCTTGTAACTTAGTCGTCTGTTCTGAGTTCGGACCAATGTTTTCCAATTAATATTAGTTCGGAAACTTCCTTGGTCACTTCAAATAACGAGCAAGTCGACAAAAATGTATATAATAGGTACGTTTGCATTAACCACATAGTGTGATGGAATGCAAGCTTATTTTGAACTGTGGTGGCGGTTTTTATACCGTTAGTATTATTCGGCCACAGCTCCTGGAATAAATAGTCGGCTACTAACCAACTCTATGCACAGTTAAACTGGAGCTAACGAATTACTCAGAGTAAAATTACATTAACCGCGTGCCTTCAAATGTACAATTCCGGAATCCGTTTTGAGCACGAACGTGACGGAGTAAAAGGATCCATTTTATTAAAAAAAAAGGTTTTAGAACGACAGAGCACAAGCGCAGCATCTAAAACAAATATTTTATAAAACAAAATATGAAGTTACTATTACCTGTAAAACATCGAATAGTATCGAGCAAAATAACCGCGTTACTTACGCCCCGTGAAAAATATTGTTTTTATCACGAGACCAGTGTAGTGCAGTATGCGTGGAACTTACAAAATATCTTTTCAGTGGTGCTAGTCCAATTTATGCTGTTATAAATTTGTTCTCGTGAAACAATGTGGGACGCGGCTTGGCGGGCGATACGCGGCGCTGAACGGCCGCAGCGGCAGATACGCGCGCGGGTAGGTATCACTCGGAAGCGCGAATAATCGTTTCGGGCCCGCTTGTGATTATCTCGATGATCGATGCCAATATCCCGATCCGATTTATTGCATATTTTTGACATGGATGATTCCGTTAATCTCTGGTCTGGCATGTTGCGATAAAACTTCGTAGGTGCAAAATATTGTATACGTGCCAGTAAAAATAAATAACGATATGAGAAAAAGCAATCACATTGATGAAAAAGTAATTGAATACGTATGTGCCGTTTTTATATGTCTAGTTTTGATTCACAATCGAGGCTGTCTTTGTAGGCTGGGTACCTAGTACATAATAATATTTCGAAGCCAAAAATGGGAAGTTACTCAATTACTTGCTTGAACAAATATGAAAAAAAAAATTTGGTGGGAAAGAAACAACAAGCCGCACATCAAAGATACGAAAATCAAACGAACGACAAATAAAGGAAACTTTAGAAACAAAGCTAATAAAACGATAAAGAAACAGCGGTGAATTTGTAAGAAGCTCGGGCAAAGGTTTTTTTTGAAACAATGTGACTCGCTAACCAAGCCTCTTGTAACGGAGAGGTTGATTGCGCTGCTCTAACAAACCAGCAACTTTTCTTCAACGTAATAATCTACCTACTTATCGCATCTTAGGACGATATTTCTCGGTTGTTTAAACTACTCTTACGTAAAAGAAATTTGGTAGAAGATTAACTTGTTTTTGTAGTAGTCTGACTACATGAGTTCGTGGGAGATAAAGACCTAATTAGCAGTGTTCAAACATTATTTGGTTTTGCTTTAATGTGAAGCTTAAAAAGACAGGATACCTCTCGTTACTGGAAAATTATACTAAAAATGGTAGCACAAAAGATGTTTAAGTCCTTTACGTTGTTATTACGAATAACGTGAACAGAATACTGCTCCGTGTGCTGGTTGTAAATTGTAGATTAGACACTGTAGAACTGTAAATAAAATTAATGTTGGTCTTTCGGCTGTTAACGTCAGTTAGCGTTTGGGGCAACCACCGCTAAGTGCGCTGTGTGTGAGGCGGAGCCGGCCACATGCTCGCAGCTCACCCTCCGACAACGCAGTCTCTGATGTCAATTTAACTACAAACTTATTAATTTCAGGAGTGTTTTATAGGAACAGTTCGGTTAACTGCACTGCTGCACTCCCGAGTGTAATCGTTAAATAACATAACCCGAAGCATTTGCAAACGTTTGTGGGGTGTTAATGACAGCGCGCGTTTTTGTGCAGCTATAAAACATTAACGTGTTTACTGCGAAAGTTATGTTGTAAACGATAACACTGTTTTGAAGCGGTTTCTACTTGCGATAGGGATGCTTTGTTAAATGTTTCAATGCTTAAAAGTTTGTAGAGTTATTCAAACGGTTAGCACCTTTATGCAAATATCAGAACGATTCAACTGTTGAACATCGTAAAGGATCCCGACAATGTGTTTTATAACGTGTTGTTGGTGGTTTTGTTTAAAGCCAGTTGTTTAATTTTAAGGTGCCCAAGTTGTATAAAAGTGGAATGTGAATGGATACAGACGCGAGATCCGAGCTATAAACTTGTAACTACATTAAAACTACTGGATACTACTACACACTAGTTAACCTTGGTATCTTAACGGTTATGTAAAATAAATGTTATCTCTAATTAAGTGGACGATGCCATTCAGCTTAATTTGTATAACATAATTTTGATATTTTGTTAAAGTTCACTTTTTCAAAACCAGTCAGTCTCGCATGTTGTGACACGGAGGTGACATCACTATACAGTATAAAACAGAGTCGTTTTTTCTGTCCCTATGTCCCTATATCCCTATGTATGCTTATATCTTCAAAACTACAAAACGGATTTTGATGGGTTTTTTTTTAATAGATAGAGTGACTCAAGAGGAAGGTTTTTATGTATAATTCTACGCAGACGAAGTCGCGGGCAGAAGCTAGTCTACTATAAGCAACAGTGGTGTGTTAGTGCGATTCTGATAAAAATAAATAGGAGACCAACAGAATGCAAATATATTTGAGTAAAATGTGCCGTTGACATATTCAAAAATTTACACACTTCGCACTTACTCACTTTTTCAATATAGGTCCGTAGTTATTTTCCCAAAAATAAACAGTAACTGTGTAAACTCAAACAAACTTCCTGTTTCGTAATATTTTTCTGGTTCATTGATTCGAATGAAACGCAAGCCATACTATAGCTGTTTTTTATGTTCAGCCGCATCAAATCCGTGCCCAAAATGAGTGAAACAGGCGTGAAATATCCCGGCTGAGCCGACTATTGTGCCGCGGCGCACAAAGCATTTCTACAAGTAAGCTAACAAAACCATAGCCATAGTTGTACATTTTTCTGTTTTAATGTTTATAAGTATTGAGCAAGAAATAATAGCAACATTTTGTACATTACATTCTTTACGGGATACAATTAGTATTTTCATTTCCAAACCAATTTGTGTCTTAATGGAAGTATTAATCAAGGACAACTTAATGACCTGTAAAAGGGTAACAAACACATTGTAACCTTTTTCATATTATAAATAAACACTTTTCTACTTACTTACCTACTTAAAAGTATCCAGGCGCTATATTTCAATACTAGGTACGGTCAAGCTCAAAAGTAGGTGCCTTAGGCAGTTGAAAACTTTAGTGCCTTGACGCTTTCAGTAATTTAAAACTGTAAAACTGTTCTAATTTCGTTGTTTACTGCGACAAAGTACAAAAGTGTTCAGCGTCAACACAATCAGAAGACAAAAACAAAGGTTTAATTATAAAAAGTAACCTACCTTATATTTCTAAGGAAAGACGTTTCAAGCCAGTTTTTTGCGATTCCCAAAAAGAGGTTCGCGTGTTTGTCAACTACCTCCTTTTAAACAGTTTTTAATCAGATAAAGCTGTACGTTAGGAACCAATTTAGCGTACGATGTTATCATTGATCATATTAATTTACATTACTTACAGTGGAGGCGGTAACAGCCTCCGGGCTCCATACTTATTGAGGGGATCCGCTCGATTGCGCGAGTTCGCTTTTAATTAGTTTCTGTGCAAGTCTTCTCGCTACCAACAGTCTCAAAGAAATTGCCAAGCACCGGAACCAGTCAGCACCAGTATTGGGCTTTGCAACGAAATGACTTCCAATAAAGAAAATGCAAAGTGCTTTCGTATTTCACGAATTCACGGTGCGTCCTAATTATTTATAACACGATAGCATTTTATCTCAGTATGTGAATCGGATAAACACGTACATTGTCTACTTTTACCTACCAACGTACAGTCGACCAAGAAACTCCTTTGCCAGAGTAAGGTTTAGTAATGTCATTTGTACGGCTTAAAACATCCAAGACTATTTTTACTACAAATCAATGTGACAATCAACATTTTGTTTTTTTCTGATGTAGGAACTTTCTTGGTCAACTACACAATGCTGGTGTGACCAATGTTCGCATAAATTACATATTCTTTCCTAAGTTTAGATCAATATGTAAGCACTGAATGAATATTTTGACTGCTTAACTCACGCACGCTCACGGCACACGATACGCGCTCACGGCGGCTCACGGTAGTTTCATGTTGAAAGTGCTTAACTAGCTCAGTATTCAGTTAAATAATTTCACTGCCCTACGGTCAAAGCCCAGTTAATTCATCACCCATAACTCCTAAAGTCCAAACAATGGCTTTTATATCCATTATTATGGTTGCAAGCTATGTACTATTAATGCTATTATACTGCTATGCATACAGCTATTCAAACAGACGACAGGAACTCGTGGTCACACCCTTAATCATGACTTCATTTTTGACAAAATCAATGGTAATTTCAGTAAAAAGTGTGATCTAATTTCTTCTACAAGAAATACTTTCGTTCTAGAAATTTAAATCACTCCAGAACCAATACTGTCTCGATCACATAAATGCTTATGAAAAGGCAAGTAACGACACAAGAAACCAAGACGATCATTCAAATTCGGGTGCAGTGTAGAAGACGATATTGCATTTAGACGCAGGCATCCACGTAAACAAAATAGGTACCGAAGGTAAGCTATATCGGCAGGCGAGCCAGCTAAGCTTGCAAAATACATATTTGATTTCATCGCTGAAGCACCTTCAGCGTAGAAATCGCTTTCAATATAGGTAATATAACGGGTTTTGGAAGTGCGCAAACCACCGAACTTCACATAAACCACCGCCAAGCTGATTTATGGAGCACTTAACCAGTCCTACGTTTCTGCTTGAGTGTTTTAAAATCACACAAAGTCATGAATTATTATCATGAATATGAATTTAAAATATTTAGGATTTTGATAAATACCTACTTAAACTAAATACTACCAGGTACTAATAATAATATAAACATGTAGTATACTACTTAATTTTAATTTAGTATAGATTAGTATATATTATTATAGATTATTAGATTATTATTATTTAGTATAGTATAGATTTTATTTTAGACTTAAACATGTTTTTAGAACAAAAAAGAGTATTAGAATTTATTCACAAAGATATTCAGTTCGATTTGATATTATTCAAAGCATTTATTATCGGGCATCCTGTGTGCGCGTAGACGCGGCTAGCCGGTAAATAAATATTTAATAAGATATTCAACCCTACGCACGAGAGGTATGTGAACAAGAAAAGCCTTTTTCGCAAATAGGCAGTATAAACCTTACTATTATTAGACGGTAGGAAATTTATCAAAGCGAGAGGACCCTGCCATGTCTAGTAATAAAGTACTCAGGTTTATAACGAATGCAGGATGTACGGGTCCGATTTCACGTCCAATTGGAATACTGAGACTGGGTTAGCGTGGAGTCGTGGCAAAGAAACGAAAGTGGACAATGTAGCGAGGGCAGTGTTGGATCGGGATGCAAATTAATACGCGCCTCTGGATCGGGCACATGAATATGCATGGGTGGTCCGCCGGGCCCGGAATAATATCCGAGGGCCTCGCCGTCCGGGCCGGCTCCGGCGGCCCGCCGCGCACGCCACCGCGCGACGCTAAGCACGAGACACCAATATTAACACACTAACATAGGTACTAACTTTGTAGGAATAAAACTACAATCTCAAATCTCACAATGTAAGAATGAAACGTTTGGCGATGTTTCCTTATCCACTGTTATAAAATTACTTTATGATATTCATCAGATGGTTGGCCAAGTATTTAAACAATCCTGTAAAGGGGAAACAAATATATTTGAGGTTGAAAATTGATTAGTTACCTACATACAATGGTCGATACGCAAAGTATACCGCCTCAAAAACGTTACTTAATCTCAATTAAAAATATCTGATTAAAATTTTTGACGTTGTTGTTCAATCAAAGTTGCCCAAAAATCTGCAGAAATAATTCGTTTTACAAGACCTAGTATTATCCATGGTTCGTTTTATTAAACTGTGATCTACAAAAGTCATCAGCTAAACGATGGCTTATTTAATACGCAAAACCGACAAATGATGCCACTTCCAGGCTTTCAGAATAAAAGCTTTAAAGCATTATGAAACACGTCACGGCTGAAAAGCCTAACAAAAGATCATACAAATTTTTCGCAGAATTACAGTTTTTATTGTGTACTGTAATGTAATCATTTCAAGCCACACATTATAAAGTCAACATTTTTATGAATCTCAGTCTACGAGTTTCTCGCTACGAGAATTCTCTCAAGCAAATATTCATTTTTAAAAATATACAAAGCATTAATGAAAAAAAAGACGCAAATGTTTTCATTTTAATTTAAAAGGAAACCCGTGTTACGATGAAAGATGTTCTGGGAAATAATAACGTCTATCAAACGATTGGATGGAAATTTATTATGTTTAGACGATAATTCCCATAAAGTAGTTTATCTCAATTTATCCATAGAAGAACTTGCCATAGTTAATTATTCGTATTCTATACATGAGTTTTACGACGAAATTTGCGAGACGCGCTTCGAGTTAAACTGGTTATTTTTTTAAAATGTTCAAAGCACTAACTGGTCAACATTGAAAGCCTTAATTTGCCATTGCTTCACAGACATTCTCGAGATACAGAGAAACTCCTTAATACGAAGATAATAATGTTAATTCACGTATAAATATCCAAGTAACAGAAGGTTGAGGAAGTCGCGAGTTAATTGGGGTCACGAGCAACGTCTTAGGACATTCGGTTGAGTGCTGAGACGGCACAAGTCGCGAGATGAAGGGTGTGAGCGGCGGCGGCGCCGTCAGCGAATATGCCACGCTTTGGCAAAACTGGCGTAACTAGCAAACGGGCGCCACGCTACGCCATGCCACGATTAACAACGACACGCCACGTAACTGCTAATCGCGCCTGCCACGACAAATCCGTGTTACGATATGCGCTAATTAGCACTAGCTACTCACGGGAAAAAGACTCTGAAATCGGACACGCTCTGATTAAATAAGATTATTTAATTATTAACTAGCTTCTGCCCGCGACTTCGTCTGCGTAGAATTATACATAAAAACCTTCCTCTTGAATCACTATCTATTAAAAAAAACCGCATCAAAATCCGTTGTGTAGTTTTGAAGATATAAGCATACATAGGGACATAGAGACAGAGAAAGCGACTTTGTTTTATACTATGTAGTGATGAAAACTCCAGGATGTGTGGAATTAAATAAAGGTACACCTACCTAAGCTTATTTTCTTTTTCACATTTTGTAATGTACAAATTATAACACTTTAGTGGAGCGTTCCTGTGATTGGATTTTATAGAATTATCGTCTGATTGTTTAAATTTACTAATGCCTATTTAGCCTTTATTTTAAGAACAGTAAAATAGCCCCCGCTCTCCGCGGCATAGCTGTTTACACCATTAATTACTTAAGATGACGGGCGCAGGTAGCCTAAGCGGCGCCGACTCGCAATGAAACCAAGCTATAAAAGATTTTCAGCTCTTAGTTTGCGGCTTAGTCAGCAACGCTGCAGCTTTCAGGTATTGTGTACAAAATACTGCAAACGTGCCAAGAATAAAATTACGTTTAATATCGAGTATATAACAATGCAATCATTGTCCAAGCGTGTTTTGAAACGCTTACAAGATTAGACTACTCGTTTTCTATTCAAAGGTAGCAGATTAACATGAATCCGCATTGTAGTGGGAGCTGCGGTGGGTACACTCAAATTCCCAATATGTAGCCAGTATTTACTAAAATTTACAGTTTTTATTGAACTTAACTGATATGAGTAAATTTATTTATTAGTAGATTAGGCTCTGTCTACCCCATAAGGGACAAAGTCTTAAGTAACTTCTATCAAAAGATTTGATAGAAGTTAATTTCAAGAGCTCAATGCGATAGAGATCCTTTTATTTGTGACAGCACGATCCTTTTCCATTCTTGCGTTGCTTTTTTCACCCTAACAAAACCTCAAAAACAATGAAATAGCGCAGACCGCAAATCAGGCGCTTGTACACTAATCAGTGCTTATCGCTGGCCTGTTTATCACTAGTTAAACGATGAGATTTCAATTAAAAACTCGTTCGTAAAGCGCACTGCTTTAATTAAAGCCGTTTTTTTACGAGAACGCCGCCATCGGAGGTGGGCTCTCTGCCCTCCGCCATTCATTATTCTTCGAGGCTCCACACGCCGATGTTCGCTTTAATTAGTTTTAGTAGGAAGACTACGATCTACTTCCTGTTAGAGGTATTGGCAATCTCCATAGACACACAAATACATTTCTCATTAAAGAAAAAACGACTAAAACAAGGGAAGTTTGCTCTACAGTAATTAAGTTTTAAAAGCTAAAGTAAAATAAAGCAGGGGAACAATTAAAAGTACGGCCGAACTAGCACCGGATAAATATTTAACTTTTAATATTGAAATAATTCCCGGGTTGCATCAAACCTGGAAGAATTTCATAAAGATGGTCGGTTATACTGTATAATTTTTTTTTCGGTTAGTCCTGTATGAATTGTTGAGTGACTGCATTTACAATTATTAATTAGGTATGTTTATATTGGAAAAATACGAAAACTTTTTAAACTGTGTACCTTTATAAATAGTAAATACATAGAGGTACTTCATGGAATAGATGCACAATGCACATATTTATCCAAACTAATATTACTAATGCGTACACGTAAACACAACACAAACACACGTCTTTATTCCTTACGGGGTAGACAGAGCCTAGAGTGACAAGACCTAAAAGCCACGTTTAGCATGATTGTGGGGGAATCAAAATGGTGATAGGTTGCCAGCCGCATCGCCTATAACATGATTCCTACGATTTGCGCCGATTACCTCGATCGGGTTTTACCATCTGCGCGGGAAGAGAAACAAATGGTACATTCTATGTTTTTTCTCTATGCACAAGCTAGTATATTTATAAAGACAACAATAACTGTCTCATCATTATTTCTATCGACTGAAGATGTTCTCAGTTATAGGTACCTTTCACTTTCGTCCTATTAGGAAACCTTATTTTCCTACTGAAACTATTTTGGTAATATAATTTTACATGTCGCTTCGTTATGATAAAAAGGAAAATGAAACGGGAAGAATAGCAAGAGCAAAAATAAGGAAAGCGAAAGAAATGCAAAATATTCGAAAATAATTTTGTTTCAAATTGGTCGTTAAAAAGACACAAAGAATGGATTCGGCGTGAGGCAGACGCGGCGCGGCGCAGCCTGCCGCGGCTTCGCATGAATACTTATCAGGCCGCAATCACAGACCACTCGTCATTGAAAAGAATTATTTTAGCTAATGCTCGTCTCAGCTTTTGGCGGCGGGATATAGCAATTTGTCACAGCGCCTAGCGGCGGAGATGTTTATTCAAACGAGGAGATTTTATTGCAACGACATAAATCTTCGAGCAAAGACGTGATGGAAGTGGCGTGATCTTATAAACGTACGACAATGGCTATTTTCTTGCCTCTTTCTCTTTTTCTTCAACGTATATTCATTTAAGCGAAACGTTCACGCGACGTGCGTCGCGGTTCTTATTATTTTTGCTCGGAACGAAAGGCTTCTTGTTATCATTTATTGCTTGTGTTGAACCTTATGAAATTGTGTACATTCAATCAGCCAAAATTCCCCCGTAACAAAGTCACAATTCGCTCCGCCCGGCCTTACATAAAAGTTTGGGCGTTTCCAGTTTAACCGTCTAGTCTCGGCGCTCCTGCGCCACGGCAAAGTCAATTAAATACGTATCCGGCTGAATGACAGAGCACAAAGTCAAACTTATAACCCGGAACACGTATAAACCCTTACAAAATTAAAACAGGAATTGAAATCCGTATTGCGGAGCGCGGAGCGGCAATAAGCGAGTTATTAATTCAGCTGGCCGTCAGTAATCCGGTCGGGTGCGCGAGACCGCGCGACATGTCGTTATCATTTCGGACATTAATAAAACTCTATCCGTCGTTTCTAACGAGCACGCCGCAAACTTCGCCCGTGGGGAAATATTCAAATGGCGATGGAGAGCGTGCGCAGCGCATATTGACGCGGCTAATTATCGCGCCAGCGGCGGCCGCGGACCACTCGTTACAACTCCTGCTTGACCAAGCGAAACTGCTATCAGCTACATGTACTCCAAGAGATTGTGCCATAGCATTTGCGCATGCACTGGACAAGGCTAACTTAATAACAATAGGAACTTCATAAAATATTAATTTCTAACTTCTCCGTACGTTGATAAATTTTAACTCAAATGTACTAATGTAATACTATAAACTTTGATGATTTCAATTCTAATTTGATCTTATTTTTAACTAGCTTCTGCCCGCGACTTCGTCTGCGTAAAATTATACATAAAAACCTTACTCTTGAATCACTCTATCTATTAAAAAAAACCGCATCAAAATCCGTTGTGTAGTTTTGAAGATATAAGCATACATAGGGACATAGGGACACAGGGACAGAGAAAGCGACTTTGTTTTATACTATGTAGTGATTGAATGAATGAATGAATAACTTAAATTAAGCTACGATAAATTGCTATTTGGCTATAAATAAAACTATAAATAAAAAACTCCGGGCCGCGATTATGACGATTCGTGACGAATAAAAGTCTATTGTTGTTCACAGCAGTATAACGACTGATTTGTCATTTACACGTAATTTAGTACTGGATGCAAAAAATATTTTTCTTCACAGTAAATCCTACTAATCCTACTAATATTATAAATGTGAAAGTTTGTGAGTATGTTTGGATGTTTGTTACTCTTTCACGCCAGAACGGGTGGACAGATCTGGATGAAATTTGGAACATAGATTATAGTCTGGAATAGCACATAGGCTACTTTTTATCTCGGAAAATTGCGTAATTCCTGCGGGATAGCGATAAACGAATTTTATGCAGACGAAGTTGCGGGCAACAGCTAGTAAACAAATAAATAAATAAATATCTTGGGACAAATTTCACCAATTGACCCAGCCCCAAACTAAGCAAAGCTTGTACTATGGGAACCAGGCAACGGATAAACATACTTATATAGTGTAGATAAATACATACTTAAATACATACAACATCCATGACTCGGGCACAAACATTCGTATTCATCATACAACTCAGGTTAGCTGGAAGAGATCCCTTCTTGGGGATAAGTTCGCCTTTGTACTATTATCTGTGTACTTCTGTATTTTTTAATTTTTATGCGTAATAAAGAGTTTACTTACATACTACTGTCTGCCCCTACCGGGATTCGAACCCAGGACCTCTATGGCCCAGTCATTTAAGGTTAGATTAGGTAAGAATCTCGGAATTCGAGATACCCAGCTGTAAGTCTGTAAATACTAGTATATTGACCCCCTAAAAGTTGTCTCAAAACCTACATATGGTAGGGTGTGCGCAACTATTAAATTTCAAGGTCAAAGGTCACAAAAATCGGTTTTTTGCGCTTTTTTTGTAAATATCTCATTTCCTATGGGTTTTTGCTATTTGTTATTATTGACGATATTGTAGAATACAAAATTCCCTACAAATTTTGTTTAAATTTTTTTTTATACGGTGAACCGTTTTCGAGATAGAGGGCGGAGAGCGCGCGGTCACTTCAGGTCAACCGGTGCCTCCGGTCGAAAACGCGCCATATATAGTTGATGAACTATCGATATATCAATTATATTATATTTTATCATTTTTTTTCCTAACCTATTCACTTTTTATTCAGTACTAGCTGACCCGGCGAACTTTGTTCCGCCTTAAATTTCAAAAATTCCAGTGGTTTGGGCTGTGCTATCCCGCGGGAACTATGCATTTTTTCGGGATAAAAACTATCCTATGTCCTTTCCCGGAACTCAAACTATCTGTATACCAAATTTCAACTAAATCGGCCCAGCGGTTTAAGCGTGAAAAGGTAACAGACAGACAGAGTTACTTTCGCATTTATACACTTTTTATTGATCGACAATGTTTTAAATTTCACACGATTCAATATTTCCACTGTAAAGACTAAAGAAAGTTATTTTTGAAGATAATCTTAATAGTTCCTGAAGCATGGCTGAGGTTAGTTTATTCTCATTCGGCAGCACGACAACAATAATAAAAGATCCTTTACAATGAAATTTGCGAGAAGCGCGTCGTTACGCTTGTGTACACACGAAGGGGATTAAATTCAATCTACCTACTCCGGAGTCGGAGGGACGCATGCCTAAGACGCTTCTAATAACGTACTTGTCTCGCGCATGATTGTATCGCGGATAATCCAGATTACAGATAATGGGACGGTTACTAACGGAGTTAAAAAGCAAAGTGCGGGGCGATCTGCGCAATGTCGCAGTACAAAGTACACGTTCGATGCGAAAAGGGAAGATGTAAAACACTTGACATTTGCCATGCAAATAGTGGATAAAAATGAGGAACAGTTCTGATTTATCAGTGTAAAGTGCAACCTATGGATATTCGTGCCGCATTTGATCGCAACAAATGTATTAACCCCCTTATTCATAAACGCTCTATAGGCTTCTGCTAACTTAGCGATCGTTCGTCCTTATCTGTGAAAGGTAAATGTCAAAGTGACAGAAAAGGACAAACGATTGCTAACTTAGCAGAGGCCTACAGAGCGTTTATGAATATGAGGGTAAATGTTTACCTTAGGCCAAAAATACCAAACTGAACTAAACGAAAAAACATGAAAAAATAAAAGTAACAGTGTACCTGAATAGAAACAAAGATGTTTTCTCAAAAAATATTTAGAAACATCTGTATTCTCATAGCGCATGAAGTGTACAATGCATATAAGTAGGTGTGTATAATCAAAGAATCTTGGCTTGGTGCGGTATTGCTCGATGTATCTCAATCGCGAATAAGCACTGGGCGATATTCTTTTTCTATTTGTTGGCTCACTGGCAAGATTCACCAGTGATATATAAGAAGCCGGAGAATACACCAAGAGCTCGCTAGTAAATTCAAGTTGTTAAAAGTTTTCCACGAACCGTTACCCTCGTCGCCAGTAACAATCAGCCTCCTATTACGTTGGACATTTTTGTGTGTCGCTTTAAATAGGTATATTCGTAACATCGTTTCCGGTCAATCGTTCTCGTTTAAACATTAGGCGCGGCTTGGACAGCAATTGACCTCGATCAAGTATAGCTTATAGTATGCTGCGAGTGTACTTAAGCATCTGCTCATGCAATCTGATGCAATAGATCTCATCCCTGGCTAGCGTTTTATATACCAATCCTTATAGCGATAGTTTGTTTTTCACATAAGAAATGATGGGAGAAGAATATACTTAACGCCCGTACGTTTTATTGTGTAAGCAATAATTCATTTGTGTATCGGATATCAGGATATTCTCTTACAGCGGTCGCCTTGCGAGTGTGAGTAAACATGGCTGAGAGTAAGCCGACGCCGGCTTCAATACGCCGCAAATGACGCGTGAGAGATATTGCGTCAGCCCATAAACGTGACGCGACGAACAAACGCTGCCTAACAACACCATCAACTACTCATAAACAGAATGCTAAAATATCGTCATTATTCGGAACCATACATATTTCAATATGTGTCGCCATTTATCTTAGCTGTGACAAATAATAAAGAAATGTGTAACTTTGTCCGGTGTCCTGCGTCCGACTCCGACGCTGCATCGAGCTGACATGAAATATTGAAGTACTTAACACTTAGTCTATCCTGTTTACTCGGATAAAAAGTTCCCACTGTTAAGTTGTTACATGGGAAAGTCAACAAAGCTATACTTTATTTATTTTTAAATGTGGTCTTGGGATGGCGTTTCCTCGTATTCAGCGTTTACAAATGTGTCACCTGTCGCGCCACGTTGTCGCTTCAATAATAACAAGCCGGCTGGTAACCGGCAGCAAGTCAACATTATCCCGAATGCACAGTAAAATTTAAAGCAGCTTTAGCAAACATGCGCAAATAAAAAACGTGTACCTAAATCATCTTGAAAATTTTGAACCTCGGGGTTTTAACTTTAACGTAATTTCTTACTCGATTTGTTTTTGGAGCATTTAGCCACTATATGTCCTGATACGAGTGTTTCGTCGACTTAACACAGACTCTTGCGAGAGGCACTCAGGCGGTACGTACAAAGCTTTATTAAATTAATTCCACACCCACCCTCTAGGTACGTTTCCAAAAGTATTAAAGCCTTCTAAGATCGAAGCTAAGATCGAAGTTTACATTAACCTATGCCTAGGTACGTCAGCTTTCCACGTTTAATGCCGCTATGTCCACCATTTGATTTGCTAACAATCCTTTATTATTCTAATACAAACTGCTGAATCTTATTCAAAACTCTCTCCCCCAATTAAGAAAACGCGAGAGGGTTAATCCAATTTTGGAACATTAACATGTCACGTTGAATGACATGATATAGCTAGCACAATGTAGCATTAGAAGCATGGATGCCGTTAGCACGTGTATTAATTTCCGTACAAGTGGCCTAACGTAATTTGATTGTCACCGTGTTCTAGAATGGAGATTAGATGGGGCTCGTTGTCGTGTCAATAAACAGGGCATGTCAACACGCGTGAGCGCAGGCTCTGGCTAAAACTATAGTGACCTGTTTAAAGTGTTAGCAGAGTCCAAGACTTGTGTATGACTTGACCACCAAATCCTTTCATTTGCCCGAATTTCATACGCCATATTTAATGTAATGTTTGTCATAACTCTTTTTTTCCCCGAAACCGTATTTTTTCAACAACTTCAAAAGGCCATCTTGTGGGACTTTATAGGTTGAGTTAGGTAACTATACCACTAAAACATGTGAAAATAAAAATAAAAGTATAATATATTAAGTAAGTAACTATCAGTAGAAGTAATTGTTGGTTAGGTATGGACAAATCAAATATATGTACAAATATTTAGGTTCATCGCTTAGATATCACCCTGTTTGTTGAATTTTATTTGCAAGAGTAAAGCAAAATAAAAAATACTTTCCTTGGCATTTATTATTCGGTTAAGATTGCTGTTATTCTCGTCCAAGCGCTAAATGCGAAAGTAACAGTCTCTATTTGCCTCGCTTTTATGGTTTGGCAGAGAAGCCACTTGATGATCGAAATTGGACACATTATGGCAGTAATAAAGTAAGAATATTTTGTGGAGTACGAGCGTTGCGAACAAATATCGTCATATACCTACTGCTATTAATATACCTATATATTTTTAGAAAAATGGTCTCCTACGGAATAAAAATACAGATTAATCAGTTAGTTTATGGTTTCTTTATACTTTTAAATCGATATAAGTACCTATTCAATAACTTTCGTATCTGCAGTGGACCTTACAATTAAATAATCAAATCGATTACTAATTAAGTCTAAAAGTTAAAATAACAGTAGAAACTATTAACCTTGTATTTGCAAAAGGTTACGGACCTGTTATTAAAAAAATTGTTTCGTCCTTGTCTAACGAATGCAAATGTCAAAGACACAGATAAAGACAAAGAGACAAACTGTGCGACTTTTTTCATCATACTAAACATTTAATCCCAACTCTATTCCTTCAAGAATATCTTTGATTTTCGTATTATAAACAAGAAGCTATTTTGCAACATTGCAGTTTAAAATTAGATTATAAAATTTTAAATCAAAAAATCCTTAAACTAAACAGTAGTTTTCGGCCTTTCGGTTCCTGTACTAAGGCGCACACGTCACCATACTGCATCATGAACTAATACACCTAGGTACACACAATGTTTGCAATATGCAAAACGCCAGTTTAACACTCCGTCAACATTGTACTGAATAGAATTGGTTGGCATGATTGTCTATTCAAGCTCAATTTATTTAAAGGCAATATATATCCGAAAACACAAACGAAATAAAATGCAAATATTGCCTTTTTTTGTTAATTTGATCATACTAGCAACCCGTGATCCGTGAATATATGCGGCGAATCTAAATCGCATAAAACTAAATAATTTTGCTATCCTGCTTTCTGCAGTTAGATAAGTTTGTTTACAATTTTGATTTTACAGTCGATATTAAACTGAGCAATAAAATCGTAGCCAAGTGGCATTGTACCGCCGGCGCGTAGCACTTTGTAGCCCGCAGGGCTACGAAAAGCGGCGTAGCGCGTAGCTCGGTCAGGCTCCCTCGACTACGGTACTCTCTTTTATTAGAACAGACAAGCGTTGAAGTAGGTATTAAAAAAAACAACAAACTCGCTGATTACATTTACGTAATAGGGAAACTTTGAATGAAGCTAGTTAACAATGTTACTTAAATATAATATTATAATAATAATATAATATATTTTGTAGACACTGATTTTAACATACACAATGTAGTTTATGTAAGTTTATTAGTAGGAACTTTACAAAAAAAAACTTGTCGTACAAAACTACCGAGAGACCCGGACGTATTAAATTAGATTTCTCACAGATAAGCTCGACTACAAATTGATAATGACCACGTAATGCGTTTCAGCAAATTTTCAATTCGAAGTTCCCTTAATTTTCACAGAAGTATGCTCCAGTAAGAAATCAAGTTCACTCGAGTAAAATCCGAACATATATTTCCAAGTTTTAGAATAATATTAGTCATAAATGACTTCGTTTTCATTCAGACGAGATACTTCTCATAAAAGGTACCGTACGTATAAATAGAGAACGCAAACTTCGTCACTTAGCATAACACGCGCATAAGTTCAAAATTAAGTTAGAAAGTGGTTCGGCAGGCCCGGCAACAAAATCATAATGTAATTTGTCAAGTGTCGTGGGGTTTGGGCACCTAGCAGTTTCCCACGGCGCTGCGCGAGATGGCGCCTCCTTCGTATCATATTTCCATTTAGCTCCTGCCTTCAAACACGAATTCTTATATTAAATTAGAGGCAAACATTCTCATTTATATCGTACTCGCGTAAATATTTCTTTAAGCGCCATGCGCAAAAAACCTTTTGAGCTTTTGACGTTCGAGTAATTTAACAACTTCCGTATGATGACTCTACACTGAATGTTGTTGAATTATTTCATTTCGAAACAGTTTGCAGCTATCCTTTTCAAGCGACAAAACAAACAAAGAGCTTCTTTGCATGTTATATGTATTATTTTTGATGTATGAAGATCATCTTACTAGTAGAATCCGATTGTAATTTTTTTTACTAGACAGGGCGAAATGTGTGGATAATTTATTCTGTATGTTTTGTTAGAAAATTATCCTTAAAAAGTCGATTCTGAATGACATTGCAAAATTTTATAATCTTTTAAATAATTATTTACCAACACCGAGAAAATTCAATCTTAACAAAATCGTTCATCCTCTCACAATGAGAGGGCTTGGGCTATGGTTCCCACGTGGGTCCAGTGCGGATTGGAAACTTCACACACAAATTCCGAAAACTCAGAGGTGCGAGCCCGGGATTCGAACCAACGACCCTTTAGGCTACCACGGCTTGAAAATCTTTACCGCAGAGTAATTAAGCTTAATTTCTCTCAGTGAATCCTAAATGCTAACAAATGCCCTGCAGTCTATTAGCATCGAGAAGCTAGTCAGGAAAGAGTTAAGTCTTCATCATTTAGGCAGCGCAATTCGAAAACATTTTCTTATTCCTGGCTTTTGTGCTGAATGAATGATTAATGTTGCCTTATGACACTTTGCGCGAACTGCAGACTTCAGGTGCCTAGTTAGAGAAGTTACTATCGTCCGGAAGATACGCAGAATTTAAAATCCGAGAGCGACGACGCCGTATTTTATGTTCCGAAGCGTCGGCGTCACGTACCATTCGAATGCTCTAAATATAACTTTTGTTACAAAGACCCATACTGTATCATCGTGGGAACATGTGGTCGGGTAGGGTAATAAAAATTGTACATACTGCGCAAAATTGTTGACCGTGGGCACATTGATTGCGAGGTTGGGACAGTGGTGTGTGACGTCACAGCGAATTAGCAATACAATCGCTCAGGGTGACGCCCGGATGGCTCGAGCGCGATGCAGGCGTAATTAATGGAGAAATGGCGAGTGGTCTCGAGATTGTCCCAAATCTGCTTAAACCCTGCCATCTAAATAGCAAAATTAATTACATTACACTTGTGACTTCTTCCGGTGAATTTCCGAAATGTATTAAGCGCTACAATGTATCCGAGATGCGCCCTACATCTCTACATCTGCGTCGAAACGGTTTTGTGAAATGATGCAAGGAACTGCCACTTCGCTGGTTTCGTGAAATTTTACTACGCTGAGAACGTACTGATACTGAAGTTGAGTAATGTAGAGATGTTAATTTGCATTTAGTCCGGAATTATACAAATATACAACACAAAAGTATAAACAACACGTAATATTAGAAGTATAACAATATCAGATTAATCCTCACGGGCTGTCCAATGACATAAAAGTATTTGTAGCCGATTGGATTCGGACCATGATCCTGATAGGATAATGAAAGCGGACGCGACCGGCAATATAATACCCACGGATATTTCACTTGCTCGTAATAACACTTAAACGAACCTAGTGACGCACTCTCCGGAAATATAATTATTCAACATGAAGAGCACTGCCGGTGACGTATAATAAAAGCTAAAACATCCATTAAATTATTGTCTGTTTTTGACTTAATGCCGCTGTTCAAAGCCGTTACTGATTAAAATTACTTTATTCGACGTGAAACTCTGTTGGAATCGTAATAAAATGTGCTTATAAGTCTCGTTCGCATATACATTATTTAATAACTTCGTAATGATTGACTAAAGTTCCACTACAGCCTGATGTGGCGTAGCATATGTGTGCAATATGTAGATGGATAATATACTGACGGGAGGGAGCAATTTATCAAGCATTTTAGGGAGTTTTCCATTGTGAGGTGGAGCGAGGTTTTACCAGCCATTAGCGGCAGCGGACGGCGAATGTGAGCTGCCAGGGGTGCTAGAAGCCCGGATTAAGTCGGATATATTCCGCTACTATATCTAAGCACAATTGACGACCTGAGTTTACAACTAAACTTTCTCTTTTTATATTACCTTTCTATGTTTGAATAGAGGAACACAGATATCATATATCTGAGTTTTCGAAAATAGCAGCAGGAGCCTGTGTAGTTTTAAAAGCAGTTAGCGACGTTGTCTTTGTACCTTATAGTCGAAGGAATTAGTTGCGCGGCGCCAGACATGGTTAAACGTTGAGTTACTTAACTCATTGACGGTAAACAGTGCCATTAAGATAGCGAAGCCAAAACGACAAAATAGAAGCAGCCAAGGCGAAGCGGATTATCTCGCTCTTGTTGGCAGCCCTGTTCGCTGTCGCTGCACATAATCGCGCAACTTGGAGACGAGACCAGCAGTCTTCAATTAAAACGTGTTATTAATGCCTCGACAGCATTAGTTAACTGCACTGCCTTAATTGTATCATCCATCTAGAAAGATTCGGGATGCTAACTTGCGAGTTAATTCGTTTTCCCATTGTTCAAATATGCTTCAACGAAATAAGAGCAATTTTAGACATGTTGCGAGGGCAACTCTCGTTCTAGTTCGTTTTGACAAGTTTTATGACTATTCAATATACCATATTTATTTATACACATCTGAAATATACAAATATCTCATCTATCAATATACAAGCCAAGACACCCGGACAGCCGGGAGTAAGACAGCCGGGGAAATTACGGGCACAAGAGGCATTCCATCTTAGTCCTCTAGGTTGGCAACGCATCTGCAATCCCCCCGGGGTTGCGGGTGTCTATGGGCAGTGGTGATCACTTACCATCAGGTGACCCACTTGCTCGTTTGCCTTCCTATTCACATAAAAAAAAAAAAAATATATATATATATACTCATGTTCGCGAAATACCTACCAAGAAAATTGATTGAAACTTTTCCTTGAAGAAAAATAAAGGTATGCGTTTAAATGATTTTGATAGCAATAAAACATTTTCCGAAATTCTTCGAGTCCGATTTCGATTGGCTATGGAAAATTTAAAAAGATCACAAATGTAAAATTTCAAAAATTTGGCTATCATTGGATTACAGCTAAGGTCGTTTAGTTTGACCCCATTCGTTTGCGTAGATATTGACCGTGGCTTAACGAGCGGGAAGGCTCTGTTTCGATACAGACACCGGCAGTTACTGCCAGACCTCCTGTTAAATGGCGCGTCACAATGTCATTACACTGAGGGACAGATAACTAGGCAATCAGCCAGCTATTCCATTCCCGTGGATTCAGACGGTTTTAAGCTTAGGTTTAGATGAAACGTGCTGAAAACAGATTTTTACAAGATTTAATTTAATTTGCCAAGTTACAATTCTATTTAGATATATTTTTCTACATTTAAAATAATATACTACTTCAAGGTGTTGCTAAGCGAAAAACTCGAGAACAGCTTGGACCGATTTGTTTTTTTTTTTTACTATTTTTTGAAGTATCGGGGAAGTTCCAATGTCGAAAAAAAATAAAACTTTTCTCGGAGAAGCATAGAATAGCTTCTGATGGAACGGTGTCTGTTGGGTCAGCGAGTATTTTACAAATACGCAGGTAACTTAACTGCAGTTATATACTTGACAGTTTGTTTGACTGTCAATCGATTTTAGCTGCACTGATGATGTTTCCCTATTGGTTTTATCATAAAACATGCAACACGACATAGATACTCGTATGTTTAAAATATGTCACGTTCGACGACTGTCTAAGTTTTTATGTTAACGCTGTAAAGGTTCTAGAAACTAAGAAGCAAAATGATTTGTTATTTTTGAGTTTATGGTTGATTCGACTTGTTTCAAAAACTAGTTTCAAAAATGTTTCGAAATAAAAAAGTTCCATGTTCCATGTGACCTCTGTATGTACGAACAAAATTGCTTTTGTTTGGAAGTTGAATCATGGGTTATAACGCGGTCATGAAATTTATATTGATATAGCTTTGAATTGCAGGTTTGCTAAACTAAGTTAGACATTTGCATTGAAACATCTAGGTTCATACATGTTCCGGTTCGGACCAGGTACCCCCGTAGCAGCAGTTAGACCACGTTATATGTTAGTTCCGCAACTTCCGATGATAGTTATAGCATTACTTCAATAATATTCTAGAATATTAATGTCAAAACTTACGAAACTAAGTAATGTATTAGATTTTAATCTTAATGAAAAGCTTTAACAATATATTTTATTACAGTCGAGTAGCTTATAGTCTCACACGGAACAATTCATAGAAAACATTGTCAAATATAGCCAACGTATAAAATACATAGAACAATACCCACAGAATGAAAATAATTAAAAAATATCTTAGGTGTGTAAAAATTCAAAACGAAATGTATAAACATTCGCACAAGTAATAACTCATGTAGAAATAGAAATGAAAATACTTTATTTCAACCGCATTTCACAACAAATAACTGTACGCAAGATGCTCGTATATCATCTTCAAGGCAAAACTGGAGTGACATTACTCTGCGTTTGACTGCAAACAATGCGGCACGACGCGGCCGCGCAACCTCCTCGACGTGTACAAGTTAATAGTTCAACAAGGTCGCAAAGACAACACTTCCACAAATTGTTAGCGTGATTAATCACTTCAGCGATTTAGAATCGCGCGAGAATAAACCTTAGCCTCCGACCGCGGGACTCTTCCAAAAATAGTTATAGTGAGGGGCTCTATGTAAATTAAATCGAGATCCATAATTCAAAGCGGAACATAAACACAACGAATTATTACCGGTAGTCTGGCGGAAACAGATAAAATTCTAATTTGTCGCGAACCGGGGCAAATATTTTAAAGCCAGAAACGGCCGCTGCAGCCGTGGCTATATGTATGTTTAACCGTTAACGCTTAATTTCCTCGAGGCAGAGAAGGCAGTTTTAAAGCGGGATTGAATCGGAGCGCTCTGCCGACATCTGTCGGTGACGGTTGGAAATTTTAATACCTAAGGATCAGACAATCGCATGCAGCTGATGCAGTGCCGCCGGGGCCGCCCGCGGCCGCGAGGCGACGCGGCGCAGCAGAGCCACGGCTTTGACACCGCTACTAATTCCTATTACACAATCACCTCGCCATTCTTGTGTTATGGAATGGTGCATCTTCTAAAACTAAACCAGCACAAACATTTATACATGCACAAGGAGTTTTTGTTTCGCTGGATTTTTTTTTACTTCGCCAAATCAGATAAACCACAGCCAAATAATATTTATTGGTTACGAATCGTTTTGTGCAAAATTAAAACTTAATAAAATAATGCCCAAATACCTGACTGCCATCAAAAAAAAATTCCTCATTATTCAATAGAAAACTAAGTTTATGTAGAAGTTTATATAGATATTAATTAAAATTCAATTTGTACAGACTGACTAACGAGTACTTGTTAGTTATCAAAATCCGTAGAGCTGTTCCCCGTTGACCTAGATGCTTGAAATTGTATTTACATGTAAAGGTAAAACGTGAATATTAACTATTTAGATCTTTAATACACAGTTCGATGCATACAGAGCGAACAACATTAAATTCGTAGAAGAGTTTTGAAAAAAAAAACATTTGAACACAAATGAAATAAAATTCCATAGTTAAATCTGGGACACATTTTTTCTTGTATGAGAATCGATAGGGTGATAAGAAGAATAACGCAAAGTAGTAAAAATATGGGAAAAATTATTCAGGGTAATTTGTTTGAAAAATGCTAAGAGAAGCTGCATAAATGAAAAATACTTAAATCGTAACAACCATTAAATAAAGTTAAAAGTCTATAATAAGGCCGTAAACAAGCCGTGGGTAAAACGACAAAAAGAACCGAAAGCCGTACAATTGTTCAAAGCTTATGCGTGGATTCCGTAACCCGAAGAGGTACCTGACGCAAGTCTCAAGTCGAGATAAATCTACGGATTATAGCAAAGTTTTAAAGATGTATTGAACAACTTTATGGGGCGGACGAAAATTATTTTCCCTTTGGTTCTGACTGCGAATATTACAGGCATTCTTCTATAAATTTTCATCTCAATGTAAATCGTGGGTAGTGAGAAGTTGTAATAAGAAATAAATATATCTGGGAACGTTCGATTAAAAAAGACAAGGGATTTGCAATATTAAAAGCGGTCGCAGCCGTTCCGAGTGCTCTCGGACGTTCTCAGCAAAATAACTATTAAACTGACTTTTCTGATGACGTAATTCAATTATAATAAATCTATCGTTTAAGTTTGGAAGCAGTTCGTTCCTGAATAGTTCTGTTTTTAATTTTAACCCTGGAGATTATGTAAATCAGTAACGTTACAGCTCGCATAGACTTAGGCAATTATGTTGGTTCTTATTTAACTTGATTTTTTTATCTGGCTCAATATGATCAAATCCACCAATACTTCTGAAAGAACATAAGGCAATATTTATTATTACAATACTGATAAAACGTAATATACAAACTGTCAACGAAGTGAGTACAAAAATATAGCTTTCACTACCCATTTCTTGCAAGAAGCAGATGTGGTTACCACGTGCTTTATTTACGCATAAAGTAGGTAGTTAATTTTACAACAGAAATCTTGCGGATGCTACCTACCTACTCTAAGGTAAGAATAATTTACTGGAATGAAAACTTTACGTCGACCTACATTTGATTATTCCAAGTTTTCCAGTGAGACCAGACCAGCGCATTAACAACAAGCCCCTCTTTCTTCTAATAAACGCTAACTGGCTTGGATGTTTTTATATTTCTTCAAATATATATATATTTTTTTTTTCAACCAATACCAAGGACACGGTGGCAACTTTATAAAATTAAGCCTAACATTATTATTATTTTTTATTACATCAGCGAATTCGTTCACTCGAAAATTACTTTTAAGGCAGTGACGAATTTCTTGTTTTTAACTGTAATGGCAACATTAAATTTAAGCGAATAGAGCCTTTAAGTAGCTCTAGCTACACTAAAGTTACCTACGAGTAATTCACCTGTAGAAACGATACCTGTAAAAAACTAAGAATAATGACAAAAAATAGTTATTCTTAAACTTCTTCAATGTACAGTGCTTTTCTATCTAAATGCTGTTTTCTCATATGAGAAACACATGTACAGATTTCTGGACTACGGTTGGAGGATAAACTTAAAACAAAGCACCATTTTTGTCACAAACATTGTTGTTGTGAGACAGTTACTGGCCCTTGTTTATTCATTCAAGATAACATTAACTAGGGATACTCAAAATACAGTCCTATCTTGTATCGCAAAATAAATTTCATTATCGAATAGCGTTTGGTGAAAACAAACGACCGGACACACGACGGCCCCCAAAGATTTACGATGTAGTAAGAGAAAATTTTATTATACTTTCAATTTCGCCGGTGCCCTCGAAAATAGTCCTTTGGGTGATATAAAATGGTCTTTGCCATCCCTGGAGAGCCAAGTCAAGTTACCTGAGAATACCGACGTCATGCCAGATTGCCAACGCGCAAGAGGGCAATTTTAAGTATTACTTGAGTTAATTATATTAGCGAGACGGAGAGAGTTTGAGACTGTAATGTCATTATGAAAGCAAAGGTTGGAAAGGTTTTAATAAGGTCCCGGGTTGACAAGTTGAGTGAGAACGCAGGGGTTGGAGCGGAGGAGAAATTCCACGTTATAATGTATCGCAGGCAGCAACTGTGCGAACTCATCGATCACAGGCTGAGTACGATAGCACATACGTGTAACACTTCCCGTGAAACTTTGCAACGAGTGGGTACATAATGCCAAACTCGCGCCCACGTCTAGCAGAGCGCCGCCGCGCGGCTCGTGCACACCACGGCTCAGTCGGAAGGGGCGCACATTGAAAATATACGCCCATGTTCGTAAAGTATAAATAAAAACGTGATATCCTGTACAGATAGATGGGTTAAACTAGCTTATAATTGGAATTATTGCGATTCTTTACCGGTGTTTTATATGCAATAATTGCACTTAGTTAAAAGGACAAAACAACAGTGACTTTTTGAGGATTACGGGTAAAACACATTAATTTTGTGTTAATTTTCTTATTTCATTGTGACTGAGGTTAATTATATCACTACATAGTATAAAACAAAGTCGCTTTACGCTGTCTGTCTGTTCCTATGTATGCTTAGATCTCTAAAAGTACGCAACGGATTTTGATGCGGTTTTTTTAAATACAGAGTAATTCAAGGGGAATAATACGTATAATATGTATAATACGCAGACGAAGTCGCGGGCAGAAGCTATTTGTGTATAAAATTATTAATTAAGTATCGTTGAATTAATTTTATAAAATGGGAAACAATTTTTAGTAACACATATATCATAAGTCGGTTAACAAAGCTAGACGGTCCTAAAACACCTGCCACATATTTGATATTAAAAATAAAAAGATTTCATATTTGGACAGCAAAATCCTCTTCTTATCATATTTTACTGGAAAGCCGCTTTTGTGACCAAAATACGTAATATTTTTCTTCTGTAAATACATCGTTTTAATCTCGTGTACGTAAACCACAAACAGCCTTTAGGTATCCGTTTTGTAAACATTTTATATCAAACCACTATTCGTGTCTCGAAAACTTTAATATTGAATACTAAATGGAATTTAACACTAAATCGAGATTAAATATTTTCTGCAAAACGGTCTCAATGTATGATCATTAGGTACCTATAATTCTAATCTTTGTTGCAATCATTAGGTTAAAATAACGATTAAATAGCATACAGATTTCAAGTTAACAATCAATACTATGACGGTGTGGAGGTGAGTCATAAGGACTTTTTCGGGAAGGAAAAATGGTGACGTAGAGTTAGTTGGTGTTAAAGTGCGCTACAGTGGTCGTAAAATAAAGCAGCGTCTGAGCAACTCATAAGCTTCATTGTACTAGGTACTCTAAAAATCAGTTCTTGTCCAATACTGATATAAAACATGAGAATAAGCCAGCAAGCGTCCATATATTCCAAATAATTTTTTATTATTCAGCTTCCAATTTCGAACCACTAAAAATATAAACACGACTGTTCAACTTCTGATATGTAATTTACTGTAAACTACAACGTCTATACTGGACCAAAAGAATCGAAGATTATTCGGAAGATACGCAAGCATTTTCAATTACTCATAAAAAGTAATAGCCTTTGTGAAAGTCTGGTATAGTTTGAGCTTATTGGACGTAAATAGTAGATGGAGCGGAGTTCATGGACGGTTGGCGTGTACCCACGTTTACTGTTGAAACGAAACTTTAAAACATACAACCTAGCATTTCATTATAAGAAACTTAGCTATAATCTCAATCATAGCATATACTTTCATTCTTATATTGCAGTTCACCCTCCATTATCAATATTAAACAAAAGTGATAGTAGGTATAAGTAATTATTTTTTCGTTCGTAAAAGACTCGAAGCATTTCGATTCCACAAGATGTCTTTGACGACTCTCCTACGAAACCGCCTTCGCCCATTATCACTGTTTATGACTTCTCATTCGGAAGTTTTAGAAAACGGTTCCGGCTCCATCCTCTCTAACTTTGCGCTCTCCTTGTTGCATTTAATGGTGCCATTAATAAATACATAGTATAAAACAAAGTCCCATATCCCGTCTCTTTGAGTAGGTACTGAGTAAAGAGATAGTTATGCAAGACGTTATTTTGTATAGTAGCGAGAATCGTCTTCGCGAACCTATTGTACCTAGTTTTCTATCAAATCAGTAGTTTTATGTACAGTTAAGGCTAAAAGCTTGCCTCATTCGAAAACATTCTCTTGTTTATCTTCAAAATATTTTGCGGCATACGATTTTTTCATGCTTAGCCCTTAGGTCTTTAAAGCTATTCGTTAGCGATATTGCGTCATATATTTTAATTTATTTTTGCGCGCGGTTGTTTTTAGCGAATGTCTACTTGATTTTTTTTTTAATTTTCATCACTTTGTTTAACAGGCCAAATAGTGACAACATCATCAATAGTCCATTTCTTGATTAGGAAAAGGAATTGAACTTGGCCCCCCGCGTCGACACAAAGGCGGCCTACGGTGACTGACGAAAAAGCAACACAGACCGCTTTGTTGATTCAGGTTTTAACAAATTACTTACAACCAAAATGAATGCCTCATTTTTTTCTTTATGCAAATAACACGCAACAAAGGCCGAATTGTATTGGTGTTCCAACAATTAATAAGACATCTTTTCTAAATTACACACAATATACATTTGCAATGGTAAATGTATGTCATCAACGCTCAGTTTAAATTCTTGGACATAGAAAAAGTTTGCATCGAGACTTGCGACATTCCCACGGGACAGAGCTTGGTTCCTCGAGACGATGTCGGGAGCGAAAATTAGTTATGCTTAATCACTAGGACATTAAAGTTGCTTCACTTGTATAGTAATGTTCAACAGAAGAAGCGGAGCATTGAGTTTGTTCTCAGTTCTGTTAACGTTTGAACTATATTTATCCATAGGTATCAGTTTTTTCACGCACAATATAACTCCCCATTTGCGAGCTAGAAATTGATACTTTAAATTTTCAGTATAATCCTGTTTTGTTGAAAATACCTAAAAATATACGCCGTGAAGCCAATTCACTACCGCCGGAAATTTTCTTCTAATGTAATTCAATTTCTATGTAAGATATAATTTACTCACATTCATCGTGATCTTTGGCGGTGACGGTGAGCACTGTGTGTTGGATGTCTTCATTTTCGTCGACTTCCGCCTCGTACAGCTCCTTGTCGAAGTACGGCGGGTTGTCATTCTTGTCAGCGATGCCGATGCGGATGAACTTAGTCACTGAAAAAAGAATAACTTATTTAATCATAATAAAACATCTCTAACACAAAAGATTACTTTCAGATAACATATGGAACATTCATTTTTATGTCTGCGAACCTATGTTAAAAATTTCAGCGCAATCTATTTTTCCATTACCTACGTATTTCAAAGCTTAAATCTAAATCGCTTTATTTTATACTCTCATAAAAGCATTTTTCTAGCAACAATTTAACATTATCACGCTCAAATAACTCCGACATAAAGCAGACGTCAGCGATTCTAAGGAAATTGCAAAGGACAACAAACAGCGTGTAAGAACTTTTTATCACGTTTCATCGATCTTCGTTTTTGTAAAAAGCTTTTCTAGAGGCATCCTAATTGGACGATATGAAATGAGTTCTAATCAGTTTCACCAGAGAAGTCGCAAAAAAAAAAGAAATCTAGACGGAAATTGCTTTCGTTTGAGGCACATTCTAACAATGATAAATTAGGGGCCCGCTGGGCGAAATGTCCGGCGGCTTTATTAGCAAACATTACTGACACTTCCAGCGGTGTTTCGTCTCAAATAGTGTAACGTGGACTCTACGTCCCGGGGATACGGCAGGAGGCAGTTAGTTGTTCTACACGGGCGCAACTTAGGTCCCGCGCCGCCTGCCTCCGCGCGGCCGAACTCCGGACTTCGCTTATTGCGGCTTCTGTAATGGCCCCAGCAGACACGCCAACACTGAACTAATACTAAATAAGCAATGGGCATCGTTCTCTCAAACTAAGATCTGACATTCCAGCTTACTAGTTAGTATGAAAACAATTTTCTGAGATACGCGACAATTGAAATGAAAATTTGTGCCGAATTCGAGGAAGCCTTTGTTACCGACGTGAAGAAAATGAATTTCTCGTACAACGCTCGCATCTAATACCTTTATCGCGGATTTAAGTGAAAATAATCAGGCTTTGCAGTATTTTGCAAAGAAAAATCTTTTTCTGTTTATCGTTCATGGTTCATTTATTTGTAGAAATATTGAACAATTTTTTGTCACAAAGATACGACGTCTATCGGTGAGCTTAGAAATAAGATAACTCTTCTTTTGATATATTATGTTTATGTTTATGTTAACAAGTGTCATAATCCAACGACAAGTATTCTGTAAGCAGTGTTTTACGCTGCAGAAAATAGGAATTAATTTGACTAGTAAATATCCGTTCTACCCATGATTGCTATGGCGCAATACTACTTAGGTACTAAAGTATCACTCTCATAAAACGTCTGGTATTCTATAAATAATATAAGATTAAATCAGGCTTAAAAGTTATCGTATCGTGAAAAGAAGTTTCCGTCATAAAATTTGAAGTTTAGCTGAATTGGACGCCCATAAAAACTAATCAGCGACGTAAAGAGCGACCTAACGACGCCGCGGGCGACTTTTTGCAAGTAAACATGCGAGGGGAGGCGCGCCCCGGACTTTGCCGAATTATTTTGTTACCAAACTGCGTCAACTCCCGTAAAAAATGATGCTAACATTTCGCAAGCGGACGAATTGTCACGAGGATCGATACTGGAGCAAAATGGTTTCACTGCATGTAGTACGGAATTGGTTTTGTGAACAAGTTGACAGATGAAGACAACATGCCGAGCAATGCCACACGTGGGTCAATACCAACTTTTTGTACTTATAGGTATAAAAATGTGAATAACTCGCAAACAATCTTATTTAAAGCTAAAACAAAGACCTCATCTACTAGTGATGTACTACTCGTATGGCTTGGGTATTAAAATGTGCGAAGGGGCAAGGGATATTAATTTACCAAATTAATAAGAATTGTTAGCGCTTTTTTATACTATCTATACTAATATTATAAAGAGGAAAATTTTTATTGTTTGTTTGTTTGCATTGAATAAGCTCCGAAACTACTGGACCGATTTTAAAAATTCTTTTGGCGTTAGAAAACTACATTATCACTGAGTGACATAGGCTACTTTTTACCGCGGGAAAATACCTATTCCTACGGGAAAATTAATATATCGCGGGCGAAGCTGCGAACGGAAGGCTAGTCTACTATAAAATATATCAATTTAATAATACAAAAGAATTTGTCCGACATCGAAAACAAATAGGAATTCCCTCTATTTAGCCTCACCATTAGCAATTCACTGTGAGTGAAATACCGGGTTCTAATATTCTCTAAGTGCGTATAAAACAAAGCAGCCTATCTGGGTGCAAATGTGCTAAGATCGAATCTTCAGGACACATTCACATAGCCCGAGTGGTGGCCGATAATGAAATTCTTTATCAAGAGGTGCACAGTGTGGAGTGGCGAGACGTGCCTCCGCGTCGCCGCGCGCGCCTAGAGCCGCCGCCCCGGGGCTCGTCTCCGCGCATAAGCTGCTTCGAGCCAATGAAACACCTTTCTGATTTTTCGCCCCACTACCAAATTCACGAGATTCAGGACACCGATGCCCTGATCTTTTTAACAGATCGCCCCAAACTACATTTTCTAGATAAACAGGAATTGTTCTCAGGCATTGAAGCGATTGGAAGCCGAGTGCAAGATATCTTTTGAACTCGTGGCTCTGCAGTCTCCGAGATGAAATTCAATTGAAAAAATATCTTTAATTCCTAGCAGTCGACCTTAAACATTTTTCGCTTTGTTGTTACTTCAATTAACTGGTAGCAGGTGAGTTAACATGTATAGCCTTCAGCAAGTATACTATTGAAATGGGGGTGCGCTATCAATCTTTTCTGCGGGCAGTGTATTCGGGTACCATTCATTTGCACATCGATTCCAGTTTCAATTACAGTACGTACAAAGTGTGCATTTTTTTGCGAGGCTCCCAAACGTTTCAGCGTTTTGCTTTTTGCGTTAAACGGTCTGTGTCGTAATGGTCTCGGAAACAATAAAATACGACTATTGTAGTGTTGCGATGTTGCAAAATATTTTAAATAAAGATTTCATGTTCGTAATTTACAAAATACCATGTTCTTAAATGTATCACAGTAATATAGATTTAGTTAGCAGAAAATTCCGTATCATTTGTTGCAATACCGCTTTAGCAATTGCCTTAATTTTATTGCTTTAATGTGCTACAGTTCCCCAGTAAGTTACTTTCCCACAGCATCTAATTATTATTATGACGATACTTATAAATTACATAGCTTAACGGATCTTTCTACTTTTGGGAATGCCATGACACTTTGGCAATATCTTACCCAATACATAATGCAGAGCAGAAGTTGTTTTTTGAAGAACATGTATTATTTTGTTTGATTTTACCGCCACAGGGGTGAAAAACTTCTGATTAGATAGCACTGCTTTATTAAATTGCTAGCTGTTGGCTTCGACTTTGTCTGCACGAAATTCGTTAATCGTTATCCCATGGAAACTTCACCATTTACCTCGGATAAAAAAATTGACCCTTTTTATCCTCAATGTTCAAACTACGTTCTAATGTCGCTAAGATAGAAACAGCGGGGTTTGGCGCGAAGACGTAGCAAAACACATAAGAGAGACTTTACTTTCGTATCCTACTAATCCTACTAATATTATAAATCCTACTAATATTATAAGTGTGAAAGTTTGTGAGTATGTTTGAAAGAAAGAAAGAAAGAAAACATTTATTCGTGACATAGATAATAGTTACAAAAACAAAAAAAGAGGTAAAAAACATAAGGACATATATCACGAAATGGTCCCATCTCAGCATAATGCTGGCCTTGTAGCCAGCGCTGGTCTTCAGATGGGACCATCAAGTGCTACTGTAAGCACATATTAAAAACTATATAAATTCAAAACAGTGTAATAGTGAACCGGTTTGGATGTTTGTTACTCTTTCACGCCAGAACGGCTGGACAGATCTGGATGAAATTTGGAACATAGATAGATTATAGTCTGGAATAACACATAGGTTACTTTTTATCCCGGAAAATTGCGAAATTCCTGCGGGATAGCGATAAACGAATTCTATGCAGACGGAGTTGCGGGCAACAGCTAGTTAATAATATAGCTATTGTATGTTTTGTGTTCGTCAACAATATTGATATCAAAATTCAATAACAACAAAGTCAAGTAAATTCAAGGAAACTGAAGTCTGTTTATTTGGCTGCTTTGTAAGTAAGAGGATTTTTGTCATTCAACAACTCGTTCAACATGAAAATAACATATAAGCATACTTTAAATATCCTACTGTAATTTCCTCTCGCTACGTAAACAAGTATAATGTGTGGGTACAGGGCCGCGGTCCGCGCGGCGCGGCCGCAACTTCCGCAACGGGTCACGAAGTTTTAATGGCCGAGTGTAAAATTTCCTAATTGGATTGATTGACGAGGTGCGTCTCGCCAGTTTGTCACTGGCGATAAACTCTGCCCTCACAGTGCCCTGGCCAGCACGGTTACCAATTACTATCTAGATATGTTAAGCGAGATTTTTAGAATTTTTATCGCTAATATTAGCTTTATAGTCAGTCGGAAGACGTTCACAGTTGCAAAAAAGACCCCCCCCCCCCCCCCTTTGAACGCCACAATAAACTAGCACTTGCCACCTACATCACCAGTTTCCTGTAACTCTCGCGACATCGTCGGTCCACCTAGCGGAAAGTCTGCCAACACTGTGTTTACCGGTTCGCCATCCGAGAACCTTATAGCTGAGAGAGAGCCTTAGGGCTTACAGAAAATGTTAGCTTCACTCTAAGTAACAAACAGTGTAATTAAATCTTGCAACACAATTTAATCCACCACTAATAGTCTGATTGACTTGAAATTTGTGTCGCGTATAGAGCTCTGACAACAATCAAGTACCTACCAAAAACCAAAAGGGAGTCATATTTTTTTTTTTCAAACAACACTGGATGCAAGTTTGCAAGAAGTGCACATCAACAATACTGCCGCGTTAAATATAGGTAGGTCAGCTAAGTAAGTTAACATAGCGCGATGTGGTTGAAACAAAAAAAAATGATAGAAAGTTATAGGTAGACACCTTATATTAGACATTATTCAAAGAGAGTGCTACGACGGCGCTCCCATCCTGAATAATAATAATTAATTTTCCCTTACAAGATTGATATAAAGTTTGGCAAAGATGACCCCTAAATGATAAGTAGTGATTAATCACAGTTTTTCGTGAGAATATGACACTTTAAATGGTTTAAATATGCTGGTATTAAATCACACGGAAGTTGTATGCTTAATAAAACACTCAATTGCCTACATACGGTGTACATTTGCCAAGAAAACTACTCGGAAGATTTTTCACAAAAAGTGTGCGATTTACATAATGCTCGATTGTCTGGATAAATGTACTGAGTACATTTGCAACCATCCAGAGCGTATCTCACTTTTTACTTATGACGCAGCGAAGACGGTTAAGCGTATCACCTAACAAAAGAAACACAAATATTGGGAGCTTTACTACATCTCTGGTTCACCAGAGACTTTTCTGATTTAATAATATATTAGGTAAGTACTTATGTTATGTATTAGTTACGAACAACGAAATTACAGAAAATTCAGGCTTCTAGTTTTATCCACAACGAAGTTAAAGGGGGGTCGAAAATGGCCTGACCTGCTTCGAGAAAAGGATGGTACGGCCGTGCCGCTTTTTTTGCTCGACTTGGCGGGGGCACTGCCGTGTCCCCAGATTTTCTGTCTATAGAGCTTGTCAAAAAAGGTGTTGACTTGAAAAAATAAATAACAAAACTATTAACAATATTCATAGAAAATGTAATCATCGAGTACCAAGTTCTTTTTTTTAACGTACGGAATACTTAAGCACAATCTGAAATCATTTTTTCGTATCAATCGGTTTCAGTCGGTCAACAGACCGGATAAAGTCGCAGAGGTGTTGGAAAAACAAAATATTTGCCCATGCCACCATTTGGTGGCCATGTTGTAATTTTTTTACTTTACACGAGTAGTTACAGATTATTAATGGACTTGGATCAAAGTGATTGTAGATATGGCTTCTTTAGAATATGTTAACTGAATGTGGATTGCTGTTTTACGCCTCAAAATGAAACGTATGAGGGGTAATAATAACAAAGTCGTAGTTGAACGTTGGAAATCGTATGTTGATTTCCCGTAGGAGTTATATGGCCGGGGTATGATTCCGGTTCTCCCCGATGTGTCGCAGGACCGCTTTAGACGATGTCCCTATTGGAGCATGACGACGGCTTCCCTCTAGATTGTCCGACACAAAGGTAAATCGGGAAACAAGACATATTTACTGGGGTCGCCCACAGAAATAGTAACGACACAGGGTGTAAATCACGGAAACAATATAGCATTCGTGTCACTTTGTATCATTCAGTGGGATCGTATTGTACGAGTAATGTCCGGAACAAATTGAACCAGTTTTAACGTTGACAATTTATCGAAGACAATGAAAATAGTACAGCTAAGTTTAAAACGATAAGCAATCAGATAAATAAAACCTACTTGAGATAGAACTTGATCTTCTACCAATCAAACAAAAATAACAAGCTTCCAAATAGGCAAATTTTTAAAACTTCATATTTACTACAGAAGGAACAATACAGTGTACATTCTGATACACGACAAAAACTCAATTTCCTGAACAAAAATACCTCACAAGGGGAAGGCAATCGAATAATATCGTGACGTGAGCAAAGGATATGACAAATGTTATAGAAATTTTGCGAGAATAGGAACTGAGCTAAGAAGAGGTTTATAACGATGATAGTAGCAAACGATGTAACCTGCTTGTACAAAACATACAGTATAGAAGGAATTTCAGAACTAAAAATTGAAGTCCCATTTATTCTGACGATGTTAACATGCATCTTGGAAACCTTCAGTGTTGTAGTAGTTGCAACTCAAACCTTGTCTAATGACACTATATTTCATCTCTCACTAGGCTCTTAAGTATCACGTACCACGTTTGCGCAAAATCTACGGGTTTCAAGCAAACACATTTACGAAGTGTATATTGGTCTGCAGAGGTAAACAGCTTAGGTCCGCTTGGAAAAGTAGAATAAACAACGACAAGGCGGCGAGAAGGGGGCACTATGCACTCAGCGAGCGTAGCTAGCCAGTCACAACACGCCGTTCTTCATTTGAAGTGCGGACTTTTTTAGGGTTCCATATATACACGCAGGGCATGCTAACCAGAGCCTATAAAAATGCACGAAATGCGACCGCGACTTTTTTTTTCAGGCTATCTTGTTCAGTATTAAACCTACTAATGAATTTGGTAGCCTACTAGTTCAGTAGAGGGTATGGTATATCTAATTGTCTGTAAATAAGGTATAATTTAAGAATTATATAATACTATACCTATAATTGGAACAAATATTGTAAGATGGAATGAAACTCTGAGCTGTTCAAACCTACAGTCTTTCCGGTATGCTCTCCCTACCTTTAATGCCCTCTGGAACATGTTGTTGTATGGCAGAATAAGAAACAAAGAAAATCTTCTTTAAAAACATCAGAGGGCGTCCTAATAATAAGTGAAGTTGACATGTTTGCTTTATGCGAAAAAAGATAATAACATAAAAATAGTCAAGTGTGATTACATATAGTGCATATTCGAAAAGGCATCAAATCAGTTAAGCGTGTTTGGTGATACAGAACTCTCGCATCGCCTAAGTTATTTTACTGTTTTCATGAGTAAGGGACTTAGTGACATAGGAAACGTTATGCAAGCTGTGCACAACAGGACCCGCACAAAAACGCTGCGTGGAAGCGTGCCGCGGACGGCCTCTTGACACGCTTTCCTAATGATGGGTGCCAAATACCAATTATTAGGAGCCTCACGTGCCATAATCCCTAACCAGTACGGTATTCTATTAATAGTGCGTAGTTTTAATTGGATTCTTGTCAGCTGAACCCTCCTACAATAAATGCGAAAGTTTGTGACTATGTTTGTCTGTCTGAATACTTATTGTACTCTTTCAAGCTAAAACAGCTAGATATTAATGAAAATTGATACGTAGTTAGCAGGATCTACAGAATATTAAATAGGCTACTTTTTATTCCGATTTGCGCGCGCAAAATCCCGAATTCTAAATGATTTCATGCAACATAAATGAAGACTACAATGGGATTTTCAGGAACTCTTATAGAATTTTGTGAACACCGCAAAGTTCTGTAAATTTCGACAGTCGGATGGTTCAGATAAGCGAAGCCGCAGGTAAAAGCAAATGTAATATAATTACAAGTTTCAACAGATTCGTAATGAAACAAAGCCGCTTTTTTGTCTCGTTCTTGTTACTGTACTTTGGTGTCTAATGGACGCAATTAGTTTTCAACTACTATATAGTATATATACGGTATAAAAATACCTACAGTCTGAACAATATCAAGTGCTCTAGAACCGTTCTAATTAATCTGAACATCTTTTAATTTTATAATACTTTTCAAAAAATCCAGAAACCGGCCAAGTGTGAGTTGTGCTAACACGCTCATCGCATAATTAACATTATACTGTGTATGTAGAAGTCGAGCAAAAAAACATGTAATTTCCTGCTGAAAATACTGAAAATTCAAAGCGTTTTAGGTTATTCCTACCTGGCTTTGGAACAGATGGACGGAAAGACAGCTATACCTAAGTAAAAGTAGATCCCGCTGCCATTTCATAGCCTAAAATGTAATAGATAGAGGAACCATTTTTTCAATCCCAGAAGAATAATTCGCTAGAAAAATAATGGGTAGCCAAACGTATAAAAAGTTGGAAGAATATTATTATCATGTGAATTATACGTCACGCAACTGTGAAGAAAACATTATTAGATATGTTTCAGTGACTATACTGAATCCAGAAGAAAACGAAATATCAAAAATATGATTAATATGAAGATAGATTTAACACACGTGTACGCCAGCATTTTTCTCCATATTGTACAAAAAGATACGTCCAACATATTCGGGATCTAGGGTATTTAATGTTTAGCTTTAGACGCTACAATTTGGGAATACAGTAGGTATTTCTCCACACTGAACTGAAATAGTAATATGCCAAACAAAACAACTACCTATACATATGTGAATTCAGCACTACTTGGAAAGTGAATAGAACAGATATAATTAAGTTTTGTTCAAAATTTTTAAGTGCCCTAGTATCATTAAATTACTCTCATCGATCCGCGCGACTGTGACGAAGACTGCCAACGAGATTATTAAATAACGCTCTAATTCGCACTTTCTTTAAATATCTGAACAGAACATGCACCAAAACTATCTAAAAACGGGCATAAATGCACAAAAGCGGTTTGTAAACGCTTCGCCTTTTTTTAATAGTTACGCTGCCACAAAGAGACGGCAAGATAGAAAACTTAACACTCCAGTTTTTCTTGCAAGATAAAAAAGACGAATTGCTCGACAAGCAAACAAACATTGTGATGAGATCTCGAGAGATGGAAATCTCGTGAAATGCGAGCTCGGCGTTGCTACTATGTTTGGTAAAATCATAGAGCCGAAATTATTATAACCAGTGTTTTTGTTACGTATCTAGGTCTAAATGAACAATATCTGCGTCGAATTTTTATCTTTATATTTATTTACCGTTTTTCATAAAAGGTAAATATTTTTATGATACATTAGAGCGTACTTAGACAGAATTAGTCGTTTGTTGCCGGTAACATATTGGTGATATTTGAAATCAATGTTGTATTACTTAGTTATGACACTTATGAGAAAAATAAGTGAAATTGTTTATTTCTTAATTGCTGTACCTAGTTGTTATACGTGTTATTATTGTAGCAACATTGCCTTCATTGCCTTCGGGCACATATCTTAACTCGCCATTTCACCCGATCCCTTGCAAATAGTCAAAGATACAAATAAATCGTATTTACTTCCTCTTACTCCACAAATCTTTGGCCGATTGGGGAAACAGATACGGTGGCTCAACTAACTCGCACGCACTTTGCAAACAAAACCTACTCGTTAGCAACAATTGTAGTGCGGTCGTTTCAATAGGACGCATTAGTATAAGTGGGTTCGGCTGGATGTGGATTGGCTGATTGTGCTGGGACAGGGCCTGCGTCGATTACATTTGCGAGCACTCGGGATTGAGTTACCGCCTTATCTGAGGCGGCGCCGCGCGGCCGCAGGTGCGCTGGCACCAGCCCGATGCAACTTTTTATTGCGATCCTATAGCAAGGCCATCATGTACACAATTTCATTTTATTTAAGTACATGCACACGCGTTAAGGGTCGAACAAACTACTCCAAGTGGAAAGTGAGGAATTTAGATCAGCGAGGCAGATGTTTTTGCAGGAACCTTTTTACCCTTGTAAAATATATTATACAGAAGGTTAATTTAAAACTTTTGGGGCGAGCCTATAAAATAAATAATTATAATAGGGCTCTTTTGTACCAAACCTACTAAGAAGATAAACAAGATCGAACTTTGCAGTGGGAAACACGTAAAATATTAATTTACAACCTTTTAAATATATTTAAAAAAAAAACATTTTTACTTTGAAATATGATTTTAGTGTTCAAATCATTTCGTCCATTTTGATTCCCCTTTCCACCTGTTCGCCCACAATCATGCTAAACTTGGCCTTTAGGTCTTGTTACCTTTGGCTCTGTCTACCCCGTAAGGGATAAAGACGTGATTTATGTATGTATGTAACCATTTCATGTACATGCGGTTAAAAAAAACTTTAAAATACGAATATCAAATGAAAAATTATATGTACCTACCTAGTTCTGACACGTGAATTCAATGCGGGCTAGTCACAGATGTGTAAATCAAATATAAATTTAAGTTCCGTGTTTGGGCTTGGGCATCAAATACTCCGTTTTCCAATATTCGTCCAATGGACCTTTCTCATTTACATACTTACAAATTTCTCTTTCAATAAAAAAACCTTTCCTAACAATTTTCCGCAAAAAATGCTATAGTATTTAGATTTTTTCGTCAGAACCTCAGCTGTGTCAATACACCGAAGAATAAATCACAATAAATTCACGCAAATACTGTTCCTGGAAAAAAAAACGAACAGGTAGCGAAAGGTTTTAATTTAGTACCTACAGGCGCACCTCCGTACGTTCCTACAGCATTAGATGTGTGATGTGATGAACCAAGACGACGAAAAGTTCAGTTCCAAATTACGTCATTCAGCAACTCTGTTAAATTAAATTCCTAATGATTTCAACTTCTACACGTAGCTAACCACCACCAAGATAATTTGCCAAAGTTTCTGCACAAACGTAATATACAAAGGAAACTCTGAATACTTTACATTACGATTTTGAAGGTTGTTGTCGGTAAAAATTTAGCAAACTTTAGACAGTTCCGCTTCACATTTAAGAGTTAATTTCCTGTCTGTATTGTCCCTCAAACCATTTCGTTTGACGCAGAGTACTTGGTTATAATGAATTTAAATCCCTCTTTGTGTTCAAAAGCAGCTTTACGACTTTGTTTTTTTTTTTAATATTTCGATGTGTATTTCAAAATAAGCAATGTGAGTTTACGTCAGAGTGGTGGCGTAGATACCGATAATTTCCGCTATAAATCTTAAGTGTTTTTTCCTTATTAGGCTGTGCCTTAAAGCAAAAGGTCGGTGGAATTTAGCGTTCATAAATTCCCTAGTGATGAGGTCCAAAGTACGGGCGTAAGGTGGTGTAATAATACCGCAAACGGGCTTAATGACTCGATACTTTTGACGAACCCTAACAAAGACGCTAAACAATAACAGCATTACAGGAGTTATTTTCAGACATAATCAAACTGAACATGATATGGTAAACCGCAATGGATAATTATATTGATTTATTATACGAGTGTGTTCGCTTAATCCCTGCTGCAGATGTATTAATTCACGTATTATACTCATGTAAATATGCATGTATATACTAATCCCAAATAATCCGTATTGAAACAAATAATATTTTATATACAAGTGGGCAAGTAATATATAAATATACTGAAAGACAAATTAAACAGTTATTATTAGTGCCTTAACTTTATTTTTAATTTGTAGTTAAAATGAGACTCTTATCTATCTAGATTATAGAGTTTATTGAAAAATAAATGTTATCAATAAATTCCTGGTTCAACTGTTTTACACAGCGGCCAAGAAAAATGGTCAACGGACCAAAAACTTAATGGACCATAAAGAGCCATAAATGATCCACCTTGTCACGCTCCATGCGAATACAGATAAAAGACGAACCGCTCTGCGTCGTAAGAATGATACTGCGATTCAGTCAAATAACCTACATAGCATATAACAGCTATCTCTGTAAAACAAACATTCACAGCTACGGATGTGAGAAGCGAGATATATATGGCGAGTTGGTGTCAGAAACTTTGTTCCTTATTTCACAAAGTTTGGATAGTAAGCAGCGGGTGTCGAGGCTGTACGTTTAAGTACTTAAACGGACCAGACCCATTAATCATATTGCACACTCATAAAACTTATTATTTAATTAAATCATGCTTGTAATAAATTTACGTACAAATATGATAAGTCATCATCATACACCTACACATTATTTTACCTAAATAAGTGCTGTTCGTTAAAACCCAGAAGATTTTCAAAGGGTCGACCATATCCGCGTGCTGGCGGCACCGGCGGTTTCTCACCACATGGCACACTGACTGTTATTAATAACGGATGTTTCAACTGCACTTATTTCACAGATCACCACACTCATATGTACGGATATGGATAATTGGCTAATCACATGGTTTATTTTTGTTGGATCAATTAATGATGTTAAGAAAGGCGATAGCAGGAGAGGCGCGCACGACGCGGCCAGTTGTCGAGCGGCCCACAGCGAACTGGCGCGCCGACCCACCCCTACAGCCCCGCGTAGCCGCTACTGTTACAAACACGGAAACAATCCGAACCAAAAACATCTCTAACACCGAGTATACATTACAATCATGAAAGATAAACAAAGCTTTAACAGATAAAACAAAAAGCAACGCTCTGTTGTTTAGAGAATCAACGCAGAGTTATTTAGAAGGCATTTACGACTTACTCTCTCATTTAGAAAAAAAACAGTCATATGTGAAATTATGTCGAAATTCATAAGTAACTTAATTTTATACGAGTAAAACAAAGTAAAGTTTCCTTTGTGCAACCATTTCGGTACAAGAAATCGCTGGAAAACATAGATTGACTAAGCTGGCTATATTAAACCAATTACTTATTAATGAATGAGGTGTTCAAAAGACGAGTTAATTTACGGTACCGTTTATAGTATTAATAAGTTATGATTTACCTTAATGACTACAGCATTATTCATTAAAGTATATTTTGTATTACAGTTTGTACCGCATGAGATTCAGTTAGAGATAATAACAACACATTGTCTAAATGAAAAGGAAGAGCAATGGTTTTTCACACAACGATTTCAACAGAAAAGTTTTACTGCTGCCAGAAAAGTTCGGATACGGTGAAGTATGAGAATAACCAATAGTTTTGGAACCCACTTTCTTCGTAGATCTTCCAAATTACCAGGAATGGAATTTCAGCAACGTCGAGGCTGCTGATCGTAAATGAGGACAGAAAACTTTTATTTATGCAACTATCTTAATGCCGTGAAAGTATTTTTTTAACATTGAGTAATAAGGGCACAATATTATTATTATTGAACTCACGTTTTCGTAAGCTCGCCATAGACTTAATAGCATAAGTACGAAATTTATTACGCATTACAGGAAGATCCCCTCAAATATCAATTAAGACACAAATTCATGTGCAAACAGCGATCCATTAAAATATCGACGTAACAAAATATGGACTCATTTTCAAAGGTAACGGAGCGAGAGATTTAAAGCTATCAGTGTAATTAATTTGCACCTTTTCGAGGAGAGGCCGGCGATTAAGTCCGCGATCGGTCCGCTTAATGCATAGTGTCGGGAATCTGACAAGATTGCTATTAGTCAATGAATGAGTTCCGTCTATTGCGACGTTCCATTTAAACGTCAAGCTATTGCCGCCCGCAATAACGTATAACTATGACACTGAAACTGGCTACAATCTACAACACTGCGCTCTGCACGCCCCACCCGCCACGCCATAAATAAAAATCAACTACCTACCCCGCCCCGACGGCTAATAAACTTAAGTTCTTTGTTGCCAGAATCAGGCACACTCTTCACTTTTGATTAATTTTAATTTTCCAAATAAAAAGCTACGCCGACACTATCCCTACGCCTGTCTGCATACAAAACGATTAATTAACAAAGTCAACAAAATTTCGTAAACGCAGAGAATACAAACAGCTAGCTCGGAGATGATTATGAACACAAGAAAACCGCTTGGTCCGAAATGAAATATTTGTGTTTCTCATTCTGCTTCGGATAATTACAGTACTCACATTTTTCAAGAAATAATTCCACTGGCATGGCAGATAAAAGAACTGGATGTCTTGTTACTTCAGTACTGTTACAAATTGAATTGCTATTTTTTGTGGTCTCACTTTACATTATTTAGCTAGGTAATTTTCCCGCATTGTAGATAGGGGCGAACGATGTAAATACTTGCCATATATTGCGTATTGACACAATTCGAGTGTGTCACCTGTCTCTATCTGCGGCGCGCATTTGTTTCGTGGTATATCTATTACACACTGTCTATTAAAACGCAGTCTCGGTCATCATGATTACAATAAATGTCACACACATGTTTTATCAAAGTTTCGATAAATGTAAAGTTATCTATTATAACAATGGAAAGTAGCGGATATATTTTCCGTTAGGACATAAGAAATGTATGTAGGTACCTACCGTATTTTTCTTTTCTAAATTTTAAGACTTGCGAGGCTATAGGAGTTGCTTTTGCCTAATTTGTAGGACATCTCGTTCCGGTTCAATTGGAATATAGTTAATAATTCAACACTCGAAATGTGGTAGCGCAATCAAGCAGCTCCGGTGAACTTAACCACCATCGCAATAATTTAAACTCTGGTCGTTATAGTTCAGAGCCACTAGCATAAGACTGTGCATTTGAGCATCGAGCGAGAACCGTAACGACCGTAGAGACAATAAATATACGTATCATGCTAACCGATACATTACCAACACCATTACAATAGACACATAGGCTTTACTATCTCGCAAATTACGATAAAAAATGTAGTTAGTTTTAGAAAAATAAGAATCACCCTATACGCCAAACAATCACGCTACACGTGGTCTTTAGGTCTTGTTACCTTAGGCTCTATCTACATTAACAACGTAAAAATCTACATACTATTCTATTACTGGACAATATTGTTAGTATATGTATGTAACGTGTGGATTCAATCTTGCAAATCAAATTTGAAACACTTCTAGTAGTCAGATTCACTTAAAATTTGGTAGACATAATATGTAGGACGGATGAAAATGCAAACACACACAGTCAGCAAAAAAGCTTATTATTTTTTAACTGAAACACTACATGTTACAGAGCCATACGATTAGTTATTCAATTTTGTATTTTGGGACCTAGCGCCCACCAATTTGCAAGTACTTCGATATATCGTTAGTATTATCATTGCTTCGCATACGTTTAGCTTATAATACGCCAAGTTTTCATTGTAGATTTTAACCTCGCTCCCGCGCATAAATTAGAGGGGTATGAATCCGCGTTTCAACCCAAAAGCCTAAAGGGTAAAGTTAAGAGGCCAGTCGGTCAAACCATTACGTTATCGGGGATATAGAATTTATATTAAATGGGAACTGCTGCGTTTTAATTCTGTGAACTGATTTAAAAGTGTAAACTACTTTAGCACGCTACGCGGTTAAGTAATTTCGAGAAAATGGAGGAAACTGAGATGGTTTTCTTCCGGAGCAGTGCTCGCGCCGAGCATTAGCAGCTACAAACTATCCAACAAGAAGGAAACAACAATAACAATGTTTAAGCAGCAAAGTTACACTACGACTGAAATTATGAATACCCACGGCGTTTCATTTTTTATCAGGGATTATGCCTGTAATCCCCACAAAGTAGCTTCAATGAATACATAGCGAATTTTCATTAAAAGTGGAGAGCAAATACACTAAAAACAAACGCGCACTATGCTGCACAAATTACACATACATACATATATACACATATAACGTCTATATCCCCTACGGGGTAGACAGAGCCCATGGTAACAAGGCCACGATTAGCAGTTCTAAGTTTTCGCCCTATTCCCTCGATGGGATTTTACCATCTGCGCGGCCAGAGAAGCAACTGGTACATTCTATGTTATTTTTTTTTGTCCCAGACCAGTACTAATTCCATAACGAATAAATTTAATATCGATCAAGGCTATTAAACTGTCAATGCACCGGTTGACTTTACCATTTGTTTTAATTTATATTTTTTTTTTGTGTAGGGAGTTCACGGGTCAAACTCGGGCAAACGCCTCCTGAACTTTACATATTTTTTTAATTTTAATCTTCGATGAGCTGTAAAGTAATGAAAGAAAAATCCAGCAAAGTGCGTGCTGGACTCAAATTGTGTATCGGAAAATCCATACCCCCGTTCCCAATACACACTACATCGGTTACTTGCAATACGTATATGTTCACGAAAGACAAGATTTCTATTATTCAGTTCGGGATCCTCAGCGCAAGCCGAAATGGAAATTGGTAGATTTTTACTCTTATTTGAGTTTTCACTGTAGCCAAACCAGTTTTTTTTTTTCAAAAGATAAAATTAAGACAAATGAAAACGTTTTCCTATATTTACGCCTTCATTCAAAGTAACAACCCTTTTTACCTAAATTATATTAAGTCCAAGTCTACCAAAAGTGATAGATAAATACAAACGATTGTTAAGTTAGGATAACTTTAAAGTGTTCATGAATAACGAAGTTAGTAGTTACGTTTTCAACAACAAATTTCATTTAAGACACAGCAGCGTAGTAAACAGTACTCTGTGCTGTATAAATGCTTGATAAAGGCAGTCATGTTGGACAATATTTTCTTAATTTGAGCTGTCTCATTACGAAGTCCATTCGGATCGAATTCAATATCATGTAAAAGTAAATATTGCTGAGGTAAACACATCTCAAGAGAAAGAATTATTTGGGGTCAGAAGGGGTAAAAGTGATATTATATTTTGCGCAACAGTCAGCAAAATATATTAATGCTATGTTGAATGTTGATCCTCTTCTCCAGCCACCCTTTCTACCCCACTTGATCTTATATAAATTAAGATTATGCTGCCAAATTTTCCTATCATGGCGATAACAAACACCAAACTTTCATCATCCACTTTACAAAAATATAAGTACCTACCCTAATAAAATATAAGTACCTCAGTTAAATAAGAAAGCGAGTCGATTTATTTCAGTCTACAAAACTCTTGCCTTCTTTGAATTTATTGATGGTTGTTACAAGTGTGTGTACAAGATGAGAGCCCCCTTTAACCAGCCATGTTGTGCAAATAAAGTCGCCGGTATTGACCCCTCTCGCCGGATCCTATTGTATGCGGACGAAGCGAGTTAGCATTTCTCATAAAATAAGAGAAGGTACCGGCGCGACCTTCCCTATATCACTGGGTACACAAGTAAACTAATATAATACTTAGCTCTATTATTAGTCAAAATTGAAACAACTCGCCGTCGCAGAAAAAATGTAAAACCTAAATAAAAACTAATGATAAAAAACTATTTCGCTTTTGCGAAATAAAAAAAAGAAAACTTCTAAAACAATGACTTGATCAAAAATCCGTTTTTTTTAATCTACTAATTGATTCGGGCTCAAACTATACTAAACACCATATTGTTCTCCAGGATTAGTTTTGTTTTAAGGTTTATTGCCGCAGCAATTTAAAACAGTTATATACTAAAGTCGGAGACTTCACGCGAATTCAGAGATTTTTCGGAGAAAACTTTTGCGTTTCAACGTGATTAACTGTACTAAGTTGGTTTGTACTACTTTCGTTCCGAAACTAAATTAAGAAATGTCTATAAATAAATCAGTCAAATGTACATGCGAAATATACTCATTAAATTATTTCTATCCGTCTCAATAACGACGAAGTTCCTCCAAAATTGGACGGTATTAAAAAAAAAAAAAAGATGAATTTTAACAGCATAGTTTGTAGTAGGTAGTAAAACACGTTACTGTCGTAAGTATTCGAGAATGTTCGAAAAGTAATTCAACTATATACTGGAGAGGTTAAAACGTAGGAGAAACAGGTTGTCCTGGACAGGCATTAGCCTCGGGCTAACTCTTGCCTCCGAGCCTGGGACAGGCAAGACAACTACCCACTTCTACACGAGAAACAGTTAACAATGTTTGTCGAACACATTTGTTACATCAAGTAATAGAGTTCAGATAGATACCTACAATTTCATTTGAAATAAAGTGAAATGGTTTTAATTTTGTAGTCTTATTTCTTTCCTTTTCGTTACGAAATGAGTCGATAAGACGGAATCATTTATAAGAATTGACATTTGGTAAAACGGAGATAAAAAATGTTTTCCCGTGCTAATGGTTTTACGGGTGACCGAGCATCTTAATCTATTAATAACTTGCCCAGGAAAAACATTAAGGTTGGTCCCCGAAATACAAATGGTCCAATAATTGGTAACAGGTCATTTTGGTCCAAATGCCAAAATGCATATAATGTTGAGATGTAACATTGACAAAAATTTTAAAAATGTTTGTGTCACCAGGCCAATTTATCTGAATATTTTAGCACATGCACTTTCACACAAAATGTTTCCAAAGCAGCTTTCACGATAGCCTAGAAGTCTTTGTGTCTGAAAGTTTTGGGGTTTTAGATATTTGTACCAAAATTACCTGTTACCCAATAATTATCTATTGATATTGAAATAGATTTACAACCATTATCTTCCCAACGCACAGCACATGTCAAAACAGAAGCAAGTCAAAACGATTCATGACTTCGCGACTGGCATGTTATGTAACTTTAAAAGCAGTTCAAGTTCTATAGTGGCTTGATTATGATTATGAATAACAAATTAACAATGACTATTATGAGGTAATATAGACCGGAGCCTGCAAGCACAGGCGCGCCGCCTCAGCTACTCAAACACACCGGTTAATAGGATCGCCTGGTATTAAATTAAGTTTTAAAATTAACCTTTCACTTAAGTCCCTTTAATCCTCCAGTGCTAAACGAAATCAAGAATCCGTTTAAGTACTTATAAGGGATTACGTGGAATTAAAGCTGAAGGATCGCATAATAAAACCAGTAAGCTGAATGTACCGCCTAATTGATTTTGTGAACATTACTTAACTTATCTACGTACAATTTTAAATTTAAATATAATTACTTGCCATTTAAAGCACATTTTTATTAAAAATAATTTTAAATCAACTTTTTTTGTCTATCTGCAAAACAAATTGTCCCTATAACGTTGCGTTTCTTAGTTCACACAATGGCAAAGCTCATTGGGCGCCTATGCTATGATTCGATAGATATATAGATAGAGAAGTCAGTCATGTTAGCGTAAGATACACCACCCGAGATACAAAGCAGGTGTGCACGTACTCAAAACCTTGTTGGGTCAGTTCTAACTTGCAACTATAATAACATGGATATCGTGTAGTTTCCTAACTATTCCACCAATGCCTTTCAACTATATGGAGAGTCACCCGAAATTAGAGTACGTTATTAATATTTCCATTAAGCCCCGAAAATTAAGTTGGAGAATGCAAAATGAACGGAAAATAGGTAGTCGCTAGTATTTAAAATTATGATGATTTGTTTTAGTGTCATTTAGCTAAGAATAGTTTTGGTACTTATAGAACAAAATAAAGACCAATGTTAACGTTCACACTTTTCAATCAGACAATCTGAACAAAAACCAGTCTCAATCGAATATTCCATACTTAGAATGATATATGACGATAGAGCTAAATATGCATGGGCTGTTCGAGTACGCATATCACACCACCCCGACATATCGAAGCGCAAGATAATGCCAATGTATGATTAATGGTAACAGTGAAGTTTTAGTAACGGATCCGGCCCGAAAAGAAGGATAAGTTACCGAGCGGAAATGTAGGCCTACTACATACAAAGTGCCACGGCAGGAGATGCGGGCCGGAAGGGCCGCCTGTTTATCTGTAAGGATTTACTATGTACATTTAGATCTTCGCTTTGTTCGAACGGAACTTATAAATAATTTATTTAAACCTATTTGCACATTTATGCCAAAAAGCGTTAGGATTAACATATTTAAAATCTGCTTAACAACATTTTCCTACGTTACATTTTAATGAGTATAATCGTCTTTGAACTGCTTGCTCCACGAAACGATACAAGTTTTCCTTTAACGACCCATAAACGAAGTCTCACACAAACTGATCAAGTGCATCGCTTGTATTGAAGTTGCAGTCGGCCAATGATTGGCCACGGTGAAAGTTGTAACGAGGTTCCATTTACTTCATTGAAAAGTAGCACAAGATCGATAGGAATAGATCTGTACACCAATGAAGTCGCGTTCCTTCAGAGTTTATGAATGTGTAAAACGAACGCGCCCGTCTTTTATTAATTAAAAATACTTAGCTGGATGACGTATCTTTTTTAGGTACGTTTTCTAAAAATTAAACCTAGCTAGATTGATTATCGTCCCCGAAACCCCTTGCATACTAAATTTCATGAAAATCGTTGGAACCGTTTCCGAGATTCAGACCAATAACATAGTATAAAAAAGTCGCTTTCCGTTGTCTGTCTGTCTGTTTGTATGCTTAGAACTTTAAATCATTGCAACGGATTTTGATTCGGTTTTTTAATAGATATGAGTGATTCAAGAGGAAGGTTTATACGTATAATTCTACGCAGTCGAAGTCGCGGGCAGAAGCTAGTTTTATTATATAACGTAAATCGTTACAAAAACCTTCTTAGTCTTGTTTGAAGTTTGAACCCGGGCTCGCACCTCTTAGTTTGTAGGACTTTATGTGCGCAATTTCATTTGAAATTGAACGAGCTTTTAAGGAAAACATCGTGAGGAAACCAGCACACACCTGTGAAGCAATTCATTAGTATGTGTAAAGCTCACAAACCACACCGGGCTTGGGTGGGAACTGCAGCCCAAGACCTCATTCTGGGAAGAGGCCTGTGCCTAGGCTGTGCGACGTATAACTAAATTGAGATACTTGAAATTTTTTTCATGAAGAGACGCGCCTGAGTGAATAGATCAGTAAGTGGGGTTAGAGTTAGAACAAACTTAGATACAGGGGACACACGGCTCATTTAACTTCCACCATCCACATTTGCTTACGTCTCGATTTAGAAGGTCCTCACGGATCGCAATGACACTTGTTTGTTTTATCGCCGACCTTTTAGATCGTACTCAACCTACTTCCGTCCGAGAAAGGTTAAGAGAAAGGACTCGGAAAAAGCTGTAGAAAAAACAGGTTATTAAAGCACTACTTTACCTTAGCTAGCTTTAAGCAATACACAGTGGACTCTCTAACTCTATTCTGTAACTAAACTAGACTGGACTTCAAGTAAACAGCTACGGTTTATGTAATGCAAGGGAATAAAACAAATTCGATTTCAGACAATAAATAAGGTAGACATATTAGATTTCATGTACATACATAATAGGCAGTAAAGATGATAACCCTTTTTAGCTGATAATACAATCATCTGGACATATGTAAGATCCTCACAATCAGGTGAGATTGTTCGGTCAATGATATAGTGAGTTATAGTGTAGCGAAACAGATTTATGATAACACTGCGCAAATTGTTATCGGGTTTGGTCATTCTTCTTGGAAAGAAATGAAATTTTATTGTATATCCCGGAACCTTTTAGGATTGGTCCCGCATACGAATAAGGCAATAAACGTTGATCAGGATAACAAAAACAATCGCCTCAAATCTATTTTATCAACAATCTACGGCTATTAGTAGTGCCTCGTATCCCGTGCGTCGCGGTCGCACTAATTGATATATCATGTATAATTATTTGTAAACAGCAATCTAAACGTTATTGATGGTAAACAAAGAAATTTGCAATTTTGTAGAGAACGATATCAGATCAAAGAGTACAATACTTTTGTACAAATTGTACAATAAATCTGAATGCAAAGTTTCGGATTGCTTTCAGCATGTCCAAAGACTTCTTGGGACAGCACAATACATACATTATACGCGGTCTCCAGCCCTCTGCGGATTCGTCAAAACTCTATTGAAAGCAGTACAATGAGTCCACTGCAGTTCTGTGTTATTTTCTTGTGGCGTTGGGGGCCAGGGCACTTGAATTAAAGATTCGTATATTATCCCCGCCTCGCTCGCGCACAATAGGCACACAACGCACCAGTGTAATTCAGTGAGCGACCTAGCGACCGCATTGTATTATTATACCCACTCGTATTCCTCGTCAACCGCAAGACGATCTAATTTAAAGGTGAGTTGCGGGACTTTTGTCAGGAAATCAAGTTGGCCGAGTCAACGTCAGGCGGCACTCGTAATTAAAATTCGCCCTAATACCTTTCACTTTCAGACCAGGAGCAACGAGCGGGAAAAGAAAAGTCAAGAGTGAACCTCTCTAATCCAATAACTTTTGAAATAACGAAGGATAAATTAACGCGTAGATGAAAATTTCAAATTAATTTTAAACATTTTCATTGATTTATAAGTCGTGCTCTACTAGATAGTAAAAATCAGACAACAACAAACTAGCGCAAAGTTTTCTTTAGAAAAGCGTGTTCCAGCGTCTTTTAGACGCGTTTATACAGGTGTCATTTAGGTCAGATACACCGGTAGATATTTATAGGTAAACTATAACATGGAAAGAAAAGGACTGAAGCTAAGCTATCTTACGTTACGGCAGTAGGTAATCAAATAACACAAACATTGATACATCGTTACGATTATCATTTTGCAAATGCTTGGAACATAAGAAACTAACTTTTCTTTGTTCGTGCATGTTACGTTTGTTTTATGAAAGCAAATCAATCACATTAAGTAGAAAAATCCGGTTTTTTGCTTAAAATAAACTGCTGAATGCGTTGATTAGTTCAATAACTTATATTGAAGTGCGTAGGTGAAAAAAGATACCACTTAAACTTGATGGGAACTAAACAAGCAGTCTAGGTCGCCTACGCATATCAACAATGACAAACTTTACGAGCCACGAGGAGTGACAAAAGACTTTAGCGACATAATTTCCATTATTTTCACATAGCGCTCGTAGGCGGCATAGCATAGATGCCAACTTTTAGTTATATGTTACGATGTTTCAATACTTTTCGGAGTGAAAAAACTATTTCCCCATTCAACGATCTAAGTACCTCGTTGGAGGGCGTAGCAAATAAAAGACCGAATACATACGCCAAACGCCAATCGCATACACAAAATAAGACCCCAGCCCGACCCGAAGTCGGTGTGTAGGCAAATTGTGATCGTCACGAAAACGACTAAGGTCACGCGTCAGTGGCCTGACATTATTTGTCGGAGTGGATCGGAAAGCAATTTCGCCTAACACGAGACTATTTGTCACACATAAAAGTTGATCTATTGATGCCCCGAAGACCCCTGGCCCGAGTATCAAACCACCGGACTTGCATTAAAAATGCGAACACTATATTAACATTTAAATACAATAAGAATACCAACGTCTCTTTATGTTGTGCAAACTAGTTTTTCTGTGGAGTACGAAAATAATTAAACAAAAGTGTTATAATTTTTAGATAGGTCTTTTAGCAATCAATAAGCCCTTTGAATTAGGATACCTATTCAAAGAAAGGTGAAAAAATAATTTGTAAAGTGTATTTTAAGAGTTTTAATCTGCCATGGAATGGATATCGACTGAAAATTATTAAAGTAGGTAACCACAAATATTAATACGCATTATTGCTAAGAAGTCAGGCAAAGGAACCGAAATTCAACATTTCCTGGGGCTTTCAAAAGTTAATAAAAGCACTTGAGGAAATATGTGGCCCACTGAGAGACGTGGATGTGGGCACAACCGCTAGGTGTTGGGCGTTCGTTACAGACATTAAAATTCAAAAACAATACTGCTTTTGACAATCCTATCAATATATTAAACGAGCTCAGTTTTACGTAGTTGTTGCGGGTAACGAGTCGAGTCAAACACACTGCAGCGTGTCTATAGAGGGCTATATGCCTGTAGTGTTGGCGGATGATGTCAGCCGGGATACAATGTACGTCGGGCATGTTCCGAGTGTCAGTCAGTGGCGCGAATAAATGGCTCTCGTACATTTCCAGCTGGATTTCGGTTTCGAATAGAAAATGAGATTGGCTTGTCTGCTCCCGAAACAAGAAGCTCCTAAAGACGGTCTCGGTGGCACACGGATAAGCCGAAAGTGTAACGTGGTCAGAAAGAATATCAATGGGTCCCTTGTGTTGTTGACAGCACGTGTCTTAACTACATTATATGCAATCAGCCAGCTTACTATTATCTGTCTTTTACCCTATATGCATTTCTCTCTAAAGAAACCGATAGGAAAGAGAGGCGCCAACTGAACGGCTCATACGGCATATGTCCAAAGCGATAAACGGTTGTTCTAACCATGCCGACTGCAGCGCTCTGTTGACTTTACTGCGGCACAGCCATACGGCGGCCCGCTGGCGCGTCCGTCGACGCAACGTTAAGTAGTTATTTGTGTCAGCAGTCTTACTCATGAACATCGCAGAACTTTAATAAAATAAATACACTTTTCTCCTTATTCATTACCGACGATAAAAAACAACCGGACAAGATTCAATCTCAAGGTTAAAAAAGGCACTTAGTCATCTACTTTATATTAGCACTAACGCCATTTATCTACAATATTTACATTAAATCAATCAGAAAACTTACAAATAAAATTCGGCCCAAATAAGACGATTTGCCTATTTCAAAACATTTTTCGGCTGAGAAATTACGTCAGAACATTTTAATTTCATCCATCTTCAGAATTTTAATAGTTAAATCAATCAAACTGCTGAACAGGGTTTCATTATTTTTTGCCAGTTCTTTTTATAGAAAAAATAGCCACTCCAATCAAGTCTATATTTTCTGTAATATTTAACGCTTTGATTAAAACACAATCCTATTTGATAATTAAATAACACTTGTACCTACATGCTTTGCATCGCGATAGTCCCAGATCTTTGCAGACTTCGCATGTCTACACACGTAGTTTGCCAGCTCCAGAACTGTCACTAAGAACTCAAAAGTTACTAGCGTCTTTCCGGAACGCAACTTTCAAAAACCTTGAGTCGAGATGTTAATTATACACAAAATACGTCGACTAGGTACTACACAAATCATGGAAAAGGTAAGCCTAAATGATGGATTATGTGAACTAAAAATGCTTAAAGTGATACATGCCGCAGATTGTGGCTTTCTTAGGCTTAAGTGATACATACACTCGACGCCGCACTCATTAGACAAGATCAAACGTTAATGCCGCCTAGCTCTCCGTCATTAATTTCTCTTAGTGGAAGCGTTAATAAATTATGTTAACAGGAGCGTTTAAACGCTAAGCGTATGTGTTAAAAATATAAGTGTAGGCGCGTAATTGTTTTGGATGTGTTAGCAAACTTAATCCCGTAGCAACTTGTTTTCGATTGTTTAAATCATTGTTCACAAAGTAAAGTTTATGGTTTGTTTGAATCGCGTTCACATGAAAAAACATTTAGTTCATTTAAAAATATCTAATTTAGTCCAATTCGATAAAATATAACGATGTTTTTATTTAAAACTGTTCCCTAATATCATCATAGATACAATTATTCTACTAATAAATACACGTGTTTTCGTATTTACGAAAGCATAATTAGGAAATACTGTTGACGCTCTAAAATTGCACGAACCACCAGTCTATAATTTCAGAAACTAAAACAGTAAGGGGATCTCTGTAACATTTAATGCTTAGCAAAACTAACATCAATTTTGTCGTTAGCATAATCGTTGATAGTTCTCTTAAATGGAGATTTAGTATATACGTTAGCAGCCCAATTTCGACATGACATCCTAATGTAATATTGAAATTGGACGAGCGGAGACGTGTGGGAATAAATCAGGGACGCAACATTTGGCGATAATTTAATATGTGGGAATAAAGGCCAAGTGAAGTATGCGAGGATATTGCGCGCCCGCGCGCCCCGCCGATCTCGCCTAACGAGACACTTATGAAAAAACTGACTTTCCGCATTTAGAGATCCTTTACGTTATTTTGAAATAAAAACGGCAACGAGCCAAACGAAATTGTACAATTGCGTGTTCAATGGTAAAAAATAAGATGAGAAATGTATTTGTATATGGCGCTTAGCTCAAAATGCATTGCCAGTGCCAAATTCAATCATTGCCTTCTATAAAACGAGTTTCAAACAGAGTGCGACCTGGTTGCATTTTATTTTATAATGCTTGCCGATTTCAGGCCACAAGAAACTCAGGAAACTAAGTCAGGAAGACGGATAGCGCTGTTAACTGTAGATACTTATTCCTTGAAGCGAACAGTAATGAACGGAATGCTTCAAATTATGCAACGAATATACCTGACATGCTAATGCTAAACTGTTCGGTATGAATACAATATTATGAACCGTTCGTAGAAGTCGTAAACGAGCAGTAAGAACTACTAATCGTCAAATGCTACGAGTTAAGCGACATAATTTTTGTCGTACTATAAAAATAGTCTTATCGTAATATCCTATCGTATCATGGAGTCGGAATTGATTAAAGGTAGGTTTGTCGCAGTCGACACCTGGCGGCGATGTCACCGTGTCTTCACAAGGAGTAATATTAACAAAGTTTTATTATAATCTTCCAGCTTTATTCTCGGAATTTAGTTGCTACTTTTTCTCAAATTAGAACCTTAGTCACTTATCTTTTTGCTACAAGCAGGCGTCTCTCGCTACACTGTGCTTCGGAGTTACGCTTCCTTCGTTTCCGACGACGGGATTAACGTTTTTATTTACACTTATAATTAAGTACTGTTCATATAGATCAAATTAACTCCATAACTGTTGGAAATCAGAAATGATAGTGTCGTTCATGATTATAACTTACTTTGCATCCAGTTAGTGAAAATGACTACAAAAAAATAATTATGACAAACCTTGTCTTGACAATTAAAAACAAGAAAAAACAGACGGGTTGCACTCCGGGAGTACCGACAGAAGTGAAAACTACACACACAAACATTACACACATAAACACAGCCCAAAAAAAAAACATACCAAAAAAGTGCACAACGCACTTCAAAAAGCAAAAGAAAAAAAAACGTTGTCTAACACGAGATTTGAGATTTGCACTAAAAGAGGTTATTTCAAACCATCCCGCGGGCTATGGACCGGTCTTTTTTCTTTCTAAGGAGCGAGGTCGCGAGCCTATGCTAGTGTTGTCATAAGAACATAAGCGATCAAATCAAACACGTTCCAGACTTACAATAATTATAGAACTTTCAAAAGTAAGAATGAAACGTACCTACTAAAATTAAATAAAAAGGAGAGGAAAGGCCTTTACCCACCAAGTGTGACGCAAAATAGCTTACGAGAATACGTAAACGTATGAGAGTCGGTTATTTGTAACTTGATGCCTTTTCCGTAATGATGACATAAAAAGAATGAACATCATTAAACTCGTCGCAAAATAAAAGGCCCGTTTTGACATTTGTCTTTGCGACGTAACTAGTGATGTAACCATACGACTCGGTACTCGATACTCACGGTGAATCGATTCAAGTTTGCATGAGTACTTGATCGATTTGAATATATATTGTAACTGCATTGGATTAAAGTTCTGTTTAGAAAATTTCTTCAAATACCTACCTAACAGGTCGGGGAAAAAAGTTTCTTCGCATTCGATGTGAAATCTTTACGGCATGGAGCTCCAAGCTCATAATTTTCAGTAAAGATCACTACACAGCTGGTAAAATTCAGTAATTAATTGATTGATGAACACTAGTATTTAAATAAATAAAACCGGCCAAGTGCGAGTCGGCCTTAAAAAAACATCTTGATCGATTTATTTTTTTCTTTAACCGATTATTAATAGTCTGTGGACAATATGAAAAAATCGTTATGCACAGCACTTAGCCGAGTGGGCGGTACCCATCAATGAAAAATATAATTACCTTCAGAACATTCCGATTAGTAAAAAATAGAGAACTTCATAGGCGTGAACTGTCAAAACGGGCCTTTTATTTTGCGACGACTTTAGTCCGCATTATGAGACAAAGCCCTTCCTTTTATCGCAAGACAAGGTACAGTCAAGAACATAAATATATGTACGTTACCAAGGTGTCAAAAACATTTATACACCTTTATGCCACAAACAATAAGGTCGGCGACAAATATATTTGACATCATAGATATTTATGCCCTCGACTGTACATAGATCTGAACGACAAGTCAAATTCGTTACGTTATTTGAAAACGCTTATAATATAGGTACGATTAGGCAAAAAATAAATTATTATGTTGAAAAAACCACACTTAATTCCAGATACTACCGGTTTTCCTTTTGTACCTTTGTTTAGGTACTATTCTATGCTCTTGATAAGTCTCGAGTTTTGAGACCAAGAATTAAAACAAAAAAAAAGTATGTACGTGTATTCAATCTGTAGCGACTAACACTGCGGCGATAGAAAATATTGCGACGAAACTAGGACACCTGTGCAATAGAATACCCAGGGGATAGCGGTTAGGTGTTTAACAAAACGACTAGCTCGTTGGTTTTTACTACGGCCGCTGACAAGTTAGCGGCCGTGACGTCCCATTTGTTACCCCTTTAACAGCAAGCTGCATTCCTATTTCTACTTCAGAATTCAGTCATGGTATCCTCAGTTTAACTTCTCTAATTAGTTCCAATTTAAAACAAAAGCATACGCAAATTTCCCAAATGAGTAATCATTCAATGTCATCTCGTTGTGATTAAATTCAAACTTTATTTTCACTGCATAATATAAGAAGGTACAAATGGCAGACTCGATGTTCTTTTGTTTTTAACAAAGTTTTCTCGGGATTGTTGTTTGGAAGCAATCGACTTACCTCCGCTTGGAAGAATGCTGGTCCCGATTTATGTCGTAGGTATTTATAAATTCTCGCTTAAAATTTAAGAAGTGTTTACTTTGGATTAAACATAAAGCAGTTGAGATGTTAATCTGAAGGTTGACTAATTCTTGCTTTACAAGTTTATTATTAAAATGACACTTTTAAGACTATAGCATTTTTCTGACGGTACTTGATTACAGGCACTGTCGTCAAAGCGTTAGTAACCACGCAAACGGTTCTTTTATTCCGAAATCCGAAATTGGTTTCGTGCCGTCCTGCTCACATTAATAGTCATTATATTATGGGAGTGAAAGGGAGGGTATAATGCAAATTACGAATTTTGAATTTGGGAGTAGCCCTCCAGCTGTGTGATTCTTTAAGCAAATATCGTCTGTCAACGTCTTTGACGCCGTACAGTGCCGTATTTATATGTATGTATATAAACATTTGTCAATCACCAAACTTTTCATTTTATAACCCTAAACATTCAAGGGCGTAGCTAGGATTTTGTTAAGGGGGGGGGGGGGGGGGCTCATTAGGCAGGCGTAGACAAACCAAGAATATATCTATGGTAAGGCTACCTACGTAATGTCACTTTACGGTTTGTGAGTATTCCTGCACCTTCAAGCTACCCGTACCTCGCTACGCCCACGTAAACATTTTAGTCAAGCAAGTAAAACAGATTGAAACATCATTCAACTTACGTATCCCGCAAACTAAATCGATTTGATACAATCACGAAGCCAAGGAATAGTTTGTAAACAATGTAACGATATCATTAGCGAATAATTGTCGAGTAAATGGCGCCGTACAGCGTATCTACAGAAACTGATGGATGTATTTGTAGCGAATTAAACGGAGGGAGCCGCAAGGCAAATGTGCGCAGCCTGTGCCTCATTAACTCTAATAGAGCTACATTAATCTATGTTGATGAAAGTAATAATGAGCTTCATGTCTCTGAAATCGATCCCGCTTCGCAACCTTGAAAACACGTATCGTAAAATAAAAATGGATCGGCAAGTGATTGAGAGTATTTTTTGCAATTTTTTTTTAACCTGTTCAAAATACCTTGTAAAATGATAAATCAGTCGCAAATGTTCAGACTTAATTACGCACACCACTAGGGTGGAGGACGTGGAGGAGTGTTGGAAGCCTCGCTCTTATTTTGAAACCGACGCGTTCCCTTTATGAAACATAATATTATTTTATTAAGCTTTTAAATAAATAATGTAGAGCTTAAATACTTACAGATTTTTCATTCAAACACTCACACAAAGGACATTAAGTAAACTTGGTAGAAACGATTGCTCTAGCCAAATGCGTCAAGCGTTCCGTTAGCGTCTCCAGCGAGTGAACAACACAATAACACAAATACTTAACTCGGCTTGTTCGCCAGCTACTGGTTTCTGCTCCACAGCAGACTGATCCAATAAAATCCTTCTCAATCCGACTCACCGTTCCTTTACGACATCTAATGTATAAATGGAATATACGTCTTTGATCTCGGTTCAGTTCGATCTAATATTTTTATGCTTCGATTGCGTGGTAACGTAAGAATATCAAATAAATATTCATTCAATTACAATCGTTGCGAAAGGTAAGAATTTTCAACGAATTATAAAGCTGTACAAGATGTAAGGCAATTCAGAATTGAGCGCGCTAAGGGTAACATTTTCTCGAGTTACCGACTTTTCAGCCTTGACAGCATCATCACGCGTAGTACGGATTCAGTGCGTGGAACTAAGTGCCCCCATAAGCCCAACTGCGGTTCAAACACACGGCATTCTACCTGCTTGCAGAACCAATTGCTTGCCGCTAATGGAAACTCTGACATGTAAGTATTAGATTTACTCGATTGTGATACGACCTTTTACTGTTGGACAAGTAAATGTTTCTAAAGTGTAGCTGCAATATATTTAAAAAGGCTATCGTAGAGCTTCCGCGCTGCGGAATAATACGCCATATTGGAAGTCGATTGCCCCGCTTTCGATCCAATATCTCATATTTTTATTTAGTGGTGAAGTATAGTAAATCCTTTTGCATTTACAATAACAAATAAGCAGCCCTTGATAAACACAGCAACTTGTGTTTTCAATCGAATTAACTGTTGAAATACTGTTACGTTACGTTGAGAAACGTACTCAAAAGTCAAAAGCTAATCATAGCGTAATTAGTTTGATAAATACATCCACAGGGTCTTCTGTAATATTAATATAATTAATAAAACGAGACGACACAAAAGAGAAATATTTCAAGAGGAAAATTGCACTGTTTCTCGACGGGGGAATTGCGGGGCGCGAGGCGAGCGCCGCGCCGCGCCGACAGGGCGAAACAACGTAACATCGCGATTGCGACGAACGACATTATGTGATTCACAGTCACAGATAATGTACGAAACTAACTCCTTTGATCTAAGATTTACGCTTATGAATTTCTAAAAATGTCGGTTCTAATTCGGGTCACCTCAATTATTATTTCCCACACAAAATTTATCGCTGCTGCCTATTGTTCTACAATAAAGTCAGTAAAGTTCCTAGTTCGACTTTGCCAATAGTCATTGATCGAGAACTTCGTGGTTTGGTATTCTTGAATTTTTAACCGCTGTTTTTTGCAATTGGTGCCAAGTAAAAACCACAAACTTTCATGTCAATAGCTTAAGCTGGTCTGCGTCAAATGTGAAATATTTACTTAGAAAAAATTAGGACTAACCTACTTTACTTTACCTATTGCTACAAAACTGCAACTTCAACAAAAGATAGTCTGCAAGCTGTAACTTATTAAATTCAGGAAACTGCTGACATTTCATAAGTTTCAAGTGACATAATACGATTACAACGCTGTACTTGTAGAGGTGTTCTGTCGGCGTTAATGGGTCACGATAACTGGCTTTTGAGATTTGACACTGACGGGTTTCCGCTTCAAAAAACAACCCTTCGTCAGTGTCAGGAACCGATGAACCTGAAAAATATTACTTATCCGTTTGTCGGCTTCCTGATATTTCTAATAGGTTTAGGTACCTACATTTAAGTCAGTGGATACACGGACGACTTAAGATATTTTATAAAATTTTGCATTTAAGAACGATCATTATTTTTAAAAAAGTCGTGGTAGCCACTAGGCTTGACCTGTGGTGTGGCCTCTCAAGCAGAGGGTCGTGGATTCGAATCTCCGGCTCGCACCTCTGACTTTTTCGGGATCTATGTGCGAAATTACATTTGAATTGCCATGAGCTTTTCGATGAAGGAAGACATCGTGAGGAGACCTTGTACACATCTGCGAAGAAATTCAATGGTGTGTGTGAAGTTCCCAATCCGCACTGGACCCGCGTGGGAACTATGGCCCAAGCGCTGCAATTCTACTGGAGGAAGCCTATGTCTAGAGGCACGCCGAAATACGCGATAAAAAAAAAACACAAAAAGTGACGACAAGATGTTATGAAAAAAATGGTTGCCTGTAAAGTCGGTATACGGGCGAAAGTTTTACGTGACAACGACTTTGAGTGGTAAAATAATTTTAATGTGAATATTCATTCGTATAGTAGGAAGAAGCGCAAGACATGAACCGGTGTGTATGCCTATCTCTCTCACTCTCTCTCTCTCGCTCTGTCTCTCTCGCTCTTAGGCGGGCTAACTGTGCTCGAGTGGAAGGGACGCGTGCCTTTCACTTTTTATGTCTGTCTCTCTCGCTCTTAGGCGGGTTAACCATGCCTCTCACTCGCTCTCATTGTGAGCGCATAACGTGAGCGGAGCGTAACGCAGTTTCTTGAAGTGTCACCCGGCAAACCAATTTATAAGACGTTGTCACGTCAAAAATATAGTTAATTCGGAATAAAAAGGGCTATAGTATCCAATACCTTTTGATACTAGGATCAGTCGTTCAGCTAAATCAGTCGATCCGCTGATCATAAGCACAGAATGAAATTGTTGTTATCAAAATATTTGACAGCCAACGCTTTGTTTTGTATTGTATCGTGTCACAATTGGTTTTGTCAGTACTGTCGGCAGCAGAAGCTTAATTAGAGAATCAGTCTAATTGTTCGACCGTGGTTTACACTGCGTATCATTTGAATTAAACAAACAATAGAATTCATCAATTTCATTACAAATGTAACAGAGATAAACGCCCACTAACAGCCAAGTAAAAAAGAAAAAAAATGTTCTTAATTGTTATTAAATTCATGGAGAGTATTAATTTAATGGTAACATTTTGGAAAGTAATTAATAAAAGGATTGAAGTGTTTAATCGTTATAAATTAACTATGGTAGGTCATTCACACAGAGAATATTGATTATATACTTGCACGTATAACGATTCTATCGTACCTATGCTAATTAAATAAAGATAGGTATTCATAGTGTTAATTATGTTACTATTTTGGTCGGTCCGTACAATTAAGTATAGTGTGATAAATGCATCACAGCCTGTCCCACGGGCCGTTTGTAGAGGATTGGGATACGTTCCATTCTGGGAATGTCACTATATTCGTGATTTGAGATTGATCGAGTCTAATTGCCGTATAGCGGGGCGAGTAGAGTAGATTAAACAGACACTAGATATAACACTTCTTTCTCGAAATGTTTCAAGGCTGGAAAGTGACAACTATATCAAAACTGTTGTTCATAGAGTGGAAATCGTATCAGATCTTAAAAGGAGACTACCGTCTTTTAAGGTTACAACTGCTTACGAAAAATTAAAACTAACTCAGCAAATTTACTGTACTGCATCAATGCAACAGTACCTACCTGCAAACCGCCATTGCAGAAAATCGTCATAAATTGATGATGACGACGCTATTTCGGAATCGGATATGGCCGATGTACAATATAATACAAATACTCTTTATTGAACACCACAAATTAGTACAAAACAATACAGAAACAAAGAAAAAAGTATACAATAGGCGGATGTATTTTATTTGCTATTTTATTCAGGAATCCATTTACTAATAATAACGTATCAATTAGGCAATTGGCATTGTTCATTTTTTTTAAGCTGTGCTTTTAACACCTTTATTTGATAAAATGGACTATTTCAAGCAACTAATTTGAATATTATGCTTTTACGTGGCTTTGTTAATTAATAATAAATATTTTTTCGCTGTTTGATAATTCGTGAATTTAGACAGAATCCCAATCGCCTTCGTTCGACTGGCTATAAAAAAAACGGCTTTGTCTATGGTTTTGTAGATTTGACAGTGACACGTGACAGTTGCCGTAGCCAAACTTTTTTTTTCATTTTTGTGGCAAACATTCGATGCTGGATTCTGTCTAAAAACCCGGTCGTTCGGTCAAACAAAGGTTCAAATTACTTTTACAAAAATATCTGCAATCATAAAGTATTTTTGAAATTGGACAAGATAAATCGGATAATTGATGGTTTTCCTCGAAATGGTTTTCGAATTGGAGCATACTAAAAAAAATGAACAATGCCAATTGTAGGTACGTAACGTATTTTGAATTTATACGAATGTCTTTAGAAATACCGTCATTCCCACGACACATTTTTCAGATACCTACATAATAGCAACGTTAGAATTAAAACCAAAGACAACAATAGCTATTAACTCTTTAATAACCTTTTTATGACCATTTAGGCTATAAATATTTAAATTTTCCTCAAGTTAAGAACGGAATGGTATTTTTGAGAGTGGAATTGGAATCGGCATAAAGAGTAAAGCCATCCGACTTACGCATAAGACCTGCCATAAAAACAGCAATCAACTAACGAAATCTTAATGGTATTAAGTAGACAGGAATCGAAACAAAAATCATTCAAGTCCTCGATAAAATATAAATAAATATCTCGACCTATCCTCCATTAAGTAACGTAGTAAAGTAGAAATCTAAAAATAATAATCTTTTTCTAAAGCAATTTTTTACTGTCCATTAATAATAATTTCGCAGTAAAATCTCGTTTTGTCGATATTCTGTCAGCGAATATCGTAAAACTAAGATAGTAATTTTAGGCAAGGGTACCTCTTGTTTGTTTCTTGTGCTTTCATGTGAAATGGCATTTTTAAGGCTAACTTTCTCTTGACTGAGTTTGAACGACGTATAAAGTGGCATTTATGGTTCCTACTGAGACGGTGTTCTCTTGTTTCGCGAGTTTTGCGATCGATATGCTGCTTTAGCCGCAATCCCATCCCATCCGAAAATCGCATGACGGTTTATGATGCTATGAAATAATACCATTGCGAAATTGCGGCGAAGATGCGAAATTATGGCGCGGCGGGCACATCTCCCTACCGAATTTGCGGGGTACCTCCTCTCGTATACAAACGTTAGTAATGTAGGTCACACGTCGCTAATTAAATTCAAACACTACGTTGATAAACAAACAAATTATTTATAAAAGGCTGTTTTTGGCATCTGAAAACTGAAAATCATTACTTAATAGGATATTTTTAGTGGAAACCGTATAACATCGAACATCGACTGCAACATTAGTATAATTATTAGTAATTGGGTATTGTACCTGTTGCTGATTCAAGCGCAATGCCATCTACTGCATCTACCGTTCCAGTTTACCGACGTTCACGTTATTATTGTTATGGCACTCCAGATCGACACCTTATTATGTATATCAATACAATGTTCAACTATGTGACTGTTTGTTACCTAAATAAATAAAAAAAAAAACATGCAAAGTACAGCTAGTAAGAAATAGTAGTTGTCAATAGGTAAGTATAATGTATTGACATCCGTTGACTAAACCGTTGTGAAAGAATCGTTTTAAGTAAATTGTTACGAGTAAGCCCGAGAATCCAAAACTAGCAAGTTCCCCCTCCAGTCTAAAAGGATTTCGGCTTGTTACTAAGTATTGCTGTTTTAAAAGCATGGCATGAAGTGAAATTTCATGTTAAATAGACTTGAGCAATTTGGCAACATAGCCGAGGAAAAAGCTGTATTTTGCTTTCACGGTTCATTGCTCTTCCGCAAATTACTACAGTAAACGGCGCACGTACTGCGGCCGCTCCACACAATGCATTCCTGTAATTATGGCGAAAGGCCGCGAGCTCTGAACGCGGTCCGGGACCGCCAGGGCTCCGTGGCTGCCTCTGCGCGCCCAAAATCAAACACAACTAGCTGCAACCAACGCTCGCATGCAAGCATTTAGATAAATGGGAACACGGACCGACCGGCCCTCCGAAAAAATAATTATGCCACTATCCTCGCTCGCACAAAGCCGAAATATTTTTAGCGAACGTTAAACGTTGCATCGTAAAACGTAACAGACGTTTCACTTTTATTTATTACAGGCACATGACATACTGCTAAAAAACATATTTTGGCTAAAACCTACCTATGAAACGCTACTGCTTTAACTATTTCCTGAAATCTTTTCTAGGTTGTGGGGAAGCACAAAGCCAGTTTGCCGACACGTTGATAACAATTCTCTTTTTTCAGGTAGTCTGTATAAGAGAATGTGGTAATTACCGGTTGGATGGCCGATAACGAGTAGCGTAGAACGCTCGCCAGGTGAATGGTGGGTACTGAACACGGAAATGGTAGTTGCATCCGGCCGCAACAATCGGAGCGCGCGCCGGCCGCCGTGCCGACGGTCCACCGTTCGCTATGTACTCGTCACTCGTTTGCCTACATACTCGTAAAATATCGACATCTACCAAATTTTGCACAGGCCCCGTCACTATTGACATGGTGAAATGAAAAACAGTGTTATCGCGCCCAAGCTGTCAGCGTGGTTGCGTGACGAGACAGTTTCGCAGTATTTGTTAATCTGTAAGCAACTAATTTATATTCGGAATATTTACTTTCGTCGCTCACCGACTAACTATAAAAGCTCTTTTTTTTTTTTTTTTTTTTTTATATGAATAGGAAGGCAAACGAGCAAGTGGGTCACCTGATGGTAAGTGATCACCACTGCCCATAGACACCCGCAACCCCGGAGGGATTGCAGATGCGTTGCCAACCTAGAGGACTAAGATGAAATGCCTCTTGCTCTTTGATACTTAATACAGATTACATATTCAATGGCGGCGCTGATTAACCAAGCCTTAAATTATTCAAGTAATACGCTATTTTCTGCTTTAGTAAACAACTACTGTTATCTTGTTTCAAGTTGAACTGTACTCGAAGTTTCGGCGTCTGAATAACATGAGCATTTACGCAAAATACATGTTTACGTGGCCGAGTTAGAGAACAACGGCGACAGGTAGTCGGGATGCAACTGTTTGTTCGCGCGCGTCCTCGCCACGAGTATATGGATACCTCCAAGCGTTTGCTTTGCGCGTGAAAAATTGTGTTTTGATGCAGCACCTTCCCAATTTTCCAATACCTCCTTGGCTTAATTTCTAGACAAATCTAAAATGAATTGGAATAAGTACGCAAATAAATAGCTTCAAACAGTTAATTCGCTATTTAATATACAAATGAATATTAATAGCAGATTATTTGTGAATTTCATGACAGACCAAATACGATCGTTTAATTTAAATTGAGCCCATTAAAGTTACAATCTCTTTTAATTTCTTTATGCAAACAATTGCTGTTATCAGAAACAAAGCTAAAAAAAGTAAAAATTGTTTTTATTTTGCCATGTGTTCGAAAAATATTTTAATTTTGTTCAGAAAAACAACAACTTCTAACCTAGCCTTTTGTTCCAGTCGAACGTAAAAACAAACAACAACACTAAAAAAAGTATTGCTCTAGAAATTACACACATATACCAAATATTGAGTTGTTGCCAACATAAATACGTGAAAGGGGTAAAAATAATCCTTGGTTGTACCTATAGGTACCTACTTTACTGTTTGTATAAGTAAGTAAGCTGGTGGTATCGATCCGGACGGATCGTACGTCCCGAACTGTACAAACTTATCAGATTAAGCATTAACTTGCCTTATTACCAATTATCTTTTATTGTGCAAATTTAATCTTAACTTAATGGCGGCATTTACAACAAATTAACTGGATACTACAATGACTATTTGCATAACAATAACGGGTGACAGTTTACTGATTGCAGCTTGTAATAGTTAACAATACAAATTAACTGACGGAATTTGAGCGTGTTTCCTATTAGATTACACTTGGAACGAAGCAGTTATTGACTATATTTAACATTGAACATTGAAAACTAATAAAATATATCTAACCGAATATCAGTTGGCTTATTTTTAAGATATTTTATGAAATTCTACGAGTCCATATATCCATGTAAGGGCACGTAATGTACACGAAAAAAAACGGTGACGTCTGCGCGACAATGTATGTTTTCATGCAAAAACACCACCGTAACCCAATCCTCAGCACAAGGAAAGGTTAAGTTTTAATTTAGTGCTTTGATAATTAATTTGTAACAAGTGTGAAAAGCGTCAGCCGTCTTGTGTGATGGAGGTTATAGCTAGTCTGATCTCAGTATGTGACTGTTGATTTATGTGGAAGCGATTGGTTGTTTGGTTTTACACGTGTGCCGAGGAATAGTAAGCTAATTGTATTTTAGATTGTCACAGAGACACCCGCAAAATAACGCCCTTGATTGAATAAATTATCAAAATAATAAGCCAATCAATATTTGATATCCTTTAATATTATAGCTTTAAGTGCTCATATGGCGACAAAATGTAATTTGAATACACAATTACTGTTTCGGTTTAATTTAGTCTTTATAGTGACTGTTTATTATTTGGTACAATGATGTTTTCCATGAGGAGAACTTATTACACGGTTTGCCACTTCATGCGTCGTATTAATCATTCATTATATAATATATTATGTATTTTTTGTTACAAACGAATTCCCAACTGTAACGTACTGTAGTTAGTAAGTAGGTAAGTAAGTAAATGCTTAGTATTTACAACCCCACAATAACTACGATTAAAATATCCTACGGTTAAAGTATCGCGATTAAAGTTCGTTTTTGTACAATAAAGAATTTACTAATACTACTAAAACGTTGTGCCCACACAAATTATGACGGCAGTCACAGTTTCGTTGCAGTTGGAATCCAATTCAATATAATGTCTTATTGTGACGTAATAAATATCAGTATCACTTACCTTATACTTCCTTTAAACGTGTGAAGTGTACTTATTCGGCTTTTATATTAGGAGCTGTCTTACCTGAAACAAAAATGAAATAATGTAGAATCTTATTCGTTATTTTAGTAAAACAATGTTAAAAAAAAAACAGCACAGTTAAGCACGAACAGAACTTTATAGTTTTCTGTTTAAAGTAAACAACAACTGTTACAAATTACTAAATGTTCATCTACTTTTGAGATAGACTACATAATTACGTACATACACACATCACATCTTTATCCCTTACGGGGCAGACAGAGCCAAAGGTGACAAGACCTACAGGCCACGTTAAGCAAAATTATGGGCGTATAGATGGACACTTTGCATAATTACGTACATGTTAGTAAACGAATTATGTAGGAGTTAATTGCAATAACATTTAAATTGGAGTCGTAGCGTTATTATAATTATGTATGCGATACTCTCAGCAATACGAGTAAGACTGGGCCGCAGGGTGGGGCTTACAAACAGGATTAGTCTAGGGAGTCTAAGGAGTATCTACGCCTATCTCATGCCCCAGGACGCTCTCGCCTTTAATTAGAAGCATTGCTGTTGCCAACTGGCGTCAACCATTTAGATTTCGTTTAAGTAATGTTAGCACTTCTATTTCATATCTACAGCACATAGCATAGGCCTCTCACAAGATGAGAGAGTTTATGGTTACGAATAACAACGTTGTAGTCTTACGTACTGTTTGCTACAATAGATAGCCAGCCGCAAATTTGATAGCATTAATACGTTTTTTAAGATTTGTAATTTAACGGTCAAAGTCACACTTTTTCAATAACACTTATTTTGAGCACAGTTATTTAAGTACTATGCTTTGAATGAAGTGTTTGTATTAGCGTGATCTTCTTAGCGTAGAATTGTAACGACAGCAAAGAAGCTGCAATAGAGAAGGTATGGGCAGTTGGCAGTTACCTTGCAGTTGAAATGAGGTCCATCTACAAAGGGAAATAAGTATACAGAACAATGCCTGTAGGGGTCTACTACAAATAACATTTAATTAATGATGTCTTCGTTTATATTAAAAATTCCTCTCTTTGTTTCATTTGGTACTTTACATGCCAAGGATCACAAGAGCAGTATTGATTTTTACAGGTGAAAACAAAGTGACCCAAAGTACCTATATATTTTTGTCCTTCCATTCCGCTACTCTGGTATAAATTTCAATGTATAGGTCACAAAATTGAAAAATTACTTTGGAATCTTTTTTTTTTTTTTTTTATGTGAATTGGAAGGCAAACGAGCAAGTGGTTCACCTGATGGTAAGTGATCACCACTGCCCATAGACACCCGCAACCCCGGAGGGATTGCAGATGCGTTGCCAACCAGAGGACTAAGATGAAATGCCTCTTGTGCCCGTAATTTCCCCGGCTGTCTTACTCTCCACACCGGAACACAGCAGTGCAAGCACTGCTACTTAGCGGCAGGATTAGCGAGTAAGATGGTGGTAGCGATCCGGACGGACCTTGCACAAGGCCCTACCACCCGCACACCATCTTTTTTCCCTACTACTTTCTAGTAACATGAAAAAATTAAAAATTCTCGAAGATAGATGTAGGCAGCTTAAAACTATAAAAAGCAACTAGCTGAGTGTGACAAGACTCTATTCGTAACATAATTAAATTATTGTTTTGACTATTTCCAAATAGTTCTTTATGAAAAGGAAACCCAATAATAAAGACCTTGTCGAAGTCAGCCGCAGCTTAAGACATGTTTGACTTATTTTATAGTGGATTAACCTGTCAGATCCTTAATCTTCTGTAGCACAGATCAATTGCCCGGGGGGTTTTTGTTTGTTACTCAATCACGCAGCGAGTATAGCGGATAATGGATGGGATTAGGCTTACTTTCCCCGGACTGTCATGTTGCTGGGGAGGCGTATCATGCCAGTGCTGAGGATTAATTAGCTAGCGTAGCGATAATACGAGGCAACGTGGAGAAAATCTAAGAGGCTTTGTGACTGCATTTATCAATATATGTCAATCCGTTTCAACATAGAAAAATTGTGGCTGATTGATCTTTTCAGGTTTTTCTGACTTTTAATTCAATACAAGGTGTGATTTTTGATTTTTAACCATGCTCAAGTTTCATACCTTTTTTCTTTTATAATGCAGCCTGGAAAGTATAACAGCTTTAATGGGTCCAAACTAGATTTTTCAATACTTACCTTGGTTGACGAGTATTTTTCTGTAAAGATACGGAACGTTTTAAAAAGGAACCCCTGCTAAAAGAATGTTTCTTTTTATGAAATAAGTAGGTACCAAGGTAATAGATACCTTCAACGAAAGAGCTTGAGGTAAATCTACTTCGACAAATCATACCAGATTTATCGAATCCAATTTTTGTTAAAAAAATCAAAAGCTTTTGAACTAAAACCAGATACTTTTGTGATACCAAACACAATGTACCTAACACTAAGCAATAACATGTATTTTTTATATTTTGCTTTGAAAATATGAAATAAATACTTCTCCAGGAAGACACAAACGATAATATCATTTTTACCGCCTTATTGTGTGGCTCTTTTGCATTTTAATAGAGATAACGATTCTTTCATACAATAAGTACAAAGAAACATTGTAACGTAATAAACTTAAAGGAATATTTTTCCTTTTGCTTTATGATATCAGTTGAACCTTTCCGAAAATTTGTCTTTGTAACAGGTAATATATTATTTAATTGAGCGTCTCCACCAAAGAGCAACAGAAAAGGAAAACTGTACTGAAAGGCAGTGGGTAGTATATTTAGTAACAAAAACCGCGGCAATTAAAATGGGTTTTTGCTCTTGACACACAAATGTATGAACTTTGGCAAGTACAATTAGGTAAAAAAGCCCGAAAATCACTGATCCGCAAAAACAACTTTGTTTGCTATATAAATACTTGAAAGAAGAAGCGCTAGTCTGACTCGACCTAAGCCAGTTTTTATTTATTTTATTGGTAACAGTTCCTATATCCGAAAAAACAAGACAGCACATTTCAACGGATTCTAGAATTTTTGTCCGTCAAGCTGTTTGTTTACTAACACTAATGTTTACTGAAGGTACATACAGGCTATATTATATGTATACCTATGTTACGAAGAAAATAATTATACAGTCGTTAAAGTTCTAAAACAATTTTTTTAATTAATTTTCCTAAAAGTGTATTTAACGCGATCAAAGTGGCAGGCGCCATCTAGTTATCTAGTTATCTATATACTCATTGTATTGCAGTCTATACATACATTAAAAAAAACATTGAATGTTAATGCTAAGCGCAAAACTTGAGAACGGCTAAACCATTTTTAACTAAGAACCTATTTGTTCAGGAAAGTTCTCATGAAAAGAAAAAAAACTGAAAAATTGCCCAGTGAAACGAAAAATAACTTTGATAGAACGACATCTGTCGGGTCATCTAGTAAATGATAAGTACAAAATACTCGCAGCAGAGACTATGTGCGCCATCTGTAGAGACGGAAAAGAAAGAAATACTACCTCTTCTGAACACGTTACTAAACTTAGTACAAATGTATTGTGCAGCGCCATCTAGCGGAGGGTTGCTAAAGCAAAACAAACAGAAGTAACACCCTAAGCTTTACGATATAACTACTCGACAGAGATGGCGTTACGCTGTCGTTTCTACGAGGTTTCACGGGAGATATATAGGTGGCGCTACTGATTTCGTTTCAGTCATGTTACTTCGTTTTTTTAGCATTAGAAAGAAGTTAAACAATTTTGACACATGCATTTTTATAGTAATACCACTTTTCTAAAATCGGTAACTGGAAAATATACCGGACAAACTAAAACCACAACAAAACAATGACAATATTCCAGGGATTTTATATTGAAACTTACTGTTATTATTTTTTTTAATTATATGAAACTGTTTCTCAATAAAAAGACATTTCAAGATTGTTTACCTTCTTTCTAATGCTAAAAAAACCGCCCAAGTGAGAGTCTGACTCGCGCACGAAGGGGTCTCATTTATCTATAAATATATATAAACCACGCAGTGTGGAGTCACTTTATATTGGTCACTGATATATAGACATACATACATTATTTTGGTTTTCATTATTTTTTGTTATAGCGGCAACAGAAATACATCATCTGTGAATATTTCAAGCGTCTACCTGTTGCCGCTCTTAATATCAAGCAAAAACCGCAAAAAACACGTTAGTGGTATGGGAGCCTTCTTTAAATATTATTTTTATTCTGTTTTTCGTATTTGATGTTATAGCGGCAACAGAAATACATCATCTGTGAAAATATCAACTGTCTATCTATCACGTCTCATGAGATACAGCCTGGTGACAGACTGACAGACGGACAGACGGACAGCGAAGTCTTAGTATTAGAGTTCTGTGTCTACCCTTTCGATACCCTAAAAACGAAGTAGAAAGTCAATCAGTGTATTAGAGAGTTATAGAAGAAGACACATAGATAGATAAGAAATTACTACAAAAACAACCCGAGTTAATATAAAAACAATCTGCACCTTGAATAACTTATTTCCGCTCTGTTTCAAAATCATGGAATCGGAATGGATTTAATTAAAACGTTCTTACAGAAACTCAAAATGAAATAATTCCTCTCATAAAAATTCTCTGAAACTGTTAGTGCTAATTCCGTTAAAATTTTTCCTCAAACTCAATTTAATTGAGTTTTTGTACAGAGTCCGCTTAGCAGACCTACTGCTATAGGAATTCGATAAGAAATGATTTGATGGATACAATGAGTGGAAAAGCTACAAAGGCTCATGTTTTGATATAGATGGCAGAAAATTGAACAATACACGTGGAGTGATATCTCTTTAGGACGCGGCGTAGCCGGCATCAACGTTACTTTTGTGGCCGCCACAGAAGAAGGGTAACCGGATTACTGCGCCGCATAAAAGCTACGCGGGAAGCAAACAAAGCCTTCACAAAGGACACTGCGGCCGTCACATTGAGCATTTTTTTTTATTACGAACTGCTGTTATATTCGTCAAAATTAGATGACGCAAGAGCTATTTCGCTGTTTCGCTATCTAGCAACATGTTTGACATAACTAGCTTCAGTTTCTAAATTCACAACTGTGAAACCTAGACGATTATCTGTATCGAACAAACAAATTACAATTTCACTTAACGGAAGTCCTTGTAGGTGAACCACTTAATATAAAAAGAAAATTGAATGGTTTATGAACAATACTTTAGTTGAGAACCGTTTCCCACACAAAGCTTTATTTTCAGAGTAGTTTTTGCTCTTCATTGATAGCTTGGCGTGGCAAACAACATTTTGTGAAACTTCAAGTTGCGGGTTCACATCCGTTACGTTATATCCGATGCTTAGCACCCACTACAAGATGTCAAGTCAGTTAGAAATTAGATCAGTTGATGTGACATTGTCTCACGTTATTTATTTCTACACTAGCTAACTACGTATTGCCCACGAATCCGTCTGCAAAGAATGGGAACTGCTTACCCAATTTTCCAGAATAAAAAGTAGCCTATTTGTTAATCCACTCTGGGCTGAATTTTACCCAGATCTGTTTCGCCGTTCTGGTGTGAAAGAGTAAAAAATATCCATACATACATCCTCACAAACTTTCGCATTTATAATGCTAGTAGGTAACAACCTGTAATGGCAAGCTAAATTCAAACATAGCGCCAAAATACAAAATCTTTCAGCGGATAGCCTTTTGCTTTGTTCCTGCTGCTCGAAATACATTCGCAAGCTATGAAAATGGAGGGCCATTTTGGATGCCAATTAATTCGAGTTGCTTATAAAAAGAAAAACCTATACTTTCCTTCAGTAAGCGTGCATTTATGGGCAGCAGTAACCTATACATTCGTTTGCCTGACTGGTCACATAAAAAAAAACAATATTGAAGAATAAAATTACGAATGTAGTCTATAAATAAAACCTTGCAATACATTAAGTACCTACACCACAAAATAATGAATAAGTATGAAACTACCGTGAGACTCAATCATAATTACACATAAATTATGTTAAATTGTGTTGAATTAAATATGTTTTAAATATTGACCAAACGGTGAGTGTAAGCGAACCTTTACGGAGTGATGTGATCAGTGTTGTGTGCTGCCCTACATTTGACAGTAATAAAAATGACGATGAAAACGAGGGTAGTTGTGCGCCGCTGTCAGTTGCGTCGAGCAGCCGCGCGAACAGAGCGCTGGCGCGCAGTGTTCGTTTCGTTGCCACCGGGGCGAGCGCTCCAGGAAGAAGGACTACGAAATAGTCCCAAACATGTCGAGCATCACTTGATTTTTTATACGTGAGTTATCCGTTTATGTGTAATTATAATGAATAAGTAATTCGATTTTATTCATGTTCATTCATTTTCAACTTTTGTATAACATAAAAGCGACAACCTCAACGGGAAATCAACAAAAAATGTCTTTCATTGCGACATTACGTCTCGCCAATTGGAATGCGTGAAGCTTATTTTTCGTATCTCGAATACGGTTAAAGCGCATACAATTGAAATGCTCATTCCGTGTCAGCGGCAGAAAAATTTAAATAGGATTACAGCGGTAGGCAGCAGGGGCGGGACAGGTGACCGCGGCAGCGCGCGGCGTGCGGTCGCCGCTCGCACTCGGATTCGCTAATTAATTCCAAACGCGCCCATTTCCAAGGCAACCAGGTAGTTGAGAAACGAGCTAAATGCCCCTTTAATGTACACTATCACTGGCACACTACGACGCATTTCGCTTTGCACCGGACTCAGCTCGTTTTCCATGTGTACCGTCGTGTCGCCTGCAGACGGGGCCCGGCTGAGTAAAGTTTCAAAGCGTGAGATACTGGAGTGCCTTTCATTTGATAGAGAAATGTGTTTTATGTTCTACGCCATTTTCAGCCAGCGGTACGTGTTGGATATGTCTTGTCTCGTGGATCATTTTTGATTGCATTTTATGAGGTCACTCTGATGGACTAGCAAATAATTATTTCTCACATAAAATCTGAGAAACTCGGTCGCGCGAGCACAGTTATGAACTCACGATACTCAATTCGAGAGGCACAACACGATAATTCGTGTTTTCATGCCAAAAAATTTCAAGCTATCCGACCATAGAATCCAAGCCTACTTCGGTTACACGCCTGCAAAAACGTACCTATGCATACGTCACAAAGAAATTGTAGGGACTCGTTTGTTTCATGTCAACTCTTTGTCTAACAGCTAATTGTTTTAACATATTTAAGCATCGAGAGGGAAGCTCGGGTCTGGCCGAACTTAACAAGACGGTATTAGATGGCAGGATGAATCCGACTATTTTCTGAACGACTTGTCAAAGACGACTCAAAGCCGGTTAGCTTTAAGAGAAGTCAAGAGGCCTTTTACCCATTAATCAGAGCAAGTGGGCTCCGAAAAGATGATTATAATACTAATCTCAATGTCTTTGTCTACTAAATAAAACAGTATCTATTTTGTAAAACTGACGTCGTTCAAGTTAGCCATTGTCATATTTTTAACCGCTTTTACTTACACGAACGGTGCTAGAAGTTAGCACAATTTGCATATAATTTAGTCTACCTATTGGGTCGCAGGACTGCAAAAGGGCTCATAGCTGACGTCTTTTTCTATAGGTTATAAATAATAAATAAATAAATAAATATCTTGGGACTACTGACACCAGCTGACCTAGTCCCAAACTAACCAAAGCTTGTACTATGGATGCTAGACAACGGATAAACATACTAAAATAAATAAATACAATACATGTTAAACATCCAAGACTCGAGAACAAACATTCGTATTTTTCATACAAATACCTGCCCCGATCGGGAATCGAAACCAAGACGTCAAGCTTCATAGACAGGTTCTCTAACCACTAGTCTATCCGGTCGTCAATAACTTTTTATTATATTTCAAAATGGGTGTCAATCACATACGAGCCATTTTAATTAGGTATTTTATGCCATCAAACTCATTTCCACGCCATACGTTATATGTTTACATTTTCCTCGTTACAAAACTATATTTAATTACTTAAATGTAAAATTCTGTGACAATTTCAATTTATAAGAGTAGAAGGTAAGATACCAATTTATTGCATTTAATTCAGTTTTCGCGTCACATGTTAGTTCAATCTAGTTTGAATGCTTCATGATTTACCTACTATGGGCGAAAATCTTAGGAATTATGTTATAGGCGATGCGGCTAGCAACCCATCACTATTTTGATTCCCTTTTCCACCTATACGCACACTGTCATGCTAAATGTGGCAATTAGGTCTTATTGTCTACCCGTGATCATGATGCACACAATATCGAGCTCATCAAAGTTAATCGTAGTAACGATAACCTCTAGATATGCACACTAGTAAAGAATTAATAGATGTATTCGAGCGCAATGCGTGGTGTGAATGTTGTACGAACTAATTGATTAGAAACATATCATTACGCTCGAATAATCCACTCTGAAATACAGCGCTTCCAAGTGGAGGTAATTTTAACAATATTTTGCTTAATTAAATCCCGGAAATGGTTACTACGACTATATAACACATTGTTCTTGCGAACCATATTAATAAATTTAATAACCCAACCAATGTCCTATGATGTTTGTATAGACAGCCACATAATATGTGATCATCATCATCATCAGCCTACAGCAATTCACTGCTGGACGTGTCTCCCCTAAAATGCGCTATTTTAACCTGTTTTGCTTGCTTGCTAGTCACATCGAGACTGAAACCCTCCGACAATCAACACTCCCGTAGATTGAGGGCGTCCTACAAGTCGTTGTCTTCACTCAAGGACTCGTTTACTACAGAAGTTATCTTCTAAGTTCGCTGACAGATATGGCCAGCCCCCTGCCACTTCAGCTTACTAATCTACTGTGCTAAATGTCGATGATTTTGCGATGCGGATTTAACCCTCCAGAAAAATTCCGACAATAGCACCGCACGTTCCGGTACGCTAAGTGACTGTGAATTGGTGAACCAGCCTTACTGCCAGTGTCCACGTCTCAATTAACACCGTAATATCCGATAATACTTCATAACAATGCAATGCAAAGACCAGGTTACCTTGCACCCACGGTTTGGATTCCGTTACAGAACTTCTTATAGGTACTCAGTAAATTTTGCAAAATCCGTCCTTATTCTTTCACCCGGGACTTTGCTTTATTTTAAAAAGCATGATAGTAGAAAATATTTTGCGTATATTTTATAAGAAAACATATTTAGTATCTACACTAAATCATATAAAATGTAATATACTATATCTACTATACCTACGAAAAGAGCAATCAAAAACTCTAATTTACCATAGGATTCGTATTACTCCGAAGAAAAAAATGGTAAAACAAAAGCCATAAAATAAACCAGTCCGAACAATTCCAAAGGTATAAAATATTTCAAATTGTATAAACGGAGACTTATATCTTCTCCTGAGCAATATTATAAATCTGTGAGGAGGGATAAGTTATGCGGACGATTTTATGGGAGAGTCATCTCTCGGCATGAAGTTTGAGAGGGTAATACAAAAGAGCGCATCAAGATTCCGTATGCGAGCGGACAGCGGCGAGACGCGGTCGGGCCCGGCGCTTATTAAACCCCACGTAGGCAAGCGGCCATATCTCGCAGCGCGGCTAGGTGACGATTGCCCCACACACGCCAGATCTCGCACAAAGGGCCCAAATTACACCCACTTCGTAAGGCTTCGTCCGCTTTGTGTGCTCTAGAATTGTGCTGAGCCAGTTCTGTTGATTCAGTCCGTGTTTGTGCCGTAATAGTGTTTAAATAGGCAAGCGCCCATTTAGGATGGAAATCAGATAAAAGTTGAAAATTAAACATGTTCACGTATTCAGGCACGTAATAGGCGCATTTGTACCACGTCCGAGTGTATCTCAAGAAGTAGCACTTACCGACATTGGAATGAAACTTTGAATTGAAAATGAAACGTTTAGTTTTATTCATTCATGGCTGCAAGAAAACGACTTTTGACTTATGCCAGCATGAGGCTTAATGAAAGCCTCTGTAGGGTCTCGAAAAGTTTTAAAAGCCAGGCTAGCGCAGGTCGAGTACGCGTCATAGCCCACTTGACACGGCGCGACCACGCGACGCGACACTACGCCACCCTGCTTCACCCCCATCATGCAACTAAATTTAACTTATTACTCTAACTAATACTAAACACGTTTAAAAACTTCATTAGCAAAGATTCAAAAGTAGGTCTAACTTTTGTTATCCGATATCTACTAACAGATATTAAATGTGTCGCTACTGAAGTTAATAATTAACTTTAAAGTTGCTGTGCTGAGTTTGACACTTCATCTCAAGCTAGGAAGTGAATTTTCACTAGAAATTGTCTAGAACGCTGGCATACTTGCAGACTTAATTATGCAACTTAGTTACTTGTCATTCATACGTCGTGATTCCAGATCGAGCCAAGCTAGATTTGCATCAGCAAAAAAATAAAAGGTTCGATTGTGCTTTATCCGAGGCTAAAGATTCGCTTATAAACACGTTTTTGCTTCCTACCTGCATGACATATTTATATTTTTTAGATATCTATGCAAAAAGTGACACGAGGAAAATTGCCAACATCGGAGTATTACGTTGCAAGATAGGTACAGTTTTTGGCGTATACATTTTTCGCGACAGCAATGTTATACAACCATAATATTACAATGAAACACAACAGCACAATAGTATTTTATACAATCGTTGCATAATGAAGGCTCTTAAAGTCGAGTACCTCGGCAAGCCTCGTGGCCTAAGTAAGGTACGAGATTTTAAGAGCTAATTAAGTAACTGTTGTATACAATACTTTTTCTACGAGTCATCATCATCATCGTCTATCGAGGTACATACATAACCTTTTGTAAAGTATATTGGGTTAAGTTTGAAAACTGTACCTTCTACTTATGAATTAATAGTAGTTATCTCCTATGGAGTGGCGGCGAAACTAATCTCGTCACTGTCACTCATGTTTAATTCGAATTAGGGATTATTTATTTAACACCATCGATTTCGCGTCAAATAACAAACAAATCTTTTAAATTTTCGTAGCACAATAAAGAACTAATGAGACGTCGTTATAAGACTGTTTCTGATTGGCCAATTACTTCAATTACTAACCAATCACGTAACAGAAGAAAAAAGTTAGTGTGTTCAAATGGAAGCAAATTTGCCAGATATTTCTAACTTTACATTGGGTGCGTTCCACTAAGCGCTCACGACGCTCAATCGAAGTAACTAAGTTCTAATTTTGAAATTAATATAGTCGTCTAGAGCGTTGTATAATAATCATTATAGTTGAGTCCGAAGTGCCATAGACTATCCAAGATTAAAAAGTATGTGATTGCAATTTTGTCTATAAACACATAATTGACAGATTAAAATCAGCGAGTAGAAAAAAATGCTTTAGGTATGGTACCCGCAAGCAAAAGAGAACTGTAAAGATGGTACTTGTTGAGATGCAACCCCGCCTCGAAGAATGTGCGGGCTCTAGATAAGTGTAATAACTAATTTCAAAATATATTCGTCCCAACTTCTACAATATGCTGATATTTACCAACAACACACTGAGTAATAACTGAAACATTAGCGTAGTTTAGGTAAACTACCTACTGTAATAACAGTTACCCTATAAAACTAACCGTGCGCACAGATTGTAATAACAGCCCGGGCTTGTAAGGAGCGAAACGGTTCTAGTGACAAATTAAACAAAACACCGGTAAGCATGAGCCTGCTTCACACGACCATTCGTAAAGAATTCGAGCAAGGCGACGCATTAGGAAGATTAAAACTTGTAAAAGCAAAGAAGCGAACCAAGTGCCTCTGCAGCGTCACTACATATGTACGCGTGCATAAACAAGTGCGGCGCACGTTCTTCCGCAAGCTTCAGATATGCAGAAATTTGAAGCGCGTAGAAGATTAAAAACAATAGCGAGCTGCCTTTGCACTATTTCACTCGATATTAGGTACATTTTTTTATATTTCCAACGCTGGAGTTCATACAGACTGTATTGGTAAAATAACTTAGCGTTTTAAATGCAGTACTAATTTTATTATATTTTTACTGCAAGAGTTAAAAAATCAGGAAGTATTGTCAGCAATTTATTATTAACTAGCGACCCGCCCCGGCTTCGCACGGTATATTGTGCATGTACTATACATTATAAACCTTCCTCTTGAATCACTCTATCTATTAAAAAAACCGCATCAAAATCCGTTGTGTAGTTTTGAAGATATAAGCATACATCGGGACATGGGGACAGAAAAAGTGACTTTGTTTTATAATATGTAGTGGTACGCAATGTACCAATCATTATATTGTTTTTGTGCCTTTGTTTAGGCATAATGAACAAAAGTAACTTGGAGCCCATGCTTTTATGCGTAGGGTAAAAGCCGGATAGTTGCCACACTTTTTAAAAAGCTCCTTTAAAAAATGTATCCCAATACATTTTTTATTCAAAGTGTAGTTCTCAAACATAGTTCATTAATCTTCTAACATACCCTATCAAAGATGTCCTTATGTTCGGCAGGAAAACCCGAAGATTCGGGGAGAGTTGCGGTGTGGGAGCGCTGCTGGGACAGTAACCGGCGGCTTCAGCCAAGGGGAACTGGGCTGAATGATCGCCATAGAGGATCGACAGCCCGCCTGATCCAGCCAGGCGTCCCCACATCATCATCATCAACATACCCTATCTATAGAACAATTATAAATATTATAATTTTTAAGTAAATCCAGTTTGAAATGACCTCTAAAAAAGAGGATAGTTGCCAACTATAGCGGATACTAGCCTAACGTTAAAAATGGTTGGGGGGATACTTGCCCAATGTGAGGATAGATGCCAGTCTGTTTTTTTTTTTCAAATAAAATTGAACTTATATTAATTTAAATAATCAGTTTTTATTATTAAATACAATCTTTTATTAAGTATTAATTAAAGTTAAATTATAATTATAAAATTATAACAATAATAGACGCCAAAATAGTAAATAAGTGTCCAAAATAAAAATGTAATGTTATTATTTATTTTGAAGATAGAACAATACAATTAGATGTATATATATACATTATATATATATAAATAAATAAATATAAATATATATATATATATATAAATAGATTATTATATTTATAAGCTAATCTATATTTATTTAATTATTAATTATTTAATTAATTAATATACATATATTATAATCTAATTAATCTTCTGTCCAGTTGATGTGGCGCGGCACCACGCCTGGCTTTCCTTTATACTTGCGAGGCATTTTGCTGTTGAGTATTTATTTTATTTAAGATAATAATTATATATAATAATATATAGTAAAACTAAATAAAAAATCAACAAGAAAAAATAGTAAAAGCAAATGAAAAAAATAACTAAGAAAAAAAAAAGTTGCCGCAGGGCAACAATCCGCAAAAGACAGTAGGGCAACTATCCGATTTGATACGGATACTTGCCCTTTTTATTTACGAAATAAATAAAACATATTTAACAATAAAACCTAATAAACAGTGCAATTTAAACTCTAATGCACACAAAGAAATATATTTTTGACTGAAATCGCAATCAGTTATAAAAATATTTAGCAGAGATTACTTACCAATATAATTCTGGCGCTCGTCAAAGTATCGCTGCGGAAGATGTATCCTCACACGGACAAAACTCGTGCGCCTACTTCAACGGCTTATGTGGCACCGAGGCCTGCGCGGGGGACGCTTTTAATTTATGATAAAAAAAAAACACTGTCAATACGTCTAACATAGAGCATTTGAAACTGAGGCATGTATCCGTCCGAGGCAACTATCCGGCTTTTACCCTATCAATAGCATTGCATACTAATTACTTACCAGTCGAAACTTTGACAAATCGTCTTTGCACTGGCAGCAATCGTACATATTAGTTTCTAAGACATACCGGTTGTAGGTTTGAAAAAAAAACATTTCTATGCATAGTGTATGTAATATGTATGCAACTTACCTATAATAAGCCGGAGCAGGCTGGCGGCGAGCAGACCCAAGTCGGGTGAATTAGCCATGGGTCACACGCTCGCAAACATTGTCACAACGATCACGATCCATCACACTCCACCGACAAAGTGCACTGCAACGACTTGCTAACAACCAATACTATTCATGGAGTACGATTTGACAAAGTACTGTTTCTTTTCGCACATTTTCAACATTCCTCAAAGGTTTACATTACAAAGTTTCGCAAAACAATCACAATTTAAAAATTAAACTCTCTGAAATTGCTTTATTCATTATTATTTGACTCAACACAAGTTACCGGGTTTCATTAAAACAATAAAAATACGGGAGTGCTACGTCAGTGTTCGGAATTCCCTTAGAGCCGCCTCTGAACATTGCACAATAACTCACTCAAAATCCGTATAACTTTTTTAATTCACGCCTCAGAATAAATGCAAGCTTTTTCGTTGATTTATTCCCGACAACGTTGAATGTAACATTATTTTGTACCTGATTTAAGTAGCCAGCTCATTAATGTAATAGTTGTATTACTTTGGTTTTGTTTATTTGCGAAACAATGCCGTCGGCTTTGCATCGTTATTTATGTCCACGGGATTTCAGGGAAACGACCGCAGAAAACACGTAGCAGTTAGCCTGCGCTATCTGCGAAGCACTTTAATAATACAAGAAAGTCCTTAATTTATTAGTAGAGGCTTTAAGTATGTACATTTACATTTTCACTGGCATTACAGTTGTTCTTATTTAACATCCCAATTTCGTATTATTCGTATTATATGCGTAGATATGTTGGCACGCGCACCGTCTTAGCAATACGGCTTACTTTAAGCTTCTAACAATTTACGTAGGTAGGTACCTACATACCTACGTATTTACGCGAATACCTACTTAACCCTTACAGTGGAGAGGGATCATTATATCACTGACCTAGTTAAAAGAAAATCATTCGAAATTAAGGTTGCAAAAAGAAAAAGTTTTACCTCGAAGTTTCGTTGGGAGATATAGCCGTTCTTTATCTGGTAACCGAACTAAGAAAGAAAATTACACTGTCTCCGGTGGGCCTAGAGGAAATTAGAGGGCGCCGGTCGAGCTGGTCCAGTTATCAGCTAGTTAAAATGCAAATTGTTGTCTTTTGTTTGCACTCGCCGATCGACAGCGCGCTATTCGTCGCCGCGCAGCAAAAATGCTAAATATTCATTTATAGGCAACGCGTGTATATCCCCTTCATCGTTATGGCCAAATTTGAGATTCGCCCGGGGACAGCAGTTTATTTTATGTTACCATTCTAGGGTGTATTGCCATGGTACATAAAAATATGGCAAATGAGCTTCCAACAAATTAATATAATATCGGCTTAATCGCATTGAATACATACATAAATCACGTCATTATCTCTTACGGGGTAGACAGAGCTCGAGGTAACAAGACCTAACGGCCACGTTTATTGAATATTTATATTACTATTATTGCACTAACTCGAACATACTCAAAATTCTCAAAGCTCCGAGAAAACCGTACCTACACCGTATCAAATAATGTACGCAGTTCTTTTGAATGATTGATTTGATCAACTCTTCAGAAAACTCGTTTCCAACAATTTAATCAATTTGAACAATATCGAATAAAAAATCATGAACTCAAAGTGGTACTTTTCACCCTCGTCCCGTAACGGCATACTGCGGTGACGATCTACAAGTTTATCGTCACTTTTACGTTAATGAGGCTGCGACGGAGTTCGCGCTTCGAAATTTATGAATAGGCAAATGCTTTGGTGTTCCAGTTAACTCGATGCCAAAACGTTCACTAACATCGAACTAGGTATATGGTAAATATTTAACAGTGCAAAGGGGTTACAGAACTTTTTAAGTACCTATTTGCGTTTAGGTTAAAAAGGTATAACTAATATCTTCAATTAAGTTTTACGCAGTACAAAGTGCAGTGTAAAAAGATTCCCGCTAACTTAACATTCGTTTATTTTTATCAGTTACTTCGAGTATAATATTTTGCTTTGCCAAACTCAGATAAATTTATTTTTATAGTTTCGTACCATATGTCCGTCCATATGTGTATCTGTCTATTTATCTTAGCTCTTTTTCTCAGGAACGCGTGGAAAGTTGAAAATAACATTCGTGTTCCTAACTCTTTAGTTGACAAATACATGTACAACAGCAGAAAAATATATCTACCTTTCCTATCATATACTTTTTCTTTAAACACGCATGTAAAAAAATGGGACTGTGAATTTAAAAAATCTCGAATAAGGATACTTATTGAATTGCTGAATTAATAAATTTGAAGTCAAGTGATGTCAGTTATTATATCAATCATCCTTGTCGAAGTCTCCATATTTTTAAGAGGGATTTTGGACGCGGACTTTTGTAAAAGAAGTTAGTAACTATCATACCGGCGAGCAAAATTAAATATAGCCTTTGTTATTCAGGGATAATGTAGCGTTCTAGTAAAGTTTTTTTTTAATCGGTCCTGTAGTTTTTGAGTATATACAAAAAGACAAATCCTTACTCTTTGTAATATTAGTGTGCATTAATAACATCAATGTCTACAGTTAAGACACGAATTCAATTCACCATCTAAATACGTATGTCCCATTTTGAATTGTGAGTAAAATTTTGAGAAAACGAAAGAGGAGATTCACAACACGACGTGTATTTTTTTAACACATTCAATCACTGCCATGAACGCATCTAAATCTGAAGTTGAATGACTTACACTCAATGCCCTGTCATAATTCAGTATCCATTTGAATTCACATGTGCGCGCGTTTGCGGCATCTGACGAAGTCTTGGGTCTGACAGTTGGTAGTGAATATCTACGTTAAAGAACAGTCACGCATTATTTTCTTACTCAAGGTGTATTTCAAAGTTGATTCCATTAAAATTGAAAAAATAAAAAACCTAAAGGGCAATGACTGTTTTTATGTTTTTATGATGTATTTAATTTAAGTAGAATTTAAGTATTCTTCTGGTAGTTTCAAAAAGACATGTAAAAGAGCCCTTGGCGGCCAATTTGCAAAAATATTTTTTCATTTTCATTTTACCCGTATGTACCTACCGAACAATTCTGTCTGTCAGTTGATGTTTTATTCCGTTATCATTGGTTTCAACAGAAAGTGTTCCTATGTTTTTCGTGGTGCAATAACACAACTGCGTCAACACCAATGTAACATTTAAAGAACACAATAGCTCTTGTATGAACATGACAGTGACCTTAACGTGATACCAAAAAGAAGGAACAAACAAAATGCTAAGCTTATATATATATACCGCCCTTTTCTGGAATAAATTTCGCATAAACACAGCTTAACCATACACGTTTCTATAATAAACCTTTATTTTCTGCGAGCTCAACGTTATTTGACTCAACAAGCTATTGATAAGAAAATATTACCTAAATATGAAAGAATTCTAAAGCTGTTTTGTATAAAGTTACCGGTGTTGTAACAAAACATTCTGCTCTATAATAAAATGCACGCATAATTTATTTACTTTTTCATTATTATCATTACTCATATTCATATTCAATACGCAAGTAAAACCAGTTCGCGAACACTGGTTCCCGTTGTAAACAGCGCAGCCCCCTGCGTTTAGGTAATGTATTGGAGGCAAAGTCTAGAAAAGTAAGCAAGGCTTTAAAAGCTCTACGCATGAGGGAAAACGTAGGAAAATTTCACCCGCACGAGCCTCTAAAGCTCCATTGAATGGGAACTCTTAAATCAGTTTCTTCCACATCTGTATGTAGGCACCACTACAAAATAATATATTCGGAAAGTTCGTGAACAAAATACAAACAGGGCCGGGTGCGGAGTGGCGCAGTATGAGGCCCTCGAACAAAGCGAGCGCGGTCACTTGATGCCGATTGCCGACCTACAACTACCTACTTACCATTTCGTTTGCCCGCAAAACAACCAACGGGTTCCATCACTATTGTTCGTATATCATTAATTAATTTAGTTTACATTTCGTATCTGATAATGAACGCGACAACTCTTAATTGGAATTCGGCTGACAAAAAGTTAAGAGAGGGTTGCGCAAAAACATATTAATATGTATATGAGAAAGGTACTTAACAAAAAACATAATGTTTTAAGCAAGAAAGCCATGTGTGTTACATAACCACAAAAAGAGGTAAATATTTGCATGATAATGATGGAACATTTTTATACGAGTAGGTATACTCGTTTTTCTATGCAATCGTATGATTACCATTTGTTTTTTCCTCATCATTAGAAGCTGAATGAGGTTTTAATATGTAACTTGAAAATTTAGGCCACTGGAACAATTTTCATTGATAATTATTATAATGTTGAATGATTAATTCTGTAATGTTTGGCATTCTGTATAAACTGTATATTAGTAAAAGTAGAAAGTATTTTTAATATTTACAAAACTTTGTCCAAACACTTAACTTTCTTAAAGTTCTTAACCTAAATATGCACAAACGACAATAAGATCGATGAAGTTTAATCCTGCGGCATTACACAGCGGGACATCTCAAAAGTCTTAAGGGCTTACTGTGGCCACGGCTACAACAAACTTTTAGAATAATTCACAGCCGGATTAGAAGTAAGTGTGGATAATACCATCGCGTTCCGAGATAAAATAAATCACGTCTTAAAAGTGTTTTTAAAAAAGGGGTGCGTCTCGTCGCAGTGATTTGTGTCGTGACTGGCAGAGCGGAACTGCTGGAATGCTTCCGCTACCTTGAATTAAATTATTATATTGACCCAGTCGAATTTTTGCAGTCCGAAATTGTTACAAGTTTAGATGTACTAGTTCAACCTTGAACGTTTAGATGCGAAACTGCTGGCTATGTAAGTAGGGAGCGTATGTATAGAATTTTAGCTACTGTTGACAGCGGAGCGGTCGCGAAATGGTCCTGCGCGCCTGGACGACGGAGATAAAAACCAGCCACGGTGGCCGCATTTAATAACCCCATCAAGGCTCCAGGCCGCGACCCGGTTGCATAGTCACTCTTAAATAAACGGACAAAATTGCAAAGGCGCGTCACTTCAAGTTTCATTGACCGCGAAGGCTCTTAGAGAAAAAAAAATCGTAACTATACGACGATACTAAAGATTAGTATTCCGATCATTTATACTCTAGAAGACTAGATGTCAAGATACCACATGGCCTACATTTTATTACGTCCTCGTGCAACTACGCTGAAAACAGGTCTCAGCGATAATATATCTTATATAAGTATAAAAATTATCGATGTTTTCCGTAGTAAAATAGATAGGTAAACATAATCGCATAAAACGCAAGTTTTATTTTCCTCGAATTTACGGTCGTTTGAACATGATTTCACACGTTGCGGAAGATCAGGCAAGACAGGTGAATATATACAGCCATGATGGTCAGCGTTTGTGAACTATGAGGAAGCTTTCGATTTGCTCGAGAACTAGGCTCTGCTGGTCTCACTGGCTCATCGACTACCGCGACATTGAAGTGTTGTAGTTTAGCGTTTCAACAAAAACGCCACCATAACAGTACATCTACTGGACCAAACTGGAAGCTTATCTAATTGCAGAGAGGATTAAAGCAGAGCCATATTATGTCTAAGAAACTGTCAATCACTGCATTCGTTTTCATATACCTACACTTATTTTAAAGAATTGAAATTAGATAAGTTTAAGACTAAGCTACGTTTACCAGCAGTTTAATACTAATCTAGTTTATGAAGTCAAGTTTGTATGGTAAGAAGGAAATATGTAAACTGACTTTTGTTGAAAGTAAAGGAAAAAACTGTTGAAAACATCTTCAAAACCATGATTGCTATGCAGGGTTCAATAATGTAACGACTGCAATACACATATTTCTAAATATGCACCTATTTTTTTTTATTATTGAACAAAAACCAGAAATGTACTCTTTAATTAGAACACAATAGGACTTAATTGACATACTTGGAGTGAGAGGAATATTTCATTGAACTACGTGTGGTAATCGATACACTGAATAACAATTCTTCATTCCGAATAAAATATCAAACATGCACAACAATGAAACGACTGACCGAACTTTATACCGCACTGGGTTTTGCGTACTTAACGTAATAATAAATCACTTGTCGGAATAAAACATCGCGGTGGGCGGGATGAATCTGTCGAACCACTGACAAATACGCTTCTCGTATAGAGCCGAGACCGCGAACACCCGCCTACCAACTACGTGATGATAGATATCAAACGAATTTCTTCAAACAAAAACAAGTGAAAATATGGTGCAGAACATACGGGTAGTTATCCAAAACAATAGACACGGCGTGAATTCTAATATCGCGAAATAAAGTAAACGAAACTTAACTTGTGATAGATAAGTGACTCCTTTGAAGGTTTAAGGAAGAACAAACGCAAAATAGAATGGATTCCGCAGAAGCCTGAGAAAAGGTTGCCCGGAGATATTTATGTGAATACCAACTAGGCGGCTACTCGCCCAGGTCTCAACCACATATTTATCACGTCTCTTGTAATAACAATTTGTTTTTTCAAGGGTACAAAATAGGAGCGATAGTAATGTTCCACGTCGACATTTAGGTGCGTTTTCCTTTATTTATAAAAATAACAATGCCCTACCTGTTCTCCTTTGAAACAGCCAACGCAAATGATAAGTGGAGGTAAGGCGAGTGCTATATTTATTTTCTGTTTTGTTTCGTTTTAATAAAATCATTTTCAGGCACGGTAAAAATAAATTGTGACTAGTATCCATTAATAATTTTAATATTGCTTTAAATGAAATCATTTTATAGTGATTGTTTCGGGTCTATATCGGATGGTCAAATATTTTTTTGGTCGAATTATCTTTTGATCTAGACTGATTTACTGAAACTATAGACTTTTTAAGAAAATTATAAAATTAACCTAACGTGACCTACCTAACCCATTCTACAAAGCCTGTCTGTAATATTTTCAGTTTTGGCTGGAAAAAAAATAGATCAAACAATCATTCGACCAAACATTATTTAAGACATCAAACAATTATTCGACAATACGAAGAGCTCTCAATTATTTCTTCATTATGTTCACACTGCAGTAGATAGGTACCTTACCACCATTTATAAAAAATTAAGGCTGTGAAACAACCTCGTGCTTTCATCATGACATTATATTTTTATACACAGCAGATTTTTTTATTATAAAAGCTAGAAACATTTGCCTGGTTAGCTTTTATAAATTTAATGAACAGTGATCGAAACGGCAGACCAAGCCTGCGGTTTGAAAAAATAAAACACGACGAGTTATATTAATTCATTATAAAATACCGATACGTGTGTTTCCAATCCCCATTTGATTGTACACGAGTTTCTAATCACCCTACATACCTTGAACACTAATTACATAGAACACGAAACTATCTCTTTGATTATTAAACTATTAGACACAAAGTTTGGGAGTCTCGCGTGGATGTACATCCACTTGTACATGTAAAGCCAAAGCCAAACAAGTTCGAGGGTCGCGAGGTGTTAGCGGCTCCGCAAGCGTCGGGGATATGGCTCCTTGGCCGCTATCACGGTCCCATGCATATTAAAGACACCAATCAACGCGCGGGTCTCCAGTACTCATTACTTGAGCTGGTAAATGCTAAAGCCTCAGAAAACCTCGACTCTACGAGGAACCAGATTAATTACAGCCCTGGGAGTTGCCGCGTCGCGTTCTACCCCCAAACGACTGGAGCACAAGAAATGACCCAGTTTTCAGGTTTCTCTCCATGTTTTAAACAATTGTTGGGACTGAAAACATTTAATAAACCCAATTTGTTACATTAGGCTGATATGTCCGTAACGGCCACATATATATATTCCTTTTTTTTTTTTGAGACAGTTTCTTTTTCTATTTTTAGAGCAGTACTTACTCGCTTGAAAGATGGAACTTAAAATTAGTATACTCAAAGTAGCTGAACCCATTAGTACTTTACTACAGTACCTAAACAATAATACAGGCACAGTGTGAAATGTTTCAAATTAGTGACAGTGACAAAGTACTAGGGTTCCGCTGCTATCTAATATAAGGTATACTTCATCTAAATCACCTTGTATATTCAATTTTAAAAGGATGTACTATGCTTATCGAACACATTCTAATTAGATCTTTTGAACACAGGCCTATATCCACGACGTGTTTTCACACAAAATTAATTAAGCTATCCCACTTTTATAATGATGAGTGGCTTTCCCCCTCCAATTGAAAGGACTAGGTAAGGGTTGAGTCCCTTGCACCTTTCTAACACGTAAATAGTGACCAAACATACTCCTAATATGGCGTATGAAACCCAATTAAGTAAAGGAGCGGCGGAATATGGCAGGACCACTGAAGGATCATAAATTATGTTGATGGAATTACACAAACTGATAAGTCAAGCATAAAAGTCGAGTGATGCTCGACATGTTTCGGACTAGTTCGTAGTCCTTCCTTTCGGAGCGCTCGCCCGATGGAAGCGAAACGAACACACCCTGCGAAGCTAAGCATGTCGATTATATCGACTTTTATACTATTTATACGGTTTGTGTAATTATAATTGAGTCTCACGGAAGTTTCATGGTGTAACTTGTTGTAGTTTAAACCCACAGTTTAAAATGGCATAGATAGTGTTTTGTTACCATCTGCTTTTCTATTTTCCGCATTCCGCTGCAGCATCCGGAGCTGAAACAATGCTTGTCCCGAAGCGGTTTTCATATGTCACAGGTGAACTGAAAAGGTCGTAAGCATGTTGCCAACGCTAGTCGGTATCGGTCGGACAATGAATTGCTGCAAAAGTACATTTATATATTCCCGTGCACTTTTATACGATAAACTAAGACTGCTTTACTATAGAGGTATCATTTTTTTCCAATCGCGGTATTGCAAATAACCCTCAAAACGAGAAATAAAAACAAAACAAGGTGTGATTATTTTGAAATTATTCGAAGAGTTTACACCTCCTACAGAAGACGTGAGACACCAATTGATTTAATATTATTTTGAATATTAGACTAGTGTTTATTTTTAAATCCATGTATAATTGCATAAAAAATGTGATAAGCGTTGCATTTGTAACATTTAGACTAGACACGATACAAAAAGTATTTAGAAAATACATCTCGATTAAAATATAGTAATCAATTCTATTCTTCATTTTCAATTTTCTTGATTTTGTTTTCAGGTTTTCAGTGGGTGGTATAACACGTTGTAGATGCAATAAAAAATATAGAGGCTATCAAAATATAGTACCGTTTATAATGATGATGTCATAATCATCTTCCATCCCTTATACGTCTCACTGCTGGGCACAGGCCTGATCATTTATTTCATCACATTCGAAAAGCCTTTGATCCCTACGATTTTTTCCAGGTGTAGAAGTAATGTAACCCATAACAAGTCAATAATGTCTCAAAACAAATTCGATCTGATTACTTCGTAAAGTTTTCCAGTTTGGTTAATCATTTGTTTTTGACTTCGTTTGTTCTATTTGCTCGTTTCAATCTGTTGTTCGATCCAATAAAATATTTATTTAGCGCGAGTGTAAATCGAGATAAAATGTTAATCAATCAAAGGTGAACAACAAACTGTATCAACTCAGCGTCGACTGCCAAAGCAGCCGATAAATGGAGGTGACAAATAGCTCTCATTAGAGCGCCTGTCAATAAGTTAGGACCGATGAGTTACAATATTCCCAGGACTTCATACCTATGAAAAGTTAGCAATTTCGAAAAAAAACCATTAAATTAACAACGAGAAGGGTTATACTGGATTTAATGGAAATAATATTTATATAGTACGAGTAGGTACCAAAAATTGATATCCTTAATGGAAATCTCCGTAGCGTCAAGTGAAAGGTCATCGATTTCGGTGGAAAATGATAGATGGGATCCGGTGCTCACAAAAGTAACGAAACGAAAGGCGGCCGGAGCGAGGTCAACAGCTACCAGCGAGACCAGCCTGTGGATTACGGTCAACGCTTACGTGCATCTTCATTCAATCGAGCCTGGACTCGTTCAATGCGACAATAGCAAAAACTTCCTTTATCGGGTGTCAAAGACGATTCATCTATTGTCAAGGTTTTATTTGCAAGTAGTCAAGTCAAAAGGCTACAGAAAGGTGAACGCGGTTGTCGCCAGCATTAAATTAAATAACGTTACGTTTTACGTGTTAACTCTGAAACAGCAAACATAAAAGCTATCCTTAATCGACTTATTCGTCTTTGTCTGCTTCGTCAATACTTTCGCTCCTTGAGAATTTATTTCAACATTTATTTTTGACAAGTACCTAAGATTCATATTAAAAAAATATATATCGGGTTTATCCAAGTTTCAAATTAAACAACTCAAATTATAACTAAGAATTGTACTAACATTTTGAAGACGACTCAAGTTTCTGTAATAAGAAAAAAAGTAATTGCAATTATTGTTGTTTTATAAATGAGCGAGTTGCATTTTTACCCATTATCCATTACAGTCATTATGTAGTTCCGAACAGTTCACGCCTAAGTATACTTTTTAACAAGCTCTATAAGAACAAAACTGCATAATATGAGTTCATTACGCTGAACACCCCTCCTTTAATATTTTAATTAAAAGTTTCGTCAAATATCTGGTGTCAAACTAAGTGTTGAAGTAGGGAAATGTATGTGATAAGTTGCTCTCGCAAGTTTGTAAACATCTACGTATGTATATCATGAGTGTTTTGTAATAAACCGGCTTACTCTTGGATAATAGTTACCAAAGAGGACGAACAACAATAACGCTTGTATCAAATTAAATTAAAAAGCAATTCAGTCGAATTTAATGACCCGAAGATAAATTCTCGTTTTACCATTCCATAATGACAATTACTCGCAGCGAAAGATGAAATTTTGGGATAACTAATAATTTAGCACGAATGATAGCCAAGAGCTTTCGCCACTTATAAATACCGATTAATATCTGAGATGTTCTCTGCGAACAAAAACTAACACGCAAGCAATTTATCTATACAGATAATTAATTTACTATTAATTAGAAGATAAACCTATTTTATTACTTTTGATATTTACAACCATTCTCAAATTACAATATTTTTAAATGGCCAAAAAAATCTGTCGCGCCCTAGTGAAAGAAGGTAATTTCGGCGCTGTCTTGAAGAAATAGGCAGTAATTCAAGTGCAAAATAATTTGAGAAAATTAGCATAACCACCTGAGCGGGCAGGGAACACTTAGCTTCTCGGATATAATCGGCCATATTCGAATTCAGCAGAGGAGGCAATAAATTTCCCATTGACGAAGAGACGAAGAATCGAACAAAAACGGCTCTTGAATAAGGGGCCCAACAATAGATAATTTATCGTGGTCGGCTCAGGCCCGATGTGCGTGAAATAAGAAGCGTGACCACGCCGCTAAATAACTAGACTGAAACCCCAACTAAGCATGCACTAAGACTCATAAAACTAAAGGTAGTTTTATGAGGTTGCTAGTAAGAACCAGCAACCTTTGAAAGACATGAATAGAATAACGTTTATTGTTCAACTCTCTACGGAGATTATGATTAGAACCCAGCGTTTATCCTCGTCAGACATACAATGAATGAGACACATTACTAAACAAAGTTAATCAATTGTTTATACATAATTAGGTTTAACACACACTTTCACAAGAGAAGTTCCATAAATGAAAATAAGTATAATCTCTAGAGTGCATAACTTACATCCAATGTTGTAAGTTTGATACGAGGCCATTACATTATAAAGTAAGTTTCATAAAGTCAAAGCATGGATATGGAAGACGCAATCAAGTTCCACTCGACAGCATAAGCTTTGTATGACCATCCAATATCAGCACTTCATTAAACATGGGGCGGATATTCATGGACCGTTGACAGCATAAAGTACCTACTACGTTTATGCTCAATCGATACAAAAGCAATACATTGTCTTATGTGACCGAGTAAGCTGATTGTAGTAGTATCACAAGTATCTAGTGTAATATTAAGTTTGATCAATATCCTACAGTAAACTCAAACGGATGCAAACTAAACTCGATCGAACTTTTCCCTGCAATGTTTATGATGCTCCCGTTAAAGCTCTGTTATGTTTCTACATTCTACACATTCCTTGGAGCAAACAAAATATTTATTCTAATATACGGCCAACGTAATTGATCAGTGGGGAAATTTAACGTATAAAAACTCCGCAGTGGATCAGGCATTCAATACAAAACAAGACAACTCTGTAGCAAACATTAATATTCAACACAATATTATACAAACGCCGGCCACTAGCGAAATATCAATTGACTATTTATAAATATCTAGCTTACTAAACAGTGTGACCAAGTAATAAATGAAGCCTGTCACGGAAATCCGCTAAAGATATACCTAGCAGCTGTGGGCTTAATCTAAATTTAAAATTGCAATCGGCGTGACCTATTGATGACTTGCCGTCGTTATTATATATGATCATATAAGATAATTAACCAAACTGTCCACTGCCAGATCAAAGGTTAAACACTACAACCGCTAAGGCTGAGCACCTACGTATAACAATTGCGGCCACGGTAGCGGTCCCAGTAATTGTGCCCATACAAGCATATACAAGAGTCAATAATTATTGCCTTTGCGGTTAAATGGCATACTGATTCGCTTTTATCACACCCAATTGTTGTGCGAAGCGGCCACCCTATTCAGTTCGCCCGCGACTGGAATCCAAGATAACCTCTGTCCTGGCGCGAATTCAGTTTTTCTAAGGCCACCGGGCAAATCAAGTGAATTTAAGTCACGTCTTGACGACATCCGTCGATTAATACTAAAAAGGTTTTTATTGAAATATTAGAATTCAGTTTAATAAAGCAAAATCTTTAAAGCTTCCCAGTTTAACAGTTTCAGTTACAGAGCGATACAAATTGGACAAATTGCGGATAATGTCGCTGTTATATTTTCAATTAAGATAATTAGGTCGTAATAAACGGACAATGTAAGTTCATTATCATATTTATCGCAAAAAATGCGATTGTTCGCGAAAACAATGGCATTTTGACAAAAGCAAATACATTACCCACGGCGATGTCAGTAGCGGCCCAAGTGCCGTGGAGAGATATTTTCCGGCTCGCATTTTCACCGGGAGTCGGTTTTTCAATTTATTTCCCCGTTTTAGCCGAGTGACGTCGTAATTACGATGCCGCGTAGCACACCGCATAATCTACGGCCGATCTTTTTTTTTGGAAAATTCGCCTACTCAGTCATTATCTACCTTCACTGTGAATATTTACCCGAATCACGGCAAACTCAATTGAACGTTACATATGCGTAGGGCGAAAGCATTTTTTTACCGGAAAACATGCTGTGTTGAACTGGAACGTAAATTAATAAACATTGAATATGAAAATTGAATTGTACATGTATGACTTGGTCAATGCATAAAAACGAAAAAAGTTAACAGGAAATAAATAATAATCGAATTTTGTTGGACGTTTCCGTCGATAATAAAACATCATTCCATAGTCGGTGTAAAACCTGATTTTATAACTGATATTAGAATTTGCTCTCAATAAAAATTTAACAATTATAGTTATTTGTTATGCAAGGCTGCAAAGTGTTTGTTTGGCGCGAGTGCCTGAATTGAAACCCGAGCAAGCGAAGGATTCTATGATTGAACCACGAGCGAAGCGAGTGGTTCAAAAGAAGAATCCTGAGCGTCGCGAGGGTTTCAAGGCACGAGATACTAAACAACTTTGCTGCCGAGCGAAACACACAATTTTTCACCTCACTACAGCGAGAAAAATGGTGGATGAAAGAAAAACAGTCTAATAGTAAATCAGTTTTTTTATTCTTTTTCTTCTAAATAAAAAAGGTAAAAGGATCTAAGCCCATACAGCCTAGTCTAATAATCTAATAAGTAAAACTGTTTTTTCTGATTGTTCTATCACATTAATTTCTTGTGTACTATACTGTTTTATCATAAACCAAACAACAATTTTGGTCAACTTTTCGGTTTCCCGACGAGCAATCTCTAAAAACTTTTATTTTTTTTCTAATCATAGATATATTTTTAAAAAGAAAGTTAAAAAATCGCACTAACTAGACTGAATTAAAAAAAATGGGGCGCGTTCTGAATTTGCATCATAATATCTGTTTTTTCCTGCTTGGTTGCTATTTTTGTGGCTAACCACAAATTACAATAATTAATAAAAACCAATATCGTTTTTTCTTTTAGCAACGAAAGTTAGCAAATCTTGAAAATAACTTAGGAAGTAACGGATTTTAAAATAAATTAATACTGGATACCGGATCGCGTTTCTGAACGTGACATTATGTTTTTTTTTATCGGATGAAAAAGTTAGGGGTCTGATAACAAGTTCGACATTTGAAGTTCGTATTATTCCGTCCTTCTCATTCACCTAATTAAGTACTATTCGTATAAGCGAGACGACATCATACGAAGTTCAAAGTTCTAATTTCTGAGTATATGAGTAGGTGGGCAATGGTGGTCATCGTCACGTTCGAATTTCAAAAACCTTTTCCACGCAAGCGGGGAAAAAGCACTTTTCCACGCAGATTTTGATGGAGAAAGACAGCCTTTTCGAGCAAGTGAGGTGAAAAATAATCTTGTTCTTATTCAAGGGCGCTACACTTGTTTAAACTTTCGCTGTTTTCATACATATTTAAATACCAAAACGGGCCTTTATCGGCCCCTAAAGCATAAATAAACATGTTAAGCGGACGATAAAACCCCTTCAGTACCTACTTGAATATAATAATTATTTATACGCGACTAGTTCTTTCAATGCACTTTAAATTAATAATATCGGTGACAAGCGTAATAACATTATACGTACTTTACCCATCGGACGATGAGGATAAAAACTAAGAGCAAGTTTAACATAATTTAACGGGAGAGTGAGTGCTCGCACCAGAAACTGTTGATGGGATCCGAGGCGGCGTTCAATTCGCTCCGCTGTAATGCTGCGATAAAAGAGATTGAACTTACTCCGGCCGTAATAAATAGGTGCGCTACGCACATACACTTTGAACCGTGTGGAAGTTTGCGTTCGAAACTAGACTAAATTTTTCCAACATCTACCTAGCAGTATTTTAGAATTAGTGTTTCTTGCCAAACGTACCAAACACGTTTAGAAACTAAAGTAATTTTAAAAGTCCTTATGAGAACGCATTTTATGCAGAAACTGTGTCGGCTTCGAATAGGTAGGTACGCATGTTCCCGGCGGCATCATAAGATCAAGATCAAAGGCAAACTAAGGGTCAGAAGGATAAACTGTTTCAATACTTTGAGCCGTATTAAAGTCAATCTATCCACCTATATACATATTTCGAATGACAGAACTTAGAAAATAGAATTTATTAAACCGTATAATTCATTTCTACAATACGATAAATGTTTTAACAGCTAAAATCAAAGAAGACGTGCGGTTATCGCGGCTTTTAATAAAAAAATAAACAGACATGAACAAAGGAAACGTAGGCCACTAGGAGGCGTGGCTCAAGAGGCACCTCGGACCTCTCTCTAAAACGTGGAAATATCCTAGGATATTGGTTTCAACCTGTAAGAAACTCAATCTCGTTGCTTCCGCTCACATAACGTAATCCCGGCGACGGTAAATGCCTCAATGTTTACAGTCCAGAGGAAATAAGAAACCATCGAATCGAATTCAAACGAACATAAATACCAGAAGAAGCAAGCGTAGGTACATTTTTAGCAATTCGGTACAATTTCAAAATCATAAGCTTTGAAAAGGCGCCCAAGAAAAATCATCTATGTAAACATTTAAACGTGGCAAAGTCTGTAAACCTGGCGCAAGGGAATTTTGCTTCATAATATTTAAAGCAAATAACGTCATGTACAATGCGAATCAATAGCTCAAGAGCTCAGATGCCTGTAAACAACCCGATAGAACAAATTCGAAGATACTCTAGGGATCGTAATACAAGAAATCTTGGGGTTGATATGTAAATTCATGCATACTTGAGTGTGTTTATATACTTAGTTTTGAACCTTGGCCTTACTTTATTACTCCGCATTTACTATCTAATTTCAAATTTATTTAGTTTATTGAATGATATGCGACTCTTTCTGCAGTACAATAAACGACTTCCAGTAGTTGGTGGAGTCCACCACAAAGTTCAGTTCAATTTTTTTTTGTCAAATCTATAAACCTTCGAGATACTACACTATCTTCTATTATTGCCTTGATATTCGATTAAACAAAAATCGTGGTTGAACATCAGATAAATCTAATTTCTTATTTCATGTTATTTTCAAGAGAGTAGTGAACATTGTACAGCATCACGAAAACAAAACTTTGCCGGAATACGAAAACAGTTCATGACAGGGCTACAGGGTCGATACACGAAATGAAGGGTCACGTCATGTTTGCAGGGCAAAAACAATTGTTTCTCGAAAGATAGTGCTGGAGTCCATTAAGGACAATGTGTGGATGACAAGAGTGGTGATCAATAGAATAAGTGGGATTCGGGTCGAGAGGCTGGTCCTATCTGTGCGATGATACAGGCATATACGAGTAGGTCGTGTTATTAATAGTTGGCTCGCGGCCGGGACTAACATAATGCTGTGGCATTATGGCCACTAAATATCGCGTAAATCCAGTGCCACCCCAAAGTCACAATAGCCTCAACTACCACATGTTTCGACACCGGGATCGAAGCATGACAGTAAGAATAAGAATACATTCATTAACATAACATGAGGAATTCTAATACAATATTCATTCAAGTAAATTACATAAGCAATGTCAAATTGGCGCAGATATTAATGAATTGCCAATTCTTCTTTGAATCACAGACATGAATAGGAAAAATATTATGCGGATGGAAAGATACAAATGTCGATAACTTTTTCATGTATTTACCTTTGTCGTGAATTGAGATATTCTATCAGATGAGTGATGAAACAGTTATTAACAAGTCACTGCTTTTTGATGTGACATGTGGCTCTGATTATTTGGTCTCTGTCAAAATAATTAAAACGCGCTCGCCTCTTTATCTATAAAATCAATCTACACTAATATTAAAAAGAGGAAAGATTTTATTGTTTGTTTGCATTGAATAGGCTCCGAAACTACTGGACCGATTAGAGAAAATCTTTTACCATTAAGAATCCTACATTATAACTGATGAGCATAGGCTATATTTAATTCCACATAGATGAAGTTGCGGGCCACGGCTAGTTAATAATAAATTAAAACTATTACTACTATTACATTATACTTACATAAACATTAGACAAACAAACTCATGAAAAATTTGCTATAGTTATCGTGACACATCTGACCAGTTGTTCAGCTGCAAGGACGCAGAGGCGTTGCACATCAGGTAGAGGCATAAGGAAGCCGAAAGCGGTAAACAAACTCATGAAAAATTTAAACTAAAATAAGGCTGGGCAGTTACAAATGTTATCCAGAATATTTTAAATAAATAGGTCTTTTAATATTACAAACTCTATTTTGTACCAGTCTTCACAATACTCAACACTTGTAACGTGCGACAAAAGGAAGTTTAAATTCAATCGAATTCTTCGCCACTTTGATTCGTATTCCCACTTTGGAACATTGCATTCAGAGAAACCGTGCAACTGTCCTAAATCTAATTTAAGGCTATTTGAAAATCTGTTACACTTCCATATATTGAAATCTATTCGGTTCCACGCCATTAGGTGGGTGAAGAATAAAGTATGATGGCGGAATTTAATTTGCAAAGTAGTGGGATACCTAAATTCACCTGTGGCGGCGGAACGGGTGGCAACGGGAGTCGTTATCAGAGGCACTTGTCATTGCGGGAAAGTTTTATGCGTATGCGACCGCCGCCGTTTTCACCGCCTGGCTGCTCAACTATCCGAACCACGTCGCTAACGTGGCCGTCTGACACCAACTAGTACCCGCTTCCCTCTCGATCAGCATTATGTTAATTTCAACGGATTTAATTTCAAGACTTTGTAAGTCTGGATGGAATAGTTTTGCCAGTTCGTTCAAAGTTAAACCTCAACTTTGTTCAAGATGCAAACCGCGTTTATTATAATTCTGAGTTTGTGTAAAATGAAATAGGTCAAACGTGAAAAATCAAGAAGTAGGACTGTACAGACATTTCTCGTGTGGTTTTACGCAACAAAGAAAAGAAGCCGCGTAAGCAAGGAGATGGAAACTAGCGGATGTAGTAGCCGGGCTCTCGCGTATGTACATTAAAATGGGTCAGGATGGGATGCGGGATCCTTAGCAAAAGGAGAAAATGTGGAGAACTGAAGAAAAGAAATAACGGTGGCGCCGTGTGAACTGTCACTGGATGAGACTAGCTGTTAACTAGCTACTGTAAAGCGCATTACTGTGTTAAAACGAAGCGTTCGAAATAGTAAACAAGAATATCTCTTATTTAATCGGAAAAATAAGTTGCTCTAAGCTGCTCCATTGACTTTGACGTACCGCGCCACTAAGTCACGCCTTCAATCGAAGTAATATGTTATGAACGCTTCATAAACTTTCGAATATACGCGTTTATCAATTTTAATACGAATTCGCCTTAACTTGAATATGGTGCTGAGAATAAAGCAAAAACTGCCATACGCGAATAAGTAGTCATAAACGTCAATGGCATAGGTCACACCGGGCGAATTCATGTGATCTTAAATTACAAAGCCACTTGAAATGTCGCTGAAATGTGAACTCTCTGAGAACTTTTCAAAAGTCGGTGTATGAAAAGTGGGGCGTTATCGTCATTCTTATGTAAGGTTCATGTATGCAAAGTACAGACTAGCACAAAACCGTATCTCAGTACGTCCCACGGCAATCTGGGAATACTTAGCAATGCAAATATACCGCCGGCGGCTTAGTAAGACTGTTTCAGAACTAAATGAATCGATGCAAAGGAATTATGGATTTTTACAGCTTGGTCCTTCCCTTTGCTCGCCTTGTTACGAGAAGCAGAAACTAACAAACAAGGATAATTAAGTATTCAGACGATCTTTTCCTTTTGCTTTTATCTTGTTTTATATTAGCGGAAATAGAAATAAAAAGAATTCTCTTTTAGTTCACCTAAAGAAGCGCGCCATGAGAGCGGTAAAAAATAAAAACCAATGGAGAGCGATAAATGAAAACGTACCAGTTAATATTCGAATAAAACTACCACAAACAAGAACAGCTCCATCGGGATGACATTATTCCAACACATGTATGTAAGTACCTATTCGCGAGGGAGTTTTTACAGTGTAACTCATTGCGCAATTCACATTATTATACATTTTTATGTGGGTAATAAATTTACAGCAGGCACTAGGAAAATCTTGAACATGACCAAAACTTCGCAAATAACAACTACTTAAGCACACAAATATGTTCATAGCTATCGAATTTATATCCTAAATCTAGCTCACTACAATTTCACGAAATGCCAAGTGAAGTGCATTCACGAATGGCTGAAATTCGATCGATACTTACAATAATATCATATATGCCAGATTCCGAGCGCTTAAAGTTATAGAAAGACTTTAACGTTTTAGAAGCAGGATCGGACGACAGGAGTAATGACTTTTTCGTTGGAATATTTGATGATTGCGTACCAGATATATTTACAATATGGCATTAATCACTGAAAGGGCTACGGCGAACGGCGAGTGTGTCAAGAGCAGCCAGCTTGATAAACTGTCGGAAGCATAGGGCTTGGGAAAACATCCGCCCGTCCCGCCGTCCGGCGACCCGGCCGCACCGACCCCAAGATGAAGGCAAATAAGCTTAACGGAATGAAAAACAAATTCGATGTGTTGCAAAAATCCTGGTTATCTTCAATTTAAATGAACAAACACGGGGAATTAGAAAATGTGGTCTTTACTAATTTTCACCTCACTTCAATGGTAACCACCATAACTCTTTAAAAATACAATATTTAATTTGCACAATCATGCATTTAAACTGTTCATAGGATAAGAAGTGAGTAAGAATAAAGGCAATACTTAGAATTGTATATATAATACTTTTACGTACAAAGTTTCGGATAAATCTGAAACAGCGATAAACGTACCTTCAGATAGAGGGTACGCAAAACTCCAGACATAGTTGTTTTCCAGCAGAGTTGAATAAATTCGCGTCATTTGTTTTCGGAGCGGAAACGGAGCTCGGAGGGAGTAATAGCTTAATACATAGCATTGGGAGGGCCTTACAGGTCCCGCACCCGTGTAGAGCGCGGGCCATAAACGACCCACTCGATAATTAGGAAGCACCCATAAATATTAATTACACAGCGTGAGGAAATTTGCTTTTAGAATAACCATAATCGTTAATTTTTCAACAGAAGGGTTCATTAACTTGAACGTTAAGCGTTGTATATGGCGACACAATCGTTAACCGAAACCGCGAAACCCAACATGCAAATCCCTTGAATACTGAAACAAAATGTGTGCATTCGCGTGCGATAAGTTAAGGATAAAGCGACGGAGGCTCGTTCATACAGCTTCAAGTTCGTGTCGGCGGGTAAAACTTTGGTAATCTTGTCAGTGGTGTTGGTCCTACTCGTAAGCTGCAAGTTTCTATCGCAGCTATCTCCGCAGTTCCCGCCTAATTAGATTGGAAGGAACAAGCTTCTAGAACACCGAGGTGCATATTCAGAAAGCTTGTGCATATAGACGGACATGTCAAACTGCTAATATATTTAATATTCCGCTTTCGAGGGCGAAGGCAATTTTAACTTAAATTTAGGAGTCTTACTGCTGACAATAACCGCTAGAAAAATAATATAATGGACTGCTTAAACGTTGTCTATTGTCTTACCAAACATATCTTGAGATGTAAAATTAGTATACATAAATATTTCACTAGGTCTTGATTTATACGATGAACATTCCATCTATAAACAAGACATCAAATTAATGTAATGTACACATTACATGTATCCAAATGTTTGTCAAAAGTGTTTATTTTTCATTCTTGTACATTGAAGTATTTACATACAATACTAATTCATTATTCGCGTTTACAGAAGAACAAATTAAGGGAAATGTTTACAGAGTAGCTGCATACTATGTGATACTGAAGTTGAACTGAACATTGCACCAGATACAACAGTTTGTTATTGGTAAACACGCGCAGAGATATTTACTGGTTTAGTTGAAAACGACATTGGCAGGTATCTGGTAAATAAAGAAGCACGATCCCAAATATTCCGAACTTGGCGTAGCCAAACTTCTTACAAAGACGCGCAGTTACATACTTAAGATAATCAGCTCCACACGGTGCTGTTCTGTTTCTCTAAGATGCTTCTGTGCTAATTAACCAAGAACGTCTTCTTTATGTTGAATTAGCATAACCGTTTACTCGTCTTACTCCAACTCCAACTTTGACAGGAAAAACTACGCCAACAATAATTTTGCGCCATTAGCAGCCATAAATAAAACTCGACCCTGTAAGCAAAGTGCCAAATTATAAAACTGCGAGAAGTTCATGATTTTAGGAGGGAATTGAAAACAAAATATACAAACAAAAGCGATGACATGTGCGAATCCCAGAAAATTTGTTCAGTGAGTCGCGAAGAACTCGACTTCTGGCTGCGACTGCGACTAGCAACCGTACATGGAAGGGAGGGCAGCCAAAAAGGTGCTCCAAAATATCTTTATCAACAGCGCAAAACACGGTCTCTTTGTAGAACGAATGCGGAATCAAAGGAGAAAATTTCGTATCCATGTCTATTGTTGCGCCTATTCAATGTCTCACGTGACCTGTGTGTGCGACTATCTGACATCAGTTCGAAACGGAATCCTGAACCATTTTAAACCATTCGACTCTACTATGGCACGGAATATACTAAACAGTACGAGATAGGTATTTTGTTTCCACTAATAATTATAATCCGGAGTCTAAAATATATACGCTGTTTTTAAAGCACACAAATAAAATAGCTTGGTAACACATCGAGAATACAAACTTTCAAACATTCCTACTCAAAATCGTTACTGAGAGTCTTAAAACATTCGATAGGCTTATAGGCCTAATTAGCAGCCCGGCACCCTCGGCATTTTACATTTTTCGTAATTTTACCAGAGTAATTATTTTTATGTAGGTAACATCGCATTGTGAAAAGGGCAGTATTCTCTGATTTCAAGTAAAGGAGATTATATAATGAATGCTCAAGGAAAGTAGCTTGGACTTATTTGAGAGCACGGCCTGAATTAACATGAATAACAGTATAACTTCATTTAAAGGCCGTTCCCGCATGGTTTTTCCTTCTCCAAATAAGGAACGTTCCTTTTCCTCAAAGCGTGGATGAAAAATATATCCCTTCTTGCAAACCTTTGCCTTTTGACGTAACTATGTAAATTGGTCGTTATTTAAAAAAACGGGGTTACGAGATATATCTCCAGGAAAATAATTTGTAAAATACCTTATAGGTACTTAAAAGTATTTTTTAAGTTTATATAGTTTCAATGCATTTTTTCGTAAAATAATTTATAAAATAAGTGTGCCATTGGATCTGAAAGCAGTCTTTCACAATTTTTTCAGATCAAATTTAATTACTTTCGTTACCGATTATATTCTTAATATATAAAATTTAATTATTAGTTGTTACAATTTTTCCTCCTATAGTAAATTGATATAATGATTCGCAATTAAAACGGTCCAAGCCGTGAACTATGAAATTTATAAACGCACCGCTTGAAAGTCTGAAAAACGCCTTTTATTATGTTTCTCGACAACCATCACGAAAACACTTGTATCTTAAACGAAAACGGAAGATAAATAATCCTTATGTATGTATTCAGGTCGACATAAGATCTCGTCCTTACCCTACCTATTTATTGTACAACGCAATACTGCCCGGAGCGATAAAATCTTTTCTTTTGTCGTTCATTCACGATGAACTGTCCGCTGCAGATACTCGTTAATTACGCACATATACTATTCATAACCATTTCAAATAAAAATACTCTCTCAGTAATAAAAAACTTTTCTCTTCCAAACAACATGAAACGAACAAAGGACGGCTGATTGGGCGTAAAAACTCTGCTTTGTTGATTTTATCTTTTAATTAACTTAATTTATATTTCTATTCGTTTTTCATTGTAAACAAGCATAGACCTTTATTTTGCATGATATGTTCTGAACAGAAACAATAGCTTTGCAAATAAAATAGTTGTACTTCAACGTAATTCACCTAAACTTTATTTTGTTTCCAAACAGACAAAATAAATTCCACTTCAACTTAGTACCAAAAAGTTAAACATAATAAGTACCTATTTGTCTTGCTGAAATTCAAGTGTGGACGAAAAAATAGACGTTGAATCTCTAAAGAGTAGATGTCTTAGCGCCAGCTTTCATTCTAGGAGACCCTTTCCCGTCCGTCCGAGCTTCGGGCAAACTTCCTCGAGGCTGTAATCAAATACAACTCTACGCACTTTGTTTTCCGGAAAACAATGCGTACTTGACGGACGTGAGAAACAAAGTAAACAAACTGGTTCCCATTAACACTTTAATCTGACTGTTAACAAATATAGAACCTACTATTTTGTAATTTTTTGTCAAGAAGATTTTACCAATAACTTTTATAGTTATTCCACTCAAAATTCAATAAATTCTAAGTTCTAAATTTATTTTTTCAAATTGGCCGCCAAGGGCTATTTTACATGTCTTTTTTTAAACTACCAGCGCATTCGGAAATATCGTCATGGCCAAGAAGAATGCGCCGCAAGAAACTTGGCAGAAAGTTATTTTTTCAGAATAAAATACATCAAGCTACTACAATTCTACTTAAATTAAATATATTTATAAGAGGGATGTATAAGGTTCCCAAGCCTTAAATTATATTAGTCTATAGTAGAGATGTGTAAAGTATCTACTAGTCACTATATAACTACCGCTATATAACTACACTATATAACCGGCACAAAATTTGGCCATGTATGGAGATTCCATACAAATTTGCCTATATTGCATACATGTGAGGGCCATATTTTTTGCCGCTGAGTATATATTTCCCAGAAAGTATTAAATAGAAAAGAATGCGATCCCTGCCTTGTTTTCCTGATCTATAAATAGTAGAAAGGGTGGCCGTAAAAGAAATAATTAGGTCTCTACCTAAACGTAAGAATGTCACAAAAGTTATTATGAGGAAACTATTGTTTCATACAATGACAATAATGCTTTGTCAGTGACTAGACGCCTCGACGACCCTTCTCAAGATCGCTTCCATAACATACTCGGAGGGTACACTTTTCCTTCATTCATTTCGTATAGTGTTGGCGATTTTTCGCCATTCCTACATCTCTGCTCCGTTATTCCTTATCCGTTGCCCTCTTCAATTTCCCATTTCGGGTCGATTCCAGTAGGTATCTTTACTTTCCATGCAGCTGTTACACTTTACGACCAAACTTATATTATGTTCCAAGCATCATTGTAAAGTTGGTCAACAATCCTCATTTGGGGTGCTTGTGGAATTACAAATCGTAATCCAGGTCGTTTCTCACCTTGGTTTCAAAGTGTTTTAAGAATTATATAAGCAGTTTTGTCTTTGCCAATAAGCTCTTTTAGAAGCGTATACCAATCCTACTTTTTCCAATTTGTACTCGGATCAAATGTAAACCCCACTTTGCCTTTATTCTTTTAGATTGAACAATCCACGTAGCGACGAGTCAAACTGTAGGTATACCTACATTTTCTAAAACTACTAACTCCGTCTTGAACTAGATATTCGATGTAATTGAATGTATGGACCGAAAACTTTTAATTGCTGTATTTCGATTAAGTCTTTATCTCTAATTCTCTATTTCTTTAATTTGTTTTAGTACAATATGTACTTTTGAACCTTGCAGTTTCACAGTTTTCGCGCATATTTAAATACCTACCGAAACTGGACTTTATCCTTTGAAAAAAAAAATTAGCTCATGATTTTATTTGCATTAAAAGTATAAATTTGTCTTTTGGAATTACTGTCGTTTTATGGCGACAGAAATGCCGGTGGTTAAGTTTTTGGCGCGACCAAACTGCATTTTAATATTTTAGCAACTACATATTTCAAGACTACTCTGAAGCCCAAAAACAAGACAAACAAAGATGTTCAAAATCATCAAAATAAAATATTGTACGATCATTGGTTCATATTTCACAATTTTCAAACTGTTCTATTACCTCCCTTTGAAGGAATATTCATCAAGTGTTTTCCCCTACAATCTAAATTTCATTAGCCCTTCTTAACTTATATTAATAGGTACTTGAAAGCATTATTCACGCGGAGTTCACAGTTAAATTTAAATTTAAACTACGTTGTGAATAATAACTATAAAACACTACTTTGAACCAAACGATCTGCGTTGTTTTACTCGTATTAAAAATCTGAATTTCATATTTTTTCATCCAGGAACTTTTAACAATCATTCCTGTACAAATTAATACGACCAATATGATTTCACAGCACAGAATGTTTTTATGACACTGCACAGATTCTACGGACCGTTACGGAATTCTGAATTTGTACGTGCAAAGAAACAGGAGAATTTAAATAATTTAATTGAAGGCCCAGTGTTTGCGTTACTCATAAATAATATTATTTGCGAATAGCTAGAAAGCTTCTTTCGTCTCTAAGAAGCCTGCGTGTTTAATCATCTGGAGCACATTTGCTTTATGATGAGTAAATTTTCGCAAATAATCCAAGGTTTATAATATTTTGCATTGGTTTGATTCATATCCCCTATAATGAATCAGCTTTTTCGCACTATATTAAATTAAAAACAATTTATTAAGACGTTCGTAATTATTAACTAGCTTCAAAAATATGTACGTAATACAGTGAATATAATCACAAAATCAGATTATCTGCTACCATTAACGATCTCAGATTTGTTTGAAAATTATCCTTTGAGGCATTGAAAGACGAACGTCTGCAAAATAAAATTACTGAGATAATTATCTAAATAGATAGGTAGTCAAAACAGAAAATGATGAAACGGGCTTAATCGTTAACTCAAAGAATTTATGTCTTTTTGATATTTTTCAATTATGTTCTGTCATTTTCTGACTTCATCTGTACCACACATGTTAGTAATATAATGTCAGATTTTGCTATACTATGATTTTTCTAGATAGGCATTCAAAATATGAAATGGGTTATTTACTTGTTTTTCATTAAAGTTCATGCCACGAGTGCTTCTAGTTCTTATTTTTTTCATCTCTACCGATTTTCCTGTATCGACCATTAATTGAATCCCTGATGTAGACCAATTCAGTGTTGTTGTTTGTCCATTCTATTATTTAAATCTTTGTACACTTATCATGTTTATTTGTGTTTGTTACTATATTTTTGTGCAATCTAAGTGTTTTCATACATTAAATATGTACCCTACATACGTTGTATTAATAAAAGTTACAGCTTCGTTCAATATCGAATTAGAAACCCTGTTATGATACGTTTTTTGAATTCGTAATAGTAGCAAAAAAAATTATACTTTATGCAACGTTCACGTAAGACGGGCTAAAAAGAGTTTGGATATCTTAAGATAAACTTATCAGGCGAAAGAAAATGTAAATTAAGAAAGAGAGCAGTCGTAAAAAGGGTTATTATTCACAACAGCAAGGAATATCTTAATCATGGTAATGAATAATTTGAATTCTCTTGAAAGATCAGTATTAGCCTCATTCAAAATTTGCACAAGACCGCACGCGGTTAGCGATATTTATAAACATTACAAATATTTGCAGAATTTATAGGCTTAGTCAAAGTCAGAAGCAAATAATTAATAGACAGTGGAAAGAGTACACTTAATTGTATCTCAGACTACATTAATTTTGAATTAAACATCGTATGTAACTAGAGTACGCGTGCAAAGCAGCAAAATGACGAATAAATATTAAAACATGGGAAAGATAGATCTTTCAAAACATTAATTTAAAAACGACATTTCAACCTCTAGGAAATTTAATGCAAAGTAAGTCGGTAAGGGTACGCACCATGTACTTAATTAGGACCTTTTCACTCTTTAATTACTGTTATTTCACATAAGGTTCACCGGCAATGTTATTAAAATACCCATGTAATATTGTTGACATGTGTCATTTGAAATATTTTTAGAACAGCAATATTATATTTACTTACGCTCTCCAATTTTGTTGCAGTGCAATCAAATTTTTTACTAATAAATAAAATCCTTCTTGTTAAAAGATAGAGATAAACTGAAAGTTGATAAATATAGTATTTTTATGTGTTATATCGATTAATTGAATTGTATCTCCGAGTACGAAAATAACAAAACTATTTGCGTGCGAATGGAAAAAGTGATACTATCGTGGCTTGTTCCGAATCAATTAACGGATTGTCATAGCCGAGGTCTGGACATGATTGCGGCGTTAAGTGGAAGTTCGTAATTAATCATATATCAGCGACGGTTGACAAATAGCTGTCCGTGTTTCCGCGAATGCGATTACCCAACCAGAAATAAATGACGCCGCGTAACTTCCGCAATCGATAGTTTATTGGTAACCCAATCAGTTTTCGAATCATGTACAACCAATCAACAGCGACCCTTCTCTGAACGTGTAATTAGCCGGAAAAAATAACCTTTCTATCTATGTATAAATTGTAATTTTATTGCAAGTTGTACTAAATATGACTAGGTATCTCACGGAAAGACTATGAGCTCGAGAACAATCATTTTTGACCAGTCATCAAACCCGAAATAAAAAAAACTTCCTTGAAATAATCAAACCTTCTTTTCTGAAAGCCATTCTGCAGACGGCTGTAGACGGAAAAATATCCGCATTGTAATCCGATTATCCGCTCGGGAGCGGCGGTGCCACCGACAAATTGACTGATATAGCGACAAACTAACTGACTATGGCGAGAAATTCATCACACCCCTTCAATCGACGAAGGAGGATGTAAAGGTGTCATCGTGTCAACCCAATCATTTTCAACCCATTTTCAGTTTTGTCATTTTTCATGCGAACGTATCTAAGCATTTTTAAAGCATTATCGATTAAAATTTACACTAAACATTGCGAAACACCTAACTCACAAAAAGTGAGTTAAATATAGTACTCCTAAACCGAAGCAGATGCGAAACTCGCAGTTCAATTTCATTGTCAAATAAGTACACGAATATTGGGCAAAGATCGATTCCAACAAAAATGCCTGCTGATAGAGTCATCAACAAAGGTGATTCAATCAAGTGGACTTTCCTCTTTTATTTTAATACGCAGCTATAAATATAATGTAAAAGGGTTAAAATCGCCAGGAGTAGATAAGTTTTGCCAAGAATACGGAAGCTGCGTTTTTGATGTTAATCATAATGATAAATCACTGGTAATCAGTGTAGTTGGTTCTACGCCAGTGTGGGGCAAGCAGTTAAAAAATTTGGCACAACTAAGTAGCTCATGTTATTTTCCAGGGACAGGAAGGCAGTGTATTGCTTCCATGCTGGTTTGGGAGCAAAAAAAAATAGAATGTTCCAGCTGCTTCTCTTCCAGCGCAGATGGTAAAAGCCCATCGAGGGAATAGGCGAAAATCTTAGGAATCATGATTAGGCGATGCGGCCAGCATCCCATCACTATTTTGATTACTCTTTCCACCTATGATACGCCCACAATCATGCTAATTGTGGCCTTCAGGTCTTGTTGCCTAAGGCTCTGGCTACCCCATAAGGGATAAAGACGTGATTTATGTATGTATGTGTTATGTATACATAAATGTACATCACTGCTGGTATTATTTTATAACAATGCTCTATTAAAAATAAAAATGAAAAAAATATAATATTTTGCACGTTAATATTATTAGACACTGAGATACAGCTTAAGCTGGCTAAAGCGACTGCGCAAAAGAATCCCGCCATTTTTTCCATCTCATCTTGTATTTTATTAAATAACTAAATTATGGTCTAAACTATCATTCCTTTGCAATACAGAAACAGTCACTCTGTCATTTTATTTTACTAAATACTATGATATTCTTGGTAAAAGTATTAACCTAAGTCACTGAAACTATCAATGACGACTATTCTACTGTATTCAAAAAAATACTTTTTAACGCTATCAGTCTTCAATGTAGGTAACTGAATTACAATCATAATAAAAAAAATTGCGAATCAGATATTTGTTTACTAGTATTTGTATTGCTATGTATGTACATCGAGACCCCGCTGGGTCAAAAATTGACGACGCATAAATCTTGTTATATATCAGCATCCTGTACAACTACTGACTAAAGGTTCTTCCCAGTTCCTGTTCCGATTCTATGCATAACTACTATATAAGCATACGGTTTCGTTTCTTACAACAAAGTATTGTGGCAGCGTTGATCATACATACTAGAATAGATGATGAGCGTCATGATTAAGAATCGAAAAATATAGAAGTGAAAAAAGTCCAAAAAGCCACTTACTGATAAAATACGATTTAGTCATTAAACCTGGTATTACCTTAACAATTCAGTACTGTGCATCTATTTTGTTAATGTCTTTCGACAAACACGAAGTTTGCGAAGACATTAAGAAACTAAAAGCACTACAATACTACTAAACCACAATTAAAGGATATCCTCATTTTTACTTTGTAAGCCTGGTATAGACCCGTAGTGACAATTAGTTGGTTCAAGTATATACTTAGTCGACTAAGAAAATGTTTTAAGTTCCGTTGAACTAAAACCAAATCGTGGTTGATTGACTAACTGATTGAGAAATTTAAATTTGACAAACTTTCATTGTGAGTATCACAGAAGGGTAGTAAAGACAGGTCACAGAAGGGTTTCCTAAACTCCCATAAGATAAAGACATTGGGCCTACTGTTAAAATAGTCATGAAAAAATTTAAACATTATCATGTATACATAACTTTAGGAAAATCAGATAAATACACTCAAATAAATGCAAGTCACACATGCATGACTTGCTTCGTAAGCATCGGATATGTTGCAAAAAATCTTATCTTTTACATTGCAAATGCAGAAAAATTCCGTTTATAAACCGGAATGCGGTATTCCGCGTTTCAAATCTGAAATATATACTCTCCGAAAGGAGTTTACGGACAAATGTTTGTAAAACACATTGTAAAACACAACATTTCATGCGGTAGATACAAATTTTCCACAGAGACATGAAATGAAAATCGGAAACAAAAAGTTTCTTCTGCAAGTAGGCCGCTAAGCGCTTTTTACATGTACTTTTTTATTCTACCAGCGCTACCGGAAAGACCATAATTTCCAACACGAAATCTAAATCAAAATTTCCTTTTTACAAATATAGTCCTGAAAACGAACATAACAGAAATGTCTATACTGTATGTACTACACAATAAATATGTAAAGATCTCCGATGACAATACAATAAACAAGTATCCAGATATTGATCGCCTTTCGGTGTGGGTTTGAAGAGGTCGTAATAATGTATTTTGTTGTTGTCGTATTTTGGACGTACTTTAATTTGTTTACGTTTCAATATTAATTTATTTACCGGTTTAAAAAAGAGGGTGTCAATTCTTATGTTTGTTTTTATGAACATCAGAGACTTTTTCCTACCCCGCGAAATACATCGAAATTATATTTTAAAATCGGAAGGAAATTACTTTGAAATAAATCTTGTCTGAATTACTTCAAGATTTTATCACGACAAATGACAGGAACTGATGCAGAATATTAAGAATATCCACGCGGAAGTCGGTTTTAATGGGATAAAGTTATTAATATTTTACGAATAGAGCACTCTCCCTTCACATATTATAAAAGGGTTGTTGAAATGAAAATAATAAAAAGAGTTCTTGAATGGCACAATTCGCAAAAGGTTTTGCTTTATTGGTGCTAAAAAAACAATGACTAAAATACAAGGTGAAATACAGGATATTTTTTTTATTTTTTTATATATGAATAGGAAGGCAAACGAGCAAGTGGGTCACCTGATGGTAAGTAATCACCACTGCCTATAGACACCCGCAACCCCGGATGGATTGTTAAGTGACTAATTGATAATGGATCACCCGTACGCTTCTGATAGAATTTATTCAGATTTTTGCCGAAGAACATTTACCGCGCAAAGGTAATTTAGACAAAGTCTTCTTATAATGATTGACGGCCTGTGCCCAACATTACACGTCGAAATAAACTAAATGAATATTATTATTATGTAACATATTTACAAGTACCTATTGTATTGTACTTTTGTCTCGAAATGGAAAGCCAGGCACTTCTTTGAGCTAGAATCGGGGTTTTCTAACACGCCATCAAAGATAGCTTTCCAGCCTACAAAGAACGAGAATCACGGATCGTCAATTCTAATCGTCATTTTGTACTTTTTTAAGCCATATTATCCGCTGGAAAGCAAATATAAGATAGGAAGGAGGGCATGAAATTTTAATACGTGGATTTATTTGTATAAGCCTTCTTCAAAGTATGAGCAGCGTAATTACTAAATCCGCGTTGATATGGCTGAGTGGCTCTTGAATTACGTCTGCTGTGTCTATGGAGACGAATCATATTTTTCATATATGCCAAGTCCTTTCGGAGTATTACGTTCTCCGCGTTAGATACGTTCTGACGACTCGATTTATCATCCACTCCTTTATTACAGCAACCATATTGTGTAAGATAAGGATGTTTACTTTTCAATGCACGGTTTCTAAATCTGTAGAGCTAGCAGCCTTTGCGTGGCGTAAATCCGTATTTGATTTAAATTTACCTTTACTTTTAGTAAACTTTGTCGAAATTTTATAAAAAACAGCACTTCATTGTATTCCGGTTGGATCCATCTTTTGTTTCTTTCTGTTAAGAACTGATTCAAAAATATTCCTCGATTTTAGAGTTTGTTACTTCTTACCTACATATGCATTTGTTAAATTTAGTCAATAGACATAACCTTGTCACAAACGGAGATTTCAGTATTTCTGGTAACTAAAAGGCTATCTTTATAAAAAAACCTGTCTGATTATTGCCACTAGGACTTTATTTTAAGCAGTTATACAAATTGTGCTTTCATTTTATGAAACCATTTTCAAATGATTTATTTTAATGGCTCGGAAACGACCTTACTACGAGAATTATGACGGTTTATTACAACAAATTCTTTCTATAGTTTCTCGAGTACATCAAGATGGCAACCGATTCAAACTTCAATTCCGACATCTATTTGAAGCTAAGTTTTATGAAGTTATAAAAATCGTTTCATTCGTCTGCTGGATTTTTACACGAGCGAGTTTTGTAAATAGCCTCAATATTGATTTTGTTTGAACATTCAGAATTCAAACACAAGGAAAGTGTCACTTTAGTTATAGGAACTGTTCCTTATATCTACTGATTACTAACAAGAAGCAGTAACGAAGATTTCGAAAAAAACCAGGACCCATTTTTGGGATTTCAAAATTCGATACAGTGTTTTTGTGCTACCGAACGCATTAAGTCAAAATACCTAGAAGATTGATTTTTTATTTATCTTGCAACGGAACTAGTAGAAGACCAGACTAGAAGTGGACATTTTTCATTTCAAAAACCAAAATCCGTAATTAAATCCTTAATATTTGTTAAGTCTACACTTTGTTGAGTGCGTTGGGGACATTTGGAAAACGCCGGGCGAAAAAAACCGCTGCAATATATATTTTTATACAGGCTGTTTTTTCGCAACTTATTTCACGGACATTTGAACCCGCGTCAAAACTGATCTGTCGCTGTCCTGTTATACATTTACCGCGGCCAACCGTCCGGATTTCCCAGCATTTGTCCGCGCTATGAAAGGCGCCCGGACGCACCCGGATGTTCGCATAATACACCGTCCCCGGAATAGTTTTCAAACACACCAATGTATTTTATAAACACACTATAATTACAAAAGTTTATAACGTACAAATAAAAAAATCAATAAGAACGATTTTGTTGTTCAAATTTAAGACGAACGGGATACCAAGTTTCCTTATTCAATTAACTCCTCTCTTTAGCAATTAGTGTTCCGTAACCCAACAATCGTAACTTTTCGCTAACTAAAACGTGGAAGGAAGCCTCTTGGGTGGAATTCTCCGTACAATTCACACTCGTGATTTATACGAAGCAATTAAGTTAGTTGGCGCCTTGATTTCAATTTCACTAAAAGTTTTTTTCGAATGATTATCTCATTACACTCCCATATTTTTACATAGTTTTAAATTTCAGAAATACAAACTAACAAAATTGTTTATTTCTCCAGCATTAGGAAAACTATGCGAATTTATCACTGTCACCCGGAAACTTTTGTCATCTTGTTGTCCGGACTGTGCCAAAATTTCAAACGCGGTCCAACTTTATTAGAAGTGATGGTCACAAAAAGTGTCACTGTCACTGTTTAACTGGATCGGCCAATCGGTTCGGAAATCTTGTGGGTCGCGGTAGTCGCAGGTGGGTCGAAGGGCGGGCGAGGCGCTCGCTCACGACGCGGGTCGGCGTGCCACTGGCTACTGCCCGCCCCTCGCGCCCGCGCCTATACACAATAACGCCCCTTCAACAATACTATTTTCATACAATTAACAAACAAATCTAACTGTGCCAAAAAATCCTAGATCACAATCAAATTATAAAATACACTGTGAAAGCCACGTAAACACGTTACGGGATCAACAGGAATTATGCTTTATTCAACAAGTTCTGATGCACATAATACTTTATGAAAACATTATGATTTCCTTAAAGTGAATTTTATAGCATACGTACAGAACTGTAATTTTATGTAGTTATCAAAACATATATTTTTAATGTCCATACTCTCTTCCACGGCGTAGGTGCGAGCCTGCTATCAGAGAACTTTACCCAAAACGAATACAAAAAGGGAAAAAATAAACGTTCTCAGGTATTTAACAATAAAAATACATCCCCTGTCTCTGACTGAGAATTACGGCACGTCTCGGTCTTGTTACGAATTATACTGCCATTTACATATTTGCCAAAAACATAAGCCTCAAAGCGCCTTAGTGAATGACGCCTTCCTTAGTATGCTCATTTCGAAGGTGTCTATTTTGTGCAAAGTTGACCTAGTTCTGAACTTATATTAACTTCAAAAATACGAAAATCGACACAAAAAGAAATTCAAAATTTATTATTGCAAACGGTAAAATATATAGCCATAACATTCATTATTGAATGATGCTCGTAACAATTTATATTTTTGAAAATAAGTTAACCCTGAAACAGCGCAACGTATCGGGTCCAAAATGATCGTGTTTTAGTTACAAAATTCATATCAAAATTCATACACATTCACAAAATTTTGCTAAAATCGGTCTAATGATTTCGGAGATTAGGGCGTACGAACATAGCGTGAGACGTGACTTGATTCACCGCATCAGCCCAATTGAACTTTTACAGTTAAAGCCTCAATGTATATTTTCGCTTCGTATTTTACCTGTTTTCTAAAACAACATGAAAACAATAAGCTACACGCTTTTTCAAACGCTGGATCCAGTATAGGCAGCGGCTTTGAAAACGAAACGATGCTACCTACGATATGCTGCGCCCTGCATCGCGCTAGCTATTTGTTCATCGAACAACGCATTGTACAGTCTGACGTAAGCCTAAAACAAACATCTTTATTTTCCTACATTTCGAATAAAAACACTGTAACTTTAATATAAGTTCTTTGTCTCAAGTAATTTCAAGAATATAAGAAATATTTTGTCACGTCCCACGGAGATCTTAATTGTATTATTACTATCTCACGTATCGGAATTTTTCCTCCTCTTGCCAACAAATATTAATGCCTGGCGATAAACATTTATTGGTTGTCCTATATTGCAAGGTCATTAAATTATTGCTTAAATTTGTTCTAAATTTAAACAAGGGACCGACGACTATATTACTTACTACTACAGTACTTACAATGTTCTCTTAACACCAACTCTGTATTTCCTTTATCATTTCGCTTACCTGTAATAAAAAAAAAACATTATATAACATGTACGCTTCATTATTCTTGTAATTCCTTTTACAATATTTAACTTTGTAATTACTGGACTTGCAAACTTTACAGGAGTTTGCCAACGATAGAAAAAGTCAATTAGATACAGGAGTTGGTGAGTTGGTGCTTCAGACGCTTAAAGTTGGCGTCACAATTCAAGGCGGGGAACTAAATAAACTGGTACAGAATAGATCTTGAGCAACAGCAAATATTTAGTTTATTCACCACAATTAGTTTTAAAGGAACGTTGAAAAACGTTCAAACCGAGTTGGCATCAGATTCATCGTTCCTACTCGTAAACGAAGAAAGTAAATAAAACTTTAGCAAAAACAATTTTAGTGTTCTAACCGAACACAAGTAGATTGCATCACGTTTGTAAATAATGCAGGAAATGCTATTCCGTATAAAGAAGTGAGAGAACAGATAATAAACTCCGAAGATAATAACAAAATGATTGGTAAACAACAATCAACGGGGAACGCACGGATCCGGATATTGTGCCAACGATATCGACAGTGAGGAAGCGGCAAGGCGACGACGCCTGATACCGACGGGAAATATGATGCCCAAACAAAAGATTGCAACGGTGGAGACTTCCAAATCATTATTTATTGTTTCGTTAACGAGCCGGCAAGGAGCTGCGCGCTCCGCGGCGTATCCGCGGCCTGCCCGTGCGCTCCGGAACTCGACTCACCAACTGAAGCCAAACCAAATTATCAAATCGTTTTTGGAGCTCTGTACCTACCCAAGAAGTACTAACGGGGCCCTATTAGCGAGCCTCCGATTGCCGCCAGTCCGTCCGTCTGCTATCTTTTCAACTGTATTAGGTAGAGATTTCAACTTTTTACAGAGTGTGCTCTACTCTATGTATTAGAATTTTAACAATTTTTATCTTTACATTGTATAAAACCAAGTCGCTTTCCGCTGTCTATCTGTCTGTCCCTATGTATGCTTATATCTTTAAAACTATGCAAGGGATTTTGATGCGGTTTTTTTAACAGATAAGAGTGATTCAAGAGGAAGGTTTACGCAGACGAAGTCGCGGGTAGAAGCTAGTTATAAATAAAATAAACTTTAAAATCATTTTTATTACAACTTTTTTTGCTAACTGGACTTTTTGTTGACTGTATTTCACTTGCAAGATTTGACCCAAATAAAACAAACAGGCCAAGTTAAACATATATTTTGGGTAGGTACCTCCGCCTCCGGACTCTCCGGGTCCTACTATAAGAATATTTATATCGATAGATTTCTGCCCATATAATTTAAGTAGGTACTATCTAAGTTTCTTAAATTAGAATTAGGATCTCAGACAAACAACTACCCTTCCGCTCTAATAATGTTTAAGCAATGGGGACTCGATTCCTAGTGACCTTTGTTAGAGTTAAGACGATCGATTCTAATATACTTACTCGAAAAGGACTCCTTTGTGTCGGTTTAATCGGTTTTCAATATATTTATTTTAAACGCACGTGAGAGAAAACGTTTCACCTTCGTAGATTATACACTAACATAATGAAATTTTTTAGTACATTTTCTGAACGCTCAACTTACCGACATTAAATATAAAATGGAAAAATTATTAATAGGCAGACTCTGTTAATTAATTAATTGATATACAGTCTACCCTCAGGCTCGGACTTATCTTCATGATTGAAAACTGAATTATTAATATCCATTACGTGAATAAAAATTTGAAGCACGCGGTAGTTAAATATACTTCGTATCTGGTATTTAAACGTTGTCAGTATTTATATTTATGAAACATTTATACGAAACCGATTCCACTCACATTTATCACTGTACATTTCCATGTAGTGTACAAAGACTAAACTAAAACGACGTTAGCTGCAGCAGTACGTTGCAGCAAGGAGTAGGCAGATGATGTTATTACATAAGTCTCTGATTCAATTGAGAGACGCTAACCTTGTTAGGCAGACGACGTCCGTTGCCCGTCGCCAGTGCCTGCGTGACGTCTAATGGAGTAAGCGCCCTTCAGAGACCAGATTGACACAGGTCTGGCGATATCGAAAATCAATTAAAACCACTTGTTTCCTATGAAAAAGTACTTTGAACGTTAACACTTCATCTAAGATGTAATGTTTTATATTTATCAACTCGAAAATTCACCGGTACAGCACCTTAAGAGGTTGTCATCTCTAAAGAAAGGTTTGAATATGGCTCCAATTTACCGAGTGACAAACAATAACAGATATTACTGTAGTCTTTTTTTGAATGAGAGAAGCATTTATCTCCTTGCTTCCGTGTTATTTTGTAGCAAGTCGCGTAAGAGAATTGTTTTCAGCTAAAAACTGGGTCGGGACGGTTTTTCTCTACCTGACGCGACAAAACTTCGTATCGCGCAAACTTTTTCAATTAGCAATTAGTTGATTGAAAACTTTTGGTACCTGCCAACCTATGCGGCGATGACGCGCACATTGCACGATTTACGAGATCGCAAAGACATTTTACACGCATCGACGATTGAGTGCTGAGTTTGTAATTTGCGAAGGCACTCACCGAGACAGGAATGAGCTAAGTTTTCGGGGAAACTGCGGGCGAATGAGAAAACATTGGAGAAGTTGCTGCCAAGTTGATAGACAAAAACGGCGAAAATATATGTTGGGATTTAGTGGATTAAGAGCGCGTAATATAAACGTACTGCCTATAGCAGAAAGTCCGTTACAATTTTATTAAACGAGATATTTAATATGAAATCTTACAGGTTCATTTCACCATTCACTCAGGAAACACAAGACCGAGTATTGTAGGAAATATTGCGTAAACCCCTGCTCGAAACAAAATTCAAATTAAATACTACCTAACTTTGCAAGAAAACAATAAAATAAAAAAATCTGCTAAAGTGCTTCCCACTCTAATATATCAAGTGGAATGTTTCGTAAGCAAGTTAGATGGGTAATTTCGGATAAATAGCTCAATAAGCGTCAAGAAAAGGAGCTAATGTTGAAGCAAGGTTAGCATTATGAAACATGTCCCGCGCCCGCAGTCGTAATAAGCCCCGCTCAACTCGACCATAAATAAAAGGAGAACCGGGTATAAAAGGCGCTCCCAGCACGTCATCGGCAGCTGTCGCGGGACTGACGCGATCCGCGCATACGAGCTGAAATGTCATCGCGGAAGCGGCCGATCTGCAGCACACAACAACAGACATCCAGCTTTATGCCAATTACGCAGGTACAGGAACAAGATCCCCTGTAAACAAAACTACCGACATCACCGTCTTCCAGATAAAACTTAGGTAATTCCCTTTCTTTTACGTACCACAGATTTATTCCGCCAACATCAAGGTAGAATATACTGCACCGGAAAAGGTTATTTCTAGCAACAGATTATTTTATTTTTGAGTTTCACCTCCTGAGATTCTTTGCAATTTATCAAAAAGATATGTCGATAAGAGGAAACGACGAGGATGACGCCGCACGCGCCCATCCTGCGCCGGCTCGATAAATCATCGCGATCAAAATGAATTTATCCGAACGTCTCTTATCGAAGTGTTAAACTTACTCCTTGTTATATTACGTAATATTATTTTTAATCCTGTTCTTATCCCAGACAACATTTTAAGTAAGTACTTGCTTGGAAGAATTTCGTCACTCGCCGAGGCGCAAGCTTTTATTTATTATGAGGGACTAAATAAGCTTGCATTAATCTTAGAGCGTTATCTGCTTTTCATTTCCGGCGAGATTTTTTTAATGAAATAAACGATATTTCGCACGACTTTATAGATAAGTTACATCACTTTTCTTTATTTAAAAAAATGAAACTTTTTAAGCTTCAATTTGTTTTAGGATACAAAAGTCAACAAGTTTGCGACCATAGAGAAAGAAAGAAGCATCAATGTATTTATACTACGTAACATAGCACATAATCAATCATACACTTAAGTAAAATTGTGTTTCGTTTAATGAAATTTGTCGTGGCTCAGCTGGTAGCAAGAGGAAGACCAGTTTTATTCAAATTATAAATTACATCATCTCTAAAGCTATGCTATAGTACAGCCCATACAAAGTATTAAAAGTCACTGGACGTCGCGGCCTTCATAAATATGTAAAGAAACCATGAGGGATTTAACTTTGAAAACCTGCGAAGTACGAAAATTATGTACGTATTTAAAATAAATTTATGTGTCAGGGTAATTTATTTACGCCGCCGAATATAACTCGGAACAACTAACACAGTGTATAAGTACCCAGTGTCACTAGTAATCCGAGTAGTTGGGTACTATTTTGTTGTCCTATTTATCGGCATTCCCAATTACATTTATACCTACTAATAAAGAAAATGAAAATTGTTCAAAGTAATATTGTAAGTTCAAATGCCTCCAACCGGAAAACCCGTAATATCACATATCAAGTTGATTATCCAATAAGGTGTTATTTGCTGAATCTGTCGAGAAAACTGATCCCAGAGGAAATAACTCATTATGTTGATAGGTAATAAGATACTGCGTGGAGTGGCGCTCTGAGTTCCAGAAAAACATAAAGCTGATATTCAACATTGTAGAAGTAACGTCAGTAATTTGAAGTTTACGAAGGGTCAGAACGGTCGGCAGCGGAGCAGCGCGCTTGACCTTAGCGGCCTGCGGCAGAACTTATCGCAGTTTCCAGAAAGACCAATTACAGAGGTTAATTAAGCTGAGCGAAGACCCTTGTTAGTTACAAAATTTTAATGATAACAAGGCACACTTGGTAATTAACAGATACCTATATAAATTCGATGCGAGCGACAGTGTTAAGGTATAATTGTTTTGTGGCAGTAATGTTCACTTTACTTTTTTAAGATGTACGTAATGTGACCGGGGATGGGTGTATAACCGCCAAACATTATTAAATTATAATGAATGAGTTAAGAGATTAATATACATGACACTATAATAATAAATAAAACAAACTAAAAATGGGGAGAATTAGAAAATATTTTTATTAACTTGGATTAGTCTCAAAACTTTAAACTGAATTCCATTTTGAGCAGAATCAGGATCACGACCAATAGCAAGCGAATGCTGTTTAAGCACGTCATAGTCATTAAAAGGGGTTCGTACCGAAAACTTCTAAAGGTAATCTTAATTAATATACAAGTAAACAATAGGTCGAGAAACATGGCGGCGGGTAGTTTAGGTAAGTGCCTATTTAGGCAGTAGCACGTTTCATATTTTGCAGTTTAAGTTGGAGCAGCGGAGCTGTGAGGCGGTCGAGGAGGCGTCGTCGGGTGGCCGCGACGGAGCCTGGTCGGTGTCGGACCGTCGGTCGGGTCGGATACACAGTCACGCGCCCTCGTACTATCGCCAGCACGTCGGGCAACCTTAATTGATATTGCCCCAACGAGACGCACCCACAGCTACAATTTCAATACGGCAAACGACTGTTACGATATAGAATAATAGGTGATTTGAATTACGTGAGCCAGTTTAGGCCAATACGTATTCCTGAATAAAGTATAAAAATTCCTAAGCTAATATAGCAATTTCCGTTCCATTCGATCTGTTTAAAGTAGGACAAATGCAATCACAAGGTAATGTCGCCGATTTATTTTGGTACAAAAAATACTATACCCGAAACTGGTTTAGTGGGTTTAGGTCAGGTAAAAAGATAAAGACAGTAACTCTGTTTAAATTGGTTTTAATCATTTTACCAAAGAGACATTCCAGGCCTGTGATCAAAGCAGATTTAATTAAAAACCTCGCTATAGAGGGTTGTCTAAATTCCCAGCAAGATCAGGATTTTTCTTTCTTTTGTAAAAGAAGATTTAATGAAATCTCATTCGGTTTTAGGTACCCTGCGGTTCTGCTTTTAATCTTTTCCTTGTCGACGACCCACTTGTCATTCTGAATGCTTACATAGAATTAACTATAGCAAATTTTATAATGAATGGCCAAATTTCCGGAATGTCGAAAAAACCCTTGAGTGCCTTCGTCGACTTCCGTCATAATACGGACTAAATAAAAATTACAGAAGTTTTCACGGTCCCCAAATGCCAAGAAAAATTCTTACAGTATGATTTATTCAATGAAGACTTAAATAATGCGAAAATATATTCTGAATTTTCTTCTACGAGGCCGCATATTAAATTAGAGTTAAAGGAGTAAAATAAAAATGTAAAGCGGATCTCTGGGGGAGCGAGGACGAAAAAAGTACGAAAGGGTGAGGTGAGTCGAGTGGCGAATTCCCGCGTAGCGGGGCGATGCAGGCTGCTGAGGATCGGTCGCCTTCGGAAAATGAGATTTAGCAGTAAGCGCCCGTGCTACCTGCGCGGAGCTCCGGACTGCGGATGAACCAATACAAACTGTAGCGACGCGAATACATATATTTTCAAAATATATCTTAGAAAGACATTTTTTTTACACTTCACTGTCCAGCGAAATGCAGAGGAGACTGAATGAAGGTCAGTCTCATTGGTCACTCACTGGCTCAGTAACAATCTATCACTCTCTTGAAAAGCCCTAGCTAGCATTTGTCTACAAATAAAAACATCGGGAGGGAATTCCATTCATGCATCAGGAAGAATGAAGCAAACCACTTCATGCGGGCCAGTAGAATGCCAACCACGTATAGGTAAAGACGTTCCCCCTGCCTGAATATCCATTGGCATAAAGTAAAGGAAGTTATTAGGTCGCGCAATACCAGTGCACACTCATTAAAATGTGTCCGGTGTAAACTGACAGACATGCCACTTTTCGACGGTGTTCGGGACTCTGCAGCCTTTCAACGAACAAAACTCGTAAACTTGACGAATAGCAAATACAATACATATTTATTTTTAAGAGAAGTAATTTCTTCATCATCTCCATAAAGTTTAAATTTTGGATTATGTTGTGTGTGACCTATTGATAATCATTCACAATGTTCACAATGATCCCCGAATTTGCTACAAGGGCTACCTTTTTGTAGTCATTGGCGTCGCGCTCGTTGACATTTCAAGCACGAATAACATACAGTCATTATGTTTTACGGGAGCATCGAAAGTGCGCTCGCCGTCGAATCGTCCACGATATTCCATTGGCTGCCATTCATACGCTTCGTGCAGGAGCTCTATAATAAGTTGGGTGTATGCTGAGCGGGAGCACATTGTGTTTGAGGCAGGGTATGTTTGGTACGAGGGCGTGCACCACCTTATTTACGAGGTCGCCTCTTGCCAGCCGTCAACCGCTTTAGGAGTCGGCGACGCTCGTGGGCGTGAACACTGGTGACACAAATTTATTGCATGCACCCATACAAGCAAGGTACTTGAGACAAGAGTATGTCCAAGCAATAAAACGCCACTTCAATGCATAAGACAATGGCACGCGCAAGCCTGCCAACCGCACTCCGAGCCGTGGACTAGTCAACATAAGTTTAGATCGAGTGAGAAGTAAACGGTGGTTTGATGTTTCTCGGAAACAAACAAAGTAAAACGAATTGTTTCGTTTGAATTTGGTCAGAGCATGACGCAAGTTGTTAAATATTGTACGTAATCACAATTTAATGTTTTTACAACTTTTACTTTTATTATTTCAACGATACAGTACTCACTTTTTGCTAATCCAGAGCCACAGGCACCTGATTCATGTCACTTATATTTTCGCCGTTTACCAAGGGATTATCTGAATTTGTGGTGCCAAAACAAATCATCAAAAAAAGCTCTCAAGTAATTAATGCGTTTCTAAAAGTTTTTAAATAATAACTTTCCAGTGGCGCCAGATGTTGACGAATATAATAGCCCAGTTATGAATTTTAATGTCTGCTCCGCGAAAATCAGAATGAATATTGAACACTAAAAAAAAGGAAATAATTAAGCTGGGGAAGGATGGTTCCGCAACGAAATGGTTTAGCGGGAACTTTACGAGAAACGTTCAAAAATAATTAAGATAAAATTTCATTAGAGACGTTGGAGGACTAAGAGGGCTGTCGTTGTTAAGCTAGCCGACGCTACAGATAGTGCCGTAGAGCTAGATGAACGCAATAAAATTTTACTAACGGGAGCCAATTTTTTCGCTTGTTATTCCAACATTACGTGGAACTTAAAATTTATCAAAAAAACGCACGTTAATAATAAACTGTTCTTGCTAGCACATAAATACAAACGAGCCGTTTTAATGGAATCAACGCAGCCAACGGGTAGTTTTATTTTTTTATATCTGGAACGTTTCCAAGCACAAAGACTTCAATAAACAGTCGCAGACAGGAACAATTTACACAAATGAGTTACACGATTAATAATTCAGCCGAATCCAAGAGCCATGAAATGAATGTTAAGTTGACTTTTCAGGAACGATTGCCAGAGTCATGCAGGTTGTGTCGACGTTACGCTGATTATGTTACATGGACAATATAATCTTGTACAGCTCAGGGTAAGTAAACACGTCCCGGGGGGGTGCTTAAGCGGCATCGATTTCGCAGAGCTGAGTATAGCCCAGGGGCATGCTTATACGACAGCGGCGATGTCTACATGCTCTGTAGCAATAATGAGTGGCCATAAACTAAGCGAAGCAAAGTCAAACCCAAGCATATTTATACGCATTATGTATAATGGTTAGTGGTAAAAAGATCTACTACAAATATGTAGGCTTATAATTATAATTTCATATGAACCAGTGAACTATTCTTTCTACAAATACAATTCGAATTTCCTATTTCAGCTGGCAATATTATAGTTTTAAAACCCCACGGAATATTCATTCATAATAAAGACGTTTCGGTTTCGGCCACAGTGCAGCGGCCGTGATTTTAAGGTTACAATGCCTAAAACGTTAAAGTAATGTATTTTTTTATTGTTACGCGAGAGTCCAGTGAGTTATAATATAACATATTACACGACAAATATTCATTAAATGACTCACTTATACATTCAAATTGCAAAAATAAAAAAGCAAGACCAGCGATCTCATCGCTCAATACTAGTCGCTTCGTAAAATCAATCTCTACCAGACAACCATTTAGATGCTGAAATTAATTTGCACCGGTTAATGGTAGGTGGCGGACACAAAGAGGCACAGTTCACAGACAGTTAATGAATGTAGGTAATTACACAAGATATAGTGTTTATATCCAGTGTATAAATTAAATATTATTTCCTTTTAAGGGTTAATATCGCCTTTGTACTACTTTCTACGTTTCTAATAACCATTGTGTTTAAACTGGTGTGTGCAATAAAGAGTTCACATATTCATACGCCCACTATTTAAAAGATAATACGAGCCACTTAAGCTACATAGGTTGAGCGGAAACAAAATAAATCTATGTTTCTATCGTTTCTTATTTATAGTAAGTAGAGTTCAATTAATCGAGTACTATAATAACACAAATACTTTTTACTGCATATAACGCGTTCAGTTAAAACAAATGAGGATTTTTTTATATCCATTTTACCGATGAAACTAAAGAGCCTCCTATTCTATAATAATCATCACAATCGGTTTAGAACAATTAAACGTATACAGGTAATTTCCATTTTTAGAGGAAAGATTTATATCAGTTACCCTGTTAATAAAGCATCTTTTTACCCTCTTATTTTTATTAACTTTCCTGGTTTCTAATAAAGATAATTCATACTAGCTACTAGCGAACACAAGTACGCTGAACGGCGTTTGTTCATTCATCCAGTGACAACAGATACCTACACGTGTCGAGATGTGTTTTGCTCACTTGGTATACCTACTGTGGCGTATAGTAGAGTAGAATGCTTGTGTTAGTTTTGGATTAGAATGTGGATACACAAACTGTGTGTACTTTGTACGTGAGCAGATGTGTTTATGTGACGGTAGCTCAGGGCAGTGCGGTGAATCGAGATCGGACGAAAGCCTTAGTGTCTAACTTCTACTGTGAGCGAATTACTTAGGTTTGTTTAAGTATAAGATAATCAATAAAATAAGCAAAATAAATAGTAAATAGTAAGACAAGTCATTTAGGTATAAATTCGCCTATGTGCATTTGTGTTGTCCTGTATTCGTATCTTTTTCATGTGCTTTAAGTAGGTACAATAAAGAGTTATGCATGCATACATACATACATACAAGACGGTAACCAATCGGTTCCGATCCCCATCAGGCGCTCTCCCTCGGTGGCGTCGTTCAGGGAGGGCTTGAGAAAGATGTGGCTCACACCATCTCCTTAATTGTTATATATATACATATTATTATTTACTTTAAATACTCTTACTGTATGTATTTTGCATGCATGCATGTTATGATATTTACCACTTTATTTTATGAATTGTTTAATTGTTTATCGATATTTGTGCCCTCGACTGTACGCTGTATTGTGGCTTTCATTATCTGTAATTTTAAACTTACTTTTTGTCGTTGTTAGTTTAATGCTCCTCTCATTTACTCAAAGGTTAACTGGTAGAAATACCTTATAGGGATAAGTTCGCTTTTGTGCAATTGTGTTTGTTTTTTATATTTGTACAATAAAGCATTTACTTACTTAATTACAAGTAGTTAGCAACCAATTACCAAAATAAATCATCCGGGAGATAACGATTGCGGGGCATTGGGGCACTGCTTTCAGGGTTAAGTGCATATATTCTCAAAATTAAATGTGTCTACCCCCACTTTCAAAACTCTTTGGCTATTGAGTATTTTTTTTTGTTTCTTAAATAATCTGTATAAATAAAAATGAATCGTCGAAATGTATGTACGCGCATAACTTCCAAACGACTGCACCGAATTGCATAATTCTTTTTTAGTTGTGTTTGTTACTGTTTGGACATGGATTGCATAAAAAAAATTGAAAAAAGAAAAATAGCAACGGGGGCGAAGCCCCGAGCAACAGCTAGTTAAATACTAAAAATGAAAACCTGACACCTGCTGACCGTGCACAATGAAATATTGAAAAACAACAAGACTGGACATAGCAGAGGCAAGCCAGCTAAGCAATGCCTATAATCTCACTTTAACTCTAACTACGTACTACATAGCTTTACCCAAGCAGGATTAGTGTGTTACATGTTATTGTTACATCAACTTCAATATATGTCTGGCTTAAACTGTCACATTTAGGAGTTCATGCTTCACTGAGCTGACACAGCGACAACACTTAGTCCTGATACAAACTTGCTTTCTCGATAATAAGGCAGCAGGTGTCTTGTGTGACCCCATTATATGACGTATTCACAATTTATCATGTTTGTTGTTTAAATTTTGTCTTGAAATGTAACTCTGTCATTGTGTAACAAATGTAGCTGCACTATAGGTATTATTCTCTTTTATAAAAGAGAATAAAAGAGAGAGATCCACACAACTACGTCTGCATAAATCTCTCTTATTTATATGCTCAACAATAGCATTTTACTCTGCAAATCGAATTGAAAATAATCTATTTCCCTATTTAGAAAATATTATATTTTAATGCGGTCATATTTCATACAACTAAGACCATTAATCATTAAAAAAAATAAGTGAAGCCTGAATGGAACGACTTTACTACATACATTGCTTAGTGTATCTTTGGTAAACTCATTTCAAACGAAAAGGACGCACCGAGCGGCAAACGAGATACAGCATTGCGTGCAGGACGTAGTGAAGCATATCACAGGTCAGCTCCCTGGCGTATACATTCTATTGCAATCTCCAGGGAACCGTTTACCTAGCTGCATTACTCTTTACCTCTGGTCAGGCTATAGCAGCCGATCCCTTTGTGACGCGCTCGGCCACGGCGGCCCGACTCATTCGAATGCCGCTCATATCGCCCGCGCACCACCCTCGCGATAGGCCATAGCGCCAATAACACTCCATATTAAAGCCTCCAAATTGCAGTTTAATTTATTCCGGACGTGTCTAGGCAACGGAATCGCAATAACCAGCGAAACATACACGACTCATGCCCGTATATACGATAGCACGCAAAATGAAATATCTTCTCGAAATATTGCTCAACATTATTTCTTTACTTAAAAAAAATTGAAAAGAATTGTGAAACCTTCAAATCCTTAAAAAGAGCACGCAGTGAAAATTTCGACGGTTTTCCGAATACATTCATATCAAAATAAACGAATGGGAAAAGATAACTCCGGGTGAACCGGGAATGGCAATAGATTGGATATGCTAAAGTCAATCTCGTAAATGAGGCGGGTATCGTAAGCTCCTCAGTTTGTCGAAAATGAATAAGAGATATCAGCTTTAAGCAAAACGGAAGTGAGCTAAAAGAGAACAGACTTATTTTTAGAAAAGCGTTTTGAGATAGCTGTTATTTATTACGCTGCCAATTCTCTAGCGCTAATTGCTAAGCCAGACCTTGCTCACAGTTCAAGGATTGAGTACTTTAAACATCAACAGAATGCTCGTAGGTCGAGCCCGTGTCTCTCTGATTTACGTCTCGTCTGCCGTTTTAGTGCAGTTCTAGCACTCTGTTACGTAATGAATTCCAGCTCGAGTCCAAACACTCAAAGCCTTCGTGCCTTACAGGCTACAGCAAGCGACCAATAATTGTTCCGTATAATTACATTATTTTCACAACTCCGTTTGGTTTACACAGGGCCTGTTGGCTTGTGTAAACAATCAAGTGGTTGCGAGTTAACTGGATGCGTTTTTCAACGCCAAAAAAATATTTCACAAAAACCCGGTAAAATTATATTGTATTAAGGCCTGAATTCAAATTTACAAAAAATGATATTCAGTGGCCCGTTTCTTGAAGCAACAAGTGTACGGACAAGCGTACATTTTTGTATGTATATATTTAAAGTAGCACATAGCTTACATTGCGCAAACGTTTGCGTACGCTTGCAGTTTACGTTAATGTCGAAATATTATTCAGTATTAAAGTAGTTCGTTCACATTCAGCATTCAACTCGGTCGTTTGCTTTATCATCCCTAATCAACCCCCTTTATCAGCATAAATCAGTATCACTATCATTCCTATCAACTATCATCCTTTAATAGTGTAGTTCACGCTACAACAAGTTACAGTAATTTTACAAGTCTAAACTAGTAAAATATAAACTCAACGATTGATTGGTTGATTGGACTAATGTTGCTAGTTTATACTGGTAAAATTGTAGCTTCGAGAAAGGGGCCACTGCTAACAATTTTTAAAGGCGATAAATGAAACATTGTAAGAGAAGTACTAAAATTTGTATATTATCTACCCATTTTAGCGAAAAGAATTTAACTTACAGCTTGCAAACAATGTAGTCAAGAGAGACGAAAAGGAATAAGCAAATCGAACGGTAATAAATAAAGATTTTATGAGGAAACTCGCTCAAACAATATTCTCGCAGTTCTGACCACTCTTAAAGCCTTTTCATATTTAGATCATAATAAAAATAATATGGCTGATATGATAACAACAATTTCCAGCTTCATAAATATTCCGGATGGACGTCACTGACTCGAGTGGAGGGTGGGATAAGGGTATTTTTTCTGACATGGAGCTTTAGTGTTCTTTGTTCTTGGTACACTATGCGCTCTTGATATATAATGTACTCGACAAGCTATCATTAACATACTAATTGAATGTTGAACTATCATCACTTTTTAGTTTTCTCTTTTTCGATAAAATGCGTCTACGGTTTATACGACAGATACACTCTCTGTAATATGAGTAAAAATCTATATGAACTGTAAAAAAAATACCAAAAATAATGTAAGTTTTGCTGATAGTTTCCTTACATTATTTTACTCGCCTTTATTAATACAATTGCAGACGTTATATACGTAGACGTTTCTACGCAAGTAAATAGTAAAGAAAAAAGTACAAGGAACGTTGTATCATAAATCAACAACAACCCATAAAAAACACTTGTGCAATAAGAGAACTCGGTGTATGCAGTGACAGCTATTGAGGAAACACGAATAGCTATATCCACGTATCACAAGTGAGCATGAGACGCCGGAACAACCGGGTGCAAACGTCTCGCATAGACAACAACTAAAACTTGCACTGCTATTGTTTCAAACACCTACAACTTCAGACTGTGTTGCAACCGCAGACTTTTGCTTTGTAACCTAACGTCGAGCATTGAATAGGTATCGAGTTCTCTAAAAGAAACAGTCGACAAAATATATGATACATTAGATACTACAAGTAAAGAAGTAAGGCTTTCTTTCAGTTAACATTTTAAAAGGATTACGGGTCTTCTGTGGTTCACGATTTATCTTCTTAACGACTTCCTCCGCGTGACGTGTTCGCCGAGGCGCATGCGACTTGCGACTCGCCGCGACCGCGAAGCGATGGCGACACAGACAGCATCCAGTAAAGAAAGGTAATTAATGTGGTTTTGTGGTCATTTTTATCAATTCCAAAAGTAGATTTATGGAAAAATTTGGTACAAGAATCCAGCGCAGATATATCTGTTCTTACTGTAACTACACATACTAGGTATAGTTCAAACATTTTGAATCACCTGTTAGGGGCTAACGAGTACAAAGTAGATGATAGCATTGTATGAATATAATAATATCATTGTGAAAACAGGTAATTAGATAAGCTCAGTTCAAAATAGTTGAACTATAGTAAGTTAATCGCAGCCTTGTAGGGCATTTAGCTTAGGTGATAAAGTAGTGTAAAGGCTTATAGGACTGTACAATTCAGAGCGAGGATTATAAAATTTATTTAAGGCAGTTTTAAGCAGATGTTATAAACGTCACTGTTAATTTTTATCAACACTGTGGAGGGAAATATCCTTCCCTTGAGCTCTTGTATAGCAGGCGGCATTATCGGCGGGCGCGCATCGGCGCCGCGGGCAGCGCTGGCTGCGACGTACTCGTATCTCGCCTCGCACCACTCGCACGTTTGTCGTCATTTTTCATCTCGACATGCATATTCAACGCAACAATAAATCATCCAGAGCCATCCCCGCGTCAAACGAAATAACCTACTGTCCTGACGCCAACTCGGAAAAATAACGCACAAAAGCGTCGGTAACAAACAAACGAAACCACCAAAATATAACGTTAATAATTACCTACCCTTTCGAGTGGCTGATAAATAGCGTCATTATTATCACCAGCACAGTGAAAAATGGTTCCCCCTCTCGATATTTATTCAAATAGGTGGCTAGGCTACACGAATATTATTTTTATGAAACTCATATTTTATATTTAACTTTTTCGTCTTTCCGTTGTTTTGTAAAAGGTTTACAGCTTTACAAATGTAATTTTCATAACGAATGGTCTGGGGGACAGATATGCGATTAGTTGGCTCAGCAATGTTTGTTCTTTCAGTCGCTCTTATACAATACAATACCATCTGCTGCCGTGCTGTTTATTAAAATAGAACAGATCCATTTCTTCCTCTGAATTCATAACAGACTACTAAGGAACCGGATGTGAGAGCGTGCAACAACGCTCTGTATTGCTAATTACTAACTCCGGATTCCAGCACTGCGGTGTAGAAGACAGGGCGAAACTACCACCCTTTTTTCAACAAGAATCTAATCGAAACAACGGATGGACGGACGGACGGACACAGCGAAAAATACGAATTCTGTTTTTGCCATTTCGCCTACGTAATTCTTAAGAAGAAGGCTGATTTTCACGTTGACTTTCAAGTAAAATAATCTTTAATGTTTTAAGCTGCATAAAATGACAGTGAAACAGGTTGCGGTTAAAAACTTGGACGACATACGTCAGAAATTAGATTAACGAAATCGTAGGCATTGTTTTGTATCTAGAGAATGACTGAAAATTATAAATTACGTTAGATATAGACTATTTATGAGTCACCCACGGTTGGGTTACGCCTTACCTCGTCATAAGTACCTAGTGTTAAATGAAACTATCCATATCTATACTAAAATGCTTGAGCGAGCTTTGCGCTGTCTCAACTTTACGTTTCGTCTAGATATCGCACAGCGTAGTCACGGAATTAAAATTAATAGCTGTTTCCACTTCCAGCCATTTTAGTTACACGTTCGTTACGCCGGCCGGAGCGCGCACGGAAAGATAATAACTTTAAATCGGCCCAAAGTGATGGAGCAACGCGTCACGCATTGCACCAGCTGAACGTGCCGATGGCCCGGTTAAATCTGCGCATTACGGCAGGCAACATATTCCATCGACACAAGCTACGCTCCCGAATATCCTATTTGCATAATTATTGGCACACGCGTCGCGGCGCGTAATGCACGGCGGGCACGACACGCTAATTTCACTAATCATTGTTTAAGTCGCAGCTCCTGCTAATGTGACGCCATTTGGACGACCTGAGCCAGCACTAATGTCAGGTTTCATTTAAGGCTGGAGGCACCTAACGGCCGTTTCTCACAACTCGTGCGGAGTATTGTCTTAGCTGTGCGAGAAAATATGTTCGCGTTTATACTGTTATACTTACTTAACGTAGTATTCTTATTCCTAAGTCAAAGCTTAGAATTGTGCATCCATCAAAACTGTGCGAAGTAGCTAAGCCCCTTTTGCCGAAAAATGTTAAGTTCACTAACACAATTAACAATTGCTCAACATGCTCAGCGCAGTTTTCCTATTGGTAATTGTCCTTCTTGCTCGTTAAGATTCTGTACCCCAAAAGGTAAAAGAAACCCTTATAAAATCACTTCTTTGTCTAACTCACACTTGGCCTGTTTTTTTCTAGTGCTGTAGCTTAATTCATCTAGCTAGAAAGCCTAGATATTCGTTCGACTTTTGAATTCAATTCAATGAACGCTCTAGATTTTTTTAATCATTTATAACTTCATCCCAGGGGAGACTGGAACAGGAACGGTGAAGTGAAGAACTTTAAATTATTCGAAAACAAAAAGTGCAGGATAACAGAGACCGCGTGTTTAAAAAAAGTTGTAGGTACAGCTGCAACGAATAATTTAGCTTACGAACGTTCTAGAAGTTCTAGGGCCCTAAAAAAGTAAATATTATTATCGCAAAAATATTTATTGCTGTTTCTTTTCATTTATCCTAACAGTACATTGGATGTACACTTAAGGGACATTTACAAATGGCGAGATCAGTGGAGCGATTGAACCTTACGTCTTGTTTATTCATGGCGCGGAGTGATTTGGCGAATGTAAGCTGGGAGTAATGAGCCGTGACACTACCTGTGCGTGGTGCGGGCAAGCGATTTGTTAACTCCAACGAGGCCAACCCTTGGAGGACCCCCTCAAGGAACCCCCTGTTTACCCCTACTCAAGCCGCACCCGTATCTTACGAACCCGAACATCGAGTGCGAGATACCTGATAAAACGAATACGCAAACAACTAACACTGCTTCAGAATACTAATATCATGAAGTATTTTTTTTTAAGAATGACGGTCCAAACGAGCAAACGGTTTACTTAATTAAATAAGTGAGTATCACCACTCCTGAACAACCCTAACACTAGAAGATTGTCGTTGCGTTGCTACCTTAGGGGACTTAGAAAGGATACCTCTTGTGCCAGTAATTTCACGGGTTCTCTTATTCCCCACGCCAGAAAAAAAAGCAGTGGAAGATCTGCTGCTTGGCGGCACGATTAGGCAATAACATGGTGGTAGCAGTCTGGAAGGACCATGCACAAGTCTCTATTATCCGCAAAAACTCCCCGCTTATTTGTTTAAAACAAATTGAGGGAAGAAATATAAAATTGAAGCACGAGTAGATTAGGTACTTTGTGCAATTGTATATCTATGAACTAAAACGTATTGTGTCATTTCACAGACAGCAGCCTGCACGTGTGATCGCAAATTGGCAAGGCATGTTAACTGGTTTTGGTTCATTAACCTAAGGCATTATAAAAACTTAGATGTTAAAAATCTATAGCTCGTTATCGTAATTGCTTAAAGCAAAATATTATGAACATAATAGTTACATAATATTGAATTTCAAAGACGATAAAGGCATACGTAATTAGGGTGAAAACGAGCTACCCAGTGATCAACTTTAATTTAAGTAGAGTCGTACTAGAGTCTCTGATTACAGAGACGTCTGGCTGGGATAGCTTGAGTTACGATATAGTCTTCGATAAAGCCTCCCAGTGAACTTAACAGTCATCTTCAATACAGAACGTTCACGCTTCAAAAATACTGGTTAATATTCCGAACAAGGTACAGCGTTGGTCAATAAAATAAAAGCACTGATCACCGGTAATTCCAAAACAATAATCCAACTGTGTTTCTAATGCGACCATTGCGGGAAGAGGCCACGCAGAGATCTATCTACGTCAGACCACAAGGCTACAGGACAATGTTCAGAAAGAAGGCTAACAGTAGGTACCTACTTTGTAAGACGAAAACAATGGCATTTAGAGCCTGTTCCACCACTCTCGAATAAGTTCCTGATATCATAAGCGTCAGATATCTGTGATGCCGTATCTGTCAGCTCCATGATAAAAAGTAGAGACAGCACCTTATATACTAGGGTGCAAGGAAACCAGGTCACTTCCCGAAGAAAGATGTATGAAAAGTGACCCGGTTTCTTTGCACCCGAGTATATATTTGACACTTAAGGTACCAGAAACTCAACGTGGAAGTAGCAACACAGTATAAGGCAAAACTAGTGTTTATTATGTGTCCCGCCTGTAAACAAGACATCAATCAATTTAGCCCACATTTACTAACTGCCGGGTAAGCCTCTTCGTTTTCACGGAATTCTACACCGTCCCTCTGCATGTGCTAGACATGCAGAGGACGTAAGGGACAGGTAGTGAAAATTAAATAAGTCCAAACATTTTTGAGTTGTCTATTTACAAGAAACATGAACAGTAAGTACAAGTACAGTGCTTCTATTTTGTAAATGTCTCTCGAAAAACTTCGTTTTCATATGACAGACGTCTGAACTAAAGAAAAACGATCTTTGCCGAAAGACATTATGAAAATAAAGAAACACTGGACAAGACTTGCTTGAACAAACATCAAAATTAAATAACTCCAAACCAGACATTCTACGGACTCAGTCGCGGTCCAAAGCCGGCCGTTCAACTTACAACTTTGCTCGACCTGAACGCCAACTTACAGATAGCCCCGAATATCGTACAACCACAAGTGCTAATACTGTTTAAGTATCCACAATCGCATTATGTAACGGCTTCGGCTGTCGCCTAGTTCAAGTTTATAAAGAGCATTTATCTGAACCATACAGCGACGATTCCCGGCGAAACGACAATCGACTAATCTCGTCCAATTCGGTCAACGTTAATTAACTCGTCGGCGGTTAAATTCTTCAGTCTCCGGACTAGAAAATGCATGCGAGTGAAAATGCCTTATTCTGAGTAAGGTAAAAAAAGGACATAACCAGAGCACGATTCTAATTTTCAAACAATAGTTGTTGGGTATAATTAGGGTACGACGATATAAATTAGACCTTATAGAAGTTAATGTTCATTTAGAACGAAAATCTGGTACACAGTAGGTAACTTTACCAAGTCGACGATGGGCTGACACAAACATTTAAACAAACTTGAACAGTTTTAATTGAAGCGCCCCTCGTCACGGCACGCGGAGACTGCTCCCTGTTAGCTTCTCTCTGTGTATACAGCACAAAATTATTTATCAATGTTAGAACAATAATAGGAATGGTATTATACCAGGACCGTCTGAAAGTTCATTATAATATTGAAACGATATATTCAACAAACATGTTGGCAAAGAAAGGTTTTGTCAATGTTTACTTCTTACAAGCTTAAATTGAACTCGCAATATTCGTGTGTAAAGAACTCTATTTCAAAACTCTCACGTCTAATTTCACCCACTTCCAGTGATCGGGTTGACTCGGTATCTTTGTATATTGGTATGGGGTGACAATGCAAGTACAATTAACAATATCAATATTATCAAAAAAAAGCTTGTATTGTATTGAAAGATTGCTTGTAGAAGCTCATAATTCAGTTTTTAGTTTATTGCGTCTTATTCTGTATTCTGTGAGTTAAACTTAATAAGTTTACCTATAGAGAATTTATTATAATAAATAATCAACGAAATTTTGCTCTATATTATATGGGTTCTCTGGAAATGGGTTCAGTTAATAAAATTACCGACATCGACATGGCAAAGGCTTATGAGAGAATTGATCGGAACTAACTTAATAGGTTCGCTGCCGTAGTTGCTGCCGTATTGCTTTTTCGGTCCCTCGTGATTTACTTTTACTCTCCGTTGACGAGAAACGTAAGACTTTAATCAGATATTGCTGAGGTTCATTTTCAACGTTTGTTTTACTTATTAGTTCCTGCTTTTGCGGGGGATACGTAAATCATCTCTTTGATTCTGAACATGTTTAATGCTCTATTTAGGAGTTGTAGAACTTTTCTGAGCCACATCACGATTTCTATTAAAGTGAAATAATCAGTTACAGATAATTTGAATCAAATATCGATCTTCAGTGAGCTGCGTTCTATATTTAAGTAAACAATTGCTGTAGGTACTTATAACTCATCCACTTCAGTTACATTCGGCAGAAAGTCCAATTACGTGTAAATAATTTTATTCAGAAAATACTAAGAATTAAATGATCAACATTTTATTGGACTTTGAAAGCCATTTCTTGAAGGTGCAAAGTGTCAATGTCAAAAGATAAAAAGGGATCAACATTGCAAAATATGCAGTCTTAGTTTTGTACCTAATTGTGCGAGCAACATTTTTTCACGGATCATTTATTTGGACATAATGATTGAACAAAGTTTATTTCTATTTCAATTCAATTTTCTTTTTTATATTTTAATTATTATTTAATATTTACTTTTTAATATAGTCCATTTCATTGCCATTCTTACCATACAACTTTTTTTTATCACAAGACTCCATTACTCTAACCACGAAATCTTCCTGAAGCGTCATAATAAAATTTTGCCAAATTACTGAAAGCCATTTCCGACTAAAAATCGTGAATTGAACCATTTAATTTTAAGTTACATATCATAAATAGTAAATAATGTTACGCAAGGGTTTCAAAAATACCTGGAGTCAATAAATTCTATGGCATAAACATACAGTATTGGTTAGTCTGCTACACAATAGTTGGCAAGTATTATAAAATTAAATATAACTATTGTCAGAACCAGAGGATGAACTTTTCGGAAATACATCCGTTTTTTTATTTAATTTTTATTATGTACCTACTGTTGGTACCAGCCAGCAGCCCGAACTGAATATCACTATTGTAAAATATTTTCGTGGCGCGGTGAGTGGCAGTGACTCAGTGCAGAAACAGCAAACGTGAACTAAAATTTAAAGCTTCGGCATACGTACACCTAAAACATTTAGAGGGGCGTAAGGAACCCCCGGGAAAGCGTCATTTGCTAAAAGTAGGCTAAAACTTGCCGAGTTGGTGCCGCTAATTAATGGAGACGCGTCAACGCACCGCCTGTAGCCGTGGACGCAGATTAATTATGTAAATTAAGTTTGGGTTGCGGCTGCCGATAGCCCACGGATCGCTGACAAAACGCCCGTGCGTCGCACCGACGCTTTCCTTCAGTCTTGTAACTCCACTGAAAATTCAATAGGCTGTTAATCAATCTGTCGGGGCGTCGTACTCGGCGCTCCAGCTTTTTAGCGCTAACAGGGTCTTTTAAATTCTCCGAAGAAAAATTACAATTGACGGGTGGACCGTTATTTTTTGCAGTCTATTGTTTCAAGCAACCAAATGTAGATCCCGCGTTCTTTATGAGACTCAATATTTACAAAAAAAAAATATTAAGTTGAAGCGGTCGATAATTTTGTCACAGTGAAAGGGCTTTTGGAGCCGTATTAGTATACCTGTTTGCTATATATTAAGTATCGAAAATAGTCATATGTAATCCCTATAATATCGCTCTTCGTAACACTTACCCAACCAAATTAACTATTTGGATGTTTGGTTAGTTGGATTATATTCAACGGGTTATTATATAATTGTGTGCGTAATCCTGCTATATTATTACCATAGATGAGGTGTTACCACGACAATTAAGATGAATGGTGTCGATGGCACACCTACAATATGTATTTATAGCACTCGTATTGATATTGACGGCTTTAACGTCGATACATAAATTGATCTAGATGTGGGCAGGGAATGAGAACCATTCCGACATTCCAGAGGTTAGCAACGGAATGCTGAGGCTTCTAAATTGAGGTGACCAATCAAGGACAATCTGCCATCGCTGCGGGGAATGGACAACGTGTAAAGACTATACAAATACTACCTGAATGAGTACGGAATAATGAAATTCCTAAACTTACCTATCGCTTAATATGTGCTCCTAAGTATGTCGGCATCACGTCATCTACGTATACAATTATGTAACAGATACTACTTCAATGATTAAGTTGTGCGTGCCTGAATCTGATATCGTATGTGGTTGATTACTAACAACAGAGATAATAGACGACAGAAGAGCTAAATAATAATAAAAGATACAATTTAACCTCGGGTAGTAAGACACTTGGTCAAACATAAAGAACTCATGTTAGCGAAAGTTCACGCAAAAAATACTCGTAATACTAAAATAACTATATTTTTTTGATACCATTTTTTCACGTGTATTGTATAAAAACGGAGACCATACGAATCGAATGGAATGCTGAATATTGCTAACGCGGGCGCCGTTCAAAGTTGATGTAGCGCAGAGTTAGGTCCCAACTATTTTCATAAAGGGTGAGTTTAATACAAAGCGTCGTTGAGCGCCGCCTAGAGCTCAGTGCTTCGGTATAAGAAGGTGTCGGAGCGAACAACGCAGTGAGCGGTAATGGTGCATATAATTGAAAAGTTGCATTTGATTAAGTTGGGGAGTGACAACTCTAAAGGTCCACACTGACGACGCTTCCAACCCGCCAAATAGCGCGACCGTGGCTGCCTTCCAGAATTCGTAGTGAAAATTACAATTTAAAGAGCAATGAAAACCAATCGAATGTTACACAAACCTCTACAACTCTGGGGAATACGGCCAGTTTTATTTTAAAATAGGTATTTTAAAGCATTTCACTGTTATATATACGCGCAGTCAGTGGCACCTTAAAGAGGGCCCTAAAGTTAGTTGCAATCGCTTCCCGCTCCGCTAGAAGCAAGGCGCAGCGCGGGAGCGGACGCGACTCTATCAATCATAAGCGCGAGGCGAGGCGAGTGCGCGGCGCACTGTTCCAAGCCGTTGCCACGAGCCCCTCATTCATCACACTTCGAGCTCTCTTAAGTGCTTTATCGCACTGCGCTCTCTTGCGCCAGAAACAACTCTGATATCCCATTTTGTTGACAAGCACACAACTTTGCGCAATCGAATATACTTGAATTCTAAACGCATTTTCTCCGAATACAAAGGCTAAACAATAATATTTTTTGACTACGCTATGGAAACAATGAATACTTTAAGGTACTTACTTACTAGAACTTTATTCTTAGTAGCCTCAGGCTTTACATGTTGGAGCTTAGAAGTAATAACGTCGTTGTTGTAATTTAGCTACGAGTATATTTGTTATAATATTGAATAAATCTCATTTTTGTGTTCTATAAACAGTGGACATTTTATTAAATTAAACGTACAACTCTGAAGTGAGTACACTAAAAAGTTAATTAATATCCAAAGTGAAGTAAGTTTCTTTGAAAAGCTAAGAACAAACTTTTCCTTAGCTCCGCCTAAATGTAGTCAAGCCATTAAGTACTACTTCAAGGTAAATAATAAGTTTTACTTCTAATACAACCACGTGACTTCATTTTTTTAGTATTTATTGTGTGGGTTTCAAGGTTGACAAGCGCTAATTAGCCCCTCTTATAATTAATACATGCGAACGTTTAAGTTAACATAAGATTGACAATCGTTTGTGAATAAGAAGTTCTGTGTTAAGAGGGGCTAATTAAATCATAAATTCGACTATAACAGGCTTAGAACTTTTTATGAATATGGGTGTAAAATTTAAACCCTCTCTTACTAAATGACATGAATATTGTGTACGTATTAATACAAAATCATATTTGACAAATAAATAATATGAGCTACATCAACGTTGCAAGTGACATCACTTTTATCTTCATAGGATTTGTCAAAATACCTAATATGGATATCAAACTCATAGTAAAAACGACACGTTTCAAGGACCACGTCATTGAACACGAAGTACCCACTAAATATTTAGCAGTTCATTTCAATCTGTAGTATTCTTAGATAAAATATATAGGCAGGCATTTTCACCTACGTACCGGATAGAGAGAATTAGGAGATCAACATGCTGGCAAGTTAATTAAACCAAACCTTAGATGAGTTTGTTTTGAATTTCATTTTAAACACAAGGTTTTTTTTTGCTTTGTTGTCCATCCTGCTTACCAAGTCCATGCGACCACTAAAAGTCGTTCAAATTTGAACTACAAATTTTAAAGACAAATTACATAAAAAAGTAACATATCACCATGCATTGCAAGTAAAATTAAACCTTATACAAAATCTGCGCCGTTCAAATCGAATAGAACAGCTAATCACAACCTTTCACTCAATTACTCCTTAGCAAGTAAGCAAACAATTAATCTTTCAATTAATACACTAAAGCTTATGAGACAAGTTTGAGAGTCAGTCAGCCACTGCAAAGCCGATGACACTGATATAAAAGTTGGAAGGGGGTGGGGGAGCAAGTTGCTCGATACAAACTGCTCCATTCGACGCTTCACACTTGACTTGAGCGCACGAACAACAATCTATACAAGTATACTCCTACAAGCAACCGCAGTTAGAATTGATCACAAAGTTTGCTTACTAGTAGGCTTAATCTTGACGTGGTTTAAATTAAATTAAGCAACAAAACGCTGATCCGATGCGAAAATATTATAATATGTAAGTACGCATAATATTTAATATAAATGATAATGTAATAAATAAATAAATAATTATGTAACTTCATATCAATTACAACGGCAGTAAGTATAAACCGGAGTATTTGTCTACCTGTTAGTTCGATGTGCATCGCCTCCAGACCTATCCCATAGTTAAGTCTTAACGCTGCTCCATAAAAATTAGTCGATCGTTTAAAATCCCTAAAATTCACCACATCGTGCATTGATATAAAGCTAAAACGAGAACAAACTCCATTGTAACGTTCTGTTTACTCCGCCCCGGTCTCCGATCACAAACGGCATTGTCGTCAGCTTTCCTGTGGAGCGCGCTCTGCGCTTTCAAACCGTAGTTTGAATAACAAATTAACGTCTCCACGAATATTGGTTGATATGTTACGTGAGTAAAGTCGCCATTCGTCAGGAATGAACACTGCCCGGACGAAATAGTCATTGATATCGAACTTTGCCGATTTCACCTACGGTAGGGTCAGCTGCAGGGAACAGCGTAGGTACTTAAATTGCATTGGTCCGGAATTTGACCGCCTGATACCGCGGTTATAGCAGTTTCAAACGAACCCGGCTGACGGATGGCGCGTTTACACTGGGACAGCAGCCGTCTCCGGTAGCCCTATCAGTCTCAATGGTGTCCGGAGGCAGCTTACGCCAGTTTAATGACACAGTGCGGCGGTCATATTCATCTCTATCGGACCCAACCGAATGACGTAGCGGTTACACTAGTCCAGATTCTTTGTACTTTAGTTTTATATAGGTAGTATCTGGGCTAAAGCATAAAAAATAAATACAGATTTCAAAAAATAATATAACAGCGACTTTGCTATTTTGCAAAGTGAATGTCAATTCCGACGTAGTTGAAAGCAGAAAACTGCGGAAGCATCTACAGTTTTGATTTTGGCGGTACTTATAGGTAGGTACTTAGAGAATAAACCGTGCCCGTTAGCAAAAATCCTCATAGTTTACACGAAGGTAATTAATTACCCGCTCCGCATTTGACTTTATGGCAGAAAACTATTCCGCGAACACGAAATCTACGCGAGCGCGTGCAGGATTATTAAAATTAATGGCTTTATTAAAGCGGCGGCGCATCAAAATATGTAAACTACGCCGCACTATCCATATGAATGGGTGAGCTGCGGTAGGAAATATGACGGGAACCCTTATTCGTAGCCGACAGCGGCCGACGGCGGCGCGACGAGGGCGCCGCATATTAGGACCTCACATTCACCCAACCCGACCCACGGATACACGTCTTTATCAAATCTGTTATTAAACTTGGCAGCTGTAGAATACGTAAGAAGACAGATAAATCGGATAGACTTCATCGTAAACGATTCGCCACGAAGCAATGCTTCCGCAAACTTCACCGTTCGCAACAAATAGCTGATCATATATTACCTAAGCTTAAGAGCTGAGTCATCATACAGTATTTGATCTCCTCGTAAATTTCGAGCACCTATCAGCAATAGGCACTTATCACATATACATCTCATATATGTAACTCCTGAGTCAATGAAATTGAAGTTCAAAGGCATATTTAAATGAATAAATATCCATCAACCTGTAAAGCAGCCGAAAAGGATCCCACGGAATGCATATAAAAAAAAGACGGCGAATATTGATATAAAACAAAACAGCCTTTTAATGGCACCATTTCACTATCACTTGCGCATAAATGTACTGTCTTATTTAAAGGCCGAGCCATTAAAAAAAACTAAGTAGGTACAAGCGGCAGCGCGAGTTCTTTTAATTACAGGAGGATTACCAAGTCTAGTGATTGAGGCATAAGCCGGCAAACAGTGAACTCGAGGGTCGGTGAGTGTCCGCTCGCATTCATCGTAATGAACGGAACAAAACTAAATACTAAACTTTAAATGCGCGTTCAACTAACTTATAATATGAGTTATATTATAACGATGTTATGAAGATAAGAATTGTAAATGATTGCCTGTGCAATTTAGTTAAAGTTCAAACACGTACAATGTAGCGAATCAGCGAATGATAACAGTATGAACTTGAATTCTGACGCTGCTCACATTCGGTTTAGCAACCTTCAATGAACTCAAAAGACTAAACTAAAGACTCATCTTAAATGGATATTGAACTCTCTTGTTCAACATGCTCCGTAGATAAAAATCTAAAATTCATGCTGGGGTTTAGCTAAAGTAGTTTAAAACAAACTCGTACAATTCAGAGAAATAACAAATGATAACGGCAAGAATTTAAACATTGATGATATTGCTTTACTATTAAAATGTATCTCGTAGCTACTTAGTATTTACATGCGATAGTGACCACAGTGCCGGTGCGGAAGCCCGTCGTCACACTCACCACAGAATTGATAGTACTTGTCCTAGAATCTCTGCTAAAAGGGAACTATGTCGATACTTTAGCTACACCACAAAGTTGCCGACTTTAACATTTTTAATTTAAATAAAGCTTGAACTTTATAAAAGCCCGTGGTTTAGTAAAATAGTTCAAGCTCAAAGAACCGGGGTAGACTTTTTCCAACACATTTCTATAAGTAGCACATTCTCCCAGCACTAGACTCACTTTTATTGTTAGTATAACGAAGCTCGAACTCGTGATTTAGATAGCAATATGTTGCCAACCTGTAATATTCCCGAAAACATTGAGAAAAACTGCAGACAAGATTGATCTAGTCGACATTCAGCAAAGCAATATCGTCCGTTGTTGAAAGAACAGTTGATCGCAGAGGTGTCACGTAATGGGGAAACGCATTAGGCTATCCACGAGTTTCGCCGCAACACGGCTCGGTATAAAATGCACTAATGATTGTCGAGCCCGGTAACGACCCCCCCGCGATTAATGCCACTTTATTCTCTACTACACTTAACACACTATGCTTTTACGGTATTAGCCAAATGTTCAGATGTGAAAAGCAAACCTTATGAAGAGTCTAGAGAAAAAAGTATAATAGTAATGATCGTTTTTTTATATTCTTTGATCTATATTAGGTTTCGTTCATAAATTTATTACATTTCTTAATATGTATCATCGACAACAGAAAGAGTCGTCAAATGCGGTTGCAAGCAATGTGTCCCTGGAAAAATTACCCATATATTACTGATATTCATCGTTTTTGGCTTGTTATCTGTAACATTCGTCAGTTTTTGCCAGTTCCATGATTTTTGAACAAACAGTAGAAGATATATATTATTCCTGTTTTTAATTGTAGTACTATAGGTATCCACTTTGATAACTTTAAACAATGAAATGAATGAATTGGACTCTAATCTTTTCTCCCTGGACTCTTCACATAGAATATACTATTTCGCTGACGTCAGTTAATTAATGCATAAAATAATGAAAGCGGAGAGCCCTCTTTAGAAAATATCATCGTTATCATGGTCGGCCACCACCACTGATACAGACGATTGATGATACAGTGCAATGGTAACCGTCGACGACTATGCAGTCGAAGGCAGGAACTAACTTCTTAACACTTTCAAAAATATAACAACATAGTAATAAACAGCATCAGGTTTCATGTCGACTCAAAAGCTAGTGAAACTTTTAAATTTTTAGGACATTGTATCGATAAGCGGGCTGGATAAAATTTAAAAATTCGTGTGTATTTATCAAGATAAATGCGACAAGTTCTCTTACTATCCTTGTGGTACCAAATTCTTGCCTTTGTTTATTTATAAAATATGGAGACTTGTTAAGTTATGTGAATTTTAAGTATTTAAGCTCATTTTTGATTTAAGCTTTTGGATTAATACGCTTAATATCTATCATTGACTAAAATATTACCTAATTCAAACCAAATAATTATTTTGAATTTAATAAAAATTAAGTACCTATATTATTTACCTATGCACAATAGAAATGTAAACATTGACGAAGCAATTTATCATATAATGTTTCCAGGTAATTTGATTGAAATGAGAGTAATTGATGTATTATCCCTGTAGTGGAAATTGAAGTGGCATACGAAAAACAAATTACCGGAAATTAAATTCCTTGAATTGTAAATGATAGCAATCATAATAAAGGCCGAGATTGTATGCGATTTATTTCATACCGTGACAGTGCATGTTGTACTCTGTGCGTATCACTGCCACGGGACAGCGCAGCGGAGCGCAAACTGCATCAGATATGTGGACGCTACTTGCTATGACAATAATACTGTGCCTGGTTGGTTTCAATCATACAGATAACAACAATTTCGTGAGTAAAACTTTACTGTTTAATTTCATTACGCTAATTAACCAAATGTTATCTCTTTGAGTGGGTCATTTACAGCTAGAGTTATGTAATTGTGTTAGTTAGTTAGTTATCATTACCATCCTAACATGGAAATGTAAATGAACGATAAAACAAACTTCCCCGGCGAAGTTTGTACTAAGTTACCCGAAAAGCCATGAGCCACAAAAGTGGTTCCGAAGAATTATTCAACTTACAAGAAGTGCTCGGGGCGTAGCTTGTGTATAATTACTTGAAACATCAGCTCTGAACAGATGATGAAACGCGTGTTAATATGAATTATAATCAAGATCAAATATTAAAGTAATCTCATTAGCAAAGGCTGTATGGACAAACGATGTCTATCCTCTTCAAATTATCCACTGATTAAGTTAACCGAAAGTTGTCAGGAAGTTAGACGACGTCCTTTACCAGAACTATTCTGACACTCAGGGTCCATACCGGGCTCGATGGACGAAATTTGAAACGTGCAAGGGCCCGAAACAAGGCGAATGCGGCAACGTCGCCATTCAAAACATACATAACATGTCAGATGTTATTTTTAATTTGGACATTCCGAAAGATTGCCCGGTCACAAAGGTACGTACGTTTTGGTTTCTCTTATTGACGAGACCAGCGAGCGCATTCAGATTCCATTAAATTTTTTAGTGAAAAAAAGATTAGCTAAATAGACTAGAAATTATAAATGTCACTGAGATAAAAAAAAACTGGTATGTTGTAATAATGGCTGCATGCTTTTAAACCGTGTGGTTGTCTTATTCATCCGGTGCATATTTGTTTTGTATGATATGAGCAACTTTCAATGTAATTATTTACACCCTTTAAGTATCAAAAGATTTCAGTTCGACCAATAGACACAAGATAAGGAACCCTAGAAAGCCTTCGTAATTTTCAATTTTGTAAATTATTTGTTTGCAGGCGAGAGTTGCAGCGGGAATGTTGCAAAGCAACAACTATACAAAGAAACTGTGGAACTATGCTTTGGATAAACCTTGCCAGCATTTTGTTTTAGGTCCTATATTAGTCGATTCATTCAACTTGACTAAGAATTCTTGCAAAATTAAAAAGGTAACTGAATCGCTAAAACAACCATCACTGGAATTATTTAAGTATTTTAATATACGGGAAAGGTAAAGAGCAATGGTTGAGTGCGTCTAAAATAAGTTCATTTGCCCCGATTCCTGAAAAAAATGGTCAGTTTCTCGAAAATGGTCCATAATGTGAAAGTCACTGGAAACCACAGAATTGCGGGCAGCATAAGACTCGTCCTTAATGTTCATAATCATAATTTTATAGATGTTATGCGAGTTAATTTTTTTTAAGTTTTTTATTGAATCAAAAAGTAAGGACGACGCCAGAAGATTTCATTGATTAATTCATTTTAAGTTTAGTATCTATGATCGTGTGTTGTATTTTATTTCTATTTGCAGGGCCAGTACACAGTTCATCTAAACATGGAAGAAAAATCAAAAACTTTCCTGGGTTCGAACTTTTTCTACGGCACTTACACGTTCAAAACCCTGGCATTTAACAATATCAATAACTTTTTCTGTGTCTTAGCAGTAATAGAAGCTGAAAAGCTATAAAGTGAAAATTGAGCCACTCCGAAGAGTGAAATATTGTCTTATAGAATTTTATTGTCATTGCCTTTTCCCGAAAAATGTGGGGTCGCATTTTTTATGATATCATAGTTCGTTTAATGGAGGTAGAAGGTGGGGGATACCGCGGGCCGCTAGAGGGAATACGGTGGGAGGGAACTGGCAAATTTGATAGAAGCAACGCGATTGAAAATCGAACAGTAATTTGTTCGCAGCGCTGCTCCCCAACGGAAATACTGTTGGTGCATCTCGGTCCAACCTCAAAACTCGGCTCGACTTTAATCACAGGCGTGTATTCGTGTTACGTCCTAAATTGAATCCTATGCGTCAGAGCTGCTTTTAGGGATATAAATGTTGTGTTAGTTGTTTTAATCTGAATTCCGCCTGAATAAGTACAGACGCGAAAGAGAAACACAAATAGAAACGCTTACGTCGAGAAAAAACTCTATTTAGTAGTACCTAAGCTATAGTCAGTTTCGTGATTACACTGTCGAGATAATATCGACATTTACGTATAAAATTATAAAGTGATAATCTGGAAGGTAGATCACAACCGTCATACAACTAATTTCCGTGTCGCGATTAAAACTCGTTATAAACGGTCGCCGTGGAGAGCCCGGAGCCTGTCACCATTACCGCAAAAAGAGGAAAACGGGATCCGCATTAAAACGTGCTGAAAACTCGTAAAACGAGAATGTATCTTACACTCTACCATCTATATACAAACAGAACATTTAGATGAAGGTTTATTAGAAGTTACCGACCCTGCGGACCGCTGTAACAGCTGTTAATTTAATATTAATTACTTCTGTGATGTTACATTAACTGCGACAATGGCTGCCTTGGAAATTCAGTTAATTTAAAACAGCGTTTTAATTTGGAGATAACCTTTTTCACGCTGGCCGTTTGCGTCTTTCCCGCTTTTCGGGGCTAAGTACTACTATTATGCAAACGCCGAAATTGATAGCTTACATTAACTTCATGACAAATTAATCAGACACGGTTTTCTTTTACACTCTATAAGCTAAACCTCACGTCGCATTGACGACACTTACAATGCAGCTGCACTGCATCCTCTCAAACGTGAAATTAAATCAAGGTAATACTTAATACATTTTTAATGGTCGGTAATAACTAAGCAGCAGATTACTCGTCTTAGTGTAAGGCCGAGTAAATCCGTCGGTAATGGCTCGGCGCGGCACCTGGCCGCGGCGGCAACGCGCACTCTGTGGCCGGGCTAATTTCACTAAACACGATATAAATTACGTACGGCCACAAACAATGACGCGAATGGCCGCCCCACTCGGACCAGCTATTATTATGGGATATTAAATTTCGCATCGCATATTTACGGTATCCCGTCAAGTAAATATACGTAGCTCGTCGCTGCACTCAGTCTATCAACGACACATCAGTCAACTCGTGCTGTTGGGATAATTATGGAGGTTAATTCAAGATTTAATTACAAATAAACATGACCTTGTGTATTAATTACAGTAAAGCTGAGTGTGTAGAACGGTATGGGTTATAGTGATACCGTAGCATTCATGATATTGCCCTAACTATACTACGAACATAACTAGATTCAATGTTAATTTCAATTAGATAGTTGGATTTAGCTCCTCAACCTACAATAATCCCGTTGCATTAACTTTTATAACAACGGATATTCGTATATTTTCAGTGATTAATAACAAATACCAAATTATTTAATTGCAATATTTTGAAGATTAGCAAAGAGAAACGAAAGCAATCCCTTCAAAATGTTGTCGACAGGTATTGTTTAGCCAAATAAGATCATAAGATTAATTTACAAAGAAACATTGCACCGCTTAAGGCTACAAAGTTCAAGCCAAAAAATTAGGTAAGTACTCTTCATCATGCCAAAAAAAGCCGCAACAATTTAATAATAGACGCATTATAGGATCTAATCTAAACTATCTAATACCTTTAAACGAGCTGAACCGCGGAAACGGCTCCAACGATTTTCATGAAATATGGGTTTCAGGGGCTATCGATCGGGGGAATCGATCTAGCTAGGTTTCATTTTTAGAAAACGTAACAAAAATAAAAAAAATACCGAGCAAAACTCGGTCATCCAGGAACTGATTATAATAGGCTAAAATGGTTAAATGATATGGAAGGTTGCGAAACTACAAAGTTACTTATTATTAACGTGCACGGTCAAAGGATTGACGCCGTCATATAAATTATTCTGGATGATAATTTGGTACATGTTGATCAGACAACATCCACGTCCCGTTTCCAAACTTTTGACACAATCTCAGCTACTCGTACTGCTCTCGCAACTACAAAGACGTGAGATTTATAAGCTTCGATACTTGCTGGAATATCTCATGAACAACTACGAAACACCGAGAGGCTTGAACTGGAACTTTGAGTTCTTATATTTTTGTCGAGTCAGACGGTTAATTATTTTCAACGGACAATGAGTAACTGTTGCCAAAGTCGCCTCATTATCTTACAATGAATGTTCATTTTTCAAGTAGACTTTAAAGAACACGGTAGATACCTATCGATGTTCTTATTATGTTGAAGTTGGGAATTGTTTTTGGTAACGGAGTAATGCCTGGGTTTTATTTTTTTAATCTCAGAAACAACAAGACCCCTAACTACTTTCCAAGTTACAACAAAAGTCACTCGATTCGCTCTGTTAGGATATCCTAATATAATTTCGTTGAACTGTTTGGCAAGACGCCTACTCTCCACTCGACATTAATAAACGATTTCTTACTTAATCGCATTACGACTTAACTATCATACTTACATAATTAAAATTGATTCAATCACATTCGACGATCACGTCTTTATCCCTTACGGGGTAGACAGAGCCTGAGGCAACAAGACCCAAAAGTCACGCTTAGCATGATTGTGGGCGTAGGTATAACCACGAAGTAAAGTAAGCTATTAAGTTTTTTTGAAAAAGTACAAGCATTTTTTGGCTGGTTGTATTTTTTGTTACCAGTACTTTGAGTGACATCCAATTTTAATAAGGAAGCATGCCAAATTTGAGAGCTGAAAGTGACAATACCACGAGCAAATCCACAAGAGATTCACGTTAGTGCGCATAAAAACGCAACGTCGGATCAGCATTTCATATTATACAGGCGTACATCATCTAGTAATGGTGTTATGCATGTTCAGAATAAATCAGCCCTCACTACACGTTGCGAATAAAATGGAGCGCTCACGCGAAGGCACACGACACCGATAGTGGTTTCCGAAAACATAATTTGAACACAACCCGATTCGGTTTCTGAATATATTTTATTTGGTGAAATTTACGAGTACAGTTGCCATTGGATGTTTCGGAGCGGACAAGGTGCTAAAAACATTTTCGTAGGCCCCAATAATCCTTGTCAAGAGTTGTGCTCTCATAGTCTTGAACGCCTTATCGCAATCGATATATTATTAGATGCTACGATACCACGTTATGTCACAAATGAAAATCCCCCATATGTCGTGCTTTGTAGTTCGCGTTCTGAAACCAAGCGCTCAATAGTAAAGGTAATCCGATGATCACTTACATAGGTTGTATTCTTATAAATTAACTAACAATGTGCGCCCGATCATTGAAAATTGACACAAATGTATACCTACTTCCATTATAAAATTAACATAAGTTTTACCAAAAAAGGAAACCTATCATGTACTTCATTCATTTCACTTCTTCATTCATTCACTTCAATATTTTAAGCAATTCAAAGGCAGAGTGTACACAATGCTAATACTAGCATTCTTGATCGATAAGAACCAACTTCGTCCAGTCCAGAGGCTAGATTAGGATAGATACGAGCATTAAAATTATCTCCATTAGGCTTATCTTCAAACATAAAGCGAAATCACAGCTCACAGAGGTGGAAATGTAAATGACCTCACTTATCTTATAGCTCCCAAAGTTTGCTGCTAGTAACGAGGGAACATGCTGATAAATAGGGAACCGTCGATTCGAATTGTAGGTGAAATGAAGGATATGAATTTCATGTGAATATGTGCGCCGTTTTGATCGGAAGCAGGCTATTTAAATGCGTGACCCGTCATTAAGCGCGCAGGCGGGTCCCGGGCCGCTCGAGTACGCACTCGATGGGCTCGCATAATCGACCCGTTAACGTTTCATCGTGCACTACCTACTGCTGCCGTCTACCCTATTACCACCGCTTATCTTCACCCAGCTAAGCCAAGAGCTGTGCCTGCTTACTGTTAAATTGAGTGATTAATCGCGTCTGACAGCTCGCATTACGGCGATCGAATCACGAATGAATAGCCATACAAACGCAGTGATTGATGCTCGGAAAAACTACTCGAAACTTACCTGCTGCTTGTTTGAAACGTGTGAGAACAGCTGTACCAAGTGGAGGCTTACCTGTAACCAAATAAATAAGATCGTGAATAAAATATCACATTTGCGTGCAAAATAAAAACTTTTGTAAAAAGCGGCAAATTCTCCGGTGGCATCGCATTCGCTGTGCCAGCGTGCCGGTTGCGAAACCCGAAACTGCTTCAGGTCCGTGCAAGCTGCACAATTATGGTATGGTACTAGTCAAAAGTCCCGAAAATGCACATATCGGTATTGATACCAACAGAGAATGCTTTAATTGATTTACGGTTAAAAATTACGCAAAACAGCATGAGCAGCAGTAGATGTTTATGTGATTCAGTGCTTCTATGTTCTTGCTTACAAACACATAGAGACATTTTGAAAATAGAAGCACTGTCCGTTTTTCTTATTGCAAGTCTCGTAAACGTCCGCAAACGAAATCATAAATTTGCTCCCGCTTTTAACCGAGATTCCATTAATTAGTGCCCCGTTGGAGTTCTATTCAGTTTTAAAGCATTCGAAAATGTTGTAAAAATAATCAAGAACAACTCGTTCCTTCGTTCCGCACTCAATGTCACTGATAAATAGCTGGCAGATGAAAACCCTTTTTAAATGAGTAGCTACGTCTACCTGTGCACTCTCGCCCGAGGGTCTCCTTGTGGTTTCTTTCAACAACTTCCATGTTTATTCATGGACGGACAGCTACGCCTAGAAACCTACGCCTCGTTAATAATAAATGAACGAAAAAAGTATAGTAGGTAGGTAAACCAGGGCAGAATATTTAAGTAAATTTTATTTCTGATTAAATTACACAAATTTCGAGTAATCTCGATATTGAAAAAGGCAGCGACTAGAATATAATCGCAAAAACTTAAATTAAACCTTGCGAAGAGCCATCTGTGTGGCCGTATAAAAAATACCCTGTGATTTCGTAACATCTTAGAAAGGTACATATTGCGTTGACTTTCTAGCATCCAATATTAGGTGAAAGCTGTCAATGACAAGAGTTTTATTAAATCTGTCGTAAACGTGCCCTCAGTCGACGGCGGTAAAAACTGAGTAAGACTACGACGAAACGTTAAAGCCCCATCTTCAATCACATTGAGTTTCGGATCTATTGATTTTTTATTACAAACTTTCAACTAATTAAATTATATTAGTTATACAGGTAGAATACTTTAGAATTAAAGGACATACATTAAGGGAAAGGTGAATTACGAAAACAATCACATCTATAAAATTTTATAGACATACCTACTTTACTTGTTGTATACAATTATAAAAGGATTTTGCGGGAGCCGACATTATTTTTATAACTGGAATATTATTGTGTAAGCAACTAAATAAAATATTTTTAGATGTAGTTTTTATTATTTAATTAAAAACATGATTACATTTTGCTCACTTTCGCAAAAAAAAAACGTTTACTTTAGCGGAAGTTGTCTGAAGTGATTTCTACTTCCACGGTAAGTATTTTCCATTTACCTAATGTTACGCTAAAACCTAAATCAATTTGGTCAATCCCAATCTTAATCGAATACTTCGGCCAGAGCACACAAATTATACAATTGTTTAGTTAAGAAAACTTCGCGTTTTGCCAAAAGCGTAAGTATATACCGAAGAGCGCCAAGTGGACTTGTTAATATTCTTCTCATTTAAAATTCATCAAGCCCTTTGCTTAGCTTTTAAGTTGCCTGCGTATATAGCTGTGTATAAAGGTCTGAGTAAGTATGGGGTAGATATTATAAACGTTGAAGTTAAAGTCAATTAACTATTCAGGTGTATAACCGGTCTCGACAGTCGTGATAAGACCCTCGAGATAAACACGGGACAGATATATCTTATGTCTACTCAATCAAACGTACTATGTACGGGAAATTATTGCTGGTATAGTATATAATAAGTATTAATATAATACCTATGAATGTTCAAACCATATATCATAATTTGATGTATTTCTACATTGATAAAATGCGATTTATCTTATGAATTAAACTTTACGGGGATTTTAATGATTATTAATTGTTATATAAAGTTTATTTCATAAAAGAAGTGAAGTATTATACTAGATGTTCCTGTTGTCCTAAAATGTTGTCATATCGATCATCATCACACACCCTAATAAAACATCGCTGAAGCGTTCTAAGACACAATTTTTAAGCCCCGTAATTTACATTGTTAACATATACGGATAACTACGTAATTAATTAAGATCCCCTGCCATTTACATTCTAGTTAGCATTACTAACAACCCAATCATTACATTACCGATGACCCTTTATCTCTTCATTCATAAATATGTAATAGCCCGAGGCATGGCAGCGTCTGGTCAGTTTACCCTGTTATCGTCCCGCTATACCAATTCAGAAAAGCGTATGATGCGCAACATGTAAATAAATATGCTTGAACAAAGTTCAAAGAAAAAGAAGGCCGATGTTTATTAAACCGTGCCTAGAGTCAGGTAATTCCGCCCCGCATCTCAGAATCAAAGTCGCACAATACAGCGCCGCCGGCGGAGCCACGCAACTCGTACAAGGTATATAGGATCGGTAAAACATACTTAATTAGGTGAGATTCTATATATTACTGCTCAGTACATAATAGTAGATTAATGCCGAGGCCTGGGAAGTAAAGGAGGATGAGTAACTTGTTTAAAAACACGAACCACAGGTGAGTGTTTTTTAAAGTTACGAATCGAGCAATTGAGAGGAAATGAAAATAAATTTTGCACTAAACTCCCTCGCAACTTATGTGGTTTTCACGTTTCCGCCTTTTTTCTTAAGTTTTTTTTTTTATGTCACCTGTCACCGCGAGTTATTTGAGACATTGATAAAAACGTTAGACTCGAACAAAACGCGCACTTCTCGGCCATCGTCTTGGCTATATGACATTGTTGTTTATTATTCCATAGTCTCTTTTACTTTAAAAAAAGTTAAAAACAAACGATAAACAGTGCAGCAATCCGATTTATCGTCAGAAAATCGCGCCTGCAATGTAGGCCCTTCGTGTTCTGTTACTTATAATACAATGACGACATTTACGACAATGTTTAAGAAAAGAACTTTAGGTACGCTATTGGAACATCGTTTAACCTTGCGTATATACAGGTTGTAAATGGGATACGGGCATTTACGTAAACAGTGGTTAGTATAGGACCTAATAAGTATTTTAGATAACTCTGGTTCAACAATAAAAGTAATGTGCATACAAAATAATTTGGTAAGCTAACAATTTGACACTGATATTTGATGCAACTAGCTCTACCTCTTTGACGTCAAATAAATGTTCGCAATACATCGCTGCACAAAAAATTCTGCGACGAAATTTTTTAAATTAATTACGCTTCTTAATATGAATTATTTTCAAAAACACTCTTGTTTTATCATTTGTGCTATTATAATCTACATCTGGTTGAACTGAACGCCTGTATTCCATTTACACCCTGTATTATGTAACATATTGCGTAACATACATAGGCTTTGCCGACCTAAAGCACTAGATGAAATTCGCAAATAACGTTGTATTCCATTACTGTGAAGCCATTCTTGGCTTAGTCTACGAGCCCAGTTTATTGTAGTATGCCCAGCGCCGCCAAGTCTCTTCAACTATCTACTATGGACGAGCAGGGTAGCCGTCAGACTGGTATTCAGACAATAATTGACTTTTAATCAAATTTCGATTAATTAAAGAACCTAGGTCGACCCCAAGAACAAAAAAATAATTAATTATCCCTTCTCATACAACCACTCACGAACTGTATTAATAATACAAAGAAATATCTCGGCGTACATATTTTCGACCATGAGATAGTCTGTGACTAAATAAAGTAATCCCTCACAGCCAGAAATATTACTAGTGAGTTGGATGTTTACGAATAGCGTGCAATGAAGATTAAATCACAATGGCGGACCGACCTGGCAGACATAATGTGATCTACGCGGTATCGCCGCAGACGGTGCCTAATGATTCGCTGCAAAAAGATAACGCGGTAACATTATAGTGCCGAGTGATGGCGAAAGCAAATGCAATCGAGAACATTTCAATTACGTAAGCCTCTGGAGGCATCACTTATCGAGAACTTAGCTTTTACTTTAATTATAGATTGACTAGCTGTTGCCCGCAACTTCGTCTGCATAGAATTCGTTTATCGCTATCCCGCAGGAATTTCGCAATTTTCCGGGATAAAAAGTAGCCTATGTGTTATTCCAGACTATAATCTATGTATGTTCCAAATTTCACCCAGATCTGTCCAGCCGTTCTGGCGTGAAAGAGTAACAAACATCCAAACATCCATACTCACAAACTTTCACATTTATAATATTAGTAGGATAAATCTCATTTCAGAACTAAATTGCTTCAAGATTTTACGTACAATACAGAAGATGCTTTTAAATAGAATGAGGCGCATTAGGCGCCGTCTACGTCTATCTTGTTTTATTTATATTAATGCAGTTTCTCCTAGCTACAGTTTCATAAAATAAATAATTTCGAGGAAACAGAAAATCTTCACATTCATTAAAACGTCAAAGATTGGTTTTGCCAAAATTTATAAACAACGTAATATTTCGCTCAGACAACCAGTTTTGGTACGCTCTACCAGTGCCAAGTAGGTAAAATATCAGTCAGTTTTCAATCTATACTATAGTTTGATAGTTGGCTTTCATATTTTATTTATTACTAGCCTTCCGTCCGCAGCTTCGCCCGCGGTAAATTAATTTTCCCGTAGGAAAAGGTATTTTCCCGCGGTAAAAAGTAGCCTATGTCACTCAGTGATAATGTAGCTTTCTAACGGCAAAAGAATTTTTGAAATCTGTCCAGTAGTTTCGGAGCCTATTCAATGCAAACAAACAAACAACCAAAATTTTCCTCTTTATAATATTAGTATAGACTACTAATCAAAAGCAAACCAAGTAGGTAACTCTCTTTAAGCATGAGAACAGGATCAGTCGCTACTGCGAGACCTTTGCCTCTGACGAGGGACCACAGGATATAATCATTGTCATCATCATCAATCAAAAACAAATAATGGGATCTAAGTACGTAAACGAACAGAAAGGTTAAAATGAAAATACACAGCATAATACGCTACGAACTACAAACATATTGCTACGAGCTATGAAAGGTACGGCTACGCGCCTACGCCGCGCCGACATTGACGTTCGTTTCATAGAATTTTCTTTGTGAAAGACGAAACAAGCATCGCTGTTATCTATATTATTTTTACACCAATATTACGATACTATCAATGTTCAAAGCGCAATGAACGTGGCCAAAATATTAATCTCATCGATTTGGATGGAATAAGTTTTTGTTAAAAAATCATATTTTTAACGCAAGTTTTTTTTTTGCTCTCTGTATTTTTTATTGAGTGTACTTGTATTTTCACCTGTCTGTACCAAATTTCTAGTTAATTCAACCATTAGTGTAATACTTACAAACACAGCAATAATAAAAACCTGTACTTAAAAGCATCACTTAACGATAAATCAGTAAGTACCTAATAGTTCTACGAAAAGAGCTTTTTCATTAAGAAAGGAACCTAAAATGTTTTTTATTATATTACGAGTTAAATAAGGCCTAGCTAGTAAAACGAGTGAAATAAAAGCTTACAATGTATGTGAGCAGTTAATGTAGGTACTTGGAAAATAGGTTTATGTACACGATGAATTAAAACTTTTAATTTAGAAAACAGAGTAGATTCTAGTAACAGGATCTACGTAAGCGCATAAAATGAGTTATAAAGTTTTAATCTCTTAGTATTATTTTGCAAAAGCAGTACTAAAATACGTGGGGGGTTTTAATCTTCCCCAGTTTATTTTATTGGAGTGTACATTCCGCCAGTAAAATCCTATAATATAATATAGTACGCTCCGGCGACACCGGTGTGGAACTGCAGCAAAACCAGTGTGTGAAATACGCAAGCCTAAACAATAACACAATTTCGAGCTAAAAACTGAGTCGAGAGACAAAGAAACCCACTCTGTACAGCTGTTGGAGAACTAATAGTATTACTTAGAGCGCATTTCTGCAAAAAACAAAAGATAGTGAACGTATTTTATGAATAAAGAAAGCACAAAGCCTAATTTAGAGTTATATCCTGTCGCAGGAACAAAAAGTCGTTATACGTAATGCGTCTTAATGCACCGGATGCTAAAATAATATCGTATCCGGAAAAGGAAAAATAGAAGATAATTTTAGCTAGTGGAGCATATACATTTCGCCGTAGCAATGAGGGCTTAGCCTCCGTCTGACGCGGAAAGACCCCTACTCAGAATAAGCCTGTGGTTATCGCCACAGCGTTTAGCTTTCAACGGCGTCTAAATAATTAGACCAAAGAACCACATATCGCTTACACAGATGTTTTATTAATTGAGTAAAAAAATAGTAATCATAAGGATAATCAAAGTAAATCAATACTATCTAACAACGTAAAGATCCTGTGCTTAGTTCTGTTGATGCCTCAAAGTTGTCATCGTCAGATCACGTCAATATTTTAATGGGAGCATTCCAGAGCTTTTTTATAAAACGCAAGAAAAATCATGCAGGAACATTCGGCACCATTCGTCATACGGTCGCTTTTTTTTCGAAGTCTAAATCAATTACGAATCGTCAGAAAAAAAACACACGATAAACGAAATACATACATGGTTTGGTCTGTGGCAATACCGACTTACAATACGTTCTCTGTTACAATGGAAAGTCTAGCAAAACCATAATAAGGTTATATTATTTTCCGCAAGTCATTGTTGGGCAGTCACGCGCATCGGCGAGCGCACCGCACTCCGCACCTGTCCGTTTTTGCTATCTTTTCGGTGCAAGGAAAAAGAGCCTGGCGATAGCAGCGATTGAATTATTAAACCGGCATAAAATGCACAATGAACGGAAATATTTCAATGTGATTTATATTTGTCTGTGCATTCTTTATTCTCTGACAAAGCAGACAGAGGCGGTATAGCGATGCTTGTATGCTCCTTCTTTAATTTTTATGTGTTTCACCACTCTCTTTAGTTTCTAATATCTTAAGCGTCTGATATCGATTTAGATTTTATGATACAGTCAGTATTTATTTATTACTATAATATAAACAGAAAGGGTGTCAGGCTATTTCATATAAATCAGGAACTTAACATTGTGGTAATACAAGCACCAATCGTCGAAAACTGTCAAAATATTCAAGGTTCAATTAGCTAACACACGTTTCCCTAAGCGCTGAAATAGTCATAATAATAAAGGCCGGCCGGTACAAAGGTACGGCGCACGAACCAGTTTCAAAGCAAACTTCACTTTTGTGGCTGTTCTAATTTGAATTAAAACTTAGACTACTTTCGGTTGCATTATCGCGGTCGCTCGCCACTCTGCACTCGCGCGGTTGCCGCGAGGGACCTTGTTCCAAACTATTCGTTTGTATTTCCACCACGCAATACAACTTTATTTCATTTTTCCCCTCATTCGTCGATGGAGGAAAATGAATCGCCTGTTGTCGGCTGGCAACTGCGAGTAGGCGACAGGGATGAAGCGAAATGGTAGTGAAATGTAGTGTCGTTCAGTAAATTGCTTTAGAAATCGCATTTTTTATAATCACCAAACATTTAAGTGACGAATATAATGTAAACTACAACTGATAAGTGTCTGATTAAGAAAAATATTTCAGTAAATTTGTTATTAGACACCGGTTTTTTTTTTAAGCGCTGCATAAAATTTTAACCAACGTTCAAATGAAAATTTTCTCGTAACGCCTATGTAATTTTACTTATGTGTCGTTCGGCTTATGCCGGCTTATAGGCGCAACCGGGAATCAGTGAGTCGACACACATCGCGACTTTGGCTTATTCGAAATGCGACTTGGCTTCACTAAACTTATAACATTGTACCTAACATAAAGGCGTTTTATCAGTCACGTGTCTTAAATAAACACAGCGTAGTAAACAAAGCACTGCTATCTTTCCGAGATCATTTTAACAGTCGCATATTTGCCAATACTCGTATATTTAACGAGTAAATGTATGCAAACTAAACTTTGCAGTATTATACTCCTGAAACCTGTGCTCGAATGCTGTTCACGAACGAGGCACCGAAACGGTTTGGATTAAAGTTGAATATCCAAAAAATAAGGATACAATTAGATCTTTATCGGTACGAGTAGGTACATCTAAATATGCAACACATAGAAAGCAACAGATGAGTGTAAATGGAACCTTATCAAGATCGACATAAACAAGCGTGTATTTCATGGAAATATATTATGAAATTCGTTTTGCTAGCGGCAATAGAATGCACATAGAGCAACAAAATAGGACTAGTGAAATTTACTCGTGGATACCAACGCAATATCATGATTGGCGAGGCTTAAAAATTGTCAACACGGCATTTCACAAATGCCAAAAAGTTTCGCGTAACGAAAAGTTACACCTCTTTGTTTGACGTCATGTACTCTACACATTTGGTTTATTTTTATTTCGTTGTTCATTTTCCGTCCTGCTTAAAAATATTTGAAAGGTAAATCTGCTTTACCTACTTGTACAGTACAGACGGCTTTATATCAAAGCAAGATAGACGTGAATCATAAGGCGGAATAAAAGATGTAAGCATTAACTTTACGTCACTTTACGCTATAAAGGCTAAACGAGACATAAATAAAAACAGCCTTGGATCAGGCTCATAAAACGTAACAGTACATAATTGAAAATCCACACGGGTAAAACCGCGGGTAAGAGGCAGTAAGTATCCATAAACACGGTATTTCAAATAAGCGAAGTGCCTTGTCGTTACGACTAGGCGAGGACGTGAGTTGAAAGAAGCGTCGGGTAGACGGCGTTTATTGGCACACCTGCCTACACCGTGCAACTGCCACTTAATAAAATAAACTAATTCAATGACGGATTGCCAATATAAGAGACCGGGAGCCTCGTGTTGGTTCTAACCTACTGTATGTATCCTTTATCATATGGCATAGAAGTAGGTCTGACGTAATAAAAACGTCTTCGATTTACTTTTCTTCATGATCTCTACACACTAAGGTAAGGTTTATCAGTTTAAATATCGCGTTTAAATACATATTTTACAATTTAATGGTAATTTGAAGGTACATAATAAAACATTCACGTCGTTCATAAGGCCAGAACATGAACTAGCGTAAAACTATTTAAGCTGAGCTATCGTATATCGGTTACATGTAGTACTTTACAATTGCACGTGAGCTGAAAATTCCAGCGAAAAGTTGGGTAAATTGAAGACAGTCGAGGCGTGTCGTATATTTTAACACCGGCACCGCTGGCATCGGGAAATTCGAGTTTCAACGGAATTACCCAACTCGAATCTTCGGCACCAACCCCCGTTCCTATAAATTTACAATACGGCGGGATTAATGGCATACCCACTGTAATCTAAACAAATTTACCCTCTACAGATATTACTCTGATATTGAAATTAATTTGTGCTGTTCAGAATCTCTTCCCGATATAATTTTAAGCTGTTGTATTATAAGTCGATCTAAACTGAAAACTTAACTCCGCACCAGATAGTGAGTAAGTGTTTCATAAACCAAGTGAACTTAGTTGACAAACCAGAAAATAGAATGTAAGCCAGAAGATACCTTCATAATTAGTATTCTCGCCAGTCGGAGACGCCACGACTCCATTAATTGGCGGAATTTCAACCAGTTCTAGTCAACTTCCACTCTCGACAATTAAAGCAATCCTTCTAATTTTACTTTTAACCGTCTTACAATTTACTTTCTTTACTTAAAACAAGTTAGTACCTAAATTTGAAGCGTATATTCTCTGAATATGTCAAGGCTCACTCAAACGTTAAGAAAAGTGACTATCGAGCATTAATCTTGATTTTTTAAACAATATCTGACGGGCAAATAATGGGACCCAATAGGCAGAGCCCTTATCTGGATTCGTATAAATACCACCTCCAGCCCAATGCCACTGACATCATCCCAGGTGTCTATCATTATAAGTATGCTTTTACAGTTTTCTTGTAAATTACACCAGAATCAAAAGCTAAAAAAACATCAATATATGCTAATAAATAGTTTTACTGGCTCCAGATGTACAATTATCAAAAACTAAATAACTTCAGAATTTTGTAAAATAACAAATACTTCTTTACACACATGTTTAAAGAGTGTTACTTTAATTTTAGCTAATACCCTCTGAAATGTAATCGTGTTATGATCCTAGCCGAGATTCTTCGTGGACGAGTTATGCGCTTATCCATTACACTGTTTTAGAGAAAAGAAATAGGCACCACATTAGCGTTAATTGGCCAGCGCACTATATGACTCGGCTAGTGCTAAATTATGCGGACCTGCAACTAGCTGGTAATAAATATCTTTTTACTTTAAAGCAAACACGTAGTCCAGTTAGTTCTAATAAAAGGGGTCTGGCACTTTGGCACGTTTTTAATCAAATAATATAATTCTAATTGAAGCATAATTAAATTCCATTCAAATTTTTCGTTGATTTTGACCTCCGGAAAGTAACCCCAGCCCAGATCCAATCCATTAAATAAAAGTTATAATAACCTAATAGCGTATTTAAAACAAAAAGCAGAAAAAAACATTAAGTAATCCATTTTTTAAGCACAAGTTACAATCAAGAGAAGATGTAATTATAGTCCGGGAGGCAGAGGCTATTTTGAAAAGTGTTTTTATGCCGATCGTTACTTCAAATACAAGTAAAGAAGCTGTCCCTAATAAGGAAAGTGAAGGTCAGCTGACGCACCCGCGGGGGCGCTTGCTGTGAGACTCCATTGAACACGTCAAAAAAAAAAAAACCGAAAGTTATTTTATGCCACATGAAATTTTGTTCATGTGTAATTGACATTGATTAGAATAAAAAAAAAATAGTCAGCTGCACGGCAGACGGGGGATTGTGCGTCAGCTGAGCGTGCGAACTTGCAAAAAAAATAAGAAAATAAAGTTATTTTATGCCGATTGAAATTTTTTTACATGATTTTAGACATATACAGAAATGTGATATTGATAATCAGCTGCATATAAAGTGGGGGAAAGACCGTCAGCTGGAGCTGGAATGTATCACTGCGCGCATACATCTCTACGACGCGCGGAATTTTCAATGCTCCGGCTGACGACTTTCCCCCCAACGTTCAATCAGCTGACGAATATTTTCTTTTTTCTATATATTAACACTATAATATTTATAAATTTCATATGGTCTTTCAACAATTTATCCAAGGTATACCTTATATAGTAAGTACACATTATATACATGCATCTTCAGTACTGTGGTATTTTATATTTCAATGGCTCGACTGATGACTTTTCCACCAACGGGCATTTAGCTGACGAATATATTCTCGTTTCTATATATATACTAGCCAAGGGCGTCGCCAGCCGATGGCGTAGGGGGGGGGGGGGCAAGTTGACTTTACCTACTACAATTCATACTTTTCTCATTCTCTATGACTAGTCTAGGACTTTGGTTGCATTATATTTGGCAACTTTTTTAGAATCTCTAGGGGGGGGGGGACAGCTGCCCCTCCCTGCCCCTCCCTGCCCCCCCTTGGCAACGCCCTTGATACTAGCTGACCCGGCGGACTTTGTTCCGCCTTAAATTTGAAAAATTCCTTTGTAAGTGCATCTTTATACGAATCAAGGAATAATGTGCAGGCATGCTAAATTTAATGTCTGTAGCTTTATTAGTACAACATATCGGAATTTTCCAATCCCGTGGGAAAATCAGGATAAAAAGTATCCTATGTCCGTCTCCTGGTTCTAAGCTACCTCCCTACCAATTTTCAGCCAAATCGGTTCAGCCGTTCTCGAGTTATAAAAAGTGTAACTAACACGACTTTTTCTTTTATATATAATAAGAAGATTAAACACTACAATATTTATAAATTTCAAATGATCATTCATCATCTTACAGCTTTTATGCCCAGCAGTGGAACGTAGATAGGCTTAATTATTAAAATTCGTGTTGATATTTTTATTTGTAAATATCTGTCAATTAAAAAAAAATCTGAGTTATATACTTAATTGCAATCCATTATTACCCTGTTCCTTAAATAGAATGACATCGAAAAAAAGGGCGGGAAACTTCGTGTAGAAAGGGCGCGGTTTTTCTTGGTGATATTTTAAAATTGAAATTAATTAGTTAAGGATTGGTTTTTAGTAGATTGAAGTGTATTTATTTACTAGTTTATTTGTATTTTATGTATAGTTGTGTATAGTTAAGCTGTATTTTCACTGGTAAGAGTTTTTTATTAACTTTTAGAAATGGGCGATCCGCCCGACCCTGGAGGAGGGACAGAGTTCCCTCTTCCATCATCTATCGACATTTTAGTTGAAGCCATGGAGTCATCTATGGACACAGACTGCTCCGTAGCAGATCAAAATACACTCAAACGTAAACAATTTACTGTGAGATGCAGTCTGTGTCACAAAAGGAAAAGAAAAGGAGGTAGTAAAGACGCACAAAATGACTGTCAATGTACTTTAATTGCTAAAGATAAACATAGTCATCCTATTCCCCAACAGAATGTGCAAAATGGTAACAATCACGACAGTAATAGTATCGTCAATAACACCACTAATGATAACAATCGTATGCCGGTTGGTCGTTCTCAGTATGTAAAGGCTGATTTATCACCTTTTGCGATTCCCTTAGTTCTTTACAGTCTTTAGAAAAGTTTCCTTTTAAATGTCACAAACAGTCTCAGATTATCTTCAGCATCAAAGATCGTTTACTTGAATGCTCCAACAAGGGTCTTTTTATAGTCTTTGCATGGATTCCTAGCCATGTAGGAATTTTAGGCAACGAAAGAGCCGACCAACTGGCAAACGAGGCTATCGTTGACGGAGATACATTCCCATATACAAATTATTGTCATGACCTGGCCAATTTGCCCAAATCACTTTTATATGAAGAATGGAATAGACTCTGGCTTAACAATTCATCTAAAGGAAAATATTACCGCCTTGTTCAAGAATGCATTCCACGTAAGCCTTGGTTTCATAAGGTAATTTTATCCAAAAGAACCACCTCTGTCCACATCCAAGACTCGAGAACAAATATTCGTTGAATCAGGCGTTACTTTGCGGAGGTCCATTTCAATGAACAAAAAATTTTACCTTGCTACTCCGCTACTCACGTGCAAGATAACCAAGCCTGTGTGAAATATATATGTTTTTCATATGCACTTCATAACACATGCTGTTTGCATGTGTAACAGTTGTGTTCATTAAACTTTGATAATGATCCCGTAGAGGGATCGAAACGCGTCAGTGTTTGTGTGGTGTAAGGGATAATTAAGTTTGTGGGATTTATATGTGTTTTATTGGTAGCAGTGGAGGGAGGGTTTGCATGAAAAACATATATATTTCACACAGGCTTGGTTATCTTGCACGTGAGTAGCGGAGTAGCAAGGTAAAATTTTTTGTTCAACAAATATTCGCATTTTTCATACAAATATCTGCCCCGACCGGGGATCGAGTCAGGTTCTCTAACCACTGGGCCATCCGGTTTTATGTTAATTGTAATGAAAATAATTGAATTAAATTACGTTTCAATAAATCCGAATATTACAAACTAATATGAATCATATTAATGATGTTACCGCTTCACTTCCATGAATCATGGATAAATTGTTGAAAGACCATATGAAATTTATAAATATTATAGTGTTAATATATAGAAAAAAGAAAATATTCGTCAGCTGATTGAACGTTGGGGGGAAAGTCGTCAGTCGGAGCATTGAAAATTCCGCGCGTCGTAGAGATATATGCGCGCAGTGATACATTCCTGCTCCAGCTGACGGTCTTTCCCCCACTATATATGCAGCTGATTATCAATATCACATTTCTGTATATGTCTAAAATCATGTAAAAAAATTTCAATCGGCATAAAATAACTTTATTTCCTAATTTTTTTTGCAAGTTCGCACGCTCAGCTGACGCACAATCCCCCGTCTGCTGTGCAGCTGACTATTTTTTTTTAATTCTAATCAATGTCAATTACACATGAACAAAATTTCATGTGGCTTAAAATAACTTTCGGTTTTTTTTTTTTAACATATTCCGCAGCTTCCCACTCTCGCATCCACCGCAACTGGACCAGCTGACGATCGATTTCGTCATGAGCCACATGCATTCTCTTATCTATATTAACATCAGCCGGCTTAAAATGACTTGTTTCAAAAGCCTCTGCCTCCCGGACTATTAAACCTTGACGAGAACCGCCAACTGGCGCTGCCAAAATTGATAACTTTAACAAAAAGAAAATAGGTGACAAAAAATAGTTTTTTGAAAGTCGCAGGTTAAGTAGCAAACAGTTTAAATTACATAGGTAGATAGGTTACATAGGTACAATAGGTGACATCTTTCATTTTGGCATGACATTAGATATGATATTAGCCATATTTGTATTTGTTTAAAATTCCAATCTATTATTATATACGTAAGGTTTCAGGTTTCCACAAATGTTCCGATATTTATGATCAGCATGACTACGTCGATACCTTTGACGATCTGTGCCTTCTGATATTTTTACCTCATTGAACGACCGGAATTTATTGAAAAGTCGCTGCTCTTATATTTATGAAAAATTGCGTCTTCTGATGTTATTAACCTTATCGTGTAATGAATTTATTGAAATTTAATGTTGCTCCGAAATATTGAACGACCTCGCCCGCTACGATTTATCTGATGGCGACTGTACTAAGACACGCCCTAATTTTATCTCTAGCCAGCCTACCAGCCCAGAATACAAACCTTATTTAACTGTCTTAGTTGCCAACGATACCGAAAGATGGCTAAGAAGTGCTAAGCATATGAAGCAACAACAACGTTGTAATATTATATGTAGTAAGTATGTCTAGAATATTTTAAGTGAATCACGTTTTGAGAAAGACGTGCAAGAATATATTAAATGTGCGAAGGTCGCACCCTTGCTCGAGATCCCTTTGCAACTAGGGAAAGAATCTAATTATGTCCTTGCATAAGTAAACTTGAATTCACTCATTAGCTTATACAGAAATCAGAAAAACTTGACGCTTACAACACTGCTTACAACTTTACATTTCGTCGCGAATATCCCTCTTGGTTACAAAAAGCTCACTTAGAAAGATTTTTTGCGATTCTACAGTTAAGAGGGTAAAATGAGGTTTGTTAAAGGTTGTCTGTACGGAAATGGCTAAAAGTTGCGGTCAAACCGGGCTAAAATTGAGGTATAAAATTATATATTACCATCAAAACGTAAGTACAGTTCTATTTTATTTATACAGAAGATATGTAATATTGAATAGTGAAGTGTCACTTAAGAACAGGTCTATTGTTTAGAATATATATAGTATGTTCAGTTATTTATTTATACATACATACATACATACAGAAATCACGTCTATATCCCTTACGGGGTAGACAGTGCCTAACGTAACAAGACCTAAAGACCACGTTTAGCATGATTGTGGGCATATGGATGGAAAGGGGAATCAAAACAGTGATGGGTTGCAAGTCACATCGCCTGTACAACATGATCCCTAAGATTTTCGCCCAATCCCTCGACGGGCTTTTAGCATATGCGCGGGAAGAGAAGCAACTGGTTGTTCTATAGAGCAGTTCCTGTATGGGTTTCCCCCACGATTGCCATCACGCGCCTCAACCACAGAAAGCCAACGTTGCTGCACTGAATGCCTAGCGACACAATACATGCTGAGTGAGCAACCCCTTTCGTTGTCGTTTTGTGTGACCACACATAAATATTGAGTACTTGTTAGTGTTAGTTCTTGTCTGTATATTATGTACCTACTGTCGGAACTTAGTGTTTCTTTTTTTTTTCATGAATATGGAGATAACAAATGACGATGTCAATAACTGACACCCGTAACGGTTGCGTGCACTGTATTAAAGGCTTGATCTATGTGGTGGTAATGACAGCCATGTATTATCCCATTAGTGTATTCGTTCTAATTAATTAACTATCATATAACTTACCCCATCATTAATAATTGATATGCCAGATTCTGATATAATTTAGCTTCGTGAATGCTGGAGGTTCTAATTCAAGTAATTGGTTTGTATATAATATACCAATATTGTTAATTCATCTACAATCGAAATCTATTGAGACCGTGGCTTCATTAATCTATACTAATATTATAAAGAGGAAAGATTTGATTGTTTGTTTGTTTGAATTGAATAGGCTCCGAAACTACTGGACCGATTTCAAAAATTCTTTTGCCGTTAGAAAGCTACATTATCACTGAGTGACATAGGCTACTTTTTACCGCGGGAAAATACCTTTTCCTACGGGAAAATCAGTTTATCGCGGGCGAAGCTGCGGACAGAAGGCTAGTAAACAATAAAATGAAAATGTGAACCTGTTCAAATACATTTAGACATTAAATCTGTCAATAGTAGTAATAAGCTATAACTAACTATTATATTGCGATACCCCTACAAGGTTGTCATCATTATCTCCCGTACGTCACACTGCTGGGCACAGGCTTCCTCTCACAATGAGAGGACCTGGGCTATAGTTCCCGCGCGGGCCCAGTGCGGATTGGAAACTTCACACACACCATTGAATTGCTTCGCAAGTGTGTGCAGGTTTCCTAACGACGTTTTCCTTCACCGAAAAGCTAATGGAAAATTTCCAAAGTAATTCCGCACATAAATTCCGGAAAACCCAGAGGTGCGAGCCCGGGATTCGAACTCACGACCTTCTGCTTGAGTGGCCACAGGTTAAACCACTAGACTACCACGGTTTTTTTACAAGGTTATACCCGGTTAAAAATAAGTTTATTAATGCTGATATCAGCATCTTATCTCATAAATTAATTAATTAACTAGAAGAATAACTAAACTATAAATAACAACAGTTTGTTTTGGAGAGTGAGCTCGCAAATACACAGGCCAGAACATTTTCACAACGCAAGTAATTTATTTCATCAAGAGAATAAAAGCACTGACCGGCAACTCAGTGTTGCCTGACGAACGCAATAAAAATACAATTTAAATCGGGTCCACATTATTGCCAGCATATATTGAAAACTATCCAACTCCAACTGTATCTATAAGTAAGGCATATGGTTATGGTAAAAAAAATCTGTTATAGTAGAGAGGCGTTATCAATCATACCGCAAGACAAGTGGACCCTCCTCTAACGCCAGCTAAAAGTTCCATTACTCACGCGGCCCCGCCCAGTGCTGATACGCTCTCCAGCCGATGCCGCATTATCCTACTGATTGCCATTATTATTATAACCAACTCAGTATAAGTGGAACGTCATTATCCCAATGAACATCATGGCAACCTATTAATTATGAATATGGAGACGGGGGACACAAACAATTGGTAGCCCGCATATTTAGTCAGTTTGTCGGTTAAGCTCGTCTTCGCACTGTCTTTACTATGATGTCATTTAAAACCTATTGTTAGACTTAATCTGGGGGCATGGCAATTACAATATTCTGCTTGAAATTCAGCTAACAACATTCAGAACTCCAAAAATGTTATGTGGGAGATGGGTGAAATATGACTAGCAAGATAATAATAATTGCCACTAAAACAAAAGCTTGTCAAAAGGATAAACGAGTACACTCTTACTTTACACTTTTGGAAGAAGCCCCCTCATGGAGCGACCCTATTTAGCTGGTAAGCTCGTGCTTTTTATACTTAAATTTTACTGTATAAACCGCACTTTACGTGAGTAGGTACCTACAATGACATATTTGATTCACCGTCTAGATATGTATTGGTTATAAGTCTGGTCTCCTAGCTATTATCGTAAATATACCACGAGCAACAGTGTCACATTAATTTACAGCATACATATAAATATCAGAATTGTTTGCCTCGCCTTTATGGGATCAGGTAAGTGAAAGAAACGCCATGTTTGTTTGGTCCAGCGTTCCTATTCGGCCAAGGTTTGATTATCCATCCCAGTGGAGATAAGCGTATCCATTACGTTGAAAGCATTCACAGTCATTAATATAACAGAACTGTCCGAGGTTATTTAGCTCAATTTATTCCGATTACTTATTAGCTCATGAAGATGACAATAAAAATGAGCGTACTTTACGATGCTAGTGAATAAAAACTAGACTGGAAAAGGTCGTCTTTATACTAAGGCAAAATAGTAAAATGTAAGTGCACTTACAGCAACAAGTGGGACAATTTTATAGCGAGAAGATGTAATTCTTTCCGAAGCTGTATTGAATACAAAAGCGTTCTTCCTCGGGTAAGGTAACAGCCGAAAACCGGCGTAGCGATTTTGATTACGATTTAAATTGCTTAAGGTGACTTAGTAAAAAACGGGCCAAGTGTGTGTCAGTCTCGCGCTCTGAAAGTTCCGTATAAATTTAAAAATTAAGTTAATTTGGTCGCGCTTTGTTTTCATATTGTTTTTTGTAGATGTAAAAAATCTTATTCAAAGGTATTTTTGGTTTTTACGTCTTCCCGAATTTCAAAATAGGTAGGTACTACTTTAACTGCAGTTTTTTACGGTTCAGCACAGTCTTAGAAATTAATTTCAACTTGATGTCTCAACGCGTCCCTGTGACATACAGACAAACAGACAGACGATCCACCAAGTGATCCTATAGGTAAGGGTTTCTCCCTTACGTTGGAGGTACGGAACCCTTCAATGACGAAATGACGAAACCGTACGCTTATCTTGTAAATATTCAATGCCGTGAGTCATAGTACAAACAATTTAGGATGGACAAAATGACCATCGATATAAAACTGCGACCCTTGCCCACATAAAATAACAGTTTGTTTATATATGTATCGTCAATAAAGATTCAGTAGGGCAGCCTCCTGATGTCATCGAAATCGAGTATCAACGTATTTAAAGATGAAAAACTGTTACAAGTACTTATTAAAGCAATATAGAAATAAATTCTCAAATAACAAACCAAACACTTTGAAATTAAGTCGTCTATTGCTTAATTCCAGTAAGCTTTATTGGGACATTAAAACGTGTTGTCATAGCATAGGATAAAGCAATTAAACGGTGGCAGTGATAGTACCTCCAAATTAATTATAAGTGTTTTAATTAGGAGGCGCTTATTGAACGACGCACCGCCGGCCGACGAGGCGGCGCGGCCCGGCGGCCGGCCGGCCGGCAATGCTGTTTTAATTAAACTCGCCTGCCTACTTGTTCTACAACGATTTCTGTGTGTCTTTCCTAATGGCGTACAACTCAAATATCATACACGCAATACTATATTTACATAACAAACCAAATGAATTCCAATTCATGGATGAGCAGCGGGCATATAAGTGCAAACGAGCCGAGCACATTCGGTTAAGACGGCGGTCGGGCGATTTTTACGAGCCCGAGGCGGGTTCCTGTAACTTATGGCGCCTATAAACGCTCCTCGTGTTGAGTTGACGATTTAGGAAAATTTGAAGCCCCGCACGACGCGCCGCGGCGCCGCGCACGCCCGCGCCGCTCCAGAAAGCTTTCAAATTACCGGGATTCGTCTCGTGAATAGCCGTCGTAATGACGAGGAAAATTCTGTTACAAGCGGTGTTATATTATAAATAAAATAATTTAACGACAAGGCGATAAATGCGCCTTTCTTTAGCAGGATTCGCATTAAAGGAATTTTAACAAACGACCTTTTAACAACCTTATCAAAAGCGTCAAAGACCTTTCAGGATCGTTGTGAGGTGACAAAAGCTAATTAATTTTACCATTTCATTTGAAAATACCACTTATTCACTTATTCAGTCGCTCTTTCAACTTTTTCGACGATGTGGTGTGGGTGTAGTGCCTCGTAATGCAGGGTAGGATCCATTTTTAAGGAAGAAGATTAACTCTCGATGTGGTGACACTTAACTGCACGCTGGTGATGTTTTACCTAGGTACCTCTTTCTACACAGGACACAGCATTGAGCTTAATGGCGCGTCGCAGTGACAACGCTTGAAGTCGTACCAATTGCACCATGCATTTTAGAAAGCAAGGTGTGAAACCAATTTCGGTGCATAAACGGAGATGGTTTAGTAAACAGCAATATTTAGTAGTTGCAGACAGTAATCCGGCAGGCGGTGCACTCAGGTCTGCTCATCACGGAGTCTCGAGGGCGAGCGTTAAATGTAGGCCACCAAGTTCCCGACGCCGCCAGACGGAATATTGCTTTGTCACTTGCGACATTGCACTGTTCCGCTAAGCCCAAGTAATTGGAAATAGTTGAAATAGGTGACTTGCGGAGCAAACCGGCTCTACATCCGAAAAGCAATTTTTCAACGACTACATATTAAACTCATTCAGTTTCAAAGGTTAGATACGCAAATCAGTCAATTCTCTCCTAAAAAAATATTTTGTAGACAAAAACGTTGAAGCACAGTACTGGATAATAAAGGCAAATAACGAATCATGAAAGTCTGATGTTGATTTTCTCCACACCATTCGTTGGATGACCGCCGAAAACGAATGAAAAAACAACAAACTGCGGGCTCTAATCTTGGCAAACCTCATGCGGTGGCGGCAATCGATACTTGCTGTATCCATGTTACTGATAGAAACGTAACACCAGCGAATCAGATTCTGGTTACTTCATCACTGGACATTAAATACACTAGTAATGAAAGATTTTAACAGTTAGGAACACGAATTTTCGTAGGTTCGCGTAAGAAATCAAAAAAGGCCCAATTAATTAGTTCGTACCAATTTAGAGCTTTCCTATCCAATATGTACTGCGAAAATAGAGCAATTATCTTAAAATTAACTTAATTAATTGGCTACTTCGTCGTTTTAAGTGAGAAATCCTACGCCTACTGATACAATAAGTGACAAAATTCAAATGACCAATTTGTAAATAAACCCGACGAAAATTTCTTGTTTCCGTTTCATTACATTTACTGTCACCTGAACAATATTATTCCGACGCAATAACGCTTTCAAATAAATAAATAAGCAAACCTATCAGGGGCAGTCAAATTAAAAAAGTCGTAATAAACGATAACAGCCGCCAGGGGACGCATGGGTCGAAAGAAAGTACCGCAAAACGTGCAGAGAGGGAAGCGGGCGCAATAAAAATAGAACGCGAATTTCACAGCGCCGAGTCGGGGCGCATTGGGCAGAAATACACAAATGGGAGCGAGCGACTCACTACGCCTCCCATTTATTCAACAGCTAGCCGGTTTCTAACGCACGTTTTAGTACCTTCTCTACAATTACCTTGTGTTGGCACAAGAGTTTCATATCTTGAATGATGAACAAACATGAGCCTTTTTCGGTACCTTTTAGGCTGGCTAAGGTAAAGGTGTGGCTTGTGAAATCGCTCCCGCTCCCGCTGCCGTGTTCAACGTGCCCCGTTGACCGGGCGGGCGCGGGCGCCACGGTGACTCGTAACGCTTGCTCTCATTATGATTGGATTCATTGTTTTTCGCTTCACGCCATCTTCCGTGTTTTATAATTTCGTGAATAATTCATGGGAGCATTCATCTCTACTAATAATACGTTTGTAACAATGTAGCCGTGTCTGTTGTTTACAATTGAGAGAATACGGTATCACTTTACATTACGTTTCTATTTGAGGCTTAAGTTTAATAGCGTTAGGGCAGTAAATAGTACGTCAAGCGCTCTTAGAAGCACTGAGGCCTTATTGTCACATCATACGTAAGACGAAATTATATGACGTCGACAGAGGCGTGTCAATGGGATCAAGATCAATAACAAGAGACGACCAGTGACAATTGATAGCGAGGTGGTCTATTGCTGCGTGCTCGAATCGTGTGTTGATTAATTAAGTCCCTGTTCTCGCGACCAGTGCTTAGCGCCTCGCTTGTCAGCCTCTACTCGTCAAATTGTATGATTTAATCGCTTGTTCAATTTCATGTTAATCGGCAGTGAACCTGATTCGCTAGCCCGAAGCTATCGCCCGAAACCCGGAGTTAGCCAGTGTTTCTGAACTATACATGACGCTGTCGACTGCCTAAATGCATTTCAAAGCCAATTTCGCTGAACCTATACTAGGCAAATCCGTGTAATATTGCTTTTCATTTCACTCGAATATTGCAGAATAATAACCAAGTGGCAGTTGTTTGAAATAACCATCTAAATATATGTAGCGTGTGGCAACTTCGTTGATTCTATCCAACTTCATTCCTCCTTTCGAAATGCTATTTCCATCGTAATATCTGTACTTATTTACGAATGATGAACATAAGTACTGGATCTTAGGCAGTTATTATAATAATAATGAGAATTCACCATTCCCTATTGACATCAGTAAACACCGAATTCAAAGACGATAATCGAGTTTGAATTAACAAGAATCAACGAACTGAAAACGTGGGAAGTTCGCATAGAACTTAATAATCTCCACGTCTCTGTATGTAATCGTGTGGCTAATTAGCACAAAAGTTTGCAGATAATATCAGCACTTTGGAGCGACGGTTCGCGCGAGCGGCGATCAGTATGCGCGTCGCGCGCGCGCCGCGCCACGTCCGCGCCGCGCCGCGCCGCACCGCAACGCCGCAACTGACTGCACACCCAATATGCCGAAATTGCTACGTGGCCAACCCACGACACATACAAGCGAAACTCTATTTAGGTATCTGTCTTAAAATTTCAACTGTAGATATAAAATATTTCTTATTAGACAATTCGATGAGCACGCATTAGAAAACAGATTCATAGTTTATTAATTTGGAAAACCGGGTATCGAACGCGAAAGCCACAGATGCATCCTCTATTCCCAGCACGTAAACAAAGATAACAATATAAATTTACGATCGAGAAGTAGTTTGCTATTTTATAGAATTGCACGAGGAGCATTAGTATTCGCGATACATCAAGGAAATTGTGTATTGTAGAGGTAAGCTGTGAGCAGGATTAGGTTCGCTATTGTGCACGTGAGACAGATATAGGGATGAAGAGCTTAACCGGATTAGAGACCAGAGCGGCGGCTGATTATGCCGCTGCTTGATTTACGATGACATGATACGGCGACCTGCTCGCCTAACAGACCTCTCGTCGAAAACGGTCAATTTATCGTGTCACACATCCCGATACAATCAATTCCGCCCCGCGTGCTCACCGCACCCACGCGAGAAAACACTGAAATATGAGATACCCACGCACATGTCAATTTACACGCAAGAAAGGGTCGGTCGGCCGCTCGACACGGTGTCTACAAGTATACCCGCGCAAGTGGAACAGCTTATTTCCAGAAAGGAGGTCGACAGGCCTCGAAACTTTCGAAGTTAGGAAATATTTAAGAGAGAAAAAAGTCATTTAAATGCGGACGGTGGTAGTGATTAGGCCGAGGACCGCGCTCGCCCGCTTGCCTAACGTCTGCGCACGTGAATCGGACCTTTTCTAAAAGCTTTCCTGCATTACACCACTCCCGCGGATTCACTCACACGGTAATGATACTTTCGCATATTTACAACTCGCGTACGAAACTTCGAACTTCAATCCTCATTGTTCCTTTCGGCAGAAAGACAAGTTTAAGATTCTCTACAATGTTACCAAGCTCAAGATAACACTAGTAAATCGCACAAGTTTATTTCTATATTATTCAAATGCATAGGTAATACAGAATAAGACTACGATACGGAGGGAAATACTACATAGCACAATATTTTCGTGATTCAGAATCGACATGAATTTATTTCCCACCACTCTTCATTACCCACTATTGAGTCATATATGTAGCTAAAGGCATACATCTTTACGGTACTCATAAAGGATTTGGGAAGATTAAAAGCCTCGTCGAAAATCTTACGTGAAAGAAAGTTCAATTGTACTTGTCTGGAAACGAGAACGTCTATACGAGTGTAAACATAAAGGGTTATATACTTACAAAGGCTTGCGGAATCAACGTAAGTGGAGGGACAGAATCTCCTAGATACATAAACCGCACTAACCCAACCTAACAAATCTGACAACACAAATACGACGGCAAACTTCTATCAACTTTAAATTAAGGAGAACTTATCCTACAATAGAGACGGTTGCGTCGAATGATACTGTGATTGAATGAACGTCTCGTTTGGAACATTGCACTAATGAAGTTAATGAATACACTTTAAAAAATACTAAAAAAAAACATCCTCTAATTAGTGACATAACGGACCGACCGTCTATAAAACGCCGGTTTTTTGGCGAGGTGATTACTTAAGTCAATAAAAGTAAACGCTAATAAAGTCTGGAACTTCGCGTTCCAGAGTCCATTCCATTACCATAAGCTGACAATAATGAAGGTAGAAACTGACCTGAGTTAGGTTGGTTGTCAGAGTTAGGGCGGGCCGAGGGAGCGCCATCGCGGGCCTCCACCTCCAACGCGTAGGCGCCTTGCTTCTCTCTGTCGAACACCACCTTGGTGAAGATCTCGCCAGTCTGCATGCTGATCTCGAAGAAGTCCTTGCCTTCGTTGCGCGGTGAATCCACAATGTAATAGTACACCTAGGAACAAGAATGGCCGTGAGTCAACTAAGAGATTATAGCAACTACTGACATATCGTCCAATTTTCTAAATTATAAGAATAAGAATAAGAGATCTTTATTTCGCAGAACCACACCTTATACCTACAGTAATGTTCATGTTGGCAAAATGGCTCGACGCTGACATTACGTGGATCCTGGTTGGCATGCGACACATGACTGCGTGACACGCAGCGTCTCGCAAAACTACGCTAAAACACCACACAGTCCAAATACAAAACAGTCCACCCAAACAAAACTACCATTCCATCCTTACACAGCCCGGCAGCATTGGGACAAACCGCAGCACAGTTAAGTAAATCCAACGAGTAACAGCCCTCCCCACCCTCAGGTGCAACCACTCATCATATCCCACACAAGACTCTACGCAAGTCTAACAAATGATTACGGAGGTCCTTTTTGAATTTACACATTTCGCATTTCTTATTAATCAATACCCATGAGTTTAACTAGCGTGAAATCCGTGTATGGAACAAACCAAAGGCGTAAGTACCAAGGAAAATTACATTGAAAACTATAGCGACAAGTAAAACGTCAAAAGCAAACTGAGAAAAATAAAACAAATAGCCAACCTTTTATGGTTACTTTTGAAGTTTTTTAGTATGAAGGTACAATGTGTTTTGACAAATTGAACGCTTTCCCCACTACCAAAAATATGAATATGACATGCGAATCACAAAATATTACAGGTAATTCTAACTCATAGTCACTAAGCTTTGTTGAGCAGATCAAACTAATGTTACTCTGTTGCTATTTACTTTTGCCTTACGTGTTTTCTTGCATTTGGTCTGAGGCTCAGAACAAAATAAAAGTAAAGATGTAGTAGGTAGCTATGTCTCGGCCTCCACAATAAGTTACAAAAGAATTATTTGCAAACATTAGCTAGAGGCGACTCCCGTCATAAGTACTTTGTGTTTTTGAGCAATGGATCTGAAGCAGATCTTAATTCATTCAGATTTTCGGAATAAACTTGAATTTATACTGTATTCATCTTTTTCTTATGTTTTATGTACAATAAAGAGTTATACATACATACATACATTTATGCCGATTGTAAGTGTAGTACTGAAAGTATGCAGTTATAGTCCTCTGAACTTGGTAAAGTTCGAGATCCTACAGATCCTATATTTCAACAAGTGGAACGATCATGCCTGCTTTAATATCATAGTTTTTGAAGAACTTTTACTAAGGACGAACTATTCAGGCGAAACTACCAACTTTATTTTAAGATAGCCTAACGAGGCCCGATCTTCAAACAAACGTAGCAGGTACCGAAAGCCCATCAACAGATACGATAAGTATGTTTGTGGCTTAAATGTGATGCTACCGTTTTATTCCATCTCTATGTACATACTTCACTCTAAAAAAACACAAATCGTTGTAGTAAATCGCTTTATACTCCTGCTACATTTTCCTCACAAAAATTTCGACCCCGAAACGTGACAGGTCGACGTCGCTTTTCTTCGAGGCAATTTTACCAAGCTAAGGTCCGCTTGAGAAACAAGCCCTCTCCAAATGTTTAACGTCCCCAAAATTATGTTCTAGCTAATCAATATACGATTTAAAATTGAGAGTCCGCACTTCTTTTTTTGTAATATTCGATTAAGGATTAGTTAGGTGCACACTTTGTTATATTATGAACTCTACTATACATAATAAAATAATATAATAATGTGGATTTATTAACCTATATATTTTGATAGTAATTTTTTTTTTCAGCCATGTTATAACGGTTGCATTTTTATTGTTATTATGCTTGGGTTATAATTATGAATTTACTTATTTTGTGTATACAAGCCCGTAATACTTAGTGTCCCACTGCTGGGCAAAGGCGTCTCCCTTCGACTTCCAAGTCGCCCTGTCTTCACTTATCTATATCTGGCCAGTCGCGCAAGAATGCGTCTGGGTCATCATCCCACCATTATTAGTAAGTTCAACACATCAACATCAAAGCAAAATTTCACGTATTCAATCCTAAAGGAACGCCTACAGAGAATGCCTAATTAACCATCGATAAATCGGTTTTTTTTTTAGCAGGAATATTATAAAATGCCGCAAACACGAAAATATCCATAGACCAAACAGAAGATGGATGTCTCAATTGAGAGATGAGCAACATCCGTATAAATAATAAAACGACTCAGCCACTGAAGCTCCATCTTGTGAAATTAGAATGATTGTACCGCTGCGTCTGGAGATCTAGAACTACACTACAAATAAGTACACCTGGATACCTTTCAGCAAATATTCAAGTAAAAGAAACAAAATAATGTTCCAAAAAGAAACGTTGACGTCAATTATATTTAGTGCGGTAGTTAGTTACGTTATGGGGCGGCAGGTGGCTATTCGTTTCGGAACCGTATGAAAAAAATACCAATAGGCAACATTTACAATTTGGCGAGAAAATTAATCTACAGTAATCACAGAAATAAAAATAAATCTTTTCAAGTTTCTTAGTTTGTACATTTTTGGCATAAATTAAGACGGGTGATTATAAAAAAAACCAATAACGTTAGCGAATTCTGCTAATTTTAAAAGTAAAAGTTATAATCATGATGAAATAACCCACTTAGATCATTATTGTACGGCTAACCCGCAATATTCCCCGTGGAGGAGTTAATGTCAACTGATAATCATAACCTACCAGGTAAGCAAGCAATTACGTAGGCGTGTCCTTTACTAGAGACAACGTGGGTAGATAAGTTCAAACTCGAGCAAACTAACTTAATTCCTTTCAATAATTGCATGCACAGAATTCAGTGAACAATGTCATAGTTTACTTTGTCTTCCCGTGCCAAATTTGCCTTCCCTAATGTTAAGTGTATTCAGGCCAAAATACTTCAGCCAAAGACAAAAGCATTTTAAAACTAAGACAATACTAAAATGTTTTAACTATGTGATGTTATAGTTGCGATACGATGGTTTAGATGCTTGCTTCATTGTCTTGTCTATTCGACGTGGCCACTTAATCTATCTTGGAAGGCAAAATCACCACAGATGACGTGAAGGTAATTGGAAATATTATCATCTGCAAACTGTGCGTGAAACGATTCCCAGAGGAAACGTTTGCCCAATCTACAAAGCATCAGAGCGACATCGATTAATTTAATAACAAAATTCCCTTCTGAATAAAATTCCGCCGCTCTTGGTAATTAATAGTATCATTCCGTTGATATTCTAGTGCATTGTAATTGCGCGAACTGTAACGAGCTTGTCTTATGGGGTTTTAATTGGATAAATGCCAAATAGCATGTTTTAAAGTGTGTAAGTCGATACGAGTAGTAATTAAAGTTATAATGCAATTTAAGTAATGAAATCATTTTCATCAAATATATGACAACAGCCGTTTAAACGAAAATAACTATTACTTTATTACTATCCAATATCGATTCGGAACAGTGGTAACATCTCAACTTTTTTACTGCTCAGGTAAGCTGAGATTGTTTATGTACATAGACCCCTCTACTTTGACGAATGGGGTGCCACACGAGCCATAAGGAGTCAAACAAAATCAATATGGCGCTAGCTACATGTAAATGTCGTAGTTTACGTCAAAACGCTACAATGTGGCAATGCTGCCAGCCTTCTGGGCACGCTCCCCATTGGCGACGATTTGGGAGACATTTTTTACACACACAAATCTCGTCTTTATCCCTTACGGGGTAGACAGAACCTAAGATTTTTTTTATCTTTAATTTAATAATAGTTTTAGCTAGGTCTAAGTTATTTTTAAGTTTTGTCTGTTTTCTTTGTATTTTCCATTAATAAAAGTTACGACATGTTACAAAAAATACTTTTGTTTACTACATAAATTCATATTTTGATAGATGTATAAAAAAATACTTGACGTATGGATTTTATGGATAAAAGAAAAAGACATGAAATAATTTTAACTGAGTCATTAACATAACGGAACATTTTAGGGTCTAAAATCGTGACAAAATACTATTAAGTATTTTATAATAATAATAATATACAATGAATCCACACGACCATTATTAATTCGGTATTTTCCGTAAATTCATAGTATCATTTGCTATGGTAGTTTCGCATAAACGCCGATGGGTTGAAGGCTACTTTGCATATAATTTCCATCACGAACGTATTGGAATATTACTGTAATAGTAGATGGGTAGGAACAATATAACGCGGTCTATCTACTGGTATTGTAACTAAGACTCCGGATCCTAAGTGCTGTAACAGAAGTTCAAAGCTAAAGTTAAATACTCAACAGGTGCTCCTAACATTTGACTAACGAATGAATACACAGAAACAACCTAAAGTTATTCGAGTTCGACCCCAGTATTGTCCTAATTAGTAACAATCGCCAATTGAAAATAATTTAAATTCCATTTATTACATTACATTATTGCCTGTTATTCCGCGAACAAGTACTTGAATTTGCATTTATTACCAGAGCTTTTGATGATTTGTATTAGTCAACTAGTAGCTTTTTATCGATAATCGATTTTGATTATTTTTTAATATGTCCAATTAGATAAATATTACAAAAAGTTTGCCAGTAAATTCGTGCATTAGGATTAGGATGAACAAACAAAATCGTGCTTCCTATTTCCTTCCACACTGGCAAGTTGTGAACAATTTTGTACCTGCGAGAGTACCTACTACATAATTTATATATCTCTACCAACAGCCTACTTTAAAGTTATGTAGGTATTAGGTAGTAAAACCTTTTAACAATAAATTGTTTGAAACTCCAGTTAATCCAGATATTTGATAGAATATATTAATCGAAATAAATGCTATGCTCTGTCTGGTTTGATTTGATGTTTGTTTTGCAGAGATTAAATAGGACTCACGGTAATCCGGGATCTGATCTCTCTGTTTTCGATTATCAACTTGAAACGGATCCGCAACGAAAATTACTGCGAAGAGGAATATGAAATGATTGTGACCTACATTTATTATTGTGCTCCGGACTTGTTGACAGGAGTTATCTTGTAAATGCTGCTTTTTATGGAAATACGTTAATTTAAATTAATTACTTCATTACTCACATAATTTAATTAATGTTGATTCCGTTTTTTAGTACCTACATGCAAATCACTTACGTAGTATAAAACAAAGTCGCTTTCCGCTGTCTGTGTGTCCCTATGTATGCTTAGATCTTTAAAAGTACGCAACGGATTTTAATGCAGTTTTTAAAAGATAGAGTGATTCAAGAGGAAGGTTTTATATGTATAATAAAATTGAGAAACTTGCTATTTCGGCACAGACAATTTATCGTTTCATAAGAACGTTTATCGAACTTCAACAAATCAGTTTCAAAAAAACCGAACTGGTCCAACTGTTATAGAGTTTGGCGCTTAGGAATAAATTTATCAGTTTATTTGTAACGGACTTCAGTAATTAACCCGAAATCTTATAATAGATAATCTATCCAAAGCATTTATTTATTGTCAAATTAAATTTATAAATAATCGTAACAACTATGCCACGCAAATTAATAAGTTTGCACACTAGCTTTTTCGCCAGAGGTACTTGGTTATTGCATTGTCACATGTGCCAAATTTCAAATTAATCTGACCGCTGCAAGGGGTTCAAAATTTACTTGCAAGATTTGAAACAGACACTATAACTAATTAATATTGCAAAGTGCGAAAGGCGGAACCACCTATACCTACGCCCTTAATCATGCTAAACGTGGCTTTAAGGTCTTTGTTACCTTAAGCTCTGTCTACCCCGTAAGGGATACAGACGTGATATATGTATGTATGTGTGTATGTAAAATTGTAAGGTAAATAATTCTTGTAAAAATAAAAGTAAATGAACCGAAATCGGTTGGTTTTTCTCATGTTTACAATAAAACAAAGAGATAGGCAATGTATTTAATAATTCACAATCGCACACCAATCCAAAGTGCAATCGCAACGGGGGAAAATTGCATTTTTATTCCCTCACGCCCACGAAATTATAGGCAGAACAAATTGCAACTGTTGCTCCACAAAAATATACATTTCACAAACTGTTATACGTATACTGCATTGCGCATTTTGTGTCGATTCACGACTTCAAATGGCGTTAAGCTCATTCAATGGTGATTCAATGTATAAATTTGTAGACTAGGTTTGTGTTGCTAAAACGTGTTCGGTAAGTCGAGAGGACATTTATTCTCTTGTCTCTATTTTTATATGAAGTTCACAGTAAACTGCAACCCGATTTTGTACCCACTTCCAATAACCTCGATTGACTTGTTTGGACCGAGTGTAGAGCTCCGATGACATTGAAATAATCAAACTCAAACTCAAAGTATGTACTGTCAAAAGGGAAATAACACAAAAAAATTGTATCAAGCACTGCTCACCTAAATTCCGTACCTACGTATCATTCTATGGATTCGATTTCCTCCAGCGCCACGCAATAAAATTCATATGCGATTACCAAGCTACCGCATTTCCGCCATCGTTAAACTACCGACCACACCTGGCCTCTTAGTCCGAAGTTAGAAATACGAAGTTCGTATCGTGCCTTTCGCTGACACTAATAGTCCTTAATATGAGAGCGAGAGGGACGGTATGATATTAACGAATTTCGGAGTAGCCCCCTGCAGCTTAAGCATCCGAGGGATAGAATATTTTAAATTTCAATATTTTGGAATTACGAATAATGCCCAAGCATAGTCCACCATCCAATTTTGCGTTGTCGCCAGTTACTATTGCTCGACTTGTTATCTTCCTTTCTTATAGTAATAACAAATCAATAACACATTCAACAACGAGAGGAAAAACTCTATCGAAAATCTATCAATACAATACAGCTCTCTGTTCCCTTAATAATACATTTGATAAAGGAGCCGACTCCTTCAGGACATAATAGCCAATCTCAGCAATTGGCATCTCAATTTCAAAAATCCCAAGATTTATCATAAATATTAGAAATACCTAAAAATAAACATTGAGCTATTTGGGTACGAGATGAAGCTTCTACTAGGTACATACACTCAGCGACCAAAGTATCAGAACACTCGTAAAGTAAGTCCAACTTTGTGCCGGTCTTTCTATTTTTGTTTTAATAAATTTTACAGGGAACGTTAACGCCGCATTAACCCTTTAACCGCCGTTGTTTTAAATATAAGACGCAAAATATCCAGCTCATTTCGCCGTAATCTTATAAATAAGTCAATATGTCATATATTTTTTGACACTCGGCGATACTTGTTTTTACTTTATACTTGTTGTTGTTTGGTATATTAATCTTTTGGGCGGCTAAAAGGTTACAGCAAAATTAAAACAGATAGCATACAAAATGATTTAACCACTTCTACAATTATCGCGAATTCGGACTATCGATTATAATTGATCTTTAGAGCATTTACTGCAAACAAGTACATATTCGCCAATTCGAAACTCTTAACCTAAAATATCAGTCTCTGTGTTATTTCCTCCATCAGTTACTCCAATAATATCCCTGGATGTTTGAGTTTGAGTAATTTGTACATTCGACTGTACAGTAGAATGAGGAGTTGGAAAGATAATTGCTCTCAACGGATATAGGTTTATAAATCCAGCCAGCTTTCAGGATAGCCTCCACTAAAAGGGACGCTAAATGAGAGCAAAACTGATTACTGAACGGGCATCGGTCGAAACATACCTAATCCCGGGGAAATTAAGTTACCCACATGTGCGGGTACTATGTCAATAAATATCCCATTTACTAAGCCAATACCTGGAAGTCGTTAACTTGCTCAAATAAATGAAATACTTACTCGTCGGTTTACGTGCTTTTCTAACGATATACCTTGAGCTTCACGTTAATTAAGTATTTCTGTGGGGCATTTTTTTTTGTTTGTTCGAAAAAGTGAAATTATGTAATTGCTTTTGTTTGCCTTATTAAATTCCGCTTATTGCTGGCTTGGGTTAGTCGTTTTGTACTTAGGGATTAGCTAAGTATATATTCATTTTATACCTACTATTAAATAAAAGAACAATATTAGAAGTTTTGGGGTTAACAAATCAACTTAAGTAGGTACCTACAGTACCCGGCCATAAAGATTGCACATCGGTTTTCTCGGCTAATTAATTTCGGCTTCGTAGTGCGATGTCTCGCTCTAACTTACGTGACGCTAATTGTCTCTTTCCAAAGGCCGAAGTTGCAATCTTTATGGCCGGGTACTGTAGTGAGTTCTCATCTGTGGGAAAACGCGTTTTTCTATTTTATCATACACTGAGCCAAGCTCAGACGCCCAGATACTTCAAATTTAATTGACCACCTATACACGGCAATAAGTATGGGGAAGTACATAATGATCAAAAAGTATGTCTCTTTATACCTCCTGATTTTACATAAACCACAGGAAAAATAACAGGTTATACACCTATATGACAAATAAAGAAAAATTCACCCCTTATAGGAATCCTACTAATATTATAAATGTGACAGTTTGTGAGTATGTTTGGATGTTTGTTACTCTTTCACGCCAGAACGGCTGGACAGATCTGGATGAAATTTGGAACATAGATAGATTATAGTCTGGAATAACAGATAGGCTACTTTTTATCCCGGAAAATTGCGTAATTCCTGCGGGATAGCGATAAACGAATTCTATGGAATAAATGTCTTCTTTCTTTCTTTCTATGCAGACGGAGTTGCGGGCAACAGTTTGTTTAAAATAAAAAGCAAGTCATCAAAGCTTATTTCATCTACGCTTTTGATTTCCAGCTTCTGGTATCCAATGAAGAATAATGTGTAAACACAACACAATGAAGAAGTAACGTAAACCTTACTGCATAAATTGTGACAGCTTTAGAAAACTCTGCTTATTATCAATCTTAGTTTTCGATAGTTTACAATAAACAGTATAAAATAAGGTTGGATACTCGTAACGGGCCTTACCTGATTGTTAGGAAATGTGCCATCCTTGTCGATCGCGTTGACTTGCGTGACCTTCGTCCCAATGGGCTCTCCTTCCAGCACAGTTTCTTGTTCCCGTTCCGTAAATAATGGTATCTCGTCGTTGACGTCTTCCAGCATGATGTACACTGTCGCCTCCGAAGCTAGTTGTTGGGCCCCGTTGTTCTAAAGAAACAAGTGAATTGAAAAACAGATCTTTGATCAAAGCGCCATCTGCTGCAGAAATAAGAGTATGAGCCAACGCCATCTTGCGGCGATTGGACGCTTTCTTCAGGAAGTTTGTCAGGCACGGCAGATTCTTAATTTCTATTTTAAACTCTCATCGGTAGAGGGAGCTGCACCAAAAACCTTAACTGTTTATTGGCATTCAATTAAATAGTATACTTGTTTACGTTATTAATTTTTTCAGCGCCAAAATCCTATATATCATCAGAGAACATAGCGTAAAAATAACCTTTATACAATGGCATACTTAAGTTTTAAATTGGCTTAACTATTTCGCCAGGCCTAGCGTTGAAATGCTTAATTCGTGCAAAAAAAATGCCTTCTACAACTTTATTTGAAAAGATTTTAATACGTGGTAATTTATCAAGTATTGTTTATTTTGATTCAGTCTACTGAAGCCTAAATCCCGCAGCTTATCTCTCGGTAATGTCAAAAATAGGCACATTAAGCGGACATCAAACAGCCTACCTCCACTCGTATCGTGAGATTGTATTCCTTGATGCTCTCATAGTCTAACGGATGATTAACTTTTATGTCCGCCCAAGTAAATCCATTATCGGCTCTTTGTTGCAAATAGAATGTGTGGAATTTGTTAGTCTGGGCCGTTGATCCGGGCATCAGCCGGTAGAACACGGTTGGGTTAGCTTCAATACCCGAGCTGAAAGCAACAATACGTTACAGGAGGCGTTTTTGTGTACAACAGAAACACGATCACTGACAATCTATCGGAGGCACGTGACGACACCGAATATAGCGAATGTATTTGATGAAACAAAGAGCGTTCCCAAAATTAAGAAAAATAGATAAAAGGGTATAGTTATGCATCCGATTTTGCACAGACATACTATCGAGGTAGACCGTGCACTAAAATGAGACCCATAGTGCAACAAAAAACTTAAACTTAGTGTGATTCAGGGGAGTAACTTACGAGATGAAATGGTGCTTAGTGCTTTTGCATTGAATCACATGTATCAAATTGATTGAAAGACTATTCGAAATAGATTTGAACCGACAAACGGAAGAAACAGGTCGGGCTGAATTAAACAGCATAAAAGCACCTTTCTGGAACCTTTTTTTTTTTTAGTTTCGTAGGTCTATGAGTGGTATCTTAGTCATATGACTAGGATACCGCTATCTGTCAATCCGTGTATCACAGAGCTGTATCTTTGAACCGTAATATTTTAATTCTAAATATTTTAACACTTGAATTTCTATTGTATTACACCATGGCCGTTAATAACAACATCTAATAATAAAGTTAAACAATCAAGGGTCCTCAACCTCATACAAGAAATAAATGGATTTCTCTCGTTTTTGATGAACAGGTATTAATAATGTCAATTGTACGGTGGCAGGAAACCCTTTTTTCGGGGTTCCGATTCGCATTTGTTCAGTTTTACCAGCTTTTCTTGCACTGTCTATCTCGGTAATAGGTCTGCGCAAAACAATAAATTTAAATTATTTAAATAATTTGTCCATACGAAATGCTCAGCTGTCGTGAGGTATCAATTAATGTTTGTCATTCCTTCTATGCACTTAGTGAATTTTTAAGTACAAGAAAGAGGCCGATCAATGTATCTTCACGTTAAGTTTTTAACTTATTCGAATAAAAGGGTTTATAAATTATCAACATTAGACTCGTACGATCACAACTATACTCTATTTATCACCATGACACGGTTTTAAGCGGTAAACAGTGTATTATTGGAAATAATATAATTACCCATAGCGCTTAAAACCAACGTTTGTAGACATAGTCACTCAAATGGAAATTTATCAAAGCCTCACTGGGTCCTTGGATATCAGATTTTATAATCAATACCCATTAAAACAAAACTAACTTTGGCTTAATCACAACAAAAATTAATTGATTATTTTGTGTTACAGCCATTTCACCTATATTCCATAGCAATAAAGGTGAAAAAGTCGTAACACAAAAGAATCAATTGACTTAACTATGCACACACTAACTATGTACATTTGTGTTTTGAAAACGACTCAATGTATTATAAGCGAAGTTAATTTTGTTTAGTTAAAACAATTAAAACCGTGTCAATAATGGAAAAACTTAAATGGCAAAATAAAATTTTGTATCGAAATGTTATTAGGTATTTTGAAAAATTCATTCAGCTACATGCATTTCTATTATCAACTCGAATGGGTTTGTTTAATCTGTTACTGTCAACTGTGTAACCTCGAGATAATTTCTTATTTAAAACATGAAATACATAAAATGTGAAGAAGGTGAATGGATTTCCCAATACTTACACTAAGAGTAAAATTATGTTGTGTTATTAGTAAAGTGAATTAGTATTTGAATGTCGGTATTTGTATGTGAGTGTGAAATGTGTGGTTTAGGACGAACAGATAGACATCAGATGTGAAATTGCCATCGGCCAACACAGTGATTGATGCACTATAAAGAAAACTAATAATGCAATTGCTAACAATTATCTAATGGTAGCCCGTGGAACATTTAGTGATGCACATTCACTTAACCATGACGCAATGAATGAATAAATTTTGAAAATGTTTTCCAATTGTTATGACAACCATCAGTCTGAATCATTTCGAAACAAATATATTTAATATTATATTGACGTCATTATATCGTCATATTAATTCCAGGATATATCCTGGAATTAATATTATATCTCAGGATATTATATCCTATATATAGGCGAAATGACTCAAATTGATAGTAAATACTTACAGTTCTACCAAACTCGTCATCAACGCAATGTTTCCTAGAGGCCTAGATCATAATCTCAAAACAGCTACTCGATCTATATTCGAAATCCTATTACGCCACTATGACAAAATAAAACATTTTTTCTCTAAAAGATTAAGAGATAAACATACCGAACATTAAACGGTACGACCATATTTAGTACCACTTATTGAGAAAAAGGTAAATATACCTTTGAAAGAAAAATCACAAACGTGACATTTTTGAAATTAATTTCACTATTGAAACACAAATAAAACTAAGTTTGGAAATTCTAATTAAACATGGACGTTTGCAAGCACTAAAAAAAGACAATTCAAAAGAATTACTTGAAAAATATAATTTTGATAAGAATCCTACTTCAACACTACGAACTAAAACAATTATTATCGTTGACATGCTAATATGTAATCAACCGTTAAACACTGGAATGTCGCAAAATTAGAGCTAGTTTTATTTAAAAATATGAACCATAATTCATAATGCACTTATGCCGCAGCCTACATGCAAATACAATGGACATGGACGTTCGCAATACGTAGGTACCAACATCACCTCTCACCATTTGTTCAAAAATATTTCTTTACTCTACCAAAACATCGATATTTAAAAAAATCTAAGTAGTTACCAAAAATATATTTGAACAAATGTTTTATACGTGATCCCCGTTCCATGTAAGCAGTGAGCCCTTAAAATTGCACGCAGGTGAATCACGACAAGACGGAGTGAACTCGTGATGATGCTTTGTAATTAATCCACGGACAATACAAATAACATTTGTCAGATCACCAAGTGAGAGGCAAATAAAACGATTGTTGAAGACGCGCGCGGCGCACAAACATCGAATGCCGTTGCGATTTAGCTCGAAGCCTTTTACTAATGACTTCCCCGCATCCCCCAAGCGCAGAGGCCTGAAGGGTTGCGGGGAAGCGAGCGCAAGCGGCGTCGAGCTGTCGTTCAGCGCAAGCTATATTTGGGGCCGCGGCGCCGCACACTGCGTGCAGGTGACGGGGCTGCGTGCGGTGCCCGTGCCGAACAGTTACACACGCACCTTGCTTTCACGGACACCACTTTGGCACCCACGGGCAAATTTTCTCGAATGTAGATCGGGCCGTACACCACGTGGTCCCACACGGGGGGATTGTTAGCACGATCCACTACGTCTATCTGGACCTCCACGGTTCTGGACAAGGGAGGGAAGCCCTTGTCTTGAGCCATAGCCTCCAACTTGTACGTTTCTCGCTATCGGGGAAAGAGTCGATGGAAACAGACAAAACCACGTCGTTAGTAGTGTTAAGAGTGGAGGAGCGGCGGGCCCTGGAGCCCGCTGCGCCTTATACCAACCTGGCTTTCACACTGGTCACTACGGTACCCACTGTGACATTCTCTTTGATGTGAACGGGGCCATACGTGGTCATGTCCCAGATGGGGGGCTTATTGTTCCTGTCTACCACGTCTAATTCAACGTCCACGTCTGCGGAGGAGGGCGGCTCGCCTCTGTCGGAGGCGCGCACGCGCAGACGGTACCTGTCCCGCTACAGATACACGGGTCAGAGGTCAGCGGGGACAAAAAAAAACAGAACACAACTCAAATATAAACACATAAGTACTCATCGCTAAGAAATCAAAACAATCAAAAATAAATTAAGGTATCGTTCTCTTTCATTATAAGTCTAGTGGCTATTTAAGAATTAACGTTAGCTGATATCCTACGAACAGAAACATTCACGCATTCTTCGCACAAGCATTCAAGAAGCCAAATTAAAACAAGTGAAGAAAGTTATTCAAAAATTTACCGCAAGATTCCTCTCAACCGTCTACTCGCAGCAACACATTCGAGCCGAATTACAATATCATTCCTGGTAGCCAATATAAGATGGTGCAAGAAAACAATCAGAAACATAATATTCATAATATTTTACAAGATCCTTCTGTACACTAAGGAAAAAGACAATCTGTACATTATAAATAATTAATTACTTCTTACAGTAAACTAAACTAATTTAAATCAAAATAAATTAACATAAAGCAGGCAAATGCATGCAGCTCTGCATACAAGACATGGCGGAAAGGTCAGTTTGTCATAGAACGTTTTGGTGACCTCGTTACGTGACGGCTAAGTACAACGAAACGACACTCATTGAATGAATATATTACAAACGATGGACGTTACGGTTGTTCTGTACAAATTTTGGTATTGGAAACGTTGCCCCTTTCACAGAAGGAATAATGTCACAACTGGTCGATGGCCAAACTGCCGCGCGGGCAATCTGACCATCACAACAATTGATTATATACTAACAATGTACAATATATTATCGGTTTGATTCAGGCGCCCTGTAAAAAATTTGCAATTATCATGATGATAGATAATGGTTGAGGAATATGTATATGATAAATATATGTGGCATGAGTGGTCGTCTACTGTCCGACAAGAGCGAGAGAGGGGCGTCGAACCCCTCCGCTGGATCTCCGCAATACTCGGATATTAGTAACAAAACATGTACGTATAATACAGAAAGGTTATTAAAAGCATAAGCTTCAATTAATCCATTACTTACAATAAAATAAACTCCAAATCTAGTCTGTGCGAAATATACAGAAGTGCTCTTACAGAAACTGTACATGTTTTAGAACTAAACATAGGTATTAATTGTGAAAATATATTTACAGGAGTCTTATCTCTGTTTCAGATATTGTACACAGGTCATTTTTATCGGCAAGAAGTCGAATGCAAGATAGTGCTGCGGAAATAAATCTTAACGAAGATTTAGTGCGGAGCCGGCGCTGGCGGCAACTGAAACTAATTGTGCTGCAAGAAGAACAAGCCCACGGCAGCGGCGCTTGCGCCCGCCGCCGTTCAATGGACAACTACTCCTCACAGCCAGGATTGACCGCTCTCCACAGCTATGTACAGCAGCAGTTAATTTAGAACTATTTACATTAATTCAACTTAAAAGTCATGTGCCAATTGAATCCTACGGCTTGTAGGTGTAGCACTCATCCACCAAACTTTGTAAAAAAGTTGATCCCATTCATCCATCACTCTTTTCACAAGCTCATATTATTCTAATGATGATAAGGATTGCATTTAAATACTTACGTCCAGAGGCTTCTTTAAAACGATCCAGCCCGATTCAGGCTGGATCTCAAAATATTCTATGTCCGCTGGATTATACGGAGCGCTCAAAGTATAAACTATGGCGCCGTTATTGTCGGCATCCTCGTCGGATGCGGAAACTCGTAAAATGTTTGTGCCTATACTGGCATCTTGCTTAACATTCTCCACATATTTCTGCAAGACACATAATAGGATAACGATTTAAAATCCCTTGAAGTATTTGGAAATAGGGATTCATGCAAGTATACTGGTGTATTCGTGCATAGGTATAAAGTGCGAAACTACGACTATTGAAATAATTGCTTACTTGTCTGTCAAAAAGCGGAGGGTTGTCGTTCACGTCGGTGATTTCTACTGTAAACGAACACACACCTTCCAGCGATGGTTCACCCTGATCTGTAGCTTTTACCGTTACCGATACGAATTTTCCATCGTCTCCTTCTCGATCGAACACTTTATTAGTAGACACTTCTCCAGTTTCTTCGTCAACCGTAAATTTTGTACCTTTTTGATTGGGTTGCTGCACGATTGAATATTTGACTTGTCCATTAACTCCTTTATCTTCGTCCGTTGCATGAACTTTTAGAACTGGACTACCGTTTGGAGCACCTTCCTCTACCTTCGGGTAGTACGTTGGACATTCTTTGAATATAGGCTTATTATCATTGACATCAGTTATGAATACGACTACAACAGCTGTTGAAGTGTGAATTGTAGCGTCTCCGTTTACACAACAGGCTCCATCGTCCATAGCTGTCACATTAAGTTCGTATTTATCTCTATCCAATGATATTGCTTTATTATGCAATCTAATTACTCCTGTTATTTCTTCTATCACAAACTGCCCGGAACTCGTACCTCCACCGACAAAACCGAATCTAACATTATCCCCATCTTTATCTGATGCTACGACCGTTGTGACTAGCGTATTAGGACCGGCATTTTCATCTACGTTAGGCGTGTATACTTGTTGTGAGAATTTAGGCTCTTCATCATTCTTGTTCTTGGTATAAACTCGGACGGTGGCTGTACCGGTTTTTGCAGGTTCTCCTTTGTCTTTCGCAGTAACGACAAACTCGTAGTAAGCGTTATTGTTGTCTGCATCCAGTTGTTTGTTGTTGGTTATAATTCCATTGGAATCAACACTGAAGTGATCGTCTGAAACATACAAATAAGGAGTTTGACAACGGACAGGTAGTGTAGATAACTCGATATTGGTATTCGATAAATGTTACAGAAATCCTAGTGCAGACTCTTCGCCGTTTTCTTCGACACGACACTTGACACTGAATATTACGGCATAGCGCTCAGAGTTATTTTATGATATAGTAACAGCCTTCTAAGCTTCATTCACGCTGGTTCATTTCACATGTTTTTTTTTGTCCATGGGCTTGTAGTCTATACGCACATAGACTAGAGTTCAAGTTTGTAACAGTTTTTAATTTGATTGATACTCTTTTGTATTGAGTGTGCATATTATGATTTACGAAAATAATGTACGGTGGTACTATTACACTCAATTCAATAGAATTGCTCTCAAAAAGTTCTACAGTTAAGTCAGCTAGAGCATAATAATACTTTCCTCGCGATTATTATTTTTTCTCTAACTATGGCTTGTTATTGCTACTATTGAGCTAGCCACTTTTGGTCAGCTAAGCAGATACGACACCTAAATCCTGAACTTTTATTTATTATTAAAATCAGTATTGACGCTGTTTACTTATAGCGACATCTATACGTAATTCACAGAACTAACCTTGAGCGAGTAGCTAGACCAACTAGACCGGCAGATGGCGCTTCGGCACTCATACTTTGAATACGTAAGTTTGTACAATCCCGCCGCTAGGTGTCAGGACGAGGTAGGTTGCAAAGTATCTGAACAAATTACCTGAAACTAAATATTCGATTTCTGCGTTTTTTCCGGAATCGGCATCCATGGCTTTGACCTTTAGGATGCTTGTGCCCAAAGGAATGTCTTCGTCGACGTTGTGCGCCTGATAGTCCGGCAGCTCGAACTTTGGTGCGTTGTCGTTGACGTCTGTCACGCGAATTGTAAGCTGGAAGTTAAAGGAGTTTTTGTTAATAATGGTACTTAATGGTAATTGTATACAGTTATTTTTACGCATGCTATATTTCAAGTCAATGTAACCACTGGAAGTGAGTCAAAATTCACTTGGATCCAAACATACAAAATGAGAAGCTATAATTGACTTTATTTTTGGCACTATTTTTGCTGACGGTACGGTAGGTAAGTGATTATCGCATTGTCATCGTATTTCTATTCATTCGACAGCGACGTCAAAGCCAACCCTACCAATTAAAATGAGTGCAATCTGACTCGCAAGTTAACACACACTGGTACACGTACAAAATTAAAGGTAAATTAAATTAAAGCTTGTGAAAAGTGAATTCATAGACTTACTTATACGCGCAAATAAATATCTCTTTAAGCCTACATTTTTAGTAAAAAAAAACCAAACATCATAATATATGTATTATATTTCAGCAGCCAATATGTACAGTCAAGTGTAATAATAATTACCTATGTATCTAGTCAAAGTTTCAAAAATAAGTACCATACACTCTTACACCGGCGTAATAAAGTCTTTTTCTTGTGTTTTATGTACGGTCAAGTGCAAAAATAAGTATCGATAGGAACTTCTCAAAAATATGTCCCACAACCTTATTACGCTGGCGTAAGAGCGTATGGGACTTATTTTTGAAACTTTGTCTAGATACATATTATTACACTTGACTGTACAATAAAGAGTTATACATACATACATAATAAGGGCGTGAGACATATTTTTGAGAAGTTCGTATCGATACTTATTTTTGTACTTGACCGTAACTACTGCCATTTTGACACAACCCAGCAATCATTGCTTAAAATATTCTTCGCACGCCGATCCGATTTCTCACGGATCTCATGTGAAAAGACATCTTATTTAAGATGGCCTTTTTGCAAAAGCTGTACAGAGTAGGAATAGTCCCACATATTAGTTCTACCGCTTTATCACTAACTACTACTCGGAATAAAAATTCCCAGTGGATATCTCAAATTTATTTTAATGGTAATTAAGTTAGTAAGTACTGGAATTTTGTTCAAGTGGAAAAAGTAATTACTGGAAGTAATAGTGGTGGTAACAGGTGAAAAAGCTGCAGAATGTGAGAATACCTTAACTACCTCATATTGGTTTGGTTCAATTGAAATCTATCCTTAGCTTTGTCTGCCTGCTTTGCCATGATTGAAAAACTACTTATGCCGGGGGAAAATGTTCGTAGTACGCGTTTATTCACAAGAACAACCTTTATTCCAAATTTCAGATTGATATATAAAGACGCAGTGGTTAGGCTGTGAGTTGATAAATCAATCAGTCAGGATGAACATTTTTATAAGCTTGGCTCATAGATAATATGATACTTTACTGATTTATTTGTAATCAACAAAGGTGATGTGTTTTAATTTATTGCCTACGTCCTCGTCTTATGTTTCGAAACATCTTCACCAATTCTATAAAAAAAGTCTTACCTCCACAGACGTCGAGAAACCTCCAGAATCTTCTGTAGCGGTGACCACCAACGAGTAGACATGGGGCTGCCTCAGGTCCTCGAAGTCTAGTTCCTTGGCCAGCTTGACTATCCCCGAGGTGGGTCCGATGTTGAAGGTGCCGGCACCCTGGCCTTGCGCCTTCAGTGTGTAGCGGATCTCACGGTCAGCAAATGATTTCGCTTTCACGGAGATTATGCTGGAATCAGATGAATGTTTGATCAGCAAGAGTTAAGTCTGTTGATAAGAATAGAAAAGTAGGTAGGTATATTTTTTACGTTACAAAACATTTTACATTTTACGTTACGTTATAAAACAAGTAAACAAATAGACGCGGAAATATGTCGGGCTTTAAAACCAATATCCGTTATCACTGAGTTTGCCAAAGTTTATAGTAAAGTAGCGCAACGAAGTTTTTAACAAAACACACGTAAGTACATAAAAATGGGTGTTTCTTTAGGGTCGAATTTATAATTTATTTTGTCTACATATCGCTGCTTATAAACTGAAGGGCCACAAATCAAAATTGTCCAAAATCACTTTTATTTAAAAAATGTGGCCAAAATCAACCTTATTTTCATATGACACAAAGACACCGGTCAAAATCGGTCTCTAAATCGCAGTTTTATGCATGCGCCCTTTCGGCATTTTTACGCATTGATGGTTAAGTTCAGAGCAAAGCGGCCATTATTTGAGTTGCGACCCGACCAGTCGGCGCGAGCGCACCTCAGCTTGTGGATTTTATGGGTAACAGGGCCACATTTGGGAATGCAACCGTTTCGCCTATAAAGAACAAGTAAGTACTCAATTATTTATAAGACTAAGGTGCCACGTTTTGAAAAGTGTTTGTCTCGCTTATAAAAACAAAGAAGGACAGGATCATTTTTTAAGCAAAGGTGCCATGTTTCGGAAAGTGTCCGCTTAGTAATAAAAAAATCCAATAATATTATTATTGTTACAACTTTTTTTGTAAAATGTCTGTTTTGCTCAAAACATTGTTGTTTTTGCGATGTTTTCTTTCAAGACAAAAAAGGCTTTGATACAATTTTGAATTGCTGTTTGGCAGGAATCCTTTATTTTATGATATGGTATTTTATGTTGTGCAATAAAAATAGCACACATTTACTATTTATCTATATTTTAACTAACTATTCTTATAAGCGCAAATTTCTATTTCTTTTATACCATTCAAATGAAAGAGGTTTGTGACGCTCCTGAATCAACGGCACTATGCTACTCGCTTTATTATTAATTTCTGCTTTTTTCTTTCATCTTTCACCCTTTCTTCCATGTCAAAACCAACGCAACATACTTGTATCGATTCTTGCCTTGTCTTTTTCTGCCTACCTCTATCTATAGTTTGTGTAAGTATTTATTTTCACTTGCAGAATGAGTACCAGATCACACAGAATTTTGAACATGGTTCTACCTAAAACCAATAATTCCGTCCATCAACAAATACAAGAGCCCGATCAAGATTTACCTATACCAAAGAAAAGAAAAAAAACGCTCATCAATTTACAGAAGCATGATTCTCAGTCTTTACTTAGTTATCAAAGATTCTGATGATGACTCTAGCTCAAATTCTGATAGTGATTTTGGCAAATCTGCGAGCTCAGGTGGTACAGAAGATTGTTAAATATATTAAAAATTAAAGATTTGATTGTTTCTTTGTTTGATAACGTTGAATAGGCTCCGAAACTACTGGGCCGATTTGAAAAATTCTTTCACCTTAAGAATCCTACATTATCCCTGATGAACATAGGTTATATTTGATTCGTCCCGGCCGAAGTTGCGGGCAACAGTTAGTCTATATAAATAAAAATGAATCGTCGAAGTGCACGTAGCTACCGCTTAACTTTCGGACAACTGCACCAAATTTAATAATTATTTTTTTGCTGTGTTCTTTATTGCCAGGACATGGTTTGTAGATAGTAAAATTATGAAAAAAAAATCTAGTGGGGACAAAGCCCCAGGCAATAGCTAGTAATAAATAATTGAGAAGTTATTTAGTAATTATTGCTTAGAAATCGCATAATTATAAAAATATATTATACAATAAGTGAAAATTTTGATCTCTTGTTAGAACTAGTAAGGTACGATATTATTACAATTGCATAAGAAGCTATAATTATGGTTTTACCTATACTTATTTATGCCTGTTGAGGTTCTAGAAGCATTTATTGTTGTTAAATATTTATTTTGTACGGTGCCAAAACACTTTTTATACAATTAAAATTTAAGTTTTTGATTTATTTAAAAAATAGCAATTTGCAAAGATAAGTTTTTTTTCATGCTTTTTTTTAATTATAATATTGTGTTTATTCAGCTTGGTTGTGATAAAAAAATTAAAGAAAACATTTTTATTTTTTCGACTTGTGGCCTTTTATTCAAATTATTTATTTACTTGTGAAGAAAATTTTATATGCTAAACGGACTTATGTGCTGCTAGGCGTCTTTGGGTTATAGTTACCTCAACGTTAAAATAAACAAAAGGTAGAGAATTAAAATACGCATCGACGGTATTATGATTCAAAAGCATTGGACGTAGGAGTGCAAAAAAACAATTAAAAAATAAAATGAAAATTTTAATTGTGCTCTCCCCAAAAAAACTTGTTTTTGATTTGTGGCCCTTCTGTTTATAAGCAGCGATATGTAATACACAACAAACTACGTAAATAAATGCGTGACCTAGGAATCAAATTGGTTGATAATACCTACATAGAATAGTGACATCAATAAAACAATTCTAAATCTGCACTACGCAATTCACGCTGCTGAGGAACGTTTAATTATTTCACTACAATTGACGCTGACCACCAAACGGTGTCAATTGGTAATTGCAGTTCCGCACTATTTTATTAAGAAGCACGTCAGACGGTTGAATAAGCAAAGCTTCCGTGATTTATTAAAGTCAACAACCTCTTGTAATATTGCAACAACTTCACATTTTGTAAACCCAATGTTATTGCGGGTCCATCCAGGATACACAATCTACACGATGGCGAAGTAACGACGAAATGCCACTTTGCGGAGGATCTATTGACAAAAGTTTTGGTTGCGTAGTTTTCTGCATCATAATGCTATGCATGCTTGCCAATACTGACTTTAGCTTAAAGCAACCATATTTTAAGTCTTATTATGAGCACGCGATCTAACTACATTGTTGCGACGCCATGGATCAATGACATTCGTCTGGCCGCATTTAGCTTTAGTTAGCCGGTTCAACAACTTTTAAGAAAAATACGAATTTAAAACGCGCGAAATCGAGACGAGAAGGGTATTTTTATTTCTTTTTCCGGGCTAATAAGGACCCCAGACCCCACGCCATAAAAAAATAAACACTAGAGTTAATTTTAATCGATGTCGATTGCGCGCTCAAGCACTGATTATTTTCTTTGTTCAAATAATAAAAGTCTTACTCAGAGTCTTTTTTCTGGTTTTCAGCGATCTCTGCCTCATAGCTGGGCAGATAAAATTGTGGGGCGCGCTTGCCGCCGACAATGCTAAGTCGTTCCTCCGGCGTCGACTGGAAACGACGCTCGTCGACGCGACCACTCTGTAACATACACGTTACTTATTATTATATATTAAATTCCTTGTCCGCATGCAAAATGTACACCGTATTAAACACTTTTTCTAGCAGAGACAGTGATATTAAATAATAGTTTTGTCTGTCTACACTCCATTAGGCGTAAGTACTAAGTGAATAACTTTTTGCTTTTTCTTTCATTTTCAGGAGCTATTTCGCTGATAACATATATTTACGTGTAGTATATTGTCATTATGACTTACATACACATTTCAAAGAAATCGGTTTTACCAAGTCATTCTCCAGTTCAGTTTCTTTCCACAAAATGTTGTTTGTCGATTTCATTAAATAATTTTTGGTCAACAATAAAGAAGCTCATTAAAGAAGGCTATATTAGTTCAGAGCTTTTGTTTAACAAAGGCTGCTTGAAATATAAAATCAAACAAAACAAATATACCGACATCTAATATTATTAACATCCCAATTATATTTTTCTCCGAAATTGAAATGTCGAACACGTTTTGTCAGAGCTTACGAATTTATTTATTTCTTGATGTAAAAATATTACTAGCCTTTAGTATTTTTATGGTTTGTTTGATTCAAATGTTTGCGTATACTAAGGGCGTAGAGCTTCGTAGCACTGCTCGTAGCAGTATCAACGTAGGCTTCGAATCGTGTACCTGGCTACGAATGCATTTACAAATTCCAGTTCGGAAACGGAATGATACACTAACAACTTTTGTCGAATGATAAAACAAAATTTAAAAACTTTGGTTTTTTTTTTGTTACTCCTGTATGGCTACATCCAGGTAGGAAAATCGAAACTACTCAAACTGCTCTTTCAACTTTTGAAATCATCATTGCTAGAAGTAAAAAATACTTATTACACTACACCTATACGGTCGAAAACTCGAAAATATCTTAGGGAAATCCCAGACAATATCGTCAGCACCGGATCCAATTATGATTAAGCTTTTCGTCCACATAGACTTATCTACTGCTGGCCACAAAGAACCATATTAATAGGATCAATTATTTACCTGATCCTCAGCCTTCACATATAACACGTATTCCATATCCAACTGGAACGGATCTGTGCCCCTCGTGCGTACCACACCAGAGCGTTCATCGACTTCGAACCGCCCTCCAGTTCGATCCCTCACGATGAAATAATGGATGTTATGGTCCGTGTCAGGATCTCGGGCTTGCAGAGTGAAGACGGGGGTGTTGGGCGCAGCGTTTAGCTGGACCACTGTCTGCATCGGTAGAGGTCGGTTGATGAAGTAAGGAGGCTCGTCGTTGACGTCCTTTACGTGGATGATGACGCGCTGGTTGTCAGTGTCTGGAATTTTTCGACATTTTCGTAAGACATGGAGAATGTTGCTATTTGTCTATATTGAAATAAGAACTCCTAATCATTTATCATACAGAATAAACTAGTTTCTTGTTAACAGTCTTCTCGTGAATGTAAAGCCACAAAGGGGTGTAAATAAGCGCTATGATATGCAATATCTTCTACTGCGAAGACAGTTTTCTATTTCCATAACAAAGCATAGGTACGTTACCATGAAACGCTTCTACGCTATAAACAAGTTCCGTTTAGTTTCCGCGATCTAAGTTGTAATTATATTATCTGAACAAGGACTCCCTGAGGTTGTGTGGAATAATAGTTTAGGTGCGTGTGATCTGTTTAGAACGGGCTAAAGTTTATCGTAACAGGAAATTATGACGTCACACAAAGTTATCCGAAGCACAGGGAAGCACAAAGGACCTAAATAAATACGAAAACTTTTGAAGTGTTATAGAATTTCGTTACAAAAATGTAGTATAAGCTGTTTAAATAGTACGGCGTTACGGCAAAGCGCGCATACCAACGGCAGAAAGGACACTATGTAAATGTCCCCTTTGTCGTTTCGCGAGGGCAATGCTCAGCTTACATAGCCCTGATACTTTCTCCGCTTATCTCGAGCCAAACGCCCGCACTGAATGCTTAGGCGTCGTTACATTCTGAATTAATGGGATTTTTAACTCCCCATGGCTTTCTTTTGCGGTTGCAATCGCTTTGTTTTTGTCTGTCTATGTGTAAGTCGGTTATCTTTTGAAGCAAAAAGCGCCATTTATAATAAGGTATTTTTGTAATTGGAAAGCTTTTTCAGCTTTAAAAAGCCGAGTCAGTATACAATCTGCGATTTTACTTTTTCTTCTCTTTGCTTTTTAAAGTATCCCATCACTGGGCTAAGGCGTCCCCTTGTTTCTGCCATTTCCCCGTTTTCGGGATTTTATTTAAAAACTTAAAATATGTTTAAAAGTACATTACACCCCGAGGGTGGTAAAATAAAGAATGTCTCAGGTCGCAGGAAATTGACGCACGACCCAAAGGCGAGAGCGATAAACATGCGACCTGAGGCTTTCTTTATCACCGCCCGAGGTTACGTCTTCCCCTGGCCAGGAAGTGAAAATTTCTGCTCCAATAGCGGGCAGTAAATTGCTACTTACGGCCCGGGGTGACGTAAAGTAACATAAATGCTTCTGTAAAAGAAGTGCTCTCAGCAATGTAGCGCGTAGGTGTAAAGTGCCTATAATCTATTTTATGTTGATATACTTACATTTTAATGCCACTGTTGGATTAGTTGCATGAAAAAAAAACATTATACATTATTTACCCATCACCATCAATAGATAACTACACATGTTATTCAGAATACAGAATATATATAACAAAGTAATAAATAACAAAAGAAGTCACCACAAAACGGTTTCATTTCATTACATGGCCTTGTTTACGTCCGTTTGCCAATTTATATCAAATGCCTGGGAGCGGGGACAGCTAAATTTAAGTAACGACATAACGCTATGACCACAGGGTACAAATAACACCATTATCAAACATTGCGTCTAATATCCCCGGATCCTTTCCGTCCGCCGGGATTTTCGTAAATCCGCAATATAAATCCGCCGTTTGGTGTAATCCCATTCAACGGCTCTAGTTTCGGGCCTAGTTTCACATTTCTACAGTACATTGACTCGGATAGCCTCGTTATTAGCTTATTCAATGAAATATTGCATAATTTATATGTCAACTTCGAACACGGCTATAAAACAAGAGATACAATTAACGCCAACAGCCGTGCATGTTAATTTTCAGTAAACTTTTCACCAAAAACGGGAGGAATATTTTATTATACTCGTAGAAGCTCTCCTCTGCGATTTAATAATTGTTTCATTTTTATTTTGGCTCGGAACAAAAAATAAACTTTTAGCGATATTGTTATTAAAAGAACGAAAAGGTTAATCTCATTATAATTAAATCTATAGGTCAACAATCTTTCATAAAATTTAGTCCCTCTCTATGTATGGAATAAATTGATTACTCGATTTATTGCGTACAAAACCTAAATACATAATTCACATAAGTTTATTTGACAAACACCGAGGCGAATGGCCGGGTAGGGGTGCATTGTACATAGAGAAAACTGGAAGTTTGCCAAAAATACCGACATGTGTACACCTACCTACAATATGTACGTAAAAGTTGTAATAGTATGTTTTGTTTGTATTCGTACACGAACTTCGTGCATTGATGATTTGTTATACCACTAGGTAGTTGTCAAATGAATTTGGAGACCAGGTTATTTAATTTTTCTCTTTGCATTTCCGTACGTCAATAAGAATGGAATCCTCATAGGATCACTAGTTAGTCCATCCGTTTGTCACAGCTAATTTACTTCGTATCTACTGGGCCCATTAAGTTTTTACCATAGAAAAGTAAATCGCACTAGTGCACAAAAACGAACTTTTCGCACGCAAAACAGCCAAAAAAAGGGCACTGTTTGAGCAACTGTATTGAAAAATGTATTCCTGTGCCATACATGTAAGTAAATTAGTAAATAAATTTTATACATGTGCCCGTATTTAAATTTATTAGTGGCAAATTAGTAATTTTTAGGCCATAACGCATACTAGAGTGCAACACATTCATAATATTTTATTAATTTTCTTGATAACTTAGTCATACCTACCAGTAGAGCATCAGTCTAATTTCCGTCTAATAAAATCTAACGTAGTAACGACAACTTGTCACTAGTAAATACCCGGCCAACTACCCGCCGCACTACCCTTATGCCTTCGCTTGGCGGCGCGCCAACCCCCATTGATAATATCAGCCTGCCAAGATAAAGCCTCTTCTTTGAAAATATGGCCAGTGTCAACTTACTCATCGTTTAATGCAGTCAAATAGTCAAAATTATACTGCTAAAGCTTTATAATTAACGATTAGCATAGGACCGGTCCGGAAAGGCAGAAATACGTGGCGTGGCCATGTTACGCGTCATAATGCCCGCTACTCCTTTTAAACCGAATACAAAAAAGGAGCGATTCTCCATTCGACTGTATGTTTTATTTTACTCAGTATTTGTGCGCGATTCAAATAATACTAAAAAACACCAAAGCGAGTGTAGCAGTGTAGTTTGCCACGAGCAACTTCGCGAAGAGCTAATAATAATAAAAATAATAAATATCTTGGGACAAATTACACCAATTGACCCAGCCCCAAACTAAGCAAAGCTGCGCGAGCAGAGCAGCATATTGCATTCCTTCACGGAAGTGAGAATTTCTGAAAGTCGTTTACAAGTCCACCGTACCCAATGTACCCATACGTGACCTCTGAGCCTCATACCCATTCTTGCGAAGACGTCCCCAAACCTACCTATGCCAGTCAGACTACCTGCACTAAGTAGGTACTGTAGGACTAGGTAGTATAGCCTAATAGTAGTATAGTATATGTAGTATAAAAGAAAGTATCAAAGTTTAAATATGCCTTTTTAATAAAACGGCCGTCTGCCAACAGTTTGCTTAGAAAACTTACAACGAGCTCCGTACAAGCTACACCGTCCTGTTTTTAGTATGTGCCTCCTCAAGGCAACTCTACAGTACTTTTTTTTTCTTTATTTTAGTAACTGAAAATTAACTTTAAATGTTTTGTAAATACACTAGCTTCTGCCCGCGACTTCGTCTGCGTAGAATTATACATATAAACTGACTGATAAATCACTCTAGCTATTAAAAAAAACCATCAAAATCCGTTGCGTTGTTTTAAAGATACATAGGGACAGACAGACAGCTCTTGTCTACTTTGTTCTATACTATGTATTACATTAAATAGTAAGTCTATATTTTAAACCTATATTACTTTAGCACCACCTAGTCATCAATTAAATAAACTACCGCTCCGTCTATCGCTATAATAGTTTCCTAACGCAAATGCATGAATACAACTTCCAACACTCTTCAAAAGGGCTTCGGGCCTCTCTCTGCAATCTGCCTGGAGGAAGATCCCTCTAAAATTGTGGGATATCCCAACAGTATCTACCTGCATTTGTTTTTTATATATTAAGCTTGTACAGCAATCGTTTTCCAGCTCATTCCCTGTCCCATTAAAATTGCATAATGGCCTGATTTTACGAGTAAGAACAAACATGCTAATTTTAAAGTCAGTTTAAAACGAAAAGTGTAGTAATTACTGAGTAACCGCTAGGTTCAGTGTAGCGGCAGCAGCTTCGCGATATAAATTCTCTATACCGTACCACATTCTCATGTCAAATTTAAATCATAATACATTATGACGCGAATGAGATTTGCATAAATTCTAATTTCTCACGTGGTACGCTTAATTATCAAGAGCAGTGACACTCGAATCCCGTGAAATACGGCAGGTTTTAATATCGTAGCGTGCAGGCGGGCAAAGTTCACGCAGGTGGTACTGTTACCCCCCCTTTCTCATCCTCCGGTGGACCGTGGGGCTTTTACTCCAATGGGCGGGTAGGAAATTGTTTGCGCATGGCGCATGCGTACTCTGCTACCGCGTGCTTTCCTCGTGGTCGCGCGGCGTGCCGACTAAGGCAATCTGATTACCTGCCACTGACTTTTTTTTTTGCATGTCGAGTGGTTATTAGTGTCATGTTCATAATAATAGGTAAGGATATTGAGTTGACAGGTCAAATATATGCAAAGCGATTTTTTTAATTGGATGATGATAATATTGTTATGAGGTTCTGGCTTCTACATAGCTCATTTGCTTTCCAACTTTATTATATTAACGATATGGAATTCCACGCTGGTCTGGGAGCAAAGAGAAAACATAGAATGTATCAGTTGCTTCTCTTCCCGCCCAGATGTTAAAAGCCATCGAGGGAATGGGCGAAAATCTTAGGAATCATGTTATAGGCGATGTGGGTGGCTAGCAACCCATCATATTTTTGATTCTCCTTTTTATCCATACGCCCACAATCATGCTAAACGTGGTCTTTAGGTCTTGTTACTTTAGGCTCTGTCTACCCCATAAGGGATAAAGACGTGATTTATGTATGTCTGTCTGTCCATATAGACCTACATTGAAGCATAATGACATTGTGAAACTAACCGGCAAAAACTTCACCAAAAAATCATATTTAGGACTTTTTAAAAAAGTATTTTTTATGACTTACCCGGGTCCCGTTACATTAAAGCCAATGTAATGTATATGTAAATATGCAATGCACATGCAACATGACCAGGTCAGGCTATACATTCCTAATCCTCCTATTCCCAATTGCTAATTCAATTCCTACACATGGGTACAAATACATAGGTATTTCCTTGGCGGTAACATAATTGTAGGCCTAGGCATGCAATCTCTTGTCTTAACGCAAATCCAAAAAATATTTCCCAAATCTTAAATTCGTAAAATCGAGCAGCCAATATCAAAATTAGCTGCATTCTTTAGTACCATGTCGCCTTAAAGTTAGAGCCACGGGTACTGTTGGTAGCCTGCATGTCCTACAAGATTGGCAGATGTGCTATTGTGGTAAATTAAAAAGTGGTCACTGATCACTGATCAGATACTTTGGACGCTGCTCATACGGCAGACTCAAGTTCAATGTAGTAAATTAATAGCCAGTGTCTGCAGACTTCTTTAGACGATGTCATAGCGTTTTTGCAAAAACACTGTTTAACTTCCATCAAACTTCGCTAAGGAGTGATCAATCAAAATTAGAAAGTGTGTACACAACTCTTGATTAATGACGAAAACTCTGCCAAACGATTTCCAAAGCAATTGGAAATATAGTGCCTTAAATATCAGGCTTCCGAGCTGATTTTAATAGAAATTAGTAAGTGAGTAAAATCTCATGAAACTTTTATTTCACAGAACAGACTTTACATTATTCACATTTGCATTAAAAGTTCCGAATAAGATACGAGTATAACTATGCTGTTCTACATCTCGGTAATCACCTGCAGTCCAAAGAACTTAGTCTGCATTTTACATCGCTTACGTCTCCCCCGCTCATGGATACCAATTTCAAGACCCATAAATTCAGCAGAATCTGTATTGGATACCTACATGCAATTCTACTTAGAGCAAATATGAGTATAAAGAAAATTGTAAGATTATTTACAACTCTCCAAATCCATTTAGAAGAGCTAAATTAAATTTTATTTACACGGCCATTTTGTGACGACTTCTAAAATACTTATTTTATAATACTTAGACCCGTTTGTTTCATTCATGTGCACTCGGAATCATACCTGAAAAAAAAAACAATTTATTTAGTGTCAAAAGTAAATTCTTCAGAGGAAAACTCATTTGGACTTAGCACTCTTCATCAGCACAAAAAAACTAAATCGGAAATAAAACCTGAGATAATATGAAATCTGTGTAGCAAATATAAAGCTAAGCTACCGACTAAACATTGTTGAAAGCTTGAAATGTCTTCGTGTTGCATCGAAATAGGTCACAGCTGTATCGTAGAGCAGAAATACAATTCTCAGGAGGTTCTCAAGTTAGTTACCGAAGCTAAGTCGGCTCGTTAGGTGAATAAATGATGTGACTAATCTAACCAGTTGCCTTGTATACATTATTATAACGGTGGCTAGTACGAAATAGCGCATTGCACAGTCGGTGAACGAAAACATTGTAGGTACAAAATATTTGTTCCCCGATTATGGAACGCGCTAAATACCAGAGCAAACATTGCTACTAAAATTAGAGTCAGCGCCAGTGCCATTTAATTAATACCGATCCTAAATGCATGTTAAACGCAGAATAGGAGCACGTAAAGTATTATCTGCGCTATGTAAAATACACATATCTTCACCTAAAAATCTCCTGCAAGGATTAACATCTGAAATCTTGAGGTCCTTTAGTTACAGAGCACTATTTCTATGATAAATAGCATGAAATGGAGGAATATGACTACCAAAAATGCTTCTGGAGTATTTGAATATAAATAAGCTGGTAATTGTCTTGTCATAGAAATGACGTATTGCTATCGATTAACGAAAGCAAACTATTGCGTGTTTCAGTCAATTTGCTGGGTCATTTGAGGGCGCCAGAGTTAGAATAAGGGCCCTTCCATAATAGGGCATTTAAATAGTCAGTGCGGGGCTTCATTAGCCCGATACGGGCTTCCATCACCTACAAAAACTATACCGCTTAATCTACTTCGAAAAAGTCCTGGGAAGGCACTTGAAAGGTATCCTTCCCAAAAATCGCTGACTGGAAATGAACTACTGCAGCACTAAGTATATACCTTTCGTAACTATATTAAATATAACATAACGTCTTTTGCGTAGAGTCGAAAATATGATGACGGATTGTTTATCAACAATTAAGACAAGGATGTAAGAAGCAACGTTATTAACACGCACGACAGGACCGCGTTTATTTTAAAATTTTATGCAGCTTAAAAATATTTAAGGCAGGCTGGAGATTTCAAGCGAAATTCCTGAAACAAACCCACGTCACAGGAAAGCAATATAGCTCCGTGCTTATTGCTCTATAAGCTATTTTTTACGCCCATGAATCCCTTTATTTGACTTGTTTTAAGGCACATTCTTCCATTTAATTTGCGCATAAAAAAGCCGCAAACTGTTTATCGGCATTTCTTAAGAAAATATGATGGAAAATGTTTCATCCGTGAGATTAGATACATCAATCTTGCTACGTACCTAAAATTGCCGTCAAAAGCTATTCGCAAGTAAGTACAGCGGTAGTGACCAATTTTCCAAGAACGGGCGCTTGGGGCGGCAGCGCCGCTGTGTAGGGCGGGCGGCCCGCCGCACAATGAAATCTCGTCTAACTGAAAAGACGTGCAATTGACAGTTTTGCCGATGCCGTCTCCCTCGGGCCGACAACGACACAAAACGGGCGTCGAGGATTGACAAAATCATTAATCAAAATCTATGAGCGCCGGAAATTTTCAATCCAATTGCATAACTAGGCAGGCCAAACTTCTACTGTAAACGGATGAAAGGGCAGTGATAATTTCATTTTCGTTAGCTTAGGGATCGAGACCAGTTACAACTGAAATGTAATAAACTTTGCGCTGATCAGAAAGTTATTCTCATTGCAAGGTTTAATTTAACTTACAGTATTCGTATCAAATTTTGCAAGTATACTTTGAATGATAATGCAGGTGTCTATAAAAGCACCGTGTCAGCAAAAAAAATTGGGGTAGAAAAAGTTTATGAATGGAGTGTCTACTAATGCCAATTTTCAAGTACACCTAAATGATTTCTTTAATAAATAATAAATAACAAATAAATAAATAAACATCTTGGGGCAAATTACACCAATTTACCTAGCTCCAAACTAAGCAATGTTTATACTATGGGGACCAGGCAACGGATAAACATACTTATATAATGTAGATAAATACATACTTAAATATATACAACATCCATGACTCGGCCACAAACATTCGTATTCATCATACAATTGTCTGCCCCTACAGGGCCACTAATCACTAGGCTATCCAGTCGTTTTTTGACTTAAGCAGGGTTATAAACCATTGCACGATAATTATACAAAATACTACGTTTATTGATTTACTCTTACCCACGTAATAATGTAAAGGGCACTTGAGACGACTTTCGGACAATACTAAAGCCCACGCTCGTCACGTCACGTCACACAAAAGCTATGTTATGTACAAATTATTTACTCAAGTGCTCTCTACAGAACGTATCGTGTTCGTAATTCTACAACAAAAGCGGCATTAGTTCGAGATGAGCTCGGAAAAATCCTGTCAAGTGTGATTGGAGGACCCCACAAAGGGTATCGCTTTGACCGCTTACTTAGAGAGCGACGCGTCTACGAAATGGTGCGATGAAGGAGTTGAAGCCCTAAATAAATATTTGAAGGGTTGTATAACACGATACATTTATGTTAAGTTTACATTTACTTACATTTTGTATTGCCAAAACGTATTCATGAAACAAAATCTATTTAAAGCTAAGGTAAATGATGTAAAAACATACAAAAGTTCAAATCCTGTTATCTTTTCATACCTATTAAAGTAGATAGAAAAATACTTTCATGAACTAAATCAAACTTGTGCAAACAAGCCACTTACAATAAAGGTGTGTCCAAACGTCTTAAAACACTTTGCGTGTGCAAATATTGTACACGTACATTGTGTATTACCTTAACACGCGTGAACAGTTAACCAGCCCGCCACTGTCGGTTACCCTATAAAAGTGTACGGATAGCGCTATATAACACAGAGGGGCCCATAAAGCGTGTTCACAATGAACACCTGTCGTTAGGTCGTTACAGCACGTGCCCACTGCACACGGGCGGCTAATGATATAGAACTACTATACGGCTAATGCTACAGAACGTAGAACTGTTCAACTAATGATATACAGCCTCGCCCACGGTGCGAGAGCAGTAGCCGTTCATTACGCCAAGTGCAGCTAATAACCGGCAGCTATGCAAGTTAAATGTCATTATGAATCTACCTGGTTTTCGCAATTAAAGTAAAAAATATGAGAAACTTTTAATAGTTAAGAATTTAAGTTTTTTCATACTCGCTCTTACATATCGTTTAGATTAAATTTCCAAGTGGATAAATGATCTTGTCCAATAGATTTTACTTTACCAGCCCCGGCTCTTTAGACGGTACCTTACATAATTAATGGCATAATGAATGACAGAAGGTCACATAATGTGAGCCTCAGGTATGACACACAAGGTGTGTACACACACATAAACAGACACGTAGCACCTCGTAGTACAGCGTCTTGGTAAGCATCAATTAGATCCGCCCGACGGCTTTAAAACATTTAGAAATCTGGAAAATTATTCATTAGTCGCGTAAACTAGTGCTGAACGCAATGGGACACTTCCATTACTCCGATGTCCGGAGGCCGCCGGTTCAATGTCCGGTCCGCTCTATTTTTAACCCACACTAGCCCGTCGCCATACACACACCGAACACATGTTCGGATCTAACAATGCGCCCATTTCCGATAGTACTCACTCTCTGACCTTTCGTAGAAATGTTTACCCATCCTCACTAATTTACTTATGAGAAAAATGTTGCAAATTTACATAAGAGTTCAGAATTAATCTGAATTTTCCAGTCACGTATTGGCGCAGGTTCTTCTCTTAATGAAGCCGTTGTAGTAATTAACCGGAAATTGTGGCGTATTTTCTGCTCGCTAACAGTTACCAAATCGTGCTTGTATAAGCTATTGCAGTAATGTTATATTACGATAAGGATGAACTTGAATATGTGTACAATTTTCCTTCCTATTCTGTTGTTACGAGTACCTATATTATGGTCACACAGTTAATATAGTTGCACTTGTTATGCACAAAAACGAAAATGTCTGTCTGGAAATATATTTATATTCTTAGCTACTTATTTTGCCGATCAATAAGTCATTGGTGGTTACCATTAAAACTTTTGTAATTAATATTCTTGGTAACAATCTAAATAGCTAGTGGAAACAACAAAAGTCAGGTAATTTGTCTGGCAAGGGGAGCGCATGCAAAACTTTGCGCCTTCGCGCCCGCTGCGCTCAATCGATAATGCCGTCTCGGCCACGGCTACGAACCGCCATCTTAGCTAACGTTATCACTTCTTAATACGCACATTAGCTGTAAAATCTCACTTTGTCACTACATAGTATAAAACAAAGTTGCTTTGCGCTGTCTGTCTGTCTGTCCCTATGTATGCTTATATATAAAACTGCGCAACGGATTTTGATGCGGTTTTTTTTAATAGATAGAGTGATTCAAGAGGAAGGTTTAAGTGTAATTCTACGCAGATGAAGTCGCGGGCAGAAGCTAGTATTACATATTCAATACGAATACATTAACAAAAATTTGCAGCAATTGAAGCATCCAGGTCTTAAAAAATAACGTCTAAAAGCCTATGCGCAATTTTCCCAAAGGCTAAGTATTTTACTTATTGCCTAGCTCTAGTAATAAATGTAGTTATTCTTTAAAGCACCGTTAGACATAAATCGGCGTTTAAATTACGAAAATCGTAGTGAAGACAAAACAATTACGAGAATTGGAAGGTAGTGTTTTTATAATTAGTTTGTTTGTTTTTTAAGTATTCCAGAGAAAATTCGGTAACTTAAAATAACATTACAATTACACTTCCTTGATTTTACATTTATGGAGCAAAAAATACGAGAACATCAAGGCTTATAATAATAATAAATATTATGTTAATTCACTGTACTAATTAAACAAACGCGCGGTCATTCTGGTGGCAGGGGACATGTTAAGCCGTCCACCAAAACAGTAACCGTTCGATGTAATTCTGGCAACCACCCTAAGGATTAACGTGTGGGTGAATTTATCCGTGTGACATATGACAAGCACTTACTTTTTTAACATTTTAATTCTTCTTCATCCACGAGCAAAAGAACTGCAATGGTTAGGCAGCTATACGTTTATGCAAGGGGCTCCTATAAACTTACTTGTACCGGCTCCTAAAATATGTATGTATACAGACCTATCGTACAACATACGGTAAGAGAATAGAAAATCAGAGCGCCTCGGGGCGTTGCGACGCGACATATTTGACAACCCCTGGTATATGCGGTTCATGTATGACGAGTCATAAGTGGGTAGGTATAACACATATCAACTATAGCATTTATTTGACACAAAAATAATCTACAAATATATTATAGAGCCAAATAGCATAAACACTTCTTGAGATTTTTGACTAATAAGAATGAAAAAAAAATACACAAGGGGAATTAAAAACAAATTAATAAGAATGCCTTGCCTTATACTAAAAATTACCCTCTTTTCGGGCTTCGCCACAGTCAGGCAATAACCTTACGATCTTGATCATTATTTGAAATTACAAAGATGAATGTAACAGTGTGCACGTCTGAATGGTTTACTTATCTTACTACATAATTCGATTAGTGGTCTTGAAACATGTTCAGCCATCCTTCGATTGGCGATATTGAAACTATTGATAGTATCTAAGAATAAAGTTTTTCTAGCGGCAGCACACGTATCGTTTAGCGCTCGAGACACGCCCGCTGCGGAACCGAGCTCTTACAAGGAGCAACTTCCTAAACTCATCAGCTAGCCCCGAGCCCGTTACATACGCAGGGTCACCAAGGCTACCGCCATTTTTTTGCCAACACACTTTTACGCATCGGAATTGAATCCTATACCCACAGCATAAGTCATGTAAAGTGATACGGTGAAACGAGGTGCATTTTTCAGAAAGTTTCCCGACCGTAAAGGAATGTCATGCGATATGTTACAGTTAACAATTCTGCCAACCCTAGTCGGCGAGAGCGCTAGCTTTACTTGAAGCAAACTTTCTTGTACGTTTTACTTCAACTTCCCCTGATATATCGTACTAAACTGACATTTAAGGCCAACTCCGGACAGCGTTATTTTTGTAAGAATACTCGTAAGGGTCGTATGTTTTAGCAAAATGCCAATTTTATGTGTACATACATATTAATGTCTAAATAATCGCAAATTCTTCAGGTGGTGGTTGGATTAGTTTGAGTGAACACACACACCTGTAAATGTTTTGCAAGATTTTTTAATTTTTTTTGGCAAACATTACCCCACACGCGAATGAATAATAAATGAAAAATCTTCTCAGGTGTTCAATCAAACTAACTCGGCCATCTGTTGAAATATTCCAGAATTATTCTAATACACCTTGTATACTTATGTACATTACCTTTTAATACAACCTCATCCCGGATTTTTACAGTGAAAGTAGGTTAATAATTGTTTGCTTCAACGCTTTGATCTGAGCGCAGGCAATGTAACGAGCATGATAACGTCTTTTGAACCCCAAAGAAATGGCCGGTGAGTTGAAAATTATGAAAAAATACAATTGAGGGAAGTTTCAATGGACGTATTTAACGATCCAATTAGAGGCAGTGGGAGAAAATCTGCTTTTACATTGCCTTCCTTGCTGCGGATTGAAAGAAAAAAAACACTATCACTATATTTGTTATGGACATTATCCTCAAGGTGAAAGTGATATCACAGTGTCAAACTTAAGTCGTTAGTTTATATATACAGAAGCAAAATGGCACAGACGTGAGGTCTCTTATGTTCGCTCCTTTGATATTTTCCCCAGAATGTCAGCTGTAGAGAAACCTGATATGTGCGTCAACACATTATACAAAATAAGGTACAGCTACAACCCTTCATTTCCCAGCGACAAAATACAAGTGTTAAGCGTACAAGGACATTTTCGCGATTGTAGGTATCATCTGCCTCAAGTGCTTTATAAAACTCACGTCCCTCGCAGACGTCTCAAAAGGGTATTTTGCGAAGAGGACGCGTGCAATGACTCCGAGGGTTACAATTCCAGCAATCTTTCCTCAGCTTCGAAATCACTCCCCATTTTTTTATAACCCTTCTGGGAAAACAACCCGAGCGAGTTTACAATAGCGCTATGGAAATATAGACGCACATCTTTAGAACGACGATTTAAATACCTGTTTTATGCTGAAGGAAAATTTACAGGGGTAATTTTTAATATACTGAGGGGCAGTATGATTAGATAAAATGCGTGCATTTTGATCATTTTAAAGCTGGACTAGAATTTAGTATGAAGGGTTTTATGCGGGCGGAAAGCACAGCTGACGACAAAGCGGACGCAATAAACCTCGCTATAGCGGAACGAACGCACAAACAAAAGCGCTGGTTTTATCTGAGTAAAGCTTCAGCAATTTCGTTACCAACTGAGAGACCGAGACAACCAACTGAAAAGTCAGGCAGTACATATACTGTAGTATATGCATATATAGTAGTATTAGTACGATTTTGGCACGGAACCCGCAAACTTAGCTACATTACATTACTTATACTCGACATAATAAGCATTTACTAACCAAGTCTTTCTGAGAATTTAGTCAAACATTTTAAGTCGACTTTATATGCTTGATTGTGCCGAGCTTTAGCCTTGACACCCCCTAAATTTTAACGCCCTAGGCGGTCTTATAATACGATAATATGAGTATCTACTTACAATCCTGCTGGTTTCTGACAACAAGCGCCCTACAACGAATTCAGTGTCTAAATAATGAAGAACCCTATAGGACGTCAGGCACTGCTAAACGTAAGTGGAGTGTGGACATAAAAAACTAAATTTTTAGGAAGAAAATAGCGCAATCAGTGTTCGAAGGAAAAAAATTGTCGGTATTTTAGCCAAAATCAGGAACAAAACATTTTAACCAACAGCACCACATCATTGGGTCTGATTTATACTCCAACAATTCAGTATTTCCGCTCACGTTTCATTGTATTTGCATTTTATAAAGACAGCTCATTTTGGTACCCCAATATTTTTATAAAAGCGTATTTACCTTAACGCGTCCAATTAAACGTAAACAGTTGTATTATTCATTCTGTGTGTGACAAAGTAAGAATAACGTTTGTTGCGGTTGTGCAACGTAAAAGCACCATAAATCAAGGGATTCACGCAATTTCTTATGAAAAGGAAGCGTGTTATTTCCCGCAAGAAGTTGAATCTATACATTCATTTTATGTATTTCAGTATAACGCAAGTTAGGATATGTAATAAATAATAAAAATGCTCTGGTTAGCTTCGTTCTAAGCAGACTACCCATTTTTTATGGTCAAATCATGACGTATATGAACAAAGAATTACCTTAGTAACCTATATATTACGGAAACTTGCCTAAACCACTGCTACTAGACTTAAAAAGTGAATCATCAGAAGGCACATTTCCTATTCTCTTACGTGGGTGAATTACCACGGGCACGAGAAATTTAATAGCAATAGAAAGACTATAGAACAAATGTTCCACAATGCAAAACACGGCCACTGACGGGTGTTTGAGGATTCCACCCCAGAAGTAGTAGAAAACCGAAAGACAAATAGCTGTAGTTGAATAAAATACGAACTGAATACTAATACTGTACACAAAGTTGTTTGTACAGGATTCAAATTGCAGTAAAGCAACTGTCTAGGATCTAGGGAATATACTGCGAGCAACACTTAAAAGTTCAGTATTGCTCTATGTAAAATTTGCAGCGCAGTTAATACAAGCGACCACGTCGAAGCATTAACCGTGATTGTACGCTGCAGCTTGCATGCTTCGTAATAATTTCAACGAAATTTAACAATTAACTTCTCCGTCCAATTTTTCATGTTGAAAACAGCCAGCCTTTTGTAAAAGCAATATTTTTCATATCAGCGACTACATTTTCTTTTCCATTTTAAATACGCTGTTTCATGCTAACTTACTTACTCGTATTTAATTAAAATTAAAATGAATAAACCGAAATTTCAAATTCTTTTTTTTTAATAATGAAATTCAGTGACCTTCCATGTTATCGGTCACTCGTATACTTTAGAGCACTTAGAACGGTCACCAATAAATTAAACACATTTAGCGCTTTACAAAAGGTTTAAACTATAATCTGAGCGTCTAAACAAATCGTAATATTGGGTCAGCGGACAACAATGGCGGCCAATTAAAACTCTGCCACGCAAACAAGCTATTAGGGCACTACCGCGAGGAAACTCCATTATTCACTTACGTGCTCGCCCCGGAAAACATATGTAGGAGCTCCTCAGAATGCAACAAACTAGCCCGAGTTTACCACTTACACACAGGTGCACCATCAAATTCTTACTTTATGACTCACGACATAGTTTGCGAAATATCTATAGTTAAAGTGTCCGAGCGACGTGCTCTTCCAAAAGGTCGGTGTTTTTCCGATGCTACCTTTAGTTACTAAAGTTTAGTACTATCGTAATTGGGTGTATTTAGCATCGCTTAATTATTTTTACCACATTAAAGTAGTAAATCAGTGTGACTTAACAAACCTAACAAAGCTAGGTTTCAAGTTTCGAAAAACGGTTTCTAAGTAACTGCAAGCTCTTACGCCAACAATCCGTCGTGAGATGAAACTGATATCGGTCGAAAGATAACAGTCATTATACGCGAGTATCCTATAATGATGTAGGTGCGTATACAAACATATTTATGTTTTTGTTTTGTTCCAGTCCTCTGACAATGTTTAAGAGATTGAATCTGCAAACGTTGGTTGTTCCATTTGTTCGGAAACTAACCAAATTGTAAGGAATATTTATTTTACTTTGTCCGTCGCATTTCCGCCCAGACATGGATTCCCGTCTTGAAATGTGGGGTTTACGCTAACTGGTGTCCCCTGCGAGCCGTTGCTGCATATATTAGGACGGCCCGCTCAACGAGCGAGAGCGTGAAGGCGCAGTAATGTTGTTATATGACTGCCAACTCCTCGCTGTGCGGAAATGCCTCAAGCATTTGGGTTTTCGCCGTTAATGCGTCCCGGGCTGAATAACGAGGTCATTATTATTTAAGTTACCTAGAGAATGAACACTGTGGAATACTAATTATCTTAAAGTAGATATTATGAGACACCTATGTAAGGGCTAAGTGTTATGAGTTGGCAAAGAGGGATTATATTGGCTTGCCTGCTCGTTATTAGCGCCAGGTAGCGGCTGAAAAGTTGATGTCATTTTGTGGAGTACCTAGTACAACGTTACGTACCTACTTGGTACAAGGAAAACTTGCAAATTCCACTGTTTAAACTACTCATTCCACATTTTTGAATACTTTCCAGAACTAAGTACTTATAAGTTGACTTGCTTTTACCTCAAAACCGAATGCAAAACGTGAAAAATTATCCAGCTCGCTTAATAACTGAAGTCTGCGCAGCGCAGACTTTCAGTAATCTACTTTTCGCCTTACCCCAAACCCAATACAAGCAAACCTTTTGTTTGCCGTGATAAAGAAACATTAACACGTTTAATATAAAAAATGTCAAGTCAATTATTTTTAGAGCCATGGCGTTATGGGAAATCATCAGACATTTCGCTCGGCGCGCACAGTTCAAGGGCGACCGGCGAAGAGAAATATTTTTGAGTTATTTATAAACGTCAACATTCAAAGATATCTTCAGCCCGCGACATCGTCCGCGTTAAATTAATAGATTATATTATAAAGTTATTTGGACTAAAAGGTAACCTACATGTACATTCAGGGTAGGTATAAGTCCTCCATACTCTACTCTCATAATTATATTCATATCATTTTTATTCATATTCTACTTTGTAATTTTTGAATTTTTGTGATTTTTTTGTGTTGGTGAATAAAAATTTCTTCTATTCTATTCTATTCTTCTATTCCATATATCAACGTTCATTCAAATCCGTTTAGCTAATTTAACGTCCAGCTTTAACCCACGGCATCGCTCACTTAAACCATAAATATTTTAAAGAAACAAGCAAGCAAGCAAGCAAACGATCAAGCGTGCCAGCCGTTTTTTTGTGAATTATATTATTAATTTGATAGTCAATTTATAAATATATAAACCGGTAAAATGTAAAAAAAACTTTTTGGTTATTGCTTTAGCATAATTAGGGGTAAGTACAATATTTTTTTTCCAATATTTTCCATGTACAAACTCCGACTAGCTTTATTACACATATGTCTTTATTTATGTATATTTAGAAGATAAATATCGGTCCAACTCAAACATATGCCACGAAGTCACGCAAAAACTACGTTAAAAAATTAAAGGAATGTGACAAAATATTTCTTCATAGAATCTTAACATGAACCTGAATGAAAGTGATTTAAAATAATCAACAGAATTGTAAAATACCTACTTGTTTGAAAATATAGTACTACAAACCCTACATTTTTGTCTGTAGGTACATAAGGAATTCATCTCAACACTACTTCAAAATTTTGAGTGTAATTTAAACTCAAAATAACCCCTATCTTATTATGCGACATTATGAACATCCAATTTAGCGTGTAAGCAACAATGTTTGATCACCAAACCAAAACAAATATTTTGGTAGAGAGCTATTACGAAACGTCGGTAAAGTAAATCTCGTTAGTCCGGACGAACTTATTTCTTGCTACTGGGGGCGCGACCCCCTATCTCCAATAATAAAATCGTTACTATTGATTTTGGTGTCGAGAACAATCAATTTGAAAGCCATGTCGCTGTTACAGCTAAATCGCCAACATCCGCCCGTCTCCCTTTATTACGCACCAATCAATATACGAGTAAAGTCATAGAAAACAAAATGCCAGATTTTAGGTACGGTACGTATAATAAAATGCAAATGAACGATTCAGATCAGATGTCTGAGCACCTCTTTATCCCTAAGTACGTGTGAATGAACCCTTGAAATTATAATTCGTACGGTTGCTTTAAGGGACGTTTTTTGGATATAGTTTTGAATAATGAAGAATGTTGAATTTGAATTGAAAATGTCGCTCGTTGTAAATCTTGTAAAAAATGCCTAGATAAGTCTTCAGGGCTATATATGTAGTTGTTTTATATCGTTATCGCAGCTTGTGACTGAGCTCTCACACGAGCTCGTAGTGCGGTCGTATAAGCGGTAGTAAAACGAACTCCATTCGCTATACGCGAGTTGCGGCCGCCCGACCCCCGCAGCATACGGCCGCCGCTCGCTATTCTTGCTACCCCATGCATTTACTGCATTGCGGAACCAGAACTACACATATATCATTTTTAGAACGAAACGTACCAATATTTAATGTGTTATAGTGTTCAAATTGTACTTTACTTGTCATGCAATTGCTCGTAAAGACATTAATGTCGTGCGACCTAGAACGTCAGTTTGGAAGGCCAGGAGCAGGAGATTTATAATCTTCATCCTCGTCATAAGTATTAAATACATATTTACACATAAGCGCAATTTAAAAAAAAACAAAATACTAGTAATTAAATTTTCTAAATCTTTAGCAGTAAGTACCTAGAGATGATAAAATATAAATTATTTAAGTACCTGAATTCCTTAACTATAGTCTTTTGTAAGAGTAAGTTTTCTACATAAAAACTAGAATGTCCGACTTAAATACCATTGCACAATAAAATACCTATCTTAAATTCCCTGTGTTTGCGATTTTGCGAGCAAATAAAAATAAAAACCAACTAGATACTACACAAAATCTTTTAGTGGTTTATAGTTCGCTTTATTTGAATTAATTATTCACCGTGACATATTTAGATTTTTAATATTTTCGTGTATTCAAAGGAAGCGCCTTGAACGCAATTTTAGACTAATGATTCCATCCACGTTCGTTTGTTAAAAAAATTCGTGTCAAATGCCTGGTATCTGTCTACAGAACGACCTTTTCTCCTTTTGTTTATGACACGCTAACCAAGCGTCTGTGACAAGTGCTAGAAGCACTGTAAAAATCGGAGTAAAATAGTTATTGGAGATACTTCATTGAACTCTGATTGAAAATTTATAGCCATAACAGCAAAGAATGGTACCCGTACATGTGAGTAATTTACCCGACGTATATATTTCCAACGCCGTTATTTTTGGATGTTTGACTTGCAATTACAAGCTCTAAGCTTATGTCCCTATACATTGGTATAAGAGGTGCCCGCGAGGAACCCGAGAGATTTGAACAGCGTATTCCTGAGGTACAACGAGTAAAAAATTACAAGAACATAGTTCAAATTATACGTTTTTAAATTTCATTTTGTATGGACACGGTCGACATTATGTGAAGATTGCCCATCAAAATTTACTACTTTGTACATATAAAACAAAGTCGCTTTCCGCTGTCTGTCCCTATGTATGCTTAGATCTTTAAAACTATGCAACGGATTATGATGCGGTTTTTTAATAGATAGAGTGATTCAAAGCCCATCGAGGGACTGGGTGAAAATCTTAGGGATTTTCATGTTATATAGGCGATACGGCTAGCAATCCATCACTGTTATGATTCCCCTTTCCATCCATACGCCCACAATCATGCTAAACGTGGTCTTGTCACCTTAGGCCCTGTCTACCCCGTAAGGGATAAAGACGTGATTTATGTATGTATGTATGTGATTCAGAAGGAAGGTTTATAAGTATAATTCTACGCAGACGAAGTCGCGGGCGAAAGCAAATGAATTATAAAAACGCATAATTCGACATAAGTTTATAAAAAACATTCTCTACTCCTTATAACCTCAAGACTATACTGTTCAAATTTCTCTGGTTCTCCGCGGGCACCCTGAATAACGAAGAGGCAGGTAAACTGTGTTTGTGCATGTAGACGAGGGGGTAACCTCTGGAATACTGAAACGATTTAAAAAATATATTTCACTGGTTTTAATAACAATCGTTTATTTCCAGCATCAAGTCTACAGATTTTTAGTAAGGTAAGGACTTAGTCCTACGTGGAGTACTGAAACTGAACCTATTAGTAAAAGATCGCTACACTAAGCAATTTGTATAAAACAAGCGGTAGAAAGCATCCTAACCCTAAATAACATTGACTACGTTTTATCTCGGGAAGGTGCAAAATTGCATCAGGTTTAGACTCTGACGAAGCTGCGGGCTACAGCTAGCACTACATAAAACGAACCAGTGAGCAACGTCGGCGAATGTGTCCTTTTAATCTTAAAATAGAATCTCTAAATCTTCTTTTATCACACGACATACCATAGATATAAATAGAGCATTGCAGATTTAAACGACTTATAACCGTGTATTGCAGACATTACCCGCTTTATTAAAATTCAAATTACGATCATATACATGTATATCTGTGGTTCTATATTCTCAATCTCACAAAGCGCCCGTTCCCTCTGCTCTGTAGAAAAGAAGCCGCCACATCTCGCATACAAGGGACGTTACTTATATCGCGTGCGTTCGACGATATTTCTTAGGGAATGTGCCGATATATCACCCGCCCCCTAGATATCTCGCTTCCGCATTTCCGCTGACTGGCCGGCCGATTACGCACAGACTTGAAGACTCCGATCGTGAGGTCAAAATAACTATTATCATTATTTTGGGGACTTCGATATCGCTTTGCTATGAGGTAACGTGTATCGCTATGCTACAAAATAATAATGACCGATAGCTAGTTAAAACTTTTACGTTTCACACTATAAGCAAGTTTGGCAAACTTTGAATAAACGAAATAAGCTTTATGCTTACTTAAACGGATAAAGTATTACAATTTACCTAAAAAATAAATGAAATCAGTTTACAAAGAGACATCATAAAATATCAAACGACGAACCGCAGGGCAAATTGTAAAGTAATAAGTTAATTTTGCGAGGGAGACAGCGTCCGAGGATCGATCGAGCCGACGTTACGTCTCACTCTATTCACGTCACGGCGCGGAGATTTGCGAACAGTCGGCACTTGTTATTAGTTTTGCAATATTTCACCCCTTTTAGCTATAAGTACGAGTATAAGATTGTTTTGCAATACTTCACCCTCATTGGGTAGCACCGCGGCTGTGTTATGACAACCTTAACGCGCGGCGCCGCGAGTGTGAATCAATTCGGGCACTAAATAAAGAGAGTCTTTTTCAAGCCCTCTAATTCTGAGAAGAGAACTGATCCCAGCAGCGGGCTTATGTAGGTTGGAGAGATAAAAAGCTTATTCAGACGGTGCAAGGAATAACGAGCGAGTTGCGGTACATTGCCGTCATTGATCGATCACCTATAAATCCATTGCCACACCGCCCCGCAATGTACTGCAACGCGCACGATATTTCTCGCCCCGTTTAAATAAGGCTTACCGAAAAAAGCAAAAGCAGATCAAATGTTAAGTAAATATCACAAGAAGATGGAGCGACGACCTGATTATTAGGATCGCGGGATCGCGGTAGATGCGAAAGGCGCAAGACCGGTCTGAGTGGAGAGCCTTGTGGGAGGCCTATGTCCACCAGTGGATGTCCTTCGACTGACACGATGATGATGATGAAATATCACAAAGGAATCACAAGTGCATTGTTCGCTTTTTTATAAAATTAAATTAACACTTTTCGCCATTGACGGATAAATAGGCCTGTCTCTGTTTTTACCAGGCTCATTTAATTATTTGGTTTTAATAACATCCCAAATCGTCTTTCCACTTTTTTCTATTTGAAAAATGTATTAGTAGTTACCCTGTGAGAATAAAATTGTAAAACCACATAACCCGTGCCTATCTAATTACGATCTACATTAAAACTTTATGGTAACAAAAAGTAAAGCAGTCAATTAACGCAATAAAGTCATCAGGGGTTAATTTAAAACGGAGCGTGATAAAAGTTATTATCGCTGATGTGTCTTGGCGGCCTTAATTCCTTATCGGAGAAGGAAATATTGTAGCCAAGCCACCCTTGAAATTCTTCCCTACGGCGTGAGGGTAAGACTATGGTTGTCTATTCTATGACAAACAATATTCTAATCGAGCTCAAAGCATCGTTGCTTGCTAACAAGAAGTGTCTTTTACACCGACAATTAATCGGAAACGATATTGATATTATAGGTATAGATTAAAATAGTGGGATTAGGTACTTTTTTGCACTCGATTGTACTGAAAAAAAACGGACAAAACATTGATTAAAATAACCAAAATCAAAGAAAATATCAAAATGTATGTACACGCATAACTTCCGAACGACTGCACCAAATTAAGTTCTTATTTTATAGTTATGTTCGTTACATCAGGTCAAGGTTTGCATAACATAGAATTAAAAAAAACTGAAATGGGGGCGAAGCCGCGGGCAACAGCTAGCAAGTAATAATTGCTCACTTGTGCACAAAAATACTAAGTAAGATTAAATTCTAAGAAATATTATCATTAGAATTTGTAGGTAGGTAATTGTTTTTTTAACACAACATAAACCACCGTTTAAACAGTATCTTTCCTTTCTTCTTCAACGACATAACGCTATTTTCCGCTTATAATTATGAACCTCGCAATCCTCGCATAGTACCGCTTATTTATTAAAAGTATCTGCAATCGCATTTCAAAAGCATTTAACATTAAACAGAGACCAAAAAAATTGGTAGCCCTAAGAGGGCGTGCGTCAGGGGAGAGTGGGGAACAAAGCCCCGGCCGTTGACACGAGCTCTGTTTATGTATCCCCGGATTCCTCCCAAGCATCGCTCACAACCGCGTCGCAAGCGCCGTTTGTTATTGCTACAAAAACTAACATCAATAATCAAACTTCCGTGATCATTTCGGAAACTTTCCAAACGATCGATCAGCCCTATTTTTACAATAGAACTTGAACAACGTAAACAAGTTTATACCGCCATCTTGCTCTTAGCTTATCCGTCCCTAGCGACCACAATTTTTATTTTTAACATAATTGCATATCTATTGAGTTGAGGTAGACAATAAATTTTTCATAAAAAAGAAACATAAATGGACTTCGAATGTAAATCTAATTATTATTATCAGTAAACTGATTTTGATAAAATGTATACGGGACCTACTTTGAGACATACTTTGAGAAGATATTGACGGACATACTTGAAAAGAAAAATCAATAGAGAACGTCTTTTGTTTGGCAAGTCGGGTAAAAAGCTGCAACAAGTAAGAAATAATTTACAGGAACAATAGGGTGATCAATGAATATGAATTTCTCGGGATCATTTTACATTGTTTTGATTGTTAGGCTGCCACTAGGCTTTGGTAGATATACTTATGTACCTATCTACTACCTACTATACCATAATGAAAGCAATTCTGATCTCATTTGGAAAATTATTTTATATTATAAAATTTAAAACATTTCTATGATATGCTTATATCTTCGGTAAACAGGTGTAAAGTTTGTAGGTACGCACGACAGCCCTCTACACTACTCATACGTGAAATCTAGTCGATCGTATCTGAGCTTATTGTTGTCTTTGTATAGCTTTATGAATAGCTGAATAGGTTTTTGTTCGCTATTTTTGAGGAAAATATACTTTTAGCTTGATGGGTATTTAGTTTTGTTCAAGAACGTTTGATGTCAGATAATTTATCAAACGGTTATAATTAGACATTTTGTGATCATTTTTGAAATGTAATAAATAATAGTGTTTTATACCACCGTTTCAAAGGTATTAAAGTCAAGTATTGCGTTTAAGTCAAGAGGCTGTCGAGTTAAGTGTCTTAATTAAAGTAAGTACAACATTAAGACTTATTTAGGCCTTTTATAGACTGTATTGTTTTTTTTTTCAACATTTCAAAATCATTCATTAATAGCTATTCCATGTATAAGTTTCCTGACTTGCTGAATCTACAGTTTGTTTCAGTGCCAGCTCTGTAACGTATTTTTGAGACTGTCAAAATTATTGAATTTGTGGAATGCGCCGTTTTCAGTAATTTTGTCAATCATCAAAATTATTACTCGCAGTGTGTATGGTCTGGGATAAAATGAAATCGCTATTAAGCGATAAGCCCGCCTATTGTCTACTTTGGTCTTTGTTTCTGTATTGTTTTGTACTGATTTGTGGTGTTCAATAAAGAGTATTTGTATTGTATTGTATTGTATGTGCTCCAAATACAAAATTTTATTTTTGAAAATTGGCCGCCAAGGGCGCCAAGGGCTGTTTTACATGTCTTTTTTTAAACTACCAGCGCATTCGGAAATACCATCATTGCCAATTAGAATGCGCCGCAAGAAACTTGGCAGAAAGTCATTTTTTCAAAATAAAATATATTTTATTAAGGATACTTAAATTCTACTTAAACTAAATACATGTATAAAAGGAACGTATAAGGTCCCCGAGGTACTTATATTAGTCTATATTAGAGATGTATAAAGTCTCTACTAGTCTACTAGTCTCTGCTCGTTCGACTTCAAGTATTTAATCCAGTGTAGTATCATCATTTAATTCTGTAAAAAAAAGTTATTGTCCAATTCTTGCTTTAAATAATTAATTATGTTTTTTAAAGCTTACTATTGAGTACTATCCTTACTATCCTTAAGCTAAAGCCGAACCTTGTTTAACCATATTACCCTCAGAATTCCTTTAATTCGCTTTTCGTGCTAATTTTCAACTTCCGTGAATGATCACGTTACGCAAAAACAGTGATGATATTCTGTTACGGAAAGTAACAACGCATTCATCTCTCTCTTCCTCTCAACATTTAAAAGAGTAACGATTACTACTAGGTGTAGTCATTGCTAGCCGTATAATAGGAGCCCACAAACACTAAAGCCACACATCAACAAATCGTCAACCCATAATTCATCCATCGTAAATTCGGCGCCCGTCGCCCTTGCGGGAACAATTAAAAGAGTAGCTATCCTAACTAATCCGATTTCCTTTCCTGATCTGCTCGGTTCCACTTAGTCTGCCCTACCCATCCTTTTCTTTTATCGATCCTTATGAACCTGACTTTATATAACTAACCTTGACCCTACATTAACATTACTTTCATAACATTGGATCGATTTCCTGTTAACAGTATAAATTTACGAAGAAAAAATTTTACTTAGTACGAGTTTAATCATTTCACTAAATTTGTTTAGTTTTAAGGATTCGTACCTGAAAAGGAAAAAATACTGTTATAAAGGACCATTTGGTTGTCTGTCGATCTGATGTCAATACCCGTTTCATCAGGAACGAAAGGATATTATTTTAAACTAGCTGTTGCCCGCAACTTCGTCTGCATAGAATTCGTTTATCGCTATCCCGCAGGAATTACGCAATTTTCCGGGATAAAAAGTAGCCTATGTGTTATTCCAGACTATAATCTATCTATGTTCCAAATTTCATCCAGATCTGTCCAGCCGTTCTGGCGTGAAAGAGTAACAAACATCCAAACATACTCACAAACTTTCACGTTTATAATATTAGTAGGATTAATGTTATTAACACTTGGGAATACGATGTCTTCCAACAGTAATTTTTTTTAAGTTCACGTATTTAATTTGAAGACATATTCCGTACAATAACCACGTATACTTTCCGTTGACATAGATTATTGTTACTGATTCGCAAAAAAAACTTTGTTTTTATAAAATTGTGAAGTAGGAAACTTTTGCTCCTTATAAATGTGTATAGAATCCTCAGTGCGCGAGTTCAACACGCGCTTAACCGGTGTTCCAGTCGAGATGACTTATCACCCAGCATAATGATTCCAGGGATTAACAATTGACTCCCTCCGCCCCCGTCCATTTTGTTTATTTTTCCTCCGCTCACATCCACACTCGTATCATACGGACTGGTATCCGATTCGTGTCGACCCTTTATTATTGCAACATAAACACACACGCGCATTATCAGAATCGAAGTGATGATCACAAGAATAGCGAGCGGTATTGTAAACACCCGCTACATAAATAAACACACTGAAATGTCAAATAATTAATACTTCAACAACTTTGAATTGAAGCGAAAGCGAAATATTTATTTTAAGCCTTACCTACCTACTCATCAAAACCGTTGATATAGTGCGACTAGATCGACCACTTTATTAGCATGGAACTTGTCTTTTATTATACCTACCCTACAACTCCAAACCCAAGGCATTAGGTTAACGTTCCCAAGAGTGCGGCCTGAAAAAACATTTCCGCACACCGAAGAAAACGTTAACACGTACACTGCGGAGTAATCGTTCTATTCAAATGAATTAATCAATTCTAATCACGAAGATACTAACAAGCACTCATCTTTGAAATTTGGAGCGCCTTAAAATTGCGATCTAAATTTATTAACTCCCCTGGCGCTTGTGGGTGTGAAACGTTTCGGATTAAATGCGTTAGTTTAGTCACTAAAATTAGGATTTTATGTGTTTTAAGACATTCAAGCGCGCTCTAGAAGCTTTAAACGGTTTAATATCGATAATTAATTCGATTTTCGGTATATTACCATCCCATTTACATGATTACTTTGTAAAAGCGGGTTTGCCTTTAAGTTTATGACAGTTTTACTGAGATATTTTAAAATAACTATTTTGGTGTCACTTCGCTTGAAAGGTTCGTTAGCCGGCGCCGCGGGTGTCCAGCAATTAGCGCCAATTAAACAATTTAATCTGGAGCACAGCCGAGGGGGAAATTACAGGCTTATTATAGTTCAATTTGACCCTAGAAACTGCAGCGATAACTCAGAGCTCTGTTGCTCTGTGGTTGTGGATTGTTAAGTTACGTAAACTGTATCAAAAATTTGAAGTCAGCGCATAACTACGTATACAAATTGGCTTATTGATATTTATAAAACAAGTCCTGTCTAAATATGAATAAAGAGCAGCATAATTTTGCGCCAAATAAGGTCATAAGTTTCAAGTACTAAGGGTGAACTTTACCTAAGTCTTATCTGTTTGACTGGGTAGAATTCGAATAAGCTGAGCTTACCGTATTAAAGTAAGCTTCGGGTTGTTTTTCAAAGGCAGAGTTAGGTCACGTAAACTGAATATTGATGTTCGTCAGACGTATACGTTGTGTGTTTAGGTAAAATGGACCCATTATTCACCTCAAGGACACATGACAACGTTAGAGCTCCGGAGTACACGCTCACCGCACGTTTACCTTTTGTCTTGAAATTGATAATGTATCTTTAGTTTAGTTTGGACCCATCGTTTATTAAAGGGACATGACAACGACACGATATATAACTATCCTGTAATCCAGATCTCCCCTCCCTTCCTCTCACTCTCTTCTCCCTTACGTCAAGTATTGGATATGTACAAGATTGAATTATTTAAATCTAAAAAAGCTATAAACCCTTCTCATTATTTTAGAAGGTTCTCAAGTCAATCTTAACAAATCGAGGACATGGAATCTGACTCTAGACTTACAGCCATCGCAATTTAGTATGGGTCTGAGAAACTACACACTGTTAAACGTTTATGTTTTTGTTTATTTCATCATCCCTATCCCTACTGAATATTATAAATGCGAAAGTAACTCTATCTGCCTGTCTGTCTGTCTGTCTGTTACGCTTTCACGCCCAAACCAATGAACCGATATGAATGAAATTTGGTACAGAGATAGTTTTAGTCACGGGGAAGGACATAGGATAGATTTTATCCCCAAAAATTGCATAGTTCCCGAGGGATAGCGATAAGCCAATCCTGCGCAGACTGAGTCGCGGGCAACCACTAGTTTAATATAAGATTACATCATGTATACTTAATATTCTACAAACATTCTACATAAAGGTCTACAAACTACTTCTCATATATTTATTACAAAGGATATAAGAACATTGTTACAACCGCCTTAAAACGAACGGCATAAGTACCAACCCCCATTTTAATAAAACGAGAAGAAGTAAAAAATCTTTTAATTTTTGCAGACGGTTAAATCATTTAAAATTTAGAATGAGGATTCAGAGGGATCCGTGGCTCGCCTAATAATCACTTTCTCAAAGCCATAATTATTTCTTCGCGCGTAACATTGCGGGATTTCTCGACTTTCCACACGAGAAAGTTCCGAAACAAATTGAATTTTCAATTTATTTTTCCCTCTCCACCCTTATTTCTCCTTAGAAACTACGTCTTGGAACACGTCGTAGCGAGAACAATGCAGTAATCTTATTGTTAAGTCAGGCCATGTGAGGCATAAAATATGCATAGTATGGAGACGAGCCGTTTGTAGATACAAATATTCAAATAGGATCGCCCGACCTGCGCGATACAACGTTTGTATAATCCCTCGGTTCACACCTCCGAGCATTGATGGTATCGGCGCTTACTATTCACAACTAACCTGCTTAACTATGCAACGACGTAGGTTGTGATAACTTAAGCCGATAGAGTTAAAGTACAATGTGATTCCCGTACGGTTCACTCAGAGCCTCGCTATCACATGCGGCACAGTGTCTCTGATAGAACTGAACGACATCTGTCTATAACTTGGAAGCTGCTGGAACACGGTTTGCAATATAGTCTCGATGGATATGATGTATTTTTAAAAAGCACAGACGTTTCTTTGTTATAGTTAGACCTAAGATGCGGTTAGATTATCTCGGTCACAAGCCACAATTAAATCCCCTCACGATGTAACTCTCGAGCCGAATGTAAGTGCGGAGGAGAACTATCGTCGCTCCCGATCGTCGGAGCGGTCACGATCTCACTATTGTGGGAACTACTCAACGATATATCTACGGAAATAAGTTTTTTTTTCACGAAACTCTTAAATACCCCACTATATAATGTTGTATACGACTTCAAAGTGCGGGTTCCGTTCTACTTTCAGTTGGTATCAGTCATGATGATGACTGTGACAAACGTAGCATAGTAATAATTCGTGTTAACCCAGACTTTAAATCGGTTTGCTGTTGTTTAAACTTTTTACTTTTTCTTGACATTTAACACTGGGAAAAGTGTCAACTTACTTTTCTAAAACCAAAATAAACCACTTTAATTTGAATATTAGACGACTCGGCTTCGGCTTAAAGAGAATACCGATGTAAACACGAATCTTAAATGTACGCGTTACAACTTTTTTATGAGATTCTCTGGCATTTTAAATGTGTGAATCGACCTTTAACTGATCCCATAACAATAAGGCGCATCGTATTGCGACGTGACCACACCTGATGCGCTGCTCGGAGCATTCAGTCATGCACGCGGTGCAGCCTGCGGTAATTGAGCCACTTCCTTCCGCAGACGCCCGCGTTTTACTCAGTGGTATAACAAACGGGATTTTAATACTAATGTACAGCTCAACCGGCCTGTGAAGCGTCACAGGTGACAAGGTTTTTTGATTATCAACGTGTACTCTACCATTACCACGCTGTTCACAAAGTTAATTGCCCTTTTTAGACTTTCTCGTTAACGGAATGTCAAGCAAGCACAATATGTCACACAAAAACAGTGAAAAAAACACCTCATATCCATTGTAACTTTGTGACATAAACTCGTTAATTTTAACTGCAAAATCAAAGGCACTACAACGATCGTTTAGAAAGCGCTTATTACTTTGACTAAAGCTTTTAACGTTGAAAATGGACGTGAAAAGTAGTGCTAGTGGCAACGGCAAAGATATCAATGTTAATAAAAAATTACGGTGAACGACGTTTCAGGATTTGTTAATCGGTTTGGAAATAGGTCATGAGTGTGCCGTCGGGTCGGGGTTTTATTTGTATCGCGTGGCGGGTAGCGCGGCGCCGGCACGCCAGCCAGTGCCGTTTGCAATTGTATTCTAAGCTACCGGCACATGCCGTGGGTTCCACTTTTAGCCGATTCGGTTCCAACATTTGAAACCAAATCGTTAGACGTTTAGCTAACGAATAACCCACCATGCTGCAGACGATCATCATTCTATTTTTGTGGCTGTTTCACAGAAATAGAAGTGCTTGATGAAGTATCAGGTCAGGTCACGATAAATAATGAATGTGAGACTGGAATCCACTTGGCTTACGAGAGCGTTTTCATTCATAACCGTTCGTTCGGAAACTGGGTGTTATGAATCATGTTTACTTCAGCGTAGCTGGTGGGTCTGGTAAATAGAAATTAACCTGTACTGAAGTATTAATGAACGATTTGGAAGCAACAGCGAAATTACTTTCAACTTTTTTCATTTTCAATTTGTTCGCTTTACGTCCCTATGCGACAATAAATTATTTTCGTGGTACAGTTACGAAAAACATTAACAGAATACGGGTAAAAACTATAATTTGGGTGGAAAAATCTGGCCGAATGTGTAGCCGGCCCCGCCCCGATCGATGCCTGACCCCGTGCAATGTCGTCTCGGCTTTTAGCACCGCCTCTTTTATACCTTGACGTGCTGTACCTCTTCATTATATAACCCGACCCAACGTAATTCAATAAGTCGCATTATGTGTCTGCTGTCGTACTGTCGCAAGTTTACTCAACGCTGCCAACGTTCGTAAAGGTTCCCGTATTCTTAAGTAGACTCACAGGCATGATTTGAAAATTTAAATATGAAAACCAATATTTGACAAGTGTGCATTAATATACGACGAGGTAATGCAATGCATGTTTCTATGAGGAGGCAATCATAGTCACACAATTCAATTTATTCAAGTCCAATTCCGACTCACGCCCACTACACGAAACGGCCGTCCACATCGAAAAATAAACGAGAAAGCTCGTAACTCGATGAATACGTAATAGGCTAGTGCTCACTCTTAGGTGATATTGTTGGTTTCTGGGCTGAAGGGCACGTGGCCGTGTAAGGTTAAGGGCACACGAGGCTTTGGCGTGACTTTGTCGTGTCAGTTGTCTAGCCAGACAAATTGAACGTGAAAGTCCATCGTCGTTTATTACAGTAAGTATGTTATTGCCGACATTAAAGCTTTTGTCTGTTTATAATACTGGAAGGCATGCAATAGTTTGAATTTCAATTCGGTTTTATACAATAGGCCGTAAGATGGAGCTATATCTTTCAATGATTTTATCGTGAATCGCCTAGAATGTGATTGTAATTTAATTTTTGCAATTTAAATTTGGCATTAATTATACATTTTTTTTAATTACTTATGAATATGCTTTTTTTTAATTACTTATGAATGCTTACATATTATGTGGATTACAGTCATGTAGAAAGAAATAAATAAACATTTAATCAGCTCAGATGAAATGAACTCAGTTGAACTTTTATAACAACGAAAAAAACGAATAGCATTTTGATGAACGAAATAAAAAGTGAAAACTAGAACATAGGTTCTATGTGTTCGTAAATGGTTACGAAAACAAAGCTGGCGCTCCATTTATATCTCGCTAATTCCATGTCACAGACAAGCGATCCATTTCTGACGTGAAGCCACTTCAAAAATCCTTTCATTGAGTTTTTTCCGCCGCTGGAGTACGTTTTAAACTGCGTTCATCGCGACACATGGTAGTGCATTAGCTAAGTTCGGAGGGAAAAGCCAACTTATCGGCAATTTGACACTCATCAACACCGTCTAGTTTGAGGTGGATGAAAATTTTCTAACTTGTAAGTTAGCATTAAATTCTACAAACCCCGATTTAAGTTTGACAATTCTATACATTTTGGCGTGGCCGTGTTTCCAAAAGATAAGTTAGTTCCAAAGGGCATGTGACATATACGAGCAGCCATGTCATGCATTGTTTTTATTTATAAAAGTCTCTCCAGATCGATCGCCCGTGCCACACGTGCACACGGGGTGATTTCTTAATTGTCTGTCTCTGAAGACATTTTTTTGCTATTCATCTAAGATCTCCAAGGTCAATATCTGCGTACTTATTTTTTTCCGAATGATTTGCGCATATAACTTATGGTTCTAATTCAAAATTTATTATTTGTAAAAAATAGCGAACATATTTTACAAAATTGTGCCGAACTTGGCCCCTTCACGTTTTGGCGCGATTCAGTCTACTAAAACCCAGTGCGCGCACGTGTTCCGCCGCGCACATGCGCTCGCGCATTGTTTGGAATTTCACGTCCAATGTGGGGCGTAAATATTTCGACAAAGCTCTAAAAGGGAGAGCTCCGAAAAGAACAACAGATATCCGTTTTGCTCGCGTTTTAACAAAGGAAGCGGTATTATGTTTTAACATAATTTCGGTAAAATTCTCTTTCGTTTGTATTAATCATAATCAAGAATCTCATTTACTTCATAACCGTTTTTTTAATACCAATGCGTAACTATATGGACTCATTATTTGGTAATGAATGAGGCTAGTCAAATGAAAAGCCATAATGAAAGAGCATTGAATGTTCAGATAGATGTATATCAGCCTCAATTTCTAATGCTTCTCTTATCTCCTCATCTTAAAAACAAAAGCCGAACGCTAATGTTCTTTTTTTAGCAGCGAAAGATCTGCGGGTTAAAGGAGCAAATTTTGTATGCATAAGCAAGCATACAAAAAAAGTAAACGGGTGCAACAAAAACAACATAGAGCAAGCGGCTGGAGCACACGTGCATCCGCCCGCTGTGCGAAGTTATTTTGATGAACTAAACTGTGACGATCATTGACTTCTTTTCTTCGACGTCTTGAAAAGACAGTCTGACTGCGACCTTGATACCGTTTTTAGGCGATCCAAATAGTTTACTGTCTAGCATTTCTGAGTTGAAATGAGAATGCGCGACATATCTACATCCCTCCGGACGGCTCAGTCGCTGTCATTTATTACTCTTGCTTGTTATCTATAGTCCAACTGATGGTACAGCTACAGCGTACATAAGTGTCAATGCAATAGCATCCGATCAGACAATAAATAGCTTGCGCCTTATTAAATAGACTTGATACGCGAGACGCAATAAAAGACTTCTTAATTACATTTACGCGGCTTCTTTTAAGAGCTAAACCTATCTCTATCGTTCGAGAGGCCATATCGTATCTCTTTTCCCAGATAAAACTAACGAGTATAAAGTGAGCTGTTACTGAGCCGAATAAATAATTGATAGCGTTAAGCATCTTTTCAAGATTTACATTACGGCGTGTCGAGGATAATTCCTCAAAAGCCGTCAAGCGTTGATTTAATAACCATTCAGACGGAGTCAAAAAAAAATTGTGCCTACTTATAAAATAAACATTTTGTATTCGTGCTGCCGCCGCTCGGCGGTCATTCCGGTCTTAATTATGATATCAAAAGCTGCATCGTAAGCTCCTTCCATTATGTGCACGTGTGATATCTCCGCCTCGCCCGAATGTATGGGCCCGCGGCCCATTGCATCGTGGCACCGCCGATTAAACACGTTTGTATGCGCGGTCTCGTATTTTTGTGCTCCAGGCCATCCCATACAGCCTCCGTTCCTTATAGAAACAACACTCATAAATGACCCCACTTACACATCTCAACCCGCTGGCGTGAGAGCTCAGAGCAATGACTGGGCAAAACTGACCGTTCGTGTGGCATTGCAGGCAGCAATTTCGTAATGTAGATGAATATAATTATGAGCCGTACACCATTTTTTTTTAAGTGATAGCTCATGATGGGTTGTGTGTCGACGGTTTATTAGTAGGTTCGATAACGATCTATCTATCAATGCGGGAATGCAGGTTGTTGGCGCGCGTTCCGAGATGCGCCGGCTCGCCGGACCGCGGGAGCGCCGAGCACGAGACGAGAGGGCGTGAGAACATTGTAGCGGCTCGGAAACGGCGTGCACGCAAATGAAGTGCAATTTCACCGAGGCCGGGATTGCGGCGAAGATATCCCACAGTAAGTTCTGCAGCAAACAATCCTGCACCGACTTTAGCTTATTTAGTTATGTCTAGGTATATTGTCTATACCTTGGTGAGAAATGAGAGAAAATAAAAAGCAGACAAACATCTGCGAACAACCTAGTGTGACCGGTGAAAACTACGCCTCGTCTTGTGCGCGTGTAAGTGGACTAGTTAGCTTGTCGAAGTTTGGTTAGGTTACTCTTTTACAACATGCACAGCATACGAAGTGGCGTAGTTTTACCAGCATCACTGCCGTTCGCAGAACTTCGTCTTTACTTTTTATTCGCTCTGAGAGTAAAACAATTTTAATTATTATCTCTCTGCTCAAATTCTTCTCTCGTATATATTTATTTGGTATTAAATTTGGTCACAATTTATGATCAAAATTTTATCGCAGGTTATGTTCACGGTAAACTAAACTAATATTGTGAGCGAACACGTTCGTAGTTATGCACACACACACTACAAATACGGGTGTAATTGTATAATCCTAATAATCGAATATCCTGGTATAGTATCGGCTCAATGAAAACATTAGCGCGATAGATTAAGCAAACCTAATTTAAATCAAAACTAGACCACGACTAACTCAATTAAGAACCACCTACGTTGAAAACTAAATGGCTTATTTTGTCAACGGAGAACTTTATTTTTAATTAAACGCGATCGATGACATTAACTCTGCCGGACATCCGGGAGTTTGCGCCGGCTCTAAGTGGGACAGCTGAGACGTTAGTACCTATCTACAATAGTATAGTAGCCTGATTCACGAGCCACCGCGGATCTCGCTTTGTTGCAGGTAATTTCATTAGTTAGCCACTCGTCCCGTTCCGAACTACCTCCTTGTATTGTTCCTCAGTTCATCGGAGTTGTTCAGTTGTTACAAACAATTGGCGACACAGTGAGATGGAAAACTTAGTTGGACTAGCATAGCTGCGGAACGTTTGAAGGGTGACATTTATTCTGGAAAATCGGAGGTCCTTACGATAGGTAACGTCGTCATCTACTAAAATTGTCTAAGTATAAATATCATCATTTCAAATTGAATTTCCTTTCGAGTTTCAAAACTTGAAAAAGAGATTTTTATTAACCAGAATGTTTCGAGCTCCCATTTGTTTGTCAGTGGGTGACAAGACCCCCGGTGCTAACTTGCGTGTTTAAGTAATTTGTTTCGTGCAGGGTTTAATTCATAATCCAATCGTTTTATACTTGAAACAAAAAAGATGATGCTTAACCGGTAATAAATTAAATCACATTACTACATACCACACACACTAACATGAAACATAATAGCTTTATTTATTAAAAATCTGTGAAGAGCGATCGTAGGTCTTCTTTACACTGACACCGCCGAATGTGTTGACCAAAAACGTTTCGACGTCACACGCTTTCTCAATGGGACATGTGTGAGTATAAAAATATTAATAATAACCGAGCACGAATCGGACAAATAGCCGATGCACGACATCAACATCAGCGTCTGTCCGTTAGCTGAGTCACGTCACCTGCGAAACGGAGCAGCGGCCATCTCCGTTTACGAGTAGCTTAACGTAAGAATAATTGCATCAATTGAGCAGCCACAAATCCCAAATATCTAAATAACAGCTTCGGCAGACTTGTTTTCTTAAACGATTAATCAAAAGCAACTCTTGCCGAGCAAAAATTAAACAACCGTAGTTTATTACGGACAACGGAGTCCGTGTCTCGCTATAAAGTCCGCGTGATGGATGAATGGGCAGAAAGAAAGTAATTATTATATGAATCACGAGCCGGAAATGGCGAGAATTTTTGATAGCAACTGAACTAAATGCGTGTTTTGAATTCAATCAAAAGGCGAAAATTATAGTGCCCACTAAACGTTGTTCTCAACTATATAAAAATAGTACCTTTTTGAAGTATAATTATTTTTTTAAAGTAACAAAAACAAATGCCAACATTGTTAAACTAACAACAACCATACAAGGAAATATCTCTAAGTGCTAACGGAATACTTCGCAATTGCTTTTAAAAATTACCTACCCTTTAATTAGGCAGCAAAAAATCTCAAGCAAGTTTCATTAAAGCGCAAGTCCTGTGGGAACAGGATAGCGGTTATTATTTTATGCCCTTTGTAATTCTAGAAATGTGGCGTGCCTTATACTGCGCTCATTTTTAAATAACCTATTATCACACAGCGTAGACTGTAATGTAGGTATGTACACTTCTACATTTTATATAAAATTTCAGATCTCATTTATAGATCTTAAAGATGAGTCGAATTTATGTATATTTTTACAAGCCTTCAGTTAACTTGCACTGCTCGTAATATGGTAATATTTAAAAGTAAGTAAAGTAAGTTGTTGCCTTTATTTCAAAATTGGTTTACGTTCCTACAAACAAAACCGTTACACAAATAAGAGACACGGTGTACACAACTAAACATTTCCTGTAAATAATGATGTTATTGTCTGTCTATCTTTTGGCAGAGGGACAACTACGAGTTACCATCTACTATATCTATACGACGGTACTAGTCTTTTCCTAACATAAATCGCAAAATAGATTTAACTCTGATAATTTAACTTTACAATCGAGAGAGCTAGGTTTTTTCGGGTTTCGTTTATGTGTGATCAGGAATTTAAAGACTTATTATCGTTTCTAGCATTCAATCACTTATCACTTTACATCTTCACAAAGGTATAGTCAAACTTTCAACCCTCTCCATGCCTATGGGACGCGTAAATTAGCCGTAAAATATGTTACAGAAGCGAGCAACGACAACGCCAAGTAAATGAAGATTTCTTTTTAAAGTTGCGATACGAAAACACGTATACTCAAAATAAAGCTGGGGCTGTGGATCGAACCCAATTATTCGGTTTACTGTAACTCACCCAATCTTTATCTGTTGTGTTTGTCAATAAAATGTATCTACAGCCCATATATGTAGGTACCTATACATTCCACTGCTGGGCACAAGTCTCTTCACAAAATGAGGACGTAGTTATTAATTCGCACACAGGCTCAGAGTGAATTTAATGGAATAAAGTAGATTAGTAATTTTGCGCATTATACTAAAAAAATCGTACTAACTGTAAAAATTAAATGCCAAATAAAAACGGAGAAGAGCAATGTTGAGATTTCAATCAAAGATTGATTAACTTATCCAAAGGTAAATTACATTGATTACAAATTACAGTGACCACGTGGCGATTCATGACGGGGGTAGAAGCGTTATGGCCCCCGGTATATAAATTTCCCAGAGGGTTTAGGAGTCTGCTGATAATGCACCTTCGGCCCTGAGGTGCAGTAAATCTTAATAAACAATGGGTTCCCCTTGCCAAATAAATTAATCAAATATACTGTGGCTGCGTACATCACACATGCAATTACTTACGAAAATAACGGTATTCCACCGAAACGAGCATAAAGTAGTAACTATATTTAATTGTCATTTCACGTTTTAAATCAAAAGTTGAAAATCAAATGTTTAAGCTAGAAAATTGAATCTAGTGTACGCAGGGGGCCTACTCCCAAATTAGAAATTTGTATCATATCGCCTCACTCTCTTACTAAACAATATTAGTGTGATCGAGATACCAAGATACGAAATTCAATTTTTTATTTCAGAGTATAGGTTCTGACAACTGTTTACTGATTTTGTACGGAATTGATTCAATTTGTGGAAGCTAAAAAGTACGAGTCAAATATTTATAACAATCGTCTTGACTGTATTCCCTTTACTTTTAAAACGCAATTAGGTGATTCTTACTCAATTTATTTAAGTTTAGATATCAAACAATATATGTGTCTGCTATTTCTTTATTTACTTGTAGTTCTTATTTGAATAATATTTGATTTTTACTACGAGTTCAGATGTGCGCCAAGCTGCTGACATCGTTGTTTCTCTTTTATTTACAGGACACCAGCAGTACGTGTGAATGGTAACGGTGCTCAAGCTGCTCGTCAGCGTCTTACTTAACACAAAACACTAGGACTAGGAGTACAGAAACAGATAGTAACGTACTATTTAAAAGTACAGTCGTTGTAATAATAGGAGCGCGCGTAGCAATGCATCACGTCACGTACAGCACCTCCGACTATAATTAGAAACTTGCACTGACTACATTTAGTTGTAACTCCGTTTGGAACACGAACTCGCGCCCTTCGTGACCCCTCACCTACCGCGTACTATACCGTATGGATCTTTCTTGATACCGCATCGCAATCGAAGTAACGGAAAACATGTTTAACTGGTACGCTCAGAGTCTATTAGGTATAAGTAAGATGTAACTGATATTTATTTCGTTCCGTTTTTAAGAACTTGATGCGGCATACAACAACAAAATAAAGAGTAAGGAATTGGTGAGAGTCCATCTTGGAATATAAGTAAAAAAATCAATCTACTAATGTTTTACGATGGATTCTCATCCTTCTTTCCCTGAACTCTTCATATGGTTTATGTAAAAAAATAATGTAGGGAACGTTTTAAAGAAAACAAACAATCTATCACCCTAAACGCATATACCTTCTCCGTTCCGTCGTGGGTAAAAAATGCATGGGTCACCATACAGTCGCGTAGTATTCACACATATTATATTGCGTGAAAATGTCAAAGAATACAGAGAAATACTAGCAGTATTCTGCTTGTCAGTCTGGCCGAGCTAAGTTCAAAGTTAACATTTATTACAAACTTTAAACTATGCCTTATCAAATATGTAACAGGCTTTAGCCTCCGGCGTTGCTAAAGTTCAGGCGCGCTCGTATAATAATGTAGAGTTGCATTCATGTGAAATATAATAGGTATTGTGTTATAGGTTAGGTACATACCAAAAAACTTAGGAAAATGTTATTGTTAGCAATATCATAACCTAAGATTGACGACAACACGTTTTATGCGCCCAATATTGACTTTCCGGTATGTCGTCGGCATCATAACAACCTACTTAAAGTCGAGTACCCCGATAAAACAATCCCGTCTAGTTCCCGTTCAAGAACTCTTGCTAACTTTAGATATTTTGCTTTACAAACCCTGAGAGGTAGGGTGAACTTGTGAGCCGTCTCGTACCGCGTACAAGTACAAGCTGTGAATGTCAATCGTGGTTGAGGAGGGCCTCTCGAGCACGGCCATTGCGAAACCGAACAATGCGGAATGAAGTGCATGCATAAATTGCACACGGTGGTGGCGAGGCGAACGTTACTTGCATTTGCTTACAGTTATGTAGCTATTCACTCAGAAATTATAATATATAGATACAGCCTGATGCCAAAGACTACCCAATTTAATCCATAACGCTGTCTATACGCAATAATTACGCATATTTTATAACAATCATGCAGAGTTATTTAGCTGCACGTCTAGTCCGAGAGCGCGCAAGAGTCGAGTCGCGCACGAGATAGATCGCCCGTCTTTTTCTTACTGTTCGTTATAGAATGAGACGGGTAGGTAGTCTATCTCGCGCGTGACGCGACTCTAGCGCGCTATCGTGCAAGCCGGGATATTGTTGTTAGCTGGTGATATGCCAAAGAATTGCTGCTCAAAACTGGTACTTTAACAGTATTTTTCCCTAATCTTCCTACCGATATCCACTAAATTAACCAAGTTAGTGAATGGATTGAAATTAAATTATAAAGAAAATTGACGGCGCGCCAACAGACCAATTCCATATTCGGCATTCAGTGAGGAAACCAATTGACCGTAACTCAAAATGGAACCATATGCTCTGACCGTTATTGATTTTATCCGAGTCACCCTTTCATAAATTTAAAGAGCCGATTTCAATAAAATTGGTTTCATAAAAAACAATAGAAAGCCTCCTCTAACACGGATTTTTCTCGTCGGAGCACTCGTTACGGAAGTATACCTACATATGGACTTGTATTTGAAGACTCGAGGTCGTGCGAGCGGTCGAGGGTATAATAGGCCAGTGTGTTGTACCTGTACGAAGCCTCTTACATCCAACACGAACATGACACGGTATTGATGGCTCTGCTAAGACGCGCCGCGGTGCGAATGACGGAGATGTATTGCTTCATTAATTGATCGTTGTTTGGTTTCCATGCTGGGAAACGACGATGTGCTCAAAATGTTATTCCTCGTAACATTTCGATTCATTCAATCTTACTTAACAGCTTTTAACTCGATACACGTTGAATTTGAAATATGATCATGTCAAAAGTGTACCTACTACAGAAAAAAAACATTAAAGACCATTTTTGTCTATGTTCTGGGAGATAAAGTACTTACTTAAAACATCATTAAAGCGATGTTGTAAACTCGCTAGCTTAAAAATAAATATCTTCTTAAGTATTATGCAAAACCTAATGTCATAAACCTCAAGAAACTTAAGTAACATTCAAAATTACCACAGAAAATCAAATACAGTCAGAGGTAATTTATTACACAGTACAAGCGTGATCTCACGTCGGTTGAGCGTGTAAACGCATCGTGGCCGCTTCGCCGTTTAGGAAGACGAGCAAATGACCGCAATCAAATCACAATCATAGTGAAAGCCTTATAAATGGGCAGATACCGCGCCACTCGGCACTCGGCCCGTGTGCTGTTTACAGTGCGTTAGAACTAATTATAGGGCCGAGGTGTGAGCACTCACGATCGACCGAGATCAATACAGCCGATATCGAACAAACAACGCTACCATCGATTGAAATATTAAATATTACTGAGCATATATCTGAAACGAAACTGCCGTATTCAATTTACGAGTCTTCTATCTTGTCTCGTTCAGAAAGGGTCGGTTTCCTTTCCATTAATCTACGCCAAAGAGGCATCTATGAATTGTTACTTTTAGTAAGACTTATGAATACTAACCCGTTCCAAATTGTATTCAGTCGCATTTTATTTTTCTCGCGTTTCATGCAAATTAAAAACAGTTTAACTGTATTTTAAAACCATGTCATTTATTAGCTTTGCGAGTAGAAATATCGCCACTGAATGTCATACAGGCTTCATACTTACAAGCAAATTAATGCGTCCAAATAGTTATCCTATTACTTATTATCTATACCAAAGAATGGCAAGTGATTTTATTAAAACATAGTTCTCTACCCTAATAGCATTTTTTTTCTCAAAAATTACCGTAAATATTGGCATTGTCAATATCAACTACACATTAAAAGTAGGTACCTATTTACTTAAAAATGTATTAAACAAAATTATTAATTAATAATTATTCAATAAAATGCCAGTATCAAAAGTATTAAACACAATTCAGAGAAAGTACAAAATTCACTAAACCCTACATAGTTAAAGCAAAATCTTTTGGAAAGTCATACATCAAATTAATTTGATATACTTAGGTACGACAACGGCAAGGCAAAGTAGGTAAGTAATGACGGCTTCAATTTTAGGGAACGAAATCATGCCTCACGGGAGAAAGCGAGTGCTTTACTTGCACATAAACCTTAGGTTGCGTTAAGTATTTAGTGTAGCCTGATGAAAGAAACCCAAAATAGTCATGTTTGATATGTACGTATTTCAGTGTTCGCAGTCTATATTATACAGGTTAAATCCAATTGAATCTACTAAGATTAGATGACAATGTTGCCGTCCTCAAGGTTTTCCTAATTTAAATAAATACATCTCAACATCCAGATGCTAATTGTGTTCTTTAACTTTTTTCTCTCTCACGGGTCTTGGCGAGACGAGAGTAAATTAAAACTGTCCATTTTAAAACACGCATCCTCATAATGCTAAACTAATAAAACGAATACGCGCAGATGTGGTGATACTGGGGTCATTCGTAGGAAGTGCGTACGTAATTGTGGCGAGTGGACACAATGAGGGGAATGATTGTTGTGCGACCGACGCGCCCAGCGCCATTCATTGAGTGAATTTAACAAACAAGCTGACGAACCGTAACCAGTCTGGGACGTATTATGCTTCGATGTTCAATGTTTAGCCGTTCAATCAGTCCGCTCAGACGCAGTCGCAGGTTACAGGACACGGTATGAAAATGCTCAGTGTTAAATCATCGTATCGAATGGCCTAGTGGTTGGAGAATCTGATTACGAAGCTTGATTGAGATCCCAAGTTCCAACCCAGTTGGTGCCGATGTTATGTATGAAAAAAAAACTGCTTGTTGTCTAACTTGATTTACTGCATTTAAAAAACAAAATCTTCTATTCGCGATAAACTCAAAAACTAGGTACTGAACGGATTTTCATGCAGTTTTTACCAAAGACAAGAGTGATTCACGAAGAAGATTTAAGTATTTACTTTGTCAAGGTTTGGTGTAAATTGGCTGAATTGTAGCAATACATGATGGAAGTGTCGGGAAGCAAAGCTGCCTGGGATACAAATTTAAATTTTGCTCTGACGAACTCGCGGGGAACAGCTAGTGTTTAATATTTATAAATATAAATAGGTATGTATTTATCTATATGAGTATGTTTATCCATTGTCAGGAACCCACAGTAGCAGTTTTGGAACTAGGTCAATTGATGTCACATTGTCAAGTGTTATTTGTTTATATTATGTGCTGGTTGTATTTAAAAACCATGATCAGTCTATCTACAAATCATAACATTGTCTGGTATGACTTGAGATTTGCCGATATTCTTTTGCTCTAGCTGCCGCGTGGACCCTTGCACGGATGTGCCAATTGCAATTCCAACCGTTGGCATAGCACTCAACACTAGACGATCGCCACACTAGCAACCGTATTCAATTATTTATTGATTTAGAGATGGTCCTTGTTCGTAACGTTCATCTCTATCACGTGAAGAATGTGAATAGAAGCATCTACTTATCTACACAATATTTTCAAAAAAATAGCTTTTATACCCGCGACTTCGCCCTGTGGAAGAATTGAACTCTCTATGTTATTAAGGACTGATAAGAACGTTATTATAATTATGCTTAGCTACTAAAACTCTTGTATATTGCGTTGGTGAAAAGTACGCACCTACTACCTATTCACCTACCTATTAGTATGGTGAGGGTTTTTTTAATCTATTTAATTACTCGTTTGTACACTCAGAACACCATTTTCTCATTGCATTAATAAATCGTTAGTAAAGCTATGTCTGACCTTTCACAGTTACAAAATTGATTCCATCAAAACAAAACGAAATAGAATAGCTAAGTAATAAGCGAAGTGTGAAGTGAGTGACCGGCAATATCGTGAGACGCCAGTATGCCACGGGTGGCGTCCGAGTGAAGCAACTACACCAATGATCAGCCCGATCGAAATGCTTATGCACAGTTCAAATTTTAAGTACCTCCACCATTTTACTCGCCATCATTTTACAGTTACGGAAATGACAAGCAAAATTTGTCACGTACATTCGAACCTTCACAAAAACATCGTGGCCCCGTAATTTTGTTTATCGGGTCTGTGTCTCAAGTAATTTGATATGAAAGATTTATTGAGCACCTAAGATTAATGATGATGACCAATGATCAGTTTTATTTAGCATTTGCACCTATAAAACAAGAACAAAACAGACTGCGCAAGCAAGCCCAGGTTGTAATTGATAGCTCTAGGGATTGGTTGTTCATTCTTCTATTGCATTGTGCCGTCGATCTCATCGGATTAAAATGTCCCTCCTTCCCCCTCCGAGACGCACCTGTTCCGCTTTATTGCCTCTCTCGAGCAAGATAAACAAAGGATCTATTATAATATCTAATAAAACATGTGATCAATAATATGGACGATCGGTTTTATGAAGCCGTTAACGCTTGCCACACAAAATCAACGCTAGTACTTTCCCCGGTAAACATGAATAATGAGCGTTCCGAAAACAACTTCAAAGCGTTTGACGATTGGTGGCACAAAGAGGAGCGATGGCGGCTGAGGCGAGCACGGAATTAATTCGCCAATAGAGCACGCTTTTCAGACAAAGGTGCTTTGACGAGGTTCCCTCGAGTACCTCCGACGACACGCTACTTGTCGGCTTTTGCGCCAAATTGTTTCGTCACTGTTTAACTGAGCAAGATGCTCGAAATAACGCCACTAGTTAATTCAAACTTATTCACGCTTAAACTACGTCTGGTTGCAAATTCGGGTCAGGATTCTATCATCCCAAATATAATTTGTTTGCCCTCGGAAAAAAAGATAGGGTAAAGCGAAAGGTACGGGTGTCCCTTATCATACTCGTATCACCCAAGCTGTCGGCACTTGCTACCCGTTAAAATACACGCTCCTAAAATATGACTTGAGCGTAAACTATTAAAACATAAGAAGATTATACTTTCAATATACGAAAGAGTACAAGTGATTGAGAAATAATGCTTGATCACGATAATCATAAAAAAGGAACAAAGTACGTCAGGGGTAATCATTAGATTCCTTATGGATCGGGCACGGGGTGCTAGTGAAGGCGCGCACGCCTCCAGCGGCCACCCACCACGGCCGCTCTACCCAGAAACGTTTTAATTAAACAACTGCTCTCGATTTGTTTTGATAACGCACGATAATGCCCAACTGGACCACGATTTTTAGTTTTCTGATGTACCAATAAGATTTACGGCACTAACAATTATTTCACGATTTCGAGAAGCACGCGTTCGGCAGTTACCTCAGAAGCCGTTTTGTTTAGTGTAGATTCTGTGTAACTAGGGCATTATTATGATCTCGATCAAAACACTTGAAACCTTTTTAATTTTGCTATTTAACGTTACAAAGAACCGTGAGTAATTCGAAGGAAGTAAAGTATTTCAATTTTAACTTTTGCTTTACATCCCTGCCTGACCGCAACAAACTTTAAATACGTTCCCCGATACCTCCAAATTATAAAACAACAAACTATATTAAGTACTAACGAAATCGTATAATCCATTATGATAAGAAATGTATGAAATTAATTGGAATCTCACGTAATAATCATGCTTATCATAAATATCTGATATCGAGGAAATATTATACTTAGTAGATTAATAAATTGGATGAATGTTTATACATCATCACTACATAGTATAAAACAAAGTCGCTTTCTCTGTCCCTATGTCCCTATGTATGCTTATATCTTCAAAACTACACAACGGATTTTGATGTGGTTTTTTTTAATAGATAGAGTGATTCAAGAGGAAGGTTTTTATGTATAATTCTACGCAGACGAAGTCGCGGGTAGAAGCTAGTGTTTTATAAAACTTTTTAGACTTGCGTTTGATCACAATCTCAAATGTGTGTACCTACCTGATATACCTACAGAACAGACGTGTAGAAGATTTAATGCCTACTGAAGCAGATGTTGGGATTGTGTTTATAAGTAAAAAGGAGCGCGAATATCTGCGGCATATTACAACAATCAAATATCTATAAGATAGGCGCAGTGGGTGTGGTGATGTATTTATTATAATTTTTCTTAAGTTTCTCAGGCAAACAGAAAAATGTAATTAGGTACATAAATAATATAGTAAAGTAGAATACTTTGATATCTTTTCTTCATTAGATAAACGTAGACAAACTCTATTACTACGATATCTATGACGTTCGTACGCCGCGTTGTCACTTCTACGGCAAATAAGGTCTATCATGTTTCTTACAAAGTTCCTAGACTCCATCAAATAGTTTACTATTTAATGCAGTTTGTTGCAGGCGTTGCAACACATAAAATATTGCTTATCGCACATTATCAAAATCTAGGAAAAACATCTGGAATGGTATAGACAACAAGCCCATGGAAAAAAAAAACATGTGAAATGAACCAGCGTGAATGAAGCTTAGAAGGCTGTTACTATATCATAAAATAACTCTGAGCGCTATGCCGTCATTTCTGAGCGGTACATTTATGGAATTTCTAAGGTACAAGTGAGGAATTACGACTAATTATTCATTTACGGCGTTTTTATAGCTTATAGATGATTAAAAATAAAATGTCGAAAAACCTAGTGCCGCTTTTAAGTGGTAGTGCAGGAAGTTAGAGCAATTTTTTTTTTCAATGTATGAGAAAAAATCTGTACCGCTCAGAAATGACGGCATAGCGCTCAGAGTTATTTTATGATACAGTAACAGCCTTCTAAGCTTCATTCACGCTGGTTCATTTCACATGTTTTTTTTGTCCATGGGCTTGTAGTCTAGTAGGTAATGATTTTGTTAAATCAATCAAAACCAGCATTCCACATGAAGCGAGTGCCATGAATAGTCGTGATCGTCACGGTGGCTGGAATCGGAAGCGAGATGACGAGGCCGTGCGACAGGTCTCCGATTATCAACGCATTCTGCACGGTGGTCACAACCTGTCGCTCTTATTCCGCTATATAATATACAAGACACGATTGTGCCTAATGGGGATTCCACGCAGGCCGGCTGCTGGGCAAATAATATGATTGCGAGCCGATGCTGATTTCCAACGGTCATCAAACTTGTCGCGTGCTTCTTAACTATGAAGTGTGTGAATATCAGCGGACATTACTTTGCAGTGTAGATATCCTTTTAGATACAAGGTGACGGCGCGTTATGATGTTGTGCTTAAATGTAAATTTGTGCTCACAATATTATGTTGATTATGTGTCATTTACATACCTAGTTAGCCAGGCAATGTCTAAAGGATTAATATTACCACAACATATTATTTTGGCCGGTAATCGTTTCACACCACGAGGAAATGGATCCATTTTCTAATTTCGCTATCAATCAGGAAATAAAACGTAGTTTCGTTTTCACAAATCGTGGCTTTTTGTTTGACAAATCGATTTTCCTCAATAATAGCAGCAATTTATTTTCAAGCGAGGGTGAAAGGAGGTAAACAATTTGTAGTCGTGTTGGGAACGGGTCGGGTGTAGCGGAGTCGGGACAGTCGGGTGCACAACGATACGATGTCATGCTCTAGTGACTAATTGGATGCGCTTACAGGTGCAGAGCGCCGAATGAGCGACGTTTGGGAACAAGTATTTGATTCGATTACGTTTTGAGCGCATTTTTAAGTGTTAAAATTAACGAACCCATGACATGATAGTCAAACGTTTTGTGAAATTAGTATCTCGCCAAAACTTCTTGGTTTAACTGCTTGCTACCGTGGCAAAAATAATAGGTACATACCTAGTACCTACCTACTAACTTAAAAAATAAATACGAGTAGCACAAAATCTATTATTTATTTTGAAATTTTAGTACGTATATATTAGTAAAAAGCTGTGATTCTCGCAACTAAATCGATACACTTGCTTGATAATGAAGACATTATTCAAAGTAAGATAGTGACAAAAAACTGAACCTTTTCTCCGTGATAAAAACAAAAGTAGATGGATGCAATCAACTGGGTTCGTAAACGTGTCTGCCTGCGGTGGGGCCAAAATTTGAAAGGGTTGGTTGCACGCCCCTGGCATCTACGCTCATAATTTTGATGAAGCTATTATCTTGACTACATTCGATATAGTCGTTTGTATTATGCATGCACAACATTTTATAATTTTATTGTATTCTATAGTAACTTGGTTCATTGTAGTTACTGTACGCGTAGCAGACATTTACTGATTCTTACAGTATACCTAAGTGTATTTAAGTTTTTTGTTTATTAAACCATGTTGATGGTATTAGTTACTCGTAGCGCGGTATTACTAAATTGGCACGGCAGCTGAACGCTTAATCTCACAACAAAACACTCCCTCGCCTCGCTAGTCCCTGTCATTATCTCAATTCACCCCCAATGGAGCCATCATAGCTACGCTAACAAAAAAACTGGACACCACAGTGTAGTGTCATTGGAGCAAAAAAATAAAACAATGTGGCGCGAGCGATTTGTTCACGGGTCGTGATTATATTGTTTTTGTAGTGACAGGTTCGATGAAGCTTTATATTTCGACTGCTGAGGAACTAGGTACGCACGTCTTTGAGTAAATTGTCTTGATTACAGAAAATTGATAACCTTTCTCGGCTATGTTGTTCATTTAAAAAAATCACAAGTCAAGGTTAAATCTTATCTGTGTACTATCGTCATAACGATTATTCCAAAATAATATGCAAATTAATTACCTACCCTTACATAAAACGACTAAGTAAATAATAAAAGAAGACTTACCTCCATTTCCAGCGTTGGTAATAGTCACCCAAAAGTCAATGGTCTTCTCAGGTCCAAGATCCTCATAGTCCCACTTCTTTTTAACTTTCACTACACCACTGGGTTCAACGGAAACCCATGGATTATCGTCCCGAATTTTAAAAGTTTCGCGATCAGTCTCTTTTTCGAGAGTGAAAACTGAACGTCCTTCTACTTCACCGTCAGCTTCAGAGAATTCAATACGTTTAGTAGGCCTAACAGCACGCGTCACACGTCGTTTTTCACGATGGAGCGTTGGAAGTTCACCACGGTCGCGAACTTCGAATTCGATGAAAACTCGCGCAGGCCTGCTTTTACGCGGAGGAGAGCCCGTGTCGTGGGCCAGCACCCGTAACTCCACCTCATGGCCGTCAGGTTCACCAGCAAGAATCAGCTCACCGGTTTGTGGAACTATAACTGCTAGATTGCTAGGCACCATTAACGAATAATACAAGCGATCTCCGTCTGCGTCGTAAGCATGAACTTGACCGATATTGGAAAATCTCTGCCAATGTGCAGTTCCGTTAGGCCCGTTTCCATCGGTAGTGCCATTTACAGAAAAATAATAAACATCTTGTTCGAACGCGGGTGCATGATCGTTCTCATCGGCAATATCTATCCGAATGGGAAGACTGGCCTTATTAGTACCTAGTAAATCGGTCGCTTGAACTACTATTTCATAAGAGCTCTGCTCTTCGGCATCCAAAGGACGTGTTGCAATAATTTCCACGTCTCCATCCGTAATAACCGATCTAACTTCCGGTACGGTATCTCCTTTGGTCTTGTCACGTAGCGCAAAAATGGGATCTTCATTTCCTTTCACAATTTTGTAGGCGACGGGGCCTGAATCATGCAAAGATGTGGCTTTTATGGGTGGCAAATCGACGACAGATCCCGCGGGAGCATTTTCGGGAATTTCCCCACGAACTCCGTTTGTGGTTGGAAAGTGTAGCATGCGCCTTCGATCCACAACAAGTAGAGGGATGGTATGCGCTGCGCTGCTGTATGGTGTTTGTTCTAATATGGCGAGGTTTAGTGGTCGATTGAGCAAGGGTGCGAGGTCGGATATCGTCATGAGTAGGCCGTCGTCGAGGAGAGTGAAGTAAGGCTCGTACTCAGGGTCAAGCATGGTGTAGTGGGAGTGGTTCCCGGTGAAGTGGCGGACGGCGTGTCCGGGGCGCACGTCATGCGGCAGCAGCGTCACGGCGCGCGCCATGCCGAGCGCGCACAGCAGCGCCGCGCTTGCCAGCATGCTGCGAGCCAAGCGGGCCATCACGAGCTTCAACACTGCTTAGTTACTCCGACAAATCATACCTAGAAACGAAAACATCACTGATTAAAATACCTCGAGATTTACAGTAATTCTACTGGAATTGAGCTTTGTACGGATGCGGGGAATGCGAACCAAGGGAGCAGTCATTTGTCACTTTCATTATGCAGCTTTTAGCCGTTTCCCGTCGTTACTCATTGCTAATTTAAGAACATAGTGAGGTGTATTTCAAACATCTAGTTTGTCTTATTCGGTCTTCATTTTAGTAACGTCTGCTATCGTTGCATTCAGGGCTACAAAAAAGATCCCAGTTCCATCTAGGGCATACAGGACGCTCGCTACCAATCACCTAAAAAGCATCCCTCGCTTTCGTACTGTTCTTCCGTTCTATGCAGGCCCGCCCGATATTGATATTAGTAGTAAGTAGGTAACTAATGGTAAACTAGTCTTCAGTAGGAACTTGTGTTACACGACGAAGATAATATTTTTTTCTAAAATAGAGCGCTGTCCTTTGATGAATAATAGCCTCGCATGATAGAAGGATACTTGGGTAAATACTTTGGGGGCGTAGTAGAGGCGAAATGGACAGAAGCAGTTCTATATTGTCGGTGACTACGAAGAGACCGGAATTTAGCTCTGAATTTTCAAGTTGCCTTAAAAAGAAGAAGGCGATAGCAAATCTACGTCAGTGCGTACGTAGCGGTACAATTTAGGGATCTTTAAAAAGCGAGCCTTCCTGTTCCTCAAAGGGCTGGCAACGCACTTGTGATCCCCCGGGTCTTGCAGGTGTCCCTGGGCGACGGTGATTGCTTTCCATCAGGTGACCCGTCTGCTCGTTTGCCCCCTCTTTTATAAAAAAAAAAAAAAAAAAAAAAAAGTGGATGGAGTTGAATAGTATTACTGAAGAAGAAAAACTAGCTTTTACATCCGGGACAACGACTACAGCATTACAAGAAAATACATAATTAATATTGTACAGCACAATGCACACTGCACGGACCTCGGATCTGCCTTGCAGTTATAATCAATCTATATTAAGTAGGTTGGAATTTTTACTAATTTCAACATTAAAAACATAAGAAATAGCAGCAAACATTATATTATCAACTTTCCACTTTTTTCATTGAAAGTATTGGGAAATCTAAAAATATTCAAAAATCTAGGAGTATATTTGACTGTAATTTTTTTAAATCTTAAAACCAAGTAAGAACCTATAGTTGGTGCACTGTAGATACAAGCGGTACCTAAACCTAGCTAGGTTGGTATCTTTGGAAAAAAAACCTACTTGATGTAATGAATTCTAACTGGGAATAAATAAATCAAGTCATATCGTATTCTATCGCCTATCAATACTCGTAAGTTAGACGCGACAACTTTTGGATGGTGGACTTTAAATTATTAGGTACAGTACACAATGATTTATGCCTGCCTATGCATGCCTTTCATAAACTGTCAGAGTCAAAGTGGCTAACACTAGCAATTTATTTATCTCGTATATCGCGTTGTCGCTCAGTGCGGTGCAGTGCTGTCCACTAGTTTCCTTCGGTGTAAGGCAGAAAAGGACGCACTTAGCGCCACTTGTGCTAGCCATTGACAAATATCAAAAAAAATTGAAACCGTATTACTATTTCACCATTAGCTTCAAAGTAAAGTTATTCTACCTAACAGAAATAGGAATAGGAAGGTATAAGAATGGAATAAAATTATCGATTAAGGATTTAGGTACTTAGTACCTTACCTACCTAATTGGCCTCTGAAAATCAGTCAATTCACTTTCACAGACTTCGATATTACAACATTTGAAGTGACTTAGCCTACGAAATAAGGTAAAGCCTTTCAATCAAGTGAAATTTCCTTTAGATACCTAGGTATTCTAAAATTTATGTATATTTTAAGTACATAGGTACTATCTGGGTAAGTACTAGGTAAGTCCTCAGTAAAAGAGTTTGATTTTGAATGGTGTGGAAAGGTTAGATAGGTAGGTGCCTACCTACCTTAGGTACTAACTCGCAGTGCACTAAAACTGAACTGGGTGACTAGGTAGGTACTTGTAAACAATAAACTATCTAACAAAGGAAAATTTGTTTGGATAAATGGGTTTTCCATGGATGTACCTACGTATAGGTACCTACCTACTATTGCGTTCTGCATATTTCAGCGAGAGGTCAATGACCTTTAACTGAAAATGTAGGTAAATTGATTCATTGAACCCCACTTAGCTGAAAATTTCATTCATAAATTGAACCCTGGTTAGCTATAACTGATATCTTTGATTCCTTTGGTACCTATTCTATTAGAGCGCCTAGTCGGTGGTTTAACGGTTATTCGTTGCCGTTACCTACTGTAACCGACAGAATCGATTCAAAAACATCGCTTCTTTCCTGGCAGTCAGCGAAACTTGTCAGATCTTTAGCATGGAACGAGGGTTAGTAATGGAGCCGAGACATGTGGGAGCAGGCGAGGGCGCGACGGCAGCTAGGGCGCACACATGCAGCGCTTTATTTTAAGCGTCGTCGCCGGCGTCCGCGGCCGCCCGATCAATACCGCGCCGCGCCGTCGCCGCGCCGCGCGCCCTCTGACACCCAATCTTGTCATCAAATATTCACACACTCGTTTTCTGAATAAAACCTCGCTCAATCCAAACAGACGAGACACTAATCCACACAATCCACCACCTACGGACACCAACAGGACACAGACACTAGGTATTCGCATCAATAAACGTTTCGAAAACTCGACAAAAATAGGCGCGACTGCTCGATTTCCACTCAAATTTCACTTCAAAACAGACATTATATCACTAATAAATTCGTTTATGAATACTAGAACCAGTTTTAATTGACACTTAAGTCATCTTTCTAATACTTGGCTGTAAACATTTGAATGTAAACAAGATGCTCGAAGTGGTAACGCAAAACGGCAAAAAGGGCACGTAATATCACGATATCAAAAACACTAGAATTTCATGTTGATTTCTGTTTAATTTTTGGACATTAAATACGTACTTATTAAGATGACAAGAGTTTAACATCGATATCGAAGCGTTTGACAGATGGATGCCGGCTAGCGACATGCAGCGACTGAACGCAGCGGCGGGATGCGACTGACTGAGAACCGCGGCCGCGGCGCGCGCGCGTATGCGCGTATCGAACGTCCCGGAACGCCCTCTGCCTCCCTCCGCCCTCGCTGCCACCCTAGCCCGGCTGCGAGCTTCAACCCCCTTGCTTAGCTGCACTAGCTCCCATTTCTTTTCGTATACTGCGATAATACAAACAAACCCCACACTCGCGTCGCTATTGAGTTGTAAGTTTGACTTGCCAACTATTTATCCACGAAATGTTCGGGCATTGACTTTATAGCTAGCACTTTTACTCGCCTTGCTCTAGCTAGACGTTTGAGTTTCGTTGAAACATTTTCAATCTACGCTTAGGACTGGTAAACTACTTACTTTAAAGGTAGGTAACTACGTAAATAAAAAGAAATACGCTATCGACAACTCAAAACCCATTTGATTTGTTACCTATTTAAAAAAATGTAGGTACGTACCTATGTAGGTAGTAAGTAGGTAATACCTACGTAGAATGAAAAAGAAAATTTGTTAAGTAGGACTTTAAGTAGATAGGTACTAGTAGTAATATTAATATTTCTATTAATATCATAAGGGACCTTTGCTTTGTTAGGCAGGCTAGGCGTAGAAGTAATGAACGCTTACGTAAGTATATACCTTATATTATACCTACGCTTATACCTAGTATCAACATAATACATAATAACATCATCACTATCACACTACATAGTATAAAACAAAGTCGCTTTCTCTGTCCCTATGTCCCTATGTACCTATGCTTATATCTTCAAAACTACATAACGAATTTTGATGCGGTTTTTTTTAATAGATAGTGATTCAAGAAGACGAAGTCGCGGGCAGAAGCTAGTACATAATAATATAGTAGTAGTGTAAGCACTTACCTAACAGAAGTTGCAGCCAACGACGTGAAGAATTCGTTGTTCGCTAACCGCGCGAACTGTGCAGTTTTCCGCAATAATTAGTAGGTATCATCTAAGTATCGATGCTATCAGCGTGCCAATATTCTTCAAAATCCGTTCAATAGGTACCTACCTAACTAGTTGCCTACCCACAGTACCCACCCACTGAAAAGTTAGCTTGTTTTATAAGATTTAAAAAGGTAAAATTTGTTGCCCACAATCATGCTAAGCGTGGCCTTTGGGTCTCATTACCCTAGGCTCTGTCTACTAACTACCTTGTAAGAAAAAGTTATGATTTATGTAGGTACATACAATTGTGTGTAAAATTTGTTCTCTGTGAAAAAAATATATTTCTTCAAAAATTAACTTTTATCATTAAAATGTATATGAATATGAATATCTTGTTATCGCATGAATTTAAACTTGAAACCTCAACGCTTTCCTGAGAATAGGGATATTCTGTAAATTTTCTTGAAAGGGATTTTCACGCTTTCCTGAGTGAAGCGGAACAAACAAACGAAAACGAAGTTCCGAACGAACAAGAAAGAAAGAAGGGGTTCCTTTTTCGGGTACCTCCCATTTGTTCTATGGAACTGTGACGTCATAGAACTGTTAACATTTTTCTTTCCCAGCAGTTCCATGGTAGAACTATTGAAACAAAAAATGTGTTATTTGTTCTATAGAACTAAAAGCACCTCAAGTTTCCCATCACAATCTTGAGGTGCTTTTAGTTCTATAGAACAAATATCACATTTTTTGTTTCACTAGTTCTACCATGGAACTGCTGGGAAAGAAAAATGTTAACAGTTCTATGACGTCACAGTCCCATAGAACAAATGGGAGGTACCCCCTTTTTCCTTTTGAGGTACTAAACCCTAATGAACACTTTCACTGCCGAACCCCGCCCTCTAGTTTGATAAAATTAAAGAATTGACGACGCCTGAACCTGTAGATGGCGCCTTAAACGTTTGCATTTATCGCCATCTAGCGATAAAACTTAAAGATCAATTCCAGCTAAGCTGAAGGTCAAGTCGACCGATTTTTCAAATCACCTCCCTCGAAAATACCATTCTAAAGTAACAAGTCTAATTCGAAGTGTATTTTCCTCCACTATTTGTATTGTGCTTTCGAGTTGTGTACGCACGTTGCATACTTGTCAAATTAGCACGGGACCAGCACCGCCACGACTAATATAATGTTTGGCCACCTGCACGGCTAGCACGAGAGCACGCGAGAGTTGTGTCGCGCGCGACATAGACTACCCCGTCTCTTTTTAGAACGAACAAAAAGAAAAAGAGGGGTAGTCTGTCTCGCACGCTCTCGTTAGCAGAGAGTAGATGAGGCGACGGCGAGGCGATGCCGATTCGGTGGCGCGCTTATATGAGCGTTTAATTTTTAGTAGCCGATTTCCACCTGTTTTTGTGAACTGTGCACAGTGCGAGTTTATTTATTTATTACGCTTTCACGCGTAAACTACTCAATCGTCATGTTAAAATTTGGTATGGATATACATAGTTTGAGACCTTGGGAAGGACATGGAATAGTGAACTACGCAATTTCCGGGATAAAAAGTAGGCTATGTGCTATTTCAGACTATAATCTAACTCTGTACCAAATTTCATCCAGATCTGTTCAGCCATTCTGACGTGAAAGAGTAAGAAAGACCTATATATCCATCCATACATCCTCACAAACTTTCACATTTATAATACTAGGAGGATGGTAAAGATCACACAAAATGAGATTAAATTAAACATTATGTAATAGAAACAACTATATTAGAAAACAATTATATAGACTAGTACAAAAATAGCCAAAGCTACAGCACTGAGCAAGTTTTGTGACATAAAAAAAAATTAAATATATTTTATTATAATGCATTATAATGCATATCTTATCTTCCTATAATCTGAATATACATTGTCAACAATTTCATATCTACATACAGCCCCTACAGGCAACATGCACTTAGTGCAGTTATTATAAAATGATACAAACTTACATTAAGGAAGCGCAACTAGTGTTGCCTCAGTAAAAAATGTGTAAATATATATTATGATAAATGATGCGTAAACTGTTTCGGAGCTAATGAGTCCGTTGCATTCTTATATCTAATCTCCTTGATTGTCAATTGTTTTCCTTGATGTATTCTCTGCAGATGGCTTCTCATGTCATATGATCGGGAAAAGGACCGGTGACACACTGGACACTGGGTCTTTCCCGCATGCGAGTCTTTGTGGAGGGTCAGTGATGTTGGATGCTTGAATCCTTTGGGGCATAATTGGCAGCGGAACTTGGCCAGTTCAGATTCTGCAAGTAAAGTTACATAGTGTAATTAATATAAAGTATAAAGGGTGGAATTAATAAAATATGCAGAAACTTAGAAACTGTCTTACCAGAAGTGTTTTTGTCTGTCAAATCTTCCGCTGATGTTGACTGGTTGTCAACTTGCATCTCTTCACTGACACTGGACGTCTGTGCCGGCTTCTGTGGTGTATTTATAGGTTCATCCACTTTGATTATTTCTTGTACTTCATTGTTCTCAATTTCAGGTACAGGCATCTTCACAGGGGTCACTGGTGGAATGTATGCTGGTCTCACAGTCTGCATAGTCGCTAAGTTTATCGGCTCATCAGTCTGAACAGGCACATCTTCTATAAATCTCGATTTAGCACTTAAATCTAGAGAAGTATTATCAGTCACTCTAAACAGGTTTTTAGATGATTCATCCTCCACATTATCAGTCAAACCTTTCACTTCCAAAAGCTCCGCCGTTATAAGAAACGATTCCAACTGCTCCTGCAAGATGTTAACCTCTCCATGATACATAAAATTCACGATTGCATTGAGATCTTCGAACTTCACGTTCCTAAATATGATTACAGGATGTTGACAAGGCGTTTCTTTAAAAACCTGTCTGAAGTAATTGCTGCAAGCCGAGAGCAACATTTTGTGGGCTTTGATTTTACCCCCATCACAACACAAGGTAACATCCACCAAGTCGTTCTCGAATCGTAACACATTGAACGCTTCCGTGACGTGGGAAACGTAGTTATTCCAGCGCAAGGAGAACTGCGGAGCGCTATTCATGGTATTTCCTTTGCAACTGAAATAGTATATGTTAGTTATCACTTAAGACACAACCTAAATTTGCAGACAAAGTGAATAATGGAATGGAATGGAAAGATAACAACAATAATCAGTCAAGTCAACCCATGAATAATCAACGAAAACGTTAATCGTCGGAAACGAGACTTGTCAATAATGACATTTACCAGTCGTAATTTTGTAGCAACGAATTGGCATTCCAAGTGGTCCGCATCGCACAATGTGTAGTTGGTTGGGACCAATTGGCAATATGAAAATTAAAACTGATCTTAGTCTCTTTACAACATTTGTTAGCGCTCTAAATCTCGAAAACAAAAAGTTAACAACACACAAACAAACGACCTCTCATGCATATACCTTCTCCGTTTCATCTGGGCTAAAAATACTCATACTAATTTGTTTTGAATTGTTAGTACACCTATCCAATCACGTGAAAGAATAACAAAATATTTCATAAAGCGTTTTTTAGTCTCAAAAATGTAAATAAAAAAATTGTCTCATCTTTGGTGTTTTACATTCATTGAAATCAAACTTTAATCACGGACCGTCTCAAACGCAATTTTTTTATGAAAATGTTGCTGCTAGTTGTCAAAGTCAGTTCTGTCACTTGTCAGTACTGTTTAATTCCATTTATGTTTCTGATTTCCAACCAATTCGATTTCCCATTTCCATTTTCTTTTCTCTCATACAAGTACTGTGTGATTCATACTTGAAACAATCACTGGGATATTATTTTGATATAACTAATTTTGATAGTATTTGCGAGTGCTGAAATAATAGCAACAATGGTAAGTAATGTTATATCCTGCTGTGAATAGTGGTCTCAATAATTTCTTAATCTTGCTCGAGACCCAGTGTCTAGATTTTTTTATGTTTCAGCACGGCAGGGTGAAGGTTCGCACATCTGAAGAAGAAAAGGCAAGGAAAGAAAAAGAGCGACAACAGCAGTTAAAAGTTTTTAAACATGCTATGCAAAAAATTCAATCAAAGGTGAGTAGCGAGGAAATATAAAAAACTTCTTTTTAATATATCTCAGTGTTGTTTTAAATTATTGCTTTATGCCTACGGCTCTACTAAGGTATGCCCTAGAAGAAAATGTGAAATACATGAAAATATTTTTCTGTAAATAGAGAAAACAAGAAGAACTGGACAAAGAACTCCTAGAACTGACCGGAAAAGTTCTTTCTTCCAACCCTGACATTTACACCTTATGGAACATGAGAAGAGAGACCTTAATTCAGTTCAGGTAAGACTTTATTTTGTTGCTACATGATTGAGTGAATAGATTTCTAAAGCTTTATAAAGAGTCAACTATTCATCACTCTGGCAATTTCTGATATATCTTATCAAGCAGTGTATTTAAATTGTACAGGATGTCATTGTGATTGTAACATTTATAATATATCAAATTTTAATTCTCCTTCGAAATTAATCTTGTAATTGGATTACAAATATTTTACTTTATTACATTTCAGGAAGAACAATGAAAATGGGGAAGATTTGTGTAAATTACATGATGATGAACTGCAATTGACAGAGTATTGTCTCAAAAACAACCCTAAATCGTATTGTGCCTGGCATCAGAGGGAGTGGGTGCTCACCACACGCCCAGATCCCGACTGGCAGAGGGAGCTTGATATCTGTAACAAATATTTGAAATTTGATGAACGTAATTGTAAGTATGATTCAGATTATTAGAACACCTGCTTACAATTATCAAAGGTCAGAAAAGTGCTTGTCATTTTTGAAACGCAGCCCTATTTCGTATAGTAGATCAAGTCATAAATGGGTTGTAAATTATCATTGTTGTTGAATTACATGTGAAGTTATGGACCTTTTTACTGGACATTTAATCTGCAGTGTATTTAGATATGTCGCCAATAGACACAAAACAATTTTATACTTGTGATTTGATTTTAGCTTTCTGTTTGAATCAATTAAATCTTAAATTATTGATAAAAGTCTGCCAGTGTTAAATTTATTCATTTATTTCTAGTTCACACATGGGATTACAGAAGATTCGTTGTTTCACAATGCAAGCCATCATTGAAAGAAGAGTTTAATTTCACAACTGAGAAGATTCATGATAACTTCTCCAATTATTCTGCTTGGCACTACAGAAGTAAGATGCTGGTGGAATTGTATCCTGATTTGGAAGGTATAGTAACATTTTTACATACATACATACATACAGAAATCACGTCTATATCCCTTACAGGATAGACATAGCAGAGCCTGAGGTTAAAAAAAACCTAAAGGCCATGTTTAGCATGATTGTAGGTGTATAGGTGGAAAAAGGAATCAAAATAGTGATGGGTTGCTAGCTGCTTGGCCTATAACATGATTCCTAAGAATTTCGCCGATTCCTTCGATGGGTTTTTACCATCTGCGCGGGACAAGAAGCAACTGGTACATTCTGTTTTTCCTTTGCTCCCAGACCAGCATAGAAGTTTCAAAATCAAAATCAATCAAAATCAAAATATCTTTATTCAGTTTAGGCTGTACAGTCAAGGGCAAAGATATGTAAACACCACTGAGTGTCAAAAAGCATGGTCATCTAAATGGTCATAAATTTGGCAACATACAAAAGTACATAAATTAGTATACATGATTTGAGAGATAACTATGTATACAACATTTGCAATATTATGTCCTCATGTATTAGGCCATAAACTTAGAAACACCGTAAAGTTCAAAAATATGTATACACTATTTAACCATTAATTATGTATCTAATATGATAACCAAAAATATGTAAACAATCCAAAATTCTATTAACACAACTCTATTGTCAGGAGCTTATGAACGTATTTGCGTAACATCGAATTCTGTAATCTTAATGTAATCAGCCAACCACTTGAAGCTTCAAGTCGTATACAACAACTGCTATTCCAAACTCTTTAACTGATCATTACTCTATTTATTTTAAATCATGTCATGTGCCCACAATCTTGCTAAATGTGGCCTGTAGGTTGTAGGTACCTGTTACCATAGACTCTGTCTACCCCGTAAGGGATAAAGACGTGATTTGTGCATATGTATGTGCATGTGTCATGTGTCACTTTTGGATTTTTTAATTCCATTTGACTTACCGTTTCTTATGGTTTATCTGGCGGCTTTTCATTAATTTTGAAGGAGAAAATGTATCGTTTAAGCGATCATTTAAAACATAGGATTGTTGCCTTATGCGAGGAAGGTATATCCGTGCTTGATATAGCTCTGCTGACGAATTAGGCATCACGGTAAGAAATATTAAACATGTTAATAATAACGTACTATAGAAAATATTACTCTCTAATCACTTTGTCTTAAGTTTAAGGAGTGGTTTTCTTTATTATACAGTTATTTTAAGTATACTTTGCCTTTTATTAAGTAAAAAAGTGGACTTGTAATGGCTGAAATGATGATGATGATGATGGTGATGAAGTAAAAAAAAAATTGAAAATAGCGTAAATTGCCAATTACTGTATGATTTGATATTGACGACACGGATGGCTCAGTGGTGAAGCAACCGCTTTCTGAGTCGAAGGTCCCGGGGTCACAGTATATATATAAGCTAAAGCAGTAAGGAATCTACGAACAAATCGGTTGAAACGAAACACGCACACAGGCGCGCGCTTTACACGGCCCCTCAGGGGACCTCGAGGTGCCGTCAGTCGCGAGTGCCGCGTTGAGTATAGCGGTTGTCTGTTACGTGCTGCGCTTAGACAGTCCGCGATCTTTTTCGTTTTAAACATGCCAAGAGCGTATTGCGCAGTCAGTGTACGGCTGCTTGAACTCGACTTTTTCACAACCGGAGCTTTCGTTTTTTAAACTCCCTGCTGATGTTGAAAGATAACTATATATTATTATTAAATAAAATGCTTTTTCTGTTAAATAAAACGTTAGGCTGTTTAAATGATAAAGTAGTTGCCGTATATTATGGAGCGCGTTTTTGGTGAAAATTCTACTACGGACTTTCGTCGGTATCATCTTGCATCTATAATATACCTATTACTATTTTATATTACAGGATTACATTTGAAGGATGTCTTGCCAAATACCGATACGTACTGTACCTATACCATAACTTTTTCATTATTTGACAGATTGCTTTCAAAATCGATATCTGGGGATATGGTTAGTCTCAGACATCGAATCCGTTAACGGAATGGGAAAAAGTAGCCGCCATCTTGAACTTTTTAGTTATCCGACCGATTGTTTTCAAAATCGATATCTGGGTATCCGGTTGGTCTCCGACATCGAATCCGTGGACGGAATGAGAAAAAGTAGCCGCCATTTTGAACTTTTTAATTATTCGACCGATTGTTTTCAAAATCGATATCTGGGTACCCGGTTGGTCTCCGACATCTAATCCGTGGACGGAATGAGAAAAAGTAGCCGCCATATTGAACTTTTTAATTATTCGACCGATTGCTTTCAAAATCGATATCTGGGGATATGGTTGATCTCCGACATCGAATCCGTTAACGAAATGAAAAAAAGTAGCCGCCATTTTTAACTTTTTAATTAACTATTGGATCTTTTCGATGTTGTTGTCAGACAACATATAAATTGCAAATTAGCTTTATTAATTTACAAAAAATTAGAAAAAAAAACAGTTTTATAGTGCCGTGTCCATCATAGAAACCAAATAAACGTTTGTCTTTTTTTTTTGACAAATTAAGGGTGCCAACCCTAATACTCTTAATTAAGTGTAGCTAGTTACTTTAAAACAGGCGTTACAAGTTGTTATTATAGCGCTAACTAAACAAAAATCTTTACAATTTTATATAAATTAAATCGACAACCCTAACGCTCTAACGGAGCGTAGGTATTTATTTCAAAAAGTATGCCTAGCTTCCATACTGGTCTATTTATTTACTGTGCCGGGGTCGAGACCCGGCCAGGGTAATGTTTGTGTGATCAACTTGAATATTTGTGCTTGGGTCATGGATGTTCTACATACATACATACATACGATATACATATATCACGTCTTTATCCCTTACGGGGTAGACAGAGCCTGAGGAAACAAAACCTTAAGGCCACGTTTAGCATGATTGTAGGCGTGTAGGTGGAAAAATTAATCAAAATAGTGATGGGTTGCTAGCCGCATCGCCTATAACATGATTCCAAAGAATTTCGCCCATTCCCTCGATGGACTTTTACCATCTACGCGGGACGAGAAGCAACTGGTACATTCTATGTTTTTCTTATACATACATACATTCACACATACATACATACATACGTACATTCTATGTTCTATATATTTAAGTATGTATTTATTTATATAGGTATGTATATCGTCATCTACTCGTAACTAGTAGATACCCATAACACAAGCCTTCTTGAGTTGTCCCTGAATTTACCTAGCGTTTTCATCTTCAATCAAAATCAACGAAATCTGAATCTGTAAAATCTATTAAACATGCCGATTGATAACGTCGTGGTGACAGGTCAAAACATGCGACAAACATATGCAATGACAAGTCTGTACTGTTTTCGTGAATTGTCAAAACATACTTTACAAATTTGTTTCGTGTGACTAGGCCGTAAAGTTGATATTCGCAGATTACATTTTGTATACATATTTTTGTGGCAATTACTGAATCTATATTTAATTACATAAGTATGACTATAATATTTTGCATTATTTGCAGGATACTAATAATGGAATTTTGATTGTATACAAGTTTTTGGACTTGCCAGGTACATATTTATGTTGCCAGTGTAGTTTGCATATTAATTCCCATTTGAATGAGTATATATCTTTTTAACTTTATATGATTACTTATTTTCTTTCACATTACTTGCGTATATATCTTTGCCCTTGACTGTACAAGCACTTATGAATGTCAACAAAAAATCTACCACCGGTTCGGAAAACCCCTGTTGAGAAGAATCCGGCGAGAAACTCAACAGTATTTTTTTTTTAAAACAGATTACAATAACTTACTTTAAAGACTTACATCCAAAGTATTTAACACAACTAGATTTTTTAACACCGTAGATACGCTATTTGATTTGCAGGGATCGCCAATGCGGAGCGGGATTATTTCCAAGCATCCCTGTCCATGATATAATCACTAATTTTATAATACGCCTTAGATACTAATGTCTTCTTGACAATTGATTTGAATTTTGTATCTCTTAACTCAGTGATATTTTTTGGAATTTTGTTATAGAAACGTATGCAATTTCCCAGAAACGACTTTTTGGTTTTTACCAGTCTGTAAGATGGGACTCTAAGCTTTCCTTTGCTTCTAGTATCCCTTGGCCTATCAACGTTAGTTGGAAAATAACATATATTCTTTCTTACATACATGATTATTTCAAATACATAAAACGACGGCAGGGTTAGAATACCTATTTCCTTAAAAAAAGATCTTAATGATTCACGTGTCCCCAAGTTGTAAATAGCTCTAATTGCCCTCTTCTGTAAGATAAAAACCGTCTGCATGTCTGCAGCAGATCCCCACAAAATAAGGCCGTACGACATGATGCTATTAAAGTAAGCAAAATACACCAACCGTGCGTGCGTGCGTTTGTAAGTACTTATCCTTATAAATAAGTCTTGGTGTAATCTAGAAAGTACAAATTGATACCAGGAATAACTACTAACCTACTGAATGTACGATACATGTATTAAATTAAACAGTCTCGGCTTTGCAGGAGGACGTCCAATCGAGGATGGTCACCATAAACACGAGCTGAAAATGGTGCAAAGTGCTGCCTTCACAGACCCTGATGACACGAGCGCCTGGTTCTACCAAAGGTGGTTGTTAGGTACGTATACGTAATATAGCTACCAGTCCCTCACACAAAGTACAAGTAGCCACAACTAGTAGTAGCGACTAGCAGCTGCAACTAGTGAGTGACCATGGCTAGTGACTGTGACGTGTGAACATGGAGTATAATGAATGATTAGGAAAATTCATATACTTTCTCATATTCCCTAAAGTTCGCCAATTTCAAAAATTGGGATATGTTATGTTTATCTCTTGGGCCTGCTTGCTTGACAGCCAGATCAGCTTAATATGAAATTGATATTTCAACATATTAAATTTATGAGTTATCATTAAATTCAGCTCAAATGTGGGACTGGTGCAAGTACATTAGGGTATAATTTTTTTGTCAAAATACAAGACAAGCGGGTAGGGGCTGTCAAGGAGCCTTTTACTTTGGTGTTTTTGCACTCAAGATTTTTGTTTGGGGGTGCGAGTTGGGTTACGGTCCGGTGCACCCTGGGCATCGGTTAATGATTTCCTGGCCGATTCTGAAGGATATCATTATCCGTTGGCAGGGGGGAGGAGTCTTTTGACCGTGTTCTACCGTACAACGCTGCCCACATTTTTGTCACAGGATTTTTGAATACTATATTTATTACTTTGACATTGGCGAAAAAGAAGAAAAAGATTTTTGTTTCTCATTGATAGTTTGTTTTTAGGTGCAGTCAAAACTACTATTGCTCCAGTAGTAGTTACTATAACATCAAGAAAGACGACCATGGCGTTTAGCAAACACGTTCCCCTTGATTATGTTAAAACAAAAACCAGTATCTTAATCAACAACATGCCATTAGATGGTGAATGGGTCTCTAGCACCGGTTACGAATATGATAGTTTGTGGATCCTTAAGCACAATCAAGATGTCACGGATGACTTGGATATAAGGGTAAGTTTTAACTTCATCAAAATGGCTTTAGTTTAGGTATAGATCATACCTAATAAATAAATATATTGTGGAAATCGCAATAATTTTAGTGGTGATCATTATTAACTCTGAAAGGTAAAGTCCAAGTTATGCTCCAACTTCTCTACTTCTCTCCAACGCAGAGTCACAGCCGCCTTCACCAATCCTTAGCTTATTTCTTACTAACCGAATAGAATGAGGGTAGGCTGGATAATGTAGCCCCCATTGTAACTTAAACTTACGGAATTACCATAAAAAATTGCAAACATTTATTATACGATAATTGGTTGATTATTTAACTAGTGTATCATCACTACATAGTATAAAACAAAGTCGCTTTCTCTGTCCCTATGTCCCTATGTATGCTTATATCTTCAAAACCACACAACGGATTTTGATGCGGTTTTTTTAATAGATAGAGTGATTCAAGAGGAAGGTTTTTATGTATTCTACGCAGACCAAGTCGCGGGCAGAAGCTAGTTATATTATAAATACATACATACACAAATCACGCCTATATCCCTAGTGTATTATACTTATTATTATATTTCAGGTAGAATATGATGTGGATGACACAAAGAAACGGATTCAATGTGTGAAAGTTGATGCCTCTACATACGTGGGCAAGAACGATATCAGCTTCCAGAGGCAGTATTCAAAGCCAGTCATTGATGAACTAAACAACCAACTTGTGGCTTGCCGGCAACTCTTGGAGATGGAGCCTGACAATAAATGTAATTATGGTTATTTGTGCTTTATAGTTCTAGAGCCCACGACCAAAACCATGTCTCATAGCAATACGGCAAAAACCCTATAAAATCGTTAGATTGTATGATTCTGAACCCGACTAGGTGTGTAGTAACGGTCGAAAGTGTAGCAACAGCGTGGGAGGCCATTTCTGCTGTGTCAAAAAAAAAAGGCAGTCGGTATTATAGCAATACGTCTGATAGTGAAAATGTACATAGATTTTATAATTGTATTACGAAAAAGTTTGTTTTCAGACATTTTGCGCGTAGCATATAGCCTGAGCGCATTTTTGAAAATGTCAACAAATTTAGCCGACCTGTATCATAGCAATACGGATAAAATTTTTTTTTAACTTTACGTATTGCTGCCAGGATTACCAAAAACCTGTTTTCAGACACTTTAAGTGTAGCATATACTCCCAAAAACGAAAATAACGTTTCGGAGTCGCCTGGCCGACGCCTCTGTTAAATGTTACGGTTTCGGGTAAATTCTTTGTTAATTATCATCTAATAAATTCAGGGTCGCAACGTATTCATTGGTTTGTAACAGAGAATTCAAGATGCCTCAATACGATTTTTAAATGATATCTGAGTATCGAAAAGTTGTCTGATAGAGAAGGTGCTACACTTAATTTGTCTGATATAAATTTTTTGCACATGTGGACAACTTATTTTATCATGTCCAACAATTTTCAGACATATTGCTATGATACCGATCGGTAAAATTTGTTAACATTTTCAAAACGGTCTCAAAATTTAATGCGTTCACATTTCCGTCTGAAAATTGTTTTGTTCGCATCAAATAACCAAAATTTACTAATAAAAAAGATTTTCAGACGTATTGCTATGAGACATTTTTTTTGTCTCATTTTTAATTTTTTTAAGTGATTTTACGGGTTTGCGCTACACCACTAACGTCTGAAAAATATGTTTCCGGTATCTCAGAACTATCATTCAACTACAGTCTGCAAATCAGACATATTGCTATGATGCAGTTCGGTAAAATTCTTTGACAATTTTGAAAATTCGGTCAGATCAAACGCTACGCGGAAAATGTCTGATATTGGTATTTTCGAGTTCAGGATAGTCGTATCTATCGATTTGATGCGGTTTTGGCCGTATTGCTATGAGACAAAAATTTTGGTCGTGGGCTCTCGTACTATTAGATACACCCATATTGAAAATGAAAATGAAAATGAAAATTTATTTTTGCAAATTGGCCGCCAGGGGCTCTTTTACATGTCTTTTTGAAACTACCAGCACATTCGGAAAGACCATCATTGCCAAGAAGAATGCGCCGCAAGAAACTTGGCAGAAAGTCATTTTTTCAAAATAAAATACATTAAGAATACTTAAGTTCTACTTAAATTAAAAGGGATGTATAAGGTCCCCGAGCCTTAAATTATATTAATCTATAAATAGTAGAGATGTATAAAGTCTCTACTAGTCAAAAATAAAAAAACAAAGAAAAGAAAATAATAACAATAAGTTCAGTGGAGGTGTAAAAAACGCCTCTACCGTCAAATAAATAAATAAATTAATTAATTAAATTAATTTTGTGCGGGCTACTCAGCTTTCACGGCTATCCTATCACAAATGCGCGCGGGAGCTGTGGCGCGCGGGAGATATAACCTGTCTTTTTCTTTCTATTCGTTCTAGAAAGAGAGGGGTACGAGCGGGACACAGTTCTCGCGCGCTCTCGTACTAGCCATGGAGGCAGTGTCAAATATATTTTTTCGCCTTCATGATCATCTTAACGGGGTTTTACTATACTTGCTTCAACTTTGATAGACTTGTAATCCTTCCCACCGCATCAGCTTAAGAGATCAGTTAAATTATGTGAGCATTATTTTTTATATCTTCTAAAACTGTAACTATTTGATTTTCAGGGACACTTCTAACAACTACAGTGTTTCTTCACTGCATCGATGCAAACCGTTACCACGAAGAAGCAATCAAAAACCTCCACGAGTTAAAAAACATTGATAAATTGCGGTCTGGTTATTATGATGATTTGATTACTGCTTGGAGCATCGAAAAACAGTTATTAATGGACTATAAAACAAATGATTGTCAGTTAAATGTGAAGTTTGATGAAAAAATAACTAGTCTACCTCATTTGCAATATTATAGTTATTGTAACTATGTGAACTTGTCCAGTCAAGGATTGACTTCTACAGTGTTGCCTTCATTAGTTGTGCTACAACATTGCAAGGTAAGACTGTTTCTTTGCGATTTTCTTTAATTTTGTGTGTCTATAACTCATATTCCATGCTGGTCTGGGAGCAAAGAAAAAAAATTGAATGTACTAGTTGCTTCTCTTCCCGCACAGATAGTAAAAGCCCATCGATGGATTGGGCGAAAATCTTAGGAATCATGTTATAGGCGATCTGGCTAGCAACCCATCACTATTTTTGATTCTCCTTTCACAATCATGCTAAACGTGGTCTTTAGGTGTTGTTTCCTTAGGCTCTGTCTACCCCGTAAGGGATAAAGACGTGATTTATGTATGTATGTAATAACTAGACGCTAAAAACTGCTCCAAACAAGATTAAGTGCAACATGGTGCATAATCCGTCCGAATCCCTACCGCCATCTTACACGGCAAACTGGCTGCCAAGCAGCAGTGCTTGCTGCTGTGTTCCAGCGTAGAGAATAAGACAAAGAAAGAAAGAAAGAAGACATTTATTCCTTTTTGCAAACCGGTTAACCGGTGGAATTACTGAGGCTGGCAACGCATCTAGTAATCATCTGCTGTTGGGGATGTCCATGGATACTACTGTAGTACTATGTGTAAAAATACAGGGTATCTAAGCTGTCTTTGATCTGTCTCAATCTGATTTTGAGCTTACCTGGTGTTAGTGCTTACGTGGTTGTAGTTTTCTTTAGTAAATAAAGGTATTTGGTTTAATTTTCAGAAATTGAATTTGGAAAACAATAGATTGTCAACACTAAAAGACTTTCCATCATTGGACCTCGAGGAGCTGAATGTACGAGGCAATACCGAATTAAATAAAAACGAAGTTGAATCTTTGAAAAGGAAATACGAGAACTTAGTCATAATTTATGAGTAACTATTCCAAGTGCAGTTTTATTGTTTTAGCTAAATTATGTTATGGAAGTATTTAATTTAGCCTTCAACCACTACTTACTCTACCTTGTAAGTCTTACGAGTACAGTAGTACAGTTACTTTATAAAAGGTAGGTACTTATAAAGTAGGGATAAGTGTAAGGCTTTTGCCCAGCAATGGCCAAATATATGATATATAAGAAAATAGTCTTATTTTACTATTAAAGTTATTTTACTTATGTAAACAAAATATTGAACAAATTAATTTTATTTTTAGTATCACAGCTAGATCTAATAATAAGTAAAGACGAAGTTCTGAGAAACTGCCAAATGGGTTCGGTTTTAATTTAACTACGCCTCACCGATACTTCACATACAGTGTAAGTGTGCGAGGTGAGGTGTCATTCAGTCGGCCTCGGTTCGCCATTCACAGGATTTCGTCTTTACTTTTTAATTGGTCTGAGTAATTTTGTTGACCAAAATATTCTTTAAGCACTTATGTATAGATATTATTATAATTAGGCAAGGGTATATAACGGTTGGTAATTGTACAACACTTGTTACAGTCACATAGGTACATCATGTTCTATTATGGATACAGCACATAGACATAAAAATAATATGAGAGGGCCACGAAGGATAGGTTAGTAATAATTTAGCCGCATATCGTCAGTCGTGACGCGGGTAACGAACTGACTCTCTCTCTGTTGCGCGAGCGGCGCGGGCCGTGACCGCGCCAGCACGTGGCGAGCACAGCTAATGTTTACGCGCGGAAAAATGACTCGATTCAAGTCCGCGAGTTACAGTATTTATTATAATTTAAATCATACGTAAGGGAAGCTTCATTACACACTGAAGCACGCTGCGGCCTACGCTTGAGCGCACTACTTGCCAGTTTCGTTTTTGTATGATATATATATATATCGTCGGGGATAGTGCTATACAGCGTAAATGGCACCCATAGGGAAAATCCGCGTAGCTAAGTTAAGATTTCCCGCCAACGTACGTAAAATCCTGATTATAATATACTAGTTCAAACCAGAATAAAGTTGGGTGTTGTGTAGATACGCAGTATTTAATGGTGCTAGTTACGTGGTTTAGCACTATGGGTGTTGTGTAGATACGCAGTATTGCACTATCCCCGACGATATGAAACATTTGAGGGGTCCGCCACGCCACATAAGGCTTTCTTATATATAAGATTTAGGTTTTACGACACGATGGGTGATAAAGCAGAGGCACAGCTACAGCACAGGTAACCAAATAAAATATATGATAAAGATAAAAGGACTTTATTGACCATTTCCAGTACAATTTCAATAACAACCTACGAATACCGTCGATTTACATAAACCTAGCTGAACACTGTTGTCCTATGTAATTATTTAATTAATATAATCAATAATCATACTTACTAGCTTACACATATATCAGTTTAAATTTCTTATCTTATAAAAATAATAACTTAATTAACATTTAAACATCTTATCAGATGATTCAAAAGATTTCACAATAATACAGTTTACCTATATAAAATGACAACTGAAAACAGAAAGCGTCGAGTAAGTCATACTTATGGTCCGGTGCGCCCTGGGCAACGGCTAATGATTTCCTGGCAGTTTCTGAGGGATATCATTGACCGTTGGCTAAGAGCCCGACAGGGGGGGAGGGGGGTCTTTGACCATTACCGTACAACGTTGCCGACATTTTGTCACAAGATTTTTTAATAAAAAAATTTACATTGACATTGGCGAAGTTGTCGTCACTATAACGACTTGATACGCCACAAATAAAAGAAGAAGAAGAAGAAGAAGAAGTCATACTTAATTTGGACTGAATCTTTTTTATAATCTTAGCAACCAACTAAGTATATATTTTACAGATTTATTGTAAGCTTACAATCATATTAAGTGCCTTTAATCCCCAAATGTACAATTCATACATTAAATGATATATTATATGAGATTCACTGTTGGTTTTAATTGCACAAGAAATTGATTTGGTTTTGTAACTGACATAAATCTTGATTCCATAGATCTTCTAAATTTCAATTGTAACTATTAAAGAAATTCTGCTCGGAATATTGCCTATAATTTGTATTTGTTGTTATTTAAAGGAATACTCAAATGCTCAGCTTAGTAATACTCAATACTAGTTCACTGACGGGTTTCAACAGTTCATCTTCATCCCAAAACAATTTGCCGCAGGTCTCACACAATACTGCAGGCTTTTGAGATGCTGACAGCTTCTCAGCATTGCTTATGTCTACAGAAATACCCTTGCTAGTAACAAATGATTTATTTACTACCATTTGTTCAACTGGCTGAATTGAATCTTCCTCTCCATCTGAATCAAATCTATCATAAAAGTCATCTTCTTCATCATAGTCCTCCTTATATCTAATATTATTTTTTGTAGTCCCAGTAGACTTAAACTCATTATAAATTTCAAATACCTCATTTGGAGTCAGATTTTTAAAAGTCTTTTCATTACAGAGTAGACAACGAGTTAGAATATCACTCTGCTTTATGCCTATATTATACCGACTGAGAATCCTTTGCACTTGCTCTTTCACTGTGCTTTTGCCAACATCAAATATAGAACTCTGAGGGAAGTCTGATGTAGGAGTACATTTTAGCTTGGATGTAAGAATGAAACGCTCTTCGCTTATAGCTAAATTAATAATGTCACACCATAGTAATGTGGGTGGAATCAACATGGTATCTATTCCACAGTATCTCAAATATGCCATTAAGTTTGATAAATTAGGTTCAAGAAATAACCTAATATCATTTACAGACTTCAAAGGGACGCTTTGAGTAGTGAGAGTTCTCTCTGTAACTTTTAACTTTTTTGAACACTTCTTTTTCCTTTCAAGGGTAACTTCATTGCATATTTCTTCAAAATCTATCCTTTGTTCCAAGCATTTTCTCTGGAGGAAATAGTATATCTCTATAAGTACATGGGCATCTAGCGCTGCATATTGTATTTGCGTATCCCTTAATGGTCTCAATTCCCAGTTAGAGCATTGTTCAGACTTTTCAAGGGGCAGCCCAAAGCAAGCTTGGACTAAAGAAGTAAGGCTGTTGCCTGCGCCATCACTAGTGCCTGGGAGCTCGAGCCCACAACTTGCAAGGTTCTTCCACAATATACAGAGATCAAGGAGTCCCTCACCCGTCAGTTTAATATTACTTAAACCATAGATGGATGCCTTCATTTCTTTCAGGTCCTGTTCAAGACCGAAACCAACTTTAATTATTTCTGCATTGTCCAAAAGGGACTTATTGAAGGTATGCCAAAAGCTGGAATAATCCTTTTTGTTAAGAACCAAACTGTCTATAAGATAAACATTGTTTGCTGTTGCTATCTGTATAAGGCCGACTTGAGATTGTTTTGCTCCAAAAGATGGTTTCCATTCACAATCAAGGCTTACAATGCTATATCCTGCTAAGTCTGACAACATTAAATCATAAAGTTTTTCAGCTGTGTCAATCATAATTATTTGTTCTTGAGACAATGAGAATTTATAATATTCTAGAGGTGCCACTTTCTTATTATCTGTGTCCCAGGTTTCTAATTCTGTTTCAATATTTTCTAAAGACATCTGTTTCAGGGCAAGTGGCAATTGATTCTCAGGCAAATTTAAATATGTAGCCCATTTAAGTGCTTCATTCTTGTCATAGTCCACCAGCATATCAATGAACTCCTGTGCAGCATCAGCATTCTGCCGCAGGGAATCTTTGACCAAATCATCCCAAACTGATGTGCTCACATTGTTTTCCTCATATTTTTGGTGGATCAAGTACCTCAGTCCCCCAGTAGTGCGATTTTTACTGAGATTTTTACAAGATTCAATAGGAACTTTAAATTTATTGCATAATCTGGCCACTAACTTGCCCAGGGGCTTGTGGTGGATTTTACTATAGTTTATGTTACAGATGTTATGTTCTTCAATATATTTTTGTACATATTCACGGATACTGAAATTTTTGTCAAGCAACATGTCCAAGAACTGTAGGAGAGGAGTAACTTGAGCAGGACACTCCGTCAAGTACTCATCAATAATGTTGCCTTTATCCTGTAGAATCAGAGGGAACAGTAAATCTTTCACTGAAACATCTTCAAACAATTCCAGAGCAATAACTATTTGACAAGCTTGCTTGCAGTTGTCACTTCTAATCATCATTCTTACCATTGGCAAAATGGTTTCTTTGATAGTTGAAATTTGGTAAGTCTCAGCAACAAGGCATAAAAAACTTTGATTCCTCTGTTTGATGGCAATGTGGAATGCAGGCAGCTTCAGACAATCTTCAGCAAATACATTGTTAGCTTTTGACCATTTCTGTAGTACTTCAACAATGAAGTGAGGAAGTGTCTTCGGTTTACAATCTTTAGAATCTTCACATTTGATAATGAAAACTAGTGTCACACGGAATGGATCGGGACGAGTGTTAAAGAACATTTCAATGTGGTTCTCGATGGTTGGACTTCTCTTCCAAGTTTTCCAAGTCTCTTTTAACTGGGTTAGCCATAATATTGTATTTTCGTCTAATTCAACATCGAGTCCTTTATTTTTTAGTACTTCTTCCATCGATGGAACAATCTTTATAGATTGATTTTCGCCGACAAGCTGATTTATATCCATCTTGAATGTTTATTAAATATCCATATATCCGAACACCAAAATTATACACTAATGGAAGGTCTGGTCTGTTATGACAGTGACACTCACTAGTGTCAGGACTGTCAGGAAAGTACGTTTTTTTTAATTCGCCGTTTTACACAGATTAGACAGAGTGTGTTTGTGGACCCGCTACCCGCGCTAACAAACTAATAATAGCAGGGAATTACGCTTCTTGACTTATTATTATTCGTAGGGGGGGGGGGGGGGGGGGGTTATAGAAAATAATCACAACGCATGCCACGACAGAAATGTGCAACAATCGGGGCTTAGTGAATAAGTTATTTTTCCTATTGTTGTTTTTTTTTTTTTTTTTTTTTTTTTTTTTCTGGCCCGCACGGTTTGTGCACTGTGGCCCGGGGTAAAAACGGGGAAACGGGTAAAAAGAAATACGGTAAGAACGGAATTTAGAAAATAGTTTGTAAAAAATCTGTTGTTAAAAGAAGATATATAGGTTGCATAGGAAAAATATGAAAAGATAAATAATACATTATTAACACTAAATTTTTAAATCATTACATAAAATAAAATCTGCTATAAGTTTATAAATAGACGGGTCTGAAAGTAAGCAGGATGTGGATGATGGAAAAGGAACTTGACTGGATATTAGCGCTGTAATAAAGGCTGAGCGGTCGCGGAGGGGACAAGCAAAAAGGATGTGATTTAAATCTGCCTCTCCATAACCGCATTCACACCTGGAGCTATTAATGATGTTGAGCCTAGCAAGGTGAGCTGGGGTGCACATATGGCCCAGCCGCATACGAGACAATACTGTTACGACTTTTTTCCCAAGTTTCAGTCTCCAAAACCAAGGCTTTGTAGGCACAATGCTGGATGGTACGATAATGGCGACCCTTCGAGCCATCTACCGCCCAGGATTCATCCCAGGATTTCCTGAGATAAATCCCGGGAAGGGCCGCCAAGTCATGCGCATAGTTTCTATAAACATTAACATCTCCACTCTTCACTGCTTCATTTGCTATTCGATCTGCTCTCTCGTTTCCAGATATTCCGCAGTGAGCAGGAACCCATGCAAATGACACAGAATAGTTTTTATTAAAACATTTCAGTAACAGATGCCTGAGTTCAGAAATGATAGGGAACTGGTAATGTGAGCCAAATGGAAACCGGGCCAAAGCTTGTAAGGAACTCAACGAATCTGTAAAAATTACTGTCTTACTAAGTTTCAATAAGAGAATATATTCTATGGCTTTTACTAGACCGAGACATTCGCCAGTAAATACAGAAGATTCAGGAGGGAGTTTGGTTTTTTGAACAATGTTATAGTTAGAATGAAGCACGCCAACGCCTACACAACCATCATTAGAATGTTTAGATGCATCAGTAAATATTCGATGCCATCGTGGCCACTTAGTTTCAGCAATGTAGTCAAAAGTTAACTTTTGATTATGATCAATTTTCATAAGACCTATGCTAGAGTGAACATCGGGAGAGATGGTAAGGGAGTCATAACTATATTTGAACAATGGATTAGAGGTCATTTGGTGGGTAGGAGCCTGGAGGGAGGAAAATCTTCTTAAACTTTCGACCAAACATGGCAGACGTTTGTTTTTCCAATAATTACAAGTAGGAATTTTATTGGAGAGGCAAGTTAGTTTAGGAATCAAAAAATGGTTACTGAATTGGACACAACGAAATATAAATTTGTCGGATAGAAATTGTCGCCGTAAGTTTAATGGAGGACCTACACATTCCACCCTCATGCAATTAATCGGACTTGACTTCATGGCACCTAGGATTATTCTCATTGACTTTGCTTGAATGTTATCTAATTTTTTAAAAGCAGCAACATTGCCTGGTTCCAACAAGATAGTTCCGTAATCCATTACACTTCTAATTATAGCATTGTAAATCAATTTCAAAGAGCAGGGGTGCGCTCCCCACCAGACGCCTGACAGGCATCTTAGTATGTTCAAATTATTAAGTATGATAATGAATGGGCATGACTGTATGCATTAACTCTGAATGGCATGCCTTATTACTCTATCTATTGTGGCAACACCATGGTCCTTGTCTTCTTGTTTCTTCCGCCATCTCGATACGTTGTGTTGATTTGCTGTACATTATTAATTAAAGAATTAATCCTAATTCATCGTGTTTGGAACCTGCCCACTGCACCCTGCTCCTACAGGTTCTGGGCTCAGCTGCTAAGCACAAGTAAGCGCAAGATATATTATCATTTTTTGTTCGAGCGAAATGTTGTTGACTGGAGGTACTACATCGGCACCTCGTGGCTCCGATATGTCTGCCGCAAGTCCTCAGGCTCCTGTGATGCATTCCACAGGCACACATGTCAACATTGAAAAGTTAGAAGGCGCTCGCAATTATTATTCTTGGAAATTTGCGTTAAAAATGTCATTGATGCATGATGGATTATGGGATATTGTTGAAACCGGTACGAGTGCTGAGGGAGATACGCGTGATCAGCGTGCCCTAGCAAGAATTTGTTTGTCGACGAGATCAAACCTTTACCAATACGTACGAAACGCGAAAACTGCTAAAGAAGCATGGAAATGTCTTGCTGATGTTTTCGAAGACTCTGGATTGGTACGCAGAGTACTTTTATTAAGACAACTGCATAGGATAGAATTTAGCAACTTTAACACGATGGCTGATTACATTGAAACTGTTATGACGTATGTTCAACAATTAGCTGACATCGGTAAAATAATAGACGACAGCGAAGTAGCGGAAATATTATTGAGTGGACTACCCGTAGAATACGATTCTCTTGTTTCAAATTTAGAAACCGCTAATATGACTAAGAAACTATCTAGTGAAGTTGTACGTGCGAGGTTATTACAAGAAGAATTCAGAAAGGGCGACTCGGAGAATAACACTGCATTCCTTTTAAAGAATAAGACATTTAAAGGAAGATGTCATTTCTGCAAGAAGATTGGTCACGTCAAGGCGAATTGTTTTAAATTAAAAAGAAGCGTGAACAGGAACAGCGAGGATCGTGCCATGGCTGCAAGTTTTGTTGTGCACCGGAACGTGTGGTTTATAGACTCTGGCTGTACTTCGCATATGTGTAACTCTTTGAACTTGTTCGTGAATTTAAGGACATATCATAACAAAGTAACAGTTGCTAATAATGAACAGTTGAGTTGTGAAGGTATTGGTGACATATTGTTAAATTTAAATGGTAAAACAAGACGGTTGTCTTCTGTTTTATATGTACCGGGTTTGTCAACAAATTTAATGTCTGTCAGTAAACTTATTAGTAATGGTTACAGCGTGAAGTTCGACAGGTCAGGATGTTCCATTGTAGACAGGGACCTTAACAGGGTTGGGTCTGCCATTATTGAAAACGGTATGTTTAGACTGAGCTTAGGTGAGACTTCGTGCAATAGGGATAGGGTTGCCATCTCTAAAATTTGGAAAACAGGACAAGACGCGTGAAAACCCCGGATTTTAGAGTCCGAAAGCCGGACATGTCAACAAGATCGTGACGGGAGGGGTGGGGGAACGGTGAAATAGTGCGTGTCTCGCGGGCGGCCCAAATTTTTTTTATTTATTTATTTTTTAAAACCCGGTCTACAAATGAAACCTTCCCCGGACGCTCCCCGGATGCCCTCTAAACTAGGACAAATCCGGGGAAACCCGGACGGATGGCAACCTTAAATAGGGAGAACTTTAAACCCTCGCCCTTGCGAGAGTTAGTTAGTTCCGCAGTTGCTACTAAAAATATAAAGCAATTATGGCATCAAAGGTTAGGACATATTAATGAGAGGGATCTGGAAAAGCTTAGGGATAGGTTGCCTAAAGATCTTATCATAGAATAGATCTTAGAATCAAGGACAGCAGGATGGCAAATGCGTTCCTTGCCTTGAGGGGAAGCTACCCTCAAAGCCTTTTCCTAAAGGGGGAAGCATGCTGGCCGATAAACCGCTGGCTCTGATCCACTCTGATGTCTGTGGCCCGCTGCCGAGTAGCTGGAGTGGCGCGAAATATCTGCTCACCTTCACAGATGATCACACGAGGAAATCGTTTGGGTTCCTATTAAAAAGGAAATCTGAGGTATGTGACCGTTTCATTGAATTAGTTAGTATGTTAGAAAGGCAGACAGGTTTACCCGTTAAGTGTCTACGTTCTGATGGTGGCGGAGAGTATTGCAACAAACCACTTTCTCATTTTATGAAAAGTAAGGGTATAGTGCATCAAACGACAGTACCATATTGTCCACAACAAAATTCTGTTGCTGAGAGACTTAATCGTACCTTGATGAATAAAGTCAGGTGCATGCTGCAACATTCAGGTCTGGACCGGCGCTTTTGGGGTGAGGCTGTGATGGCCGCCATATATTTGAAGAATAGATCTCCAACAGCTGCATTAGGTGGACGCATTCCGGAGGAGGTATGGACAGGGTCTAGGGTAGACCTGGGTCAACTCCGTGTTTTTGGTTGTGTGGCATATGTTAAGGTACCTGATGTTAAACGTAGTAAATTAGATGCAAAGTCAAAGCCATTTGTGTTTGTGGGTTATTCAGACACAAGTAAAGGTTATAGGTTGGCTGACTGTTTAGACCCTAGAAGAGTTGTGTTGTCAAGAGACGTAGAATTTTTAGAAGACCGATTTTATAATTTTCGACATAATAATAATGATGATTGCAATAATTATAATTTGGATTTTATTAATGGTTTTATTAATGACTTAAATGATTGCAATGTATTATTGTCAGGTGATGTGAATGAGAGTAACATCAGCTCTAGCAGTGGGAATGATAGTACTATTGTCAGAGATGCGAATGAGAGTAGCATAGAAATAGAAAATAGGAATGAAAGTACTATTCTTAGGGATGTGAATGAAAGTAACATCAAGTCTATTAGCAGAAATGATAGTACTGCACCTTTAAATTGCAACAGGAATGAGAGTACTGTGATATTAAATACTAGCAGAAATGATAGTACTGCACCTTTAAATTGCAACAGGAATGAGAGTACTGTGATATTAAATACTAGCAGAAATGATAGTACTGCACCTTTAAATTGCAACAGGAATGAGAGTACTGTGATATTAAATACTAGCAGAAATGATAGTACTGCACCTTTAAATTGCAACAGGAATGAGAGTACTGTGATATTTAATACTGACAGGAATGAGAGTACTGTGATATTAAATACTGACAGGAATGATAGTACTGAGGAAGTTGTGAATGACAGTAGCAACGTTGCAGAGAATGTTAGACATGACCATAATTATTCTTTAAATTTTTCAGATGATGAAGAGTACTGCTCTGTGAATGAGAGTGACTCTTTCAGCGACGGCTCTGCAGAAGTGCAGGAGAGGTCATCGGCTACAGACGTATCTGCTGGAGGGGAAGTCACAGCGGAGTCGAGTGCCCAGCCTACTAGCTCTACAGAGCGTCCAATGCGTAGTACGCGCTCTGTTCTACCTAAAAGGTATGCTGATTACGATTTATCTTTGATGGCGAATGGTCACGTATTCGAGCCAACTACATATGAAGAGGCTATGTCTGACTCTGATGCTGAATACTGGCGAGCTGCCATGAAACAAGAATATGATTCGCTAATTAAAAATAATGTTTGGAAATTAGTAGACAGACCTAAGAATGTTAACATAGTTAAAAGTAAGTGGGTATACAAAATTAAAAATGATGCCTCTGGTAATTTTATTTGTCATAAAGCACGACTTGTAGCGAGGGGATTCACCCAGCAGGAGGGGATTGATTACAATGACACTTTCTCGCCTGTCGTGCGCCACTCTACAATGAGAATATTGTTTAGTTTAGCTAATGAATTTGATTTGAATATAGATCACATAGACGTAACAACAGCTTTTTTAAATGGTGACTTAGAAGAGACCATTTATATGGAACAACCTAAAGGTTATAGCTTAGATCATAGTAAGGTATGTTTGCTGCAGAAAAGCATATATGGGCTGAAACAGTCTAGTCGCATGTGGAATGTTAAAATTCATAATGTCTTGTGTAACAATGGTTTGGTTCAAAGTAAGAGTGAACCTTGTGTGTATTATATAAAATCAAATAATGATTTTCTTATCGTAGCATTATATCGACACCTCCTAAGTATACTGAGGCAACTGCAAAATCTTGATTTTACAGGAGAGCCGTGCAAAGGTAAAATCATTTGTAACTTTTTTATCTGTAAAGTCCATTCCATAAAACTTTGGATTCGCTGGAACAAAAGTACCTCTTTTCAGACTACATATATGGAATTCTGAAATTAATGTTAGTTTTTGAGAAAATGGTAAATACACTAGTGTACGCGTATTTTACGTGTTCTGATTTGTGGTATACTGAGGCAACTACCCCTTGATCCAGTATACACCGTACTAAGTTAATTGTTATTTCTTTCTATTTTTCATTTAATAATTAGATAAATATGTTACATAAATCCATACTGTTTAAAAATAAATACGTAGCTCATGCTCAAATGCCCTTTATCATTAATTGGTCGACATATTAGTCACTTGCACCAGTATACGCCTAAATTAAGTTCGCTCACACCTGTATACTGTTAAAAATATTTAATATTTTGCTGTTTAAAACGAGAAATTATATTATATATTTTTATTAATAATAATAGAAAAAAGTTTTTTTTAATAAACAAACGTAAATTTCAGATAAAAACTGCTTTTATTATGTTTGTAAATCTTTTAATCATAGTTTCACATTCTTAAAAGTAACTTAGTCAACAACCACAGTTTGAGCAATATTCGTTTTAGTTTAAAATAAAATAGTAGTCTTCTTTTCTTAATTATTGAGACTGTACTATTAAGTACTTATAAAAAATCTATAAACTTAACTGGCTTCTTCTAAAGGTTCGATTTATCATTAGCAAGGATTCATTCCTTATTTTTAACGCATTAGTAGGATTTATCATTGCACCTTTATTCTTAACTTCCAAAATTAAAAATTACCTACTTATTTAAAAATTAGAATATTATTATGAGATCACTACTGGTTCCTCTTTACAAAAAAAACTTAATATTTATAATCTTTTCTTGACAAGTTATTCAACTGACCTTAACATATTGATACAAATTAAAAAAAAAACTGTCTTTATCGTTTACTCTCTTAATTATAATGGCACTAGAATATTTATCACTTAATATCAAAATCACAATTACGAGTAAAAGCCTTTATTCCGAATTGACAAGGTACTATTTTCTTTAGTCATCGTTTTTTGTGACCAACCTGTTGTAAAATTCAGTGTGTTGCGATGGTATTATACCACAATTGTGGAGGGCAAAACCGTAACCGGATTGTATTTCTCATGTACATGTACGCTTGTTGGAAGTATATAACAATTTAACATCGTTTTTTAGTAGTTGGACACACCCTAAACGAAGGTGATAGCATGCATGCTCTAATTGAAAAAAGAACGAAAAATTTAATATATACACGCCTGAACAATGGTACATGGCTATTCGTATGGCAAAAACTGACAAACCCTATGAAGTCACAGAAGTATCCCAAGAATTGATATTTGACTTTAAAGCTTGCTTGCCTCTGTTTCAAAACTGGAAAAAGGGTACTAATGGAGAAACCGTAATGTGGAATCAAATATATGAAATACATGTATCACGCGAAGACCCATCACTATCATCACTACATAGTATAAAATAAAGTCGCTTTCTCTGTCCCTATGTCCCTATGTATGCTTATATCTTCAAAACTACACAATGGATTTTGATGCGGTTTTTTTAATAGATAGTGATTCAAGAGGAAGGTTTAGATGTATAATTCTACGCAGACGAAGTCGCGGGCAGCAGCTAGTTCAAAATAAATTACAAAAATACTTTTGAAGACGACAATCATAAATCAATTGAATGTTCTTCCAGTAAAAATTTAAGAAGTCGCCAAAATGACCTCATAATTGGCTTAAGAAACATTAAAGTAGCGTACCACGAACGTTTGCCAATTGACAAACAAACATTTAAAGATCTTAAGATCATTAATGATCTCTGTCGAAGTGGTATAATACCATCTCAACACACTGAATTTTACAACAGGTTGGTCACAAAAAACAATGACTAAAGAAAAATAATAGTACCTTGTCAATTCGGAATAAAGGTTTTTACGCATAATTGTGATTTTTATATTAAATGATAAATATTCTAGTGCCATTATAATAAAGAGAGAAACGATTTAGACAGTTTTTTTTTAATTTGTATCAATTTGTTAAGGTCAGTTGAATAACTTGTCAAGAAAAGCTTCATTTTGCAAGGTTACAAGTATAATAATCATTAATTTTACGGAAATCACAGTGCATTAGAAAATAAGTGGTTGTATCTTGGACAAAATAATTTAATTTCTATCGTAAAAGGTAAATTCGACGTCCGCCGCGTCGTTGGTCTATCGCGTATACTGAGGCAACGTCAGGTTACACCACACTTGTGCCGCCCCTCCACAATATCTGTGCCGCGTACAGTGGTGCAAGCGACTTGCCTCAGTATACAACGTACTGATTTACAAAGTCGTGTTGTATACATCTATATACGTCACTTTATTTTCGAAACAAACAGGAATTTTACCACGAAATTTTTGTGGCAGGTAGATATTAGTATTTTAGTCAAAATTATGTAAAAAACCGAAAATGTCAAAATGGTCACTTGCCTCAGTATACTTAGGAGGTGTCGATATGTTGATGATTTTTATTTGTTTTATCAAAAAGATAGCTTGTGTAAAGTAAAGCTCTTACAAGTATTAGAGAAAGAATTCAACATTAAAAATCTGGGTCCCATACAGAGCTACTTGGGTATTCGTGTTACTAGAGACAGAAAAAACAGAACTTTGTCCTTGGATCAGACTGTGTATATTAGAAACATTTTAAATAAGTTTAATATGTCTAATTGTAAGCCCGTGTATACACCTATGCTTCAGTGTACTAAGTTGGAGTTGGTAAATAAAAGTGAATGTTTAAATGATGACACATTCAAGTACAGACAGCTTATTGGTTCATTAATGTATTTATCTGTCTGTACACGACCTGACATTGCTTTCGCTTGTAGTCAACTTAGTCAATATAATAATTGTTATGGAAAGTCTCACTGGTTTGCTGCCAAGCGTTTGCTAAGATATTTAGCAGGTACAATTAATTGCGGTTTATTGTTTGTAAAAAGTAAGGAATTGTTATTACGTGCATATAGCGACGCTGACTGGGGTAACGACTCTCTTGATAGAAAGTCCTATACTGGTTTCATTATTAAGTTGGGAAATAACACAATAAATTGGGAATCCAGAAAGCAAAGGTCGGTAGCTTTACGAGGGGTGATCCAAAAGTGATGATAATCAGTATGAAAGATACATAAAATGTTTAATAAAATAATTTATTTTTCTACGTAATCTCCTTCCAAGTCTACACACTTAGACCATCGTTTCTCCAGACCACGAATTCCTTTTAAAAAAAAATCTTTTTCTTGACCCTCCAAAAATGCCTCCACAGCGGCCATTACCTCGCCATTATTCAAAAATTTGTTGCCTCTAAGATCTTCCTTCAGCCGTGGAAAGAGATAAAAGTCGCTGGGGGCTAGGTCTGGCGAATATGGGGGTGTTCCAGCAATTCGAACCCTGAATCACGAATGGCAGCCATCGCAACGCCGGCCTTGTGGGGCGGTGCGTTGTCCTGGTGAAACAGGATGCCAGCTCGAAGTTTACCCCGCCGCTTCTCTTTGATTGCCTGTCTCAATCTGCGTATTTGGTCAGCGTAGTAGGAGCCCGTAATAGTGGTACCCTTTTCCAGGTATTCAATCATTATGACTCCCTCAGCATCCCAAAACACTGAAGCCATGACCTTACCAGCGGAGCTTGCTACCTTGAATTTCTTCGGTGTAGGGGAAGACGCTCGCTTCCAGGTCATGGATTGCTGTTTGGTCTCAGGATCGAAATGGTGGATCCAAGACTCGTCCATGGTTACAAACCGACGCAAAAATGTTTCGGGATCAGTTTGATATTTGTCAAGATTGGACTTCGAAATCTCACATCGTATTTTCTTTTGTTCAGCCGTTAACATTCTAGGCACCCAACGAGCGGAGACTTTTTTCATGTGTAGTTCATCAGTTAAGATTCTTTGAATGCTGCCATACGAGATGCCTGTGAGCTCAACTAGATGCCTGATAGTCATCCTTCTATCTGTTAAAACGAGATCATGAATTTTTTTGACGTTTTCTCCAGTAATGGCGACAGATGGACGGCCTTCGCGATGTTCATCTTGAGTGGATGTCCTTCCCAAGTTAAACTCCTTTGACCACCGTGCCACTGTGGAATACGGCGGAGCGGACTCGCCCAGTGTGCCCACTAATTCAGCGTATATATCTTTAGTACACATTTTTTTCAAACAGAAGTATTTAATAACCGCTCTCACCTCAGTTTTCTCCATTTTTGCGTTATTGTTCCGACTGCTCGTGAAGAAACAACTGCAACTCTCTGACAGATACATATTTTTTAATTTTTATTTTTTTTATATAATAAGGAGTCTTTATGGCCAGTAACTGCATACCTATTTATTTTAATCCGATTCAATAAGTATTCAGTTATCATTACTTTTGGATCACCCCTCGTAAGTAGTACTGAAGCTGAATATATGGCAATAGCAGATGTATCTAGGGACTTATGTTTTATACGGCACTTTATGTCAGAGATGCTTCCAGACACCCTTTTGAGCATTATTGTTTATAATGATAGTCAAAGTGCGCACAAATTAATTGCGAATAAAGAATTGTGTCATAAGCGTACTAAACATATTGATGTTAGATTTCATTTTATTAAAGATTTAGTGCAAAAAGGATTTATGGTTGTAAAGTATTTATGTTCAGAAAAAATGATAGCCGATGCTCTGACTAAGGCCTTAAGTGCTAGACGAAATAGTTTATTTATGAATGAGATGTGTGTAAAGCCTTGCTAGTTATATGTATAAGCATCTTGATTGAATTGTTTGTATTGTTGTGTATACATACATGCATCTTGAATTGTTTTTGTTATGCTAGCCTGATTTGTTTTAGATCTACTTGAACTTTGTATTATGTAGAGCCAATGTAAAGTCAATGTAGAGTCAATGTAAAGTCAATGTAAAGTCAATGTAAAGTCAATGTAGAGCAAATGTAGAGTCAATGTAGAGTCGATGTAGAATCATCAGGCATGCGATATGTTTTGTTTTGTATAAGATTATAATGCATAAGGGGAAGTATTAAGTATGATAATGAATGGGCATGACTGTATGCATTAACTCTGAATGGCATGCCTTATTACTCTATCTATTGTGGCAACACCATGGTCCTTGTCTTCTTGTTTCTTCCGCCATCTCGATACGTTGTGTTGATTTGCTGTACATTATTAATTAAAGAATTAATCCTAATTCATCGTGTTTGGAACCTGCCCACTGCACCCTGCTCCTACACAAATTACGTTCACACCTTGCGGCTACATATTCACAGTGAGGAACACCAGTGAGTTTGGAGTCTAGAACAACCCCCAAGAATTTAACGTCATTGGTCGAGGGAATCATGACATTGCCGAACTTAACATGGACTGGGGGAGGTCTGCGCATTCTGGTGAACAAAACAACCCTGCTCTTTGAAACAGATAAGTCTAGACCATTCCGATCTAGCCATGATTTTAAAAGCGAGAGAGAGGATGTCAGACATTGGCAATTGTTTTCAATAGATTTACCTGATTTGTATATAAGGAGATCGTCTGCATACTGCAGCACCTGAGCTGCCTTCAATGATGATTCTAGATCATATGTATAGATATTATAGAGCAATGGACTAAGGACTGAACCTTGTGGTAATCCTTTCCACACAGTGCGAGATAATTTGACATCATCGATGAATAAATTAATATATCTTTCACTAAGATTATTAATAATGAAATTTGTCACAACAGATGGCACATTTAAACAACGTAATTTTTCCTCAAGCACCGAAACAAGAACATTATCGTAGGCTGAACTAATATCCAAAAATGAAGCTACTACAGATTCGTTATTTGAAAAAGCTATTTTTATATCTGTAGTAAATATAGCTAAGCTGTCTATTGTGCTTTTACTTTTTCTAAAACCGAACTGAGAAGTGGATAATAGATTTCTATTCTCCAAAAACCATTCAAGGCGTTTTTCACTAAATGTTCAGCTATTTTCATTAAAACTGAAGAAAGGACTATAGGTCTGTAAGAAGAGGGGTCATCAGCTGGTTTATTGTGTTTCAAGATAGGGATCACCGATTGAGTTTTCCAAGACTTGGGAATGCACCCAGAAGTCATAATAGAATTCATAATATTCAAGTACATTAGCAGGACATGGTTCGAAAGGTTTTTTAAAAAAGAGTATGGAATCCCATCTTCTCCTGGAGTAGAGTCTGTAACATTATTTAAGACACCTTTGAGTTCAGTCATAGAAAAGGGAGAATTCATTCCAGGCATGTCGATGGATACTAAAGCAGGAATAATTACTGGAAGAGATTTTTGTTCCGGTGCGGAAGGAGGAGCAAGATGATCCATGAATTTATCAGCTAGGGTTAGTGGTAGTTTCGAAGAGGGTGCGTTACTAAGGGCAGATCCAAATCTACGAATATTTCGCCAAACTTCCGACGGGCTGACTTCTGGGTTTATAGTTGCACAGAATGACTGCCAACCATCGTATTTCTTTTTCTTAAATATTTTTTTAGCACTACGTGCAGATTCTAAATATGACTCAAAATTTTCTTCTGACATTTCCTGGCAGTATTTTTTTCGGCTTGCTTTCTTTTCTTAATTGCAACTGTACATTCATGATCCCACCAGGGAGGTGAAGGGATTTGAGACCGGTTCTTATTTTTAGTGCAAAAGGTTTCATCAGCAGCTTCAATGAGCACTTTGGTAAGAATTTCGGCAGAAATTTGGCTATCTACTTGAGAGTGCGCAATAGTTTTTTGTTCTACTCTTTGACTGAATAAATCCCAATCAGCGTTAGCCAACCTATACTTGAAACGAGGAGAACAAGTGGCTTTTGTGGGCTTATCAGAGGGAAAAGTTATTATTAGTGGAAAGTAGTCGCTACCGTATGAAGATGCAAGAGAATGCCAGTCCGACGTTGAGGCTAAGTCTGGCGAACATAAAGATAAATCAGGAACACTTGCACCTTCATTCGGACCAGTATGACGAGTTGGTAGCCCAGTATTTAGAATACAGATACAATGGGAATCTATAATGTCCAACAACTGTTCACCAAAGTAATTTGAATTTGTACTTCCCCAGGATTGATGCTGGCAGTAAAAATCGCCTAGGACTAAGAACGGTCTTGGAAGGACGGAGAATAGTTGATTGAGATGAGAAAAAATATTTACATTAGGACGAGAGAAGTAAATAGATACTATGCAAATCTTATTTACAATAGCAGCAATAACTGAGAAGTCATCACTGAAAGAAGGAAGTGTATATACAGAATAGGGGAGATTGTTTCTAACAGCTATGGCAACACCGCCATAGCCGTCAGGTCCAGTGTTGCCGTTTGGTTCCGTTTCGTCCGTTTTGCGGAACTTTTGACACCCCCGCGGAACTTGGGAGGAACTTTGTATTTTGGTACATTTTTCGGAACTTTTAAGGTCCCGGCATACGTGGTAAAAAACTTTAAGTATACACTAAAAAATACAGACTAATTTTTCTGTTATTAACACAAATATAGCTCGTTTCCCAAGATTTAAATGAAAATGGAACTTTTCCGCCAAAAATGGAACTTTTTAGGGATGGCGATGTAATTTTCAAGGGTAGTGACCTGGCAACACTGGTCAGGTCTGTCTTGTCGGAGAATGACATAACCAGGAATCCGAAATGTCAAATTCGGTCGAAGCCATCTCTCTCTCTAATCTGTGGAAGCCATGTCTCCAACAGAGTTGAGACAAAAGGTTCAAGCTTATTATGCAAATGGATTATATCGTTTTTATTGCAGATAGCGCTCCTGCAATTCCACTGGATTATTTTTTCGCGTCCGTGATGCATAAGAGGATTTTAATTGGTTTAATGATTCAATAGTTGGGCGGCGTTGTTCGGTAGTATTGTGGTCAGAGTTAGAAATTGATTTTATTTCAGTTAAGAGTTGGATAACATCAGAGATTGAGAACATTGTTTCCCTATTGTTAGAGACGTCTTTTAAAGCAACCCCGTTAGGAGGGGATGGTGCATTGTAATCCTTTGTCAAATTAAATTGTTCAAACTTATCATACCCCACACGTTTTTGTTTAGGGGATGGAGGTTTAGTAAATATATTTTTTCTATAAGACCTACTATACGACGGAACCAAAGGGGAAGAATGTGATGTAGAAGCCTCATAGGATTGAGGAATATTCTGCACATTAGATAATTTAACAATATCGGCAAAAGATTTTGAAACCGGTTCATAGACTTTGCTTGCTTCTGCATAAGACACACATCTCTGAGCCATGTGTAATTTAATTTTTGTCTGTCTTTCATATTCGGGGCACTTCTTGTTTGTTGCGAAGTGCAGTCCAGAACACAAACAGCAATGTGCAGAATCATCTTCAACAGAACACACATCACCAGTATGGCCTTGGCCACACTTGTAACAGCGGGGGCGTGAGTTACATTTTGTTTTGGTGTGGCCAAAACGACAACAAGAGTAACACTGTATAGTTGGGTATGAATACAATTCAACAGGTAATGCATTATAGCAAATATATACATGTTTTGGTAAGGCTTGCCCGTCAAATGTCAAAACAACTGTCTGTGATGGCTTCCATTCAGGAGGAGAACTATTTCGCACTTTGTAGTTCATTCTCCTAACTTTAATGATTTTCCCACTACCCATTGGCAGTGAAACATTATCCATGATCTCGTCCGGAGACCATTCTGAGGGTACACCACGCACCAGGCCCATGCGAGTCACATTAAATTAGGGAATAAAAGCTTTAAAACTATTATTGGTCAGGCATGAGTTAATGATAAATTCATTTGCATCTTTGTAATCAGAGAATGACAGTGATAGTCGATTTCTACCAATCCTTTTGATACTGCCATTAACAATGTTTTTGAAAGAATTTTTCTTAAGGAAATAGCCAAATTGGACAGGGTCGAGGGAGGGGATGTCATTATCCAAAGCTAACTTTTGTACATGTACTATGAATGGACCTATATAATATGCCTCATACGTTGTTCTGCCTGTTTGCAATGGAGGACGAGATAGCCTATCTGGATTATTTGAAGACTGAGTACTCTCTGGTGGAGCTGGTGGGTGTTGCTGGTTTTCTATGAAAGTTTTATTTATTGGCATTAATACTTTAGGAAAACCGTCAAGAGCCTTAGCATTGCTAAGCTCAACATCAAATGAGGGAATGTCTTGTAACTGGCAAGAGCAGTCTGTATCTTTAAGTTTGTCCCGGGACGCCGGATTGTGTCGTTTTTTTCTTTTGTTACATTGTTTGCACATTTTATGTGGGCGCGCCCTTTTACGTTCAGTTCGATGATCCACTCCCGTTCCTTGTAAAGACACATCAGTGTCCATACTGGACTCATCGAATTTGGAAAATGTATTTTCTATTGTAACGTTATATCCGACTGTTGGGGGAGAGCCCCCAATGTCTGGGGGCTCGTTCATATTTCGGACTGACTCCAGGCCTTAAAAAAGTAATTTCAACTTACCAAATAGAGTAGAATATATACACAAAACAATATTAAACTAACTAAATTAAACTACTACATACAATTATATACAAAACTGATCTTTTAAACAAGTTAAATTAATTTAACAAAAGACGCTATAAAAAACACTCCCGCCACGGCCGACGTTTCCCGCGCTTTCCCCTATTATTGTTTGTAATAACTGTTTACTGTCTTTTTTTTTTATATGAATAGGAAGGCAAACGAGCAAGTGGGTCACCTGATGGTAAGTGATCACCACTGCCCATAGACACCCGCACCCCGGAGGGATTGCAGATGCGTTGCCAACCTAGAGGACTAAGATGAAATGCCCCTTGTGCCCGTAATTTTCCCGGCTGTCTTACTCTCCACACCGGAACACAGCAGTGCAAGCACTGCTACTTAGCGGCAGGATTAGCGAGTAAGATGGTGGTAGCGATCCGGACGGACCTTGCACAAGGCCCTACCACATCCAAATCCTATTTCTATGTATTATTTATCGACCTTATTTTCACTTAAAAATATCACTTTTATGTTTTTATCAAAACTCCAACAGCTAGGTACTTCTAATTAAACTAATGTTTTAGCAATATACATATACTACAGATTAAAATTGAATTGAATTGTATTGAGTGTTAAATTTAATGTAAGTTTCAATTATTATAAAACTCACTAAACTTGATATTTTTCTAACGATCCCCTTACCTTGTGACTCATATTTTTGTCAATAGAGGAAATGTGGATAAATGCCTAGTCTTCTCGGGCTCTGGTGGCTCTGGGTGATATTATAAAACAAAGGAAGGGTTTAAGAGGTAAAGGAGAACAAAAAAATAAAATAATTATTAATATATGTAATTTGAAGCGTACGATGTGGACTGTATGATAATAAAATTATATAAGGAAATGAGAACACCATGAAACTGAATTATTGGCTTTACTGAGCTACGTAACAACTAAAATACATGTGACAATAGACTTCAAAAAACAAAATAATAAAACAAGATATAAAAAAGTATCAAAAGAAAGTAGTTCGCAACATAATTGTTTTTTTAAATAATTTCAATACTTTGTGGACATTTACATAAACATTTAATAATTTACAATGATTATTTATACTGACATGACCATGACACATCATATTCATGACTAATACTACTCTCTAGGTTCTATTTGCAACTTGAAAATTAATAAATTGTAGGTGCCATGAGAATTTACTCTATACAACTAACCTGTAGTGAGGCCTACCGCCTCACAAGCCTTTTCAATACTAAGTGCATGCATGGTTTATACTTTTATATAAATAATTAAGTAGGACATATATACACAGATAACTAGTAATCATAATAATACGCAGTTCACAACGAACCAAATGTGAAGACATTGCTTAGTCCGGTCAAATTAGACCAAAAAATAAGAGTAAAGTTACCTAAATTCCCACCAAGCTGAAAATCGGTAACTGTTTGAAATATCATTAAAAACAAAATTTGAAAATTCCCCATCTTTCCCCTGTAAGGAAAAAAGAATATTCAAGGTCAAAGGTAAAAAAAAAATAGTTTTTCGCGATTTTCAGCAAAACGGTAAGTTTTATCATAAAAATATTTAAAACAAAAATTGTAGATCATAAAATTATCTACAAAAAATTAACTGATACTTTTTTTCTACGAGCCACCGTTTTTGAGATATAACCATTCAAAAAGATGTAAAAGTTGTAATCGTCATAATATGCACGAGTACGCCACGTATATATACATCTCTATAGTTGTAATATTTTTCTATCGGTTATTGTAACTTACACTACTAATATAAAATATACATAAGTTAGACGCTGTTAAACAATACTGTGTCAACCCACAAAAAGTCAAAGCCAGTGTTAACAACGTGTCCTGATTTTTACACTAAAATAAAATAGTTAGCGACGGCAGTTTCAATTATTTTTGTGTGAAACGTAAATGAAAGTGTAAACGGAAATACTAGTATTCCAGATAAGCACAAATAATACATTTTATAACACTTTTTAGACCAATAACCAGTTAGAGGTTATTATTGCCAGTAATATTCATAAAAATGATAAAATTCGCGAAATTAAATTAGCCAGCCTGTGCAAGTACATTTTCTTTGCAGGAAATAGCAAAAATTACTAATGTTTTACCTTTACTTTACTCTATTAATCAAATGTTTCAGGTGTCATGTTATAAACAAAGTACTTGATATTACGTTTCCTAGTATTAGTTTTATACAGCTTGACACATTATTACAAAATATTATTCAAGTGTCGTTAATTTGAACATTTGACGTTACTGTTATTTTAAATAACTTAACCATTTTTGGAAAACGTAAAAGTTATGTAGTTTTATGTGAATAGTCTATGCTTATAATGATAAACATGTTGTTTTATAATTTATTGAATCAAGCGTTACTTTGCGGAGGTCCATTTTCATGAACAAATATTAATTACCTTGCTGCTCCGCTACCCGACGTGCAAGACAGCTACGTCTGTGCGACACATATTATGTTTTCACGCAAAAACCCTTACCCTCCATAATCATTATCATCCGGAAAGGTCAAATTTCGCAAATTATTTATTAGAGGCAAATCATTCTTTCTTAGATTCTGATTCCTATGAAATTTTGCATTTTTGCGAGATAGGACTGCGTCTGGATGGTTTAGAGCAGGGGTGGCCAACTTGATAAGACCCAAGATCTCCTGTTTACTAACGAAACCCTGTGTGATCTACCAATCATAATCATGATCACCAATCATCAATGTAACGATAAAGAATATAGATGATAATCTTTCTATTGATGATTATAAATATAATGGATATAGTCTTAAGAATAAAGGTAAATTTAAAGTGGCTACTGCTATAAATGTAGTTTTAAAAAAAATAAATGAAAGAATGTACAATAGCTCACATTTTTTATAAATAGCAATAATGTAGAATCTAATGTTCAAAACATAAGGATAATGAACTTAAATGTAAATAGACTACGAAATAAGCTTCTCAATCTAGAAGCATTTATTGAATGTGAGTTGAAAGTAAAACCAATGATAGTTATGCTCACCGAAACTTGGCTCGAGCCAGATGAACACAAATGTATTAATCTTCCAGGTTTTACAGTTGTAACCCAAAGTGCAAGAACACTAAGTAATGATGGCGGTACTATTATTTTTTCACGCCACTGCTCGGAAATGTGGCAAAAGATGGTCAGTAATGGGGCCCCAAAACAAAGTATAGTTGTAGGTTGAATGAACAGGCCAACTATGAATTCAAACAGGCCAACAATAACATTGTTGGACAGTTTCAAAGACCAAAGTCGTCCAATCACATCGGCATGCTGATCCTTGATTCCACCAATCAGAACACAATTTGTGATGCTATTACACAAAATCGACCAATCAGAACACGTCGTGTGCTGCATATTAAATTTTTTCAAGGTTTATACCATCAGGGAGAGGCAAAGGAAACTAGGTCCATACAGCCACGTCTGACGTAAATTGTTTTGTCTTTAATGTTTAAGTCCTGTCTTAAAGTCAGAGTCGTCAGTCCGTCCTTGTCACGTCATATTAAAACTATAAGCGATTATGGGTGTGTTTAATAAGCACTTCGAAGCGCTTTGCTTAATAAAATAACATAACAAAAAAAGCCTTTGCGTGACTGGCCACTAGAGCGCTCTCGTTTTTTTTTTAAAGTAAAATATGGCGGGAGAGTGAAACTACTGTTGTATTTACGCTCATGTTTTTTATTTCCTCGCAGTAGTCGTGAAAAGCACTATGTAATGTCTCGGCCAAAAGCGCAATAGATGGACTCGTCTCTCTTCGAGGGCCTCACCTGCGGCTCGGCCCTCGAACTCACTCGTCCATCTATTGCTCACTTTCCAGCCTCTACAACAATGTACTATTGTTAACAGTGAGTATTTGCACAATGTTAAAGTTGTTGACGTCTCGGAATACTGCATTGAAAAGGTTTTTGAGGTGTGTGAGATATGTTTGGAGCTAAGCAACTCTATTCGTTTTTATATCTTAGTACTGTACCGATGTCCAAGTTCAAAGCTCGACTCCTTCTTCAAACAACTTAACAAATTTTTAAATAACTTTAAATCACGAAATATTATAATAGCAGGTGACTTTAATATAAACCTTGCAAGTAAGGATAGTAGTTCGACTAAATTATTCCTTGACTCACTTCTGGAAAGTGATATAAGACCAACTATATTTGATTCCACCCGCATAACAGCAACAACTTCTACATTATTGGATAACAATACATAATGACAGATTTTAACGATTATGTGGATGCCTATGTGATACCATGTTCTTTCTCAGATCATGATGCTCAAGTTATAGAACTACCACAATCTCTTGTGCGAAAAACTAATCCTCAGAAGGTCGTGAATAGGAGGACTTATAGTAAAAATGCAATTGCAAAGTTTCGCAACCGGTTGAAGGGGACGGACTGGGCCTCAACATTTGCTAATTCAAGTTCAAATGAGCAATTAAATACTTTTTATAACATTCTCTATTCCCTAGTTGATGAGTATTTTCCGTACAAAAAAACGTTAGCTAGAAACATACCAAATAAATGGATAACAAAAGGCATCAAAAAAACGAGTGCTAATAAAAGAAAATTGCTTATTAGGTCTAGGCATATAATTAATGATGATAAGGGCTTTAATAATTACTTTAAGAAATATAAGAACGTTTTTAAAAAGTACTAGTTCACGCCAAAAAAATATATATTTCCAGGACAATCAAAAAGTCTAAAAACAAAGCTAAGACTATATGGAATATAATAAAAGAAAACACTGGCAAAAGCGGCAAAACATCGAACAAGCTAACACTGAAACTCGGGGATAATCTAATAACAGATAGAAAAACTATTGCGGATGCATTCAATACATTTTTCTTAAATGTAGGAAAGACAACTGGAAATATAAACAAAAAACGCTATATGCAAAGTTTGCACAAATTAAAAATCAATAACAGCTGTTCATTGTTCATGGGACCTGTTACTGAGCCTGAAATAATTCGTATTGTTAGGGATCTTAAAAATAGCAACTCGAGTGGACCTGATAATTTGGACACAACATTTCTCAAGAATAACATAGACTTACTATGTGTCCCACTGTGTCTTATATTTAATAGCTGCATTGAGGAGGGCTCTTTTCCTGAGCTGCTAAAGCGTGCAAAAGTTGTAACCATTTACAAAAAAAGAAGCAAAACTGCCATAGATAACTATAGACCTATATCTCTTTTATCAGTAATTGCCAAAATTTTTGAGAAATGTATAGCTGGAAGAGTTGAAGAGCACTTTGAGAGATTTGGCCTGTTGTCATGTCATCAGTACGGGTTTAGGAAAGGTAGAAATACATCTGAGGCGGTGATAAACTTAGTTACGGAGGCGTTGTCTAATTTAAATGAAAACCGCAGGTGTGGAGGAGTATTTTGTGACCTATCAAAGGCATTTGATTGCGTCGATCACGAAATCCTTCTCGACAAACTGGAATTCTATGGCATACGAGGCACAGCACTAAGGCTCTTGGAGACATACCTGGTGGGTCGAACTCAGTATGTACAGATCTCGGGGAACAATTTTGGTGAATCCGTTTGTTCTCATGAGGGATTTATGAGGTGTGGGGTGCCTCAGGGATCGGTTCTTGGGCCTTTGCTGTTTCTCATATTTATTAATGACCTGCCTGGCAGCCTAACTTGTGGCACTCCATACCTGTACGCTGATGACACAAGCATTATTGTTAGGGCGGATAGTAGCGATGAATTGGACGTTGCTATTCAGAAGTGCTGGGTAGAACTTTGTGAGTAGTTTAGTTGCAATGGACTTAAAATTAACAAAGAAAAAAGCTTCTACATGCTTTTTCGACGCAACACAAACAGTCCCGATTTCAAATGTGATGTCCCTATTCAAAAATCAGACTGTTCGGTTCCTCGGGGTTGACCTGGATCCTTTTCTGAGATGGCATAATCAGGTTGGCAACATCAATAAAAAACTGGCTACCGCATGTTACTCTATGAAAAGTATGTCGAAAATAGGTGATAAAAATATTTTGAAAAATATCTACCACTCCTACTTTGAAAGCGTTGTTAGATACTGCATCGAAGTTTGGGGTAATAGTTCCAACATAAACTCTGTCCTAGTAATGCAGAAGAAAGCCATGAGACTACTTGAAGGATGTAAGACTGTACCTATAACCCACCGAAATATGTTTGTGGAAAATGGGATTCTTACAATTGTTTCTTTGTATCTCTACCGCTTAAGTGTCTACGTCTTCGGCAACCTGCATAAGTACCGCGCAGCCAGACAAACCAGCTATATAGATCTTAGGAGCAACAAGAAACTGGTCCTTGATAGGTCCCATTATGTGCATTTTAACAAAAGCTTCAACAACATGGCAATTAAAGTTTACAACAATCTTAGCAACGACATCAAAGATAGCAACACCATGGTAGCATTTAATAGTAGGGTGAAAGATTATTTTGCAAAATGACCATTTTATACGGTTGAAGAGTTTTTAGCCAATGCCCTGGACAAATAGCTTATAGGTATTTATATCATTATTGTGTACAAGTAATTGAATTTAATTTACTAATTACCGGACTAGACATTGACATTTTCCTTTTTATTATACTAACTATTACAAATGTTACAATATACAATTAGATTAAGACACTGTATTATTATATTTGCATGTATTTTGTACTTAAGCAAATAAATGAATGATTATGATTATGATTAATCACATACTTCATGAAACCTTAAATCAGCAGTTGGGGAATACGTTGCGCAGTCTGGTCCACATATTTATATTTTTTGCCTTGCCGCGATCGACTGGACTAACAGTCGCGAGCGACCGGTCGATCGCGATCGACCTGTTGGCCACCCCTGTTTTAGAGCAATATTATAAATAATTGGGTACAACAGTAGTGGGTCAATTATTAATGAGCAAGTTAACGTCACTTCATCTCCTTTGTTACGTGTTGGGTCTAATTTTGTGAACGGTACTTATATTTTATTATTAGTTACTTAACTTTTTTCTAACCCTCTTTGTTTTCTCCACAGTCGGTTTCAATCTCTGCTAATATCCATTATTTTTCAATAGTTTCAAATTAAACAGGATCAAAACTGACCCGTGGAATAGGCCTACTGGGGAAACCACAAAAAAAAAACGCTCTAAGTACACTACCTCATAGGTGGCGAGGAAACGTGTGCATATTATGACGATTACAACTTTTACAACTTTTTGAATCGTTATATCTGAAAAACGGTGGCTCGTAGAAAAAAAAGTATTAATTAATTTTTTGTAGATAATTTTATGATCTACAATTTTTATTTGAAATATTTTTATGATAAAACTTACCGTTTTGCTGAAAATCGCGACTCATTTTTTTTACCTTTGACCTTGAATAAAAATTTTTCCTTACAGGGGAAAGATGGGGAACTTTCAAATTTTGTTTTTCATGATATTTTAAACAATCTTACCGATTTTCAGCTTGTCCCTCCAAGCTTATTTAGGTAACTTCGAATGTGTATATTGACCGGGGTGCAAGCACTCAGAATTTGCACAATGAAGTAAATCTTTCAATCCAACATCTTGAAACATATCCAGAGCAATAATTATTTGTAAAGCTTGCTTGCAGTTGTCACTTCTAATCATCATTCTTACCATTGGCAAAATGGTTTCTTTGATAGTTGAAATTTGGTAAGTCTTAGCAACAAGGCATAAAAAACTTTCATTCCTCTGTTTGATGGCAATGTGGAATGCAGGCAGCTTCAGACAATCTTCAGCAAATACATTGTTAGCTTTTGACCATTTCTGTAGTACTTCAACAATGAAGTGAGGAAGTGTCTTCGGTTTACAATCTTTAGAATCTTCACATTTGATAATGAAAACTAGTGTCACACGGAATGGATCGGGACGAGTGTTAAAGAACATTTCAATGTGGTTCTCGATGGTTGGACTACTCTTCCAAGTTTTCCAAGTCTCTTTTAACTGGGTTAGCCATAATATTGTATTTTCGTCTAATTCAACATCGAGTCCTTTATTTTTTAGCACTTCTTCCATCGCTGGAACAATCTTTATAGATTGATTTTCGCCGACAAGCTGATTTATATCCATCTTGAATGTTTATTAAATATCCATATATCCGAACACCAAAACAATTATAGAAAACAATCACAACGCATGCCACGACAGAAATGTGCAACAATCGGGGCTTAGTGATGAGTTATTTTTCCTATTATTGTTTGTAATAACTGTTTATTGTCTTTCTATGTATTATTTATCGACCTTATTTTATAACTATCACTATCACTATCACTACATAGTATAAAACAAAGTCGCTTTCTCTGTCCCTATATCCCTATGTATGCTTAAATCTTTAAAACTACGCAACGGATTTTGATGCGGTTTTTTAATGGATAGAGTGATTTAAGAGGAAGGTTTTATGTGTGATTCTACGCAGACGAAGTCGCCGGCAGAAGCTAGTATACAATAATAAGCACTCCTTGTCATTCACTATTAGACGAATGCCCCTAAAGTTGCGTTTGCGAGATGGCGCTACTGTCGTGCTCGGTGCCAATAACATTGAATTTTTCCATCTATTGCTGCATTTACTTACAATAAACAACTAGACTCTCAGTCGCTAACAAAGAAAGGTTCCTCAAGACACGTCCGAGTTGCTTTGTCTATGTGTTGTGTGTGTCAACACATCGACTTAGACAGATAACATTAACATATTCGTTCAAATTGACACCTTATTTCGTGGCAGTAATGTTTAATATCAATGACGTAGGATCGTGAGAAGTAATGACACGACGCCACGCGCTGGAAACCTGCCTGTCTCTTTTGTTCTCAATAGTAAGATTACGGTGCGAAAGAGACATATACATTGTTATCAAAGCGCGGTCGAAACACAACTGAACCAAAACTCTGAACAATAGACGCGTGTTCAGACTTTTGCTTCGGACAGTTTTTGAGCGTGATTGGGAGTCTAGTTGTTTATTGTACGTCAATGATATGCTGTCATATTATTTGTAAAACGAATTTGTCGCAAAGTGCCGTGTGTTTGAATGATTTATCTCTACGACACAGTTACAAACTCGCCAGGGACGATAGATGGTGCTGTTTCAATGATAGTTATAGATAATCAATGAATCGAAAATTTTTACTTCTTGGTTGTTTTCAGCTGCAAATTCTAGAACCTAGAAGATCACGTAAATAAATGAAAAACGGGATATATACTTAAAAATAATCATTGAATTTCAAATAATTTTCTACGGGATTTCAATGAAACCGCCAGTATTTCGGCTGCACGGTCCATAACCAATTATGAAATTTACGTAGGTAAAGTATAACTACGTCGTATACTCGGAAAATTCCCATTTATTTTTAAATAAAATGAGATGTTAGTAAAAATCCCGTGATTTTGACCGCATAGTCTAGAATTATTAAATTGACTTAAATAAAAACCATGATCACTAGCCAGCATGCACGCTTGATGACACGCCTGTTTGCCTGCTTGCTTGCAGGGTTGCTTTTTCCAAACAGCGGTATTTTCTGGGCAGTTTGGTAGTGTTTGCGTTGTTTTCGCGGAAAATGACCTTCGTGAACGTACCCTATTTCTAGATTATTGTACTGCTGGCAATACTCCAATGACAAAGTAAATTTTGACAAAAATGGTCTTTTGTGGGAGCAGTTTTAGTTCGATGTGAATCATTATTTCAATAATGTTCAAAGGAAGGAAAAATCTTCTCCGTATTCAAATTGAACAATTAAATAGAATTCATCATTTTAATTTGAATTAGAACTTTACGATACAACAGCAAAAAGGTTTCAATTTTGCGAAACTTGAAAGAATTAAAATAATCCGTTTACGATTTTACGATGCATGCTTGTTAAACAACTCTAAAATGACAGTTTACTAACCTACACTATATAGCAATTTCATGACATGACAGCTCTGACTGGCTAGTTTTGCTATAAAATTTGTTATTCTCCTTGAAATTATATTTATTGTGTCGCTTCTTTATCCATTAATTCCGCCAATTAAAGGTATAAACAATGGAGCTTTCGGCTGAAGGTAAAACCCCTGAATACATGGCTTTAGCCGGAATAAAGTTTAAACTAACGATACCTGAATATAAAAATGATGCTCAGCTTCGAGAACAATTATTGCAAGGAATTAAGGCTGGGAATATGGCTCCTTATTACAAAGAAACTTGCGCTGAACTAGGGTGGCCTTTTGATCAGAAGTTATTTGATGACATGGCGAAAGAAAACGTGGACAGGCTGTCGAAGTTCCAAGAAGATGATTCGGAGACGCCTGTATGGCAGGATAGGTAAGTGATGAGATCAGGATCAAGATTTAGGTATTTTGATGTAGTAGTAGTAACCTTTAGTACTTGATATTTTTACAGGCTTTTATTTCTTTCACTTCATAAACTAGTTTGTTTGTTTCAAAGCTTGCAAGTGAATTATGGTATGACACACTTCCACCGATCGGAATTTCTTGAAATTTGCTGTGGGAATGTAGGTCCAATGACTGTGCATTATTGTAGAACTGTCAGCAAAAATGCTTGTATTAAAAATATTTATTCACCATGTTTCAGATTGGATTATATGTGTTCGATTGGGGACAAAGAAGGAGCTACTGCTCTGGCCACCATGAAGTATGAAGACTCCACTCTGACTACCAACAGAAGATTAGATGCAATCTTTGCCTTGTTCAGAATTGCTTACTTCCATGGCTGCAATGTTAAAGACATGGGTAAAGCTATTAACAAGGTAAGATACATGAAGAACATTTTTGTTTGAAATTACTTCTACAGTTATTTATAACATCTTGTGGTTATTTAAAAATAATAGCTGTTATGCACTGTGTCTGATCAGAATTTGAGAAGTAGCAAAAGTACTATTCGTTCTAATAGTCTTTATTTCTTGCTTAATTTTTTAACTCAAATCTGAATCCCTTAAACCAATTTTTCATTTACTACTACTACTTACTACTACTTTTGACAAGTATGAAATGTAGACTTTTGGTATCAAATAAATGTCAACAGGTCCTGTAATAGTAGACAGATAATTTATTCCTTCTAGACATTCAGTAGTTGATTGGATGTTAGGTTTCCCGACAATCTTTTCTAAATTAACAGGTTATTTGTTACTTACTTTGATAACTCACTTATGATATGACATCTTTTTTGTAAATTGATCTAAAGATGAAATTACTTGCATTTGTGTATCTTTACAAGAGAATGTTGTAAGGTCATTTAAAATAAAAAACATTTCTCTTTTTTCAGGCTCATGAGTTAGTTGACAAAGGTGGCGACTGGCGCTCAAGGAACAAGTTGAAGGCGTATGAAGCTATCTACTGCCTTGCTGTCAGAGATTACAGTAAAGCTGCAGAGCTCTTCATTGACTGTGTCTCCACTTTCGAGTCCTACGAACTTGTTGATTTTGGTAAGCTAATTCTAATTACTATTTTACCTCTGTTACGTGACCATTTTGTAGTAATTGAAAGAATGTATTGGATTTCACAGCCATCAAAAATATTTCACTCCCTCTGCCCACTATTTTTACTGTCTTTAATGGACTACAACACCAATGATGATGAATATACTGTTTGCTGATTGCATGGCACAGGGGTAGATAAAGGTTTTCGCAGACATAACTGCTCAGCACCGCCTAGCCTCATAGGCTTGTAGTCAACCATATGCAAGCTCGTAACGGAAGTTGGCGATGTCAGAGAGGCAAGCGGCGGGGCGTTCGCGGGCCATCCGTGGGGGAACCACCCGAGGCTCGCGTGCCGTCCCCGCGGCGGCGACGAGACGTGACGGCGAGTTGCCCACGCACTGCTAGCTTGCTGTTCCAATGCCGATAAGTGTGCATCTCAGTATGGAGTTTCATACAGAGAATACTGAACGGCTCAAGTTGAGGTGGTGCTGATCTGGTGCCGAGCGGTTATGTGTATGTCAACCTTTAGTTACACACACAACAAGTCAACTTTTAATTGTACTTTATCATTTTATCTGCACCTAAAGGTTTTTGCAACATCTGACAGACTATAATTAGAAATATAACTGGCAAATCATGGTCTGTGATTTCATTGCTATAACATTCGCCAATGGAGTGTAGTTATCGCTAATACCAGTCTCTAATGTAGCTACTTTTTTTTTGTTAATAAATGTAGGAAGAGACTTCATATTGGCCTGTTGGTAAGCCGGTGGGAATTGTGTTATTTGGACGCCACGCCCCCGCTAATACAGCTAGCTGACTTTATATTGTTAAATTTTCAGGGACTATAATCCAGTATTGTGTGCTGGCATGTGCGCTGGCTTTGGAGCGTCACGCGCTGCAGGCGGCGCTGAGAAGGCAAGGAGCTGCCGTTCAGGCTCTGCGTTCGCGATTCCCCGAGCTGCGTGAGCTTGTGGAGTCCCTGCATGAGTGCCGCTATGCTGACTTCATGAAGAGCCTTGCTTGGGTGAGATGAGTTTACATTAGGAATTGGAGCAGTTTTTATTTGCTCACCAGTGTTTCAAAATCGGTTTATTAATGAAACTTTTATTATTTGAAACTATTTTAAAAACTAACTGCTGTAAAAAGAAAGAGTGTATTTAATCTGATTTATAATGTAACACATATTATAGGTTTTTAGTGGATGTGAATAGCTATTGATATTGGGGATCATTTATGGATAATAATTACCACTGGAGGAGCATACCTGTTCAACCGACTTATTATTACTTCCATCTTGCCTTCGCATTCTGAAACTCTTTGTTTAAAACCTTATAATGCAATGTTAATAAAAGTAGGTACTTATGATTCTCATATTGATGACTGCATTTTTTTTTATGTATAGTACTAGCTTGTGCCCATGATTACACCCGTGTTGCTTTATGCAATATGGCATTATCTTGTAGATTTAATAAAAAAAAAACCTTTTTTGACACCTCTATGATACGCAACGCAAGCCATGTATCTGGCTCCAGGCAATCAGATTATGGTGCTGTTTTATAGGTATACTTAGTTGTAACATGGCCAATGTGACTATATTGTGTACAGGTGGAGACCCTTATCTGCGTGGACCCAGTGTTTAGACCCCATTACCAGCACTACGTGCGTGAAGCTCGCATCAAAGCATATGTGCAGCTGCTGCGCGCCTACCGCTCGCTGAGCCTCGACAACATCGCCGCTACCTTCGGCGTCACTCGGGAATTCGTTGAGGAAGAGATCTCCAAGTGAGTGAGACAGCATAACCATTACTAGCACTGCGTACAGCTAGGGAGGCGAGACTAGCACATCATTATCGTGATGCCTTGATATTATATGGCGTTGCTCTGAAATTCCTCTAAAAGGCAATTTCTAAGCTGAGTGGTTGATTGTCTAAGTATAGGTCTTATTGGGTGGGTAGATCGCAATTTTTTCTAAATATGTGATTCTTATACAGTGCTTATACTTTGCTTGTTTGAAACAAAAAATCTCATACATATATTAAATAAAGAATTGGTACTATTACAGTGATGATCTAGTAATGAAAAAAATATTGACAGTGAAATTGCAGCTTTATGCTTTACGGTCTATCATTCTGATGACATCGGCCTTTTCTCCGTAATTAATATGATTGTGAACCCGTCGATAGGTTAATTAATGTTAACACTACAGTTTTATTGCATTTCAACATCATATTCTGCAAAGAGGCCAAAATACATCTGTAAAGTAATTACTTGCCTCTATCCCTGACCCTAAGGCGCCCCGTAAACGATCAAACTTGTTTGACAAACTTGCTTGTCAAACTTCACGTTTTCATCAAACATAAGCGTAAACGATCAAACCAAATATCAAACAAATTTGTTACAGCGCCCCGCGCAAACGGTCAAACTTGCTTGACAAACTTGTTTGTCAAACTTCTTCTACCGAGATCTTGTTTGACAAACTCGACATCAATCCAGATTTTCATCAAACGCATCAAACACGTAGATTGTTTGACAAACGCCTCAAACACAGCCGTACACGATCAAATTGTTTGACAAACACGTAAAGTTTGACAAACAATTTGATCGTTTACCGGGCGCTTTAACACAGTACAATTCCAGTGGTTCAGCTAGCAGAGGCCGGCTATGAGCACTCGGCTGCAACGTCGCAATGACAGTCTCACGTTTGTCCCTTAGCTTCACAGCGGCGGGTCGGCTCCAGTGCCGCATCGACGCCGTGGCGGGCTGCGTGGTGACCGGCGCGGGCCGCGGCGCCGACGCCGACCGCTCGCAGCTGTACCAGGCCACCATACGCGAGGGCGACTTGCTACTCAACCGCGTCAAGAAGCTCGCCAGCGTTATTAACTTCTAGTTCTTATGTGCGCCTAGTGAGTCCGAGTTGTTTGTCAATGCGGTTTGTACTCTTTGCAAATTAGAAATACTAGGTTACTAGTTACTTAAGTAATTCATGGTGTGACAGCAAAACTTCAGCAGTGTAATTATTTTTCAGTGGTACAGTTTAAAATTTCCACTGACCCTTTGGGATCCAAGCTGCCTCTTAGCTATTTCAATGAAAATCAGCTTAGTAGTTTAGCTATTAAAATAAAATGGGATCTTTTTCTAATTTTCACAGTAAATTTCAAGTTAAGTTTTTACCCTTTAGTGTCATACACCGGTCAATGAAAACGCCTGTACTGCATTAACGAATGCCTTGTCTTAGTATTTCGTATATAGTTGTGTATTCAGATTCAACAATGCATGTTGTCATGCTCCAAAAAATACATAAGATTGATAGAAAAATACCACTTTTATGTTTTTATCGAAACTCCAAAAGCTACTTCTAATTAAACTAATGTTTTAGCAATATACTACAGATTAAAATTGAATTGAATTGTATCGAGTGTTAAATTTAATGTAATTTTCAATTATTATAAAACTCACTAAACTCTTGATATTTTTCTAACATTCCCTTACCTTGGGCCTCATATTTCTGTAATTAGAGGAAATGTGGATAAATAGGGCAGACTATGGTCTTCTCGGGCTCTCGTGGCTCTGGGTGATATTATAAAACAAAGGAAGGGTTTAAGAGGTAAAGGAGAACAAAAAAATAAAATAATTATTAATATAATTGTTTTTTTAAATAATTTGAATACTTTTTGGACATTTACATAAACATTTAATAATTTACAATGATTATTTATACTGACATGACCATGACACATCATATTCATGACTAATACTACTCTCTAGGTTCTATTTGCAACTTGAAAATTAATAAATTGTAGGTGCTATGAGAATTTACTCTATACAACTAACCTGTAGTGAGGCCTACCGCCTCACAAGCCTTTTCAATACTAAGTGCATGCATGGTTTATACTTTTATATAAATAATTAAGTAGGACATTTATACACAGATAACTAGTAATCATAATAATACGCAGTTCACAACGAACCAAATGTGAAGACATTGCTATTGGTGACTATTACAAGCACTGAGAAAATGCACAATGGAAATAAATGTTACAATTGGGCTGTGGAGGCGCCTCGCCGAGGCCAGTCTGCTGCCGCCAGCGCGGCCGTAACCTATTAATTTCAAGAAGAGTTGCCATAACACCAGTCGCACGTATTTTACAAAGATATGTCAAAGTATTCTAAAGCAATATAACGCTATGACTCTAAATACTTACAACTATGTAGACCTCAAATGCAAATACTTTTTTTAATTTACATGATATGAATACGTTTTAACCTCTGTTGTTACAATAATTTAACTTAGGTCAATGATTGGTAGGTAGTTTAAAATGTAGGTGTGTAGTATAAATCAGGGATGTTACGGAGCTTCGACTCCGGTTCCGTTAAGTCGGAACTTCCGATTATTATTACACCTTCGGTTCCGACTTCGGCTCCGACACTTTTAAATCGAAGGTTTTAATCGGAGGTCGAAGCATAACATAACGGCGGCGGCGGCTTTTGTCGAGTGTTATGAACAGGTTCATAAATGTCCCGCGGGGAATCCCCCCGACTCCCACTACGTGCACTCTATCGTCAATTGTCCGACCCTGCCTCCGACTCCGATTCCGACTCCGATAAAGCAAATTTAAAAACTCCGACTCCGCCTTCGGTTCCGATAAAACTACCTCCGTTACATCCCTGGTATAAATTCAGTAAGTCGTGTCACGAATATAATTTGGACAAGAATTTTATTGTACAACAAGATACGGTGATCGACGCGAGCCGGCTCGTTTACGCTGCACTCGAACAACAGTTGCAGTTGCTAATTGCTTGAAATTACACTTCAGATATGCTGCTTGGAATGTGGCATAAGATAAAAATCATGCGTGTTGCACTCCACTCGAGTGTTGTACAATAAAATGTACATTATTAAATGTAAATTATCTGTCATATTGAAATTTCTTGCTATATTTTAATTTATAATTATATCATACATTTTATTTACAAATATAAGACTTAAGACTTTATTTAATTTTTGGGATAATTTATTCATTTATACTTTTGATGTCAGCACACTAGACTGTATCCACGTATAATGTCAAAGATCAGTTAGCGGCGACCGGACGCGCGCGGTTGCGGCGCCGGTCCCGGTCCCGGCTCGGATACAGTCGGCGAGTGCTCTATCACAGAGTAACGACATACGCGTGGGTCGCGGCGCGCGCCGACCCGATTGCCCCCGGCCCGTACTCATGCATATAACTTACTTACAGTTAACACTAGGCGTATAACACTTGGAATAACATTTGTTAAATAGCACTACACTTTGCACATTTACAGTCGCTCGTTCCGTCGTAAATTATCAGTCCTCACTCGATACGTTAACTCTGTACATTATGAACATGACGCGACTGTCACCCGCCGACGTCTCGGGCAGTCCTCTCTCGAGCGCCGGGCGTCACCGACCGCCGCCGCACGAGCTCGCCTCGAGGATCGTTGCATGTTTTGGAATGTGTTCGGATGGTAAGATCCTCTGCGGGATCCGTCGGCCCGATAAATGCGTGTTCGAACTCGGTTTACACCGTGAGTCCTTCGGTGCGCGCCGGCGGCGGCAGCGAGGCGAGCGGGTGTGGGTGCTGGTGGTGCGGCGCGGGCGGCGAGGGCTGCGCGGGCGGCGGCGCGTGCGGCGGCAGCGCGGCCCCCGCGCGGTACTGCTCGTCGTCGCGCTCGCGCAAGTGCCGGCTGCGCTCTGACAGCTCGCGCCCGCGCTCGGCCAGCTCGCGCATGGCGGCCTGCCGCTCGTCGCCGCCCTCCAGCGAGGGCGGCCGCTCCAGCGGCGACGCGGCTCCCGGTCGGACGCCGAAAGCACCGAAACCTAACAGTCCGGGGAATTTGCCCGCTAGACCGTTCTGACCCGCGCTCTGTTGGATCACCGATATCTCGTTCAGCTGTCGAAGGGAATTAAACATTAATCTTTTGAACAGAAAATGGGCAAGGGGAATTACAAAATATACAAGGGCAGATCTACAGGGCGTCCTAAAGGTCAAAAGCGTGATAATAACCATTCACGCTATTGTATACGGTATTGTACTCTTATTATACAAGTTGTTTCGTCGGAACTCTCACTATACTATTTTATGTAGGGACTTTAAAAACAAGATTTCGAGCCGCCATCGCAGTCAGGTCGCACTCTTTACTAGAGTAGGAGTGTCTACGTGCCTTTTGCTGCATGCCGTTGAGGAAAGGCGCGGGCAGGTAGGGGTAGAAGAGGTCAGGCCGTCGCAGCAAGTCGTGAGGCTCGTGCAGCGGCCGCGGCGGCAGCTCCAGCGACATCCTGCGCCCGCGTCGCGATGCGCCGCCGCTCCACATGTGCGTTCCCATATGGACCTACGCAATAAAAGTACATACATAAATGACGTCTTTATCCCTTACGGTGTTGTAGACAGAGCCTAAGGTAACAAGGCCTAAAGGCAAGTTGAATTATTTATGTGCAAACGTAGAAGGTAAACGATAACGCTAACAGGAAGATTGCACCTGATTATTGGAGAAAAACGGGGACGATGACAAGACAAAGGCATTAAAATGTTAATTGTCATTACTTTGTATTTTTTTTGTGATTTTGTATAATCATCACGTCTTTATATCTTATGGCGTAGACAGAGCCTAAGGTAACAAGACCTAAAATGCCACGTTTAGCATGATTGGCGTTGTTGCGGACTCTTTGTAGTTTTATAATGAATTTTACTAAACGTCTAATTTTTGAAAGCAAGTTTTGTTTTTCTAATGTCTGTTGCTTAAAAGTCATCTCAAATACAGCAAACCTAAATTCTTCAAGAGTTTTATTTCCAACAAGTGGCGACCGTGAACATGGATAGATTAAAAAAGGAGAGAACAGTGGCGCGCTGTTTATTTACAAAAGCTAAAAATGTATTGGAAGAAAAACTGCGCGACTGCGACATCGACGACGCGACTTCCGCCTTCGGGCTCCTCGAACATAAAGCAGAACAGCTGTTTGGCGTCGACGAGCGCATTAAAGAACAGTGGCTTAATTCCGAGGATGATATAGACGAAGAAGCATTCTTGCAGGATAGTGCGACTAGTGATAATTACCGCTATGACTGGGAGCGTATGAAAGTAATGTATGATAAAGCTCTCCAGAAGTACGGACACATAAAGAGGTCAAGCGAATCCAACGGAAGCCAAGTGTCAAACGATACGGTGAAATCGCAGCAGCCGGCCAAGTCAACGTGCAGCTCTAACTGTCAGTCAAGGAGATTTCGTTTACCAAAAATCGAATTACGCAAGTTCGATGGAAATTTAAAAAATTGGATCGGTTTTTGGGGGCAGTTTCGAAAAATTGACAGCGACGAGACTATTGACGACGAGGATAAATTCCAATATCTATACCAGTGCACTGTTTCAGAATCTCCAGCTCGAGAACTTATCGATAGCTTCCCTCCCTCAGGGGCTAACTACAGGAAGGCGATCGAACAGTTAAAGTCCAGGTTTGCCCGGGATGACTTGCTAATCGAAGTATACGTACGTGAGCTCCTCACTTTAGTACTTGCTGAAGCTAAAGGTAATACTTTGCATAATCTAGGCCACTTATACGACAAGTTAAATACGCAATTACAAGCGTTACAGAGTTTAGGCGTAATGATGGATAAATACGCAGCTTTACTATTCCCATTAGTTGAGTCCGCCCTGCCCGAATCTGTACTTCGTGCCTGGGAGAGATCTCAAACTCAAGGAGTGAAGACTGAAGACCATCTCAGCCAGCTCATGACGTTTCTGAAATGCGAAGTGGAGACGGAGGAACGTATCCAGCTCGCCCGCAGCGGTTTGTCTTCGGGTGATAATTTAGTTGGTGCTCCTGCTCAACCCACCGCAGCTTGCCTGGTATCCACAGAAGACCCGGCAGGTAAGAAGTCTTGTATTTGGTGTGATAAAACCACTCATAGCAGTTTGGAATGCTATAAGGCTAATAAAATGTCGTATGAGGAAAGGAAAGAGTTACTAGAGAAGAAAAGAGGTTGCATAATATGTCTAAGGACGGGCCATAATTATAAAATATGTAAGAACTTTTCGAAGTGCCTTATTTGCCATAAACGTCACTCAATTTTAATGTGTCCTGACACTAAGACAAATAAAAGTGAAGAACCTGTCAACGTCAGTTCACCAAAAATAAATAATAATGTGTCACAAAACAAAGGCAATAAAACTACGTTACTCCAAACGGTTATAATAAAAATCGTGAATGGTGATAAATGCGTAAAAATTCGAGCCTTTATAGACACTGGTTCACAGAGGTCATATATACGTCGCGATATAATTAAAGAATTAAGTCTGAAGTCGGTGAGTACTGAATCTTTATCTCATTGTCTTTTTGGTGGCATCGAAACTAAACGGCAGCAATATAAATGCTACGAATTTTGTGTCAGCAGTCTGGATGATGAATTTAAACTAAACATGACGGCTCTCGATAAGACTATAATCTGCGGACATATTCCTCGTGTGCCTAATAACAACAATGCCATTTTGTCGCAGTTGGAGAAGCATAATGTCGCTCTGAGCGACGTCAGCGAGGACGCGACGCCAGAAATTGGACTGTTAATCGGCGCGGACTACGCTGGCTTATTGCTCACAGGGAGTCTCTTACAACTAAACGACAATTTAATTGCGATCAAAACTAAATTCGGATGGACACTCCAAGGACCCATCATGAACGTATGTAGCACAGTTACGAATGTGGTGTCAGTAAACTTTCAATTGACGAATCTAAGGGATCTAGTGTCAATAGGAACTAAAGACCCAGCCGAAATTGCGAGCAAAACCAAGGCGGACTCTTTAATAAACACGGAGGGGCGTCACGAGGTGAACTTACCTCGGATACTAGACAAATCCACAATATCCAAATGTATTACCTGCAAACGCCAATCAGCAAAGCACGCCGAGGCACCAGCAGCGCCGCTACCTAGAGATAGAGTGAAATCTGCGGCTGCGTACAATGTCACAGATACTGACTTAGCTGGGCCGTTATTTTTGCTGTCTGGAGGGAAGGTCTGGATAGTTTTGTTTACCTGTGCGATTTACCAAACCATACATTTGGAATTAAGGTTGGACAGACGGCTAAAATACCTGCGCAAAAGGGGCAGAGAGAAGGGCACTCTTTTAAGGGTGAGCGATGTTGTTCCAGTAGAGCGTATTAAGTGGCCTTTAGGATTAATACTAAAGATTTACTCGGGAAGAGATACTAATTCTCGAGTGGCAAAAGTTCAGACCATGGACAACGCATATACAAGACCGCATCAACGCGTATACCCTAGAGATCGCGACCAGCGCAGCAGTGCACAGTGGTTTGTGGCTTTCGCCCCAAAGGCGGGAGGATGTTGCGGACTCTTTGTAGTTTTATAATGAATTTTACTAAACGTCTAATTTTTGAAAGCAAGTTTTGTTTTTCTAATGTCTGTTGCTTAAAAGTCATCTCAAATACAGCAAACCTAAATTCTTCAAGAGTTTTATTTCCAACAACGTTTGTATAGGTGGAAAAGGGAACCAAAATAATAATTTTTTTTTGGCCTCAGTTACAAATGATATAAAGATATTGAATGACAAGCTTTTAATTGAGTGTTTTCGTGTGTCGTTATGTGTAAGTATGTACATAATTATGTTTGTGTGGTTCAAATCATGCAAGTCAAATTTGAACCACATCCACTTGTTACCATTAGGATTGACTTGTTATCTGGTATTCATAATGTAGGGTAGATGACAATGCATGTACTGTTTACAAAAAGTACAGTCAGCCATAAAAGCTTGTATTAAAAATGTTTTTTTTAAATTTCTCCGAATGTTTACCTTAAGGTTTCCTTTAGTAGTAAACGCTTTCTGGCAAACGGCGCAGCGGAACGGCTTGTCGCCAGTGTGCGTGCGCATGTGGATCTGCAGCGCCGACGACGACGAGAAGTTCTTGCGACACACGCCGCAGAGGTGCTTCGACGACGCCGGCAGCGGCGGGTGGGACGGGCCTGTCGACACTGGGGTGCAAGGATTGTTGTTAATTGGAGACATGTACTCTTTTCTTCACGAGTCTGAACAAATATACTCACAACCCCCATTAGGTTCTTGTAAAACTAACAAAAAAAAAAAACAAAGAGACGATCTTAAAGTATAATTAAGTGTACCTAGTAATATACTTACTACACACTTAATTATACTTTAAGATCGTCTCTTTGTTTTTTTTTTGTAAGGGATAAGTACGCCTTTGTGCATGTATCTCAGTGTTTGTCAATGGGGGCTATCGTGTGTGAATTTGCCACTAGAGGCGCTAGTGTCGCGTGAGGTCCAATAACATTTACTTTTCACTGGTTTTCTTTCTTTAATTTCTTTCATTTACCTGTTGAAAACTGATCTCCTTCGTGAAATTATCGCAAATATGGATTATTTGGCGATGAATGTGAACACTTTGAAAGCGGATGTTTTTTTTTCCGAACAAAACGGAACTGCACAGCATTGCAGCATAACTACTCGATATGATGATAGTTATTTATAATTAATAAACTTAATGAGATTCAAGATTTAAAACTTTGTTTCGGCGCCTATCTTATAAAGTCGCCTTTGACAGCTTACCTCTAGACCTTAGTCAACAGTGGCGCCAACTGGTGAGCAAAGAAACGATAGTCCCCATTGTATTTGTTCTATATTTATTTTGAACAATAAAGAGTTTATATACATATACACTGCGAAGAAAAGGGTAATCACGGAAATTTGCGACAATAGTAGTTGTTGTCACAGTACAGGGCAGTCTATAGCTACTTATACCTATGGGATTGGGCTAGAATTTTCTGTATGAAGTAAGTATATCTAATGCTGTAAGTTATAAATTGCATCGGTGACATCAGGGTCATGAAGCGACAAAGTCAAATTAGAATTGCTTATTAATTAAGAATTCAACGCTGTAGATTACAGTGCGTTAAATTTTTTTGGTAAATAAAATAGGTAAGTGAATTTTTAAACGACACTGAATATTAGAACACAGAAAAATCCGAAAAGTAAAGCTATGGCTGGGAATCGAACCCGAATCCTCATCATTCCGTGATGCGTGCTATACCGCTACACCGCCCATAGCAAGTAAAAGAAAGAAGGTAAAAGTAAGTGCAAAATTAAGGAGTTGGTCACCCTACACACTCGACAACACAATTGTCTAATGAAGTAAGTAAGTAATGATTATTTACGATTCGTAATTATATAGTGGTTACCTTACTTACAAACGGCTCAGAAATCAAGAGAATATGTACTCGTATTTATTGTCAAGAGAGTAAAGAGCTTTTGAGTTTTGTTTTAGTCTAGCTAGATAGAGGTTGCTAACTACAACTACAATATTATGCTTCTTATTGTGCCATACTTTAAAATATCCATGATCAACAACTTCTTCCACTTATGCGTATAATGCGTAAACACGTGGATGTTATGGATTTTAATTAAGAACACATCTAAAATTCTCACTTTCATCCATTTATAAGCAATTTCCATTAGTCGCGAATTAATTTATCATGACTACCATCTCTTGACCGTGTGAGTGGTCAATATAACCGGTTCGTTGCTATGTGATGCTTACCGCTGGGCCGTTTCGGGAGCGGCGGCATATCTATAGGGGCATGAGGCATGGGTGGGTGCGCGGGGGGAGATCGCTTCAGCTCCATCTTTTCAGGGGACGAGCGGCGGTCAGGGCTTCCCTCCCGCTCCTCGCTCGGCGGCCCCGAAGGACCACTCAACCCTTTCTCGAACGACGGCGGCATATCCCGTATCTTATGCGTCAGCATGTGCTGCTTCATGTTGCCCTGGTTGACAAAGAGTTGAAGTAAGTATGCTGGGTAAAAGTTGAGCAAGTAATATGTATAAGCTGGATAATAAGCTAGTAGCGATAGTTTTAAAGTCCTCGCACTCGGCGTTAATAATAGAAAATAATGGCATCAAGCGGTTAATCTCGTCATGTTACACTGACGTGTAATGCGAATTGCGTAATGGTGGTGTTTAGGCTAGTTCGAGCGCGATACATCAATTCCATTCTGGCGCGTTCTACATAAATGTTAATTAAATTAGCTTAGACGGAGTCAAATAGAGACCTAAAAGTTCGAGAGTCAGTGACAAAAAGGTGTAGATAGATATGAACTTTTTGTCCCTGGCTGCACTACACGCGTGTTAGATTTTCCATATTAGCTTGCAATGTAACAATCGGAATTAGATATTTAGTAGATATATTGCCCCACTGACTTTTGTGACCTGAATAACTAACATTCGGATCTCCTCATTTCATGATGTAGTGCTCAATCCTGGATTGTTACCTTGCAAGACAAAATTCTCCATATGGGGAACACCCTGAGGTCACGTAGGCGTTACTATAATCGTTTTAATTTTCTTTTTGATTTAAAGAGTGCCATTGAATTTAGTGTTATAATCTTTGCTAAGTCGTATTTAGTGCATAGATCCGAGTTGCGTAAATGATTAGAATTTAATTAATTGATTTAAAGGACATTCAAAGCGTTGCATTATTAAGGTCGCAGCCGTTCTAGTACCAAGCAAGCTGAGTTAATTCAATTCAGAACATTGTGTCGTAGCCAACCATACCTAAAACCTGATAACTTGATATTGTGGAGTTGTATTCAATTATTGTTATTGTTCGGCAATTTCCGCTCAAAGAATGACTTGGTAGGTAAAAGTCAGATATGAAGTAAGTTTTCCGAACGATTAATCAGTTGAAAAAAATCTTGATCTCATAATATGAATGAACCATTTTTCATCGAAATGTTGTTTCGGTAAACGGCATATTAAGTAGGTACATCTTTAGCACAATGTACCAAAAGCATCGTCATAAATCGGCTTACTAAATGAACAATTACAAACAAATTGTTTTGGCTTGCCCCAGATTTCCAGCGCACGTCATAAGACGCAGTCAGAAGTATATAGAACTTGCTGATAGTCCTGTCTCATTTTAAGATAAACCACGACGACTTACGCGTTTCGATGTTACTTGACCCTTGCCCGGCACGTTGAAACACGGAGATTGTATGTAGGTACTAGAGGACTTAAATATCTCCCCCATATCAAAAACGCATACATGTACTCGTAAAGTGAAACATCAACGGGGCTTTAGAATCAAGTGCTGCAAACGAAACTGACGATACCTTAGCACCACTAATGTAACCGTTAGTATTAGGTTTTGCATATGGACAGCTACGACACAACCCTCCAGAGTCCGCTCAGGCGTCTCTCGCATACCGGATAGACGAAGGCGTTCCAGAGATCCAAAGCAGTGGCGTGCGGCGGGCGCGGGGTGCGCGCGCGCCGCCCGCACCGACAACCGCCGCCACTGCTCTGGAACCACAAATACACGCAACGTTACACACACACTCGCACACCGGTAAAGGGGGCAATACACAGTAATACACATGCCAAACACAACAGTTTACCCCTTTATTCATAAACGCTCTGTAGGCTTCTGCTAACTTCGCAATCGTTTGTCCTTATCTGTCGCTTTGACATTTACCTTTCACAGATAAGGACAAACGATTGCTAAGTTAGCGGAAGCCTATAGAGCGTTTATGAATAAGGGGGTTAGAGTACCTTATTGTCTACGCATTCGGAACTATCGCATTCACCATTCCTTTCTATCAAACGGTTAAGGATCAGGATAGAAAGAAACAGCGAATGCGATCGCGGCCGCCTGTGCGTTGGACAACATGGCCTTTGGTGTTACTAAGTTATAAAAGGAAATGTAATGGGATTGTGAAGCGTGGCGTCGGGGCAGTAGAAGATGTCATATAATAAAAAGTAGGTATTGTAGGTCCCTAGTTTATCTAAAGAGTAAGTGAAACATTTTGCAAATTCCCAGCCGCCATAAATAACTGTTACAAACCCAAATAAAACTTATCGCTGTTGGCATTTTCAACAGTTTTTTTATTCGAACATGCAATTGTCATGTCAACGTAGTCAATTCATTAAGTATAGGCAGCTACCTACGCAAGATGTTCAGTTTCAGTCGATTGGTTGAATATATTAATACCTAATATACCTAGTAGTCTCTTGGAATAATATATATGTCACTTCAACCACTTGTTTAGATCATGGAAAACACTATTTCAAGTAGTGAAAAGTTTACTATGAAACGACATCCTCTAACTTTTCAATTTTGAATCAGTTAAGATAAATATGACGTTGGTACAGTTGCTTGAACATAGAAGCATATAGCTATTAAAAAGTTGTTGCAAAAATTACCTCGTAAGTAGGCGATATCTATTCGAACGATAATTTAACTTGCCAATATTATTTACCATCTAGGTATTGTACTATTTTTTCAGCGCTTTTAAATAATTTCTGTTCCTAAGTCTACTGTAAAGTGGCTTTAAAAACTATTTTCAGTCAAACACTCAAAAGTGTCATTACTTGAAAAGCTCAGTTTTAAACGTAATTCAAATAATTATAGCACTAAAATTTAGCAAAAGCTATGAATAACTTCTTCTTCTTCTTTTCTAATATGGCCCCATCGAACCATGCGATGATTTCGCCAATGTCAAGGTAATAAATACAGTATTCAAAAATCTTGTGACAAAAATGTCGGCAACGTTGTACGGTAGAACATGGTCATAAGACTAATAGTATATTTAATACTACTTAAATTATGTTTTGGTAGAACAAACTTCTGTGGTGTGCTATTTGCCGCTAGATGGCGCTATACGTAGTCTCGCGCTAAGTAAAGCTGTATTTTATTTGAATTGAAATGGAAGTTGTTTAAGATTTTTATTATTGCTCCATTCCTCTAGAATATATATTTTAATTAGGCAATTTCTATTCAGCGTCGATTATTTTATACAAATGACACTTAATGAAATTATTATAATGCCCCGTTATTTATTAGCTATATTACGTAAACATAATTATTTATTTATTCATTATGCAGCGCAGTGCATCTGAGCGTCAATTCGTGTTTTTTACCCCCGACGAAAAAAGAGGGGTGTAATAAGTTTGACGTGATGTCTCTTTCTGTGTGTGTCTGTCTCTCTGTAGCATCGTAGTTCTCCAACGGATGGACCGATTTCGATGCAGTTTTTTTTTTCATTCGAAAGCTAGTTTCCTAGCAGTGATTCTTAGCCATGTCTGGTGAAAATCGGTTTAGTAGTTTGAAGAGTATCAGCTCTTTTCCAAAATGATATACGGCATTTTTGTATTTACGTAGATTAATCGATTAAAGTGTGGGAAGTTTTTAAATTTTTAAATTTTATGTTATCCTAAATAATATGGCTTTGTTTTTGTTTTTTGTTTATGACGGTCCCAGATTCCATTAAAAATGCACGGACTTGTTTATTCTTCTTTAATTTTTTTAATTTAATGTGGGGTAATCCAATGTCCAATTAATCAAACCCATACACCTGCTGTAATATTCCAAAACGATTTTAAGACCCCTTGTAAAAGTAGTTTTTCCGTAGCCTAGTACCCAAAGTGCAAGCTTTGCTAGTTGGTAGATCTATTGGTATTAATTCTCACAAGATACTTATTTCTTATCTATTTATTTCAATGCCCTCAGGTATTTAGTGTTACTCTGTGTTATTAGGTAAACCACTTCTATTATTTTTGCGTTGGTACCTATATCTGTTTTGTAGCAGTGCTAGATTTTAGTAAAGGATAGAATGTTTGACTCGTGAACTTTAGATGCCTGTGGGTATCGACTTATTGTAATTTCAAATGGGCATGTAAACGGCGCAGGCGCATAGTCCCAGTGTTTTCCAATACATATCTATTCGCTATGTTAAGCTGCTACATTCCTTGGTTTTCATTCGCACGCGTTGTATGCTAGGTAAATCGGTACATAATATACATTTGTTTAAAGTACAAATGAAAGAAGTTTAGAAGTCTAACAGGTAACATACGTATTCAAACTTTTACTACATTTACATACGTAATCATGTTCTTTGATTAAAATCTAAATTTTTGTATTCTTTACAAATAAATTAAAAAAAAAAATATCTTGGGACAAATTACACCAAAGCTTACGTATTTTTTTTAGTTTTCAATAGGTACATGTTGGTCGTGTGAGTCGGGTTTGTGGACTTCCGTGTGATACATTTTTCTATAAACACGTACCTAAATACCATATGTAAACAAAAACTGCATCGATAACAGATGAAATATCCGTTTTCCTGCCCTTTCTGGTTAAAGTAGACGTTTAAAATAATAACTATTAGGTATGCTTTGAGATATGGTAATGACATAAAAAGTAACAAAATTCTTAACAGATCATTAAACTACCTACACTGTTTTTGTGTGATATCAAAATGTTCCTATTTTATTCTCGCAGTTTTTTATAACATTTTGATAGGCGCAGAGGCGCGTTCGTGGCCCGAAACAGTCTTTAATTGGGCATTTTCAATTTAAACTGTCCTATTTGAAAAAAAAGCTTAGATTTTCCGTGGGATAGTTAAAAAAGAAATGTGGAAAAAATATCACAAAAGTAACAAAAAATTAGTCACTTTTTTCTTCACAAAAATGAAAGTGCTGGTGATCCTGACTAAGAAAAACTTAAAACATCCTCTTAAAGGAAATAAAGTAAAGAGTATACATATACAATTTAAATCGAAAATGAACAATTACACCGCGCTATTAGAGGAGAAAAAATGATCACACCCGTGTGATCATTGGGCGATCGACGTGTTAACAAGCGTTTATGAATAGTGGGATTAGATTATACTACAGTAGTACCTACTCCGTAGTACCTCAGGTAGGCAGATAGAAGTCAAGCCGACGTGCTGAACTTAAGGTAACATGGGACTTTCTCTTTAGCAATTCAAGAATGTTCACGATCACGATTAAAATTACAAGTAGGGACAATGAATTTATTTTCTTGTTAAAGGTAATGCATGTTTATTACAACTTGTCGGAAATTATCTGAACCTGCAGATCACAGCCGACGCGTTAATTATTCCGGTATTCATTTTAAACTCAAATTCGAGTAGGTAGGTATAGTTATTTATATGGTGTAGGTAATACCTATATATGTTTCAAAATAATATAAATCTCGCGAAGCCTATTAAAGTAGGAGATCGATTATAAATAGAAACGACAGTATGATTGCATTATTGAGGTCTTTAAACTCATAAGTCCCGGCGCCATCATAAATATAAATAAAATAAAGTATATTTTATTGATAAGGCCAAAACTTTGGTAATTTACGAAAAATGTTACATTGTCGAGCATAAATAATCTTTTTATGACGAGAAGCGTAGGTAAAGGCTCAAGGATTTATAAGCAATAAATATTTTACGACGTGAATTAATATTCCGATCGTTTTCCGTGACGTTGTTTTTATGAGTTATCATTTTTGAGTCGCGGCTCGCGAGGCGGCGCGAGCGCAGCCTTCCCTCTTGAAATATTGGCCGAGCTGAGTATAAAATCTGAATCGCTATAAACGTGCTTTTAACAACCTTTATTTATTATTTATATAATTATTTAATTAATTCGTTTAGGCCGAGTATAGGATAGGAATTCAGTACGATCTAGTTGAATTCACGTTGTGGGTGGCTCCTATACTTTAAGGCTTGAAAGTCCCTATTTCACATCCTAGTTGCCGGAATTGTGAAGACGTGTAAAAGGGCCATTTGTTGCTTATTCGCCAAATAAACTTATGATTTTGATTTTGTACGCATGATTTTCATAAGTAAATATTTCGCGACTAATTTTCCTTTTATGACCCAGCTATTTTGTAAAATTTTCCAATTTCCTTTAAAACTTATGATAATTTGATCACTACTTAATAAAACCTACCTATGAAAAAAGACTCGCTTACGTTCAGTTTTAGTAGGTATTTGTTACTTAGGTACTAATTCGTGTGACAATATTTTAGTTTTTGAATTATATTTTAATCTGATTTCAAAATAGTTTCTGTTGAGCGTACAAACAAGGCAAATCTACGAAAGCTCTTTAGCGTAAAGACAATTTGCTCAATCCCGCGCGCCGTCGGGAGGCATCAGTGCAGTTTTGATTAAATCGGAGCAAGTGAGCCTACATCTACAAGTTTGCGAGTTGGTCGTCAATTACTCGAGTCGGCGGCGGCTCGGATGCGGAGACAACGGCCGAACTAATGCGAACTAGAGGCGACGACTAGCGACTTGTAATTACAGCTTGCAAAATTAATGCACTGAAACTTGGCTGAAATGAAACCGGCGCAAGAAGTTCCTCCGCGCTCCGGCAACTTGTCACCCCGACAGCCAACTTGGAGTTCGATGCTCCGATCACTTGACACGACTATCTATTGGACACGAACTATTTACATCTATTTGCGTTACAACAATCACGATTGTTAGAAGCTCGAGTTTGCAGCTCGAAATAGCCACCGCAGTTATTTACAAGCCGTAAAACAATTTATTTTATGACTCAAAGATTTTATTGTCAATGAGGCTTATGCAGATGTGGGTCTACTGAAAATTAGTAGAAACGTAAACGCGCATATGTCGCTATTTGTGTTACAATAAGATATGGACTGGCCGCCGGCCAAGAACACTCAATCGGTGTCGAGTGTCTGCTTATGACGATTTGACAGATACGAGAGGGATAGTAAAGTTCGCCTTAGTTATTTCACATGTTAAAAATATGTCACCAGTTAGGAAAGATATCGTGCGAGTTGGGGGGCATATATTTGGAAAAGAAAACAGAATAATTTCTCTACTAACCTTTGTAGAAAAGCCGCGATCGCAGACAGTGCATTTAAAAGGACGCTCTTTGGTGTGGCTTCGATAATGTATCTCCAGGGCAGAGTTGCAGGCAAAAGTCTTGTAGCAGATGTTACACGTTGTGTTGCCGCGCACTGTACACAAACAATTCCTCTTTACAATACTAACACAATGCCACACTGTATTTAAATCGGAACGCACGATTACACAGTAGAAGTGGTGATTCAACATCTTCTAGAGTTAGATAACTGTATGATTACATTCAGCGTGTATTCGAGCGCCCGGCAAGCGATCTTTCGTTAGTTGGCAGGCCAGGATGGTGATTGATTCGAGGGAATGGACGTGCAGGCGACCGGGGCGGACGAAAACTAAACTTCCCGCTATCGCATACCTGCGGGAGGGAACGCAAGTCCGAGCGGGCTGAAGGGCGATCCTCCGAGCGCGCCGAGCGCGGCCAGCGGGGTCGGCGGCGACGGCAGCGGCGAGTGCAGCGGCAGCCGCGGTGGCGTGGACAGGCTCGACAGCGTCGGCGACGGCGGCGAGGCCCGCGCGCTGCGCCCGCTCTCCGAACCTGTCGCCGATGGGAGGGAAGCCGTTGTGGTGATGGTTTTTACTTCGCATTCGGACGCCGAGGCGCAGACGGAGAGCGGCGAAGTTCGACGATCCTTCGGATCTGATTCGTCGTCGAACTCCCGATGAGCGGGCTCACGCTCGTCCCGGCCGCTCTCATCGTCGGTCCCGCGGGAGTCCGCCCGTCGGTCGCCGGGAGTGGACGGAGTGGGGAATTGTGGTAGTGGAGGTGCTAGGTACGAATGAAAGTCCATGGCGTCTGATCCGTTACTCGATGTTGGGTATCCGTTAATTTCAAGATTTCGAATTTGGTCGTATTGAATATTGGTGCGTTCGCCAGTGTGAAGCCGTATGTGTTGGTGTAAAATAGAAGGATCTGCAAATTTCTTGTGACAAACTGGACATTGATGTAACATTTGACTGGGAGGTCTTATACGATGTACGCCCATATGCGTCTTTAAATTGCCTTTAGTGGTGAAAGCCCGACCGCAGAGTTTACACCGAAACGGTCGTTCACCTGTGTGAGTCCGGTAATGCATTTGTAAAGCACTTTTACAAGAGAGAACTCGATGACATACTATGCATTCATTAGGATCTGAAACTTTGTTATCTATATTATCTACCAACTGCTGTAATTTCGTTGTTTCTGACGTTTTTGTTATCTCTATCAAATTTTCCCACGAGTTGTCGTTGCTACCTGGACGCGGTAAAAGCGAATTATAATACAAAGGGTCGCGAGCTAGATCTACGACGCCATGGACGGAGGAGTGGAACGGAGTTAAACTACCTGACGAAATACTGCTTGGTGGGGAGTTAGGAAATAAAGGAAAAGTAGGAAAAGTACGTAGTCCCGTTGCTATTGAAATTGGTCCAGATATCGATGAATTCTTACTTGATAAATTTTCCGGTTGATCTGGATCAGGCTTCACATGCGGACTTTCTCTGCCAATATGTTCTTCATTGCTGTATTTTGAGTCCATGCTGCACTCGTCGTATGGCGACGTTGAGGGATATCGCTCATGTTCAGCCTCTTGCGTTGCATCATTTTCTTCTGGTTCTCGTTTAGGTGACACGCGTTCTGTATCTTCATAACTTGAATCTCGCTGGCTTTCCTCATCTTGTGGCTCAGACTTGAACATTTCGGGCACAGATCGGGAAGGGCTCGGCGCGGAAGGTTTACTGAGATCAGCCGGAGCATCTTGTTCTTCACGCATTGCGAACAATGGATGAGGTGGTAAAGTCTTGTCTCCTAGTGGACGCGGAGGCAGGAGATCATGGTGTGGCGGTCTGTATAATGGCAAGCCTGGCGGGAAAGGCCCTGGACCACCCGGAGGGAACTGAAGTGGATGGGGCGGCATCCCCGGGATTGGTCCCGGCGACAGTTGTGCTAATAATGGAGGATGATATTTGTCCAAATGCTCTGGTATCGGATTAGGGTTCATCTTAACATGCGGGAACTTCGAAGTGTGTCTTTGGAAATGTACTTTTAGGTTCCCTTTCGTCGTAAACCGGGAGCCACAAACATTACATTTAAAGGGTCTTTCACCTGTGTGCGAACGAATGTGGATTTGTAGCGCAGAATCACTCCCAAAGACTTTCCCGCAGTATCGGCAGCGGTGTTTGAAGAATGGTTCGTTTCGTCCTCCACTCTTTCCATCGTAAGGTGACATTTTTCCGGATTTACGAAACGCTAATTCGTCAGCGAGGTTATTTGCTAGCAGACCTTGAGATGCATTATCAAGAACTTCTTGGGCGCGTTTCTGAAGCATTTCAAGCGTGTTTGGTTCATTGAGGGAGGGTGGTGGATCATTATTCGTTATGATCGTAGATGCTAAAGACGATGATATGGAGCTGTATGGTGGGTGGGACATCACGGGTATCGTTGAGGTATGGATTTTTGGAATGGAAATTTGTTCCGTCTTAGGATTAAGATGCGCGTGAGTAGACGGTAAAGATTGGCTAGATGGAGGCATAGGTGTAGGGGGTGAGGGCTCCCGCGGCGGACGAGGCGGCGACGGTGATCGAGCGGCAGGCGTAGTCACTATCGTTTCGGGTTCGTGCACCGAAGGGTTGTCATCCGCATCCTCTTTTCGTTGCGTTAGTGATAGCTGATTTTGTAATTGTCTTATTAACTGCAGTTGAAAAACTTGTTGATGTTGCAACGTAAAAAGTGTACTCTGTAGGACGGCAAGTTCATGTAATGCCGCTTCGTTATCGGCGTTATTAGCCATCGCTGTAGCAGCAAATTGTGCTACGGCGACTTTAGTGTTTTGGAGAGCCTCGAGCGTCACGTGACCGGCAACGGGAAACGGGAGTCCCACCGGCGGCTCATCAGCCTCAGGCACTTCTGCCTCGCCTTCTTCGAGGCTGTTATTGTTGGCGGCATCTTGTCGATGCCTTCGTACTTGTTCTAATCTCTTGTTAGGTTCGTCCATCTCTTCGTCTCCTGACACGACCATCTCCTCGGGATCGGAGTGCATCCTCTCCTCACCCATCTGGAGAGCCTTCTCATCGCACAGCCGTTTGTGGTGCAGGAACTCGTGAAGGTTGTCGAACTGCTCCTGACAGCGCGGACACATGTGCGCTTCAGTGCGATCTCTTGCTTCATCGGGTATAACATTGTTGATTTCTTCTTCCGAACACGACCCGGAACTTTCACCTAAAACAAAAGAACTGGTTAGCTACCGACCATTCAACTAGTCGGAAGATGTTTATGAATTACAAAAGTGTGTGTATTTATTTTGTATTACAGGGAAATATAATAATTTTGGTGCACTATGGCATAGATTGCCGTTACATGGCGAATATTACCATCTAAAGTGCACCAAATTTTTCATTAGTGATTTATTTCATAGACGTATATGTATTTAGGTACCTATTATTGAAATTATGAATAAAATGAAAGTCGGTTAACGCCTACGGCTAACCATTATCTTCACGGTTATAAATAAATTTTTATTTAGGTATTTAGAGAAAAACGTGGTATAAAAATAATTCAAAGTTACATCTTACGTCTACGTACAGCGCAACAAATAAGTAGTAATTCGACCTACCGCTTCCATTTTACGGCATAAATAATTAATGAAAATAATTTTCGGTTGTTATTTTAGTAAAAGTGTAAGAAGGTTTTATTAACTTTCACAGACTATCTGTTATTTATTTATTGATTATTTGGTCAATCTCTCAAAATTTTGTTGGAAGAGTATTGCAAGATCGTCATCGTTTTAGTAAATAACGGCCCATGTGTTGGTCATGCATGGTGCATTAAATGAATAAACCAGATAGTCTTGCGCTCTTCCTGAATTATTCGAAAGAAGATTGGAATTCGTGTCTTCATTTAGATACAAAGATGTTAAGATTAGGTAGGTGTACGCCTCAACTTATAACTCTACTAATCCTGAGTTGGAACGTTTCTCTATTAAGAAGAGTCGAATTTGAATTAGACCTAAATCGAAAAATTCAATTTACGTGCTTCCGTTGATTGCGCAAAAATAAAATAGGAATTTTATCAAAATTGAGAGAGTTAATTAGTTGTATTGTTATCAAAAAGTTTCACCTTCACAATTATTACATATAATTGTAGAAGTGATTCTATCTCTTAGGCTACATGTTTATTAAAATATTTGAACGTTTTGTAATGCGGAAAAGGCAAGAAATTCTTGGTACTGTAGAGCTGCCCTGAAGAGACACTTCAGTCTATACGGGAATCGGGTTATAAGATATCTAACCAAACTGTTGTTGCAGAAGGCCAAGTTACTCAAGTTAAAACACAAACTTAATATTTCTTGATTTTATTTCAAGTTTAAATTTCCATTACAAAATATTTAGAAATCCGCCTATGCGGCTTTCGGTTCGAGCTGATCTGCGAGCCGTCCCAAGTTCCAAAAACAAAAACCTTTCAAAATATCGAACGGGTGTTCGATATTCGGAACTTGAACTATCTCAGAACAGCCAGCACCCAAAACCTGCCAGCATAAACTAGCCGAACCTATTCCTACAGTACTTATCTAAAAACCTTGCGCGCGAGCAATGAAATAGACTAGGTTAGCAGACTAAAGTATTTGATATGATTTGATGTGATCTTATCGTTATTATGTTTTAAAAAAAATTAGTTCAGCCACTGTGTAGCCCGAGTTTTAACTACAAATAAAAGTATTTCTATGGATAAGCTGACGTTAAGACGTGATAAACCCTTTTACATAAAATAGTGAAATTGTAATAATTCAAGTTGTACATTCGAAATGAGCAAATTATTGAAAGTATATAAATCCCTTTCTTCCTTCCAAGCTGGTCCGGGAGCAAAGAAAAAGCATAGACTGTACTAGTTGCTTCTGGTCCCGCGCAGATGGTATGAGCCCATCGAGGAAATGGGCGAAAGGAGTCACGTTTTAGGTGATGCGGCTGGCAACCCATCACTATTTTGATTCCTCTTACCACCCATACGCCCACAATCGTGCTAGACGTGGCCTTTGGGTCTTGTTACCTTGGGCTCTGCCTACCCCGAAAGGGATAAAGACGTGATTTATATGTATGTATGTATGTTATATACATACATACATATAAATCGATGCAAAAGTAACTCTGTCTGTCTGTTACCTCTTACCTGTCACGATTAAGCCGCTGGACCTATTTAGTTGAAATTTGGTATACAGATAGATAGAGTTTCGGGGAAGGACATAAGATAGTTTTTATTCCGGAAAATTGCAGAGCTCCCGCGGGATAGCAATTCTGCGCAGACGGAATTTATTATTATTATAGCTGTACATACTTACACAGTTTTAACAATGAAAGATTTTCATTAGATACCTAATTTTCTTTTAATTCTTACCTACCTACCTTACTTAGCTATTTCAATTTTTATAAATAAATGTATTTACTTTTGAAGTTACACAATTTAATCTTTTAAACCCTATTTGACTTACTTGAATCTTCGACATTGAAGAAAACTCTTTTAAAACTTTTGTTACTTAGTAGCTACGAAACGCGAGAAGGTCAATAATTATCCTGTTAACACAGGGATTTCATTAATATCTCACCTTGTCCTGCGTATTATGGCTATCCTATCTGTTACAATGGATTTATGCTTTAACTATTTCAAGCTGAGTTTCTTAGTAATACGAACGGCTAAAAACCATTTCAAAGCTTGCTTGCTGACAGTGGCGTAACTATAACGTCTGGAGCCCGTGGCAAATTCGTCAGATGGGGCTCCTTCCTTAATAAACAGAAGTGCATCAGCGTCTCTTCTGTGCTCTAAACCAAGCCAGTTCGGAGCCCCGTAGGAATAGGGGCCTAAGGCAGTTTGTCACTCCTGCCACCCTATAGTTGCGTCACTGTTTACTGACTTCAACTGTTTTAACTCCCTTATTAGCTTTACTTATCTAAAAAAAGCAATTGAAAAATAAGTAACCTACAATGTAATAAAATTTTGCAACTCGATTTTTGCCTACTTTATGATGAGATTGCCTTGAAATTAGTTACGTGTATTAGAGCTCCAATGACAGTGCTATAATCAGGTATCAACAATAGAAAAGGGTATTACAATATACATTTTTTCACAAAAACTTAGAGGAATTTGATTTTCATTATGTATGTTAATTATAATGTTGTATTGGTAAATTAAAGACGAAATTGTCTTGTACTTACATCATAAAATGTGTTTTTTCTGTATTCTAATGAACTCCGAGAATGCGAAAAATACAATGCATATAAAAAAGGTTTTGAAGATTGTCTACTCCTCAACACAACTTATTTCATTATGAGTAAGTACTTATTCCATGCACTTCGGTCCGTAATATACCTAAAATATCATTCGACTACTTTCTACCCGGGCAAAAAATAGTACCTATACATTATTGTAGGCGCTTCACCTGCTGTGAATTAAACAGAGACCTTTACTTCAAAGTGAATATCTAGCTTAAAGGAACACTGTTATTTCAAGGATCACTGTTGTTTTAATTAATTCTCTTTATCATTTATAAAACGCCTTGACATAAAAATTAACGAATTTAAATTTAATTTAATAAATACTATACAATTGCATGAGTCACATTAATATATTAACTATTGACATTTAAATTGATATTCTTACATTTAGTGATAAATTGTTATTGTGTGCCCTTGCATTTATAAGAATAAATAAATAAATAGTAACCTTAAGTTTCAGTTCAGTAGAAATTTTAAGCAGAATAAATCTTAGTACTGTCACAACTCGCAGACAGAATATATATATTCGTTTCCTATCCGATCTATCCGAACATTCAGCACCCTTAACAGAAAATTAAATTTTCTAATGTATTTATTCACCAGCGGTAATGTAAATCGCTTTTACGTTATTTTTTTATGTCGAGTAAAAGTTAGAAACCCACTTAGAGAATAGTAGAAACATCACTATAATCAATTACCTACCATGTTTCCTAGGTCCTACTTAAATAAGCTATTATGTATTGCTTTGATTTTATTATGTACCTACTTTGTAAAGCTAGAAAAGACTTCCCTTGCCTCCTAATTCTTAGACAAAAAATATTGGCATGGCATGACAAAAATAACATAATTTTTGTTGTTAACACAGTCTCCCGAGAATTTGATACCAGCGAGGTATTTTATTTCCTGGATCGTAGGTACACGGAATTTTATTTGCGTCTTTCCTGTGGACCTGACAAAAGTGAATGATTTCCTGGCAATAGATAGTTTTTATGTGCATGCACGTTGCACGCGCGCGGCGTCTGAATAATAGCCCATTTAAAGAAAGTATACCTTAGTTTGATGACTTCCAGTTACAGGAAAAACAATCTTTGTTTGTTATTATATCCATGTCCCACGTACTATTAAAATATTATCAATATTATCATGCAGAGTAAAAAATATTTGCACCTGTTTCTTGCTTAAAATTAAAAGTTTATTTTAAGCTTGCACGTGGACACTGAACACTGGTGCGGGAAGGGTTGGTTCTTTGGCTAAAATAATTCTGTTCAAACTAGAAAAAAATGAAAGTACCTAATCGGATAAATATACTAAGTACCGATATACGATTCCTTGCCAAGTAACTATCAACTTTCGAATACCGAAGGGGCTGCTTTTCGGTATTTTTTTAATAAGTTCAGAATCAATAATATCTGTTTTGAAAATTAAATGATAACTAAATATACTTAATGTTTGAAAGGACGTTCAGCTATTCTAGATTTCTAAAGATAAAATGAATGTTTCAAAAGCATTTTCCGCTCTATCACGCTCTATAGAGCATGGTTGAATTTATAATTCGATTAAAGCCTGAACATTTTAACTTTAATATGCAGGTTTATATTTATATGCGTTTATATATTTCAACTCTAAGGTCGACGAAATCATCATATAATTTAAGATTTATTTGAATTGTTAACGGTTCAGCTACTCCGCAATAGATGTCGCTAGTAATCGCGAGTAAAGCTAATAGTGAAGGACGCTATTTCGTTTTATACTGAAAAGGATTTTCTTCCAGTTCTATTATTCCTGAAAAAACTTGTTTGGTAAAATGAAACATTAAATTTAGTTATGAAAATTATTAAGATTTTACAAAATTTGTTCTATCTTATTTTAAATAAGTATAGTTTTAAGGACACTTTTTAGACCTCGTAGTTGCACTTTTCGTCTGAATTAGAGTTGGAGCGATACAGGATTGGTTGGTTTGGTGGACATCTGGATTCTGCAAAATACTCAGCTAACCACAATAAAGGAAAAACAGAGGTTCTTAGATGTGTCTCTGTACGCTTCTTCAAGGCAACTTCATAGTATTAAAAGCAACCGTTTTTAAACCTAACCTTTCGCAATTTAGGCAGGTATATCCTTTGATAATCACTTGGGTTACTGAGACTCTACCCAATGAGGTTAGGTACTCACATTAAATGCCAATCATCGAATATTCATAAATTCAGATTAAATAGGAATGTAACATATTTAAAAATGTTTACAGTGCAGTTAGCGTGTTTCTAGATTCGTGTAAGAATGTCAAAAAAGTTTAGTAACAAAGCAATCTTGACTAAGATGATAATTTTAATCATTAACCGATGATAAATGCGTTAGTACAGTGATAAACAATAAAGAAAGGCATAAAACTCGCCAGCAAAGTGCAGACTTCCGCCATCAATTGTGAAGCTTTTGACAGGAATTGCCACAAATTCCACAAAGAATGTCTCTTTTGCTTGTAACTTGTAGAAAAATATTTACTATTTTTAATTTCAGGAGAAAAATATTTGTGTTTGTACAAAGGAAACTTTGACAGGTGACAGATGCGACACCTTAGTGTCAATGTGTGTAAAAATAAGAGTTAGTAATTTGTTAGTATTTATTGAATTTAAGCCACAAAATAAATTGTTAGTAGCTTTGACCATAATAGGTACCTAGGTAGGTAGGTGTACCTACGTAGAGAGTGATGAAAGTGGATGAAGCGAAAGAGGTATGTCAGGATAGTAGCAGGTCCAACAAAGTAGTCTCTGCCTACTCCTGTGAGAAAGAGGCGTGACAGTATGTATGTAGGTACCTACATATAATATTAATAATTACTCTTACATTGGTATATGAATCATTGACAGTTAGAAGGAACTTCCGTCTAACAGTACCGTACCTACCTATAACAAACTGAAACGAAAACAATGGCTAATATTTGTTTCTTTACCTAATTTATGAAACAGGAACAATGTAAATGAAATTTATTTAATAACTTTTTTATGGATTTTTAGAGTGAAACATAAAAAAAATATTTTGAACACTTTGTAACACTTTATTAATTCGTAAAACGTGATCAATGGAACTAAGATGAATCGAAACCAGTTGCCTAACTGTTTTTATATCTTAACCAATTAAGTGTAAAATTATCATTTACTTAATTCATTCTTAGTCAAGGATATTATGAGTAAATATAATTTCACGGTATTATGATGTCTGATTTATTTTGACTTTCAAACGTTATTTAGGTATAATAATAAAAGAAGTCAAATAAAATGTGACTTAATATAACTTTGGCCAAAATTAATTAACATTACAGAACCGTATTTAAAGATGAGGCGAGATCTAAGAGCAAGATTTTTCTTTTCTTGCTCGACTGACCCTTACTTTCAGTAGGTACCTATGACATTATATTAAACTCTATCACAAATATTAAATACTAGCTTCTGCCCGCGGCTTCGTCCGCGTAGAATTAGACTTAAGAACTAATATTAATATATATTTTCTGCAATAATTATTTATGTTGCGACTCTAAACAGCTACGACGTTTCACATGTTTATCGCTATCCCGCGGCAACTATGCAACTTTTGGGGATAAAGAGAAGCTTATGTTTTAATCTAGGGCACCTGTTTATATTTGTTCCAAATTTTATCCAAATCCAACCAGTCGTTTTAATGTGAAGAAGGAACAAACATACACAGTCATTTACCCGCTCACATCGTCACAACTTTCGCATTTATAATAGGTAGGATCAAAGGTGTCAGATTTTGTGTATGGTTTAATTTTGTCGATGATTCCTCATTCTTCATGATTACCTAAACCTATTAGTAACTTTTATACAATGGATACGTTATTTAAATTACCTAAATGGCGTCACTTTCTGCTTTTTATTATACAAGAGGCACTTCATCATGCAGATATTAAGTTATTTAGATTGGCGGTGCTAAGGTAATAACAGTTTAGACCGGGGTTTTCGCATATATTTTAGAACAAATAATAACAAATTAGGAAGTTTTGCCTCCTCTATAAGATTAAGTAAATTAAGATGAAACCTTCTAGACAGCTGTCTAAATAACCTTTGAAAATAACTTGCATGTCCGGTGCAAGATATTACCTAATCGTTTTCGTCTTTTTTTTCTGGCATTTATTGTGTTTACGTTGAAAACTAGCGATAAAGTGAGCACCGACACAAAACACGTAATCCGAGCTGTGTTGCGGCGAGGGATTAACCATCTCATTTGAGGCAAGATGCCGGTGCGTTTAATAGTTTTCTAAGATGATGGATTAGTGTGGCCAGTTGACGGCGGAACTCTGGTGCTGGCTGAATGGCCGCGCGCCGCCGCCGCATTACGCAGAAAAAAAAACAAGTGTTACTGTTCCACAGCCGCCGCCTAAACCCACCATTATACTTAGTTTACAAAACAACTCGCATTGTGAGTTTGTCAAGCAAATCGTTCAAATTATAAACAGGTTGCATTTGTATCAAAGGCTCCATGGTGTGCCTACCTGATGTTAAAGAATATCACAGGTAGATTTACTTTGAGATTTCAGATGCTAGTTATAGTAAATGTCAAGATGGAGCCGAAATGATAGCGATATTAAACGCGTCTATAAAGCCATGCTGATTTGTGGCCGTGATAACGACTACACAACACTTGTACCTAACGACTTTCAACCCACGTACAATAAATTTATTTATATTTTGTTTTATCGCCGCAATCACCATTAAAATATTTTAAGTTTATAATTTAAGTTGAGAGCTAATTAATCTACTTACCGAAAGACTATAAATTATATCTTGGGTAATTATTCATCATCGAGCGGCGCGTAAATGGAAGCATTCTGCATATCAACGTATCATTTCGAGCACTAGAACCGGAACATTAACAAGTTTTTCGACTCTATTAGTAGAGCAAACAAACAGTGAATATATTTCATAAGAATGTGAATACGTTATTTCAATAGTTGGCAGATAAAACGTCGCTTAGTATTTTATAGAGCGCTCATAAAACTGGCACTGAGATAAGCCGACTGACGGTGCAATAATAAAAAAATGACAGCTTCCATTTGGGCTTGTAATTGTGTTGGAAGTTTATTATCCCTCAAGCGCACTAAATACTTCAGTAGCACAAAAGAAAAGAAATGTCATGTTACAAAAATTACTTTGATAATAATTCACTTCAGCATGTTAGAATACAGTTTATCTTTAAAAATCTTTAGGTTTCCCATTGAGCGATTTCGTCGCTGAGTGTGCCACGAATTTGTATCTCAAAGTTATTTTTACTCATTCAGAAAGCAAAACTAAACACGACAGAAAAATATACTGTGAAACTTGGTTCTACGAAAGTTTTATAACATGTACCTTACAATATTTTGGAGTAATAGAAAATTTTAATTATTAACTCTATCGTCATTATTTTTTAATATTAAATTTAATGCTATTTGATTAAAATGTAATCCGACTTTTAAAAGAATTTACACCATGTCTATTAGAAAACCAAGAGCAAATGAAGAAATGTCTCATTAAAAATAAGTAACAGATTTTTTATATCGAAATGACATCTCATAATTTAATAAATAACAGATGAAGCTCATAAAACTTAAACTTTGAAAATAAACTCACACCTATTATAATCTGCCAACTTTTTGAAACTTGTACTCACGCTTATAAACTTTGGTATTAGTCACTTCACAAAGCTTGTTTTTATTCCGCACCTACCTCTGTCGCACGTTTCCTTGACCAAACCGAAAACTTAGTCAAGTGTGGGTATTCACTGCACTGTACTCACCACGTCGGAGGCGATTAGTGCACACTTTCTGGTGGATGCCGAATTTTATCGTCGCTAACTGAATCATTGTCGAATGACATACACCGTTTGCTTCAAAAGAATACGTTCACTGTTCCGAAATGTATGTGTGGTGTGCGTGGTGGTAGCAAGGATAGGTACCGATGGAGACGCGGCGGACGCAGGCAGGCTTGACGCGCGGCATGCTGGCGGGTCGCTCAGGGCCGGCGCATGGCGTGCCGGGCAGGGGTCGCGCGCTCGCGGGTTGCTCGGGCTCGGTGCGGAGACGGGGTGCGGCCGGGCGCGCCACTCGCCATCTGAAGCGCGACTGAGCCAGGCGAGGCGGGCGGCGGGCCAGCGCGCGCGCGCACCAGGTACACAGTTATGACAGGAGGCGGGGCCGCCCCCGACTCATAAATCAAACTTCGCCCATTCGCACGCGCCACACGAGCCCCCTCTTCCATATTCGGGGCGGGGCATATTTTCATAATCATAACGCCTCATATTCATAAGCGATATGTGTTGTGGGCCGGCAGGCGGTGCGGTGGGCGGCGCTCGCCCGCTAGATGGCGACGCGGTCGCCCCGCGAAGCCTCCCACATACACTAATTAAAGCTACACGTCATCTAATTTATTGTTTTGAAGTCAATAGATCATAACAAAACACATTTTGAATAAATGTTAGTGATGTTGTTGGCTTTTTTAGTTTGTAGGTTTGCGATGGAATGCTCGTGACAACTTTGAACAAGTTTGGAAAAAAAAGTTTCGATGAGAATTTTAGTATCCTCACTTCTGTAATTAGAAATAGAAATGTGCCTACTTCTATTATTTCTATAAAAATTGCCATGTCCATCGCAATCGTTCATTATGATTTATACCTATTATCATATTTTCTGTAAGGTATTTAAGATTGTTACGTTTCCACTTTTACAGTCACCGTATGTTTAAGCAACCGAGTCGCTCGACAAGCATCGAGCACAATGAACTCTATTATCACGTATCAAATCAAACGAGCATTCCGAACAAACGGATTTTGATTAAAATATCCGGAGCATATCCACCTCGTGACTAATCGCAGCACTGACACCCGTAACTAGATCCAATTTTAATTTAGAAAAAAAAAACTTTACGAGGGTAGTTATTAAAAAGCGGAGGCCGGGAGCTGGCGGCTTTGTTAAATTAAATATAGTAGGTGTTTCGGAGCTCCTGGGGCGCGGCAATTTGCTATCTGCCAGTCATTCTAACACACGGACAAAATGACTTTAAATAATTTGATTAGGTGATCCTGAACTGCTGAGACCAAATTTTCGAGGCATGACTCGGCCGAATTTGGGCTTGGATCTCGCTTTCGAGTGTTCCGAATTAAGTATAATTTATCTACACAATGAACTGGCGATTTACCTACTATGTTTATAATAATAATATGTAGTAGGTACCTAAGTAAAAAATTTAAAACAATATAATTTTAGATTATTTAGAAATTCATTTTTGTGTAGGTACCTTTATTAATATTGCTTTAGGTACCTAATTCCCGAAAAACTGGAAGGTAGACAAAATAAAAAAAATCTGACTTAAACACATGTGTGATAGGCAGAATATTTACATACCTACTTTGATGATGTTCCAATTTAGGTAGGTACATATTCAAAAGTTTGTTGGAGATTGGCTACGTTTAAAAATATTACAGAAGCAATACTTTCTAATATTGCAGTAGTAGGTATACCAAGTAGGTACCTATGTACCAAGGAATTTTGAAACGTTTTCCTTCTGACACAAAATAACTTCGAAACATTTTTATAAAAAGAAGCTTCCGTTACCTACCAACACCAACACTGTTGCAAAAACATACTGTAAAAAATGGGTTCTTCCTTGTTTTGAGTCATGAGATGTTTAAAAATAAACCGCCAAACACTTCAAATAGGTAGCTATAACAATAACACCCACCGCCGTGTCAAGGTCGGACGTTTTTGTCTCTACGTTACCCTCCCACACGTGAATTAACCACTCAGAGGTCAAATGTTGTGTGAATTTACTATTTTTATGGCTAACAATTATATCTAGTCTTATCTAAACGATTGTTAAGGCCGTTGGTGCTTATGCGATAAAACGCTTTGACTTGATTCTCTGCTAACGCCATCTAGCGTCAACTAGCAATACTGAATAAGGAAAACTTTCTTTTAAAATAAGTTATGGTGTTTTTTGGGGATCTAAGCCATGATCCCATTGCATTGAGGGCAAAAATGTTTTGCTACAAATTATTTTACAAATTTCAATTTTCATTGTGTGTTTTCATTTTCATGCGCAAGTGAGACGTCGCATTGTGATGTAATGCGTTGTGACAGAAGTCATTGCTTGGATTTCCAAAACGGATGGCTGAGTTCGGAACCTCGCAAAATACTTCTTTTTGCATACAAATATTTGCCCCGGTACGGCGGTCGGATTCGCCGCTTTTCTTATCTCTGGCGATGTTAATTTTGTTTTAAAGGAAGCCCCTTATAAAATTTAAAGGAAGTCATTTGACTTAATTCGCTTTAAAATTTTGATGGTTGTATGCAACGTTTGTGTTTTAAATGACCTAATTTAAAAAAAAAATGGGACGGATCGATTTGCGATAAGAACCCTTGTTTTGTTGTCTACTATATTTTTAGAGAATTTATGGTTAGTCGATACAGGTGGTAAAAAATATACCTACTAGGTACATATAATACTTAAAATGTTTTTGAATGAAAGTTTTTAAAAAAGGCATGTAAGCGGTTTCAAGTTATTCTAAGCCACACCTAAGCGATAAAACCGAAGTAGGAATGGATGTAGAAATAACAGAACATCATAAAGGATTGAAATCCGCTCTCCCTAGACGACACCTAGGGGTCGCACCCTATATAGGCCCACCATCCAATGAAATAAATAGAAAGCGTAGCGAATGCGGCATTCAAAACTATCAATATGAAAAAATGCTGGTCTGGGAGCAAAGAAAAAACATAGAATGTACCAGTTGCTTCTCTACCCGCGCAGATGGTAAAATACCATCGAGAGAATGGGCGAAACTTATAGGAATCATGTTATAGGCGTCATCGCCTAGCTACCTACATCGGCTAGCAACCCATCACTATTTTGATTCCATTTTCCACCTATACACCCTCAATCTTGCTAATTGTGGCCTGTAGGTACCTGTTATCTTAGGCTCTGTCTACCCCGTAAGGGATAAAGACGTGATTTGTGTGTGTATGTGTGTGTTGATTTTCAAATACCACCGAAATATAAGTTTCTATACATGATTTTAAATCGGAAAACATTGATTTGGATAGATTTGTAAAATTTAAAAATAATATTTCCACCCTAGCTCGGAGTGCAAAGTTAATTTTAATACAAAAATAATTTAGTCAAAAATATATCTAAATGGATAGTCATATAAATACAGCGCAGACCCATTAAAAGTTAAAACTTCTTCTGTCTTTCCATGTTGTTGTTTCTAACCTCAGTTGACTAAATAATTCCTGTTTATGATGACATCTAATCCCGTATGAATTAATGCACGGAACTAAGTTTTCTGAATGGTTCCTACCTAGCGAGGTGTTATTTCAGATCCATCGGACGGCTGTTAAACCGAAATAGCTCAGTAACACGAGTCACATTCGATTTAAACACACAAATTTTTGAAAACGTCTGTTTATCCAAACGAAAGCACGCGTCGCGGTCTCCGCTCGCTCTCGGCTTCAAACCGAACCAACTGTCATCGTTTGTTTACACTGCTTCTGGTTGCGTTACTTTTCAATAAGTAAACTTTTACTTATCTTGTATTTACGGGTTAATAAATGTTTCAATTGTTTTGAAACGTCTGCTACCTGTGAGAGGGGTTGAAAGTTCAAATTAAACGGCAAATTTATTTGTTATGGCGATCGGTGCGGCCGCTGGCCCGGCGGTCGGCGAGCGGTGTGGACGCGTTCATAAATTTGAATATGGAAGTGAGTTCTAATGGCGTCGCTGTTTATTTTTACTGCACCCCCAGAGCCGTACGCTCGAATGCGACGCCGAATTTATTTCCATGCATTTTAATATCTCCCTCTGAATAGCTATTGCCATTTTCACGCGGTTTTATTGCGAGCTCTATAGGTATGTTTACGTTCTCGTTTTGTTAGGCACGCTTTACGATCGAGTGCGATGGACATATTGGCCGCGAAGCCTCGCAAGGGAGCATCGGGCGTAATTAGCGGCGGGCAGGAGACGTTCATCGAGCTCGTGGTAATAACTAAAGTAGACGCTGCAATAATGCACATAATTTTTCTCTGTTGTATGTGGCGATTTCTGAGGGAACATTTTTGTACGAGGTATGTCAAAATTAAGTCATTAAAAGTGGACATTGATAGACAGGAGCTCGAGTAAAGGGCACACATCACGGGAGTACACGCAGGCCACCGCACGAAAGTACTACCACGCCGTTCACGTGCCTTGCGCCGACTTAGCGGCTTGTTACCTTACCTCCTTGCTTACTCACTCGCGTCTCCATCACCCAACCACACGAGGGTTACTCCCGTCGAAGACGCGTCAAACTACTAATATTGCGTGTCACTTTCATAATCCATAATAAAATGTTTCATGTTAGGTACATATATAATAACGTTCCTTATTGTATATTTGCGTGCTGTTTCAGGCATAACGGTATCACGTCTCTGATTTATACAAAAAAAACGAACATCATTGCTCACGGCAGTTTGGAAGTAGATTGTAACTGTCTCACTTCGAAGATTACGTTGTGCGTATGTGCGTGCGTGTCAAGTGGTTGTTTCTTTAACGGGGGTATAAGGCATGAAATGATAATGTCTCAAATTATCGAGAAAAATATTTGAGACACAGGCCGTTTACCGAGTTAAGTACAACGGGCATTTATACCGTCAAACCGTTGAGGGGCGCACATCTTCGCGAAACGTATTTTGGCATCAATAATTAAGTACCTGTCAGCAGTTTTATCTTACTGAAAGTAATTTATGATATTTTTGGCTTCGGCTCTCCTGTGTACCAGCAATTTGAGATATTTGCCGAGTTATTTTCTTATTTCAACATCAAAATTGCAAACTCGACAAATATCAAAGTCAACTCAACCGTCAATTGAAAAATCTGACTTTGTGACTCTCCGGAATGTAGTAATTTCTCAATATGACACTCCTACAGACCTATGATACTATGTTGTAACATAGTTTCATAGGTGAGCTCCGTGAGCTTGAGGATAAGTCAATTACCTACATATTGAAAGGCTCTATAGGCGTAAAATGCTAGGGAATTTATTCTGGTGCGGGAAGCGAGCGGGCGCCGCGACGCGCAGGCCGCGACTCAAATATAAAAGTGCGGCCGCCGACCGGGGGCACTCAACGGCCGGACGCTCATATTTTGTTATTTTATTTATATTAAAAGTAATGGTTCGCCGCGTGCCATAATGCTCTAGACGGTTTTTGCGCATTTCTCTCTTTTCTCCGCGCCGTATATTTTCACTTAAATGACATAGATACGAAGTGGCCCTTCTCATCTGTGTTAGTTACTCACAATTTGGGGTGTGCATTCACAGAATTGAAAATGAGCGCGATACATACTTATTACATTTCGCAGCTGCAGTAATTACGTTTTATGTCGTCTCGACAATAATTATGTCGGTGCTATACCTGTCTCGCGGTAATTGGTGGAGTAGATGTTCTGCTCATAGTTATGTTGCTTCTAAGGTATCTCTGTCATTAAACTTGTAATGGTTCAGTGCTTCATAAATTTCATACAATAATTATACCGCGAATTTATCACTTATGTAACTTTCCTAGAAAAACTTAACTTCCTTCTCTTGAAATATTTCTAGTTTTATCAGTAGTATCCTAGTATCAACTAGAATATCAGATCAACGGTAGTTAGCTCCTAGGTACCTCCTTAAAGTCAACTTCCACTTTCAATATTTATCTTTAAAAATAAAACTAAAATTATCAAATTTTATGTAGGTATATTTGTAGACACGGGGGTAGCCAGGGGGAGGGTTGTGGGTTCAAACCCCTGCCCCCCAAGAAGTTCAGATATTAACATTCATAGAATGAAAATAAATTTCTTATATCAGGGTTATTGTACGTACTTTTAGTTTTATTTATTTTCTTGAACCCCCCCCCTCCTACCGATACGAAAACCTGGCTACGCCCGTGTATTATGTAGATGTTTTAAAAAGTTATTACAGAAATAATAGAATATAACTATTCAGTCAATCTTTGAATGCAGACGGTGCTACATTGATACTAAAGTATAAATTTACTTCCCATAGCTTTATGCCATCATAAACAAGAAATACAGACATCTTCACTATAATATAATGCAAGGAATCAGCTCGAGTCAAAACAACCGAATGAGAGCCGACGTGCTCGATACGATTGCACCTCATGGCCGCTGTGTTAGAGGTGAGATTTGAGTGGTGTTTAGGGGCATAGCATGTGCTGGTTGGCAGCAATCTGCACAAGCAGAAGCGAGGTGTTGCGGTGGCATGAGCTCGCTCGGGCCGCGCTAAACTGGCTCTTGTTCGGTGGGCAGGAGGGTGGGAAAAGGTCTGGGGGCGACGGTATCGGCGTCGCTTTTCCGGGGAGGCACTATCTCGGGTGCAGCGGGAGCGCAGCCGCCTCCCCGTCGTAAATAACGCGCGCTGGCGAGCCGGCGAAGCACCCGTGCCAGATTCTACAGCTAGAAACAGTTAAACGCTCATAATTTCGTGCTGGTTAAGCTTATCTTTGTCTCGTGTACGAAATTTCGTTGCACCGTCCCCCTCGCGCGTTTTGCGGACATATTTTATTTGTTGCAGCGCTGCCGCCCGGCTAAAGTTATAATTGTCGTTCGACATACCGCTGCAGATTCTGCATAAAGTTGCGCGACGCCCCTTAGGTACATTGTTGGGATTATTTCACTCGCTTGATTTCACAAGTTGTGTTGATGTTATGCTGAATTTTAAAAGTGTTTTCTTCAATCATTTAAAACAAAAAATCTTAGCTTTTTTATTTGATAAGAGTAAGTTGTCACATGAAATAGTATCTAACTAAAACGTTTTTTCAATAATGTCTGTTTAACTTCCAAGTAGAACTCGAAATGATTAAAATTTCATTCAATACGTTCTACTTTCGTGTTTAGATCACAAAAATACACGCATGCACCAATTACAAATTAATCTGTTCACTAAAATCGAAAAACATGAGTGATCTTGTAATTGTTCAGTTTTTACTCTTGATGCAAATGTTCGCGCACCTAAAAAACGAACAGCTCATCATTAACGCTTAACAAAACGTTCCTAACAGCAAAATAACTGTTTACTGCCATTTGCAACTAGCAAGCATAAGCTTCAGGCAACTTTTCATGCAGATATACGCTGAAAAGGCATTCGAGTATCGCGCAGATAGTGCGGTGGGGTGGGGCGGGGGGTGTTAAGCCGGTATCATCCCGTCTTATCGCGGCGGCGGTTTCATAATAATTTTAATACTTTGGCGGAGCTGAGCCTCGGTTTGGTCTTGTTTCGACTTCTGTAGGTATTTATCTCTGAGGAAGGCTAAATTTTGGGCTTTTGTCAACAAATAAAAAAGTTATATGTAGGTACTTACTTAAATTTTGGTATGTTTCTCAGCTGGTATAGATAAGCGGTATGCATTTTCTACACGACTGTCCAAGAAATAGTACTTAATAGTATTTTTATATTTCTTGAATTATAACAGAGGCAATTACTTTGTAGATACTTAAGTTAAATTAAATATTCAATGGGTTTGGGTGCGAATCAAATTTAATTTAACTAAATGTATTTTTACATCGTTGAAATTTATTTAAAATTGGGCGCAATTTATGGCTAAGTATAATGGCGCCCAACACGGGGCCAGGCGAGTAGGGACACCACCTCGACCTCGCCAACGCCGGATTCCTAGCGCATACTTTTATAATCGCTCCTGCCTGGATTCACGCCTCGTTGTCACCCTCGCGTGCATGTCTTCAATCTCACACTTCCTACTTTATCCCAGACAGCTTTTAGTTGGTGAAAATACTGAAATAGTTTATTCCTGTTGTTTGCTGCAGGTACACCTGTCTGCTTTATCTACTTAACTTAAAACAAATATTTTTGGAGTAGATAAGTACAGCGATGAGCAAAAATAACGGCCCGCTTTTCGTGCAACTTTGTACAGAAAGTGGCCATTTAACTTTGCTCGTCAGTGTTTTTGAAATAGAAAATTACATTTTTCAAAGTAAATTTAAAAGCGCGTGAAGTTGGGAACTGAAGTCCAAGGCCCTTTCATATCGTGAAGAGGACTACGCCTAGCACTGAGACTACCGAATACATACATAGATTAAAGGTTTTGATAAATATCACAATACTTACTTCATTATTCTTAGGATGTACTGTGATGAGATGAGATGTCATTAAATATCAAGTAGCCAAGTGATTTAATTTTATTTTCCATGAACATGTTATTCAATTTCTATCAATTATATGTTTTACGCACGTAGACTGATTTAAACTACCCACTAGCGTACTTAATTAAAACTAAGTGCCAATAAATTGTTAACCTACTAAATAATAATACTCTTAACTATCTCGCCAAAACAAGGCAATACAGTTTCCTTAATTACCTCGAGAGAACGCTCATAAACTGTGCAAGATCAGCCAATTTGCCAAAATGGATATAATAAATGACAGCAGTAATAGAGGCGGTTGAGTGTGGCATTAATAGAGGGCCCCATCCGCTGCGGCCTTGCCACCCTGACTTCGACGTACATTGCTTCTAGCAGTGGTGTAATATAGCACATCGAGCAAGGTCCGTCCAGGTCACAACCACCATCTTACTTACTAGTCGTACCGTACTTGTTGTTGTGTCTCAGGAGAGAAGTTAAGAGTAAGACAACCGATAAAATTACTGACTCATGTCATGAGGTATTTTGTCTTACGGCTTGCGTTTTGTGGGTGTCCATGGGCTGTGGTGGTTAATAGTGGTTAGTAACCATTTGCCCGTTTGCTCGTTTGTCACCCTATTGCGAACTCTATTAGATCAAATATACAACTTTATTTTTTATGAATTAGGTGAACGAGCAAGTGACTGACGGTGAGTAGCACACTCATGCTCACTTATGTAAATCTCCAATTGCATGTAGAAAAAACGAGAAACATCACAGAAAAGTACGTTTGCGAAGCAGTAATGTAAGCGGAACAGTGATATCACGGTTCTTGTTAGTGTGTAGCCGAGTAGGTCCGCGCCAGGTAGGGCGGGCGGTAACGAGTGTTTTTATCCAGGGCGGGCGGATGATGGATGGAGCCACTTCCGCCCGCGACGTCCGCACTTCCACCGCTACGTTTGTGTATTTATCAACATTAATTTCAATGTGCTCGAGGAAATATTGCTATGTTGCCTGTGGGCCGATTTTTGAAATCACATCTGTGAATTCATCACCTGAAAGTAGTAATTTTTTTATTTAATTAATAGTAGGTAGTGGAGTTTTGTAAAGTGTTCGATTATTCAAGAGTTTTTTTTTAATTTATTTCAAAAGCAAAAGATTGTTTATTATGCAGCAATGTACATAGTAATGTTCTTAAAAGCCAATAATACCATCAAGTTTGCATCAAACTTCCGAGTATAATTTTACCACTTTCGAGTGACATTTTCACAGATGTGGTTTCAAAAATCGTCCCCCAGATTGTTTTTCGTCCGCTGGCTTTCGTAGACAAGATTTACTGTAGGAACCAGTTGCGAAGTATGACTAGAGATAAGAGCGGCATGGTTGACTACTGCAATTGGTGGCGTTTAAAATAAATTCTTGGAGCTTAATCACGTAAATTATTTGATTGTAGTTCCTATGATGTGGAGATGCTCTTCTATGAGGAAGCAATGGAGTTTGCTCCGGGCAGGACTTGATGGTTAATTACCTCGATGTATCGACCGCGATGCAGCGGCCGCGGTCACGAGTAGACCTTGCGAACGCTTCTAATCTAGAGAATAATTTTATTCTATTTTATATTTAATGATTGTACTTTATTAAAATTGTATTTTTTATTGTTTTTGGATTTATTTTTGATCTTATTCAGCTTATTTATAATATAGTATAAAAACAATACGCGCCCACTTTAGAACCTCCTCCGTTTTTTTTTCGTCGGTTAAAAATATCTGTCATTAATTAGACTTAAACATAATAACGTAACATTACCAGATTAGTCGCCGTCAAGCAACAGTGTCACTCTACTGTGTTCCAGTGTTGAGAATAATTAATAAATATATAATATAAATAATAGCGCTTGTTTTTCCTTTGCCTCCTAGGTACATGAAACAAAACATGATTATAATTTTGATCGTACTTATACATAATTAATTAATTGTTTTTATAAAACAATATTGAGATTCATTCACTATGCCAAGCACCTACTAAACATAAACTATCCATATCGATCATAATCATAGCTGTTGGGCATCCGCCGGCCAGTCAAAGTATATAGTCATTGCCATAGTGGCTTGGCATAACTTAATTTCATATAAATTGTATGACATTTCCACTCTATTCGTTATTTCCTCTACGCTTATCTTATCTTAACTTATCTATTCTAAGGCTCCCTATGGATACAATTCGACCCATTCATGGATCTTTTGTGTAATTACCCCTCCTACGCACTATTCCATCGCTTTTACCACCTCATCTATGAATTTAGTGATTAGGCGCAGTGGAGTGCCTTGAAATCTGCTAGTTCAGGGTATCCGCTGCCTAGAAGTTTCATTTTTAGTCTGACAAGGGCGTCACATTCTGATGTTATTAATACTTGAGTAATCCGGTATTAATTATTCACCTCGCTTAGGTACATCTTTATGCGTTTCGTTTGAACTAGGTCATAAATCGAAAACTACTTAATAATCTTTTTATAAATCGTTCTCTGCCTTTGTAGATCGGCAGAGCTATTTTATTGCTTTCGTTAATAGGCTATGAAAAATGTTATTGGTTGCCAATAGTGGCCAGAATAATATGTGCGTATTTATAGTCAAATATAGAATTACATTTGGTAAATTTTGTGGCTGACCGTATTTGGACAATAAACGTAGACTTAATGGCAATTGATCAATGAAACAATTTCATAATTATGTACATAATTACTAGTGATTACCGTTTATTTCATTGCGATTATAATCGAACATTAAAATCTAGTAATGCTAATTAGACACGTAGGTTCCTTCAACCGTCTAATAAGAGATATCGAAGTACTCAATCATTGTAATTTTAATTGAACAATAAATTTTAATTGAAGTCTTGTTTGATGTTAAATTAAACATGTTGGTTAAAACGATGATTGGTTATTAACGTATATTGTGTTTTAAGTTAAATGCGTGTCACAGAGCGGCATATTATAAACTCGTGTTTCCAACAGTGACCCGATTCCATGCGTGCGCGCCGGTCGATGTAAATCGCGCAAGACGTACGATATGAGAATTGTAAGTTATAATTGATACACAGATTTATACATGTGACACAACACGAAACAATGTGAACTTTATGTGTTCAACATATACCATGATTATGCTTTATTATAATTTATCAGGAAACTCACAAACGCAAAATATTCATACCTACAAGTATAATTCTACAAAAGCTGCTCACTACCTACCTTACGAGCGACAACTAAAAGCAGTAGCGTTCATATCTATGCAAATTGTAATAGATATCGGTTAGGCATTCGCGTTTATAACAGGCCTACAAAACATAGTAGATAACTACATCCAGTTGCCCATAACATCTATTAACAAACGTTTTAATTGAATTTATAGCCACGTCCTCAAATGAATATGAGTGGAACATTGACTGTACTGCTTAATGAGGACTTATGCTTATTACGCATTCATCGGGCTCGTCGAACGGTGAGAACATCGTAACATAAATTTCGCGTATTACTTACGTTGACAACGTGCATTATGAAATTATAATGGAGTGCTTGACATGCGCGGCGCCGGCCGGCGACGTGTCCAGGCGGCCTCGCACGTTCGCGGGCACCCGAAGGACGCCATCATATTACTATGATAACGAAGTACTGTGCTATAAACTTGACATCATTTTTCACAACAATCCCAAAGAAAAGCCAGAAAAACACATTCATTGACAACGTTGGTACGCTCGTGTCTCATTAAATCATTTTCTACATTGAATTAAACTGGATTTGCACATCCGTACGATAACGAACTGCGTTCAAACGATACAATTATTATCGAGCTCATTAGAGCGCATCGGTAGGCTCTATCTTTCTAACCCGTGCATAATTTGGCTTCGTAAATAATTTGGTGTCTGAACCGTAGAGAAAAGTGACGGACTAGTTTCGCGGACGTTCCGGCGAGTCTCGCCGAAATAAAGCGTGCCAATCAATATTAACACACCGCAAACAGCGTAAATTGTTGCCTAATGCCGCACTCACACACGCGACGGATACGTCCGACGAAGCCCTTAGCCAGGGTGTTCTTAACCTCGCCAAGCGTAGGTAGGTATGGGAAATGAACGTGTGAATGAGGCTACGAGGCTCAGAAAACAATAAGGACACTCATTGAATAAACACCACTTTTGGCTTCCGAAAGTTTCAAGGCATCTGCTTGATTATAGTTTGTAAGACATTTTTCCCTACTTCATATTATAGTTTTATCCAAATTTGTTCAGATATTATAATTATAACTCAAAATTGAAGTTGTTTAATTTACCTATTTTTATGAAAAAATATATTTCTTCAAATTTACTTTCTTCGTTGCGGTGATATTTATGATTTGGGTTCTTATAGCAATCAAGATAAACAAAACTGTATGAGAAGTACGAAGTCTTGTAGCATGCTGTATACGCTGCGCATTACCTACTTATACAAGAAGCACACTTGCGAACAGATATGGGTCGTGTGCTCACACACGCACACACGCCCGCCTGCCAGCCTGTAATAACTCGGAACCACAATAAATCAATGTGATTAATGTCATTAAGCACTATGTGCCGGCCTCTCTATATTCCGTCAATATGCACTGTTTTACGACACGCCGCGTCGCGATAATTAGTCAGCTTTGTTAGGACCAGCGATGTTATGTCCAAACTACACTGGAGAGAAATTAGATCAATAAAATTATGTATACGACCAGCGTCTGCATTTCCAGTGTATGCAGTTAACGACATTACTGGCCGAATGTGACAAGATGAGATCAAAGAGGACTTATTGCGGAACGTTCATAAACACGTCACTGTGCAAAAAATGATCTCTGCTATTTCTCAAACTGATCACGCACAGTTCAGACTGAAACGCGTTTTTTAACGATTACCATTTTTTCGAATCATGTATTTTATTATATATGTCCGTTTGATGGATTGGTCGTAATTATATCGATTAGAACGGCATCGCAAATCATGGGAACGGCGAGGACAGGCTACGCTAGTTGACATCGTTATCGGGACTTCACATCTCGATTGTTGGCTCGGCCTGCGCTGCGCTCGCTTCGCTGTGAGCTAGCGACCAGTTTCATACTTTATTTCATCTCTCGTCCGTATGATCTGCGCACGATGCGTGGCCACAGCGTGTCGACTGTGCCTATTGAGTATCGATACAGTGGCCCATTTAGATTGTCGATAGGGCATTCGTCTGACAGACAAGGTTCGAGCTTTGACTGCGTAAGATTTGAAGGAATGTCTCCGGACCAGTAATAAGGCTTAGTCTGAATATCTATTTAAGCTGCCAGTTCATTATGAATAGATTTTGCATAATTGAGTGGATTAATTCATTGATATCTTAATTATATTTAGCAATCAAACAAGGCCTACTGAATTTAATTTCTAAATGTCAGTGAAAATTATAACACATAGAAAAATCCGAAAAGTAAAGCTATGGCCGGGAATCGAACCCGGGTCCTCGTCATTCCGTGACGCGTGCTATACCCCTACACCACCCATAGCAGGTGGGTAGTCTCCGAATTTTTCTGCCTGTTACTAACTGTCACGTGACCTTATTGTTACTATGCGAATTTTTGTCGCTAAGCATCATCTGTTTGAATGATGTGTCTGTACGACACAATTACAAACTCCCATGGAACATCTACTGCTCACCAAGGACGAGAGAAGACGCTGTTTTTCAAATGATAGGTACTATCAAATGAATCAAGAAATTTGTATTTCTTGATTTTTATGTTTTACTTTTTCGGTTTTACCGTTAGAAATTTAATTTCTAAATGTCAGTGAAAATTATAACACATAGAAAAATCCGAAAAGTAAAGCTATGGCCGGGAATCGAACACGGGTCCTCGTCATTCCGTGACGCGTGCTATACCCCTACACCACCCATAGCAGGTGGGTAGTCTCCGAATTTTTCTACCTGTTACTAACTGTCACGTGACCTTATTGTTACTATGCGAATTTTTGTCGCTAAGCATCATCTGTTTGAATGATGTGTCTGTACGACACAATTACAAACTCCCATGGAACATCTACTGCTCACCAAGGACGAGAGAAGATGCTGTTTTTCAAATGATAGGTACTATCAAATGAATCAAGAAATTTTTGAAGGCCTACTGATTCCAAATCATATTGCCTTCCTAATCATATAAAAAAAAAAAAAAAAAAAAAGTACTTATCTTTCTTTCATGCATTTTGATCTCTAGACAGAAATACAAAATGAAACTTCGTATTAAAATAAGTTTAATCATTTAACAATATCAATTAGCACAGAATAAAAAATAATTTCTTTTTCCTGGTGCAGTTTGACTATGGATCTTACAATTATTAAAATAATGGCCGTCTGTGAAAGGTTACATGTTGCCGTCAATATCGACGGATATGCGTCGTGATTGCATTCATTGATTCACTTGAGTGAAATTAGAAAATCAAATGATACATTATAAACAGGAAGCAATTACTTATATGTTGACTAGCTCTTGCCTACGGTTTCTGCCCCATACCAGTTTTTTCTTCTCTTTTCAAAAATTCATTTCATAATCATAAGAACCTTCTACTGAAAATAACAAACTCACCAAAAAAAAAATACCAAAACCAGTTCAGCCGTTCACGCGTGATGCCATGACCGAGGGAAATAGCAATTCATTTTCATAAATGCATAAATTATAAAAGAAATTGTCGAAAAAATGCATATTACACCGAAAAATCTTGGTGAACTGAGAGTCACACCATAATTATATCTATTGGACTACGTACCTATAGCTAAACAAAAAAATCTCAAACTACTGATTTGGGCCCACTGGGCTATCAGTTATAGATCTAGTGAACTTGCTAACTCTCGTTTATTGTACTTTATTTAAAGACGACTAACCTCAAAATCCTATTGGATTTCAGATGTTAGTATTTATTACTACAGCCTAGAGTTTGTAGGATAATTCCCCAAGCGTCGGCGCAGGCGCAGTGGTCGGCAGCACGGATACCGATGACCATTTCGGTGGCTCGGCTGCTACAAACTTCGCAATCAAATAAATATTTCGGCACAATTAAGAAAACGCCGGCGAGGGTAGCACTCGTGACAATCGGACAAGAAGGTGCCGTGGAGTAGCCTTATTAAAATACTAGCTTTTACCCGCGACTTCGGCGCGCAGAATCAAAATTTGCGCTAAAACTTCTTCCTCTCTCACATCGAAAATGTACAAAAACCAGCCAAATAGGAGTCGTACTTTAGCTCGATGGATTTTGTACTACCTACCTACCTCAACGAAATAAACCAGTTTCTTGCATAATCACCCACTTCCACTATTTTATATCCCATCTTTTTGTTCTGTATGAAATTCGAAAAATCATGTGTTAATTATGACACCTACGTGATCTTCAAAGATGTCTTCTAAATGTAAAGTCTATATTTTTTATACAGTCCTTTTATCCCGTGGGAAAATTGGAAAATCCCTTTGTAGTGCACCTCTTTGATCATCAAGGAATATGGCTGCCAAATACCAAGATACTATATTAACAAGTCAGTTACTCTTTTTCACTATCCCACGAGAATTGAGCAAAATCCTGAAATCTGTTTATAGATATTATAAGTATCTACTGGTATGCCAAATTTAAAAGTTCTAGTAAGAATATTTATGGAGTTAAGAACATTTCAAAGTAATAATGGTAATGCCTTTTTTCTCCCTATTCCGTAGCAATTTTCAGCATTTATGGTTCCCTACTTGTGTGCCAAATTTCAAGACTCTAGTAATTATAGTTATAGAACTAGGCTCCTTTTTCAGTGGACTTATAAACCCCATTTATTCCCTATCTCCTGGGAATTTTGAAAAATCCCTCCTTAGTGCACCTCTATGATACTGAAGCAATATTTATTTACGTTGCGACTCTAGACAGCTGTGACTTTTGACATGTTCATCGCTATTCCGCGGGAACTATGCTGTTTCCCGGGATAAAAAGTAGCTTATAACTTGGCCGGTAATTGTCTCAACAGATTAATAAAGTTTGCATCAAAATCCGTTCAGCCGTTTTTACAAATATACAGACAAACAGATAAACAGGCAAAAATTCTAAAACTGTTGAAACGTGCCCGAATTATCGATTCTGAGTATCCCCAGCCATTTTCTTTTTAAATATCTTCCATGTACAGATATTCGACCCTCTTCAGATTTATTATTAAGTATATAAGATATTCAATATCCTCTTTTGTTGCTCATAGTTGTGATGGGAGAAGAAACAGAATTCGTCTCAATTACGTGCTGTGAGTACTTAGATAGATGACGCCTCTTGTCGACTTGGTTAAAGTCTGTTTGAAAGATTTAACCTGGATCAATTTTGTTCAGAGGTGACGCACGAATTTTCAAAGCAAATGAACATTATGTGCAACTTGCTCACTGTAAGAAAACTAAAGCAGGCCGAAGGGGTGTTGTTGAGTGGAGGATTCTCCACGCGTTTCTGTGTGCATCCTCGGCTCTGCCCACATCCGCTGAAGTATTTTGTTTATTGCTAATGCGATTTTATTTTTTATTGCCTTTTATTTATCTTTATTCTGCGATTGCGGTTTATTGTATTAAAATAAATAAGAATTCTTCACTTTTTAATTTTATTCGAGACGGAGTACACGACAGCGCTGCCAGGAGAGAAAGAAATAAATTTTAATAAGCGTTTCTTTTTTAAGGCGTGATTCTTCAGTTAAAAGCGATTTATTTTTTATATAAACTTTAAGATAAACCGTATTCATTAGAGATCGGTTGGGAAGGGTCTAAAATAAGAATAAATGTGGGCAAGTTGGTGTTGTCGCTGAGTTATTGTCGTTAATCAGACGTCTCGGGAGGCACGTTGATTGGCCGCCGCGTATGGATGAGCGGCATTGTTCCCTTTATTAACATTTGGCTTAATTATACCACTCATACTCGCCACTCTATACGTCCTGCGTTGCCCACATATTTACTGGGAAGGAAGGATACTTATTTTTTTTGGGGATGATGAGACCAAATGGGTTCCGATGCCGATTAGGATTGTGACCGAGAGCAATAAATATGCTTTTTGTCATGAGTAAGACTAAAGTATCTACCAATATCTTGGTTACTTTTAATGAGCTCGCTTAAAATAAGTTTACTTATAATGTATGCTTAAACTTTAGGTGCCAACGTATTCGTACCTACTTAGAGAATTAATTATTGATGTTCAATCAGAATAATAGTATATTGCTCGAACAATTGAACATTATTTCTAAAGTAAGTAATACTAAATCCTTAAACTGAGTTTAACAGACCTAAACCCATCGAACCTAGGATCAAAGCAAATCCAATCAATAGTATCAAATAAATTCTCCGAAGTATTGAGCTGGCTTGTGGGGAGTTGCCTACTCAGAACGAATTTATTTATGTCCAAGGCACCCAATCGGGGCGTAGGTAAGGTACGCGGCGGAAGTACATAAATTATGTTTATCGATCGATCATCGCCAAGGCTTAGCGACACACTCGTTAGATTTATGCCTTCATTGTCAGCATCGTAAACTAGATCTCCATAAAAAGGAACATTTCCTATTTAAAATTTATATCAAAGACAATGGTTGACAAAAACTCGGCGCCCGCTCGCGACGCGGCCCGCCTGGGCACCTCGGCGCCAACTGCCAAATCTCTATCGGCCGCGCGTAAATTACGCCTTTTTACCTGGATTCCTGTTTTGACATATTTAAGGCATTAGTAATAATTATGAGTGCTCCGGCTGGTAAGTGACGCCTGCGAGCGTGCCAGTGAGTTTTGACACTATCTTAATGACGGACGTCGGGTGACAATAAATATTGAATCGTTATCGGTACCTATCCGAGCTTGCGTCATCCGGGATTTGTATCCTAAAATAGACCCCCCAAATTGTTGATGCAGTTTAAAATATTCGACATTTCGCCGCTATATTGCATCCCGCTAAATAAAAGTATAGAAATAGGAGTTGCAAGATATTGGAACTGTAGCAATAGAGGCTAATTGCGAGTGGTTATTGGGGTGAGCAGGAAGGTCGGTAGGGTCGCGGCGCACATCTGCTATTGTTGTCCTCCCACGCGCCGCATCTTTGTTGGACGAGTTAGGACGACGGTTTTAATTGCAACCCGATATCTGCACTTTTATGTCATGCAGCACTAGTGTGAGTTTCTAAAAGTGACGAAGTTCTTTGTTATTAGGTATATGAGAAGCAGATCTAATTAAAGTTGGGATTTGTTACAAATATTTTTTTATAAAAAGTTCTTTCATTGAATTTAATCACTTCGAAATCTATCAACAGAGTGTTATATTCAATTCAATTTTTAAAAGGAAATAGCGCCATCGATACTGTCGATGTGTAGTGTTATACCGATAGCGAATTCAAAACGCCAGTCGTGTTTACTAACCAATTTAGGACGTCAAGCTTTTATAGAAGTTGGCAATAGGGAAAGCCATTCCAGTATTTTCCATTTTCATTTGGTATATTTTTTGCTACAAACGAATACCCACCAGTCAAAACGGACGGAATAAATCTATCCAGCAATGACGTTTAAAAAAGCTTCCTCGTGGTGCTATGAGAGGAAATAAAAAAGATAACTGAAAATACGCTATCTGAAAAACCGATCATGTGTTTCGGGTGGTATGAATAAATCAGATATAGCGATGCGACTGGCGTAGGCGCCTGGGGAGCCAGCGCGGGGAGAGCCTCCCGATCGAGTTATAAAACCTTTCCAGAGGTGAGCTGAAAGATTCGTGCGTAAATATTAAGGGTTTACGACGGCTCATTCAGTCATTAGAGTGTCTTTTGTACACGAGTTGACGCATGGAGGAGATAAGATCGATCCGTCGCGACTCGTCATTATTTACGTATGAGAGTTTTGACAGCAGAGGCTCCGTCTGCGGGCCGCACTAAACTAGCATTATTTATGGCAAGTGCGGACCGCACTCGGCGCACTCCCATAAATTACTCTCATCGAATTAAGACAAAAGCTAGTGTCGATAAGGCCCGCGATTAGGGCACGCCTCGTTTGTCTGACGAGTGCAATACTGATAGCTAATATTTTTTCCACTTTTACGGCTTCACTTCGTGATTGCCTTGTTTATGTGTTTATACTTTTTATAGACGTGTGTATTTGTGTATCAAATAATTTCACTTTAGCTCGGGGCCATGTTTGAATAGCCAACGGATTTATAGTTTTACCTTGTAGGATATATTTTTCGTAAATGAATTTATTAAGGGCAGACATCCGCAAGGTTTTGACAATAGACGGAAATAAAATTTATACCCCATAATAGGCTCACAATGTTGAGGGTGGATGAAAGGGGGTTAATGATAAATCCACAAATGAGATTTGCCGGACGTCTGGCCACTCAAAACCGTTGTCCCATTGTCACTGGAAACTCTCACCTTACATAACAGAGATCATAAATGCTGCGTTCATTTGCGCTCTATAGGATGCTGTATAATCGATGAATTCGCATCTGAGATCATTATCTCACCAAATTAGACATTACATGGATTGCATACGAAGTTTCCATTACCTTTCATCATAATATTACGAGAAGTTTACCGTATTGATGGTGCTATAAAAGTAGGTAATGAAAAACAACATAGACTTCACGACTCGTGCTGGGATGGGGTTAATATATTGAGATTCTGCCTTACCTTCGCCGTTTTACTCAGCTTCGTTCCAGTTTGACTCTAAAATCATTCGTACGTTAATAAATTCTTCCTACGACTATTCAATGAGTCATGGAGATAAAGCGTACCTACATATATATTAGAAGCGTTACTTTAATAAAATGTTAAATTATCTATTCAACTTAAGCCGCAGCGGATAGCTCACGAGTTAGTGATTCAAGGGCTCTGAAGATCTTTAGTGTGACTAGTAGTGACCTTTAGTGTGACTAGGTTAGGATATGAAAGAACGCCTCTGCTGATGGCGTGAAGGAATTGCTTTACTCCAACTATGTTTAACCCGCACGACCGCAATTCAAGCTCAAGTCTCGATTGAGATCCCTTTTTTCGCTGTCGTCAAAATTTGTCACATGCTGTTGGTAGCTCCGATACCTGACTACCCCGAGCACCCTGTAAAGGCGTACAGATGGACGCGGGTCAGCAGCTGCGGGGTAATTAAGAGGTGGCTGGAAGTGGCATGCGCCGGCGCTCAATGTGGTTCAATTGAATGAGAATAATCTTTGCACCCACGCTTTTGTGTGGGTGGACTGACCAGTAGACTGACGACCGGAGAGATACTCTACTTCGGCTACTGTTTGAAAGTTATAGCTAGGTTTATGAATTTGATAAAACATTGGAGGTACATGTACATTGAAAAATGTTTAAAGATTCAATTTGTAATTATAAGAGTGTATAATTCCGAAGATATTTAACCAAATTGCAATGTTTTATTTACTTATTGAATCACCTACGATATGAACTAGTATTGTTTTAAAATCAAACTTCGTAATTTAAGTAGTCACGTAACATACCATTACTGGAATTTAAGACGGATAGCGCACTTATATATATATGGGTCTTAACATTATTTTTTTTTCATCTTATTTTTTATTTAAAATTAAACCATCCTTATAACGCCGTACACTTTGAACGTCGACCTTAGTAAGTATGGGGACATTTATTTGTCAGCAAAAATTTTTAAAATCTTGCAAAAATTTTATTCACATGTGTGTTCACTTAAGCTAGTTCAACTTGGTAGTTCAGCTCGTGCTAAAGTTCCAGATTAATTTTAAGACACACGGTGTATAATGACTATCTATCTGAAAGTATTTGTCATAAATTGCAATCGCAAAATGAACCCCAATTCCCCACTGAACGGAAAGTAGAGCATATTCCCCGTTGTGGCCCCCTGGACAAAAGCAAACAATTATTGCAAAAATTGCCTTAATGATAAATTGGTGACCGTTTCTAATGGCAACTGGGGCAAAGTGTCCGGACTCGAACCCCGGCCGTCATAACGTGCTCCACACACAATGCCGCTCTCTGTATGATTTATCTCTTAATACCGTGTCCGAATCCAACATTTTGTTGAAGGCGGTTTTATTGACTACATCATAATTCATTGATTTTTTTCAACCCGGTGTCTACATTGTGACGGTTTCCTTTCTTATACGTGGCCATCCGTTATTCAGATTAATTTTTGTTATAAAAGCAATAGCAGTATGTTAGATGACTCTCGGTGTTGTTAATTGCCAACACTTACGTCATTCGTCTGCGAAAAAAAATCTTGATTTACTTCCTACTTATTCTATGATTTAATCAAGTAAGTGGCAATGAAAGTTAGTTAAGGCTGGTAGGACCTTGTGCAAGGCCTATCTGGATCGCTACTACCACCATAATTACTAATCCTACCGCCAAGCAGCAGTGCTCGCGCGGCTGTGCTTGACAGTGGAGAGTATTTAAGACAGCCGGTGAAATTACTGGCACATCAGGTATACCACCTTAGCCTTCTAGGCTGATATAATGCACTGTAATCCCTTGGTGTTGTAGATGTCTACGATAGGTGGTGATCATTTATCATCAGGTGACCCACTTGCTCGTTTGCAACCGTGCCTTATAAGAAAACTGTCCGTTTGTCAAATTTCGTCAATACTCGTTCAGTAATTATTAAAGAGTACCAAACAAGCATAAACTTTCACATTTATAATACATACACACAAATAGAATAGAATAGAATAGAATTTTCCGTCCAGAAATCACGTCCTTATCCCTTACGGGGTAGACAGAGCCTAAGGTAACAGGTACCTACAGGCCACATTTAGCAAGATATATAAGCATATATTATATATTTTAACTATAACATGATTCCTATGATCTTCGCCCATTCCCTCGATGGACTTTTACCATCTGCGCGGGTAGAGAAGTGACTGGTACATTCTTATTTTTTTTCTTTCCTCCCAGACCAACATGGAAGAATATAATACATATTTAACAGAATAGAAGCGAAAGTCATATTAATTAAGTAGTTTTTAATTAAGCTTATGAATTACTTACCCTAACCAAAAACTGAAATCAGTTCAAAATTTGAGAGAATTCGCGTGACATTTTCGTAAATTAAATCAAATTGGCATATGGTGTTGTTAGATAGGTAGGTACTTTTAATGCGTCTTTTCTTGTTTTTGGTTTGAGTGTAAAATTAAATAATGATACAATACGCAGTAAATATACAGCAGATAAATATTGCCCCAATATTGTTATTGAGGTTGTCAGAAAGGAAAACCAGCTTTTGTCTACACAAAACACGGTGCAAGAAACAAACAAATAGTATTTCCTACTAAAATTCGCCGCATGCAGGGATCGTGAACTTTCGGTATAAGAATATGAGTTTTTTTTTGGAAAAGCGTTATTAACCTTAGTGAGAATCCCATTTTTGAAAATAACTATTATACCCCAAGCACGCTGTGACGTTTTGTGAAATACTTGTGCTCGGTATTTTGTATGGCTCAGTTTTTCAATATACTTAGGTAACCAACAGGATAATTATACTAATAGCAGTTGAAACGTTTGTAGAACTACCTATTTGACATCTATAGCATTTTATACTCATACATTTTTTCAACTAAGTAGCGTAAAGAAAACATTTTATAAACAAAGTTTCATCATTACACAAGCATTAAGCATTAAGTTTCGACTAAGTTGCGGATGTCATGAAAAAAAAAAGTATAAAAATGTCCTAACTCCAAATAACTACCTGTTACTTCTCGTAAGACGAGTACAATAGAAATCGATTTAACATGTTAAAGTTTAAAACCAGTTCTAGTTAAGAAAAATAACATAAAATTATACAGTTACGTGTAAATTAACATTTTTGTTAGAAATATTTTTATGCAGGTTTTCTACTTCTGAAATGGCCACGGGCGCGTGGGGTTCAGATTCACTATCGAAGTTACGTATTGGGGGAGCAAGGCCAATATTTAAGTCATAACGAGAATGAAAACTGTCTTCAAAAAAAAATATGCACGCTGAGTGTCAGCCAGGTTAAGATAAACAGAAAGCGAAGACTGTATATTGTAATGAAAGTTTAATTTTCATAAGGTCCCTGTATTTTTAGTTCTTATTGTTATGCTTTAGTTAAGTATGTGTGCTATCATTTTTAAACAAATTCAAAAAAGGAAGATGGAGATTCGTCTTTTTTTTTTATCTAGATATGCTCACTGATTAACTGGTTCCCTTTTTCTGAATTAGGTACTTGCTTATGGTTTAATTCGCAGATTTAATCATATTTTGGTAAAAAAGGGGCTACGAGTATGCTATCAAAAGAACCGGTAGATATTTATTTTCACTCCACATGTCGTAATTTAGTAGAGTGTAAGAAATCTAAATATCTAACTACTTAGCAAGGACACGACATTGAGCAGACGTTCCGAGTGACAACCGACAATGCAAACGCGAGGGGGCCATGTTTGCCCGCCGCGGTATGAATAAAGATATTCCGTTATTTGTAGTACAGATGTCATGTAATTTCATTGTGTCGCACAATATTTAGTGTAAACACGCGGGGAGAGACTAGATAACATCTCGCAGTTCCGATGCGAGTCGCGTAGCGAATAAAAGCATTTTTATGACGTAAAAAAAATCGGTTACTGGTAATAAGGGATAATAATGCAACTTTATACGAAAATGTAAAGAGATTATCGGCTCTTATCGAATAGGGTGACGGTCAAAATTACGCATAAAAAACGTGTGCTTTTATAAGCAATTTTAAAACGATAAAATCACTATCAAAGATGTGGAATAGAGCATGGAGAGTGAACGAACCGAAATCTATTAATGGATATTTGGCTTAGCAACGTTCGCTATTCTGTCATACATATTTAATTTGCGCCGTCTAATGAAGGCTCAGTAAAACGTACGTCCTACCTAAATGACACTCGATAACATTACGTTAGAAGCGAAAGGTTGAAATTTGCCTGAATATTAGAGAGCCTACTGAATTTTATCCATGTGTCATGCGCTGGGAAGCCCACATACGCGCGTGAATGTTTTATACCCCTGTCTATCTAACAGTTCTACATTGAACTACCTAATAACTGATCTCGAAGTTAATTTCGCATATAACCTTTCGGAATAAATTTGTCTGAATAATCAATGCCTCGCTCCTGCCACGTTAAATTTATTCAACGGGCATTGCGCGTCTATAATATATGATGTTTAATAAAATCATGTCAATCGGCAGGGAATCGGGACAAGCCCAACAAACATGAGCCCTCCATTAAATGATAATCCTGCCAATTTATCGACGGGGCAAAAAATGCGTCATTGTGTCGTGAGTTGTCGAACATGAAAATTATTTTATATAAACGCATTGAATATTCCGGGTCCGGGGCGCGACCTGTGCGGCGCCGCGCGACGTCGCGCTCGCAGATTACTCGTCCCCCAGTCGTCATCCGATGACATATTTTTTAAAATGGGGTGACGGTAATGGAATAATAATAAACAGGAATTTACTTTTTGGTCATCACCGTGAATCAAAAACAGAAAGGGGTGTGAACATATTGGTTGGAATTGGGCCGTATTCATTGTCGTCCAACGGACCGTCGCTGTGTAATCAACGGTTGGATAAAATGAAATGGAGTCCAGAGTCTGAGCTATTTGTCGCATGTTTGACAGCAATAACAGGGTTCGCCGCGCATTAGAGCCACCATATGTCGGTCATATCAAATTTATTTCTATTATTTTATTGGTTCGGTCGCCGATGATTGCCTTCATTACCTTTATTGGAAGTCACAGAGTGAATTCAAATTTATGGTCGCCGATAGCTTGATGACCATAACAAAGTGAACAAAGCAATAAAGCTAATAAATTGCTTCCACGATATCATCCACATGGAAACTCACCTACTTCTTGCTTTCGATTTAGTTTTTAACCAGTACCTACACGAATTTATGTAAAACCATACTCAATCGAAATGTCGATCCAAATTATACGTTACCTAATAATACACAAATGCCTATTTAAATAAAGATGTTCAGCGCATCTAACAAAAAGTATAACTGCATTAATGGAGGACAATAGGCGTATCAACGGAATGGGCTTAAAATCATCCATTTAAATAACGTTTTTAAATAAATACTGCGGATATAATAGGAACAATGCAATATTTTGTCAACTGCCGACTCGCTAGTCGGGAGAGTGCATCACTGCGTGAAGCGGAAAATCCTCGGGACATTCGAGGACATTTTTTGTGGGTTAATATCCGTACGACATTGTCAACCGGCTATTTAATACATCTAGTAATACAATACTTTAAATACGACTAGATTTGTGCAAAATTTGAAATTGTTACGCTCACTGGAGATGTATCGGTCGGGATTAAAAATAAACTAGCGTTGCGTTGCGAATGCTTGGATGACAATTTGTTATGGTAAAGTTAATTTATGTTTTTGCATGTTTTTGCAATTATTTACTCTATATCGGCTGAAAAGCCAGCCTTCTAATCACAGGATGCCTTTAAAAGGCACGCTCTATCTTTTAAGAGGCGACTCGTGCTTGGCTTGGCTTCAGAATTTCGATTCTATAGCCTGGCAAATAGAACACTGCAGTAAAATGGCAATTTCAGGGTTGTCAGTTTTTGGCGAATATTAATAGTGATGTGAAAGAAAGAATGAACGATGTAATGAAATTAATTTGCGCCATTTATGTTGAAATATAGAATTTTCAAAGAGTATTTTAACAAAATGATTTGTTCAATAAGGTTTTTTTATGTTTTATAGTTAGTAGTAGTGTAAGAGCGCGATTAGGAAATGTGTCGAAGCATGTCAAAAACTAGTTTTTGACTCATTCCCCATTTTGCCATAAATAAAACAAGAATTATGAAAAAAAAATCTACCTCTGTACTTGACTTAAAAACTTAAATTATAACGAATCAGTTTCACTGCGGCTGTCATTCATAAAATATTTCGTTCGTTCTATAATCAAATCATTCATTACGTGACCTTAGTCGAGCACTAGTGAAATAAATGTGGTATCATTATTTCGTAAAATGACATTAAATTTGGAGGTGTCATTTGGCTGCAATAATTTATCTGACAGTCTATAATCGCCTCAAATATATAAGTGGCTCTAAGATTGCTTGTGACATCTAAAGTCTTCCGCTGAGACCGCGGCACATCCAGTAAATTTTGGGTCCTTGAAAGATGGGTCCGAGCACGGGTATCCACACAAGTGGAAGTGGCATCGAGTCATCCGTCAAATAACCAGTGTCCACTCTCTCCAGGTGGAGATATGTTTTTTACCTTTAGTTTAATAATATTTTTGGATAAGTTGGTTTCGTAAATTGCGTAATAAATTCTTTATTTCACCATCCTAGGAATGTAATGTACTAAACTAAACGCTTTCTTTATTAACAAGGCCTTTCTTCAATAGGTTGCTTTCGTCGTGCATTTGCCACAAAAAACCATTTACGTTCGCGTTCGTTATAGAACCGCAATAAAACAAGATATGACAAAAATATCAGGTTTCATAAAGCTTTGGTTTCGTGACACATAATATTATATTTGAGGGACATTATTTTGTCTTTTGTTTGTCATTCGTTTCCAAGTATAATGTCGGCAAAACGGCACTATCTACACTATTGGATTTCGTTTCGTACATAATTGAGTTATCTAGTTAGGTACATTATGGATCACCACCCTAGGGTTAATTTGTAAAGCTTAAATCATTTAACACTATTTTCACTTGTTAGTCAACATAACAAATTAACAATAAGCCTTACTGTTATTTTTCAGATGTTTCTCACGAAGTGCCAAAAAGAATGGTGAAGCACTTTCTTGGTCGATTATACACACGAATAAAATACTGCATATCTGTATGAACTACTTGTAATTTTCTGAGTTAAAAAACGTTAAATATGTTAATCTAGGTTATAAAATACTAGTTGTTGCCCGCAATTTCGTCTGCCGTGAGTTCATTTCTCGCGCGCCCGAGGGATCTATGCAGTTTTCCAAAAAAAAAATATGCCATGTTCCTCCCTGGGCCTCAAACTATCTGCATACCAAAGTCTGTAATAAACAAACACATAGTTACACAAACGGATAACTCACGTACAAAAGTCGTATAATGTTAGACATGTTTCGGACTAATTCGTAGTCCTTCGTCCTGGAGCGCTCGCCCCGGCGGCAGCGAAACGAGCACTCAAGTCTCAGGTTAGTTTCATGTTGAAAGAAACAAACACGTGTTCCCATTTATAATATCAATTAGGAAATATTACTTAGGATTTGTGTGTTAAATTTCATCAAAATCCATCTAACCGTTTTAGCGAGGAGACGCACGCACTCACAAACTTTCGCATTTATAATATTAGTAAGATGGGACTGGATGAGGAAATAGCGTGTATCCGCAAACGTTACGGAGAAATATCAAACTTCTTCGTTGAATCTAGGTGTGACAAATGCTCAATGAACCTAGACATCTTGGCAAAAACTCTTTACTTCCACTGACGATCAATATAGGTAATATAATTTTTGAACATAATTTACTTTGATCTTTTCAATTAATTTAATTTAGTTTGTCTTTGACAACTTTCAACCGCCTTAGGTACATTTACTAACACCATAAAAGTTCTTGTTTTTGTGTTATCGTTACTAACAAATTATTTATAGGTACAATGAAATAAATTATTGTTATATTTCGACAAGAAATTAAAATACAAAAAAGTGGAGTTAAATATCATGTTAAATTAAAAACCGACTAGTGTGAACAGTTCCTTGTGCCAGTGTGGTAGTATTTTGGCCCTTAAGTACATAAACGTCTCTTATGACAACAGAAATTATTGATAAAGAGGGCTTGGCTCAATGAAAAGGAAATAACACGACAATTATGAGGCATAGCCTGACAATGGTGACATATTTTTTGTGAAGCTTTCATATAAAGCTTTCAAACAAAAAGTACACGACATAATACCTGCTTGGCTTTATTATTCGATCGGTTTAATTAATTTTAAGAGTATTAAATGTCAACCATATTACAAAATTATTCACGGGATTTTCGAAGTACCTACTTATTTTAGTTTTTAAACGGATTTTAAAATGTACAAATTAGGGTAGGTATACCTAGTACAGAACCTTTTTTTAAATCGGATGTAGGTGAGCAATAGAATAAAAAACACTGTAAAGAAGAAAATCCTAGTTTACCTACGTGCTACGAGTCTAGAATAAGTCAATAATTTTGGTAGTTACCTAATATAAGAATATTGTGACACCTCTTAAGTGGTTAAATGTATGACATACTTCAAATGAAACAATTAGGCACCACCCAAAAAATACATCTAGGCAATTAAATAAATAAATAGATAATATGATATTAGGTGAACATCGAGTAATTACAGGTCGGTACTCATGAACTTTGCATGCTCAGTTGCAAGTTTTAATCACGGCAAAGATGCGATGCGTGCCGCGGCAATATTGCGATACTTTACACGTTTGTACTTATAGTTGTTACAAGTTAAATACTTGTACACGGCACACGCGTGACGGCGTGGTGTCTATAGATGCTGGCGGGAAAAATTCCGAATCATTCCCGTCGAATACTTCGGAAGTATTCGGAAATATTCCGAAGCTTTGGGAATATTTCAACTGTCAAAAAAAAAACCAGGAAAATCGACCTTACTACCTATTTCGCGCTTGGAAGTTGTAAAATAGATTATTTTAGTTATGTTGTGACCGACCTAAAAACAAAAGAATTAAAATCCTGTTAATCGCAGGCTAACATAATTATCTACCTATAAAAATATCAACATATACTTAATCAATTCCATTTATAATAAAATAAACATTTATATTTTACTTACGTATGTGCCACTGAACAATAATTAACTCACCCACCACACCACAAACAAACACGTTTATTCCCATTGAATTATTCAGGCGAAATATTCCGCGGAAACATTCGATTGCGGGGTACGAATCTTTCTCGCGGGGCGAGGGAAAACTTCTCCGGGGAGCATCTCCCGTCTTACCGCACCCCGCACCGCCATTGCCTGCACGCACGACTCGAGGAGCGCAGCGGCGGCGACGATCGACGATCGATGCAAAATACGATTTTTCAGCAAAAAAAAAATCTTAATTAAATTCATTTTGAATAATTCTGATTTAAAGAAACTTTCCCAGAAGTATTCCGGAATAATTCAGAATTTTTCAGAAGTTTTGCAACTGTAGTGGTGTCACGTTATGCACGCGACGCATGCGTCAGCCAGTTAATTATGGAAACTTCGAGGTATTGAGATGTTTAAAAATGTGCCAATTGGAGTCTGTGTATATTCCAGGTATTTAAATTTTGAATCCATAATATGTAAATATTTCCAATGATGGAACAAAAAACATTTACCTTAGCTATTCCTAGGTTACCTATGTTTACAGTGTAATCCTCTTCTGCTTTCTCATATCTATATGAGTGATATTTATATCATACAAACTCAACAATCACCAAACACCACATCCTCAAAGCTACGATTACACTGTTTTACGATTTCATGCACTAATTTCGTTTGAATTTGAAAAAACTAGTGAGTAGCTAGCTACCCACATTTTTTCAGAAATTTGAACGAAATCACAGAAATTATGTGTCGTTGTACCCGAAAATATTATTGTAGTAGGTATTAAGTCCGAAAATTTCCGAATGAATCCTCCAGGCTGTAACGCTGTCCGCAGCGCTGGCGCAGCTTGCGTGCGCGGGCTGCGTGAGGCGCGCACATTCGACTGCCTCACATCGCCACCCTAATTAATATAAGATCTCAATTAAATCGCGACATATACGAGCTGTGGAATTTTTGCCCTCACTCAAGGCAACTCCAACAAAAAGGCGGTATAAACCTAAGAGCATAAAGGCTCTTACGACCTTTATGCACCAAGGTTGCCATTCCGCGTTTTGTCTCGGAATAAGGCAATATTTACAAATAATCTGATTATGGGACTGGTTTGTGGGGACACATGTGATGAATAAAAATATTAGAAGCCACTTATTTATACAGAAAAGAAATGGCGTGGGTCATCCTAGCAGCGTACGAATTTTATTTGTCCACATAGTATGGTAAGTCGGACTTGGGATACGGAAAGAAAACATCATTTTTGCAGGTAGTAGGACCTTGTGCAAGATCTATCCGGATCGCTGCCACCATCTTGCTCTTCAATCTAAAATTACTGCTACATGAGGTATTTATTAAACCTTTGCCATTTAGACTGACAACGCATCTTCAATCCTTTGGTGTTACGGGTGTCTAACTATGGGTGGTGGGGCTCACTTACCATTAAGAGATCCATTTGCTCGAGTTCCACCCTATTTCACAAAAAAACATTATTCTTACCTATAATGTATTTTTGACAATACTGTATTTTTGAGCGTATAGCATGCTTTACAATTATGACTAGCCTTATACTTAGTATACGTACTGAGCAGGTAGCTTGTTTAACTTACCTGACTTATGGTCCCGTGTCCCCTAGATGGGGCAGAGGGCGTCCACCAGTGCGTCGCCATCCCGGTCATCCGGTTTCCTTTCAGGTGCCTTACAGTGAAAATGCGATTCACGAGTAGCCGCAATTCGACTTAGCTATCCTAAAACCATATTGCCCAACTGTTAGATATTAACGAGCTTTTGCACGCAATCACATTTAGCATCTCCGTTTTACAGATAGAAATGACAATAATAGAGGTCGGTTTTTTAACCAATATTATCTCGTAAATATGTTAATAAAAGCTCGAAGATAACCAACGGTTAGGTTGCGGTTCGAAGCGTATTCTGAACAGACCACACGAAATTTATCAGAAAATGCAGGTGTTGAGACGCACGGAGTAAGGGAAATAATAAATTATTTAATACTTTCATGTTCAAAAGCATAAGTATAATTTACCAGTTGCTTCTCTTCCCGCGCAGATGGTAAAAGACCATGGAGGGAATGGGCCGAAGTCTTAGGAATCATGTTATAGGCGATGCGGCTAGCAACCCAACACTATTTTGATTTCCTTTTCCACCTATACGCCCTTAATCATGCTAAACGTGGCCTTAAGGTTTTGTTACCTTAGGCTCTGTCTACCCCGTAAGGGATAGAGACGTGATATATGTATGTACGTATGTATGTCAAAAGTATGTAGTTGGAAATTATAGTGCTTTGTCTTAGCACTTTCAGTAATTGATACGAAACATGTTTGACTACTCTAGTATTGATTGCTTGCTGTTTGAATCGTTACTTCTGATATGTGTATAACATTTGTAGCTCGAAAGTGAATCGGAAAAACAGAGCTCAAAACCACTATGAGAACTGTTATGCGAGTCGAGTAGAGCGTTGACCACCAACGGGAAACGATGTGTCAAATACCTAATGAATAAAAAATACACATATAATTGTTCTTACGCAATGTTGTATCGAGACTACAAATACCTAATCAATATTACTTTTGGTTACTGTAACAAAGTACTAAAATGTTCAGATACTTTTGAGCTTGACTCTACGTAAAAGTACACATAATATAAATTATCTCAAATAGGTACTGTGTTTGTATAAGACAGCATTATTAAGTATCAGTAATTGGCCCGTATAAATCTGATTAATGATTGACAACGAAACCATTTTAGTGAATCATTAAACGCGACTCCAAAAGGTTTATTCCCTGACAATAAACTCAAAAACACTGTAAATCTATAAGAAATCCGATTTTTATGATTGAAATAAAAATTATAAAGTTTGTTTCATAAGAAAAGAGACCGCACATTAATTTCGAGAGCGGCTTAATTGACGTCGTTTTATTATGAATAAACAAATAAAATATAAGGTTCTGAGTTATAAATGGTCAGATTTTCCGTTAATGGGCACAGTTGGTTTATGCGGGATGGTCTCGCGCGGCCGAGGCAAGGTTGTGACCAACTTTTGAATCGTAATATTTCGGGTTCAGATTACCGGAGTCGATAACGCGTCATCTCGCCTTTACGCAGGCACGGACTTGGAATAGGCAAAAATAAAAACTTAACTGACATTAAAGTATGGTATGTGAGATGCAAAATGTATGTCATCCCTCACCGTGATACGTAACAACCAACTAGTTAGTTTAAGCCTATGAAACGTTAAAAGGTTAGATTTCGCCGACAGAAATAGCATAATATACTTAATACTTAGGTAGTTGCAAAATCTTAAGGACCACGTTTAGAAGACCTCATTAACCCCTAAGTATCGTCGCTCTTAGAAACACTTTTCTATTACTTAACAAATAAAATTACTGATATAATTGCTCTAGTACGAATATCAATAAACTATGCAACTATGATGCAAATCCAGCTCTGTTTTTTTATTTGTTCCACCGTCGTGCTTCTATCTCCAAATCCGTTCCTGTGGGGCACCGGCAGAGGCCACACGCGCTCGGGGCGCGGGGGCGCGCGGGCGGGGGGCGCGGTTTCATTCATGTCGTTTGATCGGTCCGCTCATAACTTAACTTCTAATTTATTCCTCACCACTTCCTTTAATACCTTGAATAAAAAATTAAAATAAACAACGTCACCGTAACACCGAACGTTAATAGACCCTTTGGAGACGTACCTCGAATCCCGGTAATGACGTTTAATTTAGAAAATTATCTTCATAATTTATCTCGACACCTCCACGTAGATCGCTATCTATATGTACTTTCATAGGAACTAAGGAACAGGCTCGTGTGAGAAATGGACTAAGAGCACTCAGAGGACGTTATTGCCCATGCGCAGTGCCAGGTAATTGGGGCCTCCATTCATAAAACAGCTATTAAGTCGTAGACATGTGTGTAGGCGTCCTAATATAGTGTGACAATAAGGAATGATTCGATTGAAAATATCCAATTTCATTCCAATTGTCAACACAGGGCTCGAAACTGAATCAAAGGTTTTTTCCTCGATATTTATGTTTGTCTTTAATTTTTACTCCACGCCGATGTCCTTTTAATATCGGACGCTGGTCGTGTTAACGATCACTATATAAAATTTTATTTTAACGCAACCCGCGTTGGTTTTTTGTATTGAACATGTCGTTTATTTTACTTTTTATTAATCACTACCGCCCAATAAATAACTATCTTACATGTACATTGTACCTGCAAGATGTAACTAGTCCCAATAGATATTATTATCTCTAAACTCTAAAAGTAATGCAGAGTTAACAATAATAGATTGGCACTGAGGAAAAGTTATGCGATGCCAATTGTTTCCCCATTTATGCTCTTAACTCTTCTATATGGAAGTGACACGTCTCTGGCTCCCAATAAAAGCTAGTAACAGCGTACCTACTATACTATGCTGTACTATACTATACTATGCTGATAATTACCTACATTATTAATTGTTGCAAATTGTGAATCAAAATATTTGAAAAAGTTACAAACTGTTTTTCGCAACATTAGTTTGGCTACTTTAATTGAAAACTGTAATAGTTTCTACCCCATTTTATTGCAATGTGTAACTAATTATCTTGTCAACAACGCTGTATTGCCTATAAATGCCTTAAAGGTCGTTTCAAGGTTTCAACTTAAAATACAAAAGCACCTAGTATGATAATCGTTTCGAGTACGTGTACATTGGCAATAAATTGTCAACATATCGAGCTCACAAAGCAAGAGTGTCATATAAAAAGAAGCATCAACAAAGGTCGCTCGCGCGGTATCTCCGGGGAGCAGGCATTCGTGTAGGCAGATAGGCGGCCGCGGGCGCGGGCGCGGGCCGACAACTACACACATTAAATATATCCATTTAATGATTACAATTTCTCGTTATAATTTATTTAGGACGAAGCATAACAAGTTTTCGAATCAAATATGTCGCCCATAAAGATGCTGTCCCGAGGGTTGGACCCTGAACCTGTTAACTCGATAACGAGCTTTTGTCTCGACCCGCACCGACGACGAAATGGTCCTTCCCTTCATGAATGTAAGAATTAAAACCGGTCGCCGTATCTCAGACTCCAATGATCGTTTTGAAACAGCTTGTAAGAACCATGCGACGAGCGAAAGGGTTTCATGAACAGGTTGCGTCTAAAAATGAAATATTTCTTCCACGGAATAAATTAAAGTCGATAATCCCATCCCGCTCGCAGCGCAGTAAGAACAGTTGTCGGTTGGTCCTTAGAAGGGAACAGATAGATCGAGATCGGCCTGAGAGTGTGAATGAGAGCACCACGATCAAAGGGGAGGTGGAGGGTGTGGAGTGGAGAGGTTGTTGGATAATTCTTTATTCTTTATGAATATGTGAGCTCGTTATCCACGGTCTGACGTGGCTCGAGACATTTGCGCTCGCGGCGGTGTGCGTGCAGCGTGCACGCGAGGCACACACCACGCCGCGACGCCGCAGCCTCGATGAGACGCATTCGTACTAGTGTCGTCCTGGTACTAAATAATACATATCGACAGGGCCGTCTGCATAGATCGGCGGGTACACGACCGGATCAACATACGGCATCGACGGGAGATTGAACGATAGTTCCCGAGGAACTGGTTATCGTTATGGGGCGACTGGCGGATGAAATTTATTGGCAGCGTGTTGGAGAAATGTAGCGAGCGGAAGGGGCTCGCGATTTTAATTAGGTAATGAATGTCGATGCAGATCTGCATATCGCTTTAACGGCTAGATTTATCGATTGCCTGTCCGTATTCAAAGGCTAACTGAATTCCCAATTTAATGATTTTGTGCACGCAGCGACAGATAGGCATCGTAGCCTAATCCGTTTTACATAAACATCAATACCAACTATCAAATCCATATGTCAAGAATAATGACCAAAGCACAGCAGCGTTGCGTAGACCAGACAGCCGTCCCCGTTAGTCAGCAGTTCCAGTTAATCTAGGTTCAATAATTCGAAGCAGAATTACTAAGAAACTTTTTATATAGGTACATTTATTGATGAGTCAGCTCATTATGTGCTGTCAAGTTTTTGTTTGCGACTGTTATTAGTAAAATAATACAAAAAGTATGAAAGGGGATACGTTGGACGGCACATTTCTCTTCGAAATTGACGGTTTTCAGAAGCGGTCGGTTTTTAACGTTTTAATTAGGGGCGCACATTACGGCACGCCATCACGTTCGCCCCTCGCTCTTTGGCTCACATTTTTGTATATTTCCGTCTATTTGGGGAAATTTTTATTTTTCGACAAATGTGCGCTATTTTTGTCCGAGTCGCGTGCAGCCGGCTGTGGCAGCTAGCCGCTAAATCTCTGTGGGAACTTCTCGCCGCCACCAATGTTTTACTCCATTTGCGTTATTTTGATTTGTTGTTAATGTTACAATTATTGCTGTTCTATTGTTGAATCACATTCTTTGAGTTTAGGGAGAGTAAACAGATTGTGATGTTTTTACAAAATCTTAATCTTCGTGACACAAAAAATATCGGGCGAGGTACGTTAAATTGTCCGAGTAGCTTTTTGTTCTATTATCAGTCCAAGTCCAAGATTATTAATAGGAACTGAATAAGAATGATGATATTAATGATTTTACGATATAGGTACCTAATCAATAAAAAAAAAAGAAAAACAATATGTAATCTGTCGGTGTGAGACGAAAACCAATATCCAGTGTAGTTTGTAAGTGTAGCTGCAGTGTTTTAAGACGTAATTTATGTGTCGGAGAGGACGGGAAACGAAAAGCGTGACGGATAGTCGCGAGGAGTGACACCTTCCCCCTGCTCCATAAAAAATACTCCGATCCTTTTAACTCTGTCATCGACTAAACGGTTAAAATATGTTTTGAACAAGTTACTTTATCATATTTGGATAGGCATCAGTCGATAGACACTGCGAGTCGAGTTCAAATTGTGACTACGTAGTTACCATCGCCTCAAGGGCATGCGAATTGAGCTACCTACGCAGAAATGGCCGACTCCTCTATGTCTGGTACTATTACAAAATAGTTCGTTATTCCGACTTGTGTAAAAATAAATCCCGGTAAACACACATCAATACAGCATCCGCAGTGAGCGGCGTGGCGTGGCGTCACATCACGTCACGTCATTTGTCGTCGTTAGCGATGACGCATGGCGTTGCTGACCCCAGCGCTGACCCGCGCCATCACTCTTCTATTACGACCATAACAATGCTGACTTCTCTGCAAATACAAAAATATACTATTTTAGAAACGCTACCACTTGAAAAAGTAGTTTCGGCTGCCGTGCATATTCCAAGCTGCTAATTAGATTCTTCCAGCGAGGCTAAGACTAATTTGAGAACACTTATTAAGTCTAAGAGCAGCTTGCACCCTACAGGTGACCATTATTCTAGATGTGCGCAGATGTCACCAATCCTATTATTTCTGACTTTCTTTTCTCGGAACGTTTAGTTGAAAATTTGCACACAACAAACCCACCCACAATGATACCATGGAACGTGCAGAAATGGGAGAAATCTATATTTGTGTAATGATTTCGCATTGGGTAACGAGGAGCTCCATTCACCGTTTTCTAAAGCTGATTTATGACCAAATGCAACCGAACAATCAGCCCGTTTTGACTTATGACAGTAAGTCACAAGTCTTTGCCAACTACCCTTTCAGTTCCCCGAGACAAACCCTTTCAAAGGGGGTAATAAACTTTTATTATTATATTTGCGAAACTGTGAAAACAATTCCATCTTGCAGGGTCCCCGTCGTTTAAGGTTTAAGGCGTAGGAGTGAGCGGAGCGCCAATTAGTCATGTGCTAAAAAAATGGATTTATTTGAAACTGAGCAACAAAAAAGACAGCCCTAGAATGACATAGAATTTATGACATGACCGATATTCAATAAGTGTTTTTTGCTTTTGTCCAAATGTTAATAAAATTTTAACACTTTGAGTGGCCATCTTTATTATAGTTTGGGATCGTGCTGAAGGCAGGTAGACAAGGGTTTGTCCAACGTAACGCATGTTAGTCTGGTGGGCTAGCTTTTAAGTGATATGTAGTTACACGTCTCGCGTTGCAGTAGGCGACAGGGCACGCGCCTGTAGACATTTGATATGACATTATCTATTTCTGTGGTGCGAGCGAGCACAGGGATGCGACGGGATGCGCTCGAGTGCATGCAAATGGTGCGTGGAGATGTGTGACGTACACTGTGCGCCTGCTCTACCCTTGTTACGTTACGAGCACAAAGAGGCTATGGAGTTGTATAATTAAAAAAAATGTAGACGTCAAATCGGTCAATCTCACAGTAAAACAGCAATAAGATAGAAAAATAAGGGACACTTTTAGAGTTCCGATTTGAAATTAAAATTATTAATATCCTTTAATTAAGGGCTCTCTTAGGTAAAGTAAGTAGTTAAATGTAACAAATAATACTACTCTAACAAATACTACTAACTGACTTTCGGCCAAGTTAATAAGTAATAAAAAAACATACATAAGTCACGTCTTTATCCCTTACGGAGTAGTCAGAGCCTAAAGTAAAAAGATCTAAACACCACGTCTAGTATTAAATTATATTATTTAATTCGCTTCTTCGATTCACTCACTATACATACAAACCTGCCATTAGAAAATCATAATGTATTTTCATAATTCCTACATTATGTAGAGTAGAGATAAATTTTGTTTCAATAATGTTTAACTTTAAATGCATCATTTTCACGACTCAATGGCATTTACTAGTCGTTTAGTGCGTCCCAAAAATTTCTTTTAATTTACCGCGTTATGCAAACTGCAACGTTCGTTCCATTCTTCTCTGTTTTTCGATTTCATTTCCGAGACAAAGTGAGTTTTTGCCCCGACGCGACACGCTCGGTAGCTCCTGCATCGCCACATTGTTTCCTGCGGCCTGCGGTTTCAACAATATCCATATCGAGTCCGCTAAATGCTATTGAACGATAATAAATACTACACTTGCACGTGGGACTTCCATAGCCTTTGCGAAACTTATTTAGTGCTATTTTATCTTTTTCATATTGCATTCAAGTCTGATAGCCTTGCACAATTAGGTAGTTTATATTTAGTTACTTATGTTAAAAGCACTAAAATACTTGAACTGAAAAGTCTTACAAATGACTGAATTTCGTCATTAGGTATGAAAGAGCAAAACTGGCGCGGCATCCATGTACTTACATGGATATTTGACAACTCCTTAGTAAACGCTTTTTGTCGTAGGCGTAACGAGTATGAGATGTGGCGCTAGTTCATGTGAACCTAAAAATTTAAATTTTGTATCGGACGTTGATTATGTTTTGTTTTTTGTCAACCAGTGATAAGTGAAAGTGAGTCGTGTACGTAGCCCGCCGCTTTGTCACACTAAATCACCGTCTTTGTTATGCTAATGTTAGGCGATTTTACAGCTTTTCGGCAGAAGGGCTGCAAGCTACTTATTGTTGTACGTTTATACATGTGCAACTTTCTGGGAATTGACACTCTTATTTTTATTTAAATGAGTCTTCCTTACAATAAAGAGGTTGTTGAGAAACATCTTAGTTCCAAGTTATTGGCAATACGTTACGCCTGCAACTTGCCTATGCATATGTACTTTGTTAGATTATTATCTACTTTGGCTTCTTAAATATTAATTTACTTAGATTGTACCCTATTTTGTTATAAAATGAAGAGGTTCTCAGTCTATAGGCATCTTTCCTTATCCTTTACGCTTACAAAAGCTTCACTTGCAACTAACAAATACTTAATGTTACTAAAATCAAATCATATAACACGATTTTTACCTATTTCCAATGGTCAGATTGAGTTGAAATTTGGTACTTATATAGTACCGATGACAATGCAGGATTCCAGTACCATCAATAAAAATGGTGCATGAAAAATGTTTCCTTTTCACATATCCTTGTTGTTTTGTCTTAAACTATTGACAGAAATTGAAAGCTTTTCTTATCGAGTTCCAGCATTCGCGTACGGCCTATTGTAGCAATTTCAACTATACATTTTTGAGCGGAGGTCTGCGTAACAAAGGATCGTTTAGTATAAACGTGGATGTCATTAACTCATTAGTGCTTATTGTGATTGTGGAGGATCTGTACCGAGGGGCTGGCTGCACCGGGCGGGCGCCGCCGCACCCGCCGTCTAATGAGCTGCCGTGTTCGCCTCAATTGCCCACAGCACTCTTATTCACCGGCAATTTATTTCATTTTTGCCTCTGATCGCGCCTTATTGAGCGTCTTTTTATCTTATTGCATCCCCGAGTCTATAATACGCGTCCTGTTGCTTGCAAATGAGACGCGCGGGGAACGTGTCGCTGGTGGCGCGCCCGGTGATGTTCCTAGGAATAATTAAAACCTTTTATTTCACTAATTCATTCAGAATTTAAAAAAATATCACTACCCAGGGCTTATTTTCATGATGAAGCGCGCATAAATTTATTTCTTTATATACAAGCCTAGTCTATTTTCAAATCCGAATAATGTAAATCAAAATATACGTCGAGTAATATAGAATCTGATTTGACATTAATGTTCTGAAAGTTATGGTTTATTCAGGATGCGAGAGCATTTGCCAAGGCAATAGTGTTATGAGTAGAAACGTCGTTATGATAATAACAATCTCTGAGCCGTTGCCAACTGTCTGTCCGGCACACACTGTGTGATCGGACTACGCTGACTGGAATATATTATGTTTAAATATTCGATTTTATTTATAATATTGACTTAAAAAGATGTGCAGTAATAAAAATACGTTACAAAATAAAACCAAACATATTATATGATTAATAAAAACATCAATAAACGGTCAAACATGACAACGTAATTTTTGCTTGTTTTTGTAAGATTTTATTACATTTGAAATAGGAGGGTAGAGCCGTAAATTAAAAGGAAGATCCGTCAGTTCGGGAAGGAGTAAATCAAGGCAGACGGATTGCCCCTAATAAAAATTATAAGAGGCACAATAGCTCGAATGGGCGCCGTCCGTCAGGAGCTGTAAACTCTCGCTATGTTTGTTTATGGTGCACTAAAATACCTATGTTATAAACTAGATATGTATAATCTAAATAAACTAAAATATAATTAGTTCCATGATATGTGTGCTTAAGGCGGGCCGAGAAAGCATGTTTATTAATTAGCTTTTATGTCGGCTTGTGTAAACTTATTGCTGTGCATTGTGGAGATAGGCGGCGCGGAGTGCGGAGTGGTGGATGCGGAGCGGGTTTGACAACTTTACTAATCTAAAATAGATTACAACCGAGAGCAACTTTAATTGACTTAACTTAGTCTTCATTGTTTTCATACGGAACGAAATAAACAATATAATAAAGTACGAATTCTGAAAGAGAAGGTATAAATGTGCGGCAATAATTCTTTGTTCGCGCAGCCATTGGAGTCCGACGTTGACGTAGCTTGCTGAGCTTTTTGTGATGCTCTTATTATATTTTTTGGAGGCATTTTTAGGAAGATCTTATTTGTTGGTTCAATACCTGGTCGTAAATCTGTACGAGAGCACGGGACCGAGTATGTGCAGGTGTGTTAACCCTTCCTGTGAAATTTATAACAGGGATATTGTGAAGTCTATTTCAAAGCGGTGTACTTACCTACGATTTTCGCTTTATTAAAATATTTTGTCTGCATGTTGTATTTTCAAATTGATTGTTGCCCATGTTTCAGGGGCGAGATCTTAAACATATAAGATATAGGTAACTACCTTGTTCGGACTTCAGCCCTGCACAAAAGGTATTGAAATGTAATTACAGTAAAACTACCTTAGTGACTTGAAAATAAAACGTTCGTTATTATTAAAAGTAAAAATGTTGTTGTTTTATAATTTGAAATAAATATAAGAGGCAAAATTGAATTAGTAATGAGTCACTTTTAATGGCAAAGACAATTCATAATTTGTAGTCCTTCTAATTAGCGTTCAGAAAAAAAAAACTAAGTTTTATAAAAAGGCGTATTGCTGTAATAAGTAGGTAGTACCTACCAGTCTACCATCTCTTACATTTCATTGTACACTTCTCATACGTTACTGCTTCAGAAGACATGTTTTAACAAATAAATTGTTTTCAGGCGTGCTGATGTTGTATTAAGAAGAAGATGCCCCATTTATTACATTCACTAGTTCTAGTTCGAAATGTAAATGAACGCTTTCGAGGTACACGTTTACGTGAGAATATTTGTATTTATTTTATTTATGGCGAGCGCAGAGCGAGGGCGATGTGTTTAAATATCTTTAGATTAAAATACGAGTTCACTTCGAGTAACTCAGGAATCCATTAGGTTAATATTGGTTATCTCTTGTGTGGATTGGTCTTGAATTTATATTTAACGGAATTAATTTGTCGGAATTTTCTTGTTTGCATTGCAGGCAAACGAGATAAACCGAAATGATGAAGCATTCGTAACTTTTTAATTGTCACCAATCAGTCTAGTAGATATTAACAGGCGGACTCAAAATGTTTGCTCTGCTAGAAATGAAATGAATGCTCGCTCAGTTTTATTTGAACGAATATTCTAATTATAATTTAGGTAATTTTGCGGTCGGTGTGAGTGCCGTTCTCCACTGTCATCGAGACATAAAATACATTGCACGATGTACGCTTGCGTTCGGCTACAAAAAAGTTTAGGTTTTGTTGGGTATACCCACTGTAAATTAAGCTTGATATTTAAAAGGCAGAAGAAATTTAATTTAATTTGTTCTTAACTCGCAATATAAGGTTGCAAGAACTGGAAGTAATGTACGCAAGTACACATAACGCATATCTGAACAGGGAGTCATTAAAATGAAGCTGAAATTGGCTTCATAAGAAGTTCTTTCTGATGTCAACTTTAAAATTTATTGACGTGAATTATTGGTTGGCGTATTTGTGACGATTACAAGCGCGCTAACGAATTTATGTCTCACTTGTCTTTCGGGTGTTCTGCCAGCACTGATACGTTTGAACGCAGTATTAATGTAGCTTTATGAGAATCTGAAACATCTGTGAAGGGGTATTCGGCGAATGGTATATCTTACCGAAAGCATTATTGTGTAAAATATATAATTAGGTAGGTACGTTTTTTTCAAGCTTTTGTAAAGTTTTACAACTTATAATTTTTGTACGAAGATCAAATTCATTTAAGGTATGTACCTCCTGCATCTTTATTTCTTTCAGTGTTACCGGAGTTTTGGTAAACAGTCGGTGCAAGTACATGAGCGGCACACGGCGGACTAGTCTGGCGCTTCGTAAAACATAAATATTATCGTGTAGAAGACCGCTCGCGATCGAACTTATTTTTCCAACTGCCGACATTTATTTCATATAAATTAATGGCGCGAGTCGTCACGACGGCGCAGACGCGCAGCTCTATTTATAAGCTGACGAATGAGACGCTCCGAGCGCACGCGCACGCGGCTCGTCATATTCCAATTACAAATAGCTGTCATCGCCTCGACATACACAACATGTTCGTTTTCCTAGATGCGATTTATATTAACGATTATCCACGGTCAAGTTAGCTTGGATAAGTTGGTAGCTATCGAGGTACAGTAATTAGACTACAGAGTACAATGACAATGGAAACATGCGAAATACCTATTCGTAAACCCGGTGCGAATGAAAGAAAACATTTTCCTGCTATGTGGTTAGCTGCGTCGTCGTAAAGAAATATAATTATGAGTTATGATATTTCGGGCTCAGCGACCGACTCTGTCTCGCGTGTGGCGGCGGCGGACGAGCGAAGGAGATGCAGGGCGGCGCGGCGCCGCGCCGTCGTCGGAAGGGTTATTATGTATGAATTATGATGACGCCGCGGCTCCGACGGCGGTAATATCGTTATGAATACGCTCAGCTCTGTTCGCCCATTGGTGGAAGGCACATCCACCTCGACTGCATGGGAACGCCTCCGGTGGCCTTTTTTTATTCCTTTATTGATATTCAGTTATGCACATTGCGAGAGGCGATGCACAAACTGTAATATTTTGCCTGAAACAGAGTTAAGTCGGGCGAGCGAGCGGCCGCGCCGAACATTTGGGATGCAAATACGACAGACGGTCGTATGTAAACGAACTTATGCTACTCATGCGGCATAGGCGCCCGCTATGAGACCCACTCAGACGTTTCCTGCATTATATCAATTTGCATTTCAGCATGGATACCCGCTGTGAACACACTAGCAGCAAATTCGAATGTGCTGCCGTTTTAAACCGTAAAAACCTATAGTTCCTTGACAAGTCTAGATTAAAATTGGCACATTTTTATAGGTACATGCTTGATTATCACTAGGTCAGTTAATTTTTTCTTTTGTACAATGCTATTCCTGTATCTCTATCTTATTCACAAAGAAAAGTTACGAACCTGTTATTGTAAAGGCAAATGTCAGTTCGTAGATTAGGGAGGTACTTACCTACATAAACAAGAAGCCATTCTGATCGAATCTCTTCTGAAATTATCAAAAAATCACGCGGCAAGGGCCACATGATTCAAGAACTTGTTATTTTTGCAATCCGTGTGATAAATTTCCTGTACCTAATAGAACTGCTTATTTTTCTGTCATAAAATTTTTTTTTAGGAAATCTGCCAAAATTTAATGAACTGTTGGTAGCGGCGCTTGAAAGTGTGAACAAGACCGTATAAACAATTTGGCCAATGAATACGTTGACCGCGTTCAGACTCATTCATTTGAATGTCACGGAGATTATAAATGCGTTAATAGCCCCTGTTTAATGTGGGAGCACGGCAGTGCTTCTGCCAAGTCGGGAACTGATCACAGTACAACATTTTCAATAGCTTCATAACTAGCGCCCGAGCTTCGTGGATTATTCCAATGCAGGTTACAAACTCACAGACAAGTATTATTAGATGGGTGTGAGAGATATTTTAGTTTGGTTCAAATAATTCGCCATTGTAGATACTTCTTTCGGTTTGGTGTTGTGTTATTTATTTATGCTTTGATTTTATGTGCAATAAAGGGTTACATTATGCTACATAACACATCAATATTCGTGTAACAGACAATGTATATAAACACAAAAAACATAGGTACTCAACTTATTATTTCATGTATTAAAAATTAAATAAGATAAAAATATGAATAGAAATGATTTTATCAATTTGGGACTTGGCTCTACCTACCTTAATTTGATCGATTAAAGTTTACGAGAATCAGCTCAATTTGTCTAATATAAGGTATTTGATGATCATTATCTCTTATTTACGCGTTTTACTCCGTAATGTCAAGTTCTATATAGGTTGTAACCTGTACACTTTTAACGCTTGTAAAAATTATACCATCTTTGACAACCAATGAGTAAAATCACCAAATTTGCCAAGATGTTAAAGTTTCTATAGACTATCATCAGTATGGAACTTACTATCTGTTATTTTCTTCTGTCAAAGGACATCATAGAGCATTCCTGATAGCTTTACGATACTTATTCGTGATAAAGAGGGCAAGTTATATTTCCGCGATCCGCGAAGTGGGTTGCGCCGGCGCGTCAGACGTGGCATTCACCTTGTTGGCGCTGCGCCAGCCCGCGTCCGCGCACGCTCCGCTGCTGCATCCGCTACACTGTTATCAGGTAAATAAGAGCAGTCTATTAACACGGAGATTACACTAACCTTCACATTCGCGAGGCTACTTTTTCGTGAGAGACGTACTCGTAAGTTCTGTAACTAAAGACGAGTATGATGTGCACTAATAGGGATTTGACAAATTTTATGACAACCACTGTTTGGCTATCGTGCGTCTGATAAAAAAAATCGTATTCAGAACCTCCTCCAGTTTTTTGAAGTCAGTTAAAAAGGAAAAAACTCAGTTATTCATAAGAGCTTGTTAAGCTTCTGTTAATATCAGTTCGTTATCCTGTCCTGTTACTCTGACATTTAGGTACTTTTCAAATAGGTAACTTGATGTTATAAATTCCATAAATAGTACCTACTGTAATTTTTTTTGTTTTTATCTGTCACCTTAGAGTCTGCATTGCCTACATGGTTCATGTTCATGTCGTATTTTTTTATAAATAACTATTTAAAATTTTTCTTCGCAAACAAGCTTGCATGATTTAGATATTAAACCACAATTTGGATACTAATGACTATATCAAATGCGGCTATTTGGCCAATGATCAACGTACTATATTGTATTTCTCATTTACTTGAGCAACAGATATGCGATTGAAAGGGAATAGGAAACATCATAGGTAACTGTATCAACCGCCAGCACGCCGCAGGTTGTCTGTTGTTGTCCAAACTGTGTTAGACGTGTTGGAACTAAGCCAGACAGATAGTTTACGCTACTACTTGCATACTTAAACCCGACCATTAATTTTGCATAAACTTTATTTATTGCAATAACTTTAACGCAGCTAGCGCCATCTGTTGGTGAATAGTTGTTGGCTTTAAAAACTTACGCTAGGTAAGATTGAAAAAATAGTTTTTTTGTAATGAAATGTTGTACTAACGTGATTGCTAGTTATTTTCGTTACAATGTCGTTGTTAAATGCCCGGCATAATGACTGTAATTTCTACTCGCAAAAAGAAAGAACTGTGTTAATTTAATTAAGTACACCATTAAATGAAGTCACGCCTATTTAGGTAAACGCTACACGAGGCGTGATATAAAAAGTTTTATTACAACTACCTACATATTCATTAGCTAAGTATACGAGCAGCCGAGTATAATAAAGCAATTTTCTTGTCCGTATTACAGCGACGAGATGCCGCGGTCGGTATTTTCTTCTGGGAAATTGTGAATTTGTCAAAATTAAAATACAAAGACCCCACGGACTGAAAGTTGGTAATTAACACGTACATGCAGCGCGGGACCGTTAGCGAGGAAAAAATCACCGCTGCATGTCGTGGGTATTTCGAGCCCGCCGCAGGCTCTACGTGAAACAGTGAGTTAATCTGTCGCATGACATTGTGTCCAACAGGTTTTATTTTCTCTTCAGGCTGGACACTCATTTTGGTTAAGTCGCTAATACTTTTGTATTTTTCAAAATTCTAGATACCGTCTAATAAGAATGTCAACGTCTAGCATTTCCCTCTAAGTGAAATCGATTAACACTAGCATTTAAATAGTACATAATAATTAATTTCAAAAATTATAGATAATAAAATAAATAATGGCCTAGGTCTTGCCACCTTGGGCTCTGTCTACCCCGTAAGGGATAAAGCCGTGATTTGTGTATGTAAAAAAATAAATATAATTAGTGCAATAAAGATAATAATAAATAGTGCAGCTGCAGGGCAGCTTAAATGACATTACCATATCTATGCTCTGTTGCGCTGCGTTGAACTTATGGAACCAACTATTTGATAACGCAGATCAGATTCAAATGACTTTGCCTTTTCGATTTTGTGCATAATTTTAAATATCATCATGCTTTGATAAAAGCGTCATACCTCTGTGGCCTAATCGACCCGTGGTGCATTGGCAGTGTTCGTAAAAACTTGTGGTAAAATAATTGGCCATTGTGTGAAGTTACGAAAGGCAAAGCATCTCGTCTCTACGTGGTTCGACAGCTTAATAATCATAATTAAAAACCTGCTTTCCAGTTGGAACTAGCGCTTCCATGTGATCCGGATTCTAGCAGTGCAGATACCTCTCAGTGACTCACATCATGCTGTAATCAGCGGAAAGTTGATACAATGTTTAGATTGCTCATAATATTTTGTTTTTTTTAAAGCCTGTCATCAACACCTTTAGACTATTCATGTCCCACTATTAGGCTCAGTGCTAACACGACATAAATTTATACTTAGTTAAAATACTTTAAGTAAAATTTGCAATGATACATAATATACTGTATTGGTCATAATTATAAAACACTTAAATAAAAAAAACTTAATGTAGTGATAAGCTTATATCTGAAATTTGAAGTCCAATAAGATATTAAGTCATATTATATTCCAATAAGAGACTTCATTATCAATCAATAATAATACTCGCTCGTGAGAGTCGTGATATTTTTTTCTTAACATTAAATTAATATACAGCCTGCGATCGTGTTACTAAGATAAGGGTACAACAGTTTGTAGTCGAGCGGGTGGCCTTGCTAAGGGCAGCGATCAGGAAAGTAGAAAAGTCGCAAATCTGTCCTGCGTGTGCGCCTGCGCGGCCGCGCCGCGACCGCGTCATGTACCATGTCGCAGGGTTGCCTACTTATTTTTGTACTAAATATTTCTTTAAAGTAGCGGACCATTGGAACGATGCCCTGCCTAGAACTCAATCATGAAACCATGGTAGGTACCCAATAGGTGGTGTCCTATAGGTAATAATATTCATGATTTTTTCCATGGGTTTCATTAAAAGCTCATTTATGTGATAAGCAATAAATATTTTTTAAAAATAACTATAAAAATATCCCAGATATAAGCTAGCAAAGATTTCTTTATTTCTTTTTATAAACGGAATTTTGATATGGAGTTTATTTATGGGCGTTGTGATATATCACATGACATCACATGTCATATCGGTTCTCTCTTTCTAATAGCTGACTAATTAGTAGTTTAAAGCTCTTATATTTTCTGTATTTCCTAACATAGTAATATTTACTTCTAATTTCTCTTTTTGTCATCTCATACGATATTTTCATATTTTATTTAAAAATGTATTTTTTTAATGCATATCTATTCCCTATTATTTCACACAAATAGTTTTATCAAAGGATATCAGTGTCATACGTACGTGTAGAACATAAAGATAATGAATAATGATATACGTAAAGAAGATAGTGTTTCAAGCATACATAAACGTAATTAAAAAGTATTGGGCCAAAGAAAAGCCAGTAGTAGGGACCGGTACTAATTAATTTTGTTTTCATAGCTCTCAAAAAACCTGGTCAACGATTAGGTTTTTCTTGTAAATACACTACAGTTTATCTAGGTAGGTACTTGTATTTCTGTATATTATTGAAACTCAGTACTAAATTTAAATACACTAGTCCTTAGTAGGTACCTACTCTTACTTACCGAGTACTTATTAAAAAAAATAGAATATGCTAGGCACTTGAATAAAATACAGAGGTGAACTTAGTTTGTTAAAGCAATGTCCATCTGCATGTCCTTGAGACTTTGAGACAAATTGTTAGTGTCTTCAGTTATATAAAAGTTTGACAGCCCTAGAAACGTGTGACTTACGGGCTGCGCGTGCGACGGGTAAACACTAATCGAGCTGTTGCTACGGATAGCCGACTTTGTTCCCCATAACTTACTTGCATTTATACTCCTACTTGCCTAGACATGCGAGAATGTCAGTTTGAAGGATTTAAGCTATTCAATCGTATTCCTGTTTAAAATTTTGTACTAAAATTTATTACTTCAAATAAGATACTAATTAACGATCAAACTTAAAAATTACGCTATCAAACACGAACTCAAAAACGTTATTTTTTATTAATTGAAACAACAAATGGCTTGCTACAGTAGCTATGTGATAATTAAATTATTTAAAATTCTATTTAAAGTGAGAAGTCATAGTAATAGTTAAGAATAAACTTCATTTACAAATATATTTTAGGTAATTATCTACTAAATATAAGTCAAGAGCAAGACGTTGTTCAGGAAAGTGTGTTTGAGTGAAACCGAAAGAAAAGGTTCCCACGCTATTTTCCAATCTATTAAAGTACCAGTAACAAACGTAGACACACAACTTTTACGGAGCTAGGTTTGACTTAGAACCTTTAAAAAAAGATAGTTTAAAATTGAATTAGGTACATTCTTTAACTGGCGTTTATGTATTGTAGTTATACAGCATACCTATTGTTATTTAAGTACTTGCGTTTTATCTTTCTATTGGTGAAGGCAGGTAATTTTATGCAGTAATGGTCGGAACAACTCAACTAGGGTGACGGCGGTCTGTCGGAAGTTGGCAAATTATCACTGGATCGTAAAATTAACGCTTCTTATCGACGCTGAAATGATTTCAGAATTACAGCTCATTCGATTGTGATACATTCAACGTTGTGAACAAAGGTCTGTATTCGTTGCCGGATACATTCGACGGAATGGAACTTATTTAAAAAGGTAACAAAATGTTTTCAATTTTATTGCTGATTTGATGTTAAATTCTTTAAAAAGGTAGGAAAGGGTGCGTGTGTGGTGCGTACGCGATGGCACCCACACCTGTGCCGGTCGAGGCTCCGTAGGCTTATTTCTATTTTGTGTCATGAGCAGTAGGGTGCAAAATGGTGATGTCTCGCAGGGTTCTGAAATTTGCCTGCTGGAAGTGGCAGTTCCGAGATAAGATCTCACGATGCCGCAATAAAAAGCGGCCGTACCTCGTCCGTTGTGTAATGTGCATTCAAATTGCATTGTGCGAGAACTAATTCGCCTTAGGCCGATTCACATGTTACGATAAACACATGTTTCGATTAAGTGTTACGCTAATGTAAGAGCATGCCCCGCCATGATTATTCGAGCAAACTGTAATTGCGGTTCCTAGTGTAGATATGTAAAAAGATGGGCGTTTTCAGTACTAAGGACACTAAACATCCCGTGCCGTCCCCGCGGCGTGAGAGTACCTACCTACCTATGCATAAAGCATTTTCCCACCGAAAAAAAAGAGAACACTAAGCATATTTATTTTTCGTAGGCAATTTCTATGAAATGGCCAACGAAACAGGGATGATTTTTGATTTATTTTTTGTTTGAAACTTGTGATTTTTTTCCATCCAGCCTGTACACGTTATCACTTATCCCATTATTCATAAACGCTCTTTTATTTAAAATTCTGTTGACTTATCATTTATTTGTCTTTATGTGTACTAAGCCATTTGCATTCGCCAGATACAGACAAATCTTACATATTGCTATAGGTACACGTACTTAAGAGGTTCTTAGATTTTTATAAGCGAAGGGGGGGGGGGGGGGCGTTAATAATTAAAATTGTATCTGCTTACATTTAATTATCTTTCCTTAAGCTTGTAGTTTGTTTGTTTCTAATTGATGAAGCGGTTAAATTGGTTTAAATCCAACTTGCCACGAAGCGTTTGTTTTCCACAAATCTCGTATTGCTACCATTTTTGGTTGGAAGTCATTAAAATTTGAAGAACACGAGGATACTCAGCAAATGTTATTGTGCTTAAGAGAGCACTTTGAAGAGAGACAAACGTGGTGCACGAGATAAGGGTATGACAAAAGCTATTGTTCTGTAGAGCAATTACTCGCGGCTCGCGAATTACCTAAGCCTCATATATAAATTAACCGGCGGCAAACAGCGGAAAGATTTCTCTAGTTATACGCCAACACAACAATTATTCGTAAATCACTTTACTAGGTATATGTTAAAACTTACGAGAGCTCAGTTCGCCATGCCTCGGCGCCGTTTCATGCTTTAGCCTTACTCGTGGTCGCACGGGAACCGTAACTCAAACGTTGAGGAGTAAGGTTTGTTTCGCGACCGGGTGGACTGGCCTTTAGGGCTCACGAAATTCGTAGCGAAAGAGAATATGCATGGCGATTTCGTGATGAATATTCATTTCCTACGGGGCATGAAATTTATTGTGTTTTACATTTATATTCAACTCAGGCGTCTTGCGTAACGGTAGCGGCAGGATTAGCGAATTGTGAACGTGCACATTGTAGCCTCACGACTGCGACTGTTGGGTGCGACTGTCGTTCATTTTATACCGTTTTTAATAAACTACATAATAAGAATATTGGGCGCTCATCATCTTCTCCAGCCTATATAAGTCCCACTGCTGGGCACATGCCATCGCTGATAATGTGAGGGCTCACGATATGAGGCACTACCCAAGTAACATTTTGGCCCCATAATACCTTGACTACCTTTGAACATATAATTACTTACAATACAATTATGCATATTGGTACCTATACTATAGACTACTCGGAGAGCCAAATATGAATTGAAGCAAAAAATATCTTGTTGTTTGTAAGACAGCAAAATAATTAGTTTTTTTTAATATTAAACCCGACTAACCGGCATGCTTCGGTTAACATAATAGTTACAATTTAATTTTATTTGTTAGATTAACTTATTACTACTGCCTAATGTAATGTTCGTATCTAAGTACTTATAAGGAAAGTTGGTAACTAACACCTGATTCGTACGCTTTGTGAACAGTCGCCGACCGGGACTAAATTAAGGACTCGGGTGTGTACGCGCAGCAGGCAACAATGTTAGCGGGCAGTACCAGGGCTCAGGGCAGGTGCTCAAATTATTTGACATTTGAAATAAAATTTGGGGCATCGTTAGTCATCGGCGATCGACTATCGAGTCTATCGACTATCGACACACTTGGCACCTGTCGAATATTTAGCGCATAAATCCATAGCAACGGCTCGAACGAGTCGTCTGCTTGATGGATTCTGCGCTATATTTAATCAACGCCGCGACACGCCGCCGCATTGTTCTCGCGATTGGATCGCAGAAGCGACGCTTTAAACTTATTTTATAAGGGCGACTAATGCGGTACCAATATTGCAAATAACTATAAACAGAACAAATAAATTTTGCATTAGACTCATTCAAGAATGAAGATGAATGTCGTCCGGCGTTTATAAGGAATACCAATTCAATTTATACGTATAGCGTTTGGAACGTTGTGAGAAAATTAAATCTTGGTATGCTTGGGTTGTGATTTCATTTTATGGAAAAGCAGGCGGCTGTACCTGGCTATACCGTGCAACCAGGGGGGCGGTTTTCGAAAACACAGCTGTGATACGAATTCGAAAGAGTAGAAAGTTGCAGTTAGAAATAATTTTGCGACTGTACTTTTCAATTACTTTGTATTGGTTCAAAATTACAACTCAAATAAATTTTTCAGCCTAAACGACGGCATTAATTTTAATAGTGTAATTTTATCTCTACGCGTATTTCCAAATCGGCAAAATTTTTCACCACTATTGAACGGCACGTTTCAGTACGAAAATTAAAAAATTACTCACAACCAATGGAAAATAACGAACAAGATTTATAAATTAACCATTGGCATTTGTCTTTCTACTTCATTAAATTGTATCCATAAAGTTCAATATTAGCAGCATAACAATAGACCAGCTCACTTTATGTTTGTTAGGCGCACACAGGGCAATGTTTTAATTTAAAATGTAACGTTCATTGCATAAAGTTTGTAAACGAACGGGCGCTGGCGCGAGCTGCCGCCGTGATTGCATTGGCCGCGTCAAACAATTGATTAGTCGCATAAACTCGGTTTGGCGCGCTAACGATGCATCATCCCGCTGATAATTAAATTGTAAATTAGCTAAGCCGATGCTAGTTCGCTGCCCGTGCGGTGCGGTCGGCGCCGCCGCCCTGTGCCGCGGTTTGATGCGCGCTGCTTTGACGAGTTAGATTGCATAGGTCACGTAAACAAAATTATGATTTATTCATATTAAATTATTAAATTACAGAAATAAGCTTACGAAAAATTACATCTATACTATTCATTTATCAAGAGCTTCTTTATGAGGAGAAAACTGTTGGCTCGTCCAGTCCTGAGAGGACTTTGCACCACCTCCTATATGTATATCAAGAGCAAGAAATTCAAAATTATCTTACAAGATTAAAACAGAGCCCCGGTTAACAAAATAGTGTATGAAGAATATATCTAATTTTGATCAGCTGAATTTATTTTTACAGACAGTAAACACGTATTCAGAATGAATAAGAGGGCACCGCGCGAAAAATCATAGTAGATTTTTACAGAATTACAGGTAGGATGCATCGCCACTGACTAACACGGAAATAAAACTGCATCATATGCATACGTGTCGCTTTAGTGGAACTTGAAATTACATCCATTCCGAGCAAACTCCGCGCGCGCTGATTGCGAAAAATTCAATCTTGTTTCATGGAAATTTAATTTAACATACAAAATGAAAAGCTGCCCTCGCCCAGACCGAGCCGATATGAATCGATGTCAGCTGTCTGACTGCTCGCCTGTGTTTGTGGACGCGATAGCGCTTTGTGTGCATATTGTAATCAATTGTCGAATTGTATCAATTTGAACTTGCAATTTGCAATTTTGATGCGATTTCATTAATTTGTTGCGATTGCGAGAGCTGAAACAATACCTGCCGTCGCTGTCTGGCACAGCTATCGATACAAATTTGTATGTTTGGTAATTAGTACGTAATGTAAATCGCTTTTAATTATATTTTAATTGCTGGAAATTTATCATTGAAATGCTGCACGCGTAAATTCAACAATGAGTGGGTTTTTAAAATTTAATGAAGTGAATGATATGTGTTTCATTAATATCGTGTGATATTTTGGAACGACGAAGATAATATTTTCTATGCTAGTTGTACGAGTCTTGCCATGTGATAAAAATGCAATGAAATCATTTTAAATTAGGTAAAACAATCGAGTGCTAGTTGGTGTTTGTAAATTATTATGCTTATGATGACAATCACTAACCCATTTCAGTATATTCTACTAATATTATAAATGCGAAAGTATGTAAGTATGGATGTACGTATGTCTGGACAGATCTGAATTTTGGTCTGGTCTGGTCTGGTTTGGTTATCTAGAACGTTTATTCCATAGGCTAATTACATAGGCCACTTTTTATTCCGATTTTCCCACGGCATAAAATACTCGTTAACCACGTGAGCAAAACCGCGGGCAAAAGCAAGTAGGTAATACGAACCGCTTATAATATTTCTTAGCTAACGAAAACCATTCGTGTGGTTACAGATATATTCCAGCTACACATCGCGAGAATATCTTTCTCCCCAGATATAGTAATCCGCAGAGCAATCGCATTAATTAAACAAGTGTTGCAGCAGTCGATCTCGTTCGACAGATCCGCCGCCACATAGCTCGTCGCGCGTCGCGTTGCATCGCACATAAAATTATATTTATAGCAGTTCATCGCACCTATCGCAAACAGAATTCGCGTGCCGATGCCTTGTCAATAATCGTTAATAGATATTTCAGAAGACAATGCAATTGGCTAAGTATAGCCCGCGGTGACTAACGCTCCGTCCCAGCCGCCACTAAACGCATCACGTCTTTGTTAATCTTATTATTATGTGAAAATTTATTTGTGATGCAATCCGTTTGACAGATATGTCTATTTGATTCTGTATTCTAAGTTTAGTCCTTTGTCTTCTCATTAGCCGGCGATAGCAATTTAGTATACGACCTATGAATATAATCTACGTATCTAAATAGGTATGTTAATGTAGTACATGATTGCAGCAATATAAGTCAATAAGATTCCAACTATATCGAGAGATACACGTAAACTACTCATTGAATACAATAGATAAATAGGTAATTATTAAATTTACATGTCTCATAAATCCTACTAATATTATAAATGCGAATGTAAGTTTGTTTGTTACGCTTTCACGCGAAAATTACTCAACCGATCATCCTGAAATTTTGTACACATGTTCTTGGAGATATTAGAAGTAACATAGGGTACTTTTTATAAAAAAAAAAAAAATTATGTCGTCACTCTGACGTTATTTGCGCGGACGAAGTCGCGGGCAAAGCTAGTTAGAAAATAAAACAGATGCAGTACTTACGAAGTATTCATTCGAGCGGATGCCCCGTAAGTATTTAGGTGGATCAAGAATAAGTACCTATATTTAGATAAAAATTAATCTTGGGCAGACTATTTGGGAACTTAAGGCTATCAGAATTATACATGTAATCGACAAATAAGTGGCCGATAGAGAGGAAACCATTCATGTAAGATAAAGGTTTCGAGCACGTGCACTAAGTCTATTTATAAAGTATCGTAGATCCTAGACCGGCGCGAGCCGTGCCCCTAGAAAAAATTCCGCGCGGCATATGTCGGCAGTCGTCGGAAGTCGTAACTCACAGTTATGATGCGAACGACACCAGTTTCATAAACATTGTTTTTCTTCGTTTCGCCCCTAATATTTATATTTATCAATCCATCTACACATTTATTTATAGTCCAAAATAGCGAGCTTCTGAGGGTGCCCGGGGGCGCGCCGTCATTACGATTTATTGTTTTCTTTGGCCATAGCTGGATCCTTCTTACCGAGTGCTTAGCGGGATTTTAAGGACAAAAAGGACAAAATTATGAGGGTTTAGGCGGCTAGGTTGTTATTTTAGTAGCTTTATGTCAGGAAATAAAATTAGTAAGGATAGATAAACAAACACTCATGTACCCATTCATTGGATCTGTAATGTCAACCGGGTCTTACTTATTTTGCTTAAACTATTAACAAACAAATTAAGAAGCAAGAGAACATTTTCGAAATGTGACGTGTCATTATGAGAGAAGTGATTTGGCCTATTCCCAGTAGTGAGATGTATATAAGCTGGAGACGATGATGATGTGTCATAACAAACAAAACATAGCTATTTAATGAATGTCATAATTTGTTTAGGTAGCCAAATTAGGCGTTCGTTAAATATATTATGTATTTGCATTATGACGGGTATGTATAATTAGGACAGATGGACGAACAGACGGCATAAACCTCTGAGGTATAAACTTAGTAAATACGTCTGTCTTAGAACACAGAACCGTGAAAAATATGGCACAACACTGGCACGTGCCGACAGTCTCATATATAGGCGACCTTAGCCCGGGTCGGTGAACTTTTACATCTAGTGTAGGTATGAAAATGCTAATACTGCCTTAAAAATATAGGATTTTTAATATTCTCGTTTAGTGATATGAAAAGATTTTATTACAATTTTATGGTGCAACACTGCTTGCTAAACTCATAACAAATGGGCTAAAGATACATCGAATGCCTCTAAACGTGGTCCATTTCGTGTAATTAGTTTTTAAGTAATAGGGTGAATATTTGGAATACCTCAAGGGAATACAAGTAACGCACTGCAATGCTATTTTTATCTCTCCTCTTCTGACTAATAAGTACACCGAATAGCAAATCGTAGGTGTCAAAAATACTACACAGCGCATGTTAGTTCTGCTGCACTTTAGAGATGCGTATTAGGAAGGTTTGTTTTTTATTTTATTAATAAGAGTATTAGTGTAGTGTGAATAACCGTTCACACACTTGTCGAATTCCATAAATGACCTGAGAGCGCAGCATTGGCCCGTTTCTCTAAGCTATAAGTCACTACTTTACAAGTCTAAACTACCAACATTGGTCAAAATCTTAACCATTAATAAGTTGATTGGACTTGTAAAATTCTTTTGAACAAAATTCTGCAAAATACCTACTAAACTGCTTACAAAGTATTTCTTGACCACTGTTCTTGACTATAGTTATAAAAATAAGTATCTAAATAAATGACTGTGTTTTTAAAAAGGTAAGGAACTCATTCAGGATGAGATACTTAGTCAGTAAGACTTAATCACGTTAAAATATCTTTATGATTACCTCTACGTTTCGGCGACATTACAGCAGCCGTATTCACGAGTAGAGTGTAAGGCGTTTAGCAGCACGAGTTTTTGAACTACCCGCACTTGATCTTGTTTTGTACCGGCACCATATCACGTCAACTGTTAGCACTGGACCTCAATGCTAGCCAGCACTGAGAGCAATCCGCATTCAAATAAGTAATTTTTAACAAGATGTACCTTCCCTGTCAACTCTCAGTCCAAGGCACGTACCAAATCTACGAATAAGTGAGTAACAAGAACCACGATCTGTAATAATACACAGGCAGTCACTATATCTGACATATTTATGTACACAGTAGATGCAACGCGTGGGGACATATGGCACGGCAATTTATGAACCTGGGGGCCCATTACCATTTTAAATATTATTTTTAGGGAATTTTGTGTCAGATCTCACTCGTCGCCCGCCCGTACATTACGAGATGAAATCTCTGATTACGTCGCTCTGATATTTTAAAGTAGTGACTTAGAATTTTCTGTTAATTAAGGAAACGTGTGTAAAATATGGCTTTATTAGCTAAGTTAACTATCCCAACCTGTAATTTTACGGATGAAAGCTTTGCTTTATTAAAATGCGGCCGTGGATGATGCTGACGCGTGTTTTGAAATTACTTTCTGTTTGGGTTCATTTATGAGAATACTGTGTAAAAATTGTTCGTTTTTTAAAAGTTATAAGTAAGACATACCTAAAATGTTTTTCTTAACTTTGTTTATTTGTTTTGTTAAAATCGAATATCGAAACAAATAATAAAAATAATATACGGTGAACGTGACATTAAAATAAACATAAGCAGGGTGATCCCTCATATCGATTGCAGTCGAGCAATTAATAGTTCACCAGAATGACTGTGAATGGTGCAGTTGTCAACTCGTCTAAAGCAAACAAAGCTGGGTCAACCACGCCATTAAAGTTTATGAAACGGAAGCCGTCGCCGACATGTGCTCCCGCCAGCCGCTCTTCGATCTGTCAATTCTGGCTATGCTACTGGGCTCCAATTCTCGTTAGCATAGAAATCTATCCCGATTGTGAGATTACATACAGCTTCTTTTGAAATTCCATACAATCTCACGATAGAGGTTGATCTAGACGGCGACGTCACTGTGAATCGAGCCCTAGGCCGTGTTGTTAATGCCATAGCTGACACGCTGGTTATATGAGTAGATAATATGTATAAGAAAAGGAATGAAATTTTTAAATTGCTTTATTGACACTGAAATTATATATTAAGTACAGTTGTTAACCCTTAACTTGGCAATATACACTATATTGGACAAGGTCTAAGAATACCTTTTTGCATTTTTTTTAACACAGAATTTTTAGGACTCTAAAATTACGATTATGCTTTTGTCAAATGAAGGGACAAATAGAAGTACCTATAAGAGAAGTATCTGATCACACTACAGGTGTGTTTTGAAAATTATGCAGTAATAGTACAAGTTGTAGAATCTTTTATGAAAATAGTCTACGTCATACGTCAATACGTCACATAACAATCTAACATAATATGCATAAACATACAACAAGCGGTAAACAAGGACTGTGTAAACGGAAGCATCAGGTACGCCACCGCTTTTATATTCATACAAAAGTACAAAGGTCGTTATGGCGTCGTATTTGTCGTGAGTTTTATGTTGTAATTTTCAATATTTTTTAGTGATCAAGGAGTACCGACCTACTTAAACTATAATAACAAGACAGCTAAAATACAACCAACAATAAAATTTGCAGTGGAGTGCTACATCCAGGAATAAACAAATCTGAATCATTAACGGTCAATTTGACATGATATTAAAAAAAACATGAATCGGAATCCGTTACTCAATGTTAGGGAACTCCATCATATATTCTCTTTTCCTACTAGCCCTTGGTTTCTATCGCTGTACCAAAAAAATATAAATGCTGTCCACAGACAAATATGCGGCAATCCCTCACACAAGTGGGTAAGACGACTTGAATTTTTAATGTTACACTCAGACCGCCGCAAGCCGTAACAGTTTTCTTGTCATTGGTGGAGATGTGATATAAATTTTGCAGAGTGGCCCCATCTTTTCGTTTGCCATTAATTTTTAATGCTGACACGGGCATACTTCATACGTGGCGTATCTAATGTTATTTGTGTACAAAGTAATGATGCTTTTACAACACACGCCTCAGTAATACGACGCGCAGCATTTCTACAGCTCTACATATAGCTACAGCAACGGGTAGGTAAGCCAGGATAACCTTCACACAATTTATAACTTCGTTAATAGCGCTATAGTAATTTAAAACCACTAAAAACCACAGAAATTGGCTGTTTGCTCACCTTGAAACTGAATAAACTTCCTCGTAGGCGATTATAATGACAAGTCTAAAACAATAGTTGGTTTAGTTTTATTTTCCTGAAGGCCGTGATAACAATACACTTAACAAAGTTGACGAGATCCGTCGCGCCATATAATTTCTGTTAATCGAACGCCACGTCACCGAGGCGCGGTTCGGAATCGATTAAAGCGTTTCATTTCCGGTGTTCTTGTAGGGAATAATTATTGGAAAACTGTTCAACCAATCAAGGATCGCTAGTTTCCGTCATTCGGGTAAGATTTTATGAAGAAAGAAACCAATTCATAGCAACGGAGTGTCTGTACAGCCGACTGTGACCGCACTGTCAGCAGGTCTTTATTTCTTTTGTGAGTATAATTTGTTTTTACATTCGACGTGATGCTACAGTTTTTTCCTGCGGCTCGGGCAGTCGTGCTCTTGTTGGCTTATGCTGGTTCTGCCGCACCTGTCCGCTGCTCTGAACGCTGCTTTAATTATGAACGCTCTCGATTTTGGGGTTCCATCCTAATTTACTTGACCGTTTTCGTACCCGTGTGTGTCTGTAAATATATTCAGACATACCCTTAGCACGAAGTTGTAATAGAGAGTACAAATCAATACGCTCCTGTATTTGAGCAATCGCATGAGAATAACATTTGTTTTGTTAGATCTACTTAATTAGTACAATTGGTAAAAGATCCAAATATAGAAAGACGGCTCACTCTTGACCAGTTTTTTGTGCTTACCAAAGATTAATATTGCGACTTTAGGAAGTTGGTAGATCACCTCGTTGATTACGAGAATCTTTTTGTTGAAGTTTTTAAGATTTAGGTATGCAACGGAGCGTCGCGTTTTTTGCGTACCGTTATTTGGTCATTATTTTTATGAAAGCATTTTGTTTTGCGATTGCGATGACAGAGATGCTTCCTTACTTTTTTATTAATGAGATTACTTGAGGTCGTTGAGTTATAATTTTTTGCATTTCGTAGCGGAAAATTGACCAAGAATGAGACCTCGTGCTGTATGTACTTCTACTTTGACTAGAAAATATTTAAAGAGTTGGTAGTGAAAATCAGTTCATTGTGAATTTGATAACTAAACCTCGAATAAAATTATTAGAACCAACTTAAAATCGTTCTAATACAAGCGGAACAAACTTCCATAACGATATACGAAATGATGTTGTCACGGCGCGGTGCGGCGCGCGCGAACACCGGCGCACGCGCAGCGAGACGCCGCGGCCGCGTGAAAGCACTCCTAATGGACTATTAACCTCCTGCAGCTAATTATTAATATTTTATTTTTATAACCTGCCTCTATCCGAATTTAACGACCGCTTTCCGGTTGTCGTTTAATAGAGTTGATATTTTAAATGCTAAATATTTGGTTAGCGTTGATTGAAAGGTCAGCGGTGCGGTCACCCGTCAACGGACTTTATTATAGCTTATTTGATAGCTTTTCTTCGCCACATTTTATTTTTAAGAATTAAAATTGTGTTGTACGACATTAATGTGTTAAGTCTTAAGATATGACAGTCTGATAATTCTAAGTTATGTGGAAACTGGAAACAGATTTTATGATGAATATTTGCATTATCTAATTAGGAATCTGACCTGAGAAAAATGCGAATTAATTATAATTTCAGATATAAATCTGATAACTGAAGTCATAAAATGTGTTTTTTTAGTAAAGAGCGATAAGATGAGATAGTTAAGCAACCTTTATTATTATTAGTTAGTTAAACATGTCTATTATAATACATTATGTTAATCCAGTACGATGTCACTGTCTTGTCACTCGTGCCCTAAATCATCTTCATGCATGATCTGTCAAACTTATATCCCCGACGTCAAGGGTTGACAGCAGTTCGTGGCAATCGTCCCGACCTATGGATAAACCATTCACAAAATTCGGATTCGGTTTCTAATCATTCCATGCGCAGTTGTAACACATGGCTGTAGGATTCCTTTTGCTTCTTCATACCTCATATTACTTAAGACTATTCTAGGACCTGTTATTTTAATATTATCTCCAATAAGTCAGAAATATCGTAATTGATATTAGGAAAAGCATCTTTGAAGTAACACGCCTACAGTTGGATTCAGAATGTAGAGCCGCGGCATTATTTGAACAACGGAAGGAACGGCTCAGTGTGTGGCTGTATGTTCGAGTTATTAAATGATTTATGGAAGAGGATTACTGGGAGGATACTGCGTAACCGTTTTGGAAGTTCTCCCGTTATGACTAGGTGCTATTTTCCTTGCAATACCGGAGTGTTAATCATGCACAGTAGCCGTGTGTTGATCCCTAAGTAATTGAGTTAACTGACGCTGTGATGACTTATTTGACGGATAGAAACGTCCTTTTTACCGCTACTTAACCTGTCATTTCTCTGATAGCTTTTACATTATACTTAACTGACTAATCGAACTACTGTTTCGAGTTCCATTTGAATTTTATCAAGAAATATCACGGGTCCGTTTGACTTCCCAAATAGCTTTATTTAGACATGGGAACCGCGTAGACTTATAGCCAATCTATCGGCCGAAAGCCGGTTTGCTACATTTATAGATACGTTCAATGATGGCACATTATTTTTCCAGATCGAGATATCAAATTGATAAGTGGGGCACATTCGCAGCGCGGTGGAGGGACGGCAGTCGGGCCGGCGAAGCATTATGAAATTGGCCGTACGTTAGAAGCCGTTACTTCCGATAAAATATAACCACCACGGACGCTCATATCTGTCGGACGAACCGCTGCGCTCTGACTAGTCTCTATCCGGATCACGTCGCCCATCATTTCGTTTATTAATCTTTAATTCATTAATAGACACGCTGTATCTCTTTCACGTTTGATAAATTGAAACAAAAACGCAAGGAAGGAAATAAGACATTAGGAGTTAAGTGGGTGAAAAGTGAAGTTATTTTATGCCGCGCGATGAATTTTAAAAGAAATAGAGATGAAATGACGCTAAACCGGGCGATGCATTTCATTCACTAAGTCAGAAACTAATAATTGAGCAATAAATAGTTGTTTTTAAGAATGGCGCCAAGTTTGTGGCTGTGTTCCCTTCGCTTTCTGACTGCGTTTTTTCACTTCGGATATATTGGGCAAGGCAGGCCCTGCTTGGCTGGGTAAGACAGGGATGGACTCAAGTTTATGTAACCCAATAGCTGGAAAAAAATGCAATCTGATAAGATCAAATTTGACAAACATAAAATAACAGAAAAGAGATTGAGTTAAACAAATCGTTCGTAGATTTATATCTAAATATTTGCTTTGCCATAGAGAAAAAAATAGGTATCGATATTTTTGTTTTTTGTTTGTTTTGGAAAAAGTAGGTTATCCAAATGAATATTGCAGCCAATTGTTAATGTTCGGTCCTTTAAAAACTTCAAGTAGGTACCTACTTTGATTGCTATAAATAGTTACATAAGTAATTGCGAGCGCGTGTTTCATTAAAATAAGATAACCTTATTGCACGAAATAATCCAACAGATTATGCAATATTTTAGTTAGAATCCTGTTTATCGTGCCTAGGTTCCACAGCACGGCACTGGCCGCCGACTGGATTTATGTGCTCATAACGCGCCGATCCACGCCGGTCGGCCGCTCTAAACGTATTGATTTCTTACATACATTTTTAAATACACCTCGACGAGTCTCAACAGGATATTCCTGGATGTTAAGGTACCAAGTAGGTTACATATTCGCTAACTTATAGTCGAAATCGACGGAGAGATGCGGAGTAGACTGACTATTTTATTGGGAGCGGTTGAGAGATCTTGAAGCATGCATTTAAAATCTTAGGTTGGAATCGATACATTATACGTATAATAAAGCTGAAGAGGGTCGAAACACTGCACATGGAAAATATTTTTAAAAAAATTGGCTGGGGATACTTAGAATCTATAACAGAACACGTTCCTACAGTTTTTGGAATTTTTGTCTGTTTATCTGTTTGTCCGTCACGTGAAAACGGCTGAACGGGTTTTGATGCAAACTTTACTAAATTTCTAAATGTCAGTGAAAATTATAACACATAGAAAAATCCGAAAAGTAAAGCTATGGCCGGGAACCAAACACAAACTTTACTAATCTGTTGAGATAATCACCGGCCAGGTTGTGGGCTACTTTTATCCCGGAAAATTGCATAGTCCCGCGGGATAGCGATAAATATGTCAAAGGTGACAGCTGCCTAGAGTCACAACGTAAATAAATATTGCTTCAGTATCATTGAGGTGCACTAAGTAGGAATTTTTCAAAATTCCTACGGTATAGGAAATGAAATGGGGCTTATAAGTCCACTGAAAAGGAAGCCTGTCGTCATTTCAAGACTTTTCGAAATTCTCGCGGGATAGGGAGAAAAAAGGTATTATTACTTTGAAATCTTCTTATCTCCGTAACTATTAGAATCTTTAAATTTGACATACCAGTAGGAAATTATGATATCTGTAAACTGATTTCAGGATTTTGCGAAATTACCACGGGGAAAAAAGAGTAACTGATGACTTGCAAACATAGTTTTTTAGTATTCTTTGATCATCAAGGAATATGTCCTTGATGATCAAAAAAGTGCACTATAAAGGGATTTTCTAAGTATTCCACTGAAAATATAGACTTTGTATTTAGTAGAAATGTTCTTTGAAGATCACGTGGGCGTCATAAAAAGGGATGTTTCGAATGTCCCACAGTACAAAAGGATGGGAAAAAAAGAGGAAGAAGTTTTAACGCAAATTTTGATTCTGAGCGGACGAAGTTATAACTAAATTATTACAAAAAATATAATAAAAAGATTATTATATAAAAAGTAAAGTACCTTGCAATTACAATACATAATAGTCTTCATTGTTTTAGCCAATGTGATTTTGCCCTTTGGCTGAAAACTCGTAACAACAGCAATTATACCGTAGAAAGTAAATAAAATCAAAACAATCATTACATAATGGTTAGACCGCCAAAGTCGATTTTTGTTTAGAAATGTCTCCAAACGTTTTGTTTGTGGCTGTTACGGCGGGCGCCTATCGCTGGTAACTAAAAAGGTGTCGTTAGTAATGGTTTTTGAAACATCATAAAGATGTCAAAGAGGCTGTTACCTGATTGTGGTTATCGGAGCAGGGTAATAGAGCGCGTAAACCGTGCTCGGCCATCGCCTTGTCCCTTACAGACAATACTTTGTAGGGGAAGTGTAGAGAGCCTAGGAACAAGTTGCTACAGGTTTGGTATCCTGAAAGGTAACAAACAAAAATGGTGATGTGAAATCACATGGAAACTGAATTTATAAGAGACAAATCTATGACTTTTTTTTTAAACATTGCTTTTCCTGCTGACAGTACTTCACTTATTATCACTTCATAAGTCACCGAGCAGCCATTGTCACCGTTTATCTCGTAATTTTTGATAGTCACCAGTCACTTAACACTTCAAATTGTTACTGATAGTTGTTTATTTATTTTAATGGCACGTACCGACTTAAAGAGCATTCCACTAATAAAGGTTAGTGCACTCTCAAATGAATACGACAGTAAAAATACCTAAAATTACCCAATTATAGATAGATGTATCTTCGTATATAACTTAATTAAGTTTTACTTTAAACAATGCATTGTGAAGGCGTTGTTCGCAATTTTATTCATCCTACATTTACATTAAAAGACTGCAGTGGAGCTCAATAAGAGAGTTATGTCTGATAAAGTAAATAATTATGTCTTATAATTTGAGTTAAATCCTACTAATATTATAAATGCGAAACTTTGTAAGTATGGATGGATGGATGGATGTTTGTTACTCTTTCACGCCAGAACGGCTGGACAGATCTGGATGAAATTTGGAACAGAGATAGTTTATAGTCTGGAATAACACACAGGCTACTTTTTATCCCGGAAAATTGCGTAATTCCTGCGGGATAGCGATAAACGAATTCTGTGCAGACGAAGTTGCGGGCAACAGCTAGTGTATCCATATATTGCGCAAGTTTTATGAATACATTTTGTTGCCAGTATATTCGTAAGCAGAGACATATGAAGTAAAGTCAAATCTCTTTGGATTCCGATCCAAATAAGCACAGTGTGCAAAATGCAAATATCCGTAAAATATTGGAATCATTTCGACGATAAAAACGAACGGGTTCAACATCCTTAGTCATAATACAATAATATATTGATCGTCCCGGTTTTCATCACTCCCCCAGTCATATTCATGCTTGATTTGTCACTAGCATCAGCGAGCGGAAATTTTAATTTATGCGCTAGAGATTGTTTGTTTTTATGAGATTACTGCTTTTTGTGTTGCGACAAAAACTTGGCTTCAATCGATCGCGGAAGTTTGTTAAAAAATGAATTGTGACCGATGCTCGTAACAGATGCTTCATCGATTTAAAGAACCGTCTTATCATTCGCTTTGTGCAAAAGAACAGTGACAATTCAATTCGTTTATTTCGGTTAGTGTCATATTTTATTTACATTTCAGTTACTGACAGCGAATTTAAAGTCTTCGTAATCGTTTGTCGCATGGAATGAACGTTGTGCTTTGGAATTTTAGTTATTTTAGACAGGTACTTAGCTATTAAACAGGGTTAAATTTAAATAGCTTCTTAATGTTTATGTGCGAGCCAATTTTGAAAAAACCTGTGCTGCGCAGTAAGGCGTACTTAGAAAGGAGATGATAAAGATGACATTATTTCATATAGATCGACATGTGCACGATGATTTAATAGTATCTTTAGTTAACTTACTCAAATGACATTCATTAATCAGCCAATACCCGAATCTAATAAATGACGTTATACAACAAATTAGTAACGCTTGAAATTCTAATCTACGAAGAGTGACAGAGCGGAATCTATAGAACATCGGCGTAGTGCAGTTTTAATTAAAAACTTTTAGTTACTGCATGATTTGCGGCGTTTTCAATAATCATGATGGCACGGGTCTGAGTCGGAGGAATGACTGATTTGCGTCAATTGAAATCATAGCCGGTTAGAGGATTAGGAAAGATATTATGCATGGCTTAATTTCTCTGAAAAGACATGGATCAAATAAATTGGTCTCTGGTGTACAGACATGGATCTAGTAAAGTACTCTGGTGTGGTGGGTTCACTTGCAGTTGTATTGTATCGTTTTCTCTTGCATATTGTATATTTTGACATAGTTCGCTGACGTCGTGTAAGTTAAGTTCAAGCTTTCAAGCTAAACCTGTATTCTATGACTATCCGTGACATTCTGTGTTGCAATTTTTACCTCATAGTCACACAAGTGCACTTAAGCCTCGTAAAAATATTAGATAAAAAAAAAAAAAATTTTACTACCGCCTTTAATATGTTTATGAACTGATGATTTCAGAAATAAACAAATTATAAAACTTGTTTCACATTTGAAGGACAATTAATTAATCTTCTATTTTTCTTGTACTGACAAAATGTTTACGTACCTACCTGTCTATTTGTATAGCTCTTTAAATCTTTTGTTACGACCGATCAACGTTAACAACCTTGATTTAGTCGATTGTTCAAGCCTTTCCTAAAATTCTTAATTTTGTTTTGTTTGTTTTCCAACGAAGAGTCAGCGATAACAATATTGATTGTTTCGTGGTCGAGCGGAAGTGGAAATTTGAACCCCGGCATGGCGAGCCTCCGACCGTGACCGAGAGCACAAATGTTTCATAGACATCGCCTCACGTTTGCTTTTTACATTGTTCTTTGTTTCAATAGATCCAATGAAAATGATACTTGGCCTCGGCTTCATGGTGGCTGTACTTTCAACCGCAAAACTGACTTAAATGGCGGTGCGCGTGAATTAATAGGCGATGTCAAGTCATACAATTCAATTGATTATTCTTCTATAGTGCAAGTATTGGTTATTGGTTAAGCGTATATAAGTTTAGCAAATGATAATATTTCTTATATCGAGATTTAATTTTTCAAGATCCAAAGACCACGCTTAGCATGATTGTGCGCCTTTGGATCTTGTCACCTTAGGCTCTGTCTACCCCGTAAGGGAGAAAGACGTGATTTATGTATGTATGTATGTATGTAAATTTGCAACAGCACTACGTATAGAATAAAAACATTAGATGTAGATGTGTCATCTTGAGAATTCAGTTGTATTTTGATTGTGACATGCGTGTACGTTTGTGGTGTTTATTGTGTAAACACTCACATTTAATAATTTTTGTAATGTACACCTCTGAGTACAATCAATATCATACGGATTTGACTGAAACATCCAAACTAAATAAAAAAAATATAATTAACTACAAAGTAGTTATAGTTAACTATAGTAATTTAATACCTAGTTAATCAAATATTCTGAATATGTCATTAGGTAACATCAAAGTATTCGTAATGTAGAGTATAAGCTATATAATACTATTGTACTATATGTGTATTGTATTATATAGCTTATACTCTACATTTTCCTTCTACATTCTTAAAACCTAAAATATTTATAACATAAAAAGTGCAAAATACAAAAGCTGACTCCGGCAAACATATCTTAAATACCGTGAGGTAATTTCTTTAATGTATCTCGCGTCGTAGTGAAACGAGCGGAGAGCAGGCGTGTCTTACAACACTTATCTAGATCCGAACGTTCCAAGAACACGGGACTCTGCTTCCAAATATCATGACTGCCGTCTTACAAATGAGAAAATTTCGCTCTAATTATTTATGAATGTGTTATCGTCATATCTCGGGAGCTCACGACCCGGCCCCCGTGCAGTGCGCACGACACGAGCAAAAGCGCAATTAGCAAATGTGCCTTTCTTTGTTCTCACTCGCACGTTTTCCTATGCTCCCGACTCAGCGAATAATATCTAGGCGGGCAGGGATTCGCGAAACCAGCTGTCACTGTATAGTTAATAAACCTCCATTACATTCATTAAAGGCTATCAGGGTGGACAGTGGCCGTATCGAGACGTCGCGCGTCATGCTGTCGACACATAACAAAATTAAACGCGATGACGCTATCGCCGCGCGCGCATCGCCCGCCGCATCCCCAGCCTCGCGGGTCCGCGCTCACTTAATTGCAAAATGCGAATCAATGTCGATGATATTTAATCACTACGCCGAGAATCGCGCGACATCAACCCGTGTAATCCTAAATCTCGATATAGAAACGTCTGCATAAGGCATCCATAATAAATAACGCTTCAGATTATCGTATGATCCAATCGTAAATTAAGACAAGATACATAATTAAGGCGAATAAATAAAATGGTTGGCATTTCAACAGAAGCACGTTCGCTTTTGTACAAGTAGTTCTCAATTTTGAGCTATCCGCCCTTGTTTAATAAAGTATAGTTTGATTCGATGCGTTTAATTGCGATTCAATCGCCAATAATATTGAAGGCGGCGGAGGAGTGCGGAGGCGGGACGGGCACTCTGAATGTCACGACAAGATTTTTAATTACACTGTACGAGTAGATATCATCTAAGAACTACACTCCATGCCGCATGCGACGTATCATCTGGAAATTACAATTTAACTATTGTCATTTAAATGTCGATTTGGAATTATTTTTCAGAGATCATTTGTGTAAGTTGGTATAATAAGCCTAATAGGTACATTCGCCATGGGCTGGGCAGAGAGTTCCTCCGCGCACGGCCATGCCAGCCCTGCCAGTCAGCAGCGCGAGGAGCGAGCGCGGGCGCCGAGTGTCGAATATGATCCAGACTTTATTTTCGTTCATCTAATGCGTCTTCGCTGTCGTCCGGAGGACAATTAAAAATACAAAAAGTGAAACGTTTGTTTCAGTCGTTCATTGTCTCTGTTATTAATAAATTCATTTTAGAGAGTTGAAGTCGACGTGTATTTTATTCGCTTTAAGTGGTTTCACATTGTTTTATATTTATGTGCGGTTATTTTCGGCGGAGACATTATAATGCAGTTTGAGGGGGAAGATGTAAAACGGCGCACTCTTGCTCCATTAGGGATATTTGAAACTCGGAGAGTGCTGTCATAAATTAACCTCAGTAATAATGCCTTCCAAAAATATCTATTGTTAAATTAAATATGACTAGATAAGCTCATATATGACGAATACATGTAGATACACAGATAAATACAGGAATAAAGTCGACAAGTTTACTGTGAAATTATAACCCTTCGGAATTAAAATATTGGTGTCAATCAATCGAGCCGCTATTTTGGTTCAAAAAGAATATGATCACATTATTTATATCACGAATTATCACATTCAAATTATCATTGTAATTATTGCATTAAGTTTATCTTGGTCTAGTGATCATCAGTAAGTATGTAGTGGACCTAAGGCTCGTTATGTTTAATGTGTGATAAGGTTTTTTGGTGTGTTACGAGCTGATGTTTGGATGTGGCAGGTAGCGTGAGGCGCGGGCACGTCGCAGCTCGCTACTACTGCATTTACTTTATTGCTCTGATATTTCACAGGTAGTGCTCTTAACTTCCATAGCTTCCCGCTTTTATAGTTTTGCCGGACGCGTTATGTGACTTGGGTTTCGTTCGCTGTCTTTAATGTCCATTAAACTAAGTCGAGTCACATCAGCTCTCATGTTTTTACAATTAAATATCTGACATAATATGATACCCATTTTGTTAAGGGCAAAATGTAAATAAAAAAAAACAAACAGAACTTTATAAAAAAAGTTCAACTTTACAGCAATGTTCATAGATGCGCGTGAGACCGCATAATATTCCTCGGTATTCTCAGCGTGAAAACAGAACAACAAAGTGAAACAAGATCCACTCCACTAATCCGACAAAAGCGAGCCTTGTATCCCTTCAAATTTATTTATAAGAAAACTCTCGGACAAGTCGTTAATACCTATAAAGTAGGGGCGAGAGTGGCGCGAGCGCGTTTATAACTCACGTACCGAACTTTACTCGCCGACACATAAAATAATAGGTGTAAAAACTAACACGGGAATGTACTCAGTGAGCGAGCGAGCCGAGAGATGGACGGCGCCCTCGGAGGACGCGCCGCTGCCGCTGCACGCCAACTAGTTGCACCGACTCCGCCACCCCCTCAGCTTACTAAGTAAGCCAAGCCTCATTGCTATCCCAAAACACAGCTTAATTTGGAACGTTAATCGTTACAACGGGGACCTATAAGAAATATATCTTGCATAAATCATGGTAATGAGCACCTTTCGAGCATTTCGTATCGCCATTAATTCAGATATCACTGCGGAAACAAACGTCGGTTTATCCTACCATCTGTGGCGCATGCGCGCGCCGGTAATCGTTAACCCCGAGGTGATATTATTTTGAATATCCATTTTCTTTATCGTTATTATTCAAATCATCCTTAAGCGGACGCCCTAGAGTCCGTTTCGAGAACTTTTTCATTATAACTTGGGTTTAAAATATTGCTAAGATGTATGACACAAATTTGAATTCGAAACAGATATAACGTAGTGGAGCCGCGGGCAAAGGGCACGTGCGCTCACGCACCTTGCACTTCGCTCCGTTGGTGAGTCAGTAAGGCTCTACGGGTTTTGTTATTTTTTGTAACCCAACCTAAAAAAAGGAACAGCATTGCTCTATCTTTAATTTACTTACTTAGCAAAAACCCTTAAACATTTAAGTAAATCAAATTTTCGATGACACTATTTGCGTCTTCCAAAACCTGCTAACCCTCCACTGACCGAGGTCAATCAGGCATTACCTATACTGAAACCATAAATTTCTTTTAATAAGACACAAATGCTCCTTATTTTCGTTTTTGAGTCTCCAAAGAAATTTAAATAAAATACTTATCAGATTCGACAGGTGAAATATTTTTTGTTCACCATTTAGCTTCGCTGTAGGTTACGGATTAGTTGCTCTAATCGATACGGAAGAGGAAATGCTTTTATTTGTTTCATAATGTTAACGAAATTAACTATTTTCGATATAACTATTCATGACTTGTTTGTTGGCGTTGATTAAGTTCTTGTCCTGTTATGGTTGATAGCATTTTATTGTTATGTATGGTAGAATCATGGTCAACAGTTGATATTTTAGTGTGGCTTTGGCCACTGATTGAGTGATTAGTGCAGTGTATCGCAAAGTCCAGGAGTTGAGATTAATATTCATCGAGTCTAATCAGCCGCTGGCAGCCCACCCACGTCTGCCGTGGATGCAAATGCTTAACATTTTCTCCACCATCAGTGTAGCTATCATCATACTAATTTAGCGCAGCTTAAGCTACCAATAGACTGTGTGCAATAAATATTTAAGATTAATCCGATTGGGTACTACAGCTCGTTAGAATACTAACGATCACTAAAGAACTGTTCGTTTCTGTTCGCTTGTAAAACATTTATTATTGTGGGCATGTAGAGTACAGCGGAACTTGGTTAATAAAATTGCATTGACACTATCTTGATGGTAGTGCGTCAAGGGATTTTGTGTTCTTTGCGAATGGAATATTCATTACGGGCAAAAAACTTACTTGAAACTAAGAAAATTATTTATAACATATATCCTCACCCACTTCACTTAGAGGCAATAATTTAAACTTAACCGTTAGTAACGAGTTGTTTTTTTTACCGCGAAGCTAGTAATGTACCAATTAATTCTGTATTAAACAATTAATTAATTGAATTACTTGAGTAGATATTTCGAAGACAAAATAATAAAAATGGATTAGGTGCATTTATTTCCAAAATAATCGTGTTAAGTGTTAGTGTATTTTGATTCACTCGCAAGTGTTAAATGATTGGTTAGACTAAGTTAGCTAAAGGCACCTATCAAGTTACAAATTGTGTATCTAAGATCGATACCGTCGTAATGAAGAGGGCTTAGCATTTAAATACATTTGCATATTAGAATGCGCTCACTCCATCGGACCGCGGATTGAGCACCAGCACACAACGGGTTAGGTACGAGATAGTGACTACTGCGGAACTGGCTAGCCACGCTATTTCGATTAAGTGCTCTAAGTTTTGATAAACTTTACCAAAGATATTAACTCATCAAATTCATGATTGAATGAACTTACCTGAAGTATAATAAGCATTAAACCACGAATGCAATTAGTAATTAGAAAGTTATGGGTATTTCCTCTTAAGTTATTACGCAGGTCGTTAAATATACTTAGGATACGAAGGCAACTAACTAGCTTTGATTGTATCAAAACATGGGTTGTAATTGAATTAGATCCTATTTTAGGTTCAATGCACCTAGATATTTTTTTCATTTTTAGAAAAACACGAAGTAATTGAAACAAAGGAGAAAAGCATCGAAATAAATAATAATAATAATAATCTTTTTAACGCTCTGTAATGTGCTATTTTCCATGCTGGTCTGGGACCAAAGAAAAAACATAGAATGTTTCAGTTGCTTTTCTTCCCGCGCAGATGATAAAAGCCCATCGGTGGAATAGGCGAAAATCTTAGGAATCAAGCCTCCAACTTATAACCATAAGTTAAACTGTTTTTATTGTAGTTACGTAGAAATAGGTTAGGTAACCTACGAATCGCACAAGCCCTTTGTCACCCGAATTACGATAAATAATATGAATATGCATTCAACGTGAATAATTCGTAGCATTATCCTAGGCGGTAACACCCAGGTAAAACCCAGAGGTTTTATTACTGACAATTAAATAGAAGGCACACTCATGTATAAACGAAACATTTTTACATATGTATAGTTTCACATGCTAGTAGCTAGGTCGGCGATGCTCGGTTCGATAGCGACACCAATTAATATGCAATGCCGTAGCACTCGTAAACTAGTCACGAACATATGCCGATATGTCGGGGTTGCCATAGTTAGCCAACTATTTGTATAATTTCGTTTCAATTGGGATGAGGGCTGGCATCAATCCTTTTTCGTGCGTTTAAATTGAATTTAAGAGACGGGACGTATCGAGCAAAGTTTGTACCTACATAAGGTCAAGAGATGTTATGTTTATCGAAATTTTATGAAGCCAGCTTATAGCGACCTTAGCCATTCCAATTGGCCGGTACCTAATTTCGGTATAGCAGTTTGCCATTCTCCATTGCGATTTCCATGGGTCGATGTGACCCACTTGCTCGTTTGCCTTCTTCGTTGCATAAAAAAAATTGCACGTATCGTTACACTCTCTATTGTCACTTTATCCATAGAAGTTCTAGCTCAAATACCTACAGAAGGTATTGTGCAGCACGGTATCGGAATGGTAATGCAGTATCACACATCGGCGCGCCAGCCGCCCTGTATCGGTACGATCTGCGCGGGCGCCGCCGCCCAGGCCGCTGCTGACTCTGCTTACCGTGACTGTGCGCTTATATTATTCGAACAAGTTTATTGATTAGCATTACAATTTAATAAATATAGTGAAATTATGAACTGACTACGACCTAAAATGTCATGCCAGAAATCAACATTTTACTTCGACGTTAGTATTATTGTAGAAGGTACCTTAATCGAGTACGTCTCTAGCAGCCTTTTGATTAGGCGTTCTTATTTAAATTAGGAAATTAGTAGGTACCATAAATATACAAAGTAGGTAAGTTTTGATTGCGTTCTCTCCTTTCCCAGGATAATAAAGTCGACGGATGACCTGCCACGAACCCGCACTAACTACGAACAGGTAGGCTCCACTCGCTGACGTTAAAGCTCGCAACGCACAGCATAATAATTAGTCATTAGAAAGTAGGCAGCGAGGGAGTGGGGAGGCAGGAGGGCGCAGGGGGCGGGGCTCGTCTGTTTCAGCTTATCTGAAATTACATCTTTTATGGGTATCCGCGATTATACCGCGCTGCAGCGACTTGCGGCGCGTTACTACGCCTGGAAAACAACTCGGCATTACCATCGGTGTTCTGCTTAATCCGTACTATTGCTTTTTATGAGAATTGCTCCTACTTTCGCTCCTCACTTGTCTCTTTTGCCGCCCATTAAGTTTTCCCATAAGATCAAATGATAAGATACATCGATTGCCGCGATGGTATCGTTCTTTGTTGCGTTCAATGTGATCTTTGTTTTGTTGCGACGGATAATTTTATTGATGTTTGATATCAATTGTACTTAGAAAATCATCTTTATTTAAACCTATTTAAGTTTTTGGCGGCCACTTCAAAATTCAGTGGCGTATCACTGTGGATATTATCATTAGATACTGTAAAGTGTATTTAGACAAACATGAATCGTGTTGGAAATTTATTCATCCGGCTGTCGCTGTTTAAGAGAAGACAGCGCCTTGTAGAGCCCAAGATTGTTTGTTACACAAAAGCCCGCGTACTAACAACAGACAAACATTTCAGTGGAGTTAACTCGAATTCATAATCAAGTAATTTATGTGCACGGCGAATAAATTAGCCGCTCAGCCCGCGCACATAACTTACCCCAATAAATTGCCCAAAGCGGCCCAACTTCATTTTATCTCCAAATACTAATAAGTACTTGTACTACCTACGTACGTAACTTGACTTTTATTTACAATTTATTTTTTACCATTCTCACCCCGATATGAGCCTTTTACGAGCAACGCGATTACTACCTGATAAGGAGTAGCCTATAAAAACTGTAAACTGTTGTAAGTTAAGGGAGAGGTTTATGGAAATGTGGTTTATTTATTTTTATATTGACGAGTACCTTTCTATAATATAAGCTACCTAACTAACTAAAATTATGTAAGTCGCATCGCACTTTATAATGACTTTTCTCATTATACCTATTCCGTCTTTAAAACACATAGGCGTTTCATCCTGAGGTTTCTTCATTGCTTCGTTCAGCCAGTTACTTTAAACTTTGGGTGTCAAATTGTTATCAAAATAATTTAAATTAACTAATTATTTTTAGCTTATAATAATATGTCAACAGTTACACTCTATTAGACCGTTGTATGATTCAAATTCGCCTTTGAACAGGAAATATAGAAAAGCAATGACTAGCGTTACCTTGTTCATGGTTGTTATAGACAGCAAAATAGCTTGGCAAAGTGTTTTACTTATTGCTTTACATATTTCAGCTTTGTTCACGTATCGGGCAACACCTGCTTTGCATAATAGGCGTCACGTCGAGAACCCCAATGTTTTAAGTGTAAATTTTGCCATTTAAATAAGCATACAGAATTTTTAATAATTTAGTACAATGCGTACTGCTTTTGAGTAGGTAAATTACCGTAATTTTGATACTAGAAAATGAAGGCATCGACAGTTAATTATGTAGACTTATGACTTTTGAGTACAATATTGTAAATTAACCGTTTCATCATAAGTAATTAAATAGTGTTTTATCTTTTCAGTTTGCATTTAAGTGTTACTAACTGGTAAATTTTATGTCAAATAATCTAACTAAATGTCGCAGTTGATAACGGTGACTGCAGGACTAAAGGTACAAATTTGTATAATTTAAACCCGTTTCACCCTACAAAAATTGTCACGGTGTCCAAATTGTCCAATAAAAGTAACAATAAAATTAACATACGCCAAAGCGAAGTGTCAGGCCGCAGGAAGTATAGTGTAATTTGTAAGCTTTGTGATTAATAAAGTGTACTAAGTGTGACCCGAATAGGACAGATTAGCGGGCACTTTATCACTTCTATTCCGAGTTAACGTCGCGTGACGGATCTCGTTCCGAACTCATAAAGAGTCCAAAGCAAATAGATAGCGCCGACTTTACGCTGGGCCCTTTTCCACTTGCCAAGTTTAGAACAAGTCGGTCCGAGGGTCAGCGCGGGTTTACTCGACATTACAATTATTTATAATCAAATTGCCACTGCGGTAATTGTGTTTGAGTGACTTGGAATTACTATAGACTTTGTTGAGATAGTTGCAGTACATTCACGTATAAATACTTGTTATTGCCCGCTATTTCATGAAATCATTTACCGATTTTTCCGCGATTTCAAACCAAATCACAGGCTATGTTTGCGAAATGTATTTAAATGTAATTGTCAATCTACAGCAGTTATATAGTTTACGCCTCGTAAGGTGCTATATGTAATTGCATACCTAATGTGTAAGTACGTCTACCTGATAAGAAATTTCTAAGTAAGTAAAGACAAGTATATCCTTAAGTGTAATAGTACCTTTTATGTAGTTTGTCGCCTATTTGGTCCCTACACAAGTAAACATGAAAAAATGTTATTCCACGAGTCGTTAGTAAAAAGCTTACTCTTACTTATATAACCTAAGAAACACTTAAATCGGGAATCTCCGTTAAAATAATCAATCTTGTTAAGGTGACAGTAGTGCCATATGTAGAGCTAGTCGGGCACAGTGTAAAACAACCTTCGGCTAACGCCTTCGGGCAGATTGATGGAATCGTTGTGGTCTTATACGAACAAAATGCTTATAAAATAGCCCTTATCGGATCTCGAGGTGACCTTTCGTGAATTACTCTTAACTGCCAGCTGTTAATTTTCTTTTTAAAGTAAAAATTAAACTAAAGCAACGGAAATACGTATTCACACCGGACTGCGTCAAAGGGAGTGTTATTTTATTGCGTATAAGTAATTTAGTTATCAATTAAAGCAGAAATGAATTTATATTTTTTTGCAGTTTCCATCTAAAATTGTCGATGTTTTTTTAATTAAGAAAACTATTATCAAATCGAGACAGGCTAAAAAAGAAAGAGCAAAAACTTTTTAAAAGTTTGGAATATTTCGTATGTTTAGTGAATATGATTAATTAAAAATTGTGTCCGTTTACTTAACCATGATGATTAACAATTTCATAAAACTCATACAATTTATCAGCGAGACAACGCCACAGCCTTATCTTCAGGAATAAGTCACGTTTCTCCCCCTCCCCCCACAAGCTTCCTTAGGATTAGATATGAACAGGCCAGCAGGCAGTCTCTAATTTACATAACATTTTCTGTCATTTGCTTATCGCTCACATGACAAGTCACGCGCATTCCTTGTACTTGAATAATTTGACAAATATTATAGACAGAGGTGGTGGTGAAAAATTCAGGAATGCCTGGAGATACCGTGTTGCATCGACGAGCCTGAGGAAATAAAGGTAGAGTTTGAATAAATAAAGAACAGACAGGTTAATTCACATCAAGTTGCCAATTGGGTGTCTTTGCATACGGCATAATGGCCAGTTTCAATTTTATGCTAAGCTATTAGATAATGGCCTCAATGACACCGATGCTACGAATAACAAAATATTTACTAGTATAGAGAATGCTCATTGCACAAACATTTACATGTTCGTTTTGTGTAAAGTACTTCTGGTTGTTACGTTTTCACGCTTAAACAACTGAAATTATAGATATAGATATTTATTCGTAGTTGAAATTTTATATAGAGATAGTTTCAGTCCGGGTTATCCCGGAAAATGGCATAGTTCCCATGGGATTGCGATAAGTACAATGTAAGCAGACGGAGTCGAGTGAAACAGCTATACTACGCTGTGTGTGTCTCATACATCATGTAAAAACTTTATTGTACAAAAATCTAAATCCAGACACTACTGACTACATATTTCACGGATTAAAACAAAATGAGCCCCCTCAATAATATCAAATAGGTAACATTAAACCTATCTTGTGTTAGTAAAATAAAAAACATTTTATCAACATAGATCGACTTACCACTCTGCTTTAAGATGTTTTATTGATCTTGGCGGAGTATTTGAATAATCGCTTGGTGTTCAAAGCCAGGGGTATTATATGATAATAATTTCACGCTCGGAAGCCCGCACCGGCTGCATACCCTCCCCTGTATTGCCAAGTGTTCGTGGAATGTGTGAAAAATTATTCTTAGTACAAAGTAATGTAAAAAATAACATTCTAGTAAAATATTGTCGTATAAATTATATTATCGTCACGTTAAAACAAACAGTTAATTAAAACTTGAATGAAGATTATCTATTTGTAAATGCATAAGTTTATAGCAGAAAAAAACTGATCGTAACCGTAAACCTGACATTGTAGTAAAAAATAAACGAAATGATTGTTTCATACACGATTAAAGTTGACAATTTAAAGAAGCAGCTTAATTGAAGTTAAATTTTTTTGTTTTTTTTTTTTTTTTATATGAATAGGAAGGCAAACGAGCAAGTGGGTCACCTGATGGTAAGTGATCACCACGGCCCATAGACACCCGCAACCCCGGAGGGATTGCAGATGCGTTGCCAACCTAGAGGACTAAGATGCAATACCTACCTAAGAAAAAAGCATAGTTAAAATATTAAAAGGTAAGGTGTTTGTTTGTGCAATATTATGCATACTTAAGTATCAATCGAGACTATAAACACAAAAAGGCCTCGAAAGAAAGATCCATCACAAGTTTGCCTGACAAATTTGCTGCACTATTGGGGATGCCAAATTATTTTTACTTCTTTACAATAGGTATCTACAACATGTAACTAGGTATCTGACAGGTTTGTAAAAATGACAATCCGCACTCAAATCAGTTTTAATGAGGGCATTCGTCGTCAAATATTTTACTGTTGTTGGATATCTATTCTGAAAATAAACGTAAGTTTCTCATCTCAATGATATATTTTTGACTGACAACAGTATTGAGACTTTTGTATGCTCTGCATTATAAGTTTTCAGCAATTTCTGTTCTTACAAACTCGAAAATTATTATTTAAAAACAAGTAAGTTCACAATTAAGGAAGTGCTTAAATGATACATTGTGTGTTAATGTGTTAAGTCGTTTAGTGAACGGATCATAAAGTTATAGCGTTTAACAATTACAAGGTAAAGCGATGCTCATAAAATTAATTATTCATAACAGTGTTGTTTTTAGATGGCGTATCAGCGTAACGTGTAATAGTTAATTTGTTAATAAAACTAACTGACACCACGGTGAGTGAACATCACGCGCCATCCCCTTCAACCTGGATGTAGAAGCTACTAATCATAATGGGTTATGGGCGGTTATGGCGGAGGGTTCCACTCATAGCCTGTCCTCCTTATGAGTGTGTGTAATAAACGTGTAAACCAAATTGATTTTAGTAAAGCAGTCGCGATGTTTAGTATAAGGTGTTTGAGTATAAGGTGTTACTTTTCAATAATTTGTAGGTACGTTAATTAATCCTAGAAATTGTTTTTCAGTTGCGAGGATTGAATTTATTTATAGTTCACTAAGATATTTTGACGTATAAGAAATCTTATTTAAGCCAAGAGACAAAGAAGACAGAATGAGAAAGAGGAAAGTAAGAATCCTTCTAAATAGTTTGAAACTTTGGTAGATACACACTCCGAATAAATCCATTTCATTATTTATTGCGCATAATTAGTTTAACCTGTCTTATTCAAATTACAATTTCATGCTTCAAGGGTGAGGCTATTTAAATTGATAAATGTTTGTGAAACGCCTCGTGATAAGCCTGAACTAGATAATTTATACACTTCCTTTTAGAATGATAATGCTCGGTCTTTGTGTTAATAATACACACTTAAAAAGCGAATAGCTATAAACCTATAATTAACAACGAACTTCATGCACCAGTAAATGTAGACATTAATTTCCACACTAGTTTATCTATTTGGGCGCACAACCCGCCTTTATCTGTCATCATTCTCCACGTGTCGAGAAGCAGACAATGACATTCGTGGAAAACACGACACGTTACATTAACCTGTACACATAATAAACAAGGCCGCTTTTTCAGTAGTCTCTAAACACCCGTTACGCCGTTTCCGTAACGCGACTCCGGTGGGTGGAAGGCGACTTTACGTATTGCGCTTACTCGAAATTATTTTAATATGCAAATAAGAAAATGTGAAGGAGAATTCTGTTTCGACGATGTGGGTAAAGTTGGTTACGCAGACGTATTCTTTAAATTAATGGCAAAGCGAGATTAGAGTACCTACTGGTAACTGTTTTACATGGAGCGCGCTACACGGCGGGGCTCGCTCGTTTGTTCCGAGAAGTAGACAAATGAAAGCACATAATTACTAGGCCGCCCCGTTCTAAATGCAACAAGGATTAGAATTTGCATATGCGTTAACAAGATACGCGTATGGCATTTATGACTTTCATATTTAAATAAGACTTACTGAGCTGACTTGCGTCGTGCTTATATAAGTCACGATGGGAGGTTCTCATTTACTTCTTTGTTTTTCTGCTACTTAATAGACTATGAAAGTTTTTTTACGCTGCTCCCAATTTAGCGGATGTCGGGGCAGTAGGGCGGCACGGGGCAGTCCGAGAGCTGTCAGTAAGCTGCGAATATGAAGTGATGGATGAACTCCACGGCTGCTTTGCATACAATGGAAAAAAATAAAAAGAGCTCGGACACGTTGCTATGAACGCTAATTAAAACCGCTATGTCAGTTTTATGTCGTTTTGTAACTTCCCATATCTTGACAAGGTAAATTTCGAGCGTTATTTATTGCTCAGTGAACGGATTTGATTCTGATTTCTAGTGCCTCGTAAATTGATGCCGCTACGTTGGTAATTAAAGTGTACTGTTAACATGCAAATGTTAAATAGCACCAACGTAAGAATACGTGTACCCAGACTATTGAATATATTTATTTTATGATCTGTACGCAGCGCGAGGAGAGTTTGGCGTATCTGATCAGATATTTCACAACATTTGTATTCAAAGTTTCAACTTCAATAAATAATCGTTGGAATAAACGTTTTTGCTGCAACGCAACAATGTGATACCCGTATGTTATTTGCTGAATCCCATTAAGCATTTAAATATGTCGGGTTGATGGTCGGGCGCGCGGTAAATCCGCGCTGGATCCTGATAGAAGCGCGCGTTAGCTTTTTTCTCGTCAGAAATCGAAGCGTAATTATAGCCAGTGCACCGATTAACATCTGTCGACTATAAAATAAAAGCAGATTATAAAGGGTTCAATCATTGTAATTATTCTTATCCGTCGGATGCTCTCAAAGACCTCACCGGCTCTCGACGTGCTCCAGGATAATTTTCCCATAATTCGCGAGAAAATCAAACTTATCGTATCCATCGTACCCGTCTATTAAGCAGTCATATTGTCAGCGAATTTGATATTTTAATGTCCGCATGCTTCGTATTTAACAGTTAACTTAATTATATAAATTAGTCGTATTGAGCTTGAAGTCTATCTGAGTTACGCAACTTTTTATTTAACTACATCAAAATTGTTGATTAATTTCTAGTGAAATCTTATTGGATTAATTACATTCAGATATTTTAGTTACATTATTTGTGTTTTACTTTTATAGCACTTAAGGATGTCAATTTATAGTCATTGAATCTAAATTTATTCTTTCCTTAAATTCTGATTTCTTTGCGTCTGGTTGTAATTATGTAATGTTCTAATGTTGCATTTTCAGTGATTCCCATGGCAGCAACAAGGGCGGGCAAGCACAGTGGAATCACGGTGGAATTACAGCAGGTACATAATAGATTACAGTGGTATTCGTAGAGCGTTCCCAATCACGTCGGTCAATCGACTTCAATCGCTGGCAATCGTAATGGGGTGTTACGGCAGGACTGTGTGAACGCAAGTGAGCCGTGCCGCCGCGGCTTCCGATGCTTTTGTAAAAACGGCTCTTACTAACAGAACGATTATAATATATTAGTAGGTCTTTAATTGTGCCGATATAATTACGGCCGTGGGCCGAGCATACGTGACGATATCCCGGCCGCTCGGCCCACGCCGCCGAGATATTAAGAGGAATATCTCAAGAGAGCCGATCGAATGTTTCGCGATAATGAGCGGCGGCCACGATCGAAGTGTCATTAGGAAGTCGTAACCGCCGATGTGCGCCCTTAAGTAATGTTATTTAGTCCGTAACGGCGAAGATTAATGTTCATAATTATTGCACGCGTTGTCCGGTAATCTTCGTCTTGCTGTCCGAGTTGTACTTACACCTTAGTACGTAGTTGCTAATGATCTTTTTTCTATTAATTGTTCATGTTTTCGACAATGTAGGTAAGTTCAATGATAAAAACAAATCGTCTAGGGATTAAAGAGCAATAATATCTACCTACATTCTAAATTTAGTAATACGATATTATTTTAATAGGCATGTAAATTACATCACTCTTGGTCTCATTTAACATAAGCGTAATTTTATGAAAGCAGGTAATTCAATTTCATCTGGTTTAAAATACGTAGAGACAGTTACATAATAACGTATTTCTTGTTGTTGCTACACTCCGGCCGAAAGGAGAGACATTAGAGGTGATCAGTCGACGTCGGCGCGAGGAAACGGGGTAATTTTCTAATGGTTCGATGAGGTGACAGTTACCCATCGTGGGAATCGAAGCAATGGCTACTTTGTTACACTTGAGGCTCGGCGTAGGTAATGGGAACTGACGGTCAGTACGAGCTCTATATAAACTAAATACATTATGATTTACCAAAATCAAGGTTTTAGTACATAAATTAAGTAAAATAATATATTATTTGCGACTTTTTAATTGGGTGTTATGTACTAGTCATATAATTTATTGATGGAATCGATTTCTAATCTACTTATAAATTACCTGCAATTATTTGGTTGCAAGGCTTTCAAATCGATCATTTAGGCAATATCAGCGTACTTACTTACAGCGTAATTTGGAATATCATTAAGGACAAACAAATCACCAAGACAACAGTATACGTAAATAGTACCTACCTAAGTAGTTTTGATTGAATATCCAAATGCCTTTTCAAAGTACTTAATTATGTACCCAGGCGTCGCCTGATTACACGGCAGGTTATTAAAACTCGCCCGTGGCTCTTCATTCTGCAAGAGCGCTACAAATAAAGGGACAAAATTATAAAATTAATCCTGATAGGGCGGCACCTCTCAGTCGCGACATAGGTACTCGTCCAGATAAGGGAAAAGCGTCGCTGCTTATAAATGACTCTTTATTAAACGTGAAAGGAGAATCGTCGCGCGTCGGCTAATGGGCCGATCATGCGCTCCCATTAACGATTATTTAATATTCAAAAGCAGCCGACGATAAATCACGATGCCCGCCATACGCTTCTTTGACTACACTCTGCACTTTTGTTCATTCGTGAACCTCGTTTTGTAAATTTCAAATATTTCAAACATAATTAATTTCTGCTCGAAACACTTATTTAAAAAAAACTTTCAACTTGTTTGCTGTCCAATTAAAGCGTCGATGCGACGTAAAACAGATTAAACTTTTACAGTGTTGCTATTATGAGCTTTAAAGTGTCGCGAATGGTACAGCGTGGCGTGGCACTAGTTGACACTAGCTAGTGGGCCGTGTGTGGCCATTCGCGATAACCATCGGAATATCTTCCAGAGAATGCAATTTCAAACTTATATGGCAGCCGACGATGCTATAACACTTGTTCCGTCAGATGTCCACCGCGATAAGGCTCGCACGATCGCTCTCCTCTTTGGCGGAACGGTTATTAACGCGACGAATCGGTTCACATCTTCTCGTCTCCTGCGCTAGTTTTTATGGCATTGTATTGTTATCATAAATACACATTACTTACGTTTACTTATCTGAGCCTCGACTGAGCCAAGCATAATTTTGTCGCGTAGGTATTTATGGAGATTGTCATTCGAAACTGTCAACCAAATACAGCGACCAATCGTTATTTTAGGTAAAACTTTGCCGCTACTACAACTGAAACACGATGTTTAACCGCTTTTGACCCAACGCCGTTAGAATGATTCGATAGCTTGTAATTGCAAAATGTTTTATTCAACATTTTGGTTTTTTTAAATAAACATAATGCTGATTAAAACTGATCAATAAAACAACGAGATCGAGCTTGTGTATCTTATCACCTAACCGTGGCCTTGCGAAACCACTTGCTTTTTTGTGAACAACTGGCAAAACAATAATTCGTACCCTTGCGCGACTGAACTAATAACAATAAAATAGAAAGGCTCACGAACGCGGGGCGGCGACTGGTTCAATCAACGCGAGTCAGATTTATTTTTATGAAAATTGGCATAAAATCGGGCGGGTCAGCGGACGCAGTGGCCCCACGAGACCGCACGCCCGACCGTTTACTGCATATCGTTTCCTCGCAAGAGCCGGCCTCTGGCCCGTCGTCGCTCGGAAATATTGCCAGCGGTCATAACTTTTTATATGCAGCGATGACACTGCAGAAAGTGGCGGCTGTCACTTAGATTGCTTAGAGGAGTTCTTACATCCCGATCAAAACAAACAAGTCTTTGTGTTCACTCTTGTCTTGTAGTAAGAACGAATAGATGATATTTAATTTGTAACTACGAGTACGTAGGTACTTTCGGAGCAATCATAAATGGGACGAAGGGAATCTAAGGTCAAAATCAAATTAATCTATACATATAAAATTCAAAGTCCTGACTGACTGACTGACTGACTGACTGACTTAACTATATATCAACGCACAGCCCAAACCACTGGACTTAGAGACTTGAAATTTTGCACATAGATACCTTATACAATGTAGGCATCCACTAAGGAAGGATTTTTGGAAATTCCCACGGGATAAGGAAAAAACGGGAATTATATATTCGACTCCGAGTGACGCTATTTCAGTAACTATAATAACTAGACTCTTCAAATTTGATACAAAAGTAGGTGATTACAAAACGAAGAAACTAATTTCAGCATATTTGGAAATTCCCACGGGATAAGGAAAAAAACGGGATTTATATATTCAGTTAAACGAAATCCTATCTATATATATATAATTCAAAGGTGACTGACTGACTGACTGACATAGTGATCTATCAACGCACAGCCCAAACCACTGGACGGATCGGGCTGAAATTTGGCATGCAGGTAGATCTTATGACGTAGGCATCCGCTAAGAAAGGATTTTTGGAAATTCCCACGGGATAAGGAAAAAACGGGAATTATATATTCGATTCCGAGTGACGCTATCTCAGTAACTATAAAAAGTAGACTCTTCAAATTTGATACAAAAGTAGGTGATTACAAAACTAAGAAACTTATTTCAGGATTTTTGGAAATTCCCACGGGATAAGGAAAAAAACAGGATTTATATATTCAGTTTAACGAAATCCTATGAACTATAATTACTAGACTCTTAAAATTTGGCATAGAAGTAGGTGATTATAATAGTAAAATAATGTTTTAATGCTTTTTGGAAATTCCCACGGGATAAAAACGGGATTTATGTATTCAGTTCTACGGGATCGATTTTTCGTTTTACTGGTCGTATAAAATTGAAATTTGGCCTTCAATTTCCCTTGGGGAGTGTAGGGGAGCGCTACAAAAGGATTTCCCGAAATTCCTACGGGAACGGGAAAACCGGGACTTTTCGTTTTCTGGTTGCAGATAGCTGAAATTCGGCATGTATGTTGCTTCGGGAGTGTAGAGGAGCATTAAGAGAGTACCTACTTTCCAAAATTCCCATGGGAACGGGAAAAAAACAGGATTTTACGTTTTACTGGTCGTAGAAAGCTGAAATTTGGCAAGATTTGGGGAGTGTAGGGGAGCATTATTAGATAATTTCCCAAAATTCTTCTTCTTCGTTCCCGTAAGAATTTCGGGAAATGCTTTATTTGGCGAAATTCTTACGGAAACGGGAAAAACGAAAAGCGGGGGAAAGTTGAAATTTGTCATGTAGGTTTATTCGGGAGTGTAGGGGAACACTAAGAAAGTATTTTCCGAAACGCCCACAGGGACGGGAAAAAACCGGATTTTACGTTTCCAGACGAAACAGCGAAAGAAAGAGACTTAACATTTATAACGTGTGTTTCTTTAAAGGCTTTAAGTGTACTCCGAAAAAACTCCCCAAAATTTCCACGGGAACGGGAAAAAACTTATTTTTTCATTTTACAACTTAGCGCGTACGAAGTCGCGGGCAAAAGCTATTTAGGATGTATTTTAGGACAGCCCTATAGGTTAGGTTAGGTTTGTTTTATAAAAATCCTGCAATATTTACAGTTTCCGAAAAATTAAGGCAGCGGGGCAATGCGGGGGCTGGCTTGCATGCTTGCTTGAGTCCTTGCTTTGCATGCTTGCTTGCATGGGTGCTTACTTGCATACATGCTTGCTTGCACGCTTGCTTGCATGCATGCTTGCATGCTTGCTTGCATGGGTGCTTACTTGCATGCATGCTTGCTTGCACACTTGCTTGCATGCTTGCTTGCTTACTTGCTTGCATGCTTGCTTGCACACTTGCTTGCATGCTTGCTTGCCTGCTTGCATGCCTGCTTGCATGCATGCTTGCATGCTTGCTTGCATGGGTGCTTACTTGCATGCATGCTTGCTTGCCTGCTTGCATGCCTGCTTGCATGGCTGCTTGCATACTTACATGCTTGCATGCCTGTTTGCATGCCTGCTTGCATGCCTGCTTGCATACTTACATGCTTGAAGGCTTGCATGCCTGCTTGCATACTTGCATGCATGCTTGAAAGCTTGCAGGTTTGGTTGCTCGCTTGCTTAATTGCTAGCTTCTTTGAAATGCTCATGGTTCACGCGTGCGAAGCCGCGGGCAAAAGCTAGTATTGTATAATATAATAAATAAATAGTTACGAACTTTTCGTTACTAAACAATCTTTAAATACTCGAACCTTGCTGCAAATTATTTGATAGGTACGCTGGGTTTCAAACATGTTAGATTTTTGTACTACGTGATGCATCAGGAAAACCAGCGGTGTGTACGATATGATAGTTTCGAACTATAAACAAAATGTTTTTTTCTAGTGCCAGCCTTGTCTCACCCCAGACACCATTGTCACACGCGGACCGCTCTCGCCGGCGCGCCGCGCTTTCGATGTTGTGTTGATGTGGCGAGCGGGTGTCGCACTCGTAAAGCCGTTCCTCTATTATCGTCCACTCCACGGAACCCTTACCTTGGGGTCGCGGGAGTATTCCAACACTGCATAATATCTAGATTGCTTATTGACGACCGATATCTACTATTGTCAATTTCTTGAGTGTCGTTTGGAGCGGAGTTAAATCAGCAGCTACTTCTATTACAATTTCGTCGTGTCCTTGTAGTAGTTTATACTTGTGCGAGTATCATAGTAGAAAAAAAAAACTTAGAAATAATTTACGTAGTAAGTAATTTGCAAGTTTAATTCGCCTCTACTCGATAAGAAAAATTACAAAGAAGTAAAACTACTTTTTCACTGTTGTGATCCTGCTTCAGTGATGGCTTAAGAGCTCATTGAGTTATTGTCTAGGCAGTAAAATTACTGTATTTAGCTGTGTAGAGCACAACAACTCAATCTGCCAGTTTGGCAACGGGCAAGTACTAATTCTGTTTTACAAAAGTTTCATAACAAGAACGCCACCTTGCAGTTTGTCGCCAATTGCTATTTAAAAAGCTGTAGACGTATCTGGTTACCAAATGAAAAAGAAGTTATAAATCGCATACTTTAATCAAAACGTTCTCATGGCACCGGCGGGAAACAAAGCACGACATAAAGTTTTACGTGTAACATAAATCTAGAAGTTATTCTCGCGGGATGATAAGGTGCGATGGGAGCCTGCACCGCAACTCTTCCATGAGCTAGGGACGGACAGATTGCTGGAAGTTTACAATCTACGCAGATTTAGATTCCGGCGTCGGCTTTGTAAATTATATTCATGTTTATGAGCTTTGTAAGGTGACCTATGTTTTAGAATCTGCTTGAAAACTATTATTGATACAATTAGGACCTCATGGGGATGGGCTTTAGGTGTATGTATAACGGTGGGTGGTTTGACTTTTATATAATGTGTGTATGTATGTCTCAATGAAGGGAATAGATGATACTCACTAATATTTAACATTTAAAATTGTAGCTAATCATACATTTCTGCCTCGCATTCACCTAAATACGTTATTCGTGAGACGTGCTAAAATAATAACAAATATGCCGCAGTCGTCCGTCCCATCACCCCACCGGCTCTATCCTAAAGAGTCGTATTGCTAGTCGATATATTCAATAAAGCTTACCCACTTCTACTATCTCCCGACCCGCGGCTAAATCCAACTTTTCAATCTCGGCGGTTATCATTTTACCAAAGCAAAGCGAATCTTCCATAATATTTGCTCGTCTGAGGCGCGTCTTCGAATTTCATATTTATTTGCGGGAGCAAACAGGCCCGGGCCCGCACCCACGCCGCCGGAACTGATATTATTGTGCATTCCGTATAATATTGTTTGTTATTTGGCACATTCTATGTTTGTCTTCGTCTTTCATATGAAAGGGGAGCTATAGACGTGCAAACAAATGGGTGAGAAACTTCCTCGCACTTCGACTCGAGTATCGGAAAATGCTTTTGCTATCAAATGTAAATTTTATTCTGGCGTGGCGCGTGTCAATTCTTTTAACTCTCCTCAATTATTCAAATGTTTTTCATTTCAGTGATACCATAATTAAAAACAAAGCCCCTTAATCTTCTTTATTGAGGATATGGTTTTTCCTTTAGGATTAAAATTTAAAGTTTGACCTTTTCCAACTATGGAAGCACCCAACAATTCCGTTCTCTAATTTAGATGAATACTTAGTGCATCTGCATACACTGTTAATTTGGATACTCGGTGCTTGTAGTATGTGGTTTTCGTAATAGGCAACTCAAATTACGTTTGTAACTTAGATTACGGACATTATTATAGTAACGTTAACGTTGCAGGTGGTTGCATAAAGCCACCACCATCTTACTCGCTAATCTTGTCGCCAACTAGCAGTGCCTGCTTTGTTGTGTTTCAGCGTGGAGAGTAAAACAACCGGTGTAATTACTGGCGTATGAGGTTTTCTATCTCAGCTCGCTAAGCTGGTAACGCTTCTACCATCCTTTGGTGTTGCGGATCTCCATGGGCGTTGGTGCTCACTTACCACAAGGTGACCCACTTGCTCGTTTGTCACCCTATTTCATAAAAAAGTCACATCAATAACTCCGAATTTTTCGACTGACTTATGGTGCGTTGGTAACAGACTTTTCAAGTGCGAACTGCCACGGATATCCGATGTGTACTCGCCACAAAGTCCTAGCATTGAAACTACAAAGCGTTAAATCACTATACGTGATCATAGAAGCGCAAACATTGTACGTTCAGAATATGAAAGAGAGCAATCCATTAAACCGGTGCGACGTGAATGGCGGCGGGCGACCTCGGAGACGCGACTCCTGATAACCCATAATACGCTGATATTTTTGCGTTGCTCATATGTCGGAAGTAATGGCTTGTGCTGAGATTCGGCTAACGTTGATACGCGTATACAAAATAAAATAAAATATCACCCGTCGATAGTCGCACGGTACGCGGTACTAAGGTTGGGTGCTGTAGCAACCGTACTGCGTGCTTGGTAAAGGCACGATTTACAGAAACAATAAACGGATCGCCTCGACCGCTTGATCGCTTAAGTTGTGATATTCAATACGTCGCACCTATATATGTGGTCGTAAGAAACTAAATATCGGGGTACATCTCTTCTAGGGGGCAGTAATGTTCTTGATGTAATTAGGTATTGCTGTACGACTAAATTAATTATTGAAAACAATTAAGTTTTAACAAAATTTTAATAGACATCTCGCAGTATGGATAAATATGTACTCCGTTATTGTCGTGTATATCAGAGTAATGTACCAATTAATAGTTTTTATGGCTCACACTGTAATATATATGATGTGGATGTAATGAATAAATAAATAAAATATCGGTTCACCTTTTGTAAAGAGCGAATATAATAATACATTGTTTATTTAGGCATGTCCACAACAACCTTGAGCCGAAATTGTAAAGCATAATATATTATATTTGGCATATAAAAGGCTCGCTTATCTAAGGGGTTTGACTGGAAACGAACATAAAGGGTGATCCTCTGTGACAAATACCCTGATATACCGAGCGACAGTCGTAAGGGAAATATTTTTATAAGATGAAACATTATTATTTCTGGGGGCTGCGAGATCAGAAGTTGCTGTTATGGATTTGGCGGCGACTTCCCTCGCCGGATTGTGGTTTTAGTACGGCTTTACGTTTATGGACTGTAAAGCCAAACCGAGCCCATTAACTTACGGAATTATCTATACGCACGCGTCGTACAAATATCGTTTTGTTTCGACACAAATAGCAGACAATCGGAACGACGCGAAGCAGAACAGACTCAGAACAGGAAACGGTGCAACAGTAAAAGTTGTTAATAAAACAAATGCACGTTAAGCCTAAAATTGGACAAGTTCAATACGGAGGTCGTTAGCACTATAGGAAATTTATCCCTTACGGGTATAACACTGAAATCCGTTCGTTGTATTCAGTGTCATTAAATTTGGGGGGAGTCGTGGAGGGAAAGTGCACTTTATGCGGGAAGAGTAAGGGTGTGTTTAGATTAGTGCGGCGGGTGCCAGCCAATCAAAACATACAAGCAACATATTGATTCCGAGAAGTGTCGCTGTTAACGTGGATGGAGGTTGAAGCTGAATACATTAGGCAGCGGCGTAATGAAGTCTCGTTGCTTGTAAACAAACAGAGCGAGCTTCGGGCGGCTGCGATGGCGTCCTGCTCACCAACCTACAGTAGGCCAGGTACATTTACGAATTACAATTGCATACGTGTACTAAGTGTACACTACTAATTGTATACTAAGTGTTTATTTAATTAAGAATAAGAAAATCTTCCACGCTGGTCTGGGAGTTCTCTTCCCGCGCAGACGGTAAGAATAAGAACCCATCGAGGGAATGGGCGAAAATCTTAGGAATCATGTTATAGGCGATGTGCCTAGCAACCTATCACATTTTGATGCCCCTTTCCACCTATACGCCCATAATCATGCTAAACGTGGTCTATAGTTCATACCTTATGCTCTGTCTACCCCGTAAGGGATAAAGACGTGATTTGTCCATGTATGTATGTATAAGAAAAAAAGCGTTCCTGATACTGATTTTTTAACCTATTACGATCGAATAAGATAAGTTCTGAAATTTGAATAAAAATATATTTTGTAAAAAAAAAATCATGCAAAGAAAAAAATGTTATAAGGTGCTTGCTGGTAAGGTACTTATAATACTGAAACATCTTGTGTTAGCAACTAACTATATAATGTTAAAACGGATAGGTATTCAAAATTATCATTTAAAAATATTTAATTATCAGTTACCTCAAATTCGTTTTCATACATCTTTGGATATCCTACGAGTAAAGCTACTCGACTTGCACTATCATGTGGGCTGGGTGACAAAGCTCAGTATTCGCACCCAAATTCCAAAAAAACGTACGGTACATATTTAGTTTAACCACGAGTTAGCCTACTGTACCGCCGTGTGCGCGGTGCGAGGAGGTGCGACTCGCCCCGGGCGCGCGCGCACCCGCTCCCGCTTACAGGATTTCTATTTCCACTACAACGTCATGTGTTAATTAACTGCTCGCACCTAGGATATTGAGATATCGCTGATGCCACTGTTGTTATTAGCTGACGAGAAGCTTTATTGCTTGCCTAGCGCTAGCTCCTCTAGTCACAGAACACGCCTCTATTAGATACGTGTATTGTCTGCTCTATATTAAACTCTAAGCTGCATTAACTGGATTGTCAACGCTCCTCCGAATACTGATTTTAAATTCTTACTCCATACTAATATGTAACAAGCTACCATTTAAATTCTCATTCTGACTAAGCTTAAACTTACACTGTTCAAACTTCAAAAACACCTGCGGTGAATGAAACCGTAAAATTCTCGGAATTTCTTTATATCGCTCCATTCAAAACTTTAATTACTTTGCATCTGCCTTCAGCCTTATTGTTTCATAACGAGAATACTCCCACATTATAGTGGCGGTGAATGTCTTGAGGGCTAAAAAGTCACTTTAACACCATTAATTTATAGACTATTTAGAGCATTTGTGGAAGTGGATTAACTTCATTGCATAAAAAGGAATCAAGAGTGGGCATTGTTTGTGAGGTGAATTTAAGCCTGTGACACATCTTCATAGGCATGCCAGTATTATGGGTGTTCTATTTTACGAAAATAAACAAGATTATTAAAGAAGAGCCGTTCGGAAACCACATAAAGTGATGCGCCAGCTGCCGCTCACCGCGCGCTTTATGATGAAAGAAGTGATCCTTAATACTGGCCCACTGTATCACGTTTCCTGTTATGACTTCAGTTTTTAATGAGCCTTTGTTGTTTAAAAAACGCTAACAGCTCTAAATGCGTCCGTCGACAAAAACAGATAATAAAACATCCACATAGCATTTAACTTTTATTAAATTATGTTGAAGTTATGTCGTTACCTTGATGTTTTATGTTATGTTTGTTTTATTGTTTTTAACGTAAAGGTTAATTTTACAATGTAAGTTTAGGGGGTTTTGTGAATTTAACACTAATTAATTTTCTTTAAAGAGGAGCATTTAAAGAAAAAAAATTGACTAATAAGTTGCTCTATATTCAGATGGCATAAATAATTTGAGTATCCCGTTCTAAAAGTTTGGCTTCGAGTTAGTGCTGTAAGCATGTACTAATTTTTCTGCAATACTTATGTACCTAACATTTTAACTGTAGTACTTTTCATGTGGGTTTACAACTACGTACATAATACATATTGTACATCATCGCCTCAGCAGTAATCTTTACGACGCGTCAGCCGCGGGCAACGGGCTAGCTGGTGTGCAAATAAATTCACAATAAACAGATTTATGCCAGACGAATCATTTTGTACGTAGCACGAGGCGCCATAACCCCGTATGTGGTCTTCCCTGGTATATATACTCGTATCGTGCAAATGGAAAACCGAGACGAATTGCTCGTAAAGCTTGCTATTTGTTCTGTTTACGATAACCGCAGTTTTATAAAATTTTATCGTGTGCTGCAGGAATGTGCCGAGTGTCGCGAGTCGGCGACGTCGCGTCACTTTCGACATGTTCGCGTTTGGTACATGTGTGGCTCTTTGCCGACACAGAGATGCCCTTACAACGCATAAATCAAATAAAAAATATTCATGATAATCCTCTCTGCATTACACATAAATTTGATAGACACCCTAAGCAATTTTATTAATACTTGTTACTGTGTTCTAGAAAAGTATGGACGTTTTATACAAAATAATTGCACAAAGCAAGTGTGTGAGCTGTAAACAAGCCTGTGTTATTAACATCATGTCTGCTGCCCTGAATAATACATTTGGCATAGTTGTAAAAAGTGATTAAAAATAATGGCATCTCTACGACATTAGTAAAACTTCTGGGAGGTCTAATTGTCTCCCACCGCAGTTATCTATTATATTATTGCCACTCGAATTCTAACCATGAGACAGAATTATTGCAGCAGAATGAGAATCACGACGTGTTGTCAAGAATTAGTCATTCTGGCAGCGAGTCAAAGAGATCTCCATCAAATTACAACTATGTCTGATTTCGCCTATTGTTTTAAAAATAATTATCAAAATCGCGAATGTGGCGCGGATTGCCACGCGCGCGTTCGTGCTTTTGACCGCACAGCATTAAATATTTTCATTTTAAGCAATTTATTGAGATTAAGATCACGTTGAAATATATTGTGTTGTTAAAATTCCGGTAGAGGTGGCGGGATGATGCTGACTTTTGGCACAGGAAGAATGTATAATGTGCGACCAGTTTATAGTTTTCATATGCGACACATAATTGATTAGTAAGACAGCTGTTGTGGGCTTTGCCACTTAGCACGGTTCCAGAAATTTCACATTGTCTACCTAGAGAATTAATTAAAAACGAAAACAATCTGTGACATGAAAATAGAACACAACGCATGCAGTACGCAACGCGTGTATTTGGTGTATTAGCGCTTTTCGACGACGACTATGGACATTTAGAATTGAGGCGTACTATAAAAACAAATTTCGCTGGATATCGAGCAAACAATTTTTGTAAGTATAACATTATAAATAAAAAACTTTTGCTATTCTGTCATTCCGGAACATAAACTCGCACCCTGATTAGTATTTGCATGGCTGTATAGGCAATTCCCGACATATCATCTCGTATTGTTTTGCTCCATGCAATAAATCGAAATAGTATCACAGTGTACACGAAAGTAGTTTGAATTTTGAAAGCAATATTGTACAATCTTGCAAGTATAAATACTCAGGTACTATTACAGGTATTTTGGTATAGGAAAAAATTACCGGGATTAGGTAAGTGACAGAACACGTTTGAAATCTGTCAGTGCGCCTACACATCCTTAAAGGCACGAGAATACTTTTATAATTATCAACAAAATAAATAACTTGTTAGGTACATTCAGGCACCGTGTTCAACATCATTAATACATAGTCCATAATGAACGGAGTTGAATACAGATTTATGACACCAAAGAGCGGAGTAACTCATGAAGGAAACTCTTGTACTTATTACGAGCGTGCTGCTAATAAACACGTCTTAATTTCTCCTCGAATAGTGAGCTATTAAAATAAAGTTTTAAAATATGGAACGCCAGATTTTATTTACGTTCTTACAATTTATGGCGTATGGATGCATGAGGGCGCAGCGCGGCGCGGGCGGCGCAGCGAGCGCGGCGCGGGCGCAGCTCCCAGGCGACGCGCGTATGACAGAGCGCTGACGGTTATATTTTCCAGACGATTTATTACATTATAAGAGTGCGCTGCCTGTCGTTAATACGCTCTCAAATGCATAAATAGTAGTGATTTTATTTTGATGTCTTACAAGACAACCGACGACATGTTTAATTGTTAGGACGTGTCGCTTAAAAGCACGGACGCACCAGCTATTCTTAGTCAAAACATTTTTGTATGATATCAATTTATTAGTCATTACTGAGAGTGCAGGGCGGCGTGTGTTACTAAAGCGTTAAACGATAGTAGGTTATTTATTTTTTACTGGAGCGATGGGTATGGGTATAAGTTTTAATTAAACTGTCGCGCGACATGTGAAATGCGTACAAATCAGACGCTTCATTGCGCATTATCTCCCCAGCAATTACGACACCTCATTGTTTTGAGTTTTTCCACCGCTGCTAAATCAGGCTCTTAATTGATATAATATCGTTTTAGTGGCCGTGGAAAGTCGTTACACCAGTTTGAGAACAAAAGCCGAATTTCGTGTTGAAACCACGAAATATTGTAATGCAGATTTCGTTTATATCGAGCATTGCGGTAGTGCCAATGCCAAGTTCAAAAACTTTGGGCTGATTATTTTCTTAAACTGACATAAGACAGACCAAACTTCGTAATTTTGTCATCAATTGCGCGTACCTACGAACATAATTTAAGTTTATGAGTCTGAACCTCTGCAAACTTATATCTAATCGACTAAATTAATTACTCTTGTAGGTTATTACACATAGACGGATAACTCACGTATAAAAAGTCGAGTGATAATAAAAATGACGAGGAAAACGAGGGTAGTTGTGCGCCGCTGTCAGTTGCGTCGAACAGCCGCGGGAGCAGAGCGCTGGCGCGCAGTGTTCGTGTCGCTGCCGCCGGGGCGAGCGCTCTTGGAAAAAGGACTACGAAATAGTCCGAAACATGTCGAGCATCACTCGACTTTTTATACGTGAGTTATCCGTTTATGTGTAATAATGATTAAGTCTCACGGTAGTTTCATGTTGACTCTTGTAGGTTGATGATTTTTTTCATATTACGGAGTGAATATTAGACATGAACCGTAATTTCCATTAGGTTATTTTAACATCTATAAAAATAGTGCCTGCTATTATGTAGTCCGTAGTTTCGTAACTGATGCAGTTGGTATTGCCAAAGCAGTAATGAAACGCGTCACAGAAACATGTATACTTAACTTAAAACTGTGTGATTTTTAGAGTCTTGGCCAGTTTTTACCAACATCAACATCAACATGTTTTTGATGGGATAACATATTTAACACCTGACGCATTCTGCGAAAATGAGGACGTTGCTTTGCTCGTTGGATTGTCGTCGAATACAATGTGTATATCGGTTTAAGAACTAAATCAAGTTACCTATTTATTTTTATTTTATAATTACTTATGTCAAAATACTTCAGGTAGAAAAAAAGCTACTCCTGTGCTCCATTTATAATAAAAACTGAAAATATAGAACTCTAACTGGCGGGGTTATATACATACAGAGAGCTGGGCCAAATACACCCTCTGAGTTCCTAGAACTTTCAAGTTTCAGGGGCCTTCCCATGACGTCTTAACGCGATTCAATTCCGATTCAATTTTACGTTTTAGCTGTCAGTTTTGACACTTCTAGTAAGGATCTGCCAGCGAGCGATCCAACTTTGGTTAGGAATTGAATTGCACCTACACATGAAAATATCGTGAGAAAAATGTGTTAAACAGTAAAACAATACCACAACGTAGAATTCCACGCATTTAGTACCTACCGGGAATAGGATAAGGTGTGAAGTGTATCTATTGCTATTTTATTCAATGAAGTAGGTATTGGTTAACACACAATATTAAGCCGTCTTCAAAAAATATCATGTTAAAAATGTTCACTAGCAAAAAATGATTTCTTATCGAAGGAAAAGCAAGATCACTCAACCAGGTGTGTCCCCTATCTCAGAACATCAGCCGATAGATCAGAAATCATAGCGATCGTAAACGGTGTGCAGGGCGGCGGCATATTTCATATCGCGTAATGGAGAATTTACAGGCTGTCGGGGCGAAATGACTCCCAGCGGCCGCGGCGCGGGGAAAACTACACAACTCACGTTTTTTTGCTTTCTGGGGATTCTATTCTCAGTTGATGGCGGATGAATTGAGCGCGTGCACATGTATTGTTAATAGAGAAGGTGTGATAAAACATTCTTTGTTTTAGAATTAATATTTAGGCGACCGAATTTTGCTCCGTGCTTGCAAAACTAAAAGGGTTTTACCAGAGAAGAGACCGAAGTAGTTGAACTTTCGCCTCCAAAGGGCCTCCCTATACGGCAAATTTAATGTTACTTGTCAGAGCTGTTTTCTAACGATAAGCATTGCTCATATAATGGAAAGGAATTATAGGATAAAAGCATCTAATTAACTTGTTTTTCTTAAGAACTCTCTCAATCTTTAATACGGACAGCCAAGTGTGAAATGTGTATTTATTTTTTCATATGCAAGATCGTTTTTAATGTTAATCTATAATATTGAATAACATAAACATGACAAAACTAGTCTAGAACCAGTTTTACGTACACAACTGTCAGTAGTAATGATTATTTCGCTTGTACGTTATTATTATAAACTTTCATTGGAGCGGGTGAAACGCTCTCTTTAATTTGGTCCGAGAAGAGTTGCAGCTTTCTGCGCGCGGCGGCCCGCGCCCGAGCGGCCGGCATTATTATTTATGCCCTCAGAAACTACATTTATAACAATATCACGCCGGACCGCGCCCGCCCTCGGAAAATGATTTTCCCATTTCCCGAAGATTGCAGGTGTATTATATTTCATGATCGTTATTTATGGTCAGATTTTTATTACGAATGCGTGCAATGTCTCTATTCGTTTTTTTATTGATACTGTATTATTTGTTGGATTTGAGATTATTTTGTGACAAATAGGACGGGCGTATTTATTGGCCATTTTTCCTGACAGTTTGTGTTCTGGGATAAGAAATAAGATATCGTTATTGGTTTTTCTTAGGCTAACGTTGATTTGTGGTGGGTTGCGTTAGAATCGACAGTGAAAATGTGGCGTTTGGACTAATAGCTGCTTAACTTCGTCCCTTCCGATTGTGTTGGCGATTGTTGTTTAGGTTAAACAACGAGGTGGGCAGTGAATAATTTTGCGAGCATTGTAGTATTCCCTGAAGAAGAATATATCCGTCAGGCACCCTCGGAGAAGGCGCGAAGTCCGAGCGTTACGAGGCTCGCGGGAACGGCCGCCGCTCAACTCTGTCCATAACCAATAATCGTAAATAAATGCACGACCCTGCTCTGTCTTCCGGGCTGCATATGTCTATAACTGCTTACAGATACCATCAGAATGAGTCAACGGTATCTTTTCACGAAACGACAATATTTTTCCCTTAAAATCGCAATAATAAACAATCAGTCCAAGTTCTTCAAAATAAGTAAGGAAGAGTAGTTAGAAGCTTGGCTATACATGAGATCTGATAACTTTTTGACAGCACGAGTGATGTGGTCATGTCTTAGTAATAAACTGTTTTTCTCTTGAAGTTTTAAACAATACATACTTACTCAAAAGTTGATCGAACATTTAGTTTTTGTAGACAATTGCAATCTTTAAAAAAATAAATTAATGCTACAATTCAATATGTTACTACCTCCAAAGAAAACAAACATGCCAAAAACCCGTTGGTAATATCACATTATTGCTAAACGAACTTTTATGGCTGACGTTACTGTGTGTCAACAGCTCCCCACACGCATCTCTTGAATTCAAATTCACGCATCATTGCTATACATTTTTTGTACTCCGCAGAGTGGCAGGCATTAAATAAATTAATTCTGACTAACTGCTCCATTGACCGAAAAAATGCTTGAATATAACAATCGAATGCGTTCGCTGTGATAGTTACGTCTTTTGTTTTTTCTCTTTATGTGGATTCCGCAGATAAACACACACTTTAGATCTAAACAACTCTAACAGTTTTAGCAATTAGGCTACATTTGCAACTAAGTGATGTAAAATACCTAATAGAAGCGCCATTGTACGAATACACTTAACAATGAATCAATAGGATGGGACACAGAGAAATATCTCCCAGTGATCGGTCGTCTATAGTTTATTTTTACGTGAAGCCGCAATCCCGCGCATCTCTCCCTATTAAATTTTGTTTGCATTTATTTTAAAGATGCGACGCGCGAAGAGACGCGGTATGTGAAAAATTACACCTCAGTCCAATATTTATGGGCGATATTCGGCAGCGGTTCCTTTGTGAGATGAGGGTGTATAAATAACGCGCTTATCGCGTGGGACCTAACCCTTAAGTGGGAATTCATTTTAATTATTTATCAAAAATTAACTCGTAGCATACATTTAATAAAAATTATATAAATTAATTACTTAGAAAGTAGACTTGCAGCTTAAAATATATTGTGATGTGTGTTATATTTATAGCGATAATTAATGGCAGAAAGCAAGGTAATGTGGTTATTTTTATCTAAGAGTATAATCGCGGAGTATGAACATAAATTATTCCTATATTTAGGTATGGTTGTTTTGCATACAGACAGGCCGTCTGCACATGCGTGCGACATCAATCTCAATTCTGGAATATTTTTCCGTCTGCGGCGGCTCGGTGCAGTGCGGTGGGTAATTCTACACACATTAAAATCATCGTTAGTACAAACACTTTAATAATGTGTAAGTAAAAAATATCACGACTCTTATAAATAAAACTAGTATTTATATTATTACTACTTAAGTAGTTTGTATGTTACTCGGAACGCACTTAATTACTAGGCGGTCATTCCTTGAAATAGATGTCAATATAGTTTTTTTTCTTTTTGTACCTATATCCGCGACAATAAAGTGTTAAAATATGACAATTTGTAATAATAAAAGGGTAATTTTCCATTTTCCTGTTCTGCTATTTTCAAAATTGTAGTTCAAATAAATTATCACCTTATACTTACCTGTGAAACGGTGTCTTAACTGACTGACATATAATACACCGCCCGGAGAATCATGTGTAGAGGTGCACTAAGACGGGGATAATTACATTTTTCATTACTCTACGGTGGTGAAGCCGCGGGTATAGTGGGCATGTAAATAACCATAGAATTACTCTAAAGCACTAAGTGCGCCGCGCGACTCGGTCGCTGCGCGTACGCACCCGTGTGCTCTCACCACATACTTTATTTGAAGTGCGCGTTAATTTCGGAAACGATTAAGGTCATTGCGATTCACTGTAGTATATTAGGTGCTAAACTGCTACTTATCGAAAATTCCGAATTGTTGCTACGTCGAACACCTGCATGGTTTATAGCGCAGGCGCAGCATAAAGCGAAAGATGCCGGCCTGAATACTTGCCTGGGTCGGCAGTCGATCTCGGGAGTATTTAAAAAAATAATACAATATTCTTTTGTTTTCATTAGCATTCGAAGGCAAAATTTTACTTATATTCTCACTTTTATTAAATATAAGTTTGAGTTAGGTATATTAAGTATGTAGCTGAGAAATTCGCGGGCTTGCACTATGCTAGGTCTGCGGTAGAGCTCCTTAGTTCCTACTTAAGTACCTACACTACGAGTATACTATGTAGGACAGTAACGTACCTATAAATTTTATTTCTTTCTTTTTGATAGTTATTCATGAAAGATGAATGTATCTCTACATTTTCCAACTAGCTTTTATTCCCATTTCAGACCAGTTATAGGTAAGCTATAATAACAGATATGAACACTACAGTATACCATTATCCTAGGCTTGTTACATGCTGTGTGTGGTGTAGCGGTATTGCACGCATCACGGAATGATGAGGATTCGAGTTTGATTCCCGGTCGTAGCTATACTTTTCGGATTTTTCTGTGTTCTAATTTTCTGTGTCGTTTAGAAATTTGTATGTAAACTATCAATTTCCATTCGTAGCGATGCAAGTAGTATTTGCACTGCAAGAGGGATGTCGTCATATATCTACCTAGTAAGTTTCTACGTACGAGCGGCGAAAACGAGGTCGGAGAGGGAATAATGTCTCGATCACCTACTTTCTGACGTACCTACAAGTCATGGGCGGCAAGCGTATTATGATTTGAATTTCCGTAAACAAGGATTTAGTTACGGTGGAGATGCAAGTCTTAACATTAATTATGACTCCGCGGTATAGTAATTTAGTTAAATATGTGTCACTTCTCACCTTTCTGTAGTGAGGCAACCTGGTCTGGGTCCAGGGCGTTGTCAATTTTTCATACACACATGAATATAAATGACGATACTATTTTATGACTTAAGCTGTGTGTCATTTTAGCCAGTAACAACCTATAATATTTTTTTATGTACACTTTTACTTTCTTACTCATAAAATTTACACTAGTGTCTGGCAAAATAAGATGCTAAAGTGTCAGATAAAACCAAACTAAGATAGTATTATCTCATGATAGGAGCTTAATAGGCGTTTGAATAAGGATGTTACCAAGTACTTAAATGTAACTGGCCAAAAGAGCTCTACTTACACCTGGATTATAAATAAAAAATGCATCTCAAATGTATCAATAGTTGGGCAAGTTTGAATGAAACCGTAAAAGGTTTTCAGTGAGTAAGTTTTCAGTAGTTTTACATTCCTCGGTGTTTTAATTGTACCCGAGTCTTCATCTTAAATAAAACATTTCACTTTCAAAACCGTTACAGCGGTGTTCAGTCAACTAGTCCAACCATCTGTGTAAACATTCCAAATTAATTTTGTAGCATACCTACACAACCGAACGAGAATCTAGAAATAATATTAAAACGCTTTCGCTATCGACTTGGCCATCAATGCAACAGATTCCCTTCAGGGACGAGGGGAAAATGATGGACGGCATCTAGAAATTTCATTTTGCGGGCTTTGAGGAGTTGTCGATAACGCATCGAGGCTCACTGGCGACTGATTGCCTCGTGGAGTGCGATTGTGTTGTGGCTCTTCAGTTACAGCTCATTTGATTCATTTTGTACCATTATTTTCGAATGATCGGTAATTCGAGTGTCACTAGACGAGATGTGCAATTGGTTTATTGTTCCTGTTTTAGATTCAATTACGGCGAATGAAACAGTTTAGGTGACGCAAGAGCTCTTTTATAGTCACATTTTGTTGAAATTTCGCAATGTTTTGTTTATTGTAACTTTATACATCATTCAACTTTATTCTGAAAAAAAGAGCAGCTCCGGTATATAACAGTCACAGCAATACATTGTAAGTTTAAAGTTAAACAATCATTCAATACTTATAAGTAAACAAACCTCGAGCCGCAAACAAATTTTAATGCGACCTTTTTATGTTCATTCAAATGTCATATAATTTTGCATACAATATTTTCTTAGGGAGAAATGAGAACTCGCCGGTGACCGGTGACAGCGGAATTTAATAATGACAAAATAATACAAGGCGAGTTTAAGGAAAGCCCTTTCTGCTGTCCGTCATACGGTACGCTATTCATGCACGCAATATTTCTGAGATAGCTATTTGCCGACCGCCTAACGACTGACTAATTTATTCGCGTATTCGAGTTGTCTCAGGGCGTGCGCTGAGGAACATCCCATTATTCGTAGAAAATTGTATCTTAGCTTCATCCGTAAATTGGTATTGTTTAGCCAAGGGGGTGCTTACAGATATACAAACGCTTGTTAGGTTTATGTTAACTGTATATTCATTTGTTGTTATTTTGATATTTGACTTTGCCAGATGCAGATAAAAACACATTTGTTAATACGTCATATTATCTATGAATTATATATTTTTTATACCGAGAAAGTACAAATTTCCGAAGGCGGCAAAACCTAGTCACATGGTATAAAACAAAGTCGCTTTCTCTGTCCCTATGTCCCTATGTATGCTTATATCTTCAAAATTACACAACGGATTTTGATGCAGTTTTTTTAATAGATAGAGTGATTCAAGAGGAAGGTTTTTATGTATAATTCTACGCAGACGAGGTCGCGGGCAGAAGCTAGTAAATAATAAATAAATATCTTGGGACAAATTACACCAATTGACCCAGCCCCTAAGTAAGCAAAGCTTGTACTATGGGTACCAGGCAACGGATAAACATACTTATATAATGTAGATAAATACATACAACATCCATGACTCGGGCACAAGCATTCGTATTCATCATACAACTGTCTGCTCCTACCGGGATTCGAACCCAGGACCTCTAGCTTCATAGTCAGGGTCACTAACCACTACGCTATCCGGTCGTCAAAAATCAAAAAAAAGGGTAAGAATACTAGTAACGTTATCTTTACTCAAATAGCTGCCAGTTGTACCTATACATAATACACAGTGTTTCACATAATGGTCAGGAATTAAAACAAACTGCACTCTCTAAGTATTCCTTCTAAGTATGTAGTAAAAAATGTATGAATTCATATTAAAAATTATTCTTGATCGACAACAAAATGTAATCTAACCTCCACCAAATTGGTTTGAACGTTTAACTCTTTTGTGAATAACTATGCCCTAGCACTTCATATTACCATTCATTTCATAATTGAATTGATTCGGCACAATAGAAAGAGTTTCTCCGAGTTAATCGCGGACACGATGACAAATGCATACCGCTTCATCTCGGGCGGCGAGATTAATGTGCGAGAGAGGCCGCTAGACAAAACCGCCTGCGCCTGCGCCTCAACGATTCACTAATACGGCACTATACGCGCACACGCGACAACCACGCAACGACTTGTAAGCAATGCCGCTTATTATTTATCTTTATCAACATATCTTTGTCACACAAAATCTAACAACTGACGACGTAACCTTATACACCCAATAACTATACCACATAAAGATCAGAATACTATGCCACAACTCCAGATATGGACCTTATGGAATCAAATGAAATAATAATGATGTGATACAAATGTAAGAACTATAGTCTGATCTAAAATTAAATGAGATGAAAGAGAATCTCGGTGCGATACAAAAAATATTAATAAAGTTCGAGCATTGTCTGAGTGCGCGGCTTTGTTGCGCACAACTATGGTAACATGGAGCATTCCGCTCGATTAACGTCATAAATGAGAGAAATGTCGGATCAAAAGAAAAGCAGGTGTGTCCTATTATTATAATTTGTCATTTGTCCTCATTCCACTTTAATGTCCTTTTGTCACTTTATGTATCCATATCGGAGCTTATTAACATTGGAATGACCATCATTCTTCTCTTTTGACGACTAATTGTGTTGGAATAAATATCAAATTGCTGTATATAAATACTTAGGCACGTTTAATGTTTATATTAGGAACAGCTCGCTCGCATAAAGGGCTCGTTTGTTACTGTACAATAGGTATTTTTCTTGTTCTTGTTTTTCGTTGAAAAAGGTGTTTATGCGTGTTTCAAACCTTGTGTAGAGAAAATCTACAAGAGCCTTACTAAGTGATATAGATGCTAAATACTTCCAATTTACATTTCGAACAAACGCAAATAGTTGTTAAATGACTTAGGCATGTGCATGTATCGGATCGAGCATTCATTGGCTTGTTGATGGAAACGTTCGTCAGCGACGGTAATGATTTTAATAATTTACATTGTTTTCCAAATGAGACAAACAGCCGGGACTGCCTCCTGCATGATAATGACCAAATATAATCCAAATCTAAACGCCACAACAAAGCTGTCGGAATATAAATGTGTGCGTTGATCCTGGTGGCCTGTGAACCGAGGACGTGCTGCGTCGTTATTAACACAGGCCTGCATTAATGAACACATAAATACTTAACCACATCGTACTTTCACGTACCCACGTCTCTCATTTTTCATTTGAGACCCGTTTACCGGATCTCAAACGCGATCACGTATTCGCATATTTTGTGACCATAATTCGTTTGATACTTCAACATTTTTATGGGTGCGGCGTAGAGGAATATTCCCGACGGTCACAACGGCAGTTATACCATATTAGTGTTGGTTTATCGTCTAAAATTATACAATTTCACTTGTAAGTCGTATGTTTTATTGAAATCGGGATAATTAATCGACAATTACGATGCTGGACGTAATAACGCGGGTATACCGCTGTGCGCGGAGCCGCGCTCGCGCCGCGTATAAATCCAAGCTACGCCGCCGCACTCCCGCGCCGGATAAATATTGACATTTATGCACATATTGCTCCATATACGTTTTTATGATTGTAAAATATGAAGCTAGAACGCAGCGTTTGTTTGACTTTTTAAGTCGATACGCCACGTAAGGAGCTATAAAAATTAGCATAATTGAATGCTTTCGGCAGTAAAGACAAGTCATTTGGACAGGTCGGAAATCTTTGTTTATTCATACTGTTGTCTTAGTAATGATCCTACTGAGTCATCAATTGTTTACATACTAAGTATTTTTCGTACATCGAAACATTGCGCTGACTTTGTAACATAGTAAAGTTGCCTAAGTAGCTCCAGTAATAAATTCCAGCACTGCGTGAATATCTTATCCAGCTAAAGAAGACACACAACAATATCTGGAGATCTTGTGATTATAATTTCTGAGTAACGAATGGCGATTCCCACGTGGGTCGAGCGGGTGGCGACGGCCGCGCGTCGATCTGATAACGCTAGACAACATCCCGCTGCTATCAGCAGACGTGGAATCAATTGCACTCGCGGAATTATCGCATGCGATACCCGGCCAATGCCTAATTGGACACTTCCTTGTAGTTTGTCATGTGTATTGGCTTTGATAAGCAGCCGATAATTATGTGTATTGATGATTGCAATTTTTTGCGAGTATGTACCGTACCGAAAGGATGTATGCTGCTCGAAATTCAGGTGATATAATTGCTTGTGGGTATATATTGCACTGCACTATTTTGTTTTGCTTAATTTCATAACATTGCAGTTATACTCGGTTCTAGAAGTGATATTTTTATTCTAATGCAATAAATGTCATGCCCCATGAGATAGACGTTTAAGTTAAATGTTTTCCGAATGATATATTTTTACCGCTTTACAAAATTAAACTTAGTGGACAGAATGACAACACAGATATAAAATCTTCATAACACAAATTAATCATCAGTTAATAAAAAGCAGATTATAAAATTGATTCAACAAAGCACTTAAAACCTTAACAACTAGAACTAGGGAACATATTTCAGTATATTTTTTAATCCCATACGGTAGCAGGAAATGCCGTGGCGGTGTCGTGTCAACAAAAGTCTAAAAGCACGCATTATGTTGTTAACTCCGGCTTAAGTCATTTCATGACTTCTGTTGTCTGGCACCACTTAATTTTATCACATTATTTATGATTCTAAGTATACTGCTTTAAGATGATTTTTTTATAAACCTGGCAATTGTAACGATACCTACGTTTGAAAACCAAAACCTAGCTAAAAAGCAATCAAAAATTTAATAAAACTTGAACATGCAAGGTGAATATGCACATGCTCGTTAAACCTAACTTATTTTACGTATACTATTTATTAAACAATTCACAACATTTCAATTTTTTTACCTTGTGTTTTCTTATGCTCAATAAATAGTACTTTGAAAACTAGGAGACCCATATTTTTTCTTTTCGCGAAATTTGTATTCTAAGTTAGTCAAAAAAAATATTGAAATCTCGAAAATTTCAAAAACGCTTGTAAGGTTGAATCTACACATTACCTTTGCCTGGGTCATAAAAAAATAATATAAGATTGATGTCTACATTGTCTACTGGTTGTCACAACGGGTTGTCATTTTGAATTTTTGATTGACGTTTGGTGATTTGATATTGGTTTTTATTGGATTTTAATTATTCGCATTTTCTGGACTGAATTGGAAATAATTGACAACAAAATAAGCCAGATAATAAAACAAATTGAATGTTTGCATCCACCCTGACTTGCAGCACGAGCACAGTCTTCACATTTCACATCCAATATAGTTTCTTCTGCCTCGTTAATGCTTGCGACAACAGAGTAAATTTTAGTACGAACTCGGTGCTCAGGAGTTACTCTGCCCTTGATAAAACACACAGCATTCTCTCGTTTACTTCCACATAGCCTACAGAAGTTTCAACGTAAGCATCCCCTGATAACAACAAAACCTTAGCTCCCCGGATTTCGGCAACGTTAAACGAGTCGTTTTCACGCATGTATTGCAACAACATCATTATAATCCACCTTGGGAAGGTTTCGGCTGTCTGCCATGGCATAACCGTCCGAAACTTTCATCAAATCAATTTAATAAATATAACAATGCTTTTTCAAAACAAAACGAACAAAACATCGATCGGCAAACAACACTGATATTTGACATTGACACCTTTTTGACATTGATATTTTTATTCATAAAGAATTAGGAAGGCAAAGGTATACTACGACGATGCCTCACTTCGGATTTTTTGAAGATTTTTGTGAATATTACGTTAAATAAGTAATAAAAAAAATCAAAAAAATATGGAATGGAATACTTAAACACAAAGCTCGAAATGGTTGTCGGTACTTTAGTAATTATTTAAAATTGAAATGTTGTGAATTTTTCGTATAAGTACTGTAGATAATTTAGTAAAAATGTATGTACTACGTTGTATAATGTCGTACACAACACGTGGGCACGCCAGTGAAAAATGTATGTACATTGTATACTGTCGTACACAATACGTGGGCACGCCAGTGAAAAATGTATATACGTTGTATACTGTCGTACACAATACGTGGGCACGCCAATGAAAAATGTATATACGTTGTATACTGTCATAGACAATACGTGAGCACGCCAGCGAAAAATGTATATACATTGTATACTGTTGTACACAACACGTGGGCATGCCAGTGTAAAATATTTATACGTTGTATACTGTCGTACACAATACGTGGGCACGCCAATGAAAAATGTATATACGTTGTATACTGTCATAGAAAATACGTGAGCACGCCAGCGAAAAATGTATATACATTGTATACTGTTGTACACAACACGTGGGCACGCCAGTGAAAAATATTTATACGTTGTATACTGTCGTACACAATACGTGGGCACGCCAATGAAAAATGTATATACGTTGTATACTGTCATAGACAATACGTGAGCACGCTTGCGAAAAATGTATATACATTGTATACTGTTGTACACAACACGTGGGCACGCCAGTGAAAAATATTTATACGTTGTATACTGTCGTACACAATACGTGGGCACGCCAGTGAAAAATGTATATACGTTGTATACTGTCGTACACAATACGTGGGCACGCCAGTGAAAAGCGATAATGGTATCTAAGAGGCTGCGTAAAGTATGTGCGAAGTGCAAAAAATATTATTGCAATAATCTGCAGTAATCTTCAGCTTCCTTTTCCACCTGCAAATATTTTTATAACTGTCGGTCCCAATAGGAATGTTTTCTATGAAATAATAAAAAAGAGTCATCGCAACGATTAGTCACTGGCTTGCGCGGGAATCGAATGCCGGAGCATAGGGATTTAATCGATTATGGCACCATTATCGATAATTACAAAGCTGTCAGTCACGTGCGTAATTCAAAAGTTTGTACAAAAGTAGCACGCAAGGGAGTTGTCCGTGTTTGTCCCTTATTAGTCACAATGGATCGATATTAATCTAAGATAGTCATGTCAGTTTCGTTTTGGCGTTTGTTACAAGTCTTATCAGTTGGACAGTGTCCGCTTCAGAATTTCAATTCGCAAAGCCACGTAGTAATTTTATTTTACTTATTTAAATACTCATAGCAATTAGATTAATTTTCTAACAGTGCAGTCGCTACCAGCTGACCCGAGTAACGATGCCCCATGCAACTTAAACGAAAATTTCGTTCAAACGCAACCATCAGAGTGTCTTAATAAATTATCTCACAACTGTCAGACCACAGTGAAACGGCAATTAAATGGGCGAGTGAAATTACCACACAATGTGGCGAGTATATCATGAGATGACGGGTGCCGCAGTACGAGCGCACGGGCTCACTCGTCATACGCAGACTATTTTATCGCAAACACAGGGTGATCATAACACGGCTAACTAACGTTGAGACTCTTGGTAACTGTACCCATTTTAAACCGGAATGTTTTACTCAGATTCATCAAAAATAAAATTTGTAGACGGAAGGTATCTACTTGGGGTCTATATCTACTTGCTGCGATATAACTATGTACTTCAGTAGTACTTTCGTCAAAATGAAGGTATTTTAAGAAAATTACTCATCAATACAGACACAGGTATAAAGGTTATCACAAAACAAGAATTAAAAACTGATTTGGAATACTAATGAGTTAATAAAATTTTGGTGCGGACGACGACGTGGACCGAAGCTAGTATTAAATATTTTCTCTGTAGCCGCTTGAAAGTTAAACCGCTCATTCAAGGCAGTCAATCAGCGAAATATTCCACCGTCATATATTTCTCAGAACTTTAAGAGTCAGTTAAAGAGTATTAATAATAGCGCAAAAAATGATTGTGGGCCAAGTGTCGAGCTAAGCGCGACGCGACACACGATCTCGATATCGAAAAAGTTAAAGTTGTTCATTTGCGGCACAATAATATCTCCATGTACCTACTTATTCTTATGATCATAATAATAATCGTAGTAATCATATTATAGGCGCAATACGGCAAGCAACCCATCTCTATTTTGAATCCGCTTTCCACCTATGCGCCCACAATCATGCTAAACGTGGCCTTTAGATCTTATTACTTTAGGACGCCTCACATACGACCGAATAGGGAATCCGTGTGGTTATTAGTGGGTACTGGGTATGCCTGCCGTCGCGGGAGAGCCCCACATACCCCCGTTAGTGTTTGTGAGGTGCTATTATCAGATCACGCGGCGAATAACGTGTCATTGCGCTTCTCAGATATTCATATCACACCTATTACATTTTCATTAGACCTTTCATAACATATTCATGAACTATCTTGAAGCACTAGGTACCTACTTTCATGAATATCGAGATTGTTATGAACGTCATTCTAGAAGTATTTTTAATGAACCATTGTATTAAGAATATATGTTGAAAATAAACGGTTTTGACGAATATAAAATCTGTGCTTATCCATACTGATATTATAATTAGGTACAAAAGTAACATTGTCCTCTGCCACCTCTTTACCGTTCCTAATAAAAATTGGCAAGGAAATAGTTTAAATATTAAGGAATAAAATAAGTTATCGGCTTTTTATTTCAGAATGCTGCATTAGTACTTCGCGCAGGCTAGTGGTTAAGGAATTATTGCCAGACAAAGTCGCGGGCAACGCCTTGTCACTTTAAAAGTACAGTTGTCCACTATATCTACTATGCTTTATATCGTACTGACTACGTCTTACTAATTTCAATTCAAGACTGTTTCTTATTGTTCACAGTTTATTCCCATTAATAAACAACACTAGGTGCGAATATAAATAAATAGACCCATGACCAAAGGTGGTAAGCAATTGCTATTTTAAAACTTTTATTCATAAACGCTTGCTAAGCTTCAATTAACTTGACGTTCGTTTGTTTTTCTCTGTCACTTGAACATTTGCCCTTGTCCTACACATCTGTCTGTATTTTCATAACAAGTCGTATAAAGGGTCATATACGTGTCACATGCTACGCTGCCCGAGTCACATCATTCGTATGAAAACCACCGTCCAGTTTCAGCGTGCTGTACCAACCATATCAATTTCTGATGACGCAAACAAGGATTCTATTACGTGGTATGCGCGCTGCCCGCAGTCATAGAGGGCACGTATGCTCACAGACCTAGAATGCTAATGCCGCTGTGCCTTGTCCATCGATATCGACAAACGAAACCATGTAGTGAACAATCGTTAGGTGACCTCTCCTGTCCATCAAATGCGCACAAGCCTAAGCCTTCGAATGATGACCCGGAGCTCATAATTAACTGGATACACAAATCGAAGCCCTGCGACCGAGTTTACACGACACGCACTAGTTTTATTACCCTCATGTTTCTAAATGGCCCTCATTTCGATACAAACAAATTATTTATATTTTACTACATGGACATATCGTCGTTTCCCAATCGACTGTTGACCTAAAAAGCATTTGTGTAACGCAGTCAACCGTTGACAAATAATGCCGATGGTATCAATGCCTGGCGGATTGTCATACGGCGATCATACCTACTCATTACCTATGTTCGACACGTTTGGTGTTATGGAAAATATACGGGCTAGGTGATGGCATACTTTATTTAGCGTGACAACTTGTATATTATTTTAAAACCAAGGTAGTTATTTTAAATTAGGCTAAGTACAGGTATTAAGAATTATAAAACGATATTTAATTTCGACATGATGATTTTTAAGGTTTCGTGTAGAAAATAACATTAATTAGAAATTCATAAATTGAAATGTGTTTTACTTTTAACTCTTTACAATACAGAAGAGCTTAAAACAATTCACTGGGTATGGTCTGTTATTACATGACGCTTTCGTTCTCACTGCACTAGTATAGGTACATAACTACCAAGAATCCGAGACAACGACAGTTTATCGGCCCACACTATTTCAAATAAGCCCCATTAATTTCAATTAAATAAATAAAACGGTTATAAAATGTTCAAAAGACAATAAAATTTCCGTCATTACTGGTCGACCTGAAGACTAATCGTTTGTTTGTCTCGAATGTTCCAAACTTTACAACTGAGTGAATCATAGAGCAGCACGATCGGGAATAAAATATATATAATACAAAGCTCCAAGTACTTTTTATAAAATATTCCGAGTTGGTATAAAGTGTACGAACTGGTTACTGTTTGATAGTTAATTTAATTAATTAAAGTAAAGTATAAAAAAGCAATGTGAAGATAAAACTAATATCAGTAACAAAACATACATTTAAAAACGTTCTGAATAAAATGGAAATCCCGGTATCATTTTAATATTTGAAAGGGAAAGTTTGTATCAATGTTGGTTCAATCAACTACGCATAAAAGGCTGCACAGTTTTAGAACAATAGTACATATAGATATAACATAACTTGGAAACGAACAAAAGTTTCCACGTGAAATCGGCAGATGGAATATGTCCTAAGTCATTGTTTACTGCAAAGACTTTACAATACAATACAATACAATACAATAACTCTTTATTGAACACCACATATAAGAACCAAAACAGAAAAAAAGGTAGTATACAGAATATTACAAGGTAACAATAGGCAGCCTTATCGCTACAGAGAGATCTCTACCAGGCAACCATAATGGACTGGAGAACAGAACAGATCTGAGCAGGTGACTTTTATGGTTGCTTACCATGAAACTTTTGACGTACTACCTATTAACACTGTGTTACATTTTATATTGATTAGCCCATCTATATGTATATCTATCTATCTATTCTAATACTTTTAAAGGACCAATTCTTGTATAGATATATACCTACATATGATCTGAATCTCGGCAACTGCTCCTATGATTTTCATGAAATTTACTATTCAGGGGGTTTTGGGAGCAATAAATCTATCTAGCTAGGTTTCATTTTTAGAAAACGTACCAAAATAAAATACTGAGCAAAGCTCGGTCTATGTTACTATGCAAACTAGTATGTCGGTACTATGTTGATTAATGTTTACAAGTGCTGGTTAACTCTATATTTTATTACCACATATTACGCGCTAACGGAGTCGCGGGGAACAACTACATAAGTAGTATGTATAAATTACAGTTTGTAATAATCCTGCACGTTGCCTATGATTCGGACACAATGGAACCGGGAGTTAAGTGTCCGGACACAGCTGTTAAGATGTTGATTTACGTGGCTATAGAGCGCGGCCAATTATCTTATTAGTGGCCAATTTATCGTTCGTCACATTATCATATGGATGGATAAATGTTAGAGGGAACCACGGCGCTCCCGAAAAGTTGTTCAATTTCGTTAAGATTGATTGAGTCTAGCTAGAGCTGAGATACTTATCACAAGTTGCTTTTGTTTTGTTGTAGGTATGTGATATTACAGGTATGGATGATTGTTAGGTGCGAATTAGAGGTTTTAGTAAATACATAATGTAGTCAGTCAATAAAGGCTATATGTATAAATATTCAAATAGATAAATTACTGAGGTAAATGAATTTTAATCTGCAATTGTTGTCATATTGGTAAAAAAGTACCCAAGTTCTACTTTAAGTACAGATTTTTATTTTTTATTAATGATAAAAAAGTAATCATAAATAAACTTTGCGCAAAAACTTCGTAGGTATTTAAAATATAAATGAACTATGCATTTAATTTATTGTAAAAATAATGATCTATAAACAATAAAGACATCAAATGAATTCAACAACAGCTTGGTTCCGTCCTGTTTGGAGATTCACCAATAATTCGCTTATTCCACTATCTGCGGGTCGATATTTTCTCATGAAGTCAGTCGCTTTGTCACACAAAATAACATGTTTTATCGTTCAACGCTACTCACTAAACGTTTCACGGCAATAACAATAAAGAAAAACAAAAGAATATTGTCTCGCGTGTATTTTTCACGGAAAAGAAAAAACAATTGCGTTGTTTTATTAATATTAACTTCTCGTATCCAAAATACTTTCGCGACCTCTCGTATACTCCAATTACTGGCAGTGTCCATGAAGGTTCAAAAGGATCTTGCCTCTTTATAAATACACAAGATAATGATGTGATAAGATAAATTGTGGTGTGGTGAGAGGCGCCGTTTTGTGCATATACTTTATAGCTTTAATTGTGCACGTGTGATTGCAATTTGTAATAAGAAGAAGTAATATAATGTTAATGAGAAGTTGGACAAGATAGTGACAGTATTTCTGGTTTATAAGCATTGTAAGACTGGTTTATAAGATTCTCTAGATTTGCCCTAACTAGGCCCTAAGATTACGGATTCAGCGTAATAGGTATGAAATAAATATATTTGGGTTGTATTTTTACCAATCATACTGTATCAGATGAAAAAAGGGCAATTAAAAGGAAAGAAAAATTAAATGTCTTACTTAAAGTAGAGTCAAATGAATACTCGTAGTAGGTATCTTTGGTAATATACCGTTTTCATAAGTCAAGCTTTGATACAGTGGAACTCAGTAAACGGAACTTCTAATACAATCATCAATTAATTCATCAGTAAAACACTATCCGGGCCACTTTGAAATGTTCGGCTTAGGCAAGCCCTAAATGTTTTATGTCCCAATATTCCCTATATTTAGACTTACGTTCAGCAAAACCACTGAAACCCTTGACTTCAAGTCAGCAGCATCTGTTGCCGATAATATTTCATATCGCCGGGCCGCGATGCGCTCACTGGCCGTAATTGCCAAACAAGTAGTGCTCTGTGCGGTTCTGTGAAACTTCGATTGGCATCTAATGACTTCAATCCGCAGACCTCGCTTGAAATATGACATTGCGTTCACACGATATTTAAGCATACTTCTAGACCCGTTGCTCGTTCAACCGTTTTTCGATATGGTTAAAGAAAATGAGATATATGAGTGCTTCTAGGCTCGTTGGGACGAATTTTCTATAAGTTTTAAATTATTCTCTAGAAGTACAACAAAACAATAATAATAATAATAAGAATAAAATTTTGTCTTGGAGATACCTGTAGTTTACAGTTTGCTGTAATGATTTGCCGTCAAAAGAGCTGCATAATTACCTAAATGTTTTTCACCAAAATGTTTTGCTCATTAATATAGTCAAATCTACTTACGTTGAATAAAGTTACAATATTTTAAAACTGTATTCGAACAGGGCAGTTCATATTCATTAACATACAATACAATTGCGTATTTTTTATTTATTCATAATCTGTCTTCTAATTGATTGAACAAAACAATAGCCATAAATAGAAGAGTGCACTGTAACTCATTTGACAATCATTCAAATAAAAATTGCATCATCCAAAATACTGTTAATATTAGTATCACAAATAAATCTTTCTGCTGACTGTATCAACATAACAAGCTGTAAGTTGAATTTCTACATCGTGGAATTAAGTTAAGAGCATTGCTCATAGTACTTTCTACAAGATCCTGCTTGCAGAGGTACCTACTATCAGTCGTCATGTGTATGGCAAACAGGGCCAATATGTGCGGCAGGGTGAACAATTAAAATATCATTATGAATTGGCAGAGGTAATGCAAGCAAGGCCCTACTAGAAGTGCTTTGAGCAGAGTAGAGGCTTTAGAGAAATGAGAACTATCAACAGTACATTCTACCTTCAAATGTAAATTACTTAGATCGCCACATTACGTTAGTTGTAAATATGCATTTACATAATAGTGACACCATATCCAGAAATATTTTGTACCTACACCTCCATTTCTACGTTCAAATAACGTTTGACTTTATTAGACATAACTGATCCGACGCGCCCATATTCACTCCACATTTACTTAATAATCATAGAGGTCAACGGCTGATTACAATACAAATACGGTCTGAGTACCAACCTAAATAAAAATTGTTTTATTATTCAATAGACGAAGCGCGACGCCGGAATCCAAAATTTCGGGAACTTTGCCCCCTTGGCTATTTGACGCACGTACAATAAAAACGTAGAGGAAGAATATCATAACTGTTGTAATGAAATATGACCGAAATATGTTTGATATTCAAATGGCGGGAGGGGCTTCCGCCAGGGAACGTCGGCGCCCGCGCTGGATCTCACACAAATACTCGTATTTTTACGGCTACAGCCGATCTGAATAATAACACGCTACATTAGTTTCCCATTATGCCTTCGAGACAATAAAATTTACCCGATTTTACGATCACATTAATAATTTTATGAATGGAAGCAAACGTTTTAAATCTTTAAATGCAAAGAAATGAATAAAAGTTATTCTCCCAAAGGGCGATTGGGGCCATCGTTGTAAACTGTGCTGCGTTAAACGTAATTTGTTTTCGGGCTCCAACCTTATTATTACGCCAATCTGGCTTAAATTAAAACTTAGAAGCGAAAATATCTGAATTCATCTCGAAATACGTTTCATCCAATAATCAAATTTCGATTATCATACTATCGCACCGGTGCAAGTCCTGCAGGTTAAAATTCCTTAATAAAACTTTGCCTACTCTGACGATGACTTTAGCCTAATCACACTTCATTGCGCTTAAATACAATTAAATATTACTTTTCTCGAACTTCACTGACGATTACTGTAGTACTGTTAACCCAATTCTCACAACATACGTCTGAGTTCTTGACAATTACAAGTCACGGAGGGGTGCGAGGCGGCAGCGGAAGACGGTCGGTTCCCAGGGTATCGCTTGCACAAACACCGGACGCAGGCTAATACCTCTACCTCTACCACTACCTTTACAATATACCAAGTAAAACCTCATCGAAATAAATAGTCAACAATGTAGTAACAAACTTTGCTACTTTTAGAACATATTCAGTCAGCAGTCCAGAAATAGTTCGCAACTAAATCGGCTATAAATAAATGTTTCAGTAATGAGTTAGCGGCAAGCTGGACATTCACTCCCGCTAATTTTAACAAGTTATTCAAGTACTATAATCAAAATTAGCTTAGTCATTTTAGTCGCCGAGAAAGTAATTAGATATTTTACTTAACATAAAGACAATTGGCAAAATGTGCAGCCCCGATTCCCTTAGTAATTACAAAAAGGAATGAACTATTGTTTGTTGTATCGATACTCTCACTTCACTGGCTGCTGTGAACTACAAGGATGTGCAAGCAAAGTACTGTCTATCAAGTTACGCAAAACGAAACCACAAAATCAGCGGCGACCGCAGAACGGCGGAAGCCACTACTGAGGGTCAGCTATTCTCTCACGTATGTCGGCTGTGACTTACTGATATAACATAATGATTCTAATCCAAATTAAATTAAAAAAGTGTTTATACTTGCCTGTCTAATTCGTTCAATAGAAGCGCACTCTTAAAGTCTAATATTGAACTTTATGCACATAATTGATGCAACGTTTTCAAAGTTAATATTAGCCTTTCAATTTACATTACTCCTCTGTTGCAATGGATCTATTAAATTTACTCTTGCATAAAACAAATATTTTATGGATCCTTGCCAAATTACAGTCATAAAACTGAGGACCATTTATGGCATTATTCGGCAGGATATCGAATAGGCGTTCCTCTCTCCATAACAATACACTGCAGTGCAATACAATTAGGTTTTTTGATTTTCTCGTTTCGGATAAATAACTAAAAAAACTTGTTTGATCCTATTGTAACCACTTTCTTTCTACGTTATGTTTATAATTGTAATTTGTTCTTTCTTTATAAAGGATACCTAATTTAAAAAAAGAATGTATTAAATACTCAACAGAACTTGGTCAAGTTACCACTAAATATATTTTGCACCTATTACACATTGCAACAAGGTGCCAAAATATATACATATCTCTGTACTTGACTGTAGGTAGGTACCTACCGGTTGCCAGAATTTATTTAAATGAATTTTAGACTTTATTTAATTTTGCGCATTCCTGTTTTAGTGGCCGTAAGTGCACGTAAGGAGTTATAGGTTTCATTTGCGGGCGATAGACGACAATTTTCAATTTTCTTGCGCGTGCGTCCCATTTGAATATTTTAATTTGGGGGGCGGCGCGACTATTTCAATTTATTTTATGAGTCGGCCCCAGAAGGGTTCGCCTCGCTCTCACCGTTTCAGATTAGTAAATATTTGATAGCTTTATTGCTCGACGTGATATATTTATACTTGCTTTTAAAATGAAGTGAACTCGGAAAGATTTATTTATTGTCGCATGGGGTGTTTGTCCTATTGCGGGATTTCTGTCTTAATTTAATTTCACGACTTCAGATTTTCAACTTTCCGGAGTCACTTTTCTGTTACGTAGCATCCTAACGTAAACACGCAGCGGCTACATGAATTTGTAAACGGAGTGATTTAATTTATATCTTTGATTTTCCGAGTAGTGCACTGCACATTAATTATGTGACTGCTATGGGTATGGTATTGAACTGTCTGATTGGTGTGCGAGCACACACGCGCGGCGCGGCCGGCGCTGCGATGCAGGAGGGGCCTCCCGGCTGTGTTTAACCTCACACTGCTATGTTCCATCTAATAGAATTGCGAGCTCGTTATCTGCTCAGATTAAAATATTCAGTATTTGAGTGATTTCACGAGCGAGTGAGCGGCAAAGGGTTGACTAGTCGCTTCGCCCGCTTTGAACACTTGTGGGGAGAGGCGTGCTCCGGGTTAGGTGGTTATCTACTTTGCATACGAGGAAGTGTCGTTGGAAATGACTGAAATTGCAAATGATAATCAACATATTTTTTCAATAAGACATATTATTTTACTGATTTATTTTTCTATATATGATCGTTGGGATGCAACGCCATAAAATATATTATTATACAAACAGCGTAGTTAAGTTCAATTGGCAGTAGTTGACTAACTTATTTATGATCCCGTCCGTAGACTGACGTAAGGAACATTATTATTGGTAATTATTTTACCCCGCGTATGCGATCAAACGTCAATGAAGCCGCAGCAGTCGCACAAACAAATAAATTGTCGAATTTCGCTGGCTTTTCCCGGCGTCTGCCTTCATGAATAATTCCCGTTATATAATGGTTTTTACCGCATGAAATATTTCGTTTCGAGTTTTGCATATTTAATACTGACATCAGCAACGTTCAAAACATTTAACCGACTGCGTCATTCACGGTTATTAAATTTTCTACCGAATGTGGCAGGTCTGCCTACGTAGCTAGTCGACAAATATTTTGTATTCGAATTATTCATGATGTGATTTATTATGCTCAACAATAGCGGCACGACGTGCTTGTCAAAACAGTGTGAAGCGATCTGTCACGGTAATATTATTTGATATCCAATGGGCGGAAGTTGGCGGTCGACAAATACATATTGCACTCCACCCATGAAGAGCTATTTATGAGTGAAATAAGTTGTTCACCTGTTGTTGCCATTTATTATAGAGCACAATGAGCGCGGCAGCGGAGCGCACCAGCCGCACCCACCTATTATTTATTAGCGGATACATCGAACGTAATTTGTCGATTAAGACTATTATATTATGACTTCAGATTGCCAACTATTTACATTATTCCGATAAATGGTCAGATTTTATCACAGTAAATTAGTACAATCATTAGGCAATATTGCTACGTCATGATATTCCAATTTTACTAGCTAACAACAATTGCCACAGAGCGTGCTTAATTCCAGCATCCAGTGATTGAATAATACGTTTTAAAATAAAAACTCATCTCACGTCCTCATCGACTGGACGTTTAGATATTCGTTTAGCCCAGAAGAGCGACTTTTTATAATTTTTCTAGTGGTCGTTTGGCTCGTCCATAAAATTCGTGGGGACGTGACCATCATTTTTTTTAAATTGCGACCGAGCGCGACGATATGCCGATCAAACAGGTACACTATTGAGAGCGAGTGGAAACCCGAAGCCGTTTATTAGCGCTTCGTGCGTTCATTTCGGTCTTTTTGATTTTAACTGCTATATTGTGTCTCGGGGAAACGTCAAAACCGTGTTAACCGTGTAATCCTAGATAGGCAACAGAAACAAAAAGTTGAAAATAAATCACAAATAAGCAGATTTGTTAGCAGTGAAATATCAACGTTCTTCCTAAAATGGACATGTCACTCAAGCAACCATAGGAATACAACACAAGCTTTCGTGCATTATAATGACGTTCAATAAATCGAAGTTCGATATAATGAAACTGTTGTACTGACTGGGTTGTTTTATTTTTCAAGTTAAAGTGCTATTAAGGTGCAATCATATGACCAAACCTCCGCATCTCCGTGTCGAATCAATTAAACCGCTACTGGGCATCGCGATAATATCTCATAAACTGAATTAAACTTTATTCTTCTTCTCCCTCTCGCCTCTTCGATCATCACATGTATCTCTTGAATTTTAGCACTCAAATCAACTTTATTTTCATGCCTCGTCCGTAATAAAATGGATATCCCATATTTATCGATCATCAGATCATCACAGACTTATACCCCGTGTGTTTAATATTACGAAATGCTGCGAAATTCTGCAATGGACGGAGTTTTACGGCTATTACCCATCTTCATTTAATTTAATACGCAATATCTCTGGCAATAATAACTCTACAACCAAGATGGTGGCATCCAGATTTCTCAAATTCAGACCACACGTTGGCGTTGGTGCAACGTTAAACTTTAATTACTAGTGAGATCATAATAATTGCTTTTATATGAACGATTCATTTTAATGTTAAATTATGAATCTACGTATACAATGAATCGAATGAAGTTGTATTATGCAGCAAATAACACCAAATATCCACTGCACAAGTAAATTTTACGTAAAGTTTAATAATGCATGAGTCTTAAACATTAAAATAGGTAATTTAAAGACACATGATCGCTTAGGTACGGAAGCGTATTTGCATTTAATTTTTTGCTTCTGCTGAAATTTAGTCGTACCTCGAGTAATCTATCTAAAACGTATTTTGGCCTACCTGCTGGGCTTCTATTTGAGACACGTTTAAGTCAATTTCGTTCCCATTGTATAAAAAATTTGGTTGTTTACAGTAAAAACGATTTGTCGGTTTTGAAAATTTGGAAACATTACTGACATGCGAGGTCACGCGATTTTGAATGTCTTGCTACCTTGAGGGATTCGCGTAGAAGCACGGCAGTCGCATCTGTGTGAACAGGACTTGAACAGAGGCACGTCGCGTCAAGGAAAGTGCGTAAGTTTGGTTCGACAGGAGTCAATAACATTATCACAATGAGCTAAATGCCGAACTGTCTCGCGCCGGCAAGGACCGTGACCGTATCTAGGGGAAAAAATATACTTGATACTTTAATAAGACTTCATGTTAATTGTGTTCGTAAAGGTAAGTATTACACATTGTAGAAAACATTGAAATTATAACACGGTAAAAAACTACCGTGACGCTTAGACATAATCAGATACGTCATACTTCACCTGTCAAAGCTATCGACGGATTTCGTTATTCGATTTATGAATTGAGAACGAGCGAAGTATATGGTGGGGGTATAGAAAACGATCACAGCGCATGCCGTGTTAGAAATATGCAACAATAGGGGCTTAGTGAAACTTGTCAATGTTGCTTTAAAAATGGGTCATTAAATAACTATTGCCATATGAAATCTTAGTTCTTCTACATTTCACAACCTTATTTCCTTTCAGCGTATTTTGGGGCTGGAAACTTATTTCGTGTTTTACACTCTCAAAACCAGTTTTTATAATAACATCCATTTTTCCTATTCTGTTTGTAACAAATGCCTCTAAAAATAATATTTATTGTCTTTCAATTTATTATTTATTTACTTTATTTTATATAAAATAATGAGCACCTTATTCACTATTTGACAAACGCCCCTAACGTGCAAGGTGCCAAATGCGTGAGTGATTCGTGTTTTACGTTAATGATCAATTGATAGATTACAATTTAATCTTACAACCTAAAAAGTTTATTGCCAAGAAAATGACCCACAAACTGGCAGCATAGCCTATGTTTTTTTTACCAATTAACTAGACACTGTCACTCTTCAAACAATGAAAAAAAACATGTAAAAACTATACATTAAAAATAAGTTGCTTTTTACATGATTGAGTTCTGAGGGACTTACAACAAAGTGAACTAAATTTAATCCAATCTAATCAGCCCACATCTACCCGCTGCTGAGAAAGGCCTCTTCATTTTCACGCCACTTTGCCCGGACCTGTGCCAGTCTCATCCACAGCTTTCCAGTCGAATGCCAGATGTCATCTGACCAACGGGCTGGTGGTCTCCCCACTGACCTTCGACTAATCTTGGCCACCAACTAAATAATTTAAAAAAATATTACAAAATTCGTTGCGTAGGTAGGTACTTATTTAAAGAGAAAAGTTGGTAAGTAGGTTGTATCCTGCCGTTAAACTAAGAATCCTACTTAAATGATCAAGTACCAAAATCATTCTGGCGTCGTAGCATATCGGTTGGTGAAGAATTATTATTTTCCGATCTATGGTCATTAAAATTTTTGATTAACAACGTTCTATCCGTATCGATGCCATGACGCTGCAAGTCCTTCCTGTATTATCCTTTTCCTTTGGGCCGTGACTAAATGTTCCAACCAAATTTTTTACTACTCCCATACAAATATCGAAATATTGACTCCGGAATGTCTGGACCGCGAGCAGCGTCCAGTTTAACTATGGTAGTTGTGTACAACTTTACGCACGGACGACACACTTCAAGCGCTGCGCTTACACAGTTGGTTTTATTGGTGATCTTACAAGTAACACATATAGCTTCATACTAACCTAAATTTTAATTGAAGCAATATTCTAAATCAATTGATAGAGTTGACAAAGTACGGCGCCGCACGCGCCGCTATAGGGCCTGCGCTCAATGCGGCCCCACCTCGCCGGCCCGGTATAGAAACTGGCCATTCGTCATCCATTATTCACGCACTAAATTGCACAGCTTTAGAGAGCCATTTCTAAATGACATCTAAATCTGTTACTGTATTAACATTGTGAATAAAATTTATACAATCAATCTACATAAATGTCCGTGAGCGTCCGTCCATTAGTCAAGCAGAGCACAAAGGGCACACGCTCTTCTCGTAAATCAGACGCATGTAACGTGTATTGAGACGGCTTGCCCAAATCGCGCTCGCTCAATAACCGATGCCGATGTGTGCCGACTGCCGCCCGCGCCGATACAGAACTTTCCAGCCATTAACGACCCTCTACGACCAACATTTGTCATTAGACGAGCTTGCCTCATTGCTCTGGTGAAATCTTGACTTACTTAACATTGTTTCAACATCAGCATGCCACAAAGACGACATCTGGACTAGAACATCGCTGAACAATGAAGCGGCTAGCGAGCAATCCGTCTGGGCTAGGCATGTGTGATCACCAAAAGTATTTGTTCAGTTAATTTCTACACATTCCTTTTAATGAAAAGAAACGTGCGTGGCTTTCTGTTTAAAAAATCTTAGTGTAATTTATGTATTTCAGCAGGCCTCATGATAATAAAAATTATACTCGATAAATAAAACCGTCAATGTCACACTGTCAGGGTCAAATCTGTGCAGCCGTAGGTGTCATTAATTGATCAAACAAAGTATAGTCTGAACCCCCCCTAAACGGTTATTAAGATATTACCATATTAGTAGGTGTAAGGAGGGAGAGGGCCGCGCGGCGGGGCGCCCAGCGGGGGTCGCTACCGGACCCCGCGACCCCGGGAAGTGTTAATCTCCTGGAGTTATTCAAATTATTTACATCTAAGGGAACAGTTTTTGTTAATTCCTTAACCATGGCCCTAATACAAATCGCTATCACGAAATTACATAGTTTATGCAGTTCTTTGTGGTCCAGTATTTAGCACACTTCCTTCATTAAACCTTTCAAATAAACATCGAACTGTATTACTTACCATCGCAGAAACTTCTATTTACGTAGTTTTTAATATTGAAAACACTAATGCAAAACACTTACTCGTACCTATGCAAAATGCACGACGCACGACCTAACAAACGAGTGCACTTATGATTGTTTATCGCACCTGCGCTTTTAATGTGTTTGATCACAATTGTTAAAACCCATGCTCCCTGCCTGGAAACATAAGTCCAATAACTAAGCTTAGTAGACCTGCTTACATTACCTAGACGTGAACAAATTGCCTGCATTAAAGCGCTCTGGCCTATCTCCCCAAACAAATCAAACCTTTATTAACCCGGGGCCGACAGCGTCGCGTTTAACCAAAGCGTTCACTTCACTTATGAATAATATTCAATGTTAATACGTTAGGCCGTAAAATATGTTTAGTAAAGCATCGAGTTACATCAAACCGCTTTAAAGAGATCTTATCTCGGTATCTGTTAAATATTGTCGCCGGATCTCGAGCGGCGAGGTGACGAAGTCAACTTTGAAACTCACGGTATTAAATTAACGACAGAGTAAAATAAAAGAATACGTACATTTATGCATAATAATGGTCCGGAGTGAATAAAAATGAGGGGATCTGTACAAATATGTGAATCGAAGAGTGGGATATGATAACATAAAGCTGGAAGAATGTACGGGCTCCTACGGCGCATTTAGATGCCGCGGCCGATTGCGCGCCGCTGCGCCCGCCGCTATCACTTATATCACTTCATTGCGGCTGTTTACATTTCATTCATAAGCTCGATTGTCTTTTAGTATCGTTTGACTTATTGTCACATTTTCTAGTAGATTTTACTTTAATTTACCTATTTTGTTTTTTATTTTGCATCCCTACAACATTTCAGAGTGGTAATTGCATGTGGATGATTCTATCATAATCAATATAAATATGATAGTCATCGACTCACTCACCACAAACTTATGTAGCTCATTACCAGGCCGTAGAATAGCCTCGGTAAGTCTGTATCAAAACCAAGATGAAGATTTTCATTGAAGCTTTTTTCTCTGGGCCAAACCGTTCATTAACAAACTTTGGAATTGTACCATCAAATAATACCATCTGTTCCCATGACTGAATGACTAAAGAATAATAATAAGGTGATTTTGTGAACAGAGTTTGTTGATCGTATTCATTTATTTTTTTATTTATTTTAATAAACCCTTGGCGTGTATGTGTCGCCGAAGCTCGCACGTTGTTCATTATTTATTGACCTATTAGAGATAACATTAAGATCAAGATGCACGGCCAAGGACCTTTGTTATAAAAATGTCAGCTTCATTATTCTTAAAAAAATATCGACAGGCATAACGTGGCTCGGAAAGGACGAAACCGATTGTGCCACCAGATCCATTTAAAAACCGCTCATTGAACTAACCTAGCGTTGTATTCTTTCCTCAGTTAGGTAATATTAAATTAATTAATGTAAAATTATTTGAACTCTTTTTTTCTGTATCTGGCATGCGTTTGACCACAATAAAATTACACCCTGATGTTAGGCAAATAATACGTGATACAAGGGGAACACGGTGACAGGTGCCTAGTAAATACCAAACACATGGACAAATAGTAGGAAGCAGCGTTTTTACTACCAGTCATTGATTGAAAATTATATATACCTAAATATACATCAGCTGAGAAGAATGAACATGAATTCTTATTGTTAAGGCAACTGATAACTTAGTCGATAGATGGACGCCATATCCATACTAGTATATCATAGGAGTCCTAAAGGCGGCGTCGACTCGTTATATTTAATTTTTCCCAGATTTGTAATCCAAGCTATTTAAATCAATACTCATTATGGGTTTTCAAAGGACCGTCATTTCGATCTTTTAACACGAGAACAAGGAACCAGTTTTACGATCTGATATTAAAGGTATTTTAAGTTTACGACTTTTTGGGCTTGGTTGTTAATCAAATATGTGGTTATAATGTAAATACGAATTTTCATAACTATTTGCTCATGGCGTTTGAAATAAAGTCCCTAGGTACATACCCATCTTCGCATATCTTGAAATGTTCATCAACTTTTCTTTTAACAGGGTAGAAATTAAGCAGCTAGTTCACCTACTTGTAGATACCACTCATAGATACCAACAACACCAGAGAATTGCAGATGCGGTACCAGCCTAAAGGGATAATTATATACTATTGTGACACTATTTTCACCGGCAATCCTACTCTTACCACCGGAATATTACGTAACTGCACTAACATCATCAATCAATTCATCTTTTTCTTGTGTTTTATGTACAATAAAAAGTTATACATACATACATACAACACTGTTGCTTAGCAACCGGGTCAGCGTATGGTTATAGCGATAAGTACCGATAGACTTTGGTCAAGGTCCCACCACTTGCATTTATAATTACCTACTATGACGAAATATATACGAGGTGCAATGCTTATTGTAAGTATTTAGTGTGGGTGCGAGTCGGGTTACCTCCGCGTATGGTCAAGAGCTGCGGTTCGTTTTTGGATCCGTCCAGGGGGAAGAGCAGTGCTTGGTCCGGTGCACCCTGGGCAACGGCTAATAATTTCCTGGCAGTTTCTGAGGGATATCATTGACCGTTGGCTAAGAGCCCGACGGGGGAGTGAGGTCTTTGACCGTTACCGTACAACGTTGCCGACATTTTGTAGCAAGATTTTTTAATTATATTTTTGTTAGTTTGATATTGGCGAAGTTGTCGTCGCTATAACGACTTGATACGGCACAAATAAGAAGAAGAAGAAGAAGTATTTAGTGGCGTTAAACGACATTTAGTGGCCGTTCGCGACCAATAGCTCGCCTTACGCGGGGAAGCCTGTAGATAGCGGAAGACAGCTATAAACTAAGGCTGTATTAACACTCGCACTGCCATAAACATAGTAACAGCCTAATATGAATAATTTCGATTCCAAAATGGTGAGGCTGTATTTCACGAAATCAACAAAACACAATGCCATAAACCTATGATGGCCGTTCGGTAAACCAGATTATAATATATTGTTTATATATTAAACGTTGTGAACTTAAGATTTGAGAGATGCCAAGTAGGTAGTAACTTCGTGAGATGGGTCCCGGGCCGCAATCCTGCTAGCTGCGCCTGCGCCTTCCAACCTGTTGACTGATAAACGCCGCAGTGGGGGGTCTTAAAATCGCTATTTTATTGGCGTTCTACATCCACGACGACATTATACAGCTTTTATTTCCATAGATCATTAGATCGATATCATGAACTCCCATGCAAATGTGATCGGTTATGGGAAAGCTTTATCCATAAATTGGACTATTAGGACCTGAGAAAGAATACGTATTGGACAGTCGACAAAGCACACCTTGAACATTTCATCTCAAATAAAATCAATTTTAACGACCTTTTAGGGTTCCGGAGTCAAAATGGCCAAACCTGAACTCTTATAGTTTCGCCTTATCAGTCTGTCTGTCTCTCCGTGGCGTGACAGGTCTGGTTGGCCTTGGATAGATACGAAAAAAAAAATGGCAGTATATGTAATTAATTTAAAAGGAGAACTATTATAGATAAGTCATTTCTGAAAGTGAACGCGTACCCAATAGTTGCCCAAAAACTTAATTTTGGATATTTACTGTATATTTAGTCTGTACGGAACTCTAAACTGCGCGTGGCTCGACTCGCGCTTTGCCGGTTTTTACATGTTTTTTATAGCATGTTCGTCTATAGATTTCATTCTTATTTCTTAGTCGTATAAAACAGCACTGACGCGATCTTTAAACCATGCTCGGACAACACAAATCAATGTGGTCTACCTATTGAATGGATAAAGCGATCAGACTCGTTTGCATTTTTTCCCGGGATTATCATCTAATCCGCTATTTTCTTAGTCAAGTGGAAAGTTCCGTCCATTTCATTTCAACTCTTCCCTCCAAGTAAAATAAGAGCTAATAAAAGTAACGTAATAAATATCCGGGAAAGTTGTTTTAATTTCTCCTTTACACGGAGTACTAGATTGCCGAGCGCGATCGGCAAAACTTCCTTTGTTTTTAATTTTCTTTAAAACATTCGTTTGTTTTGTACATTTTATTTCCAATGAGTACTTAGGTGGAAGGCTTTCTCAACTTCGATGCTTTTTTTTCATGAAGGATGTAAATCTATTTATTCAAAACTGCTATTGTGAACTTTATACTTTTGACGCAAAGGTTGAATTTACTAAAGCAAACTTAATATTATCAACTTTTTAATTGCTACGAAGAAGGCTAACTTTGCCAGACGCTTCAATTATTTTTCTTTTGTTTGGAACTGCGATTCAAAGTAAAAATGTGATTGGGAGCCATGTGCTAGTGCTTTACCTCGACACTGACTTACTTACTTTTAAGTTCAACCAGAATGAAACAATTATAAGTGATCTTTAGCTTTAAAATTACCAACGACGTCAAAAATAAAATTAAGTCTCTGTAAACTCACAACAATGTGGAGATATGCGTATCAAAAGTTCGAGTCCACGATCATGGGAAAATTATAGATCGTTCGGAAATCACAGCGGCCGGGCCTCATGCGCAGGCCTTATCACCGGCCCATTGTGCGCATATCCCGACATGCGCAATATTCCATACCTCTCCACAAACAGAAGATTACAGAAGCATGATTAGAATGTTTAGTGAGTACGTACGACGAAACGATTCAAAGGTCTGCATTATTTGCATTCGTTCTCTGCACTGCTTAAAGTTCAAGAGAGCAGCATGCTTTATAGTTTAAGCTATTGGAATTACTGAGACTGCCGGTTAACCAAACATTCACTATTCAGATAAGAAGCTATTTGTCCAGCATTCCATTCTTGGTGTATTCTTTATAAATCTCTTGTTTTAGAAACAAGATCGATGATGAGCAGCATAGCTGGGACAAGTTATTGCAAAACCATAGCAATACGGTAATAGAACCAGAACTCTGACAGATTTGCTACTAAATCAGGTCAATTGTAAAAATATCATCGAATAGATAATCTTAGGTAATTATACAAGATTACGGTTCTTCTTTATCGTATCTGTTTTTACGATGATTTGTTCGAGCTATGGTGAGCAGTTGCCAACCGAGCACTGTCACCGCTGGGCAAGCTATTTTGTAAGTTACCACAATAACTTAATGCGTGCCAAGTTCTATTCAGCGTAAGGGACAGAGCTACATGGCAGCATAACTGTGTCCCTTACGGTGAATAGAACTTGGCACACATTAAGCGATTGTGGTAGCCCCCTGATCGCTTCTGTTTTGTTCACAATGCTAAAATAGCAAGCATAGCCAATTTCGGCGATTCTGTGTTGCCGTGTGCCCTCCCACTTTACTGAACTATTAGCTAATTCTTTCAATTTGCCGGTGCCCTAAAGAGAATGGAATTAATAAAATTATTAAGATGACGGGCAGTCCGTTTTTCAATGCGTGGAATTAGCTATGACGCAAAAAATAAAGAATATTATTATGAATAATGGTTTCTCAGATTCTTCGGCGCCCTTCGTCAGTGGGTTGCCATAAAAACGTGCCTGTTATGGTTTGCGAGCTATTAAGTTATAAAAGTTAGTTGGCCTCTACTGTCTTAATGAAATACCTACCTATACCAATTTGATAATTATTAATGTGGATCATTTATTGGTCAGCACTAAAATATATAAAAGTGCACTTAAGATTTGAGTATTTATTTGTTTTATTCCTTACTTAATTGATATACCTACCTGATGATAAAACTGAACTTTTAACACGACAGGTTTGAGTTTGATTACGCCTTGACTAGGTACTTACTTTCGATTGAGGTACATACTTAATAATAGTCATGTTAGAATGTTATTTAAAAGCACATCTTGGCATTTATTCACTGTGTTATAAACACTATCCAGAATACTTCGACTGATGGTTGGGTTAGCTAAATTAAATACCGCTTTAGATATTTTTCAGATTTTCTTAATTTTGGTTGATTGTCTTCGAATTGATTGATGTTCAAAGTGTACATGTCAAAGGGGTGACTTAATTTTGAATCGAAAAGCACGATGAAAACCCATTAAAAGTGTTCAATGAAACTAACCCAACCGCCTGCTGAAATATGCAAGAATAATTTAAGAACATTTTGTATTTGTAATACTTTAAAACTATTGCGACCAAAATATTGTCAAATTTTACTTAAGAAGTCTTGATATTTCATTTGTACGTATGATTGGGAGTGGATTGTACTTAAAAATACTTAAGCAACCTTTTTTAAAAACCAAACACAATTAACACAACGTAACTTTCCAACTATTCATTATAACTTAATTGTTTATAATTCTGCCGACTAGTAGATCCAGACAAGATATTATAAGTAGCCAAGGGTAAATAAAACCACCTAACTTTAAACATCTTAGAAAATAAATCTCAAATTATACGTAATAAAGTCATAAGCCGAACAATTATGATTCTCTGACAGGGCAATCCAACCTAGACGCCACTTTACAATAATAAAATAATCATAAGTATTAATTCAACTGAAATATGTGACTGGACGTTGAGGTGGTCCGTTTGTATGGAATTTTCGCATGTAATTTGTCATCATTATAAAAAAGAACAAAGCGTGAGTTTGAATTTAGCAGCGGGTTCTCAATATTTCTTTTCACGCTGTTTTTTGTCGGTACCAAAACATTCAATCTAATTTCCAATGTAATTCTGATTTTTTGAGCTTCTGATAAACAACAAACATCAATTTAGGGTGTTTTCTTATTGAAAATAATAAAAGGTGACTATTACTTACCACATTCTGTTAAAAAACGAAGTAATGTCGCGAGAAGATGAAGTGCTATTGCCGTATCACTGTGTATATAAAAGTGTCACAATAGGTTTAAGTACAAAATCGTTAGTAATAAATAATAATGGTCTTACTCATATGTCTGAGCATTTCGTTGTAACACTAACCGCAGAGTGATATGAGGAATTCTAATAAAGGTCCATTTTTTTCTTTAACGAAACCACAAAAAGTAAGTTAACTCAATATTTAATATTACTAGGAGACGAGTCGCTTGTCAATTATGAAGTTTAATGTATGATTAACGAACATGCCCGCTAATTAATGTAAACGCTGCGCAAGAGTTAATTAATTGTCGGCTGCGTAGCGTGGAGTACGCATGAAACATTCATACAATTCATAACAGACAGCGCGCAGGGCTTACTCCTTACCAGTACTTTAAATTTCATTTGGGATAGGTTTATTGCAATGAAATGAAATGAGTTTATTTTGCGGGAACATACATAAATCGCTATTGACATATCTATTTACCTAGTGATAAGTGGCTATTTGAAAGACACCGATTTAGATAGATCTGTTTTTTAAAGCAGGTACTATCTCAATGGCAAGTAATATGTCCAACAATCATTCAAACCGTCTTGTTATTAGGTAAGTTTTTAAATTAAAATATTTCTTTTATATTTTTACTAGGCCAAAAACCTATAACGAAATAAAAAGATTAACTGCATTATTAATAATAGGCCCATGTGACGTCCCCAATGAGCAGTGCGTCTGCATCATTCGGCTGGTCCCAGGCCACTATTTAGTAAGAAAGGGTTCCTCTGAGCGACGAATCGAAGCTTAGCCTCTTAATTCATCCAATTATTAAATATAATGGTCAGATAGGTAAGGCCTTTAGGCCTTCTTATAAACAGTGCTACGTCGTTCTCCTCCGGAATAGACCTGCCACCCGCGGGGCGCCGCCGGCCGCCCTCACGCAGAAAAACATACCAGCAGCGCCTGCGCACTCCGTTCATATTTACTACTGCCTGCCCTAATGGAACATCCACCTACCGCGATCATGAGCTCTTTTTACCAACAACCGCATCAATAGCAGGATGCCACTGCTTTGGAATTTTTATAAATCATAAAAAACTGTCACACGATCATGCATTTCTCAAAGCTTTCTCATGTCAAGCTTGGCGCTTATACAGTCTGTAGATTTTCAAAACGATCAATTTAATACTGGCATAGAAAAAAGTTTATCTGCTGGTGTGTCGGATACTTGCAAGACCATTTAGTTTTGTTCTTTAATGGATCTCAGCACTAATTATACAGCACGGTACTTGGCAAATATTTCGCTTAAATTTGTTTTGTTTTGACAATGTTACTTAACGTTATAGCTCCATAGATCAAATGTGAAGTACCCGGTGGATGATGACACTACACGAGGTGAGTCCTAACCGGAGTTAACTTACAGTATACATTAAAATCTTTTCAACTTGAAATGTATTCATGCAATCCCGTATATTGACCAAAGCCGATGAACTAAGTTATTCTCCCGTGCAAGAAATCACCATCTGCAACATTGGCACGTACATGGTTCTGTTTAATATTTATTTATCATTAAATTAGTATGACTAAACTAACGAAATCAATTAAGTTGTTTTTGTATGGAACGGGTTTGAATCGATGTCTTTTAGTATTATAATCTGAATCTTGTGACAGTAACGTCATATACTTAGTGCCTATCTTTATTATATACTATTTATTTAGATGTGGTTCACACCATCTCCTTAAATATTGTATGTGTGTACTCATATTGTATGTAGTGTGTATGTATGCATGTGTGTAATGATATTTAGTAGTGTATTTGTGAATTGTTTGTTGTATTTTGAGATGTAAGTACGCTCTATTGTGGCTTTCGCTATATGGATATTTTAAACTCACTCTTTGTCGGTATCTCGCTTAATGCTCATCTCGTTTACTCAAAGGTTAACTGGTAGAGATTCCTTATAGGGATACTTTTGCCTTTGTGCATATATTTAAGGTATTTTTTGTGATTTGTCTCTGCTTCTTTAAATTTGCACAATGAAACATTTATACTTACTTACTTACTATTACAACAAAAAGTGTTGCGGGTGGCAAAGTATAAATCAGAAAGAAATTATCGAATAATTATTATTTTCCCAATGAAGAACGTTTACCTTTTTTTTTATATGAATAGGAAGGCAAACGAGCAAGTGGGTCACCTGATGGTAAGTGATCACCACTGCCCATAGACACCCGCAACCCCGGAGGGATTGCAGATGCGTTGCCAACCTAGAGGACTAAGATGCAATGCCTCTTGTGCCCGTAATTTCCCCGGCTGTCTTACTCTCCTTAGCGGCAGGATTAGCGAGTAAGATGGTGGTAGCGATCCGGACGGACCTTGCACAAGGCCATACCACCCGCACCCCTACCTAAGTGGCTGGAATCCTTTTATAAACTTAAAAATCAACAAGTGAATATAAAAAATAACATACTTTCTGTTGGAACTAGTTCGGTTCTTTTTTCATGCTTAATTTCCATAAATTAACACGATTCACTCAGGCAGGTCAGCGACTTTTTCACGCGTTCACAAAATCTTTCGGCAAAGGGCGACAATTAAACAGCCGTTAGGAGTCGCGAAAAATAAAAAAAAAAAATTACAAAACTCGAATCACGATTTGAATTTCGAACGGCACAGTTTTTGGTAAAAATTGGAATGGTGGAAACCAGAACAAAAACGTACGCGTGCCGGGTCACTTCGTACCTCTACAAACATCGGCTTTTCATTTGCTTTGGCTCGGCGCGGACAGATAAATAGATTAAAACAGATAGGCTTCGCTATCTACGATTAAGAATAAAATCTTTATGGAGCGAGGTATCGTTATATTTGAACAAGCCCATGTGACGATTAAATCTTAGAAATAATTTTATGGTTGGTAGGTACCATTTTCAATTTATGAACGAGTCAAGCAAATAGTCACTTTAATGCTTATTATTTGTCTATTGATCGTTCAGTTTATTATTTTTTTTACTTAGTATATAGGTGGATCGATAATTACCAAGGGTTGGAAAAATTTCCTTCATTTCAGTTTTGAGTGCATAAAGACGACCATTTAGGAACCATTTATAAGCCAAAATATAAAACCCTTTCCGGTTTTCACTTAAAGAAGTTTCTACCATAAAAACAGGGTTATGTTTGTCGGACCATAAATAGTCGTCCTGCATTGGTAAAAAAACTTTTTTTAAAGTACTTACATACCTTACAAGAAATACTGGTTACTAAATTGCGCCCCAAAATCTACATGTCAGGCCTAAAATTAAATATTTAGCTCAACTCTGACTTTGGTTAACTAAGTTTAGCTACCACAAACCATAAATCCAAAAAAAAATGGACACCCAACTGACTCCGAATCCGAACTGCAACGTTTACACCATCTGCTATCATAACGCCCCTTATTGTTTTGCAACAAGACCAGCGTGTAGTTTTGCATAGTTGCAAGTGGACACCTTACGTCAAAACAAGTGTGGAAGGAGGTGTCGCGGGGAGGGGCGGGGCGAGGGCGGGCCGGGGGCGTGCAGCCTGCACGTGACCTCGCTGCACCGATGCAATTCTGAACCGGCATGCGATGGAGTTGCAACGGGAATGCAACGGAACCGACTGCGGAACTTTAGTATAAAGGTAGAAACTGTTGGAAACGACTACTATTGCTCGATGCGAGAAATTTCTAGTGACTTAGCATTTTAGAGGTATTGTCTCGAAAACATTAACGTCTTTGAGTGTGGAAATAAAGGTGTATGTAGGTACCCAAAAGTAAAAAATGATAATCCGCGACAGCCGATGAAAACACTGGAACGGGTGACACTTCTTCTTCAGCTTTATCATGATGCCATTCTGTGTCCCACCGGGATACCTAATAAAAATCTTCTGTGGACGAAAGCTCGCCCTGCCCTTTATAATATTAGTAATAAATTACTAATGATTTCGTACAAAATAACAATAATGCGACAGTGGCGCCACTTCACCGTGTTGCTTATTCTCTCGCTCCCCGTGCGACCAATTGGAAAAGTTGGTTCTAAATTTAAAACGATAAAAGCTATGAAGTGCTACAAATTGAACACTAATTAAAGTCATGTCGCAGTTTCGAGCACAGAATCAGACTCCCGTAGAGTCATTCGGGGTAACAGCACGCGGTGGGTAAAAGTACGCGGTGGTCCGATCTCCGACAGGGGTGGGGGGGCCGAGGTCTGTGTTTGTAAAACAGAGTGGCGCTACTGTCGCCGTTTAGGAGCCACACGCCGCGCCGACGCAATCTTAGTACTGGTCGCGACACGTCGCCGAATATTTGTAGCACGCTTATTTCGTTTAATTTTTGTGCCACGGAAAAGTGTGCTGTAGTTAAATGGATAGCTCTGTGCCAGTAAGTATACTATATTTCTATTGTTCATTTAATGTAGTTTTTATGTAAGTTTATCATATTCGTAAAAAGTATTTAACGTGTGTGTTGTGACTGATTATTTGGTATATTTGCCGATTGGGGTAAGAGTACGAGATTAATAGTACGCACGCGTACTTACCCCCGTTGCGTACTTATACCCCAAATGAAATAAAAATATCAAAAAAAATTCAATCTTTCAGAATACACCAAAATGCCGAGAAATTACATAAGGAAGGCCCCTGAGCGGACCCTCATCTCAGATGACCAAATAATGAAGGCGAAAAACATCGGGTCAAGAGTACGCATTGGAAAAGTTTTCAGTTAAGCCTATGTAGGGCTAAAACTAATTAATCTTGATGGAAAATTTTCTTAAATAGTGAAAATTTATTGAATATTCTACAGATTTAATATCATAACATGCCAATTATACAATTCTTTATAGGTCTGGGAGGCCATCAAAAAAAAAATGCGTGCTCTTGACCCGAATGACTGCGTACGTTTACCCCGCGTGCGTAACTTTACCCTAAGACTTGCGTAATTTTACCCACACATCGGGTCAAGATTACGCATTGGAAAAGTTTTCAGTTAAGCCTATGTAGGGCTAAAACTAATTAATCTTGATGGAAAATTTTCTTAAATAGTGAAAATTTATTCAATATTCTACAGATTTAATATCATAACATGCCAATTATATACTTCTTTATAGGTCTGGGAGGCCATCAAAAAAAAAGTGCGTGCTCTTGACCCGAATGACTCTAGTCCTCCCTAGCAATGCACTCGCTGTAAGTCCGGCCACCGCACCGCTCCTTTACCCGCCACCATTTCCCCCTTGCCGTCTATAAATTGTTTACCTTCTCCAAACAAAACATAAATATACATTTGGATTATAATTCAAATTTCTACTAACAACAGACAAAATAATAAACCCTTGTTTCTTTACAGCAGAACGCATGTTAGACTCAGATTTTGTATCGATGCAATGCTCGTCACGGAGCTACGATACGCGTGGCGCCATCTAGTGGCGGGTAGCTGAACTAACCCAAGAAAGTTCTCTCGCCGCAGGGCATTGAAGGCGTTATAAAGTTATTTTTGAAAGTTAATTTAGTAGGAATTACTTTAAAAATATACCGTAAAAATAACTATTAGCGTAGGTAATGTAAAGAAAATTTTACATACTCAAGTTATTAAATTACAGGTACGTTTCTACGCTTTAGGTTGAACGCTTACCCACAACCGTAAGAGCTAATAATGTATGTTAACTGAAAGTTCGTTTGACTTTATGTGTTACATTTTACTGGACATAGACAAAACATACCTACAAGATGTTTTTTTTTAATAAATGGGTTTATGCTGTATGGTAGGTATGAATAAAAAAACAAGTTTGGTTTGGACTTTGTTTAGCTAAAACGTAGCTTCATTTAAATGAAAATATCTCATTATTCATATCGCATAAAGCCTCTGCACCATCCCATATAATTTCACCGGCCGCTACCCGCGCTCTATAACAACGATGCACATTACAATTTGTAATTGTAACATCCGCGGATACAAAAGTAATTTACATGCAAATACAATACAAAAATGAACATCCTGTCGCTGCGATCGATTTGCATATTTTTTATATCCAATAATAACAAAAGCGGTTTATGAAAACGGCGAACAATTGTAAGGACTTCCGGAGCGAAATATCTAAATTATTCATAAAATATAATCAGTGCCCTCATAATTATACGTCCGATGTTAATTAAGTTTAACGAGACAATGCTGCGCGCATTATGTTTCATGAGTTTGTTATTGTATTATTCACGACACATTTTAGAAATCGTACTATGATAGACTACCTGCTGCATGTCGTACGTCGCGTGATTAATTCCATACGCAATTCTTGTTTGTTATCATAGAATAGAGGAAATAACTAATAGAGTGGTAATACGAAATCCAATTTCGAAAATAATTAGAGTAATCATTTATATCTAAATGTCCTAAAAAAAGTACTAGTATACGCTAATTTATTTTCACTTTTTAGTCTCCATGAAACAGACTAAAATTATGATTAACAGGATAGGCACTGTAAAAGAAGCAAAAAAATAAACCTCAGCTTCCGGTATTCATCCGAGCTAACTTCGTTGTACAACTTTTAAAAATAACCTGTATTGCCATTTTTGTCACTACATAGTATAGAACAGTCGCTTTCCGTTGTCTGCCTGCCTGTCTGTCCCTATGTATGGTTAGATCTTTAAAACTACGCAACGGAATTTGATGCGTTTTTTTTAATAGATATAGTAATTCAAGAGGAAGGTTTATATATTCTAGTTATAGTATAAAGTTTAATTGGACAAGCAATGTATTGCTAAATTCGTCATGTACTGTGACAGGCGGTGTCAATTAGGCTATTGGATGGCGTAGGTACATTGAAAATACCATTTAATTGTTTGAAATAAACATACTGATAAAATTACTTAATTTTTGAAAGTTACAGAAGCAAAGTACCTAGTTCTATTTGAGTAGCAAAACCTGTGTTTTAATTTTTTGCTCCTGTTACAGGGCCCATCCGGTATAACTATTTTATTTTCTTCAAAAACAAGTCACTGTTATTTACTATGCCATGCAATGACTAAAATTTAACTATCACTCGCTGTCTAAGTATAGTAATTATAAATTATTTGGCTACCCAAATCTAGTGTCTTGTCTGACCTTAGGCCAGTCAATTAGAGTGGAGCAAAAGCTGCAGTGGTTTGGCGGTTATTTTTATTTTATTACTAGTCCAGTCTAATATTGTACCTATTCGCGGTGTTTGTATTATTGTCTGTTTATAAACAACATTTATACGCAGAACCTATTATGCTCTAAGATAAAGTAGTAATGTACGGTTGATATTAAAACTTGTAGGTACATACTTAATAGTATTTTTCATGTTTTTCTACAAGCTGTGATTACACTTCCATGCTGGTTTGGGAGCAAAGAAAAAACATAGAATGTACCAGTTGCTTCTTCTTCAAATCTTAGAAATCATGTTATAGGCGAAGCGGCTTCCCGTTACCACCTTTAAGCACAATCATGGTAAAAGTGGCCTTTCGGTCTTGATACCTTGGCTCTGTCTTACCCGTGATTCGTGTTTGTATGTATGTACGTATCTGATTACCTTTGATGAGGTACCTCTATTTCGACGCAGTCGCATGCATCATAACCACGGGTAGACTGAAAAAATGTGGGTAGATTTTAATGTTGCATCGCGCTAGAACGAGGGTGAAGCTCAGCCCGCACTGCATTAACATCTACCTTAGCACATGTTTCGTGTAATTTACTGTGACATATTTGATACAGTTTTTATATTTTTTTAATTTACTTTGAACCCAGGTCAAAAAACACTTCCATGATCCCGTTAGTCAGTTTGCTTCAACTCATAAAAAAACGATTTACGAATACTGATTTTCTGTAGTACTAGTCGAGAGAATAATTAAGTTATCAGAAGCTTAACAAAAGTTACATGACAAAATGTGTCACAATAATTTATGCACTTTAGTTTGCAGGCATACCTAGACGAAGAAGGCATAAGCCACGAGTCCTTATCTCCATCTAATATGCGTCCAAATTGGCACAGGGCTCTTCTTAGGAAGAGAGGTTTTGTGATATAATACCTACCCACACGGCCCCGTTAGAATTGAGAACTTTGCATACACGATACTTTTGATCTCCTTTTCGATTAAAAATTGTCAATTTTTTTATTATTTTTAAATTGTTTGACATAGTTATGAGAATACAACATAATTCACCCAGAATTGTATAGCGATTTAATTATATCCTCATGTTCCATTTATTCACGACGCACCGGCTGTTACCTCACAATAGAAAGTAGTTCATCTCTTATGATAAGATCCTAAGTGGAAACAAATTCATTACGCATACAAAACAATGACGCCACAAGCTTACCTTATGTAAATTCCGACAAAACTACGCGCTGCCAAGCTTAACACAACTAACACGTTATCTATGCACCTATTAATTTTAAAGACATGGATACATGACAGTATGCCGGCGATGGTCCCGTATTATAATATAACATTAGGAGAGTGACAAACGATGTATTACCGCCGATATTATCACTCGTCACCTGAACGGAAGCGGAGCGGTGCGAGTCAACACAAAAACCACATTAGTTGGATCAACTCTATTATAATTTGTTGATAACTATGTTTAACCTTGCCTAATTCTAATATCCGTTTTATTTTTATTTTTACATTTACGTTAACCTAAAACAACCCACGCCCACAATCATGCGAAACGTGATCTTTAAGTCTTAGGCTCTGTCTACCCCGTAAGGAAATAAAGACGTGATTCGTGTATGTACGTTAACCTAAAGTTGTAAGAGTTAATTTCAGGTAACCACTATTTGACTGACTTGAAGTCGTTTAACTCTTTTCCTGGTCATAACTCTTTTATAATGCGAACTCGATTCATTCCAAATTTGAATGTTGTATTCACAATGTGTCCGAAATGAAACCGTGCGAAGTTTGCCGCAAGAATTTAAGCATTCTTCAAACGCTTTAAAAATAATGCAGATAACACCCGTAGGTGTAAGTAGCAACGCAGGTCACTTATGGCGGGTATGTATCCGGTACATATTACTAAAGTTTATATCAGCCGATTGACAGATGGTTGAAAGACGAGCTGACTCCGTCCAGATGTTTCAGCGCCGAATGATTTCTGGCACTATTAATCTTAAATTTCAAATAACGTATTCATGTAGGTTTTATAAACACCTGAGTCTGAATAAACATACATGCAGGTAAATCAGAATGGTAAATGACTAACTGTAATATAAATATCTGAAATAGTGAAACTAACATCGACGGTGGGAGTTAAACAATCTTTCAGCCGCTTCCACAAAGCTTAACATTTTAAAATGAATCCGGTGAGGATCGTAAAATATTCGATAAACAGGGCCGGGTATGTTTGCTTTCGCCGACTTTAACATTGCTATTAAACAGCCGTGAAATGGACAGAAATAATCGGGTCGATCCGTTATATCGCATGAATCGCATCATTCGTATGACGCCTGCGTCTGCGCACATTGCGATGACCGCGGCCCATTGACATGCCGCTCAACTTTCTGCGTGCTCTTACTATGGACATTGATTTATCTTTAATTCGCTTAACCGTATGCTATATAGAGCTAGTTAGAGCGTTTATCGGAGAGGGTACTAATACGGGTTAATTATTCTTACGGTATCTGAATTACCATGCAATTGTTTCCTAATTCTGCATGCGATGCGGATTGCGAGTGCGGCGTCGGCGGCGCGGCGTGCGCTCGGCGTCGCGGGTCGGGACACGCGCGCCGCGCCCGCGCAGCAGACTGCACTGTTTTTGTGAGTCGCGGCGCGCGCCGACCGTCCACGGATCTTCACCGCAGTTCCTCAAACCCATCGATTCAATACTAGGAATCAGAATTCTACAGCAGCTGTTCTTACTTTACTTTTTTACTCAACATAGTACCTAATTAATACGTATTGATTAAATGCTGATCTTGGATCTATCTCTCCAAGAATTCCTATCGTATTAAATAATCCTCGTATACATGAATGAGTACTGGCAGGATTGATAAAAGCGGAGACCGAGTGATTCGGTGGTAGCGAACGTTTTAATCACGTGATTCAGTTGCGAGCGCATTAGCCGCGCGGCCGGCGGGCGCGGGCGGCGCGGGCGCCGGTAGCGCGGTGCCTCCCGCGGCGAGGCCCGGCTCCACAACTTTTTATCCGCACATGCTCGGCTCGTGTCTTTTTCGCTCTTCCCGATCGGAATTCGTTGAGGGATCGCCGCTGCCGGTGGCAGACGTCTTGTGACATGTCAGCGGCGGTACGTGCGCTGCGTACGCGGCAATTAACCAGTCGTCACGAATCCACCACTCGGATGGATTCTCGTCGTTGCGCTCACATGCTTCCGAGGAGCATCGTCTTTATTCAAGGAACAACCGTGAAAATACTTCGACACGGTAATCGTTAATTGAGCTCGTTAATTGATGTTTTTTTTAAGACACGCTCTTGAAATTACCAAACGACGCAATGTTTTTACTTGGGCATTCGTTAATTTAGTTCAGTCTTCAAGTCTATTTGAAATTATAATTCACTAGGTATACTTATAAGTATGTACCTACAAAGTTTATCTTTAAGAAATTTTGACGTCAAGGAACCTTAACACATTAGGTAATCTTTCCTACGTACCATTAGTGGTACTGAAGCTACCTCTAGTACTTAAAGACCAGCGTCACCCGTTTTATGGATGCCGGTAGATGGTACAAGCAAAAACGTTTTAAAAGTTTGAAGAAATATTCAGTGTTGCGCTGAGGTGGCAGCATAACAATGACAAGTCGTACAATAGAAACTTGTGTCTGACAAAAGAAAAGGGGCAACTTTGTCGCCTCGTGTGAATAAAAATAAAAGAGGAAAACACTAAACCGCTAGACTTAACATAAACAGGCAGTTTTTACAAAATATTTAAATGATTTACTGATATTCCAACCATTCTGCAGATACAAAGCTTGAACGTACGAATGTATATATTATGTATTTTTATTGCGAATATAACGAGTGTAGGTACCTATGTAACGAATTCGAATTTTTATAGCCGAGTTATGGATGTTATTTGTATTTAAATAAAACTATCTGTTTATCTAAATAAGTATGTACCTAAACACTTTATTGTGCAAGATAAACATAAAACAAATACAATTGACAAACACCGAGATCCATGCACAAAGGCGAGCTTATCCCTTTAAAGGATCTCTTCCAGTCAACCTAGGTAAAGTGAGTAAGTTTGTTTATTTTTTGCCTAATAGTGTTTTGCTTGCATTACTTGACCTAATTTTGCATTTTTTTTATTAAAGGTAACTAAGGTATACCAGAACATGGGGTACCTATATCAAAATGCTTAGAGCTATATACAACCATGACAACTCCCCCGAAATCAATACAAACTCGCAATACTCTGTAAACAACTCATTTTTTAAAAGGTACTTTAAATAATAAAAAATAAAAATTTGAGACTATAGACCGACCGCTTAAATGAGTCCTCGCCCGCGCGGTGCAGGGGCGCGGGGTGGGACGACCGCGGGGGCCGAGAGAGGTGCGGGCGGCAGGCGCACTACCCGCCCGCACCTCTTTAGGTCCCCTTTGTCGTCATACCCCGCGCCCCTGTGCCGCGGGGGCGAGGACTCATTTAAGCAGTCGGTCTACATATAGGCTTTAATTTAAATCATAAATCTAACAAACAGCAAGTTCTTCTTTAACATAAAATGCACGATTCCAAACACCTAACAATAAGTACTCATAACTAAAGCGCATAGCAAAAGCAAAATTCTAGGCCCATTGTTCGTTCCCTTAAGATAGAAACAAAAAACATGAAATCGTGTTGCGATCGGATTTATTTAGGGAAGAGCGTAGTAAACAGTAAGTATAATATTGTGACAATTATGGAAAAGACGAGGTGTGGACGGCGCGGGTGCGGACACGTGTTAGCGACTTGCATAATGGACGGCGCAGGGCTGCCGGCCAGCACTTGTGTTGGGCCATGACAGAAACTGTTTTGGCAACGTCATGGTGTGTGCTGGTTAAAAAGAAGTTTGACTCTAAGGCGAAGTAAAAGATCTCTAATCTTTTTTATGGAGGAAAGAGATGGCGAAAAGGCAAAAGGTTAAAGATAAAACTATAGTATATTTAATACAAGTGTATGAAGTCATGTTGGATACACGATAATCAGAACTTTGCATTAATATATTGTTAACTTAGCATTCTAGTCTGAGTAAATTTATATACTTATGAACAGTTTGTAAGCGTTAATTTTTTTAAACTGTGTGATCTAAAGGGAAGGTAAATCTGTAAAGCCACAGATTTTTTGTTAACAAAAAACTATTTGAATGAATATTTAGTCTTGGTTCGCATAATACGGCCATTTGTAATATTGCAAATAAAAATAGTCCCCGAATGCCCCGGTGGCAGCCCTTCGGACACAGAAAGAAGCCGCTTGCCTTTCCATTGAATCAAATTCATATATTTTGAGATTCAGTCGCCAATTTCATTTGTACAGTTCGTGGAGTAAATGTTGGCTATTGTTTCATATCGTGGAACAACGTTTAGGCCTTAGTTATGTTACAAAGATATTTTAAACTCAAATTTAAAATGTTGAAAAGCCGTAACAACATAAAAGACACCGCCATGCTAATAGGCAATGATATGTCTAACTTAGTGTAAAAATAATATACAAATATTATTTGGTAGGTTCTGACTTGATTAACAGGATGATTTTAATTTAGTGAATTAACTCTGAAATAGGTTCAATTTTACATCATTACGTGGATAATATATAACCTCAGATACCTACTTGTATATTATGTTAGTATGTTAACACATTTGACTGTAAACAATCTTGAATAGGTAATTCATTTTTCAAATGTCATCTATATTCCATTGAAATTTGTTCTGAATAAAATCATGGAGCGACAATGTAACAAAATATGGCGTGGAGTGTACATTCCACGGATTGTTTTATTGGATTATGCGGCGAGGCCGCGAAGCAGCTATAACTATTCAGTGTCGTCTTTTGTGTTATGGAAAAACTTGTTCTTGAACCCATGTAGTGTGAAAGCATCTTTTATTTTTGCAGTTTAATGTTACATATGTACACATATTATCGCCTGCGCGACTGTCAGCGCGTCCTGCGCCCGCGCCTCTCCGCCACGTCGTTAGTACGCACAATGTGAGCTGCTTCAATACACATTGTTTTGATTTCTTTTCCCTTTTGAGGAAGCTAATTAGGACTTACACTTACAGCGGTTCTTAATTGATGAGAGCTATTTTAGGGTAATGAGAGAGTAGAGATGACGGGGATTTCATGATCATTGTTATGATTACTTTCGGTAGCGGACAATTTAAGTTAAGTAGTTTTCAAATTTAAGTTAATAATGTAAAATTACTGTAAATTACGTAAGTCTCTCCAGAAATATTAATTGTATTTAAGAATACAAAAATAGTAGGTAATCGTAATTGAATGTGGTAATCCAACTTCTTGAGTTATATTGTCATCATCATCATCATTTCCAGCCTATTGTACTTGACCTACTGCAAAGCGCAATCCTCTTCTCAGAATGAGATAATTTTAACATAGAGAAATTGCTCTTTATTATCGTAATTTTTATTTATATTTTGGGCAATAAGTGTTGCCAACAAAAGCCTACGAATCGTTATTCAGCCGGTCTGGACTATTGTTTATTTGGACATATTTATGGGTATAGTTCCGCTTTTTGTGCGGATGGAAATATGTGTGGCGGATCGCACGTCCGCGTGAGATTCGGACACCTCTTACCTACTCGGCCTTTACGGCGGCGGCGAGCCAAAAAAACTATAAAACCGCCATTGTGTCGGCGACACGGCAGGCAGTTCGCGCCTGCCGGCCACTCATGAAAATTATTTTGTTTTTATCTCAAAGTGTATGTTTATGATAACACCTGTTTCGCTGATGCCTCCGCGATCGGTGTCAGTCGTCGCTTGTCTCGATTTTTTGCCAATTTAAACACTATAAAGACGCCCGCATCGCCGGCTAATTCAACCGCTGTTCACCGAATTACGCATTCGTTTGCTCTTGTTTAGCTTATTATGTTCCGTGGAAGTATTTTCCTTTCCACTTTTGGGAAGTTGGAAATATGTACTCCGCGATTATACATTCACGTATTTTTTTCCATATTAGAAAAGTGTATAACATAACGCGTAAATGTGGCGTTCGATTTCTATCACTACAAAGTATAATACAAAGTCGCTTTTCTGTCTGTCTGTCTGTCTGTCCCTATGTTTGCTTAGATCTTCAAAACGTGGTGTTTGATGCGGTTTTTTTAATAGATAGAGTGATTCAAGAGGAAGCTTATATATATAATTCTACGCAAACGAAGTCGCGTGCAGAAGCTAGTTAAATATACGACTTAAACAATTGTGTATAGTTGTAGTTTGCTTGTTCCTATTATTGAAGACGGTCAAGCGGTTGTCTATCGATGCATGATTAAAACCTATTCAAATAGCCTACACTACACTATTAATATTTTCAAATAAACCGATATCATAAATCCTAGTTCACGTCGCACATAATGACGCGGCTGTCAAAGGACAGCCGCCGAGGTTGGCCAGCTTTTTGCATAATTAAGCCAGTGGCATCCTGCCCTATAATATGATAACAAAGAAAGATGACCGGCTTTATGATGGCTGAACATTTATAGCGCTTGTGACCGAAGTTATTAGTCACCAGCGTGAGAACCTTAGATTTTTGGTTGGTGCAATCTGGTCTGAGATAGAATGCTCGGATATTTGCGCTTCAACAAAAAAATAAGCATTGCAATATTATTTTATTAATGGCATTTTCATTTCAAAGGCAAGTGATTAAGCAGGTACCTACTAGTATATGTATACAGTCGAGCAAGTGACATGCTGTAAATTAACCCAGAAGTCAAGAAACTTGAAGCGGTAACAGACCTACTCAAATGTCATCGTTACGCTGTTATTTCGCAATCAAAATTGACGTGGGAAATATGCTCGTTTGTGACTGAGGGCAGCTAGTGTCTATAAATTTTACAATGAATTATAGAACTGGTCTACTGGCATAGACGTTGCATAATTCCATCATATTATTCGCAATGCATGCGCTATAGAAGCAAATAAGTCGGGTTTAAATCGGACTACCTTTTGATCTATCGTTTATCCTATAATAATTTACTGACAGTCAACGTTCAAAAATATTTTTAGATAAATTCTTATGTATAATTTTGTTAAATAGTGGCTACTGACGAGACGCGTGTAAGCACTAGCGTACCGGATACCAATCCGGTGCGCTACTTGCGATAAGACCGGCGAGTCGACTTCCTTTGAATTCCTGCTTCTTACGAACTTCTTATACTGACAACCCGTTGAATAATCAACGGTGAAGACCCCCTCCTCGCTCTCATTGCCTACATTTAGCGCATCCACAGGAACTGATGACACAAAAATGTATTCTAAGACCAAACCTGTAATTACGTTTACGGTTTAAAAAATTACTATCCCTTCGCTTGAATGAGTTCCTTACTACATTACATTACATACAAACACCCGAAATTTGCATTCCACTCACAAGACCGTATGAGATGCATGGCCATCATTTTTAATAAGACAAAATGATGAACAAATAAATCCTCTTTGTTTCGTTAACGATTGTATCAGCTCAGAAAACGAAAAGTTTGTATTTTGCATCGCGCACAGACAGAAGGATATTCGCCTGGATTTATAATATATTCGTCCTGATCAGAATATATAAGGACTCAACGGGAACACGGTTGTATTCTCTTATAAAGAGCCTGCACTTTGTTTACAAAATTGACATCCAAATCAGATTAATCCAATCAATGCAAATTTATGACGCATCCACGAGCGAGCCGAGTCATTGAGAGATCGCTCGCTAATCAGCGGGCAGTCGCGACCCTGACTAGAGAATTGTAACAGACTATTCATTACTTTTGTACCATCGAGTAAAACTGAAGCCGTGACTGCTTTTAATGTCGGTTTTATCCAAATACTTACTTAATACTTAGTTAATTTTTTCCTCAGCAGCTCAAAAAATATAATTTGTGAGTAGCTCGAAAGGGTATTTGCATTTTCTGCCACCTACCAGTTCGCTTTGTATTAATTAGTTTCCTAATCTGATGTATAATTTGAACTATTATTATTAAGCCAAATTTTAATGATAAATTTGTAAAATGAGCCAACAAAATACAAAACAAAAAATGAAAATTCTGATTCCAAATTCAAAATACCAAAACACTTCAAATCGTAATTGTTGCATCTGTTCGTCACAAGAGTTATTCTGAAATTTGCCAGTGTCCTCAAAAATCGCACATGCTATGTTTTTGCGGCAATTATTGCGACGTGCGGAGCGGCCGTCGCCGCGCTAAGGTGTCTTTGATTTATTTGTCTGCCTCTGCAGAGTAAAATATGAGCCTGCCCATCAAATATTCAGCCTGTTTGGGATGCAGGAGCAACTCGCAATGCTCATTATAATAAAAATGCGATAGTTCATGCAGAAACATAAACATACCTTTGTATATCAGTCCCATTTTGGCAGTTACCAAACCATTCAATTGTAACCTCCGTCTTGATACTTGCTCGTTTACCTTAAAATAACTTCACTTTATCGTATTCCCAACGTCAAGATTAGTAAGTTATAAATTATAAAGTAGTGAGACTAAGAATTTAAAATGCACATTTCATAAAATGTATGTTACCCGCTGAAACTTCTTGTTTAGTAAGTTAAAATGTTTGTAAGTATAAATAAGCAAGTATCAAGACGTTTCGCTTCGCTCAGTGGCAGTAGGTTATATTTCATCAGGGGCTTGTTGTCACATGATCCGCGCAGAGATTCATCTTTAATTGGGTGAACCAAGCCCATTTGTTCCTTTTGGATTTGGCCCTTTATTAGAAGGCCACCTTAAATCTGAATGTCATTTATGTAATAAAACAAAAAGTCACGTTATATTCTGAATGACGCTCGCTGAGTGAATAAAGAGCCCAAGAAGCACAGAACTAAGTCGTTATAAATTGATTTTAAATTTACTTTCAGTTGAAGTAGTGAAAGTTTTTTTCTGATGATATCTAGACTTTCATTACTCTCCTTGGGCAACTTCTCACCATATTAATCATATTGCAGTCACGTGTTTCATTTATCACCATATTCGCTTCACGTTACAGACGGAGTACCGGAGTACCTATACAAGATGGATGCGATTGATTCGCGTCAAACCATGACCATTTACGGAAACTGTCATCGCAGTCTGTACGTCCCGTAATTAAAATCTATATTTATGGGCTCATTATTAGACATAAATAAGAGACGTTAGACATTTTTCTAAGTGATGTGCCTCGGCACTCCTTCAATGTCTGTCAAGACTTATGCTTGGATACACGACCAAGATACTACTAATGCAATGTATTGCGCTAATAGCTGCAAAATACTCATGCACACCTTGCCCTTTACCTATTTCATTAGTATTTGCTTTTAATTCAAGCTGACTAAATATTCTGCTCAATTTAAAGGTTTTTTACTAAGTCATGTGTCCAATTTAAGTTAAGTCAGTGAAGGATGAAATACATTTTAAACAAAGCAAACTTTACGCCCCAAAAAAGTCGCTTAATTAGTTGTAAATACATGTTTAACGACTCTGATGCCCAGTAAATTATCGATTAACATACTTAAAGGTCGATTCTCTGAAGCATCCAGAAATGCGGTGCGCTACCGCTACTGTCTCAGGATAAATACTTGAAAATAATTACTCCAAATCGGGTGCGACCAGTATCTTATTCGCATATTGATCAAGTTAATTTGTTTCATTTTCACTTAGTTAAAAAAAAGAGAAACGCGTATGATAGTGATTATAAGACAGCGCAAAGACTAACCCTCTTATTCGTACAAAGTAAGAAACCTGTTATAGCAAATACATACAAAAAAGCAATTCTTTGCAATATGACTCCTCTAATTGGGAGTTCCATTAAAATTATCATTAACAAATACTTTATTTCGTTCCATAACAAACACTGAGTGTCTACTTTCTTTACTTCGAACTGTGGAGGGTAAGTACCTACAGGGCTCACCTAAGACTGAAAATTTTAATATTTAACGTAATTTAAAAAATTAAAGGGCGTTGTTGACAAAACTCGAAACACAGACTTTACGCACGAAATCTCGGTACATATTCAATTATTTTTAAAGATTCGGAGTTAATGTATTGTATACACTAGGAGTATATCTAGGTACCTAGTGAACAAAAGGTATACCATACATAAGTCAAGGATACGTAACTGATCCATTTTATTTAACTATGTCTTAATCTCCTAAAGCGAACAATCAAGCAAGCAAGAAACCATGGGAAACTCCAGGACAACATGCAAACGAGAATTTCAGGCTATGAACTCTCTAAGCGCCAAATATCACCAAAAGCTGTTCAACAGTTTTTGCTTACTCAAAAATTAGATATATTTTGATAAAATCATAAAAGTCCTAATTTCAAAAACGGTACGAATTTTAATGAAATCGTGAACATGCATCCAATAAATGTATGTATGTATGTATGTAAACTCTTTATTGCACATAAAATTTTTAAAAAATACAGAAATTCAGACAAAAAAGTACAAAGGCGAACTTATCCCTAAGAAGGGATCTCTTCCAGCTAACCTACAGAAAGGAATAGTTGACAACAAAAAGGCAAGCAATTAAATTAAATTAAATTGTAACAAGGTATAAAATTGACACCGAGAAATAGTCACCTGGCGTGAGCTTTACGTGTAGCATGATTTACAAGTACATCCTTGTGATCTGAAGGCACTGAACTGAGTGTTGGCAACCCCAACAATTGTTAAGTTGGCACTACTGCCCGACCGTTATGCTCTCTATTCTCTTTGCACACGTTCTGTGTAAAAATGGCGATTAATAAACATTGCATGGTATTATGTGCTTTTAATTAGTAAGTATGAAGCTTTCTCTCACAAAACAAGCCACATCACCGATTCATCGACTCTGAGTAGGTATAAATAATGTAACAAAACTACATTGGAAATATCAAAGAATCTTTAACTAGGACGAGTTAAATGTATGATAGTAGTAAATTTTGTGCCGCTTATTCAATTAAGAGTCGTCGATTGAATGACATAAAACTTCTGAGATAGTGCAATAAAATACTTGGCAATTACGGGTCAAGAAGCGAAGGCTCGGAGCCTGACGACATCGATGACAATATACCAATCCACATTTAAGAGTAACTACTTCGAGTTAGCCGTTTTTACCTTAAGTTTAAATTATTCAACCATGCGATGCGTAAATTTCGCGGATGATGCCCTACAAAAAAAGTAAAACAATTTAGTGTATCTTTTACGTGGCAAAAATTTTACGCTAACCTTGAATGTCGAAAAGTTATGTGATATTAAAACGTAAATATTTTTGGTCAAGTACAACATATTCTTTCCTTCAATTGGAAAGAAAGACAATCTCGTCAATTTCACATTTCTCTACTTCAGTCAATTATTTTAAACTAAGCGTTATGCACATAAGCGTTATGCGTTATGCTATGCACATTAGCATGCATGCTATACCTACCTACAGAGAAATACGTTAAACAGCAGTTTTTATATATAATAAAATATTTCCTATTTGCGGACTTAACAAACAATATCTAAACATCATCATATTCATAGAATACATTATTAAAATGAAAACTTTCCGTACGATTAATATTTAGGCCTTTGTATGGAAATAAGCCGGCCAGAAATCATTTCTGACATGACGGTGGCTGTCAAATCCAGATAAGTTATGATATTTCTCAGTAACGTAATGAAGTATGGAAGGAGCTTCATTATTATCTTTAATTATGACAGCTGACCATATACGAATGCTTTACATGGTCGTCTGCGGTCAGCGGTCTCGAAAAAACCAGCATCCGTTCTGCGCGAGACTATACAGAGCAACTTGATGGCTTACAAAAAACCTTTATGGAACTTTATCTTAGATACAGGTACCGCGATGCTAACGGCATATGATAACAAGATGAGAAATTACACATGTATTTAACGTTTTTGTGATATTGTCGTGTGCTTGATTTGAAACGGATACTTGCATTGCTTTGAATAATGCGCCAAGTGAATACTTAGTTACATTTATGGAAACGTTGAGAACAAGATCTAGTGGACCGAGGAAAAATATAATTAGTACTTTCTAGCGTTACTTTTAACAACTTCCTATAGGATATTTGTAGGTTGTTTGCTTTGGCGAAGGATATGGATGGATTTGTGAAACATGTATAGGTAGTATGAACTTATCGATTCTTAAAGGAGAGCGCGGAGCAAAGAGCCTGGACCGATGCTCGGACGACCATGTTTAATTGTAGCCATTAGGGCAGATGGCTTATTCATTTGTAGAGCAGTCGGTCGTTGCGCTCATGTCGTAAACTGGCGATTCGTTCGCGTTCTGATGTTATTGTAGCGTTTTGTCTATGCTCCGCTATTTTATTGGCCCGTTTTGTTGTCTCTGTGACGGCATGCTTGTTCGTGTTTACGTCTACATCAAATTATTCGACTGTCCAAAATTAAATCGACTAACAACTACTTCGACAAGGAAGCATACAAGGGTGTCGAAATGGTAGTAAGCACTATTCTATGTTAACAAAATAAATTTTGCATAAAACAACAAAGTTACCATTTTCATCGCAATCGATTGTAGCGATAAGGGCTAGTTAACAGCCTGTCACACCTTGTCAGTCGAATGTGCGCGGTACATCACTAAAAAAAGAGTATTAAGCAATATGGAGCGATCATTCAAACGATATAAAACATTCACACAAATGAAAGTTGGTCATGGAAAGAGTGATGCCAATAATTCAAGCGGAATTTCATCATGGATTTTAGCAATAGCCGTTTTAATAAAACGTCGGACTCGAAACGGACAGTTGTCAATTAGTGGTCGCAAATTAAAGGACATGAAGCTTTTATATTGTAAATAATTCCGGCCTTATTGATATGAATATGGTACTTAAATCTGACACAGAATGTCAATAAAATATACGCAACTTTATAACTTATGTTGAGAACGTTAACAACTTTGTCATTACCTCAGCTTATCGCCTCCTTAGAGGTTGCATAATGCCATCCTCTGGCTGTTGGGACTCTAGTTTGCTTACGTGAGTGGTAAAAATAAATAAAGGCAGTAGAGCTATGATACGAGGCGGGTTGCGAGTTATTGGTCCCCGCGCGCGGCCGCGGCCGCTCAATTTCTCTAATTAATTAACGATCCTATAGATAAGCGGCGCTGACAACCTTATTTGTGGCGAACAAATCTCCGAAGCATAAATTTTAGCGTACACGCTCAAAACTTGTAAACTCTATTCACGGTTTATGTACCTGCATGTAGAGGGAATACAAACGATAAATATTTCCCGTGGATAACGGGCCGTAGAAGTCTGAAACTCGTGTATTTACTTCTGACTATAAGAACACACTTTATATAAAATAACATCTGTAATAGCACTGCTATGGAAGTTTTAGGTAAAATGTGATTAGTTTATCGTACTGTTCACGGTAACTGCATTAAAGATTTTATAAAAATGGATGTCGATACTGAAACATTTTTTTTCTTCATTAAAAAAACCTGTTAGTTAATAAGACCAAATAACATTTTGTACGTTTGGCCACAGTCTACATTTTTAAAACCGTTTTTTGCCATTGATAGCTCCACTTTAGAGCACAAACTATGTAAAACATGAAATGTTATACATCTCACGCGCACATACATCGGTACAATTTGAACATTTATTCTCAACGTGTACTTATACTAAGCTACATTCTATGACATGTTTATCGGGTATTCGCAACTGTTTCCATACTAGAAAAGTGCTCCATTGAACATTCACGCGGCGTGTTAGCGTCCTCGCACTAAATATTCGTGAAAGATTCGCTTCAAACGGAGATCCAACAATTTGCATTTGTCACATAAATAAAAGAAGCAAGCGCCCTCATTAGGCGGCAGCACGCCGGCGCAGGCGCTGCTACCGTATCGCACTCCTCACACATAACGTGTATTTGTCAGGAAATTTCCACATAATTGCCCGGCTCTCCTGGGAATCCTGATCATTTTATTTCTTCTTCTATTTGGGGTTAGAGTGCGAGCACGAAGCGGGGCGTGTATTCGAAATCCGGCGTAATTGAATTTATCTTCAGTATGCTACTTTGGTGATAATTAAAAGGTTCTTCAATCTATGGAAATGCATGATTTATTAAGGTTACGGTATCATGAGGTACGAGGGTGAGCGAGCCGGTGGCGACCGCGCCGTCGCTCGCCGGAATCGGCCGCTATCGCTCGTGTATACCCAGTCGACAAATTGTCGGCCGATGTCTCCTCCACTATCCTTTATTAACATTTTTTGTTAACCCATTTTCCAATACCGAAAAGTTATGAGGTTTTTAGAGTAGCCAGACCATTATTGCAGTAATTAAGATAATGGGTTATATTCGAGCTTTTAGGGTGGGTTAGATTATTGCTTTTATACTTTTATCGGAATTATGATTATCATAATTCCTTGGAAAACTCTACTTCAACTTTGTTTTAGTTAATTAGCTCAAAACATTAGGTACTCCCACCAATACAGCCTTTGCCTCTGTATAGCAATGTCTAGTAAAGTTTTCACTCAAAAAAACGAACCGAACGCGTTCACGTAAACATCTCAATTACTTTAGTAGCGCCATTTGCGATTCGGAAAGGCAAAAATCGTATTTTGTGACCGAAAACTTACACTCAGCAATACATAATCTAAAATTACTGAAACGCTTAGACGCAATTTCAAAAGTGATCCATCGTGGGTAGTGTCGTCAAAGTCAAGCTAACGTTTACCATACAACAATTTGACGACTGTGGGAAAAACTGATTGGGGTCATGCTTCTAAAGGAACAACGACATGATTTCAACGGTTCAATGATTTTCGAATGAGAATGAGTTTGTCAATTGTTTACATTGGAATCTACAAAATGTCTGTTGTGTCGGTATTTTTTGTCGCTCCAGGAAAGGACAATGCAAAAGATACAGTCCGTTAATGTTCAAGTTTTTTTATGTCATAATTATGCTATATCAATGTTTTATATACTAAATCGTGCATTGTAATCGGCAATAACGTATTCTAATGTAGGTAACATTGCGGCGGCCACGACGCGACGGTCGCACAGACGTTCGCCGTTTCTGCGAAGTCGTTTGGAAAGCAGGCTGTGATTTGCAAGGTCACGCGTATAACACGGATGTTCCCGATATTGAAATGTACAGAGACGTGCTTTATTCACCTACATATCAACACATGCAATTTGAAAAGATCCCAGCCAATCGGTCAATCTTCACTCAAAACGAACCTTACCACCAACACGCAAGCTAGCATTTCGGTTATAGAAAACCCGTGTTTGAATGTTGCTCAATGCGACAGTAGTATGAGAATCGGATACTCATATTGAATACGAATCGGACGAACGGTACGACACTCTGTATGGTAAATTCCGTATCGCGAATTATTAAATTATTTAAGCCGCATATCGCGGCGCGGCGACTGCCGATCGCTCGCCGCAATATCGGGAATCCCTGTTCACTACCTACTAATGCAATAATTTGGCGTATTTTGCAATCGCGTATTGAATATTGAATGATTTGTAAATAGTTTATGTTTTGGACGTGGATTTCAGAGTAGATACGTGATCCGGCGCGGCGAGGCGAGCCGTTGTGAAATTGCACCACACACGGATAACATACGTTAACAACTGGTCGTTTCGAATAAAATTTTATGTGTTAGTTGTGTTTAGATTTATACACGATATTCTCTGGATCACTGATCTGTAGCTCGGCCCCATGATGGTAACAAACTCTACATACTTAATTTTGTTATTTATTGCCTCAACTATAACATATACGGTTTTTTCCCAGATACAATAATACATACCTAAAGTCGGTGATTTAAATATCATCTCAACTACACACAGTGTTTACAGTTGTAGGCAATAATTATATTTAATAACAAAGTTAGTATGTATTGATTGCAATTGAATTAAAATTCATTACACAGGAATTTTCTCATAACAAGGAGTCGCAATTGGAACCATACACTTACAAACGTTATTAATGCAGAATTGCCTATAAACACTTTTATTAAGCATGATCACGATACAGCAACCCCTCGCAATAGGTACTTACTTATTTGTAAAATCATAATAGTGTTTCCAACGCGTTGGATACTTGGATAACTTGCGTTATACAAATATTGACATGCAACGAAGTAAGGAAAATATGGATAAGTTTTGCTTTTTTTAATTGGTATTTAATTTACATATGACATTTTACAGCGTCGTTGTTTGGTCCAAGAGTTATACTTAGAAGACTAAAGATAGCGATAGAAATATACTAACATGACAGTATTCATGTTATTAAACGTTATTTTTATGCAAATTAAGTTGCGGAGGTACGCATGCTCATTTAATGATTAGTACGAACGGTGCTACATTAAAATGGTAAAATGGTAAGTTTCAACAGGCCAGGGTAACATAGCATATTGGTGATTTTTATAACGTGAACATCTTAACTGGGTTTACCTTTTATTTTCAGAAAAAAGGTGCTGTAAACAGTATGATGATTCGTAAGAATTGTTTTCATATAAAAAATTAATCCTCATTATGCCAACAAATGGCATCGCGTGCAGGTAAGCACGGATGAAATAGAAATGATTTAATTTGGCCTTAGAGTTCGAGGGGTCTGGTTACCGGTTACGACCGGTTACGGTGCGGTATGGTTTCGGTATCAGTCGTTTGTCAGCGAGCGCATCGCGTGACCGCGACGGCGGGTGTCGGCTTAATGAAGTGCTAGTCAACAAATCAAAAACATTGATACTACGATTAATCATGCTGCACGTCATCCACACAGATACTGATGTTTAAGGCTGAGCTTAAACATACAAGTCGTGACTTGGCAACATGACTAGTAACAGTAAAATAGCATTGCAGGTTGTGTGAACCTAAAAGGCTTGTCTTGTTGAAGGAGAGTGCTATCACACTTCATACTGCCGTTAATGCTACAATTTTGTTTATATGTATATTGTGTTTTTATTTGTAAAATTGCTGTTTATCTTTGTGGTCATTTAGTGGGTTTTCTTCGGAAGACCTTTATCTGCATTAGCTATATGATTTTATTATTATATTTTTTTTCTCAGTATGTAAAATTATTGTTCAACCTTTTTATCACAATACCATTATGGTTACCACATTATTATAAATTTAACAAAAACCGGGAAATCAAGAAATTCAGCCATACTCTATCATACTAAAATAAAACACCTAGCTGTTTAAGAATTTAAAATCTAAAGCTCACGTGCATGTGGAAAAGTTCAGCGCAACATGGCACAGCACAATCACTTGCCAACAAAACAAAAGTACAGAGCAAGAAAATGAAAAAATAAAATATCACGGGGTCTTCGCAAAGTCAACCCCGAGGCGCCCGGGGCCGGGGGCTCGTAATTGAAAAATAAAAGGCCGTAATAATAGAATTTACATTACGTGCTTCCCAATGACAAATTTTGCCGTTCGCCTGTTATTGTCAGGAGAGCGACATTGACTTAACATGCACAATTCTGTACACGCCCTCCCTGTTCTCTAAATATACCTACGTTTGGCATAACGGATTCTTGTTTGCTGCGACGCCGGGGAAATATTGATGATTGTGTTTAAAGCGTCTCGCGAATTTCGGTAGTTTAATTATGTCTTTGTACTTTGTTGATCCTGACTTATTTATTAGGTATTCGCTTTTGGGGCTTACCCTCTTATTCACACAAAATTACAGGTGAGTTGTTAGTTATGTGGATTGTCTGTAAAAAGGTACTTTTTATGACAGACAAAAACAAATCAATGTTACAAACATTTAAAAATAAGTTGGTCAGTAAATTAAGTAAAGAAAATGTAATATTTGTTCTTATTTCAACTTTTGCAGAAATGTTCATGAGTTTTGCTAAAGGAGTTAACCTGAGGCATGGTCAGGGTTCATTTTACTAAAAAGCCATTAAATACCAAATATTATTATGAGTGAGACAAACATGAGTGTTATATATTATTTCTAATGTTATGCATCAACTTAACAATAGCTCACTAAACTACATATTATGTGTAATACATTTGGGTGCAACAACAGCAAAATTTCTAATAGCACTTGGTGGTACCTGCCCAAATAAAGTATATTATACGGTCACTGCGAACAATTCGTAGTCCCCAACATTTGTATGCAGATATTACGGTAAATGGTAGAATTGTTTCGTGCAACGTTCGACATTTCCGTACAATAGATTGGCTAAAACCATAGTGTATTTTTCAGCCAGTGTTCTGACTATCTACATGTAGGTACATAATATATAAAAACGCTCATTACAAAAAAAGCTCTTAAACTGTCACGCATTTCGCTTGTATTAGTGTTTTTAATACTTCCGGGATTTAGTTACCCAAAACATTGTTAAAAGTACCTCGAAGTTTCGTCCACATAGCAGGAGCCGTTCTCATGAGTAGACTGAGATCACTCCTGACTACGGGTACGGGTGTGGGATGTGGCAGAAACGTCGAGGTGCTTTTTTCGAAGTAGGTAATATTAATAATTAGGTACGCGCTCTTTTTAGTTGTCAGTTGTCGTTTACAATAATTTCTAAAAAAGAAACTACGTCATCAACAAGGTAACGTTTTCCTATTATTACCAAGCTCGTACTTGTAGTCACCAGGAGAAGGAATTGAGAAAAGTAAAATTGTATATTCCAATCAAAATGGCTCTCATCGAAATCCCATTAAATATTCTCCTGATAAAAATGATGTCACACCAGGTAAAAACTGTTGGCACAAATAAGCTGTGCGTGTTGCTAGTTAGCCCGAGTAAGATGTAAATAATGTAAATATCCATAGTGCGCGGGCGCAGGTCGCCGCGTGCTTCTGCCGCATTGTGTGCGAAACGTGCAACACATGGAAACAGATAATCCATAAAAATTAATCCAACTATTAAATATCCGTTTGTGAACAATAGAGAATAGGCGTCGTTTATTCATGTTGTAATAGTACATACTTAATTTAAAAAATAGTTTCAGTAACTTTACATATAGGTACTCTTGATTTCTTGATGTTTGTGATCACTTCTAGTGGCTGTGTAATAAATCTTATACTAAGTAACATCGGAACTGGAATTTCGAATTTAATCGTCCTGCATTGTCAACAGTATAAAAGATACCTCGATGGGAAATTTCAGTTTTCTAATTCCAATGGTTACAACTGGGTTGATGAGTCAGTCAGTCAACTGCTTACTTAAATCAGGATTTTTCTTTTGACTTATTCACGAAGAATTTCTGGCTTCGACATCATTTTCGCAATCGTGCTTCATCTTAGACCACGCCTTCACTTTTATCGTCAGGTGTGGTTGCGGTCAAACAAGCCTATTGCGCGTGAAACATTTTGAAGAATTAGTTAATAGAGGTAGAACGTAGAATCATGAGTAGTAATTTAACGAAGGTAATCTTTGCAGAGGGGCTGAGCAAGTTTAGTATAGATTATTCTCATTGAAGCACATTTTATAAGCGTTATCATCTGTTAATCAATCAAGTCGGATCCGAAGTGTCTTAACTGGACAATTTATTGCGGCTTTTCCTTCAAATATTTGCATATTATCTTAATGATGAGGAACCGCCTCCTCGGCACTTATCGCAATATTCCAATTAATGTTGAAAATATGCGTCTGCCCTCGACGCCGCGTGTTTTATTGACCTTTCATAATGTACGCTTGTTATCGCTCAGTTTTAATCTCTGGTAGTTATTAGTTAAAATTTATTGAGTCCTTTTCTTTTAACACAGCGTCCTTTAATTTAAAAATCATCAAAATTCATGGTGTAAGTTGCATCACTTAGGGTTATTTTTTAACATTGTTTAATAGGTATAAGAGATATTGAAAAGCCATCACGTTAGGCGCAGTGTACCAATGCAATAACTTCATGCTATATTCCAAAGAGACTGAATTGTTCACAACCTTATTCAAAGGCATTACAACAGTTCAGTAAAATATTACCGTCCTTAATAGTGCAAAATGTTTCTCGAAACATTGCGAAGAGGTTCGTTTAGGTATTCAGAATAGTATAGTGCAAATAATAAATAGGTTGCGCCCGCGCATGCTTGGCAGTGGACTCTCTGGATTTTAATTCACTTGATAGTGTGTTTCTCGGGGCAATGTCTTACCGTCTCTTTTTCTTCTATACGCAAACAAGTGAGACAGGATGATTTGGCTGTGAAACTTCACATAATCTGAGCAGTTGATTCCGGCGCCGAGGTTTGAGTCAGCTCCCGTGGCTCCCGCGCCACACCTAATTAACCTGAGACGTGACATAGCCACGTTATAAATTTTAAATCTGTAGCCGCGGCCACGATTTTATAAAAATAAAGCCAATGAAATAAGTAGAAAAGAAACAGATAAATAAATTGAGATTCCGTAAATCTTCGACGCGGATTATGGTCAGAAGAGCACGCTGTCAATTTTAATATATTTCTGTTTTATCTTTCATCAAATATTTATTTATACTTTACGACAAATTTTGCTACGTATGATCGGTTATGATTAAACGCAGCCACAATGGTTAATGGTAATATTATGGTTAGCGTTGCGCCTTTTAGAGTATGACAAGGCAAGTTCAGCTCCTTCAAAGTGTGACAAGGCGGAGCGACGAATCACGCAGTTTATGGCAATCTCGTTTTGCATCCTACTTACAGGTTGATGACAACGTGTCATTTTTAATATTACTCGTACAATAAAACAAAAATAAAAAAAGGAAAATTCTAGCATCTGAACGATGAACAACTTTGATGATTTATGGTAATTGGTCGGCGTTACGATACCCATTGCTTAAATAATTGTAATAATTGCAAGAAGGTATATTTATATGAATAATTCATAGCGTTTATTTTAATTATGCCATGCTCAGTCCAAAGTAAAAAAGTAAATAGTCACGCAAGTCCATATACATCTTACACCACATCGTCGCTTGCCATCAGGTGCGATTGTGATCAAACACATGCATCCTGCTAATTAAAAAATAAAAGTTATTCATAACTTTTTACTTCCGTGAAAGGATAGTTTGTATCTAGCAAGAGCATCCATATCTAGTCCTATTAAACCAAGTCGCAATCCTAGCCAGATTGATAATTTTAAAGCATCGCTTAAGGCTGATAAGCTTAGAAGGGGGTATTTATGTGCAAAGCTCAGAGCAGTATCCGCGGTAATGGTACACGGAGAATGATGCTCCTAACGCCCTGTATAAGCGAACACGCCCGTCTCTGGCAGTTGTATGGCGAGTGCAGTAGCAGCTACCGATCATCGAGTGAAATATAAATCGAAGCGTTATCATCTTCGGCGATCACCGTAGACGGCGGCGGCGGACACGTGAAATAAATATCCATTTCCATACTCAAATGCGAGCACAAAGCGGCGCGGGCGCTGGCCAGCGTCAGTCGCCGCGTCAGCACCGGCTCGCCTCGCTGACAGCCTCGCACACCTGATCTATAACTCCTTATTATTATGTGAATGAGATCTATTGATCCGCGAGGTGTGGAACGCGCGATTCGATCCGACGAAGATCATTTTGTTCGACTGGATCGACCGCTTTTGAACTAACTTGACGTTACAATGGTGGCCAGAGACGGCAATGATTTAAAATCTGTTAACAGGAGGGTTCTCTTTTTAACGATTGGTATACAATTTCCATAAAGGGATTTCCCAGATTGTCTTTGAGAAAGTGCATTGTGAAATGTACAAGAAACGTGTTACGGTGTTTTTAATAATTGGAACAATCCTAACGTCAGTAGCATCTGAACCCGAACAATGCCATGAAAGGATAATAGAAGTAAGAATGAAACTGAAATCCCCATCGTAATGAGGTCCCGGTTCATTGCTCCCCATATCTCAATCTGGAGTAATTATCTCCTAGTCCCGTACGAGTCGAGCACGGCAGTTTATCAAGATATCGATTAATGTATAAACGCGTGTACGTACAGTTACATACTCGTAATTCGCCAGCATTTGTTTTGGCTTGGTACTCGGGTTTACTCATGTAGGACTTTTGTAGCTGTGTCGCGACACCAATAAGCTTTGGAAGTAAGTGCCTATAGAAGACTTGTTTTGGCAAATTTATAAATTTACGAGGAGCGTAATCTAAGTTCAGAATTAGGATATACAGGGAAATCAGAATTTATTAGATGTTCCGAAATTATCATTCCAAAATATATCTACCTCACTGAATATTTGATGGCCTTCAAAATAAAAGTTTCAGTTTTTCACTACTAGCCTATTTACACTGACGAACGAAAATAATCGGTCCCTAGTAATTGGTCCCTTATAGGATAAGTTCGCCTTTGTGCATATATTAATGTTATTTTTTTTTTTGTGAATTGTATCTGTTTCTTTATATTTGTACAATATACTTACTTTCGAAAAAGTCGTATTAGATGTATTTGGTTTAGTTTAAAGCAATTTTTTAATCAGATTTCAGGTTATACTAGTGTGTATGAGGCTGTACGAGTAAGGCTATGTCAATAGAAGACGATTTTTCATTTCTATTTTTGCAGTCGTTTTGGTAAAACTTAGATGTAGCACTAGTTTTGATTTAGTTACTACAACGGTATCACGCAGCACCACGTGACATGAGTTATCAGTTCGACCTTCTGAGGTCTATTAGTCGAGAGCGTTTGTGGGTAGTGGCTCGAGTGGAGTCGGGACTTGTGCCAATCATCGCCGATAAAATACCTAATAGCTCCACTGCAGGAAGCGCAGTTATTTGCGCGCATGGGGGCTTTTAATCAACACTTATTGTTTAATGACCCTTCGTCCAACTCTAAATTAAAAGGGTGACGGCTCAAACCCTATTGACGAATGTGTAATGTGTGCGGATCGAACTGGATATTTGATGGTGAAAGATAGCCGAAGATGTACATACAGATTTATAGTGATTAATCAAAGGGTGAAATATGTGTTAAATTTAAACATAATTCGTAATAACGAGTTAAAAGTGAATCATGCATTTTATTTTTTATCCCTTCGTTCGGCCTCACCTTTGTAATCAGTTTAGTTTGCAACCATTATAAATCATAAATTAACATAAATACATGCCGAAGGGTATGCAACCAAGAAAGGATAGGTGAGCATTCTATGTTCTGAGTATGTCAGAAGTAAAAGTATTATTAAAGTTGAAAACATGTTTAAAGCCAAACAGTCTGCTGAAGTCCAGCTTGTATTTCACTTGTGTAACAGTACATGCGTAATTAGCGAATATGAGTAGAGATTAAAGTAAGTCGGGTCGCGTAACAATAGTAGGTAAGGTAAGCTGTCGCGTGCGCCGCGCTCGCGGACGAAGGCGATTCTATTATTTTGAAGAAAATAAAAGCGGTGACATTAAAAATTATTTGTTGAAGTAAGTAGGTGTTACAAAGAAAATCTGCGTACTCACCGCCAAAGCAGTTTAAGGGTGTGTGAGAGGTTCCCAGTCTGTACTGGGTTAACGTAGGAGATAACCCGAAGTTCTCTCATTCCAAGCCCCTAACCTAAAATACTTATAAGGATGTTGTGTTATTTATGGAGAAATTATTATTGTGGGCAAATCTCGATTCTGATATAAAGAATAAAGTTCAGACCTATATTGCAAAATAATTACAGTTTCTTGTTTCTCTTTTCCAATAGGTAATATCAAATGACTGATCTGATCATAACATTAAATGCCATAAATTCACTTTTTAAACTTTTAACTACCTTTATACTCTTTTTTCGCTTAGATACAACAAATATAGCAACAATAGACATCAAAATTAGCAAACGATGTTTTTTTTTTTGACATTTGGACTCTACAGTTTTCTATGTTCCGTTCACAGTAGGTATTAAAGGCATTTGATCCCTGACTTTTAATGCTTCACCCCTGGCATTAAAATTATGTGTATATTTGTATCACGCTCGCGATTGTAGGGCCTCGACGGCTACTCTTACCAGAGGGGGGAAGGGGGAGACCGCGGCCGCCATAAGGTGCGTTCTGCATTTGTCATAAAAATACACCTCATGCATTTTACTACCTAAAACTTTTCCCCTCAATTAAACCAAATGTGTAAAATCCTTATAAAATATCACGCTTTACAAAACGAGCCCGCGTTGTACTCAAAAAGGATTAACTTACTAAAAACAATGACTTATATTTCATAACAAAATTATCAATTTGCCTTTGGCGTTAATTACTTAGAACCCGATATCGTTCATTAGCAGATCCCCAAATTATTGCGCTCTGCAAAATTCTTAATTATATATCTTGAATTTCTAAGTAAAATTTAGCCCACGGGTCTGACGAGGGAGCAAAATGATATGTTTGTAAACAACAAAAATCTCGCCGTTGCTTTAATTTTTTACCTTTGGCTTTTGATGTGATTTTATTCATAATTTTGCAGATTACGTTATTAATTTAATGACTACTTAGGGTTAACAAACAAATAAAAGTAGGTTCGTGTTTATTATTATTAAAGTATTAGACGAATATCGGCGAAATATGAACGACGCGGTGCGTTTACATAGTCAAGTAGGTACTTACAGTAATTTAATTAACAGGGATTGGTAGCGTAGTTGATTGTGAAGGATTTGTTACTTAACACAAGATGATATCCAATATTATTAATTATTATTATTATTATTATAATACTTATAATTAAATAGCTTTGATAGAGGACTAATCCAGACGCTCTATTTTGAGTGAACCGGAAACCTCAGAAAAATAAATGAACTTACGAGTTTTAATTTTTTCAATTTTTTTGCGTATCACGTTAAAAGTAGATAATTAGTGTTGTGTGTCGCTGCGATATGCCGTACAAAATACCTAATCAAGATCAACTGCGGTTAGTATAACAGTGGAACACAAAGTCAGGGTAGGTACTGCAAAATAAATTAATTTTTCATAATTAATTCCCGCAAACTTAATAAATTTTGATTTCGTGGCTTTACAGTCAGATGTACTCTCTCAATGATAATTCGTTTAACCTGAGTTGAAATAGTTTTCTATTCTACAGGTTCAACAATTGGCATTGTTCATTTTTTTTAAGCTGTGCTTTTAACACCTTTATTTGATAAAATGGACTATTTCAAGCAACTAATTTGAATATTATGCTTTTACGTAGCTTTGTTAATTAATAATAAATCTTTTTTCGCTGTTTGATAATTCGTGAATTTAGACAGAATCCCAATCGCCTTCGTTCGGCTGGCTATAATAAAAATGGCTTTGTCTATGGTTTTGTTAGATTTGACAGTGACACGTAACAGTTGCCATAGCCAAACTTTTTTTTTCATTTTTGTGGCAAACATTCGATGCTGGATTCTGTCTAAAAACCCGGTCGTTCGGTCAAACAAAGGTTCAAAGTACTTTTACAAAAATATCTGCAATCATAAAGTATTTTTGAAATTGGACAAGATAAATCGGATAATTGATGGTTTTCCTCGAAATGGTTTTCGAATTGGAGCATACTAAAAAAAATGAACAATGCCACAACAATTATGTCAAAAATTAAACAAAGAAACCCTAATTCTGACTCACTGCCCGGTAAGAAGTACGTTGCTTACAGACAAAAATTTAAAAGACTAGAAACACGATACTTAACTCCCTAATCCTCTTATCGGAGGTGTTACCGATGTACACTGAGCCATCTTTAAGTGAGCATAAAAATCCACACTCGGGGATTACTGCGTGGTCTTTACGACACACGGGGCGCGTGGAAATATTAATTACGCAGTTCATAAAACTCGAGTTAAACGTTAAGGTAATGTGTTAAAACAGGCTCATCGCCCCTCCAATTAGACGGATAATGACGGCGCTCAGAGTTATTAATTTAATAAGTGGGGGAGGTCGGGTGGCGGTGTCAGGTGACGCTGCACGCGCGGCTCGGTGCCTCACGAGCACTTTGTCGCCAGCAAGTTTACGATATGTTTAAGGTAGACAACATTAATTTTACTGAGACGGATTATCATTTTATTTATTTTTATTTTGTAAATACACAATTGACACAAGGAATTCTTTTATCACCTTCTCTTCTCTTCTTTTCTCACCAGTTTTTTTCTAAATTATTCTAGTAAAGTACTTGCCTTGGTCATAGTCAACCATACTTTTAATAAATGTCACTTCAGTTCAATCTTAGCAAAAATCGACTTTTCGTTTACACTGTCCAAAATACTCTGTGACCCTCATACTCGTTTGTCCCCTATCACATAACAAAAAAACAAAGATTTTCGGTGCCTGGAAATTAATACATAATTGAGAGTTGATATCAATCTCTCAGATGTGGGGTTTCAGTATTCATTGAGAACTCAGATATTAACGAACAAGATCCATCACGTTGCAAAGTCGACTTAAACATGCAGCCCAAGAAAAAAGCAAGACTTCTTTCATAAAATTTTAATTCTCTAATTCGCCCCGCGTGGGCGTTCAAAAGTAATTACTGTAAAAGGTCTTAAGCATGAATGTTATGACGGTGCTTATGAAAAGTATTTCGTGTAACATTGCGCATCTGGCTGAATGCTCACCACAAAATAAATGTAAGATCGGAAAAACCTTTCATTTTTGAAGAGCTGTTCTGGCAGAAAAATCTTAAGTAATAAGCGTGATTAAAACGCGTTGTGAATGGATATTTAATAAAGACTTTTATTTCTCGGTTTCAATGGACAAGTAGCAACACGAATACAGTTAAAAGAGTACATGAATTACTACGAATTGGTTTAAATAAATATTTTCTATATGTCGCAGTGTTGCTTTTCTACTCTCGCCGTGCCCATTCTTTCAACGTTAAGGCGTCGACAGTACCTACCTAGCTAATTACCTAGTGATGCCAAACGATGCCAGACGATTCCCTCGCGTTTTTTTTCTTCTATGATACTTCGTGAGACCGCCGGAATATTCGTAATCCACTGAGTTTTTCCTTGACATGATAATAATTGGAAGGGAAGAAGTCGAATTTAATAGCGAGTTAAATGATACGTGCCCTGATTGGAAAATGTATGGTTATTCAGGTCGAGCGAGGATCCCTCCCTGCCTCCGCCCGCACGGCTGATTTGAAATGAATGGTAATAATGGCGAAGGCCCGCTCGCATCGTTTTGTATGATTATTCCAGATTAATTATTTGTTCGAATTCCGCTGGCTAATTTTTCGGAATGGGATTTTTCCGCATTGACTGACGTTTTAATTCGAACTCGTCGCAGGGGTGAAGTTTGAAATAAAAAGCGGAATTTACCCTTACACGAGCGAGCAAACGTTGCTGTGGGATCGTTTATTAGTCATATCGGATCACTTACATTTTTGTACCATAATATGGATTACGAATTCTAGTCAGTCGTCGAGTAAGACAGTATTCGAATAGACATTGCAGTTATGTGTCATTGTACCTATTGCGTTGCTGCAATGATTTTAAGTGTCAATGATTATTCGAACACCGTCAGCTGCGAAGTTATCAACAAGGACACATTATATGAGAGTTTGTTCAAAGTTTCTGTACTACGATAAAGCAAATTTTCCTTATTTTCTCGTCATTACAATTTGAAATCATACAGTATACATAGTATAAAACAAAGTCGCTTTCCGCTATCTGTCTGTCTGTCCCTATGGATAAACAATAGGTACGCAACGGATTTTGATGCGGTTTTTTTTAATAGATAGAGTGATTCAGGAGGAAGGTTTATAACCTCGTAAGTCCTCGCGTACTTCCTGAAGTACAAATTAATAGCAAGAATAAATGCCGAATGAACTGTAATGAAGTAAAAAAGTATTACAAATTGTTAAATGACAAAATAACTTTAAATTAAATCTAAAATCAAATAACAGGGACTCGGCGGCTGGGTCTTAAGCGCTACGCGATTTATAAAAAGTCGTCAGGACTTACGAGGATATGTATAATTCTACGCAAATGAAGTCGCGGGCAGAAGCTAGTTCATACACAAATCACGTCTTTATCCCTTACGGGGTAGACAGAGCCTAAGAAACCACTTGTATCAAAATAGACCCAGTTTAGTTTACTTTTCTGAATAGACCCGTCGCTCGGGGCATTCACAAAAAATCAGACACATAATCGATTTATCCGAGTGCATTTCCCATATCTGAATGCTTATAAAACGTCGATCGTGGGGTAGCTATTGAGTCCCGTCACGGAGGTCCCGGGGGCCAGCTGATGCGAATATCAAATCGCTGCCACCCCTTGACTCCATAATTCCCATCCATTAGGCTACATGAAAAAGCGACACCTTCGGCTATATCCGTCACGTCACTTAGGTACTCTTACCACCTGTCAAAACTAATAAGTTAATACTAGCCTCCAGAAAAGACCTACTTTCCCATTTTATTCACAATTACTTATATCTATTCATATCCCTGCCTACCCCTAATGGATAAAGACTTGATTTATGTATGCATGTATGTATATTACCTACTATGTATTAAAAATTGAGACACAAATCGTATAAATCCAAGATGAGGTCATATAAATTATAGGTCAGGAATAATTATAGGTTGGTAAGGCTATCTGCGTTGTTGCTAGGTTCCTGGAAATAATATTGATTCACTTATAAGAAGCAAAGCAAGAGTTGCTTAGTATTATAATGGGCCTGAGAATAGCAGCATACTAAAAATAACTCATTAATGGTACTACTTTCTTTAGTTGAAGTAGATTCTGTTTTGTTTCATATTTTGTCACAAGAAAATAGATCGTAACGGCAAGGTTCAGGTATGATTTCGGGTTGGCGAGAGCACGGTGTTTGTACTTTCGGCTGGACACTCCCAAGGGGCCTGAGCTGGCACATTCTGACGACTGAACTAAGTAGAAAGATAGAACAGAATTAAGCCGGCCAATTATCCCGTATTGGATTTATTGGTAATCTCTGCACGAATGGGCGCGAGGGTGCGAACCAACTTTTGATGATGCCTCCATCGGCATTATGAACAAAGTTGTTGCAATTTTTATAGGAGGATTTATTGTTAGCTATCTTTTCTTATTTTCGCCCTCGATTGTGCGCGGACAGATAAAAGAGGGAACAAAAGCATTTTATTAGATATTAATTAATCTTAATCCGAGATCACCTTCTCAGCAGCGGCTTATTCACTTTTGTTTCCGGAGCTCATATTTATTTAAATCACGCTTTATTTATTTGTTTTGTCAATGAACTTACTGATACTCGAGAGATATGAAAGATTTTCAGCCGATTATTACAGTCTATGCTTTTCGAATAGCAAATTTAATTTTTAAGTTAAAATACTACATTAAATTTGTAAAAAAGCTTGTTAAACGTTTGATTACATGAACTACTAAATTGAGATCATCACTTAAAAGCACTATTCGAAAGTGGTAAAAAATTTTGCTTGAAAATAGTCCAATAAAAGCCTACAAAATAGTCCAATACAATTACAACTTAATAAACTTGTCAACTAGTTGAACACTTTAGTTGAGCTGTAGTTTTGTAATAATGTTTCCAACGGTATTTTTATGTCATGCGCTTTAAAAATCGGGCTTCTGACTGTAAAGATTCACATTGCATATACACCCCCTTGTAAAAATATCGGGCACCTATGGGTTTTCAGATTTTAGGCATTAAAGCTTAGAAAGTAAGCTTTTATGCACATAAAATACAAAAACCATGGGTGCCCGTTTTTTTGCAAGGGGGTGTGCTTTACATTTCTTAAACATAAATGTCATAAAAATAAAAATAACAGTGGTCCAAATGTACCCTAAGCCACTTGCAAGGGTCAATCTTTAATAAAATAACGACAGAATCGAAATTTTATTATGTCCATTCCCAGCTGACCCACTAGTATCATGTTTGTCAGTTTGCCATAAAGGAGGGTCATCGCGAGATTTATAAGTGGTGCCCCCTGTGACAAACTGCCCGAACTACGTAGTGCGACGGTGCGTCTGATCCCAGATGTCTTATATTTTCCGTCGTCTCATGCTTATCTTACTTTGTAGTCTATTAAATTCAAAGTAGAAAATACTTACTTATTCATTACTAGCTGTTGCCCGCGACTTCGTCTACGGAAAATGCGTTTTCTCAAACATTCTTGGAATTTTTCTCTTTCCGTTAGAAATAGATCACGGGAAGTGCCACATTTTTGCTTTTCGAAATTAATAAAAAACAAAACTTCCCCACCTACGAGTAAATGAAATGTACTAAAATCCATTTGTGTCCCCTTCGTTAACTTTTTAAAACTTGTTGTTCTTAAAGATAATAGCTATCTACCTACCTCCCTTAGAAAATATTAGTAAATCAAATTCCAACGCTCGAGTTTTCTTACTTTTACATCACAACTATTAAGTTTTGAAGTATCTGTCCTCAACAAAATGTAACTAACTCAAGTAACTGACTCAAAATAAGAATTATTTTAGAAATGCCAGCAAATTAAACGTCTCACTCAATCACACACACACATATTTAAATAGACCACTTCACAAAATCTATTCATTGACTGGCGTTACTTTATGTCGTACCCGTATCATGAAAATGTCAACAATATACATTTTTTCGGGAAAAAGTGTCAGGAGCAGGACAAACAAAATTGATATATTATTAACATAAAAGCAAAAATATGTCCACATTGTATTGGTAAAAAATCTAAGCGATACGTCATAGCCGACAGGCTCGAAAGTGTCCCCTGAGACCGCGGAACTTTTATACCCCTACACACTGTCACTATCTCGATAAAACGTGGAAGCTATGAAAATAATGTTACGAAAATAATCTAGTATTATTATAAATGTAATGATGCTCATATTAACAAGCGAACGAACAATATCTAAACTTTGTATCTCACGATGGTTAAAAATAAACGTATTTTTTACACTGTTATTTTTTGTTCTCCAGAATAAGTAAGTGAAATAAAATTATTTATGACGTTTAGTTTAATTCTAATACATACATACATATATCACGTATAATATCCCTTACGGAGTAGACAGAGCCTAAGGTAGCAAGACCTAAAGGCCACGTTTAGCAATGATTGTGGGCGTATAGGTGCGGAATCAAAATAGTGACGGGTTGCTAGCCGCATCGCCTGTAAGATGATTCCTAAGATTTTTCCGCATTCCCTCGATGGGCTTTTACCATGCCACGGGAGGAGAAGCAACTGGTTTTTTCTTTGCTCACAGACCAGCATGGAATGTAATTAATTCTATAAATTAAAAACTGTTCATATACAAGACAGCTTTAAAAAAAAACTACGTATGAAAATCTGTCATAATATAAAAAGATAACCTATTCGGCAAATATGCTGGCCGAAGAAAATGTACCTACCGTACGAACCTGTCTTGGTGTGTAGCATAGACCACGGAATTGACTACGCGGGCCGCTACTAGAAATGGTACCGAAGAGTATACATGCGTTGCGATGTGTGTGCCTTGCGCCACTCAGGATAGTAACGGCCGTTGTTAAATTTGTTTTGTACATTGTAGAGGTTTTTTTTAAATTACAGCTTGGTGGCCAGAGTAATCTACTTAGATAATACGGATACCTTCGTCATTCCCGTAGTATTGCATGAATAAAGAGCACGCGTTGTCAACTCCTTGCTCCGTGGTGTAGTGTGCAGGGGCTGAGGGGCTCCTATATGTGTGTGCGTATTCAGTATTCAATCACAAGACGAAGCTTGACGTACAAATATGAATATCGACAGTTCACAACAACGAGACTCTGGGGTCTCGGCGACGGACCCTGATCTTCACAACTTATACACATCTATATGGTTATACATCGTTTATATGTATCTATATGGTTATACACCGTTTATAAGAGGTACGTGCACGTGTTTTAGAGGTAATGTACATTGTTATAGTTTAGTTAATTGCCTTCGAAAAAAGAGAATGCAGTATCGGCAGTATTTTAATGCCTGTTCCTTCAGATCTCAATAATCTATGAAATATTTTTGTTACCCTATTAGATTATCCCATAAAAAAAATTTAAATCGATTCAGCGATAAATTAAAGTTATATTTAAATACCTACGCACCTACATACATACAACAAAGGTATCCAAACCATAATTAAATTGCTTCTGTTTAAAAATCAGCCTGTTAAACTGCAAACTAATTCATTATCGTTACTATATCATAGATCAGATTGTCAGATACACCAAAACATGTATCAGAATACATATTTTATGAGAGGGTGGAAGGCATTTCCCTAATGTGGCCGTTAAGCAAAATATATTGATAATTATTTCAGTCAGTGTTCGTAAATATTCCACTCGCGCTTATCCCATGGATCTGATAAGAAAATATTAAGGTCCGGGTTAGACGACATTCAAGACTGATACAGCACTCGAGGAAGGCCTTTTTGTATTCAATTACGTACTATTTTATTTTTGTGACATACGCATAGTCGCTCCACTAAATGGTTCCAATCGGCTAAAAGATCACAGACTATTCTCACTCGCTACTGTCAATGTGATATTCAGCTTTATTGTTTACTAGCTTCTGCCCGCGACTTCGTCTGCATAGAATTATACATAAAAACCTTCCTCTTGAATCACTCTATCTATTAAAAAAAACCGCATCAAAATCCGTTGTGTAGTTTTGAAGATATAAGCATACATAGGGACATAGGGACATAGGGACAGAGAAAGCGACTTTGTTTTATACTATATAGTGATAGTGATTTTCTGATGTAGGTACTGTTATGAAGAAATGGTAAGGCACTTTCCTGGTTCTACACTTTGAGGTACCCGATTAGTAGATATCGGATTCGACATTTTGTTCATTAGTAAATTCTTAAATTCAGGATTTTGTTTGCATAAAATAGTACTAGAATTAGACAGCGGAAGTCCGGTGCAACTTTGTATTAAAAAAAGGAGGCAACTTTTTTCTTATAGAAACCGCAACGCATCTGTAACTTTCCTATGTTGCGGCTGTCCATGGGCGGCGGTGATCGCCTTCCATCAGGTGACCCGCGTACTCTTTTTTCCCCTATCATTTAAAAGAAAGTCGAAGAATACATCGTTTGCTACACGAACACAGAGATCTTTAAACATAGTTTTTTTAATAAGTCATTAGGATAGTAATTATTAGAGATGGAAAACTGACTATTCGGCGGTTTTTGTAGTCGGTGACTAGTCGGCGACTATTCGGGTAAAAGTTTGGAGCGTATATCTTATATACCTAGCAATGATTTAAAACAAAATACGAGAAATTACCCAGAAAAAGTTACAAAAACACGGTATGTAGATACTACTTACCGCGGAATGAAGTGTAACAAAATGAGTTACTTTTTACCCATAACTGATAGTATTTAACAGCAACTCTTTATTGCAGATAACCAAATAAATTAAATGTTGACAGAGAGTATTATGCAGGCGAACTTATTCCTAGAAAGGGATCTCGTCCAGTTATCCTGGAAAACGTAACAAATATGTATATAGGTAGTGCGAGTATGTGCGAAAACGAAGTGTTTCCACGAGAATTTGGAATGATCGGCAATACCAATTAGTCAGCCTACTATTCGGCATTTTTTGAACCGACGAGTCGGGTAGTTGGCAAAAACCGTAGCCGGCACATCACTAGTAATTATTTTTCTTCGTACAATATTCAATTCAATGGTTATCAGGCTACATCAACAATTAAAACAATGGAGATCTAGAAAACTAAATAAGCTACCAAGAACGAACTAGAAAGGAATCCATCCCTAATAATAACCGTAACAGAATCTTCATTTATACGAAATTGAACCTGAAGAAAATGTTGCGTAGTGAAAAAACTTTCAACTGCAGAAAACATTTAATTGACACATTGTAAAATGAAATTGCAAATAACTAATTGGAATTATTATTGTGCCTCGGTTAACAATTACGCTGGCGGTGCTGTCGTTTCTGCCGCAGCTGCAGTCTCTGCCTCCGTTTCACCCGTCGCAGAAGCCTCAGTTCCGCCCTCCGCTGCAGTCCCAGTTTCACCGTTCTCCTCTGCTTGCCCTGTCTGATTTGTCACTCCTTCTTGTGTTGCCGCCGTTTCTCCTGTTTGTGCAGCCTCATCTTCCTTTGTTGTCTCTCCTGTATGCTTTTCCTCTGACTTTCCTGTACCCGGATTACCTGTTTCACCTGTTCCACTTGTATCAGTAGTGCTATTTTCATCAAGCAAAAGAGGATTAACTGTATTTTCCCTACTATCTTCTTTTCCTCCAGTTCCTGTAGTTTGATACCATATTGGCAAATGGGTACTCGGAGCGCCACCGACCCACGTGGCAGCATTTTCATTCCCATGTTTGTATTTAGCTTTGTCTTTTTTCGTATAACATGTACATTTGCAGTTTTTATCGGAAACCGCAATGTCATAATTTTTATCTAAACATTTTCTTACACAAAGAAAAGATTTTTCGAAACTTTTGCACTCATGTGTTTGTTGAAAGCCGTACCGCAGTGCTTGCTTCTCGTCATAGTCTAAAACAACAAGTTTTATACCAACCAACATTATCAAGTTACTAAAAAATGGATAATTTTATATCAACTTACTTGTAGCAGGATAACCAGACACAGAATAAAATATTGTGAAAAATACTGAAAAAATAATTACAAGTGTACTCATTTTCAAAGTACAAGAAAAAGTGTTATTAACAAAGCGCTTATCTGAATATTTTATGGTTTATGAATTAATACTTCTGTAAACACGATAAATTTTCTAATAACTAGGTAGAGGTTTATGACGTTGTTAAGTGGTTTCAATTTATAAGTAAATTCTAAATTTTATATTATTATAATACAATAGGTACGTAAAATCAACACGCAAAAGAACTAAAGTTTCCTTTAAATTTTTCAGAAATGTTTAATTGATATATACTACTAAGAATAGGGGTTACGGATTCCATTTGCGTGTGGGACAACTTTAAGATAACAATTATAAGCGCCGGATTAATAAACCGAAACCAAGACTTATTAGCCTTTCCGTTTAATCTGCATCTGACTCATACTATAACTATGTTTCAAGTATACTCATTATCTCCAGCCAATCAAACCCATGAGTGCATAATTGACATCGCTCATTTAAAAATCCCTATGGAATGTTATGTCGACTTATCGGGTTCGACCACGCAGCCCTCGAATTATTATGTTCTACTGCTGGGCAAGGACCTCCTCTCAGAATGAAGAGGGCTTGGACTGCAGTTCCGTCGCGGGCCTTACAAGCCTAGTACGAAGAGGGAACTTAACACACACCATTGTACTGCTTCGCAAACGTGTAAAGGTTTCTCACGAGGTTTTCCTTCAATGGAAAATGGTAAAATTGAAAATAACATTTCGCATTTAAATTTCGAAAAACTCAGAAGTGAGCCTGGATTTTAAACCACGATCTTCTGCTTGAGAGACCACAGGTTAAACCACCAGGCTATCTACTATTTTTGTACTCGACTCTGTTTCAAGTATATAGTTAGTTACATGTAATAATTTATAGACCGATATAATTCGTATTTCAAAATCAATTGTTATAGCTATAGTTGGTACAGTAGTAAAGAAGAAAGTTATTGCAATAAGTCAACTATTAAAAAAATATATATATTTCCCATTTTTTACACATTAAAACATAAAATCATTGTGCTTAGTAAACATCAATTTTGAAATCCAATGTAGAAACTATACATAATTTAAGTTGCTGCCGTAGTTTCTCCCGTAGCATCACCGCCACCACCACCACCAGTCGCTGCACCTGTCGTCGAAATTCCAGGAGCATCAGAATTACCCGTCTGAGCTGGCGCCGACCCGCCCGACGAATCAGAAGATGTTGCCATTCCATTTCCAGTGCCAACAGATGTAGAGTTAGAGTCCGATGTTGAATTAGATGTAACGACATTAGCTGGTTGTCCAGTAGGCAACGTAGGACAAGTAAATGCTGTAGTCGCCGTTTCTGTTGTTGTTGGAAACGGAGACAAGGTCCCAACAATATCGTATAATCTTGGGCTATGTGTTTTTGGTACCTTCTTTGTTGTACCATTAGTTTTCCATCTAAAGTAAGGTAATATGCTTGAGGTTTTCATTTGGTAGCATGAACATTTGCAATTACGGTCGAGTCTGTGTATCTGATATCCTATACTTTTGCACTGGTTCATACATTTAAAAACTTGATTGTATCTTTTACAAGGACCACTAAAGCTTAATCCGTAATGTTTTCTGGCTTCGGTTTCATTGCTAGTTGGTGTTGTATCCGTCGTTGACATAGTATCTTTAAACAAAGAAATTAGCATTTTTTATAAATATAAGTACGTTTATTACCCCGTAAAGGATAAAGACGTGATTTATGTAAGTATGTATGTTATTAACGTTGAGTTAAACAAACTGGCTATACTGAACTGATATAAAAATACAAACCGTCTAAACTGTGGACAACTGAGCAAAATATGATTAAAATAAGTATATTCATTGTAGATACCACATTTAAGTGCAAAATTTAGTAGAATGTAGAAATTAAAAAAGTGTAAATGTTGACTGAATTATAATTTCGCCGTATTTTACGGCAAGTGGGTATTTCACAGAGACACATAAACTTGTTTTAATTGTTAATAAAACACGTTATCTAGGAAATTGTGATAAAATTTTGCTGATTAGAAAATTACACGTACCTAATATTTTTTGATACTCAACCCATTCAAAGTTATACACGACTGCATCTAATAATTTGATACAAGGCATGTTCACTTAGTACCTATCTAACTTCCTTTTTTTCTGCCTACTTATATCCGACTAGCTTTTGCCCGCGGCTTCGCACGCGTGAACCATGAGCATTTCAAAGAAGCTAGCAATTAAGCAACCGAGCAACCAAACCTGCAAGCTTTCAAGCATACATGCAAGTATGCAAGCAGGCATGCAAGCCTTCAAGCATGTAAGTATGCAAGCAGGCATGCAAGCAGGCATGCAAGCAGGCATGCAAGCAGGCATGCAAGCAGGCATGCAAGCAGGCAAGCAAGCATGCAAGCAAGCGTGCAAGCAAGCATGCATGCAAGTAAGCACCCATGCAAGCAAGCATGCATGCAAGCAGGCAAGCAAGCACGCAAGCAAGTGTGCAAGCAAGCATGCATGCAAGTAAGGACCCATGCAAGCAAGCATGCAAGCATGCATGCAAGCAAGCGTGCAAGCAAGCATGCATGCAAGTAAGCACCCATGCAAGCAAGCATGCATGCAAGCAGGCATGCAAGCAGGCAAGCAAGCATGCAAGCAAGTGTGCAAGCAAGCATGCATGCAAGTAAGCACCCATGCAAGCAAGCATGCAAGCATGCATGCAAGCAAGCGTGCAAGCAAGCATGCATGCAAGTAAGCACCCATGCAAGCAAGCATGCAAGCATGCATGAAAGCAAGCATGCATAAAAGCAAGTATGCAATCAAGCATGCAAAGCAAGGACTCAAGCAAGCATGCAAGCCAGCCCCCGCATTGCCCCGCTGCCTTAATTTTTCTGAAACTGTAAATATTGCAGGATTTTTATAAAACAAACCTAACCTAACCTATAGGGCTGTCCTAAAATACATCCTAAATAGCTTTTGCCCGCGACTTCGTACGCGCTAAGATGTAAAATGAAAAAATAAGTTTTTTCCCGTTCCCGTGGAAATTTTGGGGAGTGCTTTCGGAGTACACTTAAAGCCTTTAAAGAAACACACGTTATAAATGTTAAGTCTCTTTCTTCCGCTGTTTCGTCTGGAAACGTAAAATCCGGTTTTTTCCCGTCCTTGTGGGCGTTTCAGAAAATCCTTTCTTAGTGTTCCCCTACGCTCCCGAATAAACCTACGTGACAAATTTCAACTTTCCCCCGCTTTTCGTTTTTCCCGTTTCCGTAAGAATTTCGCCAAATAAAGCATTTCCCGAAATTCTTACGGGAACGAAGAAGAAGAATTTTGGGAAATTATCTCATAATGCTCCCCTACACTCCCCAAGGAACCCACTTGCCAAATTTCAGCTTTCTACGACCAGTAAAACGTAAAATCCTGTTTTTTTCCCGTTCCCGTGGGAATTTTGGAAAGTACTCTCTTAATGCTCCTCAACATTCCCGAAACAACCTACATGCCGAATTTCAGCTTTCTGCAACCAGAAAACGAAAAGTCCAGTTTTTCCCGTTCCCGTGGGAATTTCGGGAAATCTTTTTGTAGCGCTCCCCTACACTCCCCAAGGGAAATTGAAGGCCAAATTTCAATTTTATACGACCAGTAAAACGAAAAATCGATCCCGTAGAACTGAATACATAAATCCCGTTTTTATCCCGTGGGAATTTCTAAAAAGCATTAAAACATTATTTTACTATTATAATCACCTACTTCTATGCCAAATTTGAAGAGTAGTAATTATAGTTCATAGGATTTCGTTAAACTGAATATATAAATCCTGTTTTTTTCCTTATCCCGTGGGAATTTCCAAAAATCCTGAAATGAGTTTCTTAGTTTTGTAATCACCTACTTTTGTATCAAATTTGAAGAGTCTACTTATTATAGTTACTGAGATAGTGTCACTCGGAATCGAATATATAATTCCCGTTTTTTCCTTATCCCGTGGGAATTTCCAAAAATCCTTTCTTAGCGGATGCCTACGTCATAAGATCTACCTGCATGCCAAATTTCAGCCCGATCCGTCCAGTGGTTTGAGCTGTGCGTTGATAGATCACTATGTCAGTCAGTCAGTCAGTCAGTCAGTCACCTTTGAGTTTTATATATATAGATTAGGTACAAGAAAATACCTACTTAGATACGTGACCAAAGTTTCGAAGTTAATTCAGCAACATTTTACAACAGGACTTCAGCTTGCTTGATGTCAAGCAACTTGTCGTCTCCTATGATCACTCTTAATAAAATAACAGAGGTACCGGTCGCGCACGTCCCTTACAGCTTCTTTAAAGCTCCTTTTTTTCGATGTTTGAAATGCTTTATCCAGTAGGTACTAAGCAAAGTAACAATGACAGATAAAATATAAACAATTCACGTAGATACAATGTCTAATAACTAAATCAGGAATGTGATAATGACTGCCGCGCAAAACGGAGTCGGCCGCAGGCCAGCGATGAGCCGCAGTTCTCGGAACGAACCTCTCTATGGCCACCCAAATGATGATTTCATTATCAGTATGATTTTGATTGATGCAGCAAAAGAAAACCAGTAGCCAAATTCTTGTCATAGCGGGCATGTTTGCTTTGTTTATTACTTGGAACTAATTAATCCGCGGCGCCATAGTTTTTGAGCGCCGCCAAATCTTATTCGGAGATGTAGTACCTAAATGAAATTGAGATGTTGGTTTTTATAGCGGGCTAAACTGATATTGCTCAGGTAAGGACAAACATTATGATTTGTTAATAACTAAAGTAACAAACGAATCATTTGATTTTAAACCATCTCAAGTAGAAAATAAATTCGTAATTATGTATTATTCAGTCTACAAAAGTTCTTAATGTTTTTAGTCATTTACAGCATATATCTGTAGAGAATTTGGGTAGTTATTAAATTCACCTGGCGTTTCTAAAATTTAATTTCCAATACGCGTCCGTGTGTTGTTGCCAAAGGAAGAGTAATAAATTTCTTACATTAACTAGGTCCGCTGTCTATCTCATAACTGACAAGGCATCTGATCAGCAGTCAGGCACAAAAACTGACCATTGTAGGTAGCATCCAATGAGACCATAAACAAGATTGGAACATAATTTTGTCATCGAACCGCCACCAAGGCTTTAAATCAGAAATAAGAATCGAACGACGATTCATAATTTACCGACTGTCTCGTAGCTTCATTTAATAATTAGTTTACTGCGTTCGAGGACCCGTTTTTGGATACAAAAACCGATCGTAAACCGTAGTTGTTTATGTGAAAGCGTGTAATAAAATAGGCATTCACGAGAGACAGTCCGAGAGTAGGTAAAGGTGACAGGTCCCCTCGGCTTACGCCAACTACGGTACGAATTGCGATATTGAGCACAGGGCGTGATGAAAAAACACTAGCTGAATATAAATTAGGCAGGAGGAACGCTATAATCAATATAAACGATGCTAAAGAAGATTAGAAAAATCCGGTAAGAAAACAAATTTCACAAGATCGAAAGAAGGTGTGGAAGTGTAGTGTAGATTACCTGGAGGTTTTTATTCTGTTGTATATTTTAGTTAAGTAAACTGGTTATCTTAAGCCTTGTAATTATGATTATGACGACAAACTGTGATTTGTCGGCATTGTTACAAAGTTCTATTATTTTAGTATCATAAAGCATTATAAAACTACCTATCCCGTAAGGGATAAAGACGTGAAAAATGTAGGTATAAAACTAAAGAAAGATTTAATTTAAAATGCATTTACCATGCCTATCAATTACATAGAACGTTTGTTAAAATTTTCATTTTACCTACAGTTTTTAGTTGGTTGTGATACTGTCCATTCATGCATCTTACATTATGAAGACCAAATTCAAGTCAATCCAACCACTAGGAGTGGTTCAAATTCTACTAGCAAGATCTGACCTCAAAAAGTACGAAAAAAATAAATTTTAATAATAACTTATAAAATGTTTTGTTGCACGAGTTCTTATCAAAACACAGGGCACTGTTTCCGACCAAATTAAGAAAAAAAGCCAAGCGTCACAGCAGCGAGCTAAAGGAGTAGGTATATTTACCTAGTATTTGATTCATTGACTGCTAACAGTAGTGTCTAATTTGGCACCTTTTTAGATGCATCTACTTTTTATGTTACCTAACTAAAGAGTTTGATCTATTTTATACAAGCTTGAAAATAAGTTGCAGATTTGTTTATGTATTTAAGTTTCTTAAAATTTTGAAATATCGTTTCGTTGACTCGAAAGTTGGATCAGATTATGTAGATTAGATAACGATGCAAGAACGATCTGCAAAAAAAAAAAAATGATATCTGTAACAAAAATGTATCTACCATAATTATGTTTTTGGTGTGATAACAGTTTTTTGTAGTACAGTTTCAATCATTTTCTTCTAACATTGTCTTGTAAAATATAGCGATGTCCATCGAGGCATGTCCATACTATGGTATTGATTCGGCCGATAAAGGAACACAGTCCTATAAAATCGTGTAAAAAATGCAAAGACGAAATTGAATTTGATTCCGATACATAAATTTTACTTAGCCAATTTGTCTCTCTCGGATCAAGCTGGAAATAAGCCCATGTTAATTAAATTTGTTAGTAGAAAACAAAGTCGCAAACTGCCTTTTTAATTATTTCTCTTTTGCTTTATTTTTCCTTCAGGACGTCGGGAACTTTCGTACTGAATGGATATTGGTAATAATTTAGCTACGGACGTTCTAAATACACCGCTTCTAGCCAATGACTTTGGAAATGACTTAAAACAACAGATATAACGCTTTAACGTTTGTTATGTTTACATAAAGATTCTTTGTGTGGGGTATTTTATGGTTTTCTGTTCGACCGATTTGTGTACGAATGAAAATAGATTACAACCAGTTTTTCCCGTTATTAGAAGCTGTAAATCATGGTGCATCTGTAACGTCTGCTCCTTAAAATAAGATCTGAAGAGTCGGGGATCGTCAATTTAGTTGTGAATCTTTAGCTCGTGCCGGGACGAAAGTTAAAGATGATTTTAAGCTTCAGTGTTTTGATAGGTACTTATAACAGAATCTCATTTTCTGACACGTCTTAGTTATGATTCATTAATCAGTAAGCGCCAAGTTGAAGCTGTGTGCGGGAGACACCTCCCCCCGACTGGCAGAATGTACCAATCCAAGTTAATGCTCCGAATTCAAATCTTCCGTATCGCATTAATCCGGCGGAGGGTCGCGCCGTAATAAATTCCGTATTATACGCACGACACGCGTATTAAAATAAACATATAAACATGTTACACCCTCGCGATGCACACCCGCAAGCGAATGAGTCTTTACTTGAATCCATTTTTCTATCTACAAATTAAACTACTAAAAGCTGACAAATTAATGTACTGTTTTATTTGTCATAACGATTAAACTATTATGATTTCGTTTATTATTATGTTAATGATTCCTTGCTTGCTTGATTCTAAGCAACTGATATTGACCAAAATAAAAAAGTGTCGCTAAAGTAGCAATTTAAATGTTTTTTATTTGAGCATCAGTTAAAATCACTCTCACAAATACACCTGGACTTCAACCTTTTTAAATTATATTTCTTCATTTCAAATGCTCATTTTCGATCCCACACAAATTTAATTCGTTTCATCTACTCCTGAACGCCAATACGCCCTGCATCAGTACTTCATACAGCTAGATGGCATTTTATTATAACAATAGCTCCGGTCCCGGCGGAGGCAGCAAGTGTAGTCATTTACATGACACATTGTGCGAGTGCAATCACTCTACTGACGAACAGATTCGTTCCACTATGACTTAATACTTTAATGATGACGCTGATTCAATTTGCTGGATAGTTTTTTTTAACTAAAGTTAGGCTTTTAGGAATTTGATATTTTTGCAGTATATTGTGAACAAATCTATGCAACTGGCTGGTACTGTCAATTTTTTCTTGTATTCAGCCAGTATCTTTTGAACGTACTAAGAAAGCGCTTAGCTAAGAACCGAAAACAATATGGCCGCTTTATAAGTATGTGAAAGCAAAGCTGATAACAAACGCTAAAGCAATTAAAAACAGCCAGGCGCGTGATTTTAAAGTAGCCATTTAAAAATCTAAACAATAGGCAATTATCTCCGCCCATTTCTCTGAGAATCGTTTAATTCACGAGAATTCCCAAATCGCGCTTATAATTTATAATAACAGGGACGTCCCTTAACGAAGAGACCGTTTTGTAGATAGGTATCTATCAAATTACGGCACCTTCCCCTTTGTGAGCGCCCATTGTTGTCTAACACGGCAAATATTCATTTGAATATTTACTTAACATGGATAATATTTTAATCTTCCCCTTTGAAATATACATTTTCCAGTGGAGACAATTTCACGCCCGGTTCATCGAAACGCCGTATCTTCAGCGCGGTGTGCAATCGATAATGATCCCTCTGGCTGAGCGGGACGCGTGGCTAAGGGCGACATTCGTTTAAAACATACGGCAATATCAATTTAACAAGATATTCCTTTTGTTAATATTCGCACACGCTTTATCAAATTCTCTAGCGGGGGTGACAATAAGCCGCTGTAAGTACTCTCTCTCACATATGGATAAAAGCTTTCATTTTGCTCTTAGCTCTTTTGAGTGTGATATAGAAGTAAGATGAGTATATATACTTGCGACTGTGTCAGTAAACATAGGGTTACATTTACATTAAGAACATGTAAATATTTAACACGTTTAAATGAATTTGACTGAGGATATGTTACTTTCATAAATCATTTACACTATACCTAGCTTGGTACACGCTAAAATTGCTACCATTTTTTTTATCTTAGAAACTTTATTTTTATTAATGTTTTCCTAACAAATAAAAAGTAAATAAATTCAAACTTATTAGGTGCATACAGTTGAGTAATTTAACTATAGCGATAATCAGATTTGCTAACTACAGACCTCGCAGCCTAGACACCATTGTTGTGTCAAATTATATCATAATTCTATTGTGAAAACTGTTAACTGTCTTCTCGACGCCCTTCGCACAAAAAAATAACTCACAGGGTCGCGCCCTCCTGTATTTAATAACATAATAGCACAATTCCCTCGCCGCATGATTCAATTTGGATTTCCTCCAGCCTCCCCCGTGCAGTCTAAAAAATGACAACTTCATTATATTGTTCGCGCCCCCGAGGGCGACTTGTTTGCCAGAAGGATTATAATGATTAATTCCGTAAAATATTAATACCGTGCGCACGCGGCTGCACACTTGCGACCTTCGCGAAGCTTATACGGCAACAAGTGCTTTTTGCAACGATTTGTCAATTTCTGGTCGACTCATTTGCGGATTCCAAATTAATTACGATAGCGCGTCGATTAAAAAATGTGGCAAAAATGTTGCTTGCGTTTAAACTATCCGGTACTTCATTTGACCAGCAGTATAAGGCAATTTAAAAATTTACTTTATCGCACGTGTGTATTTTATATAGGTACTTATATACCGGGTTTCATAAAAAGTTTAACGATAGTATTTCACAAACTTGTCAGGTTAGAGGATCTGAACACCTCTGCAAAATTTTGTACCTACTCAAAATTGTAACCTACAAAAATATTAATGCAATGAATACACTAAAAACTTACCAAATTAATTGATAAATAAATATTTTTTGTTAATTCGTTAACTAAAAGCCAATAATTAGCAGGAAACTTCTCAGGGGGTACTTAGACCGACTATCCTAATGGTATATGTGAAATATTGTTAATTATTTTAATAACACACGGTATTTGCCTTCGGTACCTGGTTGGGTAGCTACCGGTGATATAAGTAGCGAGTAAATATCCTTTATTACTCGACCAGTTTTCTTCCGGGCCTTTGTCTGCGCAGAATAAAAACTTCATCTCTCTCCCCGAGGAATTTAATTTGGAGTAATGGAAGTGTTATATTGACTTAACAGGCCAGAAGCTCCCCTTCGCACAGTTACAGTTATTAAAATGGAGAAATTTATTATTAGCATTTTGTCGTTACACTATTTACATTTTAATTTTATTTGTTTTGTGATTCCATTAGTCACGGGCTAATGCATTAATTCAATAAAATAAGCCATAAAGCGATTCCGTATCTCCGCGCGAGCCCGAATGAAAGCTTGCTATAATTAATCAGTTGAATTGTAAAGGAAAATAATATTGTGGTTTGACTCGTAATGGATTTTATACAAATTTATGGGAATATATAAAACACCGGGACGATCAAGTGTATAGAAGCAATAAGCACTTCAATTCTAGGCAGAAACTTAGTACCCCACTTGCGAATTATATTTTATACTATCCTGGTAAAACTTAATATTGATGATTATTAAACACATGATCACCCTAATACGCGGGGGTTATAATTTTTAAAATGCGTATAACAAGAATGGAACACTTGCACTGCGACCCGTACCATTTATAGTCCTTTTGTTGCCGAAATTATATTTACAGAAGTGAGCAGACAATTTCACGCTCTCTTCCCTGCGCCCTCCGCGGACTCTAATCAACAAGGAGGATGGGATTATGGTGGATCTCTATCATATATTTATCGGTATCAGCCGGTGCGACTGTTCAATTAAAAAATAAATTTAGGATTTTAAAAATTATTAACCATTTCTTATTTATTTGCAAAAGTTCACACCGAATAATGGACTTATTTTGATATTCAAAAACAAACACTAGACTACTGCACATACGAGTATGTACGAGTAGGTACTTATTATTTTTGAAACAAATGCTTGTAGGAGCTCGCGTGTTGCACGGTTGTTTGGCAGACGTCAATACTCACGACGTTTCCGCCTCGCCTCCAGTGGGTCAGTAGGAGACCTTACAGGATTGTAGCCTCATCAAAGCTTTAACTTAATATTGTCTTTAGATTACAAAGCACGGAAACGGTACATAACTAAGCATGAAATTGCAATTACCGTAAAACCCCGTGACTTCGCCTGGGTTTTGACACTTTTTTGAAAATTTCTCACAGATTTAGGTACACTTATTTTTGCTTGTTAGGATCAAAAACTAATTAATCTATCTAGGACTATATAGTTTACTGTAACATAAGGTCTAAATTTCGCTAAAGATTGGCTACAATTGGACTCCAAAGGTGGTAGGCGAAGTATAGGCAAAATGCCCTGTCTTCGCCTACACCTACATACTGCCGAAGCGTCAATTATGGACCAAATTTAAAGTTACCCAGCTGTCTTCTTAATTTTTAACGTGTATTTCAATTATGAGCCTTACCTATTCCAAAATAGTCACATTTAAAAAAAAAACGATGGTAGGCGAAGACAGGTAACGATCTGAAGCTAGTTTCATACATTTACCGTATTTTCGATAGAGTTGTCAAAAATCACTCTTACTTGCGCGACAACAAAAAAAAGGTAATAAAAATAGTAATAAAATAGAAAATTGAGTAGGTATCTATTCTTATCTTATACAAAAGCACAATCAGGTTAGATCAACCGCATTTAATCCTGAGTTTCACTTTATTTTCTGGTTTTCTTAGTACCTACTCTTGATTCGGTACAAAAATATCTAGAAATTGATTCTAATGGGAAACCGTAAAAATAATTATAAAAATATTGGAAAAACATTTTTAAAAGAGTTCTCCAATATTGAATGAGACTTAAAATATATTACACACTTGGATTGACAACCCTAGGGGTAGGCGAAGTATAGCTACAAGATGGCCGAAACATCAACTCAATTATATTTTAATCGATTGCGACATATACATATAGCTTAGTTAAAAAACAGTAATATCATAAAAAAGAGCATTAGTTGTAGATTATAATACAAAAACAAACTTTCTTTTATCTCTTCTTTAGCACTAGTTATAACGAAATTCCGCAAAGGTAAAAAAAACACTAGCTGTCCCTTCAACGAAAAAACGGCACTGATCATAAACTGCGTTTAGTTACCCACAGTTAATGCGAGACTAGTGCCCAGCATTAAAAACACTTTCTATTTAGTAGTTGTGCGTGGAACCTGGCCTAAAAGCTAGGCGGGAATTTCAACTTTTATAAAAATAGGCGATGATAGGTATCCCAGGTGAAGACGGCTTTTTACGGTACTACTAATTACTATTGCTCTTGTCTTAATTCACTAGTAACTCAGAGCTGAGAATGTTATTTTTAGAATCCCTTTCAACTAGGTCAAGTGCCCGTCTGATGTCTACGCGATCCATACTATCCTCGCGCTCCACCCTCCGACCAATAAAAGGGTGAGCTCACACATGAGCGTGAAAGATTGTCCACATGTTCTGCCGGACACCCCAGCACAATCAGCCGCGTTCCTATCTTGTCGCGCAGTGATCAGACTGAGCAGCTTATCTGTACGGTGCATCAAATTAATCATCGCCTGTCATTTCCTTTACTTACTAAAATATATCACGTTTTCACGCTTCACGTTATTAGTGATGGACTGATGAAGTTGGATTTATCCAAGGTGCACCTTCGGGCAGGTTTGGATCCAGTGCAAAATGTCTCTTAGTAATTTCGTTAAAAATTCGATTACCAGGTATTTTTTCAATTCAATGACAAAATCCTGGAACAGGTTTTCCTTCTGCATTTAAAAAACCTTCATTGCTAATTACGAAGTAGTTCAATCATGATGCAATCTTTATTATAAACATAAATCTTGCAAGAACTACGTAGTCATCTAAGATACTTATCATACTAATGGCATTTTATCAAGGAAACGTCGAAGTAACTGATCTATTAATAATCTTTACATTGACATCGGCTTGATTTACTGCGCCATAGCGTCCTTAGCGCCATAAGTCGCGTGGCCTCTTCCTGAAATTGACAAGCAAATAAATTGCGATATCAAAGCTCAGTTAGAAAAATGTCGTATCACAAGGGGCGGGCTCTGTCGTGTATTGAGACATGATCTTGCGGAAACGGAAGCGAAGCCGGGCGGCGGAGGAAGCGATGCATGGCGCCGGACGGGCCCACTTCCTGTGCACGATGCCTTCACTTATCGCTGCGGGGTGCCCAGAAATGAGCTAATATTTCGAAATTATATCAAATAACGGGTGTCTTTGACGTATCAAGGAAAGAAAAACAATGTCCGAAATCAAATTCACCCGAAAGATGACACATTTACACTAGACACTCGGTTAGTGGACTGACATGGTATGAGGTTTACGAGTCAGGAAGTTACTACATAAACGCACTAAACTCTTTAAACTTGCTCTTCCTCCTCCAGGTGAATCGACGTAGATAAAAGATATTCGCCTCCGTAAAGCAAAATAGCAGCTTGCTAATGAAATAAGAGCCTCCGAAAATAATTGAAACAACAGGATAGAGAATAGACCTATATATAAACAAAGTTGTTCTGCCAACCAGTTTTAATAAAACACAACTATAGATACACTTGTAAAACATTTTGGGATGCCTTGCGGGCTTAGTTTGATTGAGTTGAAAATAAATAATATAATTGGGCATATTTTCGCGATTGAGATCTAAATAGCTCGATCGTAATGGAAAGGGACTTAAAACCACAAAGGTAATCGTGAAAGCAGAATTATTTCACTTATAACAGTCGGTTCCATCGCGTGTTTCAAAATTAATTTATTTTCTAGCTGGTTATTTTTTCGGTTAGCTGACGCGAAGGCCGGACGAGTCCTGCACGGTGAGCACAAGTTGTTGTGACTTGGATACTTGCGTCCCATTCTAACTACTCTTATGTAAAAGGGACGCAAATACTAACAAATGTGAAATAACAAGTTGTGCTGGCGTCCTGAGTGCGGAACTGTGTTATACAAACGACTTCTGTAATGAGTTCCGCTAACTGCCAGCGACATAACCAATTTCCAACTAGTTCGCTGCTTACAATTTGATAAGATCAACAAAACTGAGAAAGAAATTCCGAACAATTTTGTAATTTTCTCAGACGTAAACGAAGGTGAATTTTAATATAACTTTGCGAGTATGGTAATCAAGTTTGTGTGTAAAACTACATAATTTATATCAGTTTGATAAATCGTGTGAGTCGTTAACTTAAGACACAAATTGTGCATGTACGCGTGACAAGCGATAGCTCAATGTTATTATTCAATTCCATCAGTACATACCTATGCAATTTGTGGGGTGCGAATTTTTAATTCAAGGATAAACTTGTACTACCGAAAGCGTCGCTTTCGCTGTTTTCACTGAATGTGAAGAATTTTGTCATAGCAACTCTGTCATTTTAAGTATATCACCACATCGATTAGTTTATCATCGACAGGCTCCATAACCGAAAGAAATACACCATTGTTTATTTTGTAGCACCCAATGGAAACACAACATCCAATACGCTAATATAGTTATAAACTTATTCCGGTGCTATCATATGTAAAAGAAGGATATAAAAAGCATCTCATCACTAAACGATGCGGAGAATATCGTTCGGCACGATCCCGGGCTTAAATTACAGGCACAATATTCTTAGTGACCACTATCATTATTGTTTTACGTATTTGCGGAATTGCGCGCTCGGCTTAATGCTAGGGTTCGCCATTCACACGGCTCCGTGCCCATTGGCGTGTACTTAACAACGCTTCTTTGAATGACAAGCCCCACTTCTAACGTAATTGTTTAGTCACTCGTTTATGTTGCAAAACGTGGCTCTGACGCGAAAATATGGCCTGAAGCGGTCTTACATCCGGAAACATGTGGATTAGATGGACAGTGCTTTGGCAGCTCATAGTAAAAGAATCACCAATTAAAAAAAACTGTATTAGGTAAATAATTTACTGCATTTTAGTTGGGTTAGCCTGACACAATTCCTATTCCTAAGATTTCTATCTTCATGCATTTATAACTTGCATTCGTGTTTTTCAATGGAAATGATTTTTTTCATTCCTTTGTGGAGAATCTAGTTTAATTGCAAGCTATTCCATTCCATACCTTTGTGTTGTTACTTTAGTACTTAGTGTAGTTACGGCTCCTCATACATAAATAATTTCAGCGATCACCTGTTTGTAATATTATTATTCATTGTTTTTAAAATCAAAATGTATGAACATTTTGTTTTTGACAAAAATGTTTTGACCGCCAACATCATTCAAAAGTCAAAGTCGTCAAAGTCAGGCAATGTTTAGGGGATGGAAAAAAACTTTCACAGTTTGTATGGAACGTAAAATAAAGCTCAAAATTTTGAGCAATTCTACGATGTTACGATTAAAGTTAAAACTGTTTCAAGTTTTAAAACTCCACAGCGATAAGTATGAAAGAGCAAACATCTAGCGAGCTTGAACATTGCTCGCTACCCAGGCAGTCACGACACAACGCCACTAATATTAAACAGTGAGAGAGAGAGCTAATAATTCGCGTCTATTTACTGGATACATTAGAGCGCTACACAGCTGCTGGCTACTAGCAATTAAAGTTCATATATTTTATCATTCGACCTTTACAAATGCATTAAAATGGTTCAACTGCCACATAATTATTAATTATCAATCTGTAATTTGGTATCATTTTTATTTTAATAACTATGTATTCGAGATCATTTAACAAAATCTAATTCTAAATAGGCTATAATCGAGGCGAATGCAAGAAATTATTTAAGAACGCTTGCACGAGTGAAACAGTTGGTAAATATTCTAAACAAAGAAAGGGCCTTATTAAGGAGTATTGGGAGGGCTTCGGTGGGAGGTATGATTGGCAGCCACCTGTGCGCGGCGAGAGCGGAGGCGAGGTGGCAATATGGCAGAAGATAACGCGCCGCACGCGCCATGCAAGCCAATGAAGGTACGAGCCGAATTCAAATTGCCAACCCGCACCCGCTGCCCGTATCAAATGTTGTTTTATAGCTAATTCCCAAATTCAGTTATGGCCTATAAACGATCCGCCGGTATAATTTAAATGCGAACCCGCCAGCATAATGGTCGTACTTTACTTCGAAATTAAGTATTTGTATGGAAAATGCGTTTTGAAATAGAATTCACTGTCGAGTTTTATTTCTTGCGTGCGCAGATTCCGCGAGAGTCGGGAATTCGAGTCGTTATTCAGTCGTTGTCGACAGGTTTTAGGGTTAATTTTTAGTGGTAAAACTTTAGCAATGTAATTTAGCAGAAAATTAGGCATGTTGGTATTTACGTATGAAGTCATTAAAAGGGGATGTTTGTTAGAATGTCAGAGTTAAAAAACGTGCCAGAACAAGTTAAATACATTACCCGGTGAAGTCTTTTGTTCGTCATTTTAGAGCGCCGCAATCGTATCGCTGCTTAAGTGCAGTGCAACGTATAATGAGTTGAATAACAATTATGGCGTAAAGTCAGGACTAGGAGAGAAATGGGCTGCAAATATTTACTTTAATCTACTTACGTCTTATAATGTCTAAAGTCAATGGGTAAAATGATTTTCTGTAATTTTTTATGCTTTTAAATCATATACTATATTCTTCTTCTTCAAACATAAGAGCAAAATTCGATACTAACCAAATATTAATAATAGTTCTACGCGTGTTTATCAACTTTGAAATTGATTCAACTATTTTGGTATCGCAATCATCCATGTGCAGCAAATTTACCACGCTGTCAAGCGAACTGCTTTTATTTTTCACATACGTGGCTAAAAAACTAAAATATAAATTTTTGACCCAAAATCGGAATAATGACAAATTATTTTTCACAGTTTGTTCCTAGATATACCTACGTTATACCTATTCAAAAATGTTCATCAACAGAAGACAGAAAGCTTCGTCTGCAATAATCTCTTGATGGAACCGTAAGCTTCAAGACAAGTCGTACTTGACTTGTTTACTTTTCAATTTAAAACGTTCCTATAATAAAAGGCGCTCTTTTAAAAGTTTTCCCCTGTTTCCGAGCTAATTTCCAGACGGACATTTCCGCTCATTCAATATGACCGATTGTTTATAGCTGGAGTCCACTTTGCGAGACAATTGAACAAAATTACTTAGTTAAACGGAACTGTACTTACATATTTCATTGTTGAACGGGAACAAATATCCATTACCAGTGTTGGCGAGACTTTCTTTAAACCCTTTTTTTCGCTTTTGAATACTTGTCTAAAGATATTTTTACGTGTCGGCATATTAGTCACGCGATTGGCGAATCTGCTGTATAGCATTGAGCATTTCGGCACCTAGGTGTTGTATTTTTTGCATATTAAAAATTACGGTATTACTACAATAATAAGCCGTTACAACGTCCTAAAAAGTTCACGACGCCTTAATAATAGCCTCAAAGCAGATAACAGCGAGTGATATCGCCACCGAAATTCTATTTGCCGGATTATTAGACGTCTCCGATAGTAACGGTGTCCTAATGGACGAAATTTAATCACGACAAATCGAATGCCACCTATTTATGAAGCCGAATGACTAAACATCTTTTTAATACGATTCACACGTTAGCAGTTATAGTCAGTTGGGTTTTTATATCGATACATTTCACGGCGATGTATTGAACTCTTATTATATGAAATGTGATGCCACATACCGGCTACTGATGGGATCTATTATTGTTGATCCACGGATGAATATTCAATCATGGAGATACTGAGGCGTGATGGGTTCCGTGCGATCATAAAAAACGTTCGGTTGGTTCCACTACTTAGTGTTAACAGTTTATTAACTGGATACATTTGGAACCGATACCTACTTTACGACACGCTTTTTATACAATAAGCGTTTTATGAGCTTGCTTTACCCACGGAGATTTACAATATCTATTGCGGTTTCCATGATTATAGGTTATTAATATTAAAATAAGGAAGGATTTAGTAATTATATTGACTGTGTATGTATGTATGTATAACTCTTTATTGTACATAAAACACAAGAAAAAGATGAATACTGGACAAAACACATGCACAAAGGCGAACTTATCCCTAAAAGGTGTGTATTGATTGCTACAAACTAAGTTAGGGCCCCCTAATAAAACACGTTAATGAACATTGATGAACATAAAAATAAAAACTTGGCTGCAGAAAAATCACGGTCTCTGAAATACGACGGTTTTGAAAGCTCATAAGACCTATCTATTGAAACCTCAGGCACCAACCGGTTATGTGTTTTGTTCTTTCTTGTTAATTTGGATGCAGTTCTGCGTCTTGGTTGCCATTATTGCTAGATAAACTCACCTGGATCATAATAAAAAAATGATTGATACCGACAAATTTGAATGAAAAGTTTCAGCGCCACATACGGAACATACACAAATACAAAAACATGTACTTAAGTGAATAGACACTACAGAAATCAAAACCCTGCATTTTCATTTTTCCACGGTCGGGTAAAAGTTACTTCTCTTCCACATTGTATCTAGTGAGTGCAAAGTGCATACAAAATCGTGATGTAGCCTTTTAATCGGTTTCACGTTTGTTCCCGTGCTACTTTTTGTATTCGAATTTCACTCAGACTGCCAATCTGTATGCTTTGTACTGACCGGAACTCCTCGAACCCCGGCTGGATAAAAATATGCCATGTCGTAGCTAGGATAGAAGTTATTTTAGCTGGTGTTGTCTTATAGTCGGTAGACGGTAGTGTAGTAATAAGATAAAGGGGCGGACGCATTTTGTTTTGCAGCGAGCGCCACTCCAATTTACGCTGCGCGGGGGCCATTAGCATAAGTCCGGAGGAGCGTGATGTGCGCGCGATTCGCCGGCGCCGACGGCGGCGTGACGCTGCGCCCGCGCCGGCCGGCGTAATTACGCCCGAGCGACACATTTGTCCGGTATTGTAAGCCGTGAAGATGCCATCGCACCGCAACACTACTCGACTTATTCGAATTAGCACGCTAACGCTTCTACGACTTACGTGTGATGGTAGAATGTCGTTGTATTTATTAACAACAACGATGTACGAGTGTTCGAAATTTAATACAAGTTATTGACCGATTCAAAAAGTATTTTAATTCAAGATTTATACCTGTTAATTATCACTACCAATAGATACTCATGATAAAACTTTCAATGAAGTCTCTGCTTAAGATTTCATACCTATACTAATCTAAGCAAATCGGTACATACATACACAACTCACGTCTTTATCCCTTACGGGGTAGACAGAGCCTAAGACAACAGCTACCTACAGGCCACATTTAGCATGATTGATTTATGTAATGGTATAAAACTTGCAAAGACCTACAGACTACAATAATTGCTTTGGTCACCAGTTGCAGACAATAATAACTCTCAATGTGATTTTATGCCGTGCTTAAAGTAAAACAAAGGAACGTCAAAAAAGATGTATAAATATATGAACATACCGATAGCAAAAACGAAGATCAGTTAAAGATAATGGTCATCATCAGGCCGCTGCAGACTTCTTTTTTATTTAATTTACTAGAAATATCACGAGGAATATGGGAGTTCAATCACACCTCGCCAAAACGAGTTCTTGTGATATACCGAAGGCGTAAAGTATGGTCACTATGTTGCATTAATATTGATTGACACTGCAACATACCGTCATTTGTACTATGTACGTGTTGCTTATGTATCTGAGGAGTGGCACTGGTTTTAGGGTCATGACTATTTTGCATCGAATATAATAATATGAAAAAAATTCAATAGGAGACCGAAACAATACAACTTGAGTAAAAACCTTTTAAAAATATTTTTGTTAGTGTTTTATCTAGTAAGGCATTATGTTTATGTAGTAGACTATTTATTTTATAATTGTTTACTGTGGCTTTAGAAGCTGACTTGACTGCGTTTCGTCATAACGAGCAATAATTAAGACTGAACTGTTCGAATTAAAAGTTTTTGAATCTTATTCTTGAAATAGGTACTTCAACATCGCACTTACAAAATTAAAAGCAACATACATTCAAAGACTTACGAGCCTATGGTTTCATTTTGGCATCCTAATATTTCCCAGAAATTCAGGTTAACCATCCAAGTCAATCTCTTTAAAAAAATATTCTGCTACAAATAAAAGACCGTCTCAATGGGTATTGGAGTTTAATTCGAACAGATTACCGGAGTGTGGCAGCCCTAGGCGACCGCGGCGAGTACCGGCGCACGCGCTCGTTGCGAGCCATCATTAGAATGTAGCATCTCGAGCGATTTTCTTACTTTAGATACGGTAATGGCCGTAAAAACAGCCGCTAGGGAAAAACGTAGCGCATAAAAATATTGTATCCTTACTGCATATAAGCTCGGACCATTTCTGAAAATCATACGGAGCGCATAGCAAAATCGAGTCGGTGCACATATTTTGCCATAAGTAGTTGCGGTTAACGAATGCAAGGAGGATTTTATGCCGCTAATGTGATTCTCGGAACACATTTATGTATCGCACCAATACTTGCATAGGCGGCTTGAATATTTACGTATCTTTATGCAAACTCGAAGCTAAAGGTAAAGCATGATATTTGTTCTAAATATTTCTACCCGGTATAGACTTTGAGCATCGCGCTAAATTCATCGGCTCAATTATTATAATTGGTGACAAGATGATTGATGTAATGGTATACACAAAACACGTCTATATCCATTACGGGGTAGACTGAGCCTAAGGTAATATGACCTAGAGGCCACATTTAGCATGATTGATTTATGTAATGGCATAAAACTTGCAAAGACCTACAGACTACAATAATTGCTTTGGTCACCAGTTGCAGACAATAATGATGCAAATTACTCGTGAAGAGCTAGTAGTTCACAATAACTCTTAATGTGATTTTATGCCGTGCTTAAAGTAAAACAAAGGAACGTCAAAAAAGATATATAAATATATGAACATAATTTGTACCTCTCCGTGTTTAAATTAAAAAGAACATTAATTACCCGTTGTCGCCGTTATATCACGTCCCGTTCGCGGACCGTCCGCGGCGCGGGCGCAAGAAGACCTGCAAAAACCAGCACTTCAAAGTAGTTCCAAAACGGGATACGATCATTAGATCCATACCATATACCATAATCGACACATCCTGAATAGGTAGGTGGTGAAGCGTGCCCGCTCCTTGTCGTTGCGCGTGCGCGTCTGGCTCAGTCAATACAATTTTTGTTCATTCATGTGCGGAATTTTATCAGACGGATTTTTTCGGTGGACTCCTCAAAAGGAGCCGCGGCTTACGTGTCGACATGGAGCGCGGGGCAGATAGCGAGTTGGAAATTGCTCCCTGATAGGTGATGATAGCGATAATGACCTGACACGGCTGGCGCACTCTATTTTCCTTATATGACTTAATCGTGGCTATCTATCACTTTCTTTGGAACGTTAAGGTTCGATTGCAAAAAACCAAGTTTTTTAAGTTTAAAAATGAGTATAAGTTCGCTACACAGACGATTTACGCAAAACACAAAATTGGATAATAGGGACTGCAATGAAATCAAAATCATTCGAGTATTAGGCCCGTTAAACTAACCTATTTAAATAACTGTGCGTTCGAACCATTAAAAACGGGTAAAAAGTTAAAATAATAATTAGGTAAAACGAAGATGGCGTGAGAACGGTCAGGGTGGCCATTGGACGGTGGTTGGCATACAAATCGAGGCTGTCAGATCGACGGATCAGACTGGTCGCCACGGGTCTCACGGAAGTTTACCCTGCCACAGACAATAGCAGACAAGGCATGCATCTATTACCCTTCTTAAGGTCGCAGCTGACTGATGCCCTTTGAATAGCGGTCGATAATCGATGACACAACGGGTACTTGTGTTGTGCTTTATCGTATCGTGTATACATATTTATTGTCAAGACAATCTTAGCATTACATATGAGTTAATGTTACCAAATGCATTTTTGAAAACTAGGTGATAGTCTTACAAAAACAATAAAGCCTTGTAAGAGGTGCACATCATATTTATAGCATCATTGTATCACTTCTAGGCGAATTTGAATGCTAAAGCTATTTGAATTGGTCTAATACTTAAAATATGGAATGTAACACACTTAATCTAAGCTATTTCTGGTTGAAGCATTGTCAATATTATAGGTCAATCTTTTAAGGTTTACTCAAACCCTAAGTTAAGTGAAGACTTACGTTATTGTTGCTGATATTGCATTTCAATAGACACTCGTACCATTACCATAATAATGTACACAACCGAGATATCATTTGATATTCTGTCAAGCATAAGTGCATAAGGTGCAGGGCGGCGCGGAAGGGCGCTCGCGATACAAACAAATGACGAACACCGAAATCTACTCCGCAGCCCTCCGCACGATAAGCCCTATGCAAAATAAAACACACGATTGACATCTCTTTGAAATTTATTAAAAATTCAGCTGGCTTTAACTTTAAATGGAGGGTTAAACGTTCAAGTGAAAGGATTACCTTATATCCAGAATGTTGGTTTTATCCGGTTGGATTTATGTATTTGCGTTGCATTTCGAAAGAATTAAACACGCACCTCACATTCTTATTTCTTCTTAGGAATACACATTTAAGAACTTTACATCAAGTTAAATACAGTAATCACATTCGTCGCCTGTTTCAGTTATGTTATGTCGGAGCCGCTAATGATAATGGTAAGTAGTTTAGCAAACACACAATGTCCATATGTGGTGTTATCAAAGAGGTTCATCTGGTTATGATGACGAGGTGGCGCGTTGCCTAGCGACGGGGGGCAGCGGTCAGCGGGAGACTCCGTTCCTCATACTCGGACGTGAGGACACCCTCCGGACCCTGATAATTATTCTCCTTGTACTAGACCCTGTTAACTTTAATGTTACTTTATCTTAATACGTCTGAGCTGGCGCGCAATTTCAGTACTTAGTCTTTGCTGAGTTTGAGATTACATTTAATGGATAATTAAGATTTCGTTAGACCCTTGTGCCTTGGCGACATGGCTAGCACTGCAAACAACTCTTTGTTGTATGCAACTTGTCTAATGAGTCACAAATTGATTAGGTACAGACTGTATCCTCATATGATATAGGCAACATAGGGGATATTTTACAGCCACTACAAGTGTGAACATCGGTATTGGCACGTACTGAATTTTCGTTAATAAGTAAATTAGCGATTAGTAAACCAACAATTCTAGTAAAGATTTTCATTCGAAAACCATCAATGTAAATTATTAATATGCGTAGTAGACAGCAGATATATCCTTTACCAGAAATCGCCAGCGTCGTTCAAAATCAAATACCTTTAAAGCTTAAAGCCGGTTAAGATGGTAAAAGCTCACGCGTCGTAGCCGTCGCTTTTTTCCACATTTCGTCTATTCCGGCTCATTTTGTGCTTTAAATGAACGAATTCACTGAGCAGATCTTAATCGGCCAAGGGGCCTCCTCCGACTATTCCGGAGCTAAATAGCCAGGGTTTATTTTGTGGCCAGAAGCTTTAAAAATGGGAGACAACCGTCCCGCAGTTTTTCATTCGATAGAGATTACGATATTCGTTAAAACTCTTATTCTTCTAGTCGAAGATCTGTGGGCTTATTACCTAACTCGCTCGCAATCGCCATCGTGTTCATTTTGACAGTTCATGTATGGGCTGACAGTTGGCATCAGAATCAGCTAGCTGTCACGAGTTAGATAATAAGCCTACTGATAACTAGCGTAGCTCTTCCTTTGTAATGGGCCAGTTTTCAATTTATTCTATTTTTAACCCACAACGCAAAAGGAGGGGTGTTATAAGTTTAAAATCGATGTGTGTGTGTGTGCGCATGTGTCCGTGGCATCGTAGCACTAAAGCGGATGGACCGATTTGGATGCGGGTTTTTCATTCGATAGCCAGTTTCCTTGCGGTGGGTCTTAGCCATGTTGGGTAATAATCGGTCTAGCAGTTTTAGCATAGGGCGTTTTATAATTTAAATTTACGGTTATTTACTAATTTATAGTTGTGTATGGTGTTTTTCTTTTGACTGTGAGAGAAAATTAACTCATACCTGGCCGGCAAATTGATATTGTATTTGCTCAAAAATTCAGATAGGTATAACCTACTTTAAAGATTACTTTTCGTTAGAACGAACAAAAGTGTCTGCAGTCATTTGGTCTTAACTAAATTCAATGTTCCTGAGAAATGTTAACCAGAAACCACACACTGCCACAGTAGAAACAATGTAAACTATTAAACGAAAGCTATCTACAATGTCTTGGATACAATAAATAAACTATCGCACTATCAAGAGTGCATTCAACTCTAACGCGGCACTATTATTAAACGGAATTCGATTTAAAGCCGAACCCTCCTCGTCGTTTGTGAAATTGACATTTATTCTTCGTTTTTCATTGTTGCTGCAGTCGGATTCGATCTATTGTTAATTAGCTTAAACGGCCCATGCGCTATGCCACGCCAACCACCCCGATGAACGATCCAGATAATGACACATACTTGTAGAATACAGCACAGTTGATAAAAATTAATGATTTACATTTTGCGACTAAAATTAAAATAAGTTATTGAAAAAGGGCATGCTAAATAATACGGCGCTTTTAAAGGTGGCGAATATACGAACTACGAGTAAGCTTCTACAATACCAGCGGATGATACCTACAGCGCCATCTGCTATCGGGTAGATGAACTAAACTTAACTTAGACGGCAGTATTGCCAAGAAACAAGTGGTTGTGGGAAGGTTAGAAACTTTGTTTTAGTGCTAAAGCCAAGAATGTCATTTATTCATTTGATTATGACCCTGTGTTTCGAAAAACATTGCTTAGAATGTTTTGTTCCCAACTTAGCTTAGTTTAGTTCGTTTTTTTTTAAAGAAGTTTGAAATCAACTTGATCTTTGGTAGGTACCATCTTGGTGAGGACAAGAGACTAGTAAAAATATTGATGAAATAATAAATACACATAAAAAAATCACTAGGTCTCCCCACCTGTAATTGTATTCTCTGCTCAAATAACGTTACAAAACGTGCATATAGCACCTAAACCGCGCATATTGACACAGCAGCCAACGTTATTACATACGAGAGTTATTCGCTCCCCATCAGGGCAGAGTGCCTCGATTAAAGCCGTAAATACTTTGAGATTAATTATCTCGTAAACAGTCGCAGGGCGCTCGCTCGAATCGCTCACCTACGCCGTGAGCGCGATACAAATTCAACTTTTCCAATTAAATTTCATGAGGCATTAATAATTATTTGGGTACATCAATTTGTTTCGTCGCGCGTAGCGCCGCGGCGCCTCGCCGAGATCCGTGGCGCAGTGGGAACCGGAAGCGCGAATACTTCCTGAGATATCCCGAGCCATCTTTAAAAAAAAATTGAAAGAACTGAAGTAGCTGCTGTAATGTTCGTGTAGTAGTAGTGCTGTAATGTTCCGGTGTGGCGACCGCTTATCAAAAGACGAAATATTGGTGACTTCCTGCATGATGGTCGGAGACCCGGTCGAGATCGCAGAAAGCCATTAGGTACGGCGGAACAAAACCGATCGTCAGTCATGGAGATCCTTGGAGTAGGCCTTTGTCCAGCAGTGGGTCTTCCAGCTGCAATGACGATGATATGTTTGTTAATTTTAAAACGCTACACCGTTTAGAATACTGCACATTTATTGACTACAAATTGTTGCCTGTGACTTTATCTTCAATGAAATCGTTTATCCCTATTTTTATCGGAAACTTTCCAGGTTATGAACCATTTTTATGCTAAGTTTCATTAAAATCCGTTCATTAATTGTTTCGTGAAAAAACAAGAAACATCCACACACCCATACAGGATGGCTGTACAAACTTTCTAACTATCTATTATTATCTATATAAGATTAGGTCAAACTATAAGCAATAAATATTGAAATACGTAGTCGTTCACCCAATGTTAAACCAGCGTAAGTAATATTTCTCTGTAATAATGCTACAGAACACTGTTTATTTTACCAATCGATGCGATGTGTTCCTCGGAAAAGCAATTTACTTTGTAGAAACAACAAACAATAACGTCCAGTAGTTTGGGGTACCGGACAATGAAAACAATTGCATAGGTAGTACCGGGAAATAAGGACGACGCGAACAGACGGAGGTAAATACACTGACGAGCAAAATAATAAGTTTAGTTAAGTTTCCAGGATAAGGAGATGGTTCACAGACGGCAGCGGTTACTTAATTTAAAACAACCCCGCTCCCAGTTCCCATCCTATTTCAAAAAAGATATCGATATCACGAGACTTGTCACCGCCCCAAATACTCGTTCATTCCAATGTACTCCAACTTTGGAATTAATTAAATTTAACTTGAAAATGAAATATTAACACTTTAACGTATAAAATTTAATACCGTTAAGTTATAACGTGATTATTCAACTCCTCGGTAATTTCCAAAAACATCTTGAAAATTAAATTCGCTTCGCGACGGCAGCGCCGCCTTTGAGCGCGCGCTTTTGTGCGCGACGCGAGAACCCAGCGCTCGCCACTTCGCACAGTGAAATTAATTTTCTTCGTCTTTATGTAATTTAATTATAAACATTTCAATATGGCGCTCCGGGAATTTCCGCCCCGGAGAGAAGTTAAATAGAAACGTTTGATACTTATCTCCTAATACACTTCTGGAATGATTGCGCGATTTTCAAGGATTTAATTATTGTACCTACAGAAATAGATAGTGACGGATTTACCTTGTTAGTCCATTCAGGATAACATTGTTTATTATAAATATTATATTATTACATAAAAATATGAATTTATTACAAGATAAATTTAAAGAACTCAAACTAAAATGAATCTAAAAACGTATTACCTTGTTTAGATAGACGTATCGAAATAATCTGCAGCAAAGCTATATAAACATTGAGCGTTAGTATGTTTTGCACGCCTCGAGCTTGGATGCATTGGACAAAGGCAACAGTTACTTTACTAAATGGCAGTTTTGTGCTTAGAAACATTGTTCAATGACATTCCATCTGCGAAATTAAAAGTATCTATTTGTGCAGTGCACATTAGCAGATGCCACTAGCGTTCGTGCAATTTTGCTCTCACAACGTTCACGCTCGGCCGACGAGAGGTGACATCAAACATACGCGCAGCCTGCGAACCTTTTGCGAGCTTATCTCCCATTCACTATCTCGATCATCCAAAAACATCTCCAACCCTATTGTTAGATGTTTATTAAATTTCATTTTACGTTTATACAACAACACTTTTGTCGGCTACTTTTTTGTACCGATTTGGGACATTTTACGGGTGGATTAGCCCGTGACGTCGAGCTCGGCAAGCGGCCGGCGGCGACGTCTTTTTGTGCGACCGGCATTATGGTCTGCTATTGCGCGCATTATGTCATAACAGAGAAGCACTCGACAGACGCACTGGCTTGTAAACTTTTTGTCCCACCATTTTATTCTAAATTGAATTCCACGTTGACAATATCATCGTTGTGTACATGCTACTTTTTGTACAAACATCATTTAATAAGTAGGAAGTCGATTGAAAACTCGGGCGACATCAATGGTTTCTACCTACACTAGGTGGACAGTTACTCATCTTTAACAGACTCTAACGGATTGCATCTAAACTGTACAAATGGTTAGGCATCGCCGAGAGTAGTTCGAGTCATTAGAACGGCGAGAGCGGCGATCAATCGTGATGCGGACCCACAGCAGCTAAATAGGTATTTCGGACAATAATTCTAAAAGTATTACCTTAGATTAAGCAATCCAGCCCTACGGCGGTACTAAAAGCTATAAGACTTACAACTCCGCCCCTACCAAAACAATCCTGTATCTCGGTGTCTTCACTAATGGCGCAAGTTCGACAGTCGAAGTTAGTTCGAGTGTTCTACGGCTGCAATAAAGATAAATCCAGCAATAATATGTTCGGTTGGCCTTACGTGTGGGATTGCTTGAGCACGAAATTGAATTTGCATGGAGTCTTAAGTCGGCGCTGATAGAGTCGGGTGCGTGCCGGCATTGTTATTCAGCGGACAATTACAAGCCACTAACTGTTAAGTAAAATTCAATTTGACACTTGGCGTAGATCTTCTGTTTCGATTGACTTGTATGTCTTGAAGCGAGGATTGTAGCACGTTTGTGCTGTCATATATATACACTCTAAAACTTCAGACTGCTGGTTTTCGTATACGTGGGTCCGACTTTGAAGTCAAAAAGATGTAGCTACCTTCGAAAATCAACACACAGACTAATTCTTAGGGCATGAAGCAATCTGCGCGGATGGAAGGCGCACTAATCCGACGCCGCAGGGCCAGCTCCGTATGAAAGGACGCTCCTTATCCCTTGATCCCGTTGTTTACCAGACATTAAACAGATAACAAGTCCGCGCCCTGATACCGTCGGAGCAGATTAAAGCCCCGTGGCTGCCGTAATCCGAACTTCGATTAATTTCATCCAATACTTGCTCGTGCCGAGTATTATTGCTATGTGGGTGCTTAATGCAATCCCCGAAATGGTACTGCTTTTTGAGAATCCTCTTCCTTTCAATGTTTACGACCACCACCTACCAATCGTTGACAGTATGATGAACATCATCCAAGTATCTGCCACGTTGCAGAAACACAAGCTTACAATATAGATTGGAGCAAATGAAATGGGACAATAGTAACCAGTTGACTTGATCCCCAACTAAGTAAAGCTACCCAGCAATAAATAAACATACCGACATAAATATTAAAAATCAAAAAATCTAGAGTTATTTTTCATAGATAACATGTCTGCCCTGACTAGAGATCAAACCCGGAACCTCAAGCTTCGCAGGCCGGTTCTCTTGCCACTGGGCTATCCGGTATCTATTTAATAGTTTAGTTTTAGGGGTGGCGTTCGCTGCGCGTGTGCAAATAGTGCTCGTTCGTGCGCCGGCGACTGATACCCGCGACCAACAACCCCCGACAAATAATTTACACACAACTGTCACTATTTGTCGTCATTGGGCTTGTTATGCCCGTGTCTATAACACTTTGTTACTCTGACAAATAGGTAGGTGTAGAGAACTCTTTCTACCCTGTTGCGAGATGCAAAAGAGGGTAGCACTATACAGGTGATCAATCCAAATGGGTCAGTAGGGAGAAGTCAAAAACTATAAGAGATAGGGGAATGTGTTCTTAGGAACCATGGCATCGATTTTAGATTTCATAAAAATAGCATTTAAAATAACATACTTATTTTTTCACATTAACTTTTTAAAATTTGTACGATGTCTTAAATTGGTTCTGCAAGTTTTTCGTTGTTATTGTTGACGGTGTTACTTATTATTCATCAGTCATAAGGAACACATTCTTAATGGAATCTTATATAATAAAAATATCTTATATAAGCAAATTTTATTATTTTGACCAGGTTGGATTCCCGGTTATGCATAATTTAAAAAACATTTAAAATCGATACCAATGGTTCCTATGAACAGGTTTCCCTATCTATAATCTATATATATAATATATTTATAATATAATATAGCTTCCATGCTGGTCTGCGAGCAAAGAAAAAATCATATAAAGCTTCTACCTTACGCCCACAAACGTGTTAAACGTTGGCCTTTCGGTCTTGTTATCTTAGGTTCTGTCTACCCCGTAAAGGATGAAGACGTGATTTATTTATGTATGTATAAAAATGAACTGTTATTTGTTTGTCTCGCTAAAACTCGAGAATGGCTTCATCGATTTGGCTAATTTTGATTTTGAAGTATTTGTGGAAGTTTAGGGAAGGTTTAAACGGTGAGAGATCATTTAAAAAATAGAAAGCTAGAGGGGGGGAAGCTGCGCGGGCAACAGCTAGTTGCTTATAGTTTTTGACTTCCTCCTACTAACCAATTTGTATTGATGACTCTGTATACATAGGTATGTAGTTATATACCTTTGTGGCGCTCTAGAAAACTAAAAGCTAGGATCGATTTTATTGAATCTTACGTAAATCGATTTATTTATTGTTGAGAGTGTCACGAAGATATAACAGTAAACTGAATTGAATTGGGAACTTCACACACACCACTGAACTGTTTCGCAGATGTATGAGTTAACCCACGATGTTTTCCTGCATTTCTGTTATTTCGCACATACCTATAACTTATTTTCTGAAAAATTCGGAGGTGCCAACCCGGGTTTGACCACGATCTTCTGCTTGAGAAGCATGATGTTTATTGTAGTTCAGAAACTTGCTAAACATTTTTTTGTAATTGCATGAAATTGTATCGTGCATTCTAGTATTTTTCTTTTCGATTCAACCCTTTTACTCTATTAAAACAGTGACACCAAAATGATAGTCAATATATAATTAAGCAGTACCCCCGACACACCCAAAACTTACAATTAGAAACACCTATTTATTTAGCGCTGCGTAAATCCAACTAGTGTTCATTACTATTCAGTTTGAACATAGTCCGAGCCTAGTCTAATTGGACCAACCAGACCAAGAAGACGCATTCCAATATTTGTGTTGGCCGTCTTAAATCACATTTAGTTACGTGTAACAAACAAACAGGTAGTCCTTCTTGTAGGCAACATTTAGTTTGCATGGCTCCGGCAGAATTCAAGTCATGTAAACTCAACTACGAACACGATTGTCAACGGAGAACGAATAGTTAGCTGTACTTTTGCAAGAGGTTCAAACGTTCAATTCACTCAGCTATTTACGTCAGAAGAAATAAAACTATGATGCGTCAAATACAAATTTGGTAGGCATTGATGGACGTGGATGGTATTCAGAAAAAGATTACGTAACCGCGTGAAAAACCGAAATAGATGCACAGTATTATAGATTTTCACTAAGCAATGGTATTAAAATATACTATAAACACAGAACGTCAAATTTAAACCAACTTCAAAAGAAATGTAAAAGTAAAAATAAGTAATGAAAAACTAAAATTAATGCTGCTGTGTACATCAGCATAAAAAAATTTGGAGCGGAGTAGCGTAAATGTTTTTGGTTGTAAAAAACAAAATTGAATTGAATTTAAATAGGTGCTTACTTTATTTTGTATCAATATTGTTTTGTTGCAGTTTTGTTTAATATTATTAGGTATGCATATAATGTGAGCTGTTCTTTTTGGGTGCTGCAAATATTTGAGATTGAATAAAATAGGTAATCACTTTCACATCAACTCCACTGCTCTGAAGGATCGCTTTGATCTCATTACGTAGGTATAAATAGATGTTAATAAGTATTCGTTGAACCGGATGGCTGAATTGAATAATTCAACAACCTTGTAACTTTTATAAAAGTACATTACACCCTTCAAAAGACAGCATTATTAATAATATAACTTTTCAACCGCCGCCACCCGAATGACAAACTGAGAGAAGTCTCAATCTGCAAACACAAATATAAAGCTAATTAAAAAGTTTCAAACTAAATTATGAGAGGGGTTGCGCCGATGGACTCTGTACCAAGATTGTCGCGAAGATTTAATCTGAGCGGGGTTGTCGCGTGGAAAGGTCCCGCGCGGAGGCCGGGAGAGCGAGAGCGCTCCGCGGCGCGGTGCCGTGGTACCGTGGCGAATGTTTGTTCGAGACAGTTGTGGCGACAAACATCGGCCTCACACTCGGAGAATTCCAAATTTAGATTACATATTCATAACAGGCGCTGGGGATTTGCTCATTTTGGGAATCCCAGCGGAATAACCGTTCGTTACTCGCTTATACCGCTAACTACCGCAAGGTCTGTAATGTTTCCATATATTATTATGAGACAAATTCTACATAAGACAGCTATGAGGAAAAATGTAAGTAGAGGTTTATTATAATTATACTAAACTTCTGTGATAAATGCAAAGTAAGCGCAAATAGTGGTCATCCAATTGTTATTAATTTTGTAAAGTTCCTCTCCGCCGAAATTCACTGTTGCGCCTGTCACCGATGACTGGCAGAGCAAAATCAAGTAAGAGGAAAAAACAATGGGCACTTAGAAAAACGGCTATTATTAGGCATAGGAAGCGTCAGGCGCGGAAACTCATAAAATTTATAGGCGATCGAATGAGATAACATGGTCGACGTTAAGAGTAGCTTAGACAGTTTGAAAATTTAAATGTGAAGTAAGTTTTGTGAGATTGCGCAGTATAAATCAGCGAGGCGGGCCGGAGCGGCGCGGGCGGCGGCCGCGGCGATAAATCCGCGGCTCCCTAGGGCTTCTTAACCGTTCTCCGTCTTCATGTAGGTACACACCATCTCGACACGCTCGCCGCTGCCGCTGCCGGCCCGAGCTGTCTGCTGCCCACCGACCCTACGTTTGTGAAAAATCAAAGGTGCATACATCTTTCATGAGAGTTTGAGCAAAGTTCAGTCGATGAAACCTCCGAATGTACTTCCATGTTTGGAACATGTTCCAAGAGAGTGCAAAGGATTAAATATTTGTTCAGAAAATATAGAACTACCTATCAGCGCGTTGGCAATCCCTAAATGCTAAGGTAGATTTTGAAGTTGATGCCTTGACAACTTTGTGTGGAAAGTGACCCGTTGTGTTTGATCGTCAATATATTATAGCGTGTGAATTTCATACGGGCGTATATTTAACCCAAATAGTTTCCGACTGTACAAATCATTTGAGATAGGTATTTATAACATAGAGTCAGCCTGATTTGTAGATTCCTTAAATACTCTAGGAATTCGACGGAATTCACAAAAAAATGTTTTTATATTTAACGTTTCCTCAGCATCCAAAGTATTTTCCACTAAATTCGCCCTAATTCTTTTTCACGCTACATTTCAAGAATCTTATTTTTGTAATTACAAAAATGTCTAGTACGCCGACGTTATCCTTAATTGCTGGACATAAAAATTCCATTTAAATTTCCCTTTTAACGATCAGGGGAGAAGTGTCTAATTGTATAATACACTCGTTTGCGTATTTTTATTGTCTGTACAATAATTAGATCATAATGCGACTTTCTTTTTAAAGGGAAGCCGAGTTAATTAAACTTTTGTTTTAGGAACCGTAAAGAATATGGTGTCGTCGCGAAGTCCCTCCATCTCTGGCTCCGCGGAGTTGCCTCTCGCGGATCGCGGGGTGCGGCGTCCTCGGTAGCGGGGGTGGGTGGTTGTTTAAGAAATGGAAAGAAAAGCAATTTACTGCTTATCAGCCAGAGCACCGACCTACAGGTCACTCCGCACCAAAAGTAACTTAGCCACTCAAACGTTTCTTACGAAAATTTTGCCAAGTTCCTTTGCTTACAAAAAGCTAATCTATACCCCATGGGGTGGGGTGTCGTTGGATAGGTTTTTCAAAAATTACTTAGTAACTTTTATGTGTTACGTTACAAGTAACTGTCAAGTGTTACTTTTTTTACAATAAGGAAGGCAAACGAGCAAGTGGGTCGCCTGTTGGTACTTCCTGATGGTCGTCGGGCTTATATGGAACCCCGAACTCCGACTGACAAGCATTTGGTTGGCCGATTTTTAGAACCTTTTCTTTAATTTTAACTACCCCGGTGTCAGTACATGTTCATTAAATCTTGTAAGTGAAAAATTGACCTTGATGAAGATAGACTTTAAATTTGGTACCTATGCATCATGTGAAATTGATGACAATGCAAGCACGGTGAGCAAAAAATACAGGCAACAAAAAAAAATTAAAAGCATCTTTTCACTGTCGTTTTGCTGCTGAAGGTACTTTATTAAGAGCTCAAACTCAGGTTTTAAGTTAGTTAAATAAACTTAATTAAAAGGTATACATCTGAAGCCATAAAAGTAACTTCATGATATTGTCTTAAATCTTTTATAGTTCCTACACTCCATCATCCAGTAAATCGCACGTAACAAATTTCTCTCCCCAAATTCCTACCTCTAGTTCCAGGTGTTATTTGGCCAAAAATAGATTACGTAATCTGCAAAGTTACTCTATTATAAGTTGTTTGTTAGAGGAGTTAAAGTGAAATTGGTTTAAGTCGACAAATTCCGACGTAGTTCGACGACAACGCTTCGCTAACTTCCCTGAGACAGTTTTCCATGACACCTGCGTGAACCAACCGTAAATAATGTAAATATAGTTACTTCCGAAATGCTTTGATTATATTACTTTACTAGTTCTTATTTAATAAGTTTCATAATAATTAAGATCAAAACACTTGCCCTTCACTTCGTAAACGCCAGTTAAGCTTCAGTATCTGTCAACTTAACCTTCGTTTGACTTTATCTGTCATTTCGACATTGGCATTTGTCAGATATAGACAGCGGGTGGGTTGTGGTATATTGAGTTGTAGGACAGTATGCAGGGTCTGTTCTGATCACTACCTACCACCATCATATTCGCTAATCTTGTCGCCCAGTAACAGTGTCTACGGTGCTGTTTTCCGGCCTGCACTGGCAACATATCTGCAATCCTTTGTTGTTATGGATGTGCCGGTGTTGCTCACGTACCATCGGGTGACCCATTTGCTCATTTGCCACCCTGTTTCGTAAAAAAATAGTAAACATAGGTAGCTACATTTTGCTACCACGTGTTTAGGTATAGGTAGTTGTTTTACGACAGTAAAATTATTAAAACTACAAAATATAAACTTATTCATGTGTGAATATTTATGCATTGCATCACGCTTTTCCATTCTCCCATACACATGAAACTGAAAGACAACGAATCATAGAGCAATAATTTTAAATATAATTTATAGTTTTCGCATTTTTTGAAGTTGGTTAGTTTAATTTAAAAAAACTGTTAAATAGATACTTTAAAAAACTTATCAACTAAAATACCAGTGAGACAAAACAGTAGGTAATCGAAAATTTAAAAAAAAAACACAAAACATAAATTACAAAATGAAATGCGAAAAATAAACGGAATTCATTCTTTATTATTTAATTCAAAAGAAAAGAGTACCTACGCAACTTTTCTTTGTTCCACCAATAAACAATTAAAGCAAAGACTATTAAACACAACAAACTCCATAAACTACCACCCCACCTATCCTCAATAATATAAACCTACTAGCTGCTGCCCCTGACTTCGTCTGCAAAAAAATAGTTTTTCGCTATCCCGCGGGAAGTGTGCAATTTTCCAGGCTAAAAAATAGCCTATGTTTTAATCTAGGGTATCAGCTATCTCGGTTCCAAATTTTTACCAAATCCATTCAGTAGTTTTTACCTACGTGAAAGAGTAACAAACATCCATCCATCCGTGCTTACAAACTTTCGCGTTTAAAATATTATAGTAGGATATAAAACAATATTATTTCACTCCGACCGTTTCACTTTTGCGAAGACACACACGACACTCATGATCTATTTTTCTTGTCTTGATTATTTTCTATAAAATTGTGTATATTCTCTTTTATTTGTGTGTCTTGCAAAAAGGAATAAATGTCTTCTTTCTTTCTTTCTTTCTTTCACTCATCAATCATCATTACTTATATGTTTGAAGTCGGTGCCTCAACCCGCGCCACCACCCACGCTCCCATCGTAGCATTATTATGTTTATGTGTGGCATGCGTGGCAGAAGTGGACCTAGTCTATCTGCCTATATAGTACCTATTCGGCTTGAAACTATTTCAGCTGAGGCATATATATATTTCTGATATTGTCTATTATTCCATTATTTGAAGTTGCTTTCTTATACGTGCTTCTTAACTCACTGTCTGTGTGTGTCTGTCTCATTATAATTGCTATGTCAGCTGCTGCTTTGATTTTTACTTTTCTCCCACTTTTCTACGCATTTTCTGCTAAATAGTTATCGAATCCGTTTCAGTTACATTGTTTTATAACAGAGTTCCATTGCCTACCTTCTGGCTTCAGCATCAGATCAGTTCGAAAGAATCATCAACTTAAAGCTTTCTTCTTCTTAGTCGCTTATCTATATTAATCGAGATCATTTATAGCCCGCGAGCATTACTTAGCTTTGACGAGTTCCGTTGGCCATCAGCGGTCTTCTTCATCAGGTCCAGTTCACCAAATTATATTTTCTGAAAGGTGTGCTTATAAAATTTGAGGGTTGCCTTCGATTTGTCCAGGACCCTATCATCAGATCCTGATTTGGTGACAATGGGACCACCCGAGGTCCACGCGCCGGCGACTCGACGTAAGCGCGGTGACGGCGAGTTGCCCACGCACTGCTAACCTGTGCTGAGGCGAGGCGTTGCCGTTCCGAAACCGATAAGTGTGCATCACAGTATGGAGTTTCATACAGAGAATACTGAACGGCTCGAGTTGAGGTGGTGCTGACCCGGTGCTGAGCGGTTATGTGTGTCAACCTTTAGATGTCAGTGTAAAGTCGCATCTCTATCACCAACGATGTACATTATGACAGATTTTAACTTTATGTGCGCGCGTGTATTGTGACGCTATAACTACTCTAAAAAGGAGAGGACTCCATATAATTAAAAAAAGGAACGTTTGATCTCATCTACACGCATCCAACGATTTATCGCTGCATAAAATTGGCGGCAGATTTGCAATGATTAGGGTAGAGCGTTAGGGATGCATTTTTACACTCGCAACAAAGCAGGGGCGTTGGGGTCACCACCCCGGGTCAAATATTTGGATATCAATGCTTTCGGCCGTCTATTATATTGCTTACTTAAATTATGGGCATAAAAGCAGATGTCATTCACTGGTATCTATATGTACCTATACCCAAAGAATTTGTCACTACATTTTTTTAATATTGCAATTAAACACGAATGCTCAACTATTCTACTTTATTTCTTTACTTAGTGGTGCACAAACTACTTTAAATATTAGTAAAAGAGTTATTTGTCTGTCATGTGACTAAAAGTAAAGCGTACACCACAACGAATCAAAGTATATTCCTTTATTAATCACTCTAGATAGATATTAGCTGCAACACTTTAATCATTAGAATTAGCATAAAAGTACACTTCGTGACGTATTGATATAAATTCAATCAGCAACGTGACAAAGCTGGTTATTGGGCTCCCCGGCTGATTGATAGCCTCAAGCTAATTTTTATTAACTGTATAAATTATACGATTAAATATACTTCCAATCGCTGCACCTAATATAAATTCCGGCAATGTTCCTCGAAACGCTGTGTCAACCTATCAATCAGTATAAAAATACCCTGTTCATCCCCTTAATTTAATCAAAAGATCGCTTTAGCTGGTCATGGACAAGAAAAAAAAACAGAATGACGTAACGACGACACGGCGATATAAAATTTTCATCGAACGGGCCGGGGGGTGGGGGGGGCGGCCTCCCGCTGTAATATCCAAGTCGAGCCGAGTAACCAATAAATTACAATTTGACATAAACAAAACCCCGCTCTAGTACACGTTTCTAAGATTTATTTATTACAAAAACGACTCCGCATCGATCGACCTGTGTCGTCCCTAATGATTGTTTAGATTAAGAAGTATTAAGTACTCATGTTCATAAAAAATCGTTTGTCGATATGTGTAATCCTGCATCCAATGAATGGTTTTATAAGTAATAAATTCTTGAATTACATAATTTAGGCACTTCCAAGATGCGATGTGTTGAGTGTCGCCCTAATCAGAGAACTGTAAAAATGTAAAATAATCTTTAAATATATTTTTGTCGTCATACAATACAGGATTTTCCTAAGAATTATGATTCCTGTTCATAGTCAGTATCCAGAAACAGTAGATGAAAATAAAAGTAAATATTTATTACATCCCTTTTAAGATTACATCCGCATTTATTTACATACAATTCAGCGGCTCTACAGCCTGGCAGAGATTTACCCTCAGTGACTTTACGAGATTCACAATATTAATTTGATTATTAAGTCCAGCGTATGAGAATTGGCTGGAAGCACCATTATAATAGAATTTGACAAAGTGTACGTAAACGCCGGAGTGCGAGTCCCCCGCAGGATGTAATAAAATTTGCATACTTTTAATCAAGGACCGTGTCGCGGAGAAGTTTGCCAATAACGGCCGTGATCGATCTCATGCCGACTTGTCCCCATTATAAATGCTGTTTGTTGTGCTTCGGCGTATCGCGCGGACGTGGGGCTAGCCATGCCATTACTATTCATTGTTTCTGAGTCCCTGGTACGTATCACTAAAACGAAATGTTTAGGTGCTGTGGCTTATAACTTATTAATGGTTCGTGGAAACTATAGCTCGTTGACCGATACATAAAAGGTTAAGTGAAAATAGCTATAATTTTTGATAAAAAAATTATAACGCACTGAAATGTAATCGAATATAACAGGTTCTATCTTAATACAGTATCATGATCATGACCGATAAAACACCTACGTCTCATAATATGTCAATTTACCAAAGTAGGTACTAAAGAAATCCCCTGTATAAATAAATAAATACGACACATTTAGTATTCTATATTGGTAGGTAATTCTCGTAGCACCTTTAACATTGTAAGAGGAGTCCCGTAGCGCAGTTTGCAATAAATTAGCCGGCTTCTAATATAAAACGACAAAAAACCGACAGCATCACGGCCCCGCTCCGCCCGGCTGTCCATCTCCGCTCCGCATTAATCGTGTTTAGTTAGCGGATATTGACGGCGGAAATTCAAATGCAATCAAATGAAAATAGAATCCGCAAAAAAGCAAAGAAAACAAGCCGACAGGCGTCAGTCTAGCGGGAGCGAGCACTTCCAACGCCGCCCCAGCCCGCACGCTGACCGTACTTACACGATTTTAAATTGTACATATCTGAAATTCCGATCTGTCGCGCACCCACCCTGCGCTATGAAATGAAACAAAAAACAAAAAAAAACTAGAACGGCTCGGTGCGCTCGGAAAAAATCAAAATCGAAATTAAAAATAAAAGGTTTTTCCGACGCCCGTCGGGGAGGCGGGCGGATGCAATGTTTGCGGCCGTCATTCGATGCAGTCTGCAATAAAAACATGAGAACGACGTCTACATACAAATATGTGTGGTTGGATTGATTGGAAACGAGTGTGCGGGCGGGAAGGCGCAGGAATCGAAGGTGAGCGCGGTAAGACTGTAATCTGTTTTGCTCGGGCCCGGCGCGCCGCTCACAATTAAACTTTGTTTGTGTATGTGTCGCTAGAGATTAGCCACAATGCTCTTTTTAAGTGGTCTGACTGTATTCCGTATGCAATTTAAGAATCTAGAACACAAGTTTGGCTATTGCCCGTTCAGGTTTTACACAAGGGAATTGCTGGTAGTACCGAAGTTGCGACACACGATTGTTAAATTTAACAGCAAATAGAGGGAAAACTAAACTTTGTTTCTACCATTTTTAATTGGTTTAATTGCAATACTTTACAATCAAATAAAAATCGAGAAGTGTGTAGAAATAATCTAGGAATTAAAATGAGTCTGCCAAAATAATACTAGGCGCTAGGATTGTGTACCATTAAATCAAGAAAAAATCGGCAATAAAATCAATCTGTCTTGGGCACACTCATCGACAGCATGTCATAAAATTAAAGATGACCTCGATCGACCTCTAAACGGCGTCGTGCATGGCAGCAATCGCGGAAATGTAGGAAAGATGTAAATGCGACGCGGGCGACGTCGTCAATCATCGAGGGGCGCCGATTGCCTGCAATTATGGCATTAGCTTCATGCTTAATTTTACACTGCTGGTGGCTCCCCTCCCTGTACTTTATTAGGCTCAGACGTGGTCAAATGGTAACAATTGGACGTCTGACTGAATTTTTATTAATTATAACAAACGTCATACATAACCAAGTAATCGAAATAGAGAAAACAAATAGACCTATAGTTTCCTTTAAAAATATGTTAAAGAAAACGGTGCCAATACGCAAAGCATTATACATATATCTCATTATATACAAAAAACATGCAATACATAGGTAACATCTAAACAAAGTAACTGTTAACCTAAGGTGTGTTCTTTAAAATGTACATATTATATACACACATACACACAAACATTTCCTTTTATAATATTCCTGAAAATTCAGATTTCTAGTTTTACCCACAACGAAGTTATAGGGGGGTCGAAAATGACCTGAACTGCTTCGAGAAAAGGATGGTACGGCCTTGCCGCTTTTTAGCTCGACTTGGCAGATAGAGGTGATTTTAACTATATTTGTGCGTGCTTAAGCCTCAGGAATGGCCAATTTTTTTAAGAAAAGCAGCTTGCAGTAGTATAGTGCAGTTTTAGTCTGAAGGTAACAAGAGATATCTAGATAAAAAAACGCAAAGGTTGAAACGATTGCTTAAGATTCAAAAATCATCTTCCACCCCCTTGCAAGCCTACCTAACCACTTCGATCAATCAATCACTCCGCCGACATAAAAGTTACAACCGTGAAATCTTCAGGGGCAAGACATAGATAATTCCCGTTTAACTTCCGTTTCCAACTTATCGAATAATTTAACTGAACATTTATTTTTGCACGCTCATCAATCAAGCGAGCTCGCTCCGCCGATAAGCCTCGCCCGACGCCGAGAAATGACTAGGCATTACATAAATCCCCTCGGATGATGAAAAGTGAAGTCTAACAGATAAGAACCGACAAAAAGTTACGATGAGAAATGAATCGCGATTTATATCCGGCGCTGGCAATTGCGCCGGCGGCGGAGGCGGCGCGGCGGCCGCGCCCACGGCGCTTATCATATTTTCAGCCCGGGGCTGCCTATTTACTCTGGCATCGATACCTACACACATTGACTTCCTTTTTGCTTCAATTTAACCTTACCGGTTTTTTTTATTGTTTAGTATAGTCTACTCATCATGTGTAGGTACCCATTTACTTTTGAACTTGAGATGCAATTCAAGTTTGCAGAATAAAAACTCACAATGTTGACCAAAATTCGTTTTCCCTTAAGTGACCGTCGAATATCTGCTATAATAGGGTGCTAAACACATTGCTTCCTGCGCACTCTTATCTCAAATACCTATTTCGGCTTAAATAAAAAGCGGAAATTTAATCGAGAGTTTTCTCCAGGCAGCCATTATTAAGATAAACAGTACAATACATAAGCCTATCTCGACATTTATTTTATCACGGGTTCACATCACGCACCGCTATTCCGTGTTATGATACGGCCCGCACCTGAGAGGAGCTGAAAGAAAAGCCATAAAGCTGTTGGAAGGTCGGCGCGGCGGCACGCGCGCGGCCTGCCAAGCAGCGCCCGCTCCCGCCGCCGCGTGCGCCGCGCGCCGCGCCCCCACATCGCCACACCATATTTTCCACTTTATGTGTGACAGTTGAGGTAATATCGAGACTCTCGCCGCTCTCTGATTGGACGAAAAATACACATTAAAGGAACCTGCTGTGAGCGAGCGATTCAGAGCTGTATTCCCGTGGAAATGTCGGAAAATATTGTATTATAGGGGTGGAAAATTGCCACCCTGCCACCCGCTCGCTCGACTCCAGCAAAAACTGTCGAGTATTTGTTTTTGATGAAAACGATTTATTATTCTACGTGGGTTGGAGGCAATAAAGATAAGCCGGCGAGGTGGCGGAGCCTTATTACGACTAACCCTCGCCTTTGTTTCCTTATAAAGAATAATAAATGAGGCCGCCACGCTTATTTACCAAGTTCCTTAATTATTTATTTATGCGGAAACATTGTTGATATTTGTAACATAAATTGAGTTAGAGATGGCGTGGTGGTGTGCGACCAGTTGTCATGTTTGTGGAAGGCGTTCTTGATAAAGGTGGCTTTGGGCCGTGGCGTGGATTACGGGCTCTACTTATATAATGCAGTAAATCATTGTGTATAAATCCGCGCGCGCATGCCAGCAGATAGTAATCGCCATAACGCTAATGCCACAATTTGCATTAACACACCCCCGCAGGCTCCACACCTCGCGCAGGGATCAGTGCGATGATGCTGCGATTTAGGGTTCTGTGAGTAAACGATCGAAATAGGAATTTTCAGAACTAGGATGTATTCAGTTAAATTTAATGTTAAAAACAGACTGCAGAATGCAGGTACATTACAAATGAATTTAAACCAGTTGGTGGCAGAAATGAAAAGACAGTATCTAAATTTCTCTGAGATTTTTATGGAAGTACATCAGTACCAAGTACAAGTACAGTTGAATGCATGAAAATGAAAATGAAAATTTATTTTTGCAAATTGGCCGCATAGGGCTCTTTTTGAAACTACCAGCGCATTCGGAAAGACCATCATTGCCAAGAAGAATGCGCCGCAAGAAACTTGGCAGAAAGTCATTTTTTCAAAATAAAATACAGTAGGAAAGAATACTTAAATTAAATACATTTATAAATGGGATGTATAAGGTCCCCGAGCCTTAAATTATATTAATAGAGATGTATAAAGTCTCTACTAGTCAAAACAACAAAATAAAATAAAAATAAGTTCAGTGGAGGTGTAAAACGCCTCCACCGTCAAACAAATTAATTGGAAATGTCTCCAATGTCGAAGAGCAAAGAAATAAAAAATATATATTATGAAATATTACATTTCATGTCAAGTAAGTAACCAATAAGCTTTTGGATTCCGAAGGCAAGCTTACATCTGCCGCCCCCAATGTTGGCTCTCACGCACTCATGTCCTGCTCTGAAAGCAGAGCGGTACCGAGGGCATGTATCGCTTCCGTCCCCACAGGCACACTATGGGAATATACATCTATGTATTTATGTATTTTTAGTGGCTGAAAAAACTACAGTACCTATAGCTACCACATACCATTTTATTTCGCACTTGAATGTTCACCGATACATGCAAAAATAATAAGCCTACGCTACAACGTTTATAATTATAATATGACACTATCAAAGGCAACAAGTTTCCCGTAACATGTTTCTGACGTGTACATTCATTCACCATACAATATTGTAATGTCTAATGGTACCCCAAAAATCACAACCAACTGCCGCCTGCGCACCCCGCGGAGCGCACGCGCCGCTAATCGCGTCGTTTTGTCACTTTTATGAATTTTATTATGGTAATGTTGGCAAACAAACAGACAGTCTGCTGTTATACGTCATCTGGTATTCGTGTTAATATTTGATAATGAATGAGAAGGGTGACAAGTTGGTCATTTAGTGGTTTCTTTTATGCGCGAATGTTACATTCACCTTTATTTTACTTTGGGGCTAACTCGAAAAACGTGGGTACTCTACTCGTATAATACCAAATGAATTTACGACTCACCGAATTCGTGCTGATCAATTCACTAAAATCACATTTAATTGTATAACTGTTTGTAAAGAAAAAATCCAATGGTGCAAATTAGGCAACTTTGTTCTTAGAACCTTATTTATCAAGAGAAATTATTAATATTCACTAAGGCTTACTATAGTTCTTCCAATCATTTATTTTCTCGATGACAGCTCCCGTAGAATGTAACTGCGCTTTTTACGCAAAAATTAACTTTTAAATGCGAGGTATAAAAAATATGACAACTGCCTAATTTTGTTCCTTGATCTCATATAATATTCATCTAAGACAAATTGAGTCCATATATGCAGTAATATCTTTTTAAAGTACGATAAACAATAAACGTTTTCATAAAGTTACATTCTATGGGATTACAAATAGTGATGTTATGATCATTACACATAAACGGATAACTCACGTATAAAAAGTCGAAGTGAGAAGTCACTCGACTTTTTATACGTGAGTTATCCGTTTATGTATAATGATAATTAAGTCTCACGGTAGTTTCATGTTGAAAGTGATGTTATGATTAAAATATCGATATTGTATCGATAAAAAATAGATTATAAGGCATAGTGTAATTATTAAATATGCTGTGAGATGTTTATTTTGTGTTTTTCTTGTCAGGTCTTAAAATTAACGGTGGAGAAATGATGTGTATTTTTTCGAATACCAAAACAAACGCGCGCAACTGTCATTCGGCCATTTTGCACGCTTAGTAATAAATGAGCATTCAAGTAAGTCGGTTGTTTTATTCGCTCCATAGCTGAATACTTCTCAACTACTCGTATATATAAAATTGGATCGATATCGTATTTACTGATCACTTATTAGGTCACAACACTATAACTATCAAACTACATCTGTCATCGAGAAAATAAATAATTGGAAGAACTATAAGTACTTGCAATGTAACAGTAAATTACAGTTTTGCCTAATAAATGTGTACAAACAATTTGGTGGTGCCTCTCATGTCCCTGTCTGAGCGACGCTTAAAAAATTTAAATATCGACAGACCGACCCCTCCTAAATTAAACGAGCGAGCATCTGAAAAATTGTTCCTCCAACCCGTTGTCACAATGGACTTCTTTCATACCCGGTCAGTAACACTTACGTCGTTTCGTGATTCGGCTCTGTTTTTGTAGGATAGTATTATTCAACAAGTTACAGATATATTCATTTGAAAGTCACAGTAAATTTTCTACACGAATATAGAAAAAAGGAAGAAATGAAATAATTGAAAAAAAGAAGTCTTGAAATTTTGGCAATAAAATTTAGAATTTTTAATTAAAATTAATAAATTGAATGAATTAAACAAAAGAATGGACATGAATTGGTGTACTACTTACCGTATTAAGAAAACATTTCAAACATTTTGAAAAATTAAAAAACGATAGAAAAGCATGTTCGCCCTAAGTCGTCCAAAGCAATTTCAGAGCCTAAATTATATCCGGTAGTCTCTAGATAAAGGGGCCTACTGACTGAATAATAAGATTTTTCAAGAAGGAAACAGCGTTTTTTTTCTCTTCTACCCCATGATTCTATTATATTACAGGTTCGCGAAAAAAAAATCAATTCAGAGATTTATCGTAACCGTTCAAGCCGTAATTGTTGTTTTTAGATACGTGAAAAAATTCACAGTAGTAACGCTAGTTGATGTAGGTATAGATACTATAGATAATTAATTAAATACAGGCCTCAATATAGGTTTTCTACTCAACTTAAAGAACGGCACCATCCATTGTTACCTACACTACACTTATGTGATAACGAAATTCCTAAAATATTTTCCAATGTTTAATATTATTCAATGCGAAAACTGTCTCGATTTTTCGGTCAATCCAATACATAATCTTGAATGAATATTGTCGCATATTAATACGAAATTCTACACTGCGTGAAGCTGCACACGCACTTGGTCAGCTTTTTACATCTGTATGAAATAGACCGGTATTGCATAGAGCCATCCACAGCACCCCTAAATGACGCGTAGCGGATGCGGTGTAAGTTAACTCGTACTATTTAACCATCCGTTCATACAGCCGCGATGAGCACCCTCCGCGCGACAAGGACGGCTACATCCTCAGATCAGCTGCTAGACAAGGATAAAGTACAGCAAACAGGGCATAACTCATAAATAAAATACAATATGGTGAGCAAAACATTAAATTATGCTGGTATTATGGCACATTTGGCCTTTGTGTATTAGTCAGTGCATATCGCTGGGGGAATCATATTGGATGTTTGTCGCTGTTGTTAACCGACCGTGACGTGTCGATGCACAGATTGCTGTCCTTTATTTTGATTTATTTTTGTAGTTATTCTCGGAGATTTATTAATACAAGCTAATGGAATTAGAAAGGTCTACTAAAGACAAACAACAAATATGAGTTCATTTAATGGAAGAGAAGTAAGTCGGTAGATACGTTGCGATATTACAAAACAAAGTCTATGGTGCAAAATCCACGTTATCTTACTTTCAGAGCTGTAATTTTAAACAGCTACATTGGAAACACTTCAATTTATAAACAAAATGCGCTCTCCGCTAAGCTATAAAGGGGAAAACGGCGGCCCGATTCAGCAAAATCATAGAAAAGCACATAAATTGGCAGGCATTAACATTTCCTTTATCCTACGTGTCGGTGTATGACGGGGGCGCCGCGCGCGGGAGCCGCCCAAGACAATAAATTTACATATTTCACCCCTCAAACAGACCTTTTTTGCCATTCCGCAGAATTACGCACATATGGGAATATTCTGCTGAATACATCAGCAGTAAGACGAGATCTCTCAGAATAAAATTTTCTTCTGTGTCGCCACATTTTCAGATAAAGCGCCGCGTCTCCGTGGCGCCCTAAATACGTGCAACATTGAGCTCCGTTTTATTCATAAAGGAAACATATACGCACAGGTATAAAAATATTACGGGATCACTCCTTCCAATTACCGACGGCATATACATGTGGAGGCAAATTCGCAGATAGAAATGTAATTTTGCGGTAGAGGCTCCCTTCAAAGGGTCAAATCAAAATCATTTTCACAGCCCAGTGAAGCGACGTACGGTCGGCAGCGCAGTGCCGGCATCTGTACTCGCATTTACCTACTCTGCATTTATGTGTTTCTGAAATGCTTATACTGCAGTATCCTGCATACTGCGCTGAGTTGGTGTACATAAACCTGGCTCCCGTTTGGATAAAATTTGCAAGCGATCAGCTCACACTTTCAGAACTTATATTTCACAAATGTAACTATGGCCAGTTCTTTGAAACAGGTATCTAGAAAATGTGAGCACCAAATAACTTTTTTAAGGTTATTATAAAGTGTATTTGGTCGTTTGTTCTCTTTAAGCTTAACCATTTTATCCTAAATTGATAAAGAAAAATGTGTATTTTTTCTAGTTTTGTAACATTTTTATAGGTATTTTAAAAAATATTAAAAAGTCGGGGTTTTCTTCACAGAAATGAATACAATTAAAACAAAAATAAATGATTTTTGATAAAGATAATGTCGAAATGTCCTTCTTTTCGAACAAAAGTAAACAATAATTTAGTTTCAACTTGGAGCAAATTCTTATGAAATGGTTTTTACTCGAATAGTTTGTTTATTACTTTAAAATTAATTGCATGTATTATTCCATTTATTATTCAAAATTTAGACTAAACATGTGGTCACAGAACGCACACAGCGCCTGATACTAAAAGTACGCGCACAGCTCAGCGACAGAAACATATATACATTAAACAAACAACAACAGGCGTTAAAATATTTTTGCTGTCGACAAAATATGGTCGCAAGTATATCTCTACTTAAATATAAACCAGTTGGAACCACAAAGCACTTCTAAAATACCACAAATACATTTTCAAATACAATCCAGTATTATTTCCTCCTTCGATTTTATCTTAGAATGTGTAGCGTTTGCTGGGAAATATCGCATTCGGTGCACGAATTCCACCACAATCGATAAGAGAGATGACCGCTGGCCGCGAGGCGGCGGGGAGGCAGGGGCCGATGGGGAGACTGTTATTTGATTAGTCTTACCGAGAATGAGCTCGCCTCTACTTAATGGGGTGAGGGCTTGTTACCGGACTACGTATAATTTTCACTACAACTATGTTAGAGTTACAAATTCAAACGTAGAAATAGCAAAAACACTAAGCATTACCGGTTAAATCTACTTATCCAGAAACAATTAAACGATTCACAGCGTGTAAGAGTAGACCCAAGAAGCGCTCATCCCATCATCGCTTAATAGACACGCATTTCAACATAAATGAGTTTCGCTTTAAATTAATTAGTAGCACATTTTCCATTATAAGGATAAATGCAAAAGCGACCGCTTAATAGCGCGGTGGAAAACTCGCTAGTTTTCGCTCGCGAGAATAGGGCCGGAGAGAAATTGCGGATAGACATAATCAGTCTTCTGGCTTTGAGGCCGCCTGAGCGCCCTAATGTGCCGCGCTCTCACCTGGCGAACACAAAGACGCGCGTTGCCCGCCGCACGCGCCGCGCGGCACCATATCAACCTGTCGTTACAACTACGAGTACGCTTTGACACAGTTCTAATTATGTTAAATTAACTTCATATCTCAGCGTTTTTTTCCAGTTTATTTTCTGGATATTGTTTTTGAAGTATTTGAACAAACTGAGGTAGTTACTAACCACAATGCAGCCTAGGCACATTTCTAAGTAATAAATAACTGTTCCCTAAGTAACTAGTTAAATACCCACAAGCAGAAGTGTACACAGGAAAGTTTTGCAAAACGGGAGGTCGGTCTGGGAGGACGGTCTGTAATGACCCTGTCCCGATCTTACAAAAGGCAATTACAATAAAGTTCCATTCGCACATGCTCGTTAACTGGGCGATATATCTCGGATTCCCTCAGTCAAGTCGTCGTTCGCACTCGTTTCATCTCACCGCTTTAATACTCGATTTGACTCGACAATTTAACATTTAATAGCTAAATGAAACGGCAAGCTTGCAACATTGTTTTTCTTATGTATCATATAGAAAATATACGTATATTCTTTACTTTACGGCTACTTACAATTCGAAGTCAAATTATAAACTCTTAACTTTGGTTAAGTTTCGGATGGTTTGTCGAATAAATATAGTGCGTGCTTAGGTATTTAGTGTGTGTGTGTGCGGTCTTGGAGGCAACACAGCCCTTCGCTCGCGCACACCTTAACTGCCTCCAGCGCACGCTTTACGAGCGAGGGATTAACCCGTGTAACGAGATTCATTAATTCTTGTCGTTAAAATTTGTCGTTCTCGATTAATAAGGAAGTCCCAGGCGGCGGGACGTTATTATCACTCGACCACAGCGGGTGTCGCCGGCGCCGGGGCCGCCGCCGCGAAACTTCCCGCACCGCCCGCTTTATTTACACTATCGAGTAAATTAAACTCGCGCTCGAGTGTCGGAGAAAACTTTAACAGAACTTTGTGTGTAATAAGTGGTGCAACAACACGAGTGGAAGAGCAAACGTCGGACGCGGTCTCCGCTCCGCACTTCTCTCCCACTTAACTCTTTGGGACATATTTATTCGACCCTCCGGCGACCACCGACGCTCGCCGGCCTCAGCCCCTTCGAAATTAACCTAACGAATCAAAGGAGCCATTTAATACTAGCGAGACAGTCTTGCGTACAATTTACTCCGATTACGTTATGAATCGCCGCAATCCCATCGATCGGGCACCGTATAAATTTTTGATTGGTTAGGGAAAGGAATCGAAACAAAGAAAGTACCTACTGCTCCGTTATTAGCGTCCGTTTCCTCTGTTTGTATGTAATTTTTAATGCGGGGTCAATCAGGGAGCTATATCGTAGATCTCCGTCGGGCCCAGACCGTAACGATAATGAATCGCCGCCGTAAGTGCGCCGGACCGCACTCTCCAATTATTAACAGCTCTATGCTTGGCGCTGTACTATGTGCGCACAACTTTCTTATGCCACTTAATTGAACTGTAATTAAAATAAATAACATTTCGTGTTATTCTCTTTCATGATGTTTATTTTGATACACATTAGCTTAATATTACACCTTTAGAATTGACGTCGATAAATTATTATCCATTATAAATTAATTATTTCTGTACCTAAAAACATTGTCTTGACTGTGGTATAACTCGTAAAGGCAGTCTTTTAAAAAAATCTGTAAGATAATTATGGAAATAACTGAAGACAGTAAAATCAACAATGCTAGTGTAAAGGCGCTTGTAAGATGCTTTGAATTGGTTATAAGCGAGAGTGGTCAACATCATACTTCGGTTTCAATTAGTTGACATTACTAATGCATAAAGAACACCTTGCGGTGTACCTACAAGCCGCGTTCTCTAGTCCTTTAAGATGACCCTCCCCGGTGGAGGCACAGAGGGCTTGTCCACTATTTGTTTTGCCTACCTGCGACCCTCGTACAATTGTCCACTGTCTAAGTGTTGAATGCTTGTAAACAGTGCCACCTCTTTAACTGTTTACTTCCCACAAATTCATTACTTCTGAGACCTAACGCTCTTACTACAAGATTTGTGTAGAATAAGGTAGTAGGTGCCTACTACTTTGTTTTGTGCGAGTTTCGTCATAAGTTTATTGGGCGATCGAGTCCCATGCGTGGAAGGAATTGATAAGACACGCTCGAACCTTTGCGTCTATTGCACGAAATTTATTGCTGTTTTGGGTTTTTATTGTTCCGTTTTACGGCCTCCTCGTGTATAAATCGTACAGATAGAAGATGAATTCAACGCTAGAACGACCGCTATCGGTAATACTTTCCGTACCTCCACACACATACGTCGTACGTAGGTAAACAGCGGCAGTCAGGTCATGGAGGAGGACGCTTTTATTTTCCAACTAAATGCCACCCGGCTAACATGAAAATAGGACAATTTTCATGGAGGCGGCCCAAACGTCTGCGATATATCACACGAAATTATGCTCGGGCTGCGTTCCTGTGCCGGAGCGGGACAGAGCGGCGGGCGCTGACCCTCGACTCATAATGTACGGTCCGGTTAGGTACACGACTTACGGGAAATAGGTACGTAACCTCGGGACCCCGCGCCCGCGCCCGCGCCCCGTGCATGAAATGCTTATTATACGCGGCACGTAGCCGCCCGCCCGCTCGCGCGCGCCGCCCGCCCCCGCGCCCGACAGGGACGCACGACCGATATTATAGCAAATCGAGGATTGTTATGTCCGGTCCGCCAGAGGTCGGCGTAAATTATGGCCACGGTATTCCGGGCACATATATTAAAAGAGAACTCGCCTCATACGAAAAGATCTTGCGCGATGGGAACAAATGGCGGGGAAAATTTTGGCGGTGGAATTCATTGTGATGGAAAAACGAGGCGAAAAATGGCTGTCATTTTTCTGCAGGACAGTGACGTTAGGGCATCGTTTTCGGATAAGTACTAACGTATTGGCATTTAGGTACTCTTAATTTTGATTAGAATAATCTGAATTGACATCTTAAGGAAGTTACATTTTTTGCACTTAATGTCAATGGAAATACAGTCATTTAATAGCCCTGAACGAGGATTCTGTGGTTGCACAACTTATAGATAGATTAATTTCAAATCAAACAATCTTATATGTGCAACCCTGTACATATCCATAAAAAAATATTTAAAACTTATGGTCTCTTTTTAAACTATCTTTTTATTTTCTGTTCCAGACTCAAAACTACTCCGTGCAACGACGCCCTCTAACATTAATTTATATATTTAGGATAAGATATCGCATCTTCACCTTCGGTCAAGTGGATGATCGAGACAGGAGGCAGCAAATGAAGAATGATCACCCTGGGTGCAGCGGGGAGTCCTGGGTGCCGGTGGGAGGGGGGGGGGACACTGCACTCGGTAGGTATGACACGTCGCGCTAAGTGAATGATGGTACTGCGGCAACATTATCAAGAAAATGTAAAAACCAGACAAAGTTTCTTGAAGATACATTTTTAAGATAAAAACCGTCAAGTGCGATTTGCACTCGCACACGAAGGGTTCCGTAAGTATGTACGTGGTTAATACATGGCCATTAGTAAGATATAGCAAAAACGCACCAAAAAGAAACGTTAGGTACTTGGGATCCTCTTTCATTCTTTGCTCCATTTTATTAATTAAAAAGCATTCCAATTTCCAACATGTTCCATAAATAGGTTGTTTTGGTTATAAAAATAATTTTACAAGTATACTAGTGCAAAATATTCCAAGTTTTTGTGGTAGTTAGATTTGTCATTCGGATAATCTACATGAAAACCTGTTGACCATCAAAAATAACGTAGCAAACAATTTTTGAGGGCAGGTACGCGAGGTGTATTTATTTTTAGCAGTCCCACGTTGATATTGTCATAATATGCATGTCTATGAAGTGTATGTAACTTCGTACTTATTTATGTCAAGTAACTTTATTTCAAATTGTAATATCTAAATTGTATCCGAATGTAATATTATTTCTTGTCCCGTCCCTTTAATAACATCTGAAAAATATTAATAATATAATAACACAAAGCTTCCACATATTTTGTTCAACAAATGTCTATTACATCGAATGCCACGGTAGAAGATTGATGAGCCGAATAAAAAAGGAAACTAAAATAAATAATGTTTTGCCGCGACCGTGCTCATACATCACATCATAATCGTAAACAACAAAAGATTCAGGAACTATATTTTTTTTAATAAACGGAACCCTGATTGTTTCGCCATGTCTATCTGTCTAACTGGCCGCTGCTTAGCTCACAGAGTATTAGCACTAGAAAGCTGTAATTTAGCATGGGTGTACATAATAGCCTATATAGCCTATATTGTGTAGCCACAAGGTGGTAGAAAAAAAAAGATCCTTCGTGATTTTTGTCTCGTCTACCTCTCAGTGTTGTGAGTTAAATCTTTTTGATTTGGGGATTCGTTGGAGAAGTATTAGAGCTTTAGATTAGATTACATTAGATTATTTATTCATTCCATATAAAATTACATCATAAATAATACAATGTCATTGTCAAGTTACGAGAACATATTGAAATCGTCATAGAGTATACAAATAAAATAAAATTAAAAAATTAATTGGATGTCACAAAATGTTGAAATTGTATAAAATAATAAAGAAGCAACAAATAATTACATTTAGATAGTTTCTTCACTCAGAATCGTCATAGCTATACAGACATTAAAATTTGAAATAAATAAAAAATAAAACCAGATTATTATTTTCACTCGAGTGAAAAATTTCGCGGCCTATAAGTTTAAAAGGATACCTAATTATGACAGCTACGAAGGTCCTGCATGTTATAAGAGTAACAGCGGACCAAAACTTAATATTTATTTATTTTTTACCGCATATTAGTATAAATAGAAGAAAAATCCTATTTACCCTGCACTACAAAATTTTGTTGTGCCCGTTTTAAAAATTGAATCCTCTTCATACTCAAGCTGAGGAGTCCGTGTAAACCATTGCAGGGAGTGTGAGATTCTTTCTGCTTATAAACACAATCACGCCCTCGCGATAAATGTCTGGGGGCCCAGTCACCCGCACCGCCTAAACGAATTTAAATAAAATCGGGTATTAAAATCTCCAAGCGATCTCGCAAAATATAGGTATGTCAGGAGAGATTTGAACGGAATAAAAATTCCTCAGAGCCGGCGCATTATCGAGGGGCCCTGTTTTCTTTTATGGTTGTCGTACGGTATAATCTTCTGGCAAAAATGCGATTTTTAAATTCTACGAGGGGGATTAAGCTGATACCCAAAAATTTTCAGTAGCGATTCATTTTATTAATTCAGCAAGGTGTTTGAGAATCGTGTAGCGGCAACTGGAACATCCGTGGTCTTTAATTTCAATTCTCGTCGTAATTTTGGAATCAATTTGCCCCTCATTTGTGCCAATATAAACAGATAATATTGCCTTAGAGAGAGTATCGAAATGATTTTGTTCAAGATATCATAGCGTTGTCGCGTCACCTCGGCGTGCGTGCAAGTAAACAAGCGCGGCTGACGAGCGGCGCGCGCGCCGAGCCGCGCCACGCGCCGCCACGTGCGACACGTCTCTAATTGCCCTTTCACACAGATTGTGACAATATTGAACAATCAAGTGAAAACAACACCGTTATACTCAGCGTATCGCTCGAGCCGACAATAATCTCTCATATTAATAGATAAGTGCAGGCGGAGTAGTGTGATTTATTTACATTTAGCTGTCATTACGAATAGATAAAACGAACACAATAGTCGTCCTTAAACTGTTGTTGTTACGCAAAATTACTCCATTACGAACGAATTGTAAGCCGGCCACAATTTGTGGCCATTTGAAATTAAAAGAACCCGTGACACGAGACAAACTGCCGCCTAGAGAAATAAAGAAAGCAAAGCAAATGAGAAGAACTCATTTGGGCGGCCGCTGAATTGTGTTCGAGAGGATAATAAAAAGGGAAGCCATCAGTGACACGCACAATAAGCATCAACCTCAAGAATATCATAGATAACGGCAGCCGCCGCCGCCGCCGAAGGGACCTCATTAGGAGGCCGCAGGGAAATTAAAAAGAAAGCAAGATCTCGGACTCGATTGCGGCCCGAGGAAAACGAGCGGCCTTCCTCTCATAACATTACATACAGCCTCCGACGATTTTCCGGACAATTATTATTTTGTGGTGCGTAAGATGGAACCGGAAAAGTGGAGGTTGAAGGCACACGAGCCGCGGCGTAAATCAGTCGCAGCGCAGACGGACGTCATTACCGCGTCCTAGACGGCTCCTCGCCCACGCGCATACGAGTTCCCATAAACGTATTTTCCGTATGTGAATATTATTTAATGTGACAAATGTGACAGCCATATTTTTTCTCGTCAATAATCAGATGTTTTTGGTAACTTATATGACCACGATGGTTTGCATTGGATTGAAACAGTAAGAATGTAATGAAGTAATTTCTTAGCATGTGCAATTTTATCATTCTTATACATAATCTTTCGCAGCATAAAAGTTCTCATACTTAAGTATAGTACGTAAGTTACTTGAGGGTAAGAATAAATACACTTCTTTATCGATTTGATGTAAATGCTCCCAAAGTTACTAAGAAAAACCAATTAATTCTCTTTTCCGAGAACAAATTTGGACTCTTCACGAACTTGCTCGATCCAGTAGAAAGAAATCTATAGAAATCTTGCATTTTATGCAAAACAAAGGCAATCAAGGCCCGGACGAACAGAAGAAATGAGCTTCATTAAGCGACGGAATGAAACTTTAATAATGTAAGATGCAAAAAAGTAGCTAAAAATACTTAAGAAAATCTGACAACATAAAGGCTGTTGTAACTGGGGACTCGCCGTAAAATCATTAAGATGCTAATAAAAACTTCCTTTTGTAGCGCCGGCTAACTCGGGGAGCGACGAAAAAAATTCAAATAAAAACTCCATCGGGAGAGTGGAATGGGAAACGGTGGCCATGATTATTCTTCAAAACATAATGAAGAGAATTAATGTAAATATTCTTTTTGTTCGGAACTTTCCGCCCCACGAAAAGTTTTATTTTACAGACGTCGTTTAACAACCGCCCCTACTTATTGACATTCGATTTGGGGGAAATTGATTTATGAAGATTGTCGCTTTAATTGACAAGATTTTAATCGAAAAGAATTGGGTGTTTCACTTTTTTTACAGCATGTGTAAAGTGCTTGCTGGGTTGGAAAAATGACATTTACAATGTACCTATTCCCCTCCGTCTTATCAGTAGTCATTCAATTATACATTAGAGCAGGACAAAGGGTGTGCATGTGATCGCTGCATTATTGAACAGCTCATGCGCGTGCAGACTGCAGCTGCCGCTGTGACAGCCCTGCGTCAGGGTTGTCACAACCTGTCAAAGGACATGACTAACAAATGTCAGTGTTTTTAGACAAGCTTATTTTTTGACCGACTTTATAAAAAGGAGAAGGTTTGCATGCTCATTGTAATTTGATTTTACTTTATGAAAGCAACTACGAAATATTTTTTATAAATTTGGAAGAACGTAAGCAAATAAGTACTATAATAATTGGACTTAATACTGGCAAATTTGTTTGAAGAGTAGGTATAGCTCTTAATGAAGGCAACTTGTGGACCAATCAAATTATGTATAAGAATTTGTGACGTTGCGTGGCAAACAAGATGACGGACTAGTAATTACACAACTGTTCTTATCATTCACTTTATTGGTTTCTCTGTAGCTACACATATTTATTGCCGTTTTCGTAATAGTAAAATAGTAGACCGTCACGAAAAAGTAGTAGAACGTAAACAACTCTCTCAAATAAAAACAAATCGACAGCGGCACAACAGCCATTTAACTCACCAGTATACCTTCCAAGATAAACGATTAAAAGAAAACCATTAAAAAGACTCGAACGTAAGCAAGTACTAATCAAGCGAAAGCTAAGTACCGAGCGTACCCTTTTGGCCGGTATTTTTCAGGATTCAGAACAAAATATCCGTAAATAATTGGAATCACTCGAGAGCCTTCTGGAAGGGTCTGCAGAGGTCCGGCACCTTTTTACGGTCGATAAAAATAATAAGTCGTCCCCCCTCGACCCCCACACCCCTCGGCTCGGCCCACGTTCGGGCACGCTCGTTCTGATTATTACATGCTTACCTAGGATACATATCGTTAAATTAATTTCGAATAGACGCAAAATAATCCGTTTAGTGTTTATCTAATTGTTTTTTATTCGTAACTATAAGTCAATCTTGAAACCGACTAAAAACTGCTAACCATACATTCACACTCCACATAACGGTCGCACTCAAGGTACGCAATAGAAAAACTCATTAGGGCAAGTTACACACATTAAAAGTTCCCGAATCGACTCCTAATATGCAATCACATACTTTATACAAAATTTATGTTACCTATTACAAGATTCGCATTAAACTACCCAGAAAATCTTTAACCTAAGCTTTAAGCTTATAAAAGCTCGGCGCTAATGGCCGGATACCGGAAATTGCGCTCTCATATATCTCCGAACAGATTTATGAAAGTACCCACACATGGGACTCTGTCTCCGCACGCACACAGCGGCGCGTGTGTGCACGGTCACTCGCACCAGCGCGGGTGTCTTCGACAAAGTTTGACACTTATGGATTTAAGGGTTCATTAATTCTAGACTACTGATCAGGCAAGCTTAGTTGGCCGTATAAACTCGTTACAGTTAGAACGTCTGGCTGATTGCTCGCTCTGCTGACCAGCTAAAACTATAACTTGACCAATTTTCTTCACCAGCCACTTACTCACTAAGCCTCTATGCAAACCATTTTTTTTTTCTGGAACAATTTCGACAGATGGCAATCTTCAGGCCTGCTAATGCTTCGCGCGTAGCGGCTCAGTGGGGCTACGGCGTAGCTGCGTAGCCGCGTAGAGGATAATCCGCGTCCAGCGGCGTAGTCTCACGCCCGCCGTAGCACTTGATATGACCGTGATGCCCTTTCCCTGTCATGTTTAATGCATCTGATTTGTTAATACTTCATACCCATAACCAACTAGAGTGCGAGAGTAAAGAGTAGAAAACAGATGACTCAATTGTTTTTTTAAGTTGAAATGTGACAGTTGCAAAAAAGTGGCGCTTCCATTTATTTAGTACTCTTTACTCCTATAATCTAGATAAAATTAGTTTCAATTGAGTAGATGGCAGTTTTAGTGCAAAGGAAAATGGTTTTACCGTTTTCCACAAGTATTTAAGTATTCCACTTTCCACCTCTACGCCCTCAATGTCTTGCTAAACGTGGCCTGTAGGTCTTGTTACCTTAGGCTCTGTCTACCCCGTAAGGGATAAAGACGTGATTTGTGTATGTATGTATGTATGTATTTACGAGTAAAAAATAAATATTTTTTCTCTATTTCAAGCATCCCTCAAGTGCCAGTTCACAATTTTCTTAGCAAATGGATTACTCAATACAAGTATTATAGCTCCTAATAATGAATTCCCTTGCATACCTTGCCCACTCGAACTCGAGTGTAAACATAACACAAAGCTAATTCTCTTCGCAAACGGATTAGTGCCAACTGTAACGCATTCGTAGTGGATTCCGCGTACTAATGCATTCACTGCTTTCCCGTCTACTCTGGCGCATGTTGATCAACCAAATTAAACTGAAGAGGTCATTAAAATAACTACTAATACTTACAAGATGGCATTGCTTAACCATATTCCCGATTAAACCCTAGTGATGTAATCGTGTTTCCTATATTAGATTCCAGTATTTTCTTTCCTCTCCCGCGTCAAATTAAGTTTGCTCAGTTCTCGGTTATGCTGTTGACTCAACCAGCCATAATAATGGGATGAAACCAAACCTCTCCGCACGTAAGTCAATTGCGGCGGGAATATTATATCCGCGCCTTGCCTATGTTTTTTTAGGATCGTAATCTCCTTGCGTATCCCGCCTTAGTCCGCTCCAACACGTACCGGCCATTGTGACGTGGAATCCGTCTTCCGTGGCGCTTCTTATATGAGCGTTACAAGTGCTTTCTAAATAATCTAAGTCCAGCCGAAGAGTATTGTATTGACATAGTGGAGTGGTGGCCGGCCGTATAATGCCGTGTGCTGGTGTGCGCCGTATCGGTACGCTGCATGTGTGACCACGCTTGATAGAATAAGCAAGTCGTCCGCCGGGGGGAGGGGTGGGGGAGGGAGGCGACACCCTCATAAGTATCTCCAAGACTGGACCTCCCCGCCCCCTGCCCACTACACGTCTTCTGTAGCACTTCCCGCGGCCGCATCCAACTCTAATGGCCCTTTATGTTATTGTGTAAGGAAACGTTATCATAATAGTAATGCAGAGCTTCACCAGATGTCTGCAAGAGCTATCAGGGAAACACTCGCCTTGAGACTGAGGCATGTTTTTGAAATATCGTCGCTTGAAAGAACATCGAAAGGGGATGAAATCCGTGTAATTATTGCTCCAAAACTAGAGATCATATTTCAAAGTCAACACCATTTTTCACCAGTTACGAATGCTAATGTCGAGTGATGTTCTTTCAAAATCAAGTCCCCGACTTTATTTTTACAATCTTTAAAATGTTATTTTGAAAATTGTGTTTATGCTGTACCCACTAATTTAGGTACATTAAAATTAAATGTTCTATGTTGGTCTTTCTGAGTCCACAAGATCAAAAGATACAAATTCCTGAAAGTGTACAAATTTACACACAAAAATCGTGAGTAGGTATCAAAGGCGTCCTGTTGACATAAACATGTGGAAATTGGCAAGAAGGAAGATCTCACAACACAAGTTCACAATCAGATAAAAAATTGTAATTTTTACATTTTTGTGAAACTTTCAATGCTCGACTCTAAATCGCACTCGGCTAGCTTTTTTTTATTGTTTTAGTGTCATCTTCCCGTTAAAATTTAACTTTATCCCTATATAAGCATTCGTAAACAAATTTTGAACATTATATCCTTGACATCTTGGAAGCCAAAACGAAAACGAGTGTAGTTCCGGTTTATTAAGTTGGCCAGGACGTCGGGTCGCCGGTTCGAAGCCGAGAGCAAATCATATTACCGAGCAGGTCGCAGGCAGCAGCTATTTCACTTGCTAAACCGGACCGCATGCGAATTGGAACTAAATTGTAGCGAGGCCTTTACCCTGCGGCCCGCGTTTTAACTTGGGTTTTAAGAGACAACAGCGGTTATTTTTATTGGGAACTGGCTAAACTCCAAACTTCGCTGTAGCTTGATATTAAAAATCATAACTATGAATTTCTTGTCTTAACGAGACCTTCTAGACAAGATTGCAATACACACTATTTTCATACTTTGTGCAATGCATACATACATACATAAATCACGTCTTTATCCCTTACGGGGTAGATAGAGCCTAAGGCAACAAGATCTAGAGGTCATGCTTAGCATGATTGTGGGCGTAGTGTATAATAATTTTAAGTTAATCCATCGATCATTTAAACTAGACAATGCGGTCATAATTCATTGGTTAGAAATACCCACAAACATATTCCAAAATATACTCGTACCACCTCTCCAATTGAACTGGCTTGATTGAATGGGTATCACTTAACAAATATACTTATGTATAAATACATAAACACATACTTAACTACATATTAAACGTTTAAAACTTTAGAATCAAACTCCGATTTTCACATACATCTGATCCGGCCGGGAACCGTACCGGGTAACCGGACCGCAAGATTCGTAGTCAGGTAATCACTAGGCTAAACGGAATGTAGTTAAGCCAACAGTTTTAGTAACAGTCTTAATATTCAATTTCAAAGTCTAAAGGATCTAGTGTTACCTTTCTTGATCAATTATCTCTTGATATCCAAGCATCCCATTCCAGGCATAAAACTTGCGCACGTGAATCTCGTCAGTACCAAGTATCCAGTAAGCTTCTAAATTACCAAAGTTACTTTATATAGTACGTAACTGAAAAGCAAATTACCGAGACATAACATGAATTCGAAGAGAATGTTGAACGTAGCGCGCGTACAAAGGTGCTCGAGCCAAAAGTTATGTTGAAATACTTTTAACGGGCGGGCGGCGGCTGGTATGAGTGGATTTACAATAAATACACCAAACAAAGAAAAAGGAATCTCGCTGCGGAGAAAACTTCTGCTTTTGTACGCTAGTACACTGCTACAGTGAAGTGTTTGTGTTTACGTGGACCGTCTATACAATGTGCTCGGGAATAATGCGGGTCTTGTTTAAGAAGGTGTATGTGAGACTTTATTTAATAAATCGTATCCTTTTAACTTATTGCATCGAACCGCCCGTGTCTCTGAATATTTCTAGATACTGTAAATCTAAATACCATCATTACACCATGCTAATTGCTGAATGATATAATCTAATTACTTCTTGGATACAATTTTCTTGATCAAACGAAGCCTGTTCGAATTATCACTGAGGCAAAGACGCCAGGTTCATCAAACAAAAAGATTTGTTGCGGTCCCAGCAGACGCGGAGTAATGACGGCGCGACGCCGCCGGCTGCCGGCGACAGCAGCGGCGTGTGCGGCGCCGGATCCGCCTCCGGCAGTGACACCTGTCTGGATATACTGCGATATAATTGGACTTCAAAACTGCGCGCTCACGGCAGATCCCCAATACTTACGCCTCGCTGGCTCGCCGCACACTGCCGCCCCCCTATTTATTTTGTCTGCGTTGTCTTTGCCGCTGTCAGGATTGTGCCTTTTGAACGCTATTTCTATCCGACGCATTATATTGACGGTATCAATTCCCTTCAGATAAAGCGAGTCGTTGAGTAAGCTCCTTACGTGTCGTTTCTCAACATGCGACGGGGTAGTATTTTGATTCCTGAATATTTATTTGCTGCTTGCTTTGTATCGAATTGCTAATATGTTTTGTGTCTGTATCCTTGAACTATTACTAGTTAGATAAAACAGAAATAAGTTACGTGTTAGCAACATAGTACTAAAATTAGGACTCTCTTCGTGAGACCTTTTTAAATTCCATACAGCTTATGTGTCAAACATATCATAAATATATTTATGGAAAAAACTAGCTTCGTCATTCAATTCAATCTACTCACACATGCCAAATGAACAGACTCATATAAACAAATGTCATAAAAAAAACGTAACGATAAATTTACTGTACCTATTAATTTCTAGACATTCCTTCCAAAATTTGTGAACGACTTCGCTAGCACCAATGCAACTTAAGACTAAACCTCTACTCTAACTAACTATGCTTGAGCATTCCTAGCCTCATCAAGTGAGCAGCAAGAAACGTCAAGCGACTCTAAAAGCTCATGCAAATTGAAGCATCGCTTTCGGCCACTCGAGTAACAAATCAAGAAAGAAACCCCGAGCGGTCGAGCGCGGCTCACGCCTCAATCAACTCTACCAACGAGCCTTTGTGCCGCAAGAGCCTCTTGCTTCGCCACTACCAACCTCAAATTCCACTAGGACATGATTGTGTATTCCCATGTACGTGCATTCCCATTTACCTGAGCGTCAGCACATAAAAGGGTCCCCTTCATAACTCCACAATAAGAATGTCTGAAGCACCAACGGTGTCTTAAGATCGACATTCCAAATATGAAAATAAAGAAAATAAGCTCGCTCTGACCGCTCCTCCAATCGCGCACCTCGCTTTTATTACATCCATAAATTCATCATATCCCAACGGCGGCGGCGCTCGCCATTGGCCGCGCGAGCGAGACGACGCTGGGCTCTCCCTCACACCTCCTTCATATTAATATTGAATTTTTCTCGACCCCCGCCCGCCACCCTCGCGGGAGGCTCTATACTCGCTCGCCCCCGTATTGTTGTTATCTTTAATGTTGTGGAAAACGCGTTTTCTTGTGTCGTTAACTTTTATATTGCACGAGTGATACTTTTACGGGTTTGATACATAACTTACGGCAAGGCTTTACACCCCTTCCATTAAACAGAAATTAGTTTCGAACTTGATGAAAACTTTGAAAAGTTCTATGGTCTCACATGACATCACTAAGATTGTAACTTTTTTTTATACAAAACTTGACGAAGGTACAATCTATTTTGACTTGAAACTTGTTTTACAAGTTACAATTTAATAAACTTGCAGGCTTGCGCAGACTGGGATCAACTAAGTACTGGTAACTCCAAATTAACGTACAATCCAGAATTAAGAAGGATCAAAATATTGTATGGAACTGTTATCCCTTAGTTTTAACGATTCAATTTTTGGACCGTGCAAGCAGCCCTTAAAGACTTATCAGTTTAGACACTTGGTGAAAACAAAGACACGTGCTTAGGTTTTTTTTTGTTGGGTTTTTAACTATATCTATCATACCAATGTGGTATGTTCATTTCTCTATCTAACAAACATTCTTACAATGTTCCCAAAGTTACATAAGTTATTACGTTTTGTACCAAAATCAAAACAGAAACAAAGGACGTAATAAATTAATCACTTCCAAAGGGGTTGGTCTCCCCTTTAATGTTTTCCTTTAGTGCATTGTCTGCCTGCCAAAATTAAAAAAAGGAAATGACCCGTCTACCTTCTCAAATGACAACGACCTCTGGGGACCGTAAACTTTTTGGTTTCAAAACTCGTGTTCCTTGGAGCGTTAATCATAGTATAGTCTTTGGATGCATCTTTATTAAAAATATATGTGATCATAAAGAGACTGCAATAACTTTGTAATGACGGTATCAACTTATGTTTGGTTTAATCACCAACGACGACCCTCCGGTTTCAAGCATAATATGTAAGCGTTAGTAAATGTTCAAAATAATGAATACGATATGAGGCAGTGTAATGACCATTGTCCGTATCTGTTCCTCAAGTGAGCTCATGTTTTTACTTATTGATAGAGGGGACCGGGCCATAGTTTGCATCTGTTTTTGTTGTTGTGTTTTAAAAATTGATTATACTTAATCCTTAAAAAGTCGTATGCTTTTGAGTCGACTTCAAACCTAGGCTACATCTAAACTAAGAGAGATACTTGATTTTTGGGTGCTCTTTCGGTATAAATCTACCATCTAATATTTTTTATTAAAAGGTTACGTTACGCTTTTGTTACTAAAGCTGAATGAATAGTTTTTCTAAACATCATAAGACATAATACCGCAACCAAAATATAAATGAGAGAATTCGGCTGCTTTTTAAGTTCCCTCCCTTATATTCGAAGCTCAAAAGAAATCGCTGGCAATATCTGTCTGAAAAATATATCGGATTGCTTTGTCGCAGCTTTGGAAATCGAAATCTATTTTCCTTCAAATCTAAGTGAATCCCGTGCGGATTGGAAGTGTACCCTTTACCTACCGCCGGGCGAGCCAATTGATATTCCAACAATACAATGTATGAATAAAATATAAACTGAGCTCTATCAGCCGTGTTCTCTGCGAACGCTGCGATCGCCGCGTGCCGTGTTTTGGAGAAATCTTTTGTTATGACAACAAAAGGTTTCCAATACAACATGTGATTTACTTTATTATTTACTAGACATTCTTTCTGGCATTGTATGTAAAGCTTACATTCTTTTTTCACTGTCATTTCAACGGAAGCACCTACGTGTTTTCTTTATAAATGATGAATAATCATTTCTTGTGCTTTTATGACGCAAAGCAAATTAACATCTAACCTTGAATCAGCCCTTCTTTAGTATAAAGCCGTGAGTCAAAACGTGAGTCGATCCGCGAAGCGGACGCTACGCGCTATTTATTCATACGCTGCAACTTCTGATGTTCAGTTTCAACTTCGTTCATTACAAAGCCAACCTCCATAAACAAAAGGTACATGGGTGCAATGGGTCGGTAGTCGGTATCGTAATTTTCTTTATTGTTCGGAAGCCGGCGCGGGCGGCGGTGGCTACAAATCCGGGATGTTATTCGCGTCCCCTCCTCATTTAGCTGTCGGAGAGTTATTTAATACCGCGAGTGACCCCCGCCTGTGTCTTCCCGAGGCCTAAAGTGGACGTTGGAAATGCATTGCACATTTGCCGGACTTTTAGGTAGGCTCTTACAGAAATTAAATATTTAGTCGTGTCATACTTCACGAACAGTATGCGCCCATTTTTAAGCGTTTTTTGTCGAAGTTTTGGCTTCACCAAGTAAAAGGTTTGTCTAAACTAAATTTGTCTTCTTAGTACTGCTTTAAGTTTTCCTAAATCATTTAGGACATCATCAGCGTGACGGTATGTATGTATGTATGTATGTAACAATTTAGCAAACTAGCGTGCGTTTCAATATCGGCCGCACGAACAAGGGGTCAGCGATCATTCCAAAGGTATGTCCTTAAATAACAAAGTTGTACGTAGTGCTATATAGCCGGTACCTTATGAATTAAATATGAGCGCTTTATTCGATTCCGAAGTCCCTCGATATCTGATAATAAAAAAGAAATTTATCGCACACGCCGAAACGCGGCGAGGCGCGGAGCTGGCCGAGTCTCATCGCCCGCTATTTTTTACTGCGTCCTTCCGTCGACAATCACTTCATAGCGACCCCTGTCCGAACGTTCGATGACAGAATTATTTATCAGTTTGAAAAATGACGGGAAATTGAATGTAGTCGCAATGTTTACAACGCATTTTCTGTCGTGTCCTCGGGGGCGCCTTCCCTCGCGTTCCGATGTCCACTTTTCAAAGAGGCCGCTCGGACGAGGGTCGAAAAAGTGTCCCTAGAGTAAAAAATAAAAATATATGTCTACGTATGTATTGTATCGTTACCGAATGTTACACATGTACGGTGGATGACAAAGAAAAAAGTCGCCTCAGATGAAACGGCCGCGCTGCGAGGAGGACCGTTGATATTTTATTCATTTTGTCTCTATAATTGTTTTGCGCTCTGGGACGGCATTACGCTATGACGCAATCTGTTGAGTGACCGAGCCGTGTGTAGCCGGCTGCGACGGGGAGCCTATATTCTAGTTCGTCTCTCCAATCGCTCCAATTAAGGACGCTTTGCAGGACACGTTTGTTATGACATTGGTCAAACCCAATTCCATTAAACTTTAATTTCATTTTAATAGCAGTCTTTATAATTTTAAATTTACCTACTGTAAATGTTTATAAACAAAAAACACGTTAATTACAATCACCAGTTATTACAAATACATATTAATGGTGTTAAATGTAACTTGACATGGTTAAGTTTTATTTTCATAAACCTTAATTGAACTGAAATAATATGAAACTTGATTAGTTTACTGATAGAAAACACCGGAAATAGATTTCAGTTAACATAAAACACCTAAGTACCTATCTATGCTTGGGTATCAATTTAATAAATTAAATCGTGCAGGTAGTTACCCATAGAAGGCAATCCCATAATTAATGCAAGACCAAACGTACATGTGTGTTACATATAAATAAATTCCGTATAGATACTTTATTACCTGCGGCCATTTGCAGTATACATATGTGCGTGTAGGTATATATTATAACACCCATGGCCGGTCGTAAAAATGTTTTATTCACCCCATACGGTGTCGTAAAAGGCGTAATAACGCGAGGAGGCATCGTGGAAGCAATTACCGATCTGTTATAGTTTGTTACAAAGGCGCTTGTTTATTATCCTTTTATTAGCAACTCATTTGCTGAACAAGGACGCCGTTTAATTCAATACGTTTTTATGTCATCAATATCGTTCGGTGAAATTAAATGAGTTAGCATCTCTCCCGAGCTAAATGCGTTAGCGAGTGCGCTTAGTGCTAATCGAAAGTTATGGCGCATTTCGTAAATAATCTAATGTAGAATTTACCTTATTAATTCTTAGATTTTGCAAGATCTTGGTATTGGTAATCAAAATTAAGGAAATAAATGTTATTCTGAAGTGAAAACCTTATGAAACAGAGTCAGAAAAAAAAAGATAAAGAAACTCGTGAATATCTATAGATAATACAATGTTAAAGCGAAATAAGGTGGCAGGTAACTATAAACCCATCCCGCACAACTGAAGGCAGCGATGAAAACTGCGCAACAAATCCTTATCTTCGTTTCAGGTCACGATTCTGCAAAATCGGCGAAAATAAAATCAAACGCGCCGCGCTCAGTTCATGGAAATGGAAAATGTGATATTGCAAGATCCCGGGCGATGTCATCTCCGAATCATATCCTCCAAACTCCCAAAACCTATCCAGATGAACATCTTTAAACTTTTTGAAATTAATTGGCACCGATTTGACATAACCATAAATCAACATATCGCCAGTAAACGCTCAGGATTGGAGGAGATATCCCCTGGCACCCTAATAATATAATCATAACCAAATATCATAAGCCGCCCGCCCAACAAGGAAAAACTGCCGCTTGCACTTATCCGCCCGCCTACAATATCATAACGCGCTGTGATTGGCCGATATGAGTTGATATAATATCATATCGAGCCGGGATTGGTCGAGGCGGTGCGCCGCGCCGCGCGCCCCGCGCCCTTAATAAAGGTTTGTGCACCGTCGTTATAATAAGTTTTATGTCCGTGAGTTCCCGCATGGTGGCCTCGAGGCTCGATAAATATGTCGGGCGTCTCGGTCTCCCCGCCGGCCGAGTATGAGCGGTAGGAAATGCCGACCGCCGCCCGGATCAATATAATACTCGGCCATATCTGCAGTGGACTGGATCTGCTTGAGACGCGCCCCCGCCCGCCGCCGTTACACAAACAATATAAATCATTTTCCCGGCGGAAGCCGCGAGCGCAGCGGCGCCGCCGGCCAGGCCCCGCGGTCTGAACGTCCCTGTCGTATACTAGTATATAAAATGCGGAAATAAACAGATACCTTAGTTTAAAAGCCTCTAATTTGATTTATACGTTTTTTATTAACTCAAAGTTGTATTCAATGAAAACTATCTAAGGGTCGATGTTTTAATTGCACTTATGTGATACAATTGATAGATACACGGACCTCTTAACTGAAAACTTGCATACAATTGTCATAAAAAGTCGCCTAAAATATAATCACTTCAGTGCTCTTTTTAGGCCGCCTTATTGGAAAAAGTTGAATCTCGATTTAGTGATTTAGCGACTAAATCGAGATTTTTTTATAGCAAGCGACCAATCGTTCTTTATGAAATTTTATTAAAACCGTCTTGCAGGAAAAATACTTATTTGTAAAATAGGCACTTGGACTGAATTATCATTATTACTATTAATTTATGTGAATAAAATAAGTATATCCACACAGACTAACCCTCATACGCCAATTTTAAAACTCGTATGTAACTCTCTATTAAATTAGTTAATCTTTTCTTTTGGTTATGGTATTTAATGGTGCACTGTTATTTATCTATCGTAAAACAGAGTACATGTTATCTACTGCACAATATTGCATCTTGGTTGAGTTGTGAGGCCACATGAGTGGCGATCTGGGCCAGACCAATACCCTTTCGGTACAATTAAGTGCAATAGAGAGCTCTTGCGATTTCCCGCTGTTCTAGGGGCTCTACGCCGTGGCGCTTGCCACCGGTTTCTTTTAACACCTTATCGCGTGAATTATGTCAGTGATGTTTTGGGATAAATCGTATCCATTTATTACTGAAACATGCTGTGAGACGGGATAAATTGACGTAAACTCAAACATTGTAAAGTTAAAAACCACTTAAAATTTAACTCATTTTTTAAAGTTTTTTCTTGATTGTTTATTACCTAAACCTCACAACTACCTACAACAACAACCTACTTTGATTAGTAATACGTCTTGTGATCTGGTCGTAATGACTGTTGCTAGTAGTCCCCATGTGCTCGTATCGAGTGCTGTACTCCTATACCTATAACATAACATCCGACGAGCTCATAGCACTGGGAGCGCAAGAGAAGTTTGCACAATTTATCAAATTGAGTTACTGGGGGGCAATATCGCAGAGCGAACGCAATATTGCAGCGCGTGACCGCGTCTGCAATACGCGCTCAATACATCGGCCGGCGCCGGGCCCGGCACGTCCGCCGCCCCGCCCGCCGGCCCGTCTTCTAGCTGCCCGAGCCCCGGCCCCCACGCCGCCCAACTGACCACCTAGATATTTAGCTAACAATGCCTCGCCGTCCCGCTCCCGCGCCCGCCGACCCCGCGGCTCCGACAGGGATGCCCGCGCTCGCCTTCGGTCATTGCTATATTTATTGGCGACGCTCATAAGTACGCGGGTCAGGTTATAAGTTTCTACGAAATGAATGGCCGAGGCACGTAGGAGGCGAGCGCCGGTCGCCTCTAACAAGAAAGCACCTCCATCACAACTTGGCAGGGGGCACCACCACCCCACGGACGCCGTTATATCTAATTAAAAAACAAAAGAATACAGAGCCACTCAGCCTCTTGGCCGCCGCCGCTTCGACTTTTATGCGAAAAATGCAACTACTGACAGCGGCCCTGGCGGGAAATAAAACATTCACTAGGCGACTTATTTATTGCTCTCTACAAAGTTACTGTTTCGAAAGTGTCATAGCATTACACCAAGCAACTAACAATACTTAGGTACAGTTTGAGCTTAACTGTTCATTGTTAGTTTCTCATATACCAATATGCTAAAAAAAACTCCTAAATCTAGATATCATATTTCCTAAACGACAATCTAAAACTAACCTATGAGACTAGTAACGCATGGCATGACATTCTGTCTACTTGTAGGTACGCATATTAAAATGATCGCCTAGCGATCCGTTTGGCAAAATTCTTACCAGAATTATTCAATTTATTTACGTCAAGGAAACAGTTTACTGGAGCGTTCCGGTCCGGGCGTCCGGTGTTGGTGCGGTCTAAATTAATCTTATAAATAAATCATCAGACCCATGTGCTCGCCGGCCGTCACAATTCATGCGGCCCGCTCCTATTACAAATACCATTACGGCGTTCGCAGATGACCGCACCGTTTTATAATGCGAAGGCACCGGCGTCTCCCCGCGCCGCGACGCAGCCTCCGCGCCTCGGCGGCCCTCGGTCGCCCGCTCCCTTGACCATCGACCGACAATTGTAAATGGCACATAAAATAAATGAATGTGCAGCGGGACTCGCCTCTGCAGCAGACAATATAAATTACGAGCGGACGATTATATTCCAGCGGGAATGAAGCGTTTTCTTTCAGATACACTTTACATTCCGGAGAGTTAAGGCCTTACTACGAGACTGCGGTAGATACTTTCTGACGAATTTTTAGCAAAAAATCGCCGCGTAAGTTTTTTTTTTTTAGTAGTTAGTGTTTTTTCGGAGTTCGATTGAAATAGTAGTCTACACTTCTTTATAGAAAAGTTTTGATCCAACTATGACATACATTTCCTGACTAGAACTTAAAAACTCAATTGAAATAAATCCCATAATAAAAGTGAGCAATTCGTGAAATAATAATTTTATTTCGCTTTTTTTCTCTAATTAGGTTTAAGTTACACACTCCATAAGTGTCTAGGAATCAATCCTGTATATATTCTTTTACTCATTTGACGCTTAAAAATTTTTTGGTAATATATTTTAGAATTTATCAAAAAGCGATAAGATTTCAAAACAACATTATCGTAAAATATGAAATACTTCTACGTAAATAGGTGTCCGGAATTACGAGAGTTAGATTTAAGTCGAGTGTGAAAATTTTACTGTTATGAGGGTATGAAAATACGATTAAACGGTTCGAGAAAAGGTAAGTAGTGCTCCGCTTTCTTTTTATTTCGTCTTGGCGGGGACACTTCCGTGCCCCCAGGTTCGAAACATCAAGCGTATAATTTAGGCGTGTTTATCAAATCTGACCAAAATCTGTTAAGTAAGTATTTGATAAATATTGATGCACATTTCGTGTCGCTTGAAGGAAACGAATATTTTGTTACGGAATAACGCGAAAAATTCACAAATCGTCGTAAAACTAATTTCATTAAGGCCAAGTCGTAATATGTAGCCCCAGTAGCAATGGAAGAGCTAATGGGAAATTTCCAATAACATCTCATTGATCGCAGTAAGTGAAATTTATGGTATAATTAGGGCGGTGGATCGCTCGCTCAGCACATAAAGTCGGTGCCCCTTGGCAGGCGCAGGCGCTTTGTTCTACAGGAGAAGTTTGAAAGGGCCCTTTGAAAAAATAGCGAGGCATGGTTAAATTCTAAGCCCATGCTACTCATTAAATCAATAAGTTGTTCTTTACAAGGAAGAACTGGTAATATTGCAATTTATAATTTTTATCTCATTGTCTACAATTTAGGTAGCATGATCAACGACAATTGGGACCGTGCGCGACGACAGCGCCACGTGACAGGCGGCCATTATGGACAATATTGTCACCGCTGTCAAACAAGAAATAAGTAAATATTGTGAAAAATATTAATGAAATATTGTGTTATTTTACTATATTACACAATTTTGGACAATGGTAGTCAGTAACATTATTGCCAATAATATTAAAACTGTTGTTTTCAGTGAAAATTTTAGTGGTTAGGTAACTAATTTTTTTTTTCTTACGGCAAATATCCACTTATTTCTTTGGTCTCGTTTCCACCATGGTCTTGGAAATTGGTAAAATTTACAGTCGCTATTCTTCTTGTTGTTATTACAATTCACAACAACACATCTTACCAGGACCATATTTTTATCTCAAAAACGATTAGAAAATGTTTACTGCAATATGGATTTGACAGCTCAAGTCAGCGTCAAAAATGACAATTTTAGCCATAGCGAGCGCTGTGATCGTTTAGGCTACCCCCTCCACCCGCTTTGCACTCTGCCAATATTCCGTATTGACACCTCTGCTAACATAATTTGTACGCATAACTATTTTAACTAACAAGATAAAAAAGTATATAATCTGTAGAAAAATATTTTTGTTATATTTTATTTATTTTTAGTGCTGGTAAAAGTTATTATTGACTATTGAGTGATATGAATTTTGCTTTAAAAGATAAGAGTCTTAAAAGATCATAACATACTTATAAAATTTCAGATACTATTTAGGCACGGAATAAATTAATTTTTAGCCACACAAAGTATCGGCAGTTGTCCCACAAAATTGCATTGTTTTTTCTTAAAAGTTTAACTCATTGTAATCTAAAATACTACGTTTTTACTTCTTTCGAATAGCATTTAAAGCTGTCGTTATCCATTTGATTCGAGCTCTCTCACTGTCTTAGTCAAACCTCATTAGTTGTTTGTTAGTAAACCTCTTGGCAACATAAACTAAACTTGACTAAACCACACTAATAATGTCGCACCATACTGGGGACTTCGAACTGGGTGCAAGCGGAACAAACCAACAGTTACTTTGACAAGTTTCCATTGTCAATACAATAACGATTCGCTGTTGTATGGGATTAAGAGTAAAATGATATACTCAACACGAATGTGCTTTTTTTTTAACTATTCTTTTTTCTTTTTCATCTTCCATTTTTTAAGCCAGTGGCAGTAATTTAACGAATCGTATTTGGTCAATTAGTACTGCGGATTATATACCAGCTACTTTATACGAACCAATCCTATTATAAGACATTACCATAATCATAATGTTCACTGTATATATATTGGCATGTGTATTTGTGTTGTTATTGAACTAAGAATCAATAAAACACTAAAGACAGCATTTATTTTGTCCAACACCAAACCATCTTCCTGTTTCCCTATGTAATTGTAATTACGACACCGCATTAGTAGTTAGTAACAACCAGTAAAGGAAATAATGGAAAGCGGCGAAAAACTTTACTTTCAGTCACGCCACTCTTCCACATTAGCCGGCGTTTACATTAACGTAACTAGATAGCACAAATTACTTTTATACATGAACATTGAGAAAACCACGGAGACTAATCACGAACAGAATGAGTCATTCGATATCGCAGACCAGTCATTTGGTCAGTGTCGCAAAACTAATGACACATAATGACGGCCGGGTAACGGTTGGGGGTGTAGCTCGCCCAGTGGGCCGCCGTAACCAGGTTTGTGTAACTGAGGCTTTAAGGGTAGGTGTTAGGGTTTAGGTGGTCTGCAGGAACATCAGTCAAGGTTTGTTGGCTGCGAGGGTGGTCTTGCCGGTCGCTGCATCGCACCTGACCAGAGCCCGGCTAATTGCCTCTCCCCCGCACAATATGAGATGTTATTGGATTCACATTGACATTCGCGTATTCGTAAGAGTTTTTTTTTCAAAGGGTTTTTACTCAAAGTGCTGTAAAGTGTAATTAAAGGTATTCCACTTACTCAATAGCTCCAAAACTGTTAGTATTATAACTGTATCTTTGCAACACTTATGAACGATAATGTGAGAAATAGTTTAGACAATGTAAATGCGGTTTACACAACAAAACAAACTTTTAAAGTACGGTGATAAAGTTGCAAATTGCAAATTTCTGCAAATTTATATTTTTGACCTTGACTGTCCATTTTTTGTGCATAGAACGCTTATCTACTTTTCTGGAGCGACGACGCTTTCCAATAACTTTACAAAAACCCTATTGATCCGTTGTTTCTCTTTATCATCAGGACCATCACAGACCTCGTTCCAGCCGATCGTCATTGAGCACAGTTCCTGAGCACGTGCGTAGGCCCCCGCCTCCAGGGTTGCCAATTTCCGTACATGTATGATGCTGCTCTTCCATGCTGGTCTGAGAGTAAAGAAAAACGTAGAATGTACCAGTTGCTTCTCTTCCCGCGCAAATGGTAAAAGTCCATCTAGGGAAAATCGAGTGAGCGAAAATCTTAGGAATCATGTTATAGGCGATGCGGCTGGCAACCCATCACTATTTTGATTCCCCTTTCCACCTATGTATGCACCCTGCAGTAACAAATATCCATACATACATCCATATTCACAAACTTTCGCATTTATGATATTAGTAGGAAGTAGGATGAACAATTTTTATTTTATAATTTTTCACGTCGTACAATTCGTCAGGACGATTTTTGGATTTTGCTACGATAAATTCACTCTCACTCGTCTAGCATCCCTGCCTCGCCTCTTGCTCTGGTTATGCGCGCGCGCCGAGAAAATTGCCGGCAAACCGTTAGGACGACTGATTGAACATTCATTATCTCACTACTTTACTTTCATATCGATTTCTAATTAACTGTATGTAGGTTGTGGCTTGATACGTGCCTCATATCATATAATATAGTACTGTTGATTGCTAGAGTTAAATAAAAAATTTATACTACCGAATCCGGGAGTACAAATTAACCACAGTATTAATTAAGATTATTGCTTAACGTCTTTGCATGGAAGGATCGTATTGTATAATGGACCACTAAAACAAAAATGGCATTAATTAAGACTTCTGAAATGAAATTAGCATTTTCATTTTTCTATTTTATAAGATTTTCTTTTTCTGTTTTTACTTGTAATATGTCAGTAATGGGACCTCGATATTTATTGAATCTAATCTTGCAAGCGGGTTTCTGCGAGTACCTATACCGTTTCCAGAAAGTTTGAAGTTATGAAGTAGGTAGGTACTTAGCGAAAAAGATTTCTTTTGTTATTATAAAATTTGTTATAAAAAAATATAATTACTATTGCTCCGATAATCTGGACATTATTAACTCTACATTATTAATCTTTAAACATGTTGTTTTTGTCGTATTTGTTTATTTTGCGGACCTCGAAAGTGGCTCTAACAATTTCAATGAATTTTCCTTTGTAAGAGGTTTTTAAGGTGAAAAATCGATTCAATTAGCTAACGCATTCGATATGAGAAGATATGTTAGAGACAAGTCAATTTATCAAATCCTTACACAAATGTACATTAGAAAGTGAAATTTACTGTTATTGATTTGAAATGCACAAATGATTGCAATAATTTCATTACAGTGGACGGCGCGTGCGTCGGCTTTCACTTGGTTGCACTTTTCTACAAGCCAATATCACATCTGCTATATATACGCTACATGTATTCATATAAAATTACATCATTCGTATTCTATTGATAGCAAATAGAACAGTTTGGTTCTATGTCACGTAAAGTAAGAGTCATAATCATAAAACCAGAAAAATAAAATTGATGACGCACTTTTATTTCTTCACGAACGTACTAAAAATGCTTATTGGTAGAGGTAGAATTTACAACAGTAGCGTTTATGAGGACTTTTTTTTTATTAAATTTATTAAATTATAAGATTTTCCAAACATCAACCATCGAACCTTCCATGCTGGTCTGGGAGTAAAGAAAAATTATAGAATGTACCAGTTGCTTCTCTTCCTGCGCAGATGGTGAAAGTCCATCGAGGAAAAATCGAGTGAGCAAAAATCTTAGGAATCATGTTATAGGCGATGTGGCTGGCCACCTATCACTATTTTGATTCCCATTTCCACCTATACGCCCACAACACAATCATGCTAAACGTGGCCTTTGGCTCTTGTTACCTTAGGCTCTGTCTACCCCGTAAGGGATATAGACGTGATTTATGTATGTATGTAACCATCGAACAAAATATCTCCTAAAAGCAGTGTTGCCAGACCCAATTTTCAAAAGTTACCCTGCTGTGTTAAAAATGTAACCTTTTGCCAAGAAAAGTTACCTCATTGGATCATTTTTTTATATCAATTAAAAACATACCACAGAGTATAACTGCGGCCTAATACTACCAACTATGTAGTTTTTCCTGTAATTCTACCGAGTTTTTAGAAATATTGTCTTTTTTTTTGGGTATAAAATTAAAAAAAAAAAACTAACAAAAAAGTTTTGATACCTACCACTTACCATAGTTTTAAAGATTGTTTTTGTGTTTTATTACTTCTCGTCACAACTAAAATTTCAGTACAGCTTGTTCACCGGTTTTCTCGAATAAAAAGTTGGAAACACTGTTGGAATGTTCGGACAACATCATGTGACGTAGTTTGATAAAATATTCTTCAAAGTCGAATGAAGGTCAAACATAAAAATCTAACAATTACAATCGCTGCAGAAACCTTTTTCCTCCAAATGGTTTTTGAATCAACATATGTACAGTATAAAAAAATATTTCATCCCAATTAAAATCTGAAACAAAAATTAAATTCTAAGGTTGTAAGGTTTTAAGTATAAAACTAGTTAGTAAATTGGAATTACAAATTAGAATACCTTCACCTCTCTACACAGACTTGTTATATTTTATATTTGATTGCAGCTTGTAACATTTGCTTCGATGGTTCAAATTTATTGACATTTGTTATAGATCCTTTTACTGCCATCAAAGCTGAAATAGTTTCAGTGCCAAGCCTATTCCTATTGTCGCATTTTATTAATTTAAGTTGACTGAAAATTCGTTCAACACTAGCATTAGAAAAAGGCAAAACCAACAAAAGCATTATCACTTTTTTTAAATTTGGGAACTCCATGTCCCCTCCATTTTTTTTTATTTTGAATATTTTTGTCCAGTATTCTTCAATGCTTAATTCTGGTGATATATTAAGTTCGACAAAATCTAAGAATGCATGCTTCTTCCACTCTTTGTTAAGTTCTTCGACATTAACATCGTTTTTAATATTGGGAAATCTGGTTAATATATTGGATAGGTTTTTCAGCTCATATTTTTGAGCTTCTTTGGGATCTGTTACCTTTTCTAAAATTGTAAATATCGGATCGGAAAAATCGAAGCGTTGTTTTAGTTGTTTGATGGCTTCTATATAGAATGCCAAACAAGACTTTCTGAATTCTTCAATTTGGGTTTTCGTTTGTGGCACTTCTTGTTCAAGGTCTTCCAACGACGCTTGAGCTGTCACACCAACGTAAAGTTTGTTAAGTGGAACAAAAAATCTAGGATTTGCATGTTCGATCTCATAGGCATCAGTCGTTTTGCAATAATTTAGTGTCATGTAATTGCTCGATATATTTTTTATTAGTTTATGAACTTCCGGTTTAACCTGATGCAACAGTGGTTTTTGGGATTGGAAAAGCGTATTGAAATCATTGAACAGGCTTAACACATATGACATAAACTCTAAGTAAATTTTTGAGAATTTATTGTTAAGAGTGGCTAATATATCTTCAGTTACTCTACTGGGATCTTCAAAAGCTTCTAATTTGAAATATTCGCTTAAAACATCGTACTGCTCCAACGTTCTATCTACGCACGCTTGTAGCGATAACCACCTTGTGGTGGATGGGCTTAAAATTTTATGCAGCTCCACTTGAAAGAATTCTTGGAATTCCCTTAGTTTATGTTGTCTTGACGAGCTTCGACTAAAATGTGCACCTATACTCCTTAACAGGTCTTCGACAGACTTCGGCAACTTCAGGCAAGCTTTAGAGGCGACAAGGTGAATGATGTGGCAGCTACATTTTATACATGCTATGTGAGGAATTTGGTCTTTTAAATGAGAAAACACGGAGTTGTGTTGCCCTACCATGCTGTTTGTAGTGTCCGATGCGAAACCTACAAAATTTTTAAGGGGTATTTCGCTATCTCGAAGCCACTTTAGTAATCCGTTCGCGAGATCTTCGGCCTTTCCAGATTCAACCTCATACATTTTGAGGAATTGCGTGCGAACGTGATTTGAGTCGTCATAGATAACCGTCAACGCACATTGTTTTGTTACGCTGATGTCTGTGGTTTCGTCCATAATAATGCTGAATGGAGTTTTTTTCAATTTGTTAACTAATTCTTCGGTAAACATAGGACCGAGCACACTTTTTATTATGTTGGTAGCTTTAGTCCTTCCAAGTTGAAGTGATTTTATTATATCTGAATCTGGAAAAGTATTCGCTAAAAATGGTATTAAATCGTCTGTTAAAGATAGTGGCAGGTTGTGTTGTGCTAAAAATGCGCAAATTTTCAATTCAGCTTTTTTTTTAATTTCGTCTTCTTTCTTGGGTTTTATAATCTGTTCGATAGGTATTGTTTGTGCAATGGCGTTAATATTCTGGATGTGTTTTGCAGTTTTTGAGTGCTTTATAAGAGCTGGTTTGTGATTTAACATAGCACAATTACACACCTTGCAATAGGCAACAAACGAACCACAATCTTGCTCTTTTTTTGCTATCCAATTTTTAAACGGCATTTCTAATAACCATTTGTCATTGAAATCACGGTACTGTTGTTTTTTTTTTTTTAATGGAAGCGCCTCTTCTTTCTGTTCCTGCACCGTGTCATCATCTTCATCTCTTTGTCTTTTAGGCTTTGATGTTACCAAAAACTTATCCATGACTTAGACTATGATTTGTTAGTAAAATATCATAAATCCATGCACACAGAAGAAACCAGCACCGCCAGCATGAAAAAAAATAGAAGCAAAATAAACAATGCAACAATAAACTACTTTTAAAGACTTAATTGACTTGATATTACGTTTGCGTACGCCAGTTTGGCGCCAATATACGCGTACAATATTGATTCTTAATTAATGGAATATATTAGTGCATTATTAACAGTCATCTCACTTCGTAGAAATAAAATAATAATAATTATAAGTGAAATGCACACAATGTCACAGCAAAATCTCCCAAAACCAAAAAATATTATTAAAGTAGGCAACACCCACCCAGCCGCCAAATGCAAGTTAACCCGGCCATAAAATTATTAAAAAATGGAAGTTCGGCCGGTATTACCTGTCAAATTTACAATCGACCGCCACCCGCCACCACAGATGTGTAATAAGTTGTAGGTATGTGTAATAAGTAGTGATCGGCAAAGACGGAGCAAAATTTTAACAAAACTTGTAAAATCTGACATGAAGGAAGTCTTGCAAACAAGAAAAAAAATATATTATTGGCAGATTATTGTTAATTTTAACTCTATAATAATACTTGAATCTCAGATTTGGTATAAGTACTTACCTAAGGATATTAACATTGTCATGGTTTGTGAGCACTCTTTTATGTGTGCTTGCCAAGTTTTGTTAAAGTTTTGCTCCGTCCATGCCGATCACTAGTAATAAATACCATTTCAACAGTACTTAGGAATTGGGAACTATATTATTATTCGTAGCTAGTCTGCCTAGTCGTAATTTACATCAATTTTCAGAAAACAAAATAGGTAAGTATTCACTGACCTGACTTTTCTCTAATGCCGCCAATCAAATTATAAATTATCACTCAGTTGATCACACTCACAGATATGTAGCTAGACGGGAGGAAGACAGGAGGATACAAGGTAGCCGGCGCTCAATTCAATAGAATGATACTCAGTTAAATCGGTTTGTATTGTTTACAAAACAAAACAGATGGTACACTCGTGTAACATGTAAATGTGTAAGTAAAGCAACACGACGAGATCGAGCATTAGATAAATAAAATAGCTAGATAGAAGATAGAAGTATAGATGCTTGCTTACTATACTATCGGAAGTTCGTTTGAGTGTCATCTCTTTTACTCCCATATAAAAAGAGTGAGCGCGTGCATGCATGTCCTTCCGATTCCGATTTTCCACCTCTAGCCGGAGCGAAGAAAGCCCCGAATGACGACGGTTATAACACTGAACTCTGAAGTCCCTTTCACTCTTCTATATTACATGATATGAGTGAAAGAGACGGCACGATAGGAACGAGCTTCGCGGTAGTTGAGCTATTTTTACGTCAAACGCACGTTCCATTCTACGTAGTTACAGCGTCAGCCGGTCATTTTATTCAACAACTTTAACAATATTTTTTGAACATAAAAATAAGATTTCAAAAGTAACCTAAAGTAACCTTTTGGGCTGAGTAACCTGGAAGTAACCTGACAGAGCTAAAAGTAACCTAAAAGGTTACAAAAGTAACCTTCTGGCAACACTGCCTAAAAGTTTTTTTAACAGTACCTAACTTAAGTACTAAGAACGGGTACTTGTACAGGCATCTGGATTTGCGTTAAGCAGCAGTAAGTCAGTCCTGCATTGATTTAACATAATCATTCACCAACTTCAAACAATTCTAGTTTTCACTAACACTATTCTCGATGAATTTAGTTTTCTCTTGATTACAATGAAGACTAGGTATTTCCAATTGTACAGGCATTCAATATTTCATGCGCCGCACGCCACTCGCTGCACATAGGATTTATAATGTTGTCGTGTCACTTGACAGCGCACCCGTGGATACGTTACTAAATAGTGGATTACGTACTATTTACAACCACCACTAATTAGCTTTAAACATCTTGTCCAATGTTCAATGAATTTATATTAATTTAGACATCCGTTTTAGGTAAAATATTTAATGCCACAATCGACCGCTTTTATTAGGTTAGAATCTATCCGTTAGATCATATATGTAGGTGTACCTATCTCTTGTCTATTTTTTTATTATACAACAAGGAAGACAAACGAGCAATTAGGTCACCTGTAAGTGCACACCATCACCCATGGACACCCGCAACACTAGAGAATTGTAGAGGCGTTGCCAGAGGGCTAAGATGGAATACCTTTTGTGCCAGTCAATTTACCGGTTGTCTGTCTCTCCGCGTTAGAACGCAGCAACGAAAGCACTGCTGCTTTGCAGCAGAATCAGCGAGTAAAGATGGTGGTAGCAATCCCAGACAGACTTTAGTTGGTCCTAACTTATGCTTTTATAGCCAACAGTTAAAAAACGTTTTTCAACAATGAGTAAGTAAATGCTTTATTTAACAAATATAAAGAAATAAACAATTCACAAAAAAAGATCAGATATTTTTACAAAGGCGAACTTAACTTATGACATGAATCAAGATTTATTAACTAGGTACCTTTTTATCTAAAGCGTTGCCAGGCGTCCGGAGAAACCCGGACATACCTACATAGGCTTTTTGATGGCGCGTCCGGCCAAAATAAACGGTGTCCGGTTTATGCAGAGTCTGTTAGGCTTGATGTTACATTTAAAAAAATTGTCGTACCTTCATACTGAGACATCAATCCTCAATAATCTAGAGTGTACCGCGGCTGTTAGGTATGGTGACCTGGCAACCCTAGCCTTAGGGAAGTTGTATGAAAAATGACTCGATATTTTCTCGTCGGTATATATTATTGCACATGTACTATAAACCTAGCTCGCTTACGGCAACCCAAAGAAACCCTTTAAATTTCCGGGCATGTAACAAGCGACAGGATTATCAAATTAATTGCGATGGCTAAAATATCCGTTGAAATAAGGTCATGTGTATCAGTCATGTGTGGAGGCGGGCGCGGGTCGACGGACGTGTGCCGGGCTAGAAATGAAATTGATGAACTTTTCTCTAGCAATAATGGCTTTGGCACGTACCAACATAATTCCCTGCAAAACTTCCTCACAGACCCGCCCCGCAGTTACAGGGTTGGTACGCTAGCATTGCTCAGCTAATTTTATTTTAAAACTACATTAGTAGGTAGGAGAACAAAATTTAGAAACTCGGGATTGTACTGTGTATTTCAGTTATAACTTTTGGTAATGCAGTTTAACGTGCTGACACGAAGCAACATGAAAAATGTAACACTTTTGGCACTATTTGGAATCTATTTGTACATAGTGTTTAGATTGTTTTTTGTTATTGTGTCTATGTCGAATTTGTACCAAAAGTATGTGTGTGGTAAGTGTTTAGTGTTTACTGTATTGTAAATAAGTGTAATAAGTGTGTATAGTAAGTGTTTAGCGAAATTAAGCCTTACTTTATGATTCAGAAACAAGCTGAGACCAAAACAAAAAGTACCTAACGACGATGTTCTTCAGACGGCAAAGTGAGGCTGGTTTAAACTACGCCTTGTCGGGTACACACAGTGCATCCAAACTTTGCCAAGCCAACTACATAAGTAGTTGAGCTTCACACACGCGCAGGAGCCGAGGTTTAATTTAGGCCGGTTTCACTGTTCCTTTAGAATAAGTCAGTCGTTATATTACATCTTAGGATACAAGTAACATTTAGCAATCTCGCAGTAAGTAACATATTAGACTATCCCAACATCCTTTTGTAAATTTGCTAGATAAATCACGTTTGTGTCGTCTGTCTAATAACCAAAAAAATGCTTAATATAAAACGCTCCAGCCCTGATCCAAAGGACAGAGGCCGGCGGAGGCGGGCGAAGAAGGGAGCGCACATCCAATATAAGAAGAGAACAAAATAGGTTTATGTCGGATACTTTGACCATTCGCCCGTAAAGTAACTTCGCTCGCAGCGAGTGACGCCCGTAGCCTCATATCCGCCTCACGTGCGCGGATTCCGTCCGACTTATGTACACATAACATGAACAAAATGATAATAATGATACCTTTTAAATCCTTCTGAACCGTAAGGTGACCAAACTTTTGATTTGATTGAGACTGATGTTACTCAATTTGCAGAAAAAAAACAACCCACTGTGGCGATTGCTCAAGTACAGGCCACCTAGAGTTGGATAATAAGAGCGAAGGATTTTTTATTATTATGATCGGCATTTCATCTCTGTTCCTCATTGCGCGATAGTGAATGAAACTCACAAATTTAATGTGTAATTATATTTCTAATTAAAATGGCTTTGTTGCATGTTGTAGGGGTTCAAGGAAAAATTGACTCGTAATATGTGCTAACTAGCTTTTGCCCGCGGCTTCGCACGCGTTAACCATGAGCATTTCAAAGAAGCTAGCAATCAAGCAAGCGAGCACCCAAACCTGCAATCATGTAAATATGCAAGCAGGTATGCAAGCAGGCATGCAAACAGGCATGCAAGCAGGCAAGCAAGCGTGCAAGCAAGCGTGCAAGCAAGCGTGCAAGCAAGCATGCATGCAAGTAAGCACGCAAGCATGCATGCATGCAAGCAACCATGCAAGCATGCTTGAAAGCAAGTATGCAATCAAGCATGCAAAGCAAGGACTCAAGCAAGCATGCAAGCAAGCCCCCGCATTGCCCCGCTGCCTTAATTTTTCTGAAACTGTAAATATTGCAGGATTTTTATAAAACAAACCTAACCTAACCTAAAGGGCTGTCCTAAAATATACCTACCCCAAATAGCTTTTGCCCGCGACTTCGTACGCGCTAAGATGTAAAACGAAAAAATAAGTTTTTTCCCGTTCCCGTGAAAATTTTGGGGAGTGCTTTCGGAGTACACTTAAAGCCTTTAAAGAAACACACGTTATAAATGTTAAGTCTCTTTCTTCCGCTGTTTCGTCTGGAAACGTAAAATCCCGTTTTTTCCCGTTTTAGTGTTCTCCTACACTCCCGAATAAACCTACGTGACAAATTTCAACTTTTTATGTCAAGTAGGTAAAACGTAAAATCCCGGTTTTTCCCGTTCCCGTAAAAATGTTGGGAAATCCTTTGTTAATGCTACCTTACATTCCCTAAGGAAGCTAAATGCTAAATTTCATCTTTCTGCAACCAGTAAAATGAAAAGTCCTGTTTTTCCCGTTCCCGTGGGAATTTCTGGAAATCCTTTCTTAGTGCTCCCATACACTCATCAAGGAAGGCTCTTACCAAATTTCAGCTTTCTACGACCAGTAAAACAAAAAATCCCGTTTTTTCCCTATCCCGTGTGAATTTCGAAAAATACCTTCTTAGTGCACCTCTAGGATACTCAAGGTATATGTGTGCCAAATTTCAAGTTTCTAGCCATATTATGCATACCGCAGTATTTCTTTGTAAACAAATATTTTTCCCGTTCCGGTGGGAATTTTGGAAAGTACTCTCTTAATGCTCCTCTGCACTCCCGAAGCAATCTACATGCCGAATTTCAGCTTTCTGCAACCAGTAAAACGAAAAGTCCCGTTTTTCCCGTTCCCGTGGGAATTTCGGGAAATCCTTTTTTTAGTGCTCCCCTACACTCCCCAAGGGAACTTGAAGGCCAAATTTCAGTTTTATACGACCAGTAAAACGAAAAATCGATCCCGTAGAACTGAATATATAAATCCCGTTTTTTTCCTTATCCCGTGGGAATTTACAAAAATCATTTAAACATTATTTTACTATTATAATCACCTACTTCTATGCCAAATTTGAAGAGTCTAGTAATTATAGTTCACAGGATTTCGTTAAACTGAATATATAAATCCCGTTTTTTTCCTTATCCCGTGGGAATTTCCAAAAATCCTGAAATTAGTTTCTTTGTTTTGTAATCACCTACTTTTGTATCAAATTTGAAGAGTTTAGTTATTATAGTTACTGAGATAGCGTCACTCGGAGTCGAATATATAATTCCCGTTTTTTCCTTATCCCGTGGGAATTTCCAAAAATCCTTCCTTAGTGGATGCCTACATTGTATAAGGTATCTATGTGCAAAATTTCAAGTCTCTAAGTCCAGTGGTTTGGGCTGTGCGTTGATATATAGTTAAGTCAGTCAGTCAGTCAGTCAGGACTTTGCATTTTATATGTATAGATATGTGACAATTCCGTAATATTTCGGAGAATTGAATAACCTCTAACTACAGAAAGCACAACCGCGTATTTAGAAAAATATTTTCTTATGTGCTGTTTTCTATTTTGGAAAAAAGTACCTACCACTCCAAGTTTCCTCGTAGGTCAAATTACCATAGGAAACATATTTAATACACCTAATACTTACGTCGAATTTTCAGTGACATTTTATGCACCCATGACCAATTGCTCTGAGACATGTAGGTAAATAATTAATTTACTCATCCGTCATTAAGTAACACTGCTAAAATAGTAATCTCGAGTCACTCAGACGGCGTCTGATTCAATTTGAGGCGCAGATGGACATCAAATATTAAAGCAGGCAATTATAAAGCATCCCGTACACTTGTAGTTGGAAAAGGACAGGTGCATTATGTGTGATAAACAATAATGTGCTGGAGAATTTGCGTTGGCAGCAGGTTATATTAGTTGACGTCAGTGCCGGACGGGTCCTGTATGCCCCTGGGGCTCGGGGCTGTCACCAGGCGCGTGCTGTCAATGGATATACATATATATAATATATCTCTACAATAGGTAATTATTAATGTTACCTATATCGAGCCCACTTATGGTCCACCCATTAGTACACTCGACGCTAGACGTCAAAGCCTAAAATTCATAAAAATTGTAGATAAGCAACCAAATAGCATTACATATACTAACTAATAAAATAGGTATTATATTGTTATTTTAATCACATAAGTGCAATAAATCTGATATCAATATTAATGCTTGGACGGCTGAGGTTTATTCAATGCTTGCAAAACCGGAAAATCGTGTTTAGCCGTAAAACCTATTAGATCTGTTTTCACCTCTAAAAGCCCAAAAATAACAACTTTCATTGAAATGGCAAGTGCCATTTACGAGATCTCAAGACATTACTATGTACACACAGGTATATCTTTTATACGAATAAAATGTTTCTCAAAAAAAAAAGTAATTTACAAGTCCAATTCTTTTTTTTTTATTGAGTACCTATCTAAATTTAAAAACTCTGCATGCTAGGCCTCTTAATCTTAATGATTTGATACATTATTATACCTAATATAAAATAAACGAGAAAGTTGGTTTAAAAAGAACACAAATTTCTTATCAAATGTAGCAGACACTTGCTCGTATACAAAATTCAATGTATTCCTGCTTAACGTATTTTACCTTATTACTAATTTCAAAACTATTCAAACGCGAAGTAAACTTTCATTGGGCCGCTCCGACACCTGGCCGCCAGCGCACCGCTTAATCAGCGCTGGACCGCCCGCCCTATATTTGCGTATGCAAAGAGACGCCAGCCGCATTAACGATACCATATAGCCAGCGTAGCGTGCAGCGATTGGGCAAACACATATCTGCATTATAAACAGCAGTCCGGGCGCACAAACGCGCTCTGTGGTCGGCCTTTACCGGCGCTAGACTAATCAACGAGCTGACCTTCCGCAGTCGAACAACGCCGCACCACACTCCGCTGCAGCTCTCGCTGGAAAACATCCACCTCGCCGGCTCCACTCGTCTGCTCATTTGTAATTAGCTAGTTTAGTTTACGTATCGACTACACACCCGTTGGAAATACGGTCCTGCGGCAAACAAACGGTCCTAACCTTCGCATTGAACGTGTAAGCGAATTCAAAAGCCAACCTAGCGTGTAAAGCAATAAATTGCTCTACCTCGATATGCAATAAGGCATAAAAGATCATAACAAGCTACATGCTTGGACAGCACGCGTGCATGTGCAGTGGATCGATTAAAACTTTCTACTTTCCACGTTCGTACCCAGTGCACCCATATTAACGGAAAATCTCGACTCATTTCTCGGACTCCTCTCCACTAGACCGAATAAAGAAAGCGGGTTAATGCAACAAATTAAAGCACTGGCGTCATCCGGGATCTTTGATTATCATTAAAAACTCGGGGAACCCGGCTATGCAGCTAATAAGCCATTCTTTGGGTAGGATTCCGGCAGTACATTTTTAAAATCACGCATTTATATTTTTATAAATGATATTACCGTTATAATTATTAACAACGGGATGCCCCATATTTGCACGGGTCTGTTATCGCTTTAACTAGGCATGCCTTGTTACGGTTAGGACACTAACTGTCAGACAATTTACGCGCTCATTACTAGTAATTAGATAAGTTTGATTTTAGACGTCTTTTAATTTTCTGGAATGCAATAACTTTACTTTTCTACGCGTTAGCAAATAATATTACATCAAATTAGCTGGTAAATGAAACCATATTCAGTGTCATGTTTCTTTTTATTATCTCTTACATCACTTCTGTAATTTAATTTTAAACATACATCCGTAGTCACGAATAAATAAATTACATTAAATAATTTATTGACATAGATTTGACAACAAGAGCGAACGAGCAACTCGTCAAGTAGGATGTCCACAGCATGGACGGTACTTTGGTTTGAGGTTGTTTGTGAGTGAAGGCACGGCGGCGGGCGGAGGGCGAGGCGACGCGGGCGCAGGGCGCTGCGGCGGCGCCTACGCGCTGACGGCGGCCGCGGGAGTCGTCTGCTCCGCGTAGTACCGGTATGGGTCCACCGCGCTAGCTGGCGCTGGCCTCACCACATACAGATTGCGCCTTCGAATTAAAGACTAGAATTGAAATGTTGAGGGTTAAAAACTTGATAATACCAAAAAACAAGCGTTTCCTATAGGAAATTTACCTATATATAAAAAAGCTTGAAACTTAAACCAACCCAATTAAAAGGTTTACGTATGTAAGTACCACAAAAGTCTAATCAATCTTCATTTCGTATTTTATAGTTGCCTCACCTATGGTGTCCATCAGCATGGACCTGGAAGGTGGTCTCGCCAGGGGCACCGTCGTGGCTGAATAGTTTCTTCAGCGCGATGATACCGGCGATGGTCAGCGCGACCTTGCTGGCGATCAGAGCCTTGCCCGCGATCGCGGCCAGCGTCTTCAAGGCGATGCCTCCCACCACGCTCACAGTGGTGAAGATACCCAGCAGCAGGTAAGGGAGCACTTTCTTGCCTGAGTTTAAATAACGAAATGATGTAGAAATAGTAATTAATTTTGGAATAACACCGGCAGGTATCACACACGGAATGAAATACTGACCTCTGCCTCTGCCTTCCGAAGCCAAATCCATTGAGATGGTGTGCGAGTTCATCAATTGCTCGAATTTAGTACGCAGAGCCATATCAAGCTTGTCTTCCGTGGTCATGCCAGGGAAGAAGCGGGGCTCCGCGACCGCGGCGGGAGCATCAGCCTGCTTCACCAGGGAGAGCCCGTCAGCGAGCTGTACGCTTTCCTGTACAATCAACAAAATATTACATTACACTATTCATGACACACATCACCAATATCTTGAGCACTACATTTCACTGGTTTCACCTGTTCTACGGCCCGTGTGAGAGCGCTGAGGGCTTTGCCCTTCAAGCACGTTGTCAAATGCTTTTGCGCACTGCAGTCGTCATAAACTTTCTGCAGAACGGCGAATTCCGCTGAAGGCCACCACGAGCTTTCTTCAGCTCGTCCACTGTCGATTTCGTTTTGTTTATAATCCTCCAAATCCATCCTTCGGGATCTACGAGGACCGTGAACATGGCCGGAAGCGACGACCACACAAATAACAGACACGACGGCTATCCGGAAAGCGGTGCACATTTTGTTTTTTATTATTTTTCACACACTGCACTAACAACTAAAATCAACGTAGACGAGGATGGTCTACTTGCAACTGACGTTCGGAGGAGCGGGCGCGAGCTTATAACCGTGCGCCACTTGGCCGTCGGGCACCACCAAACATCCGCCATTCCGCACCAATTCTCCCGCACGCGTACTTACGTAACTGAACTTGAAAATGATCGAGAAATATTTTCCAAGTGAATTTCTCCAATAAAATGCTTGGCAAAAAGCAAGACTTGTATGTTCCACCGATTTTGTTGCGTGTGGTGGTCAGCTTCGAGTGTGTGCGAACAACATAATTACGGGTGGGTTTGCGTGCACTACTAGGACCATTCAATCCCTCGTTTCACTCACGGGCGACCGATTTCAGCGTTTTACTTGCGAGTTCGCCGATATCGGTGAATAGCATTTCGGACTTTAGCATGCGCACGCGCAGGGCGTAAAAAGTGTTTCCGCCGGCAGCGGCGCTCGGTGGCGCCGCCGCTCTTAATGGCGGAGACCGTAAAAATCGCAACTTACGTATAAGGAAATATATCTGTTATCGACTGAAAGAAAGTAAAAGCTAAGGGTATCGAACCGTGTCGGTTACTTTACCCATTACTAATACTAACGCGTTGTCGTTAAGCTGTGCACGCCTACTTACCCACATGGTTTGCCGCAAGAAGTACGAGCTAAGTACGAGAACCTATTTGTTAGATTATTATTATAGTATAGTTGGAAATACGACCGTATCCGGTGCCTGCCTTGTGGTTAAAGAACCTGACTACATAGTTTTGTCTCGAATTTTGGACGTTTGACGTATTGGCTATTTATCTATACTTACAAGTCTGTTTATCCGTTGCCGTAGTAGTAGTTGACGTCACGGAATAAAAATCAATTGGTAGGTAGCAACAATTCACAGCAATTTTTTCAACCCAACTACACATTTGGGGAGACGTCCTACAGGAGTAAAGGCGTCAAGCCTAATCGCGGGCACCACATTCGCTGTACACGCGAGTCATCCAATAGTGTCCTACTTGCGTAGAGTTATGTGACGACGTGGTTGGCCTAGTTGGTAGTGACCGTGCCTGCGAAGCAAGCGTCCCGGGTTCGATTCCTGGTATAATAAGGGCATTTCTGTGATGAGCACGAATATTTGTTCCTGAGTTATGGATGTTTTTATCTATCTATTTATTTATTTTTTCTCTTTTTATAAGTATGTATATCGTTGTTACTCATAACATAACACAAGACTTGCTAGAGCTTATTTTGGGACTAGGTCTGTTTGTGTGAATTGTTCCCTGATGTTTACCTATTTATTTATTTATACTTCCATGCTGGTCTGGGAGCAAAGAAAAAACATAGAATGTACCAGTTGCTTCTCTTCCCGCGCAGATGGTAAAAGCCCGTCGAGGGAGTGGGCGAAAATCATAGGAATCATGTTATAGGCGATGCGGCTAGCAGACTATCACTATTTTAATTCCAATTTTTGCCATCTATAGGTACGGCCACAATCTTGCTAAACGTGGCCTGTAGGTCTTGGCTCCTTAGGCTCTGTCTACTCCGAAAGGGATAAAGATTTGTGTATGTGTGTATGTGTTTATTTTATAAATATTCTGAATCAGTGCTGTGGCCCAATTATTTTAAGCCCGTCACGCAAAAATACCTCTCGAAAGTGATACAGAATTGTGCTGGATTTGAAACAGATCGCCTCCACGTCAATATTAAGGCAGGAATATCTAAAAACGGAAGACCGATAAATTAATCATGCATGCGAAACCCAAGAATGACGTTTTGCACGACTAACGACCGGCCGTGCGCGTGCGACTCGCATTAATTAATGTAACGATAGATCATCAAAAACATTTGAAAACCATCAGGTACAATTAAGTTACATCAATGTTAAGGAGGGTCAAAGTAAAATTGATTCCGCATTAACAGAAGCATCAATGAATGCTTAGTTAGGCAATACCGCAAGTAGATGATTTGGCTTTTTTTTCAGGGCCTCTTTCGGCTTTTTTTCCGTACCGCAAAAGGAAAAATAACCCATCATAAGTGCTCCACATGGTTATGAATCTCGATTACTTATATTCGAAATTATCGGACGATTAATCGTCATTTTTAATATGTGAGAACCTAATCTGGTTCAGTGCATATCTAATTAATCCTTAATAAGATCACTTTGTCGTCCAACTGTCTCTCAAGACCCTTTTTTTTTCAGGAAACTTTCAAGTTTTGAAGCCTTTCGAAGTATGTATTTTCATACAACAATCATGGGAATCGAAACCTACAGAATAGGTCTTTGTTGACATCACTGTCATCACTATCACTACATATGTAGTATAAAACAAAGTCGCTTTCTCTGTCCCTATGTCCCTATGTCCCTATTGTATGCTTATATCTTCAAAACTACACAACGGATTTTGATGCGGTTTTTTTTTAAAGATAGAGTGATTCAAGATGAAGGTTTTTATGTATAATTCTACGCAGACGAAGTCGCGGGCAGAAGCTAGTAGGATAATAAAATTTGATAAGACAAGTTTAGTTATTCCTCACCACACTAATAATAGTACATTATGATACAAGTGTGCTATGTTGGTAATCACACACGAGGCGTATTGTACGCGCGAGCGCTAGCGAGCGCGGGTAAGAGAGCCGAGATATGTAATTACCAAAGCACACGCGTCGCATACGACGTTTTTCAACACATTTGCGAGGAAAAATAAATAAAATTTAGTTAATAAAAGGACTTTAAGAACTTTAGTTTACCTTTGTTACCAGACATTGCTTACCTGGAGCTGCTTTAGAACTTTACTTCATCATTTGGTAATTAACACCTTGGATTTCTTACGGATATAACTGTCCGAACATTGTCCGAACATATTTTAGTATTTCCAGCGACGGACACTTCATTTCTTTATTACTTGAACTAGTAATTTTTAAAGTAATAAAATAACAAAGCCTGAATCAACAATAACAGTGAAAAATGGCGGCAGATGTTATTTCTCCGCGCCAATCCGCACGCAGCACTCGCGCATGCGCGCTGTGCACTTAGCACGCGCGTGACGAAGACACTGACAACAGACTGCTAAACAGCCTAATATTAAAATTATAATAAAATAATTAATCAATGTCTTAAATAAGCAAATTATGGTCCCTTTTTAGATAAAAATTAATAATTTGTCGAAATTAAATGTTTATTTATCATCTTTAAACTAAAATACATAGTTTAATATTCACGAAAATATTCCTTGTTCCTATTGATACTGAACCGTTTGCTGAGATTAAAAAAAAGTTTATATTACCGCACTCGTGCGGTAATATTATTACAGCACTTGTGCGTAATAAGCTGTATTATGAGTTTAAATGCGGTGTAATAAGACTCAATTTACGAGCAACTGTGTTGAAAAGGAAAATGTATGAAAATCACAGGTCTGAAATAAACTTGTTTTTTCACAGAAACACTATGAAGTACAAGATCATGGGAATTTAAACCTTTAGAATAGATAGGTACATCCCGGTAGCATATACTTATGAAATTTGGTAGGTAAGGAGTTACGCCTTGCAAGCCAAGTACCAAAGAAAAAAGCCCGAAAATCACTGATACGCTAAAAATTACTTTGTTTTTCATAAAAATACTAGGTATTGAGAACAAACGTAGCTTGACCACACACTAAACTTGACCTGTTTTATAAAAATATTGCACGACGCAATTTAAAAACCCGATTTAATTCCTCACGGCTGCGACAAGGCCTAGTCAAACTTTTTAACCAAGATGTAGGTAGTTTGTTAATTAAGGCCTTGTATAGTTAAGGAGATTGGCTCTTCGTGAGATCTGCAAACTTTTTAGAGAATGAAAACGATAATAATCATTATAGTTGAGTCCGAAGTGCCATAGACTATCCAAGATTAAAAAGTATGTGATTGCAATTTTGTCTATAAACACATAATTGGGATTGTCTAAAAAAATGTGCAGAATAGTCAATCATAAGAAACCAATTTCAATATTTTCTCATATAACTCGGTATTTTTTTCACTATTAATTATTGAAAGTATTTTGGTTGATGATCAGAGTTTCCACTGCCGGGCCACACATCTGCTTATTGGATAAATTGATCATAAAACGTATGTGAAGCACCGCCATTAACGTCTCTTGTATCTGTGGTGAAGTTGGCAAACTGTCATTATTAGTATCAATGTCAACATGATTCAACAATAACACAGGAAGATTCGCGCGATCTTCTCCTATGAATTTTATATTTTCACAGCCGTTACACATACCATAACATTCTGCGCGAAGCAGAAAGGTCCATAAACACATACCAGGTATGATCGAGACAAAACAGGACCCGGAAATAAGACGGTAAACTCAGTAGGCGAAAGTGAACCGAAAAACGTAATATTTTCGCTCTCCATTAAAATATTTAGCGGAAAATCTTTCATGTGAGCGAAGCACATCGCTGTGCGGTTACACTCTTGCCTAATTATCTACCGAAAGTGCTTCTAAATCTAAACTATAATACAACAATATGAAAGTAAACAGTGGAAAAAAAACAAGAATGACAATAACAAGATTGTCATTTGCTTGTCATCTGTCATAAGATGAATGAAATGTCAGATTGCGGGTCCAAATTGAACTCCGTAGTTAATCCACGCGTAAATAGCATAGAATTTGTAACCTTTGCAAGTAAAGTACATTTTGGACCGTCTACGTCATATCTGGGAATGTCAAATGAAGGTCATTGCTTATTTTACATGTAATAAATTCATTACAGTAAAATAAAATAAAGTAAATACAGAAAACGATTTAAAAAGCATTTATCTCGAAATGGTTTTCGATTTACTATACATTGTAAAAAAATAGACAATCCCAATTGACAGATTAAAATCAACGAGTAGAAATAGTACATTACTGTCTAGGCCAGGAAGTAGGCAATTGCTGGCTGAGTATTGGTTTGAACGGACGAGCTTGCGAGTCCGTTTAATAATACGAAGCCAGCAATGCTATTCTGGCCGAGGCAAGTATAGAGCTTTTCTCAAAAATCGAAAATAAACAAGAACAAAAATAAATGAAAACAAAATAGTGAAAATTGTTTTGCTTTGCCGCCTTTTTCTATCAATGGCATTTGAAGTGAGTATTTTTCTACCCAGAACACCTAAAGCTATTTCAGACACAGATAAACACGGTCGTATTAGCTTTTTTTTTTAAATTAGGTGTTTTAAATCTTGTGCCTTTATTTTTTATAATGGTGATTTGCATTTTTAAAAAGTTAATATCTAGACAGTAATGGAATTTGTAATTTGTATGCAACATTACTGGAGAGTTTAGCGCGACAGTAATGTTTTTTTTTTTAATTTTGGACTGACCGGCATCAATTAACTTCCTGTTCTGATATGTAATTAACAATGACGACTTTACCGGACATTTTTGAGAAAAAATATTATTAAGACCTTTGATCTGTCTTAGGTTTCATCTGTGAGCCTTTGTAACCGATTTTATATTTAAACGTTATTGGTTGAATTTCTAATTCCTTAGTTGTGTACACACCCGCGGACATGGAACGTCTTGAAAATTCGGATACAGGAAACTTCAAATTGCAATTAAAATAACAATGCGTGTTGATAAATAAAAACTGCATAGCTTCAATATACTTTTTAGATATTTTTGCACAAAACGGATCGGATTGCATGCTCTATCTGACGTTCAAACTGTCAGGTCAGGTCAGGCACGTCACTGTCAAATCTGTAAATATCACGAAACAGGCTAATCCATTTTACTTTTACTATAAAGCGTCACTCAATCACTGCGAAATCGGAATCTGAAATATCTACATTGCGAGAAAAAACCAGTAAAGGAGTTTTACTTAAATAAAGGAGTTTTACATGTCTCGATATTCTCTATGAGGCCCCCGTGCAAAAACTTTGTGCTTCCCAAAAGTTTGCCAACTTTCGCATAAAACACAAAGGCCTATAAATATATGTTGTTACCACACCAACTCAGGTAAGAATCTATGCTGACTTCTACTTTCACGCTATCCTAGTTTATAATTTCTTATTATTTGCATGATCAATACGTGTATTTGTGCCAGTCATGGATGTTGAATGTATTTAAGCATCTATATCTACATTATATGTGATTGTATTTTTTTTTTTGCTGACTTACAGTTTATTTTATGATATATACATTATATAACAGCAAAACATGTTTATTATATATACGAACACTAATCCTAAAAACCACATATCTATGCTAAAAATAACTATTAAAAAACCTATATATAAGTATGTTTATCCGTTGCCTGGTACCCCTAGCTCCTTAGTACAAGCTTTGCTTAGTTTGGGACTGGGTCAATTGGTGTAATTGATATTTATTTATTATTTTCACACTAGTTGTATCTTTAATACCTATTTATCTTTTGAAATATTCCCCACACCTAATTTATTATCATTAATAATTTGTTCCCAGACATGCAACCATAATATGCACTATCATCTTGTGTGATGCTTATAGCATTACACATTATATCCACAACTGGAATACCAACATTTAATACATCAAAAATGAAAGTACAAAATGCTGATAGCCAATGTAATAAACTTGTAATGCTGTCAATAAAATTATGTTTCTTCAGTTGCAGAATCATTGTTCGAGGTACAATAAAATGACAACCGAAGACCTAAGTCATTTGGGCAGTGATCCAGGTGCAGTGAAGTATGGCAACTTCATGAACTACTACTCATTCCATAGCCCAGAACATAGAACCAATAACCTTGACAAACTCATGTTCCCCACTCCTATTAAAAAACACCCATTTCTTTGCTTAGACATTGGATGCAACTCAGGAGAACTGTCTAAAGACCTGTATCAGTATTTAACGACAACTTACCCTGAATCGCACATACAAATGCTGGCAATTGACATAGACCCCACACTGATTCAAAGAGCGCAAGAGTCCAGTGAAAACTCAGATATTACATTTCTGACTGTCAATATCATGTCTAAAGCAGACCGTAAGTCTATTCAGGAGTACTTAGATTTACATGAGAAGCAAAGTTTTGATGTTACATTTTGTTTTTCTGTTACAATGTGGATACATTTAAATAATGGAGATGATGGTTTACTAGACTTTATTAATTACATTAAAAATATCTCTAGGTGTATCATAATAGAACCACAACCTTGGCGATGTTACAGAAATGCACAAAGAAGATTAAAAAAATCTGGCAGCACTTTCCCTCACTATGACACATTAAAAATCAGAAGTGAAGTGGAATTTGTGATAGAAGACAAGGTTATTGAAGATACATATTATAAAGTATATGGTTCTATGAATGGATCTTGGAATAGGAAAATTATAAGCTTTCACAGAAAGAATGAAGATAGCTAGAAGTGGACTATTGATTACATGTTGAATTTTAATAAATTTATTTGCTTCTCATAAAGTATTGTTATTCAGACATTTGTACCCAAGTAATGTAACACAAGCATGGTTTAATGATGGTTTATGACAGTATCCCTAACAATGGCAGCCAGAATTATACATAAATAAAATTATATTATTTTTTAAGAAATGAGTACTGCTAAGTCCTACTTTCTTTGTTCTCAGCCCAAATTGTTTGTCATTATTGAAAAACAAGAAACAAAACAATACATTCTAATAGGTAATTTATTCTTAAAATAAGGCATAGCAAAACGGGCCACACACAAAATGTCTGAAGCTGAGGTGAGCATTTCTTAAAAAATGTTTCACAAATGCATTAATCAGCAAACAGTTCAATTGATATTGATAATGAATACCCTTCATTTTCTACTAGCTGTTGCTCGCAACTTCGTCTGCCTAGAATTCGTTTATCGCTATCCCGCAGGAATTAAGCAATTTTCCAGGATAAAAAGTAGCCTATGTGTTATTCCATACTATAATCTATGTTCCAAATTTCATCCAGATCTGTCCAGCCATTCTGGCATGAAAGAGTAACAAACATCCATCCATCCATCACATCACAGGTTGAACACCAACAACCTATATTATTATATATATATATGCCCAAAACTAATGCAAAAGCAACCTGTCTGCTCGTTTGCCCCCTCTTACATAAAAAAAAAAACCTTCATTCAATTGGGTTTATGTTCAACTTAAAGCATCGCAATAAAGAAGTCTGGCGTATGCGTGATGTCTCTTGTATTTGATTGATGTTGTGGCGAAAAGGTTAATGCATAGTAAAAGTATGAGTTTAACTGCATTAAATGATAGTAAACCCTTTATCTCACAGCTGAGAATGCAAACATTTTACGTATCATGGCATTTTAATCTACACTAGCTATCAGGCATAGGCCCCATTAATGATAGTTCAATTCCGGGTCTGTTATGTTGTAACTTCTTCAGTACTAGATTCAAACTCCAACTTGACTTGATTGTTGAGCCCCTCGCCATCCATTTCAGATTCTTGTGCATTCAACATGTTAAGTGTCACCTGAAAATAAGAGAAGATGAATGTTAATTAAATCCCTATTCATACTTTTCAAATATTGTGAATGTCAATAAAAATAATTATGGTAACATTAATGAAAGTGGAGATAGTTCATACTGAAATGACATTGTTTACATGCTGGTCTGAGAGCTAAGGAAAAACATAGCCCCCGGCCATAGCTTTACTTTTCTGCTATGGGTGGTGTAGTGGTATAGCACGCGTCACGGAATGACGAGGATCCGGGTTCGATTCCCGGCCATAGCTTTACTTTTCGGATTTTTCTATGTGTTCTGATTTTCACAGACATTTAGAAATTAAAAACATAGAATGTACCAGTTGCTTCTCGTCCCGCGCAGATGGTAATAGCCCATCGAGGGAATGGGCGAGTCTTAGGAATCATGTTATAGGCGATGCGGCTAGCAACCCATCACTATTTTGATTCCTCTTTCCACGCCTACAATCATGCTAAATGTGGCCTTTAGGTCTTGTGACCTCAGGCTCTGTCTACCCCGTAAGGGATATAGATGTGATTTGTGTGTGTGTGTGTGTTGTGTAATGACAAAGGATTTAGACATACAATTGATGAGTACTCAAATTCAATGTGAATATTTTGACTTTAGTAAAGTAATATGTAATCTCAAAAGTATATCAAAAAATTAATGACCTGTTGTGATATAGGAGCCGTGTGAACATTGTGTGTAGTTTGTGGTGTATTTCCTGCCATAGTTAGGCGTTCTTCAGCTGCTTTCCTTTTCACTGGAGTCTTTGCTTGACCACTGCAATATTCCAAATTGAGTTAGTTAATAAATTATTAGGTTTATTTACAGCTAACTATAGTAAAAATAGTTACCTAGATGCGTTCTCAGCCATAGGGTGCAGCATCATCGTCATTTCTGCCAATTTATTGAAAGCTGCTCCAGCCTCTGTGAATATTTCACCCACCTAAACAGACACATGGATTACTTAGTATTGGATAGTCAATAAACTGAAAATAAATATTATTGAATAGTAGTTAAATTATACCTTAGCAGCAGAGTTATTCATTGTAAAAGGTTTTTCTCAACTAATGCTAAAAATTACGATTTCAAAAGTACTGTTCCTATTTGGTACAACATAGAAAATGCTTGCTTTGGTGCTTTGAACGCCCAATTTTTAAGATCTCGTTACGAAAATCGTTTTAAGGCGGCAAAGAAAGGTTTAGAATTGCAATAAAAAAATACTTTATCGTTTTTTTGCTAATAATAACAAAAATAAACCTGCCACTGTCAAGTGTCGACGAAGTGTCAAGTGTCAAAAAAAAGTCGAATTTTTTTGAGGAAAAAAGGAAAAATCTCAGAACAATAACTAAAGCATAGAACCCGGACTAAAATAAAAACTAATTATTATAGTGCGTTGCTTCTTATTCCAGTGCACTAAAACAATAAGTTAAAAAGAGACAAAGATGCTATTCACGAGACAGTCGTCTGTCTGTTCCGTACCAGGGTAACCTATACAAAGCGCTTTAAATTATACATGTATATATTTCGCTAGTGTAGGGAACAAACCGTCATTGATTAGTCTTCAATCGATATTTTTTATGGGTATCGGGACGGTCGTGGATATTAATACATATTAAACGGATATCATTATAATGAAAAAAATCTATTATGAAAATCGGCCAAGTGCGAGTCGGACTCGCGCACCGAGAATTCCGTTTCACCGTACAACAAAAACACATTTTTGTCCGTTCGTATTTGAATTGGTTGGTAACAAAACAACGGCAAAAAATCACGTTTGTTGTATGGGACCCGATAAATATTAATTTTATTTTGATTTAATTATCTATTTTTAAAGTGAATATGAAACTGAATATTTCAAGCGTCTACCTGTTGCCGCTGTTGATATCGAACAAATATCGCAAAAAAAAACGTTTGTGGTATGGGAGCCCCCCTTAAATATTCATTTTATTGTTATATTCATATGTGTTTTATTCATAGTATTTTTTGCTATAGCGGCAACAGAAATACATCATCTGTGAAACTTTCAACTGTCGAGCTATCATGGCTCATGAACAACCTGTTGATAGACGGACAGCGAAGTCTTAGTAATAGAGTCCCGTTTTTACCTTTTGGATACGGAACCCTATAAAAGGAACATTTATGCATACCTATAGATTAGTAAAAACTTGCCAAGTCAAAAAAAAGTGAAATAGTAAAATTATGGCCAAAGAAAGGGAACAATATGGAACAATAATGGAGTCGGAAAACTGAAAGAATTAAACATATTTAATTATATCTCTATATTTACATTTAATATCGATTGACAGTTTAGTCGATATCACAGGCACATCACTAAGATAACCTATACTGTTTTCATATTTTCTTTAAAATAATATGTAAATAGGGATATCTTTGACAAACAGGATTCAATAATGGTGTTATTTTATAGAACACACTCTCAATATAGTTTAATGCGACCCTGAAGCTGATTAAAATCACTTAACGATGATAACTTATAAACGCATTATCATTTTGTTTTCTGGACGCATTAGATTTACATCCTGGCACTGCACAAGACATTTTCTAGTTTCACTAAGTAATTGGCTTTACCAATACTCGTTATTTAATCAATTTTTAACAATAATAAATAAAAAATTCTCCAAAAGTTGTCCGTCATTCACGCATCCGAAGCACAATAAGCACATACAGACAAGTTAAGTTGACACTCAACACAAGTCATTGGGCTAAGAAATCTGACTCTTGAAATCGGCATCATATATCGGAACCAAGTGACGTAAAGGAACCAAGTTTGACGTTTGGACTGGTACGAAACAGAAAAATAAGAACAAACTGACAAGTTTGTTCTCTTTTTAACTTATCGTTTCAGTACACTGGAATAAGAAGCAACGCACTATAATAATTAGTTTTTATTTTAGTCCGGGTTCTATGCTTTAGTTATTGTTCTGAGGGAAAAATACGACTCTTTAGAAGGTCCGAATAACAGAGGTAAGGTAAGTTTGATTTTTTTTATTTTCCTACAAAAAAAATGTGCGTTATTTGCCATGTAACACGAAAAAAGTTTAACTTATTTACGAGCTTTAATTTATTTTGACTGCATGAATTAAATACTGTGTCTACATTAATGCAATACGGACAGCACTGTCAGCTAGTCGTATTTTTCTTTGGTTTATGTAATTAAATATCCTTTAGACCGCGCTTTTATCAAGGTCTTGAACAGAGTAGTACTTCCTTATCTGTGGTCTGTCACTCAGGTATGTCAATTTGAAATCGAAAAGTCAAAGCCGATATTACCGAATCGGCCATTTTCATTGCGACTGGCTTTCGATATGGTGAGTGTCCACGATTCGTATCTGTAAATATCGATGTCATCTTTTTCTGCATAAAGTTTTCAGCAATATTCTGTGTTTAGAGTTATAAAAGCTCTCATTTTGCGGAATTATTTAAAAAAATATCGATTAAATTACGTACATGTGTTAAGCAAATGATGATCAAACTCTCTATTTTAAAATACGGTTGGAACCTGAATCTGTCGTGAAGATTATTCTAGGGCGGACTGATGCTTCGTTATCTACACATAAAACACGTTTAAATTCGAAGCTTTGTTACAATGCTGTCCAATTTCAGTCGCACAGGAAGTTTTCGGCACCCCGTCATGGGTCTATGGGGTTCTACCCCAAGAAGAGGTCCCGCCGTCATCGTGGAAAGGTGAAGGCCTTCCCCAAGGATGACCCCAGCAAACCGGTGCATCTGACCGCCTTCATCGGCTACAAGGCCGGTATGACCCATGTGGTCCGTGAACCTGACCGTCCTGGATCAAGTGAGTATTATTCTTACTCTGAAGTAGTTTTCAATTACTAAGTAAAGTATACTTACGCCCTTTGATCTGTTTAATGGCTTCTTCTAACCACTGATTACTTACGTTTTAAAAGGTGGCTCCTACACTTAGCATTTTAACTTTTCAATGTGTTTTTTCAAATTCTTTGCTGTGTGCTTAGTTAATTTTGGTATCGTAATTGTATGTGTATTCTTTCAGAGATTAACAAGAAGGAGATAGTGGAGGCTGTCACCATCATTGAGACTCCTCCCATGGTGGCCGTTGGTGCTGTGGGTTACATTGAGACCCCACACGGTCTCCGCGCTCTCCTCACTGTTTGGGCCGAGCACATGTCTGAGGACTGCCGCCGTCGCTTCTACAAGAACTGGTTGGTATAAATGAAAATCATCTTAAAGACAAAATTTATTGAATCAATACCCTGTTGTAAATTTTGAATGCTTACCTACTTAGTATGGAGATTAGTATTTTTTTAATTTAATTATTGTTTTTGACTTTAACCTGACACTTATTTTTCTGTTGTATGCACTTTGCACCACACCATGTATTAGTCCTTAATTTTATTGTTCTATACTCATGTACTAATCAAACCATAATAGCTCTCCTATCGCTGGATGAGAGTTTACCTAAAATATGCCATGTTGCATATTACTGCCAAGCGGTCTCCGCTCAACGATGAGGCCGCATGGTTTCTCTTACAGCAGCTGCTTTACTATGTGCTTCAATCAGGTATAAGTGCAAGAAGAAGGCTTTCACCAAGTCCAGCAAGAGGTGGCAGGATGAGCTTGGGCGCAAGTCCATTGAAAAGGACTTCAAGAAAATGATTCGCTACTGCACTGTGGTGCGGCTCATTGCCCACACTCAAATGAAGCTGCTCAAGCAGCGTCAAAAGAAAGCCCACATCATGGAAATCCAAATTAATGGAGGCACCATTGAAGACAAAGTCAAGTGGGCCAGGGAACATCTGGAGAAGCCCATCCCTATAGACTCTGTATTTGCTAAGGATGAGATGATTGACTGCATTGGTGTTACCAAGGGCAAAGGATACAAGGGTAAGTTTTGAAACTCTTTCCAGCTTTATTTTAGTATTTTGGTTTTTTTTTATTCCATTATATTGAAACAGGGGGGACAGCAAATTAATTGATTTATAACTAAAATTTTATTGTATCATATCATAACAATTGAAAATTCAAAACTATGTTATTGAAATACTGTTCAAGTTAAGGCTATTTTTATTATTGTTATATTTATATTGATCAACCATAATAGTTGCAAAATGCAAACATCTTTAGTATCAAGATTGTATATTTCTTATTTTTTTTTCTTAGACAGACTAACTTTATGTTCACAGGTGTCACGTCCCGTTGGCACACTAAGAAGCTGCCGCGCAAGACGCACAAAGGTCTGCGCAAGGTTGCCTGTATTGGAGCATGGCATCCCTCAAGAGTTTCCTTCACCGTTGCTCGCGCTGGTCAGAAGGGATACCACCACCGTACGGAAATGAACAAGAAGATCTACCGCATTGGACAAGGTAATAAAAAATGTACTATCCTTCTTCTATAGAATTAGATTTCCAAAACATAACCTTGCTAGACCAAAGGCCATATTGTCTAATGTGTGACTGCTTTTAATCTCAGATCAAATAAAAAATAAAGATAGAGCGCGGTGAACAGCCGAGTGAAGCCGGTCAAACTGCACCAATCCGTGTGCTTACACAGTGACACGCACACACTTGCAACCAAACTATACCAAAACCTTTTTATTTGAGCTACGCATTCCCGTGGAGCACAACGTATTTTGAAATTGGACAAATACAGTAATAATGCCAAATTGCGTAGTGAAAGGGTGTAAAAACTATTCGTCCAAAAATAAAAAGCAGGATGGAATCACTTATCACACGTTAGTAAACTCGTAAACCAATATTTTCAATAAAAATCGAAATAATTTTGCTTCTGACAAAACGTCAACAATAGTGTTGCCATTATAATATTTTAGTTACCCTATTATTCACCCAATGGTGAATGCCGCCTCTGTAATAAAACCTTTTCTTTTTCATTTTAAATTCTTTTCTTTATTAGCACGGCTTAAAACGTGAGAACGTGACACGCAACCTAAAATACATACTACTTTATGTATTTCTTCAGATTTCCAAAACGCATTCCATTATATATTTTTGCAGTTTCGGGGTATTAATAATTATTATGGCAACACAGGCCTACACATGTTTATAAAACCGGCTTCACTCGGCTGTTCACCGCGCTCTATCTTTACTTTTTATTTGATCTGAGCTTTTAATCACATTCTTCATTTCTTTCTTTCCTTGTCTTACACAATTTGAGGGAATGTAATGATGAATAGGTAAGTCCTGCCTTAGAAAATAATGCCGATGATCTGAAAAGCCTGGGAAGCCAATTAAGAAATAAAACTCAAATGATGATCCAACACTTACGCTTTTAAATACGGTTAGAACCTGAACTTGAAGTGAAGATTATACTAGGGCGGACTGATGTTTTTTGTTACTGAATAAAATTTATGAAAAAAGTTTAAACTTGCTTATACCTCAAGATTATATTTTTTACAGGAATCCACACCAAGGATGGCAAGGTCATCAAAAACAATGCCAGCACAGAGTATGACCTGTCTGAGAAGTCCATTACCCCTATGGGTGGCTTCCCTCATTATGGAGAGGTCAACAACGACTTCATCATGCTGAAGGGTTGCTGCATGGGACCTAAGAAGCGTGTCATCACCTTGAGAAAGGTGATAATCTTGCTCCTCAACTTTATTTTAAACATCAATCTCAAAAACTTTTTACACCAAAGATGCTCAATAATATCAATTGAATATTTAATAGATGATGCGTGCGTCTAAAACTCTTGTAAAATGATTTTTATTTTTTTATTTTGTATCAAATCTTTATTTCAGTCGTTGCGTGTGCACACTAAGAGGGCTGCCCTTGAGAAGATCAACCTGAAATTCATTGATACTTCGTCCAAGTTCGGTCATGGTCGCTTCCAGACGCCGGCTGACAAGGCCGCCTTCATGGGAACCCTCAAGAAGGACCGCATCAGGGAGGAAGCCGCCGCCACCACCACCCCGGCTGCGCCTGCGCAATCGTAGATTGGGCATTTATAATAAAAATATGACAAACTGTTCACGGTTTTATTTTTCCTCTTTTCACTTCTCTGGGAACGCACAAATTTTCGTATCTACGTTTTAAGGTCAGTTTCAATAAGGAAGGTATGGCTGACAGATCCATAGAGTAATGTAACTGTTAGCGTTCACGAAAGTCTTGACAGCAAAATAGATACAAAATTGATTTACTTAGAAATAAATCGATACTTGGTACTGTACACTAATAACGTGCTAAAAAGAAACTGCGGTGTTAATATGATATGGAAATATGGTTTTTGTTTCAAGAGTAAAAACTAGACTCCGAACATACAGTAGGGTCATATATAAATACACTGGAGCAAAGAAACTCGTTTTATGAATGAAAGTGACCAAAAAGTTGAGCACCATTATTTTTATAATATACTGAACTATTTGGCAGACTGATGATTTAAACTATATGATGCTGACTACCTACACCACGTTTCTTACTAAACTTTATAAAGGTATATTGATTGGACGGATCTGTTTTGATGAGATTCACACCAAATAAAAAGCTGTACCCAAATCGGTCATAAACATTTTATGAGATAAACGTGAATGCACAGAAAATTTGGTTCTCAATAATACTTTCAAGTATAGGCACCAACCTATTTATTGAAGTAAAAATGGATCACTATCTCCCTCGGTCACGCCATAACTTCAGAACTGCACCAAATTGGCTGATGAAATTACTGCTATTTTTTATTATGTTTGCCAGGAAAAGGTAGCCGCAAGGAACAACTAGTTTAGTTTATTTAGGTAGGAGTCCATCTCTTAGGGCACAGAATTTATTATTTGGATGACTAGTAGGGAAAATAAAGCTTTCTAGACTTATGATAGAAAACAGGAATGGTGAAAAAATTGTTGGCATTCTTTATAGAACCAGGGAATGTTAATTCAGGACCGAGTGCTAGCAAATGAAGAAAACAAAACCCATTAATTATTATTTCAGTTATTACTTCTTAGCTTAATCTATTTTGTCAAAGAAATTATTCTTAACAACATGTCTTACACATTGCAGTACAATATTACGTTCATGTCTCATTTCTTTAAATAATAATTTATGTAACAAAGTAGATGGCATCTTGGGTTTAGGCCTTTTAAAAAGTGTTTTTTTGGGAATGTCATCCTTTAATTTCCTTTTGTTTGGTGGTTTTGGTTCAGGATTGTTATGAACAACTTCTTTTGTCACTTTTACTTCTTCCGGTCCACTGTCATCATCACACTCATGTTTAGTTTGTGGTATCAAATTAGGAGTAGCATCTTTTTTTATTGATGTGGTACTTTTCTCGGTTTTTTGTACTGGGGCTGTAATTTGGTCTTTTTCAAATTCTTCATCAGAAGAGCCATAATTACACTGCAAGGAAGATAAAGCATGACAAACAGAACTTGCAACAGCAGTTTCAGGTGTAGTAGGTGTAGGTGGTGCATCCTCATCATCATCAATAGTGAAGCCACATTCTAGCTCTTCTTGCTGGTCATCCGCATCTATTTTTAATTCTTGAATACCTCCAAAAGGTTTAAGCTTCCTTGTATCATCCACAGCAGGCAATTTTTTATTTGGTTTTGGTATTAACTTTCTCCTCTTATTAGGAGCATTCTGATTGAAGTGAGGAGTTGGGTTTCTCTGATTATTGTAATGATTTCTTTTACCAGCTATATCTGTAAAATTAAAGTAAATTTCAATACAATCATTTCATTGCATAATAAGCTACACATCAGCTGTCAATCTTTCTTTGTAAATCAGCAATAAACTTACCAGCTTTGGGATTTCTCTCGTGCCTGTTATTTTTCAGTCCCATTTTTTCTCCTCTTTCAATTTTTTCTTTAACAGCTGCTGCTGCTTTTTCAACATTTTCTTTTGTGGGGTACTTTTTCTTTCTTTCGTCTCTCCATTTCTTTATTTCTTCTGGATCTTGTAGTTTAGCAATTTTCTTGTAAAGGCCAGTTGCATGTTGCATTTGAATGTGCTTTGTGATAACTTTAGGATGTGCAATGAACTGGCAACCATCTATATTGCATTTCTGAAATAAATTCATGTTTTATTTACTATGTTTACAACTTGTTAACACTCAACATAAATAAAAGCGAATGGTTTTGTTGCCAGAGCACAGTTGGATTTGTTGAAATCAGAGTACCTTCTATGAAATAATAAGTTGGTCAAAAAAACGAAAAATATTTCAAAAGAATGTTTGTGGGACCAGTGATCCTATCTTAGTCCCGTGCTGGAAACAATACGATCCAAGTCATATCACATTTAAAAATAGAAATAAACTGGAATTCCCACTACCAACTGGTTACAACCACACCAGGATAGTTAATCGTTTTTATGCAAACAAGACTTTTTTCGGGGAAATAGTTTTTTCTGCCGCTTACTGTATTAAACAGTCACTTACCTGATGCTGTTGCTTGTGTTTTTCAAGGATATCCGCTGTCCGAAAACCTCTATCACATGTCTCACACCAATATTCATTTGAGAACTCCTGGGGTGGCGGTCTCCAATTAGATCGCGGGGGCTTCAGATGAGGCCCTCGTAACATGGAATTGGGGCGCCATTGGAAATTATGTGGTGGATAAATTGCTTGATTATGAAACGAATGTTGAAATGGCACCTGCATAGTGAATTATGGTAACGTACGTGCACCCGCAATATTTACATAAGTAGGATGTTTCATTAGTTTTTCAGTTTAACTTGATGTTGCTTTTTTTCAATTGTAAACAAAATAAAATGTGGTATTTTAGGTTAGAGCGCAAGCAACAAGACTTCTGATTACTGTCAGAATCAGAAGAGGAAGAGTGTCACTCAGATCAGGCTGTCAGAGTTATTTTTTCTCCCTCGTTGACAAGCTAAGGAACCATAGTCTATACCGTAGTGCATTTTTTAAATCACGAGCCATACTTAATCTTAGTATGTACTTTATTAACATTTGAATATGGTAGACTGCCACATAAATAAAAGATCAGGCATTAAACGAGGACATCAGTTTTTACTGGTACGTTTTCAACCGAAAAAGCTTGAATATTTAAACATTTTTGGTTATTATTTTTAAACAATCATCAGTTCTCCTTGCATAGCTAAATAAATTCGATTACAGATTTATTTCACCACACTTGAGTACCATAACTACCGTAATATATGTTTGAACCTTAAAACTTAAAATCCACCTCCTTAAGTGACCCGTATATTTTATTTTAAAACTGTCTGTGTGTCCATGGTAATTACTTCCAAGGACTTAAAATCCGAGTCAAAATTTATTTCGTGAACAGAATAGAAAATCGTTACATTTCTTTACATGGTTACTTGGGAATAAATCTCAAAGCAGCCTTGCACACTATGCGATGATTCAAACACACCGAGTGTTTATCTTTCTTCATTTGCATTTTCGCTGTATGGGTGTAGTACTCTTTGCTTTTCCTACCGATGAAAAAACTAATTTTGAGCTGGCAATTCTTTCTAGACCTTCAAATCAAGCCCAGCGCCAGAAAAAAAAAAAAAAAAAAAAAACTTCAAATCAAGTCGACAACGTCACCATATCACACACTACCTCTACTATCTCTCTAATCTGTGACTGTGGCCTGTCACTGTCAGTCCCGTAGTCAAGTGTCAAGTCATATCATACTTCGCTTCAATAGATTTTCGAGGGGATTCTGTTGTCATCGTTCATGGTGGTAGCAAGCGTTGGTTTTTGGCATTTGTTTGTGGGGTTATTTTTTTTGCTAATTAGGCTGTTGTGACCCCGTAGTCACGTAGTGTTTGTGTGTTGGATTGTGTATGCGTCAGTGTTGGTAATTGTATAATTTTTGTACTAATATGGAACCGGACGACCCTGGTGGTGGGCTGAGTAGTCCTGATTGTTCCCAAATCCCATTGAGCCAATCAAGTAATGATCCTCTAGTCTCCCAATCCCGCAAGAGACCTCTGCATCAAAATAATATTACCGAATTCCCTTCTAATAAAAAAACCGATCCCCCCGCAGATAGTATCCAAACTACATTCACACACCCTGACTTTGAAAAATTAAAGTCATTGTATGCAAAGGAAGATGTTGGACCTTTCATTATTAATGTTCAGAAGTCAGAGAGTGACCCAGCATCGGGTATTTCCTTGCGCGCAATTAGTTTCGGGCACTTCCTGTATAAGAACAATATTCTCGGTATTGTCAGGGATGGCGTAAAACGTATTGGTCGTAACCGTTTCTCGGTTGAATTTGACTCGGCAGAACATGCAAACAGCTGTTTGTCCCATCCAGCTCTTGTGTCATCCAATTATACAGCTGTTATCCCAACTTTTCATGTAACCCGCATGGGTATAATTCGTGAAGTGGCTCCTGAATATTCTATGGAGGAGATTGTTCAGAACGCGACAGTGCCGTCAGGTTTTGGTCGTGTGATCAAAGCTCGCCGGTTATGCAAAAAAACCATCAGCGAGAATAATTCTCCTATATGGACACCTACTTGGTCGGTAGTGTTGACCTTCAGTGGTCGAACTCTTCCTCCTCGGGTTTTCTGTTTCTATAACAGCCTGCCTGTCGAATGTTATGTCCTTCCCACCATCCAATGTAACAATTGTTGCCGATTTGGACACGTCAAGGCCCAGTGCAGATCGAAGCCTAGATGTTATAAGTGTGCTCAAGAGCACCCCGGTGATTCCTGTAATGTGTTAGATTTTTCGTGCACTTTCTGTACTGGCAAGCATTGTGCTAATAATGTCTCCTGTCCTGAGCAACAGAGGCAACGAGACATTAAAATGGTCATGTCCCAGGAAAATCTTTCTTACTCCGAGTCCTCTGCCCGCTTCCCTCAAGTAAGAAAGTCTTATTCTGAATCTACAAATTCTTTTATTCCTCTCCCATTACATAATAATTCCTTGCCTCCTCACACTCAACCCCAGTCTCATTCCCAATCCCAATCTGCTTCTCAATCCTACCGCAAAACTGTCTTTATTCCCCGTAAAACTTATGTTCCTCCTCCCAATTCTGGTTATGACAAGCATGCTCATCAAAATATTATCCGTGAACCTCCTCCCTCTCAACCAAACGGATGTGGTCTAAATCAGGACCCTATTTCCCCTAACGACAATCTGATTGAGCTGTTGCTCAATACTTTAATTAACATCTTGTCTCGCTTTTCTGAAGCTGGTTTACCGAACAACATGCAACAAAAATTTACTGAACTTCTATCTCTTGCCTCCTTGTATAATGGCCCAAGCCATTCTACAGTGGAATTGTCGTAGTATATGTAATAAAAAAACTGAATTACTCTATTTAATCAATAAATATCAACCCATTCTCCTTGCCGTCCAGGAGACATGGCTGAAGCCTGGCTCTATTTTTAGGGTTCCCGGCTTTGCCTGTATCCGGGATGACAGGAGGGATGGTTATGGTGGTGCAGCTGTATTAGTTGCCCGCTCTATTATTTTTTCTCAAATCCCCATTCCTCCTCACAGCGACTTCATTAGTGTGGTCGCTGTTAGGGTGAATAATATTTCCTTTCTATCCCTGTACTTACCTGACCCTCACCCTGGTATGATTCCTGAGTTGTCATCTGTTTTCTCCTCTATCCCTCCCCCTCTCATCATCTTAGGTGACTTGAATGTTCACCATACTTCCTGGGGTTCTCACTCCTGTGATGTAGTTTCCTCTAAATTTTTGGACCTCTTCGATTCCTTTAATCTGTGTGTCCTTAATGATGGCTCCCCCACTAGGCGGGTTTTGCCCACACATAACCCAAAAAGTGCTGTGGATCTCTCATTATGTTCCCCCTCAATGTCATCCAGACTTTTTTGGCAAGTGCTGCCTTTTTCATTGGGTAGTGATCACTTCCCTATCCAAATCTCGTTTCCTGACCCTGTTCCTTCTTTCTCTTCTCCTCCTCGTCTTAAATTTCAAATGAAAAAGGCAGACTGGACTAAGTATAACTCTTACCTAGACGAGGAAATTTCTCTTCTTCCCTCCCCCAATGCTAATAATATATCTGTGGCTTACGAAGGTTTTAAAAACGCCCTCCTGTCTGCGGCCGATAAATCAATCCCTGTGAAACGAAAACCATCTAGGAAAATTCGGTTCCCCCCCTGGTGGGATGCTGAATGCACGGTAGCAGTCAAAAAGAGGAGAGAGGCGGAAGCCCTTCTTTCTTCTAATTTGTCGAGAGAAAATTATAATAATTATCAGAAAGTGGCTGAAGAAACCTCAAAATACCTGCAAAGCAAAAAAAGACTGGGTTGGCAAAAGTTTTGTGAATGCCTCTCTCCTAAATCTCCCCCTTCCTTGGTTTGGGAGGGTATAAAACGATTTCGCGGTGCTTTTTCCCCGCAAGGTAAACTTTTATCCAACGACCCATCAGAGTGGGTTGAAGCTTTCGCTCTTAGGTTAGCTCCCCCTTCCGTCCCTACTGCTGAAGAAATCTCTCCAGTTTGGCCTCCCTCCTCTTCTCCTTCTCTCGACTCTTTTGATGCCCCCTTCTCTATGGAGGAGTTCCTGATTGCTACAAACCATCTTAAAGATTCGTCTCCTGGTATCGATGGAATTCCTTATTCATTTATTGTCAATTCCAGTTCCTTTTCTAAACAATATTTCCTCAATTTGGTAAACAGTATTTTTCTCTTCGGTTCTCCTCCTCAGGACTGGAAATCTCAGATAGTTGTTCCCATTCTAAAGGCGGGGAAATTATTTAATGACCCTTCCGGGTACCGACCTATTGCCCTATCGTCCGCTTTGGCAAAAATTCTAGAACACCTCATCAAAAATAGACTGGAATGGATTGTGGAAAGTAGAGGCCTTCTAGCTAAAAGTCAGTTTGGTTTTCGTAAGGGATTTAGTACGATGGATAGTCTTTCGATCTTTACAGCTGACATCAGACTCGCGTTTTCCAGAGGCGAATCTGTGGTTGGGGTTTTTTTAGATATTTCTTCGGCATATGATAATGTTCTTCTCCCTTTACTCAGACAAAAGCTGCTCCATTTAAATTTACCGGAGAGATTAGTGAATTTCACTATTAACTTCCTTCTAACTAGGTCAGTCCTTATCTCTCATAGTACTGTTTCTCTCCCACCGAGGTTGGTTTTCAAAGGTCTTCCGCAGGGCTCGGTCCTTAGTCCTCTTCTTTATAGTCTATATACTCATGATTTGGATCTGTCGGTGAATTCTTTCTGTAACGTCCTCCAGTATGCTGACGATCTCTGTCTATACTCTGTCGTTCCTAATATCTCCGACGCTGAATCCCCCCTTTCCTCAGCTCTCCATTATTTAAATATATGGTTAAATGATCATGGCCTGTCCCTTTCTATCCCGAAATGCGCGGTGGTGTCTTTTACTCGTAAAAGATCTATTCCTGACCTCGCTGTTTGCTGTGATGGCCTCCGGATTCCCGTTCTAGATAAAGCTAAATTTCTCGGTGTCACGTTAGATTCCAAGTTGTCAGGCGTTCACCACATCAATCAGGTGATCCGGAAATGTGAGAGCAATGTGAACATCATCCGGTCCCTGTCTGGTGTGTGGTGGGGTTCTCATCCGTACACTCAAAAGCTCGTGTATAACGCTCTCATTCGTAGCCATCTAGATTATGGGTCTTTCCTTTTAGAGCCTTGTAACAAAATTGGTTTAAACTCACTTGACAAAATCCAATTCAAGAGTCTTCGTATCGTCATTGGAGCTATGAGGTCTTCTCCAACTAATGCCCTCCAGACTGAATGCGTTGACCCTCCTCTCTCAATTAGGAGACAGTTCCTCTCGGATAGATTTGTGTTTAGGATCATGCAATTCTCTTCTCATCCCTTGTTACCTAAACTACACTCTCTTTCTGCTTTAGTATCTTCCTCTCCTTACTGGGTTCACAAGGATATCCCCTGTTTGGTTAAAAGCTATATCAAAATTACTCTCCTTCCCTGTCCTATTTTTCAGTGTAGGTTAAACCCCCTCTTTGAAACCCCTTTCGATGCAATCATGTTCCGTCCTGATATTCGACTCGACCTAAACATCGATAGAGTTCCCTCCTCTGCCAATATTGATGTAAGACGTGCTATCGACAAATACTGGCCTGGCTGGACTGCTTTCTATACAGATGCCTCTCAGGTCTCTGACCAGGGTTGCGTGGGTTCTGCTGTTTGGATTCCCAAGTTCAAAATTATTCTGAGTTACAGGTTGCCGTCTCTCTCGTCGGTTTTCACTGGAGAGGCGTTGGCAATTTTTGAGGCTTTGAATTATATTGAATCTCACAATCTTGATAATTGCGTTATCTTCACAGACTCCAAAAGTTCTTTACAGGCGATTTTATCGAACCAATTGCGCGCCAAAACCAAATTCCCGGTGATCCTTAATATAAAGCAAGTCCTTCATCGCCTCTTTGCGAAAAATGCTAGAGTCTCGTTGGCCTGGATACCGGCTCATGTTGGCATCCAGGGTAACGAGATGGCGGATCAGCTTGCTAAGGAGGCGACCCGTTCTGGCTGCGACTCTCACTACAGATGCTATACGCACGACCTGATTGCCCTGGCTAAGGTCCGCTTAGACTCTGACTGGCTGGTTCATTGGGTTAGAACGAGTCAAGTGAAGGGCCTGCATTACGCTGACATACAGGATAGGGTTCCTGTAAAACCTTGGTTTTTTAAATTTCGCGAGGCGAGCAAGATAACTACGTCTACGATCTGCAGACTTAGAATAGGTCATTGTAGTACTCCTGTCTTCCTCAGTAAAATTCGCGTCAGAGACAATTCTTTGTGTGAATGTGGCTTGGATGAGGGTTTCCCCGATCACATATTCTTCGAATGTCCTAAATTGTCTTCCTCCTTGTATGATCTTCTCCCTCCCTTCATTCCCCGTCCCATTAACTTTAAATCTCTTCTTCGCTATGTCTTTTCTCCTTTCATTACCATATTGTGTGATTTCATCAGCTCTAATAATTTAAGGTTTTAATTCAACCTGTATCCTCCATTTGTGTATTCTTATCAATTTTGTGTTTGTCCTAGGGTGACTCCACATCAGCACTCAGCCGAAAAGGGGTTTAGTTGCAAAATTATTTCCTTGCTGCTGCCTACTCGTTGACGTGGACAGAATCAACCGCACACCTGTCATTAAACTGACATTGGCCCAAGCCTTACGGCCGCCACTAAGGGAGAATAGAATAGAATAGATTTTCGACCGTATCTCTAATCCGTGATCTCTTATTATTCTTATAGCAGTCTGTCTGTGATTTTCGACGCTTATACCCTAAGCCAGCCGATTCGTCGTTTCGCTCGTTTCGAGTCTGTTTCTTCACATTAATCGATATTTTCATCTCTACCTACCTTGTATAAAATACTATTTGTGTGATTTTGTATTGTGTTCAGATACTAAAATTATCGCTAAAAGAAGTTAATTATGGCTGGTCCAATGGAAAGAATTCAAGTACTTGACGACATAGAAAAAGACATAATTACTTGTCTTCAATGTGCAGGTATGATTATAATTTAAAACTACATAAAACGATTTCAATTCCAAAAATATATTTAAAAGTACTTTTACATTGACGTGACTGGGGCTAACTTTAGCATGATAGGGCCCAGGTTATAATAAATTTCTTACTCTTTATGTTGGGTTGTTATTACATTAAGATCATAAGATAAGGTTACATTTTATTAAACAAACATTTGTTTTTTTAGCACAGGCTCTTTTGGAGCTGGGTAAAGAAAAATCAAGCCAAAAGCAAGCAGAAACTAACACATCACAGTTTTTGAGAACACTTAGCCAAGTGGAATCAAAATTAAGCGACCAAATAAATTATTTGACTCAAGTATCCACTGGTCAACCTCATGAGGGATCGGGATATGCATCACAGAAGGTACTCCAGATGGCTTGGCACAGACTGGAGCATGTGCGCTCATGGGTGAATGAACTAGACCGTCTCAAAGCTTCGCACTTAGCAGCTACCAATGGTAGAAATGTGACTGGTGGTGTTCCTAATGGAAACATGACAAATTCTGGAACCAGTACATGAGTCTAATATAAAAAGTATTTTATTGTACAAGTCCTTGATAAGTGTATTTTTCCTGTTACCTATATAGTTAGTCTGATCACAAGTGAGGTAGGTAAATAGGGGAATTAACCACTAGTTATATGGGCAATCCAATTATGTATCATTGTAGTGATTTGTCACTTACACCATACTAGAACAATTTTTTGTAAGAGTTCGTTTATCCTCTATTTGAAACAAAACCATGTAAGGTATTAGAAATTCTGATCAATATAAAAAAAAATAACAAAAAAACAGCAAGTTTTATTTGCCATGCCACATTTATTATCTATATTGTCCGCTTGCCCATCTCTCCTTTTTGACCTTGATCTAGCCTATCAGAGTGCAGCAATCTCCACAGTTATGTAGCTTTTATCTTTTGGATTAATTCCTCTATGGGTGGGTTATACTTTGAGAGCAGGTTTTTCATGGTCACTAAGACTATAATGTATTATTATTATTTATTTATTTTTTACATAAGTTAGGTTTTTACAACATTGATATAAAAAGTAATAAAACAATATTAATACAAAATATAAAAACATTATAAAAACCTAACCTAGCTCTTTGAACTGATATGTGTATATCTTCACTGCAATTGTGTTCTCTGACTTTTTAAATGAATGTCTAGTCTTTTTAAAACTGTTCACTGAAGGTGCACTTATCACAAGTTCGGGGAGTGCATTACACAAGTTCACACAACAGTTAGATAGAAAATGTTTTCTGGAGTCGCTTGCGTTTGGCTGCTTGATCAGTTTAAAAAAATACATATACATATATAAAAAAAAACAAGTCTTACTTTTAGGTGAAGCTTGGATAAAAATACTGAACCTGTGTTTTGACTCTCATATCTGGGTCGGCTAAAGCCATGTTGATTTCTCACACATTAAGCTCAAAATACAGTGCCAAGTTTAGCAAATGTAGCCAAAATTGAGACAAAAACTTTTGTCTTTAACCTCTTATATCCAAACCAAATGCATGTTTCCTGTGTCTGGCAAAGTATCAATGTGACGTGAGATGAGGACAAACAAGTTTTAGTTAAGCAAAAGTTTAATTAGTATTTTATGAACAAGGTTAGCTTTCGACTTGGAATGAGCGAAAATCATAGGAATCATGTTATAGGCGATGCGGCTAGCAACCCATCACTATTTTGATTCCATTTTTTGCCATCTTTACGCCCATAATCTTGCTAAACGTGGCCTGTATGTCTTGCCACCTTAGGCTCTGTCTACCCCGTAAGGGATAAAGATGTGATTTGTGTATGTATGTATGTAGGTATGTTAGCTTTTGATTGCAGTTACTTGCATCGAGTAAAAACAGTAGTAGGTATACTGAAATTTGTGAATGTCCATGTAATAATTTAGTAACGAGTCAGCTCTATATTGAAAACTATTCATTTTGTTACTTTCATTGATTCTAGATAATAATGTTACTTACTTATCACAGTTATCAGATTATTCTGTGTAGGTAAGGCTACAAGTTGCAACAGTGAATGTTAATGTTAGGCCAGTTTATTAGTAATGGAATTCTTACTTATAGCAATATTTTTTGATCTAAGCAAGTAGAAACGTCTCATACTGTTCATATGAGTATATTATTTGTAGGTACTGTAAAGAATTTAACTTTTAAATCTAGGAAATAAAAGTAAATACTGAAATAGATAAATGTGAATGAAGTTTATTTTAACCAAATAATGTTTCTATAATTGTTTATCTTTGTATTTTTATCACAACAAGTCAGTAAAAAAACATTGTGTAAACACTCTTCTAGCAAATAGCCATTCAATTAAATAAATTATTTACATCCAAACATTACAGCTTTCCATTAATTCATTTTGCTGTCCCTTCCCTTATCAAGATAATGAAATAACCCATTTGTACCTAGTGACATGGAATAAAAGAATAATATCTACAACAGGAATACAATGCTGAAGCTAATACATACAGATAGGCGTACTGATAATTAACACACATTTGAGCACACAGATTATCATACAATTTATATTTACTTGTGAAACAATTCCACAAAACAATACTTTGTAATTGCATCAGACAAAAAACAAACACGCAAATGCAAATAGTGTTGCTTGCACCACACCAGATCGTTTAAAACAAACTGTGTTATGCCAACTTTACATATTGCTTGTAGATAATGCTGTATGCTACTATAGCATAATCACCTATGAAATTAAGCTACTGTATGCATCATATAAATTATACATATATATTTTAGACAATGCTCGTTAATCATTACTAATAGTGATGATATCAATTTAGTGAGAAGCATTTCGTCGATTGTCTCTAGAATAGAACCAAAAGTTGCACCTTTCACTCCTCTTTTCAGCTTCGCTGATTGGCATTTGTCTTGGTAAACTTTTCGATATCATCAAGAGATCTTTTCGCTTTGGATGATATGTCATCCATAGATCTTCGTGCTGTGGATGTTATGTCATCAAGTGATTTCTTTGTTTGGGATAAAAGCTCATCTGTGCTCTTACAGGCTGTGCTAGCAAGCTCCTTTATTTCTGAGTCAAGTTTGCTGATGACCCACTCAATGGCTTGGCGCCCTTTCCCAGCATTCAATGATATTTTATTTGCTAACAAATCTTCCATGTAGCTACTGAGTGGAACACCCTATAACAAAAAAAAATTGGTATAAGTTAAAAATTATTACCAATATTCCAGAATATTACATCTGAAATTACTCTCTGTCTGAATTATTACCATTTAAATTGTTGTATAAATAATTATGCAAGGAAAATTTATTCTAATTTTGTAACAAGCACTTGGCACAATTAGGAAATTCTACTTGTAATTTCCTGTTCATATACCTATGTATAGAATAATCTGTAGCAAGAGGCAAGTATTTGGCTAAGAGCAATGCATTGTCCATGTAATATCTGATTGGATGCTGGATTCACTCATTTTCACTACCACTGTATCCATATACCGCACATTGGAACCACAGCTATTCTGTGGTGGCAGCATTTATTTAAACAAAGAAACTTTTATGGGTATTGAATATATATAAAGATAAAAAAATAGGGACAATATGTTACAAAATGGTCATAGCTTAACATAATGCTGACTTTGCAGGCAATTCTGGTTATCCATTAGAACCAATTAGATACATTTAGTTAGTACTAATGGTATAGTAATTGTAATTGGCCATTTGAAAAATTGGTATAAGTATAGTAATATTCACATATAGCAACAAAAAAGTTACACATTTGTTTTCAATCTACCCTCAAAATAAATTCCAACTTACTTGGACTGTTACCACTGCCTCTTGGGTCAGGAGAGTTTTAGAAGCATCAGAAGGATGTGGTGTATACCGCACTGTTTCATCAACAGCTATGTAATGGCAGAATGTTAAGTTTCTGGTCTTCAACATCATTTGTCTCTGGTTAGGGTTGACCTCAGATTGTTCACTTGCATAGCATATTTTAGCTGTTCCAATGAGCTAAAATGAAATTATATAAGTTAAGTTTCTTACCTTACAATAACCATAAACTATGTTAGAACAATTTAGGTAATGTAAAGTGGTATAGTATTTCTTCTTTCCGGAAATATGGACAAAGGGTAATTATCTTTTCACAAAGTGACAGCTGAACACTATCACCTGATCTTGAACTTGGGAAATAAAAATAGATTACCGCTTGCGCCCACCGCGGAAAAAACCACTTGGAGCTGACAAGTCTACGAGTGTGTAGTACTCCATTCACAACTCTTCTTTCAACAACATCTGTTCCTATGACAGCTGGATTCATAGGATTGGGATATTTGCGCCATGCAGCTTGAGCAACAGTTTCCCATGGATGGCTGCAACAGAGTTAAACAGTTAAAAATAATGTGGAAATAAGATAACAAAATATGACATATTGCGTCACAGTTACTTGAAAGTGTGTTCAGATGTCCAAATCTTCATTATGATCCGTGCCTTTATTCCTTAGTTAAATGATTCTGAGCGGGCGTTATTCGCATTTGATTTCTAGTTACTTTCCATTTCTTATCTTCTCTTACTACACTACACACTGACTTGAAAGCTCTCTTCGAGCTAAAGTCAAAATGGCATTTACAAAGGTCTTTTCGTTTCGTATCAGATATTTATTTTTTATGTTGGTACTTGATACATTGCATGCTGTCAGTCGAGTAAGGTCAGTATGGAGGGTAATCACATGCGTGCAAACATTCGTACAGTGTACCGAACGTTTTGTTTCGTAACGTAAGGGTTAGAGGTTCATACGCATTAGTGGGCGTCAAAGAAATTGAAATTGTACAATACACTTCATGGCTATTATAACTGCGCCCAGAAATGTGTCAATGTGTGATATAAAAATAATATCATGCATTATCTTTTTCTGACGTGACAATTTTAAATTTGGCCAACATTTAAGTGTGCAGTTAAACTATAATTAAGGTTTGACAATTATTAAGGCCGCCTATTGTTACCTTGTAATATTCTGTATACCTTTTTTCTGTTTTGGTTGTTATATGTGGTGTTCAATAAAGAGTTATTGTATTGTATTGTATTGTATGAAGGTGGATTCACAAATTCAACAAAAAAAAATGTTCTAGCCAGTTAGAAATTGCTAACTAGAAAACCAGTTTTGCTATAAGGCGAAATCTTATATTATTTGCAAATTTTAAATTAATGAATTTTTAGTTTCAACAAATCAAAAGTATTATTATTTCTAAATCTCGTAGCCAATTTTGTAGCAGCCACACTTTCCCATTCATCTCATCAGTTACCTTAGAACGTATTGCTAAACGCACGTCAAGATGCAGCAAAGTTAAATACGTTTTTTCACCAAAAAAATAATAAAATTTCTAACGGTAAAACCGTAAAAGTAAACATAAAAATCAAGAAATAAAAATTCTTGATTCATTTCATAGTAAAAAATGTAATGCCTAAAATACTTTGTCACACTTTTGCGGCATGTTGTCCGCGAAGTCAATAATGTAAGTTAAATAATTAAATGTGTTTGATGGATGGCAGGAAATTTATAATTGTGCATATTTTGAAGATACTGGATAAGATCTCTGCTCAAACAGTTATTTAAGAGTTTTATAGAAAATAACCCACGTTCGTCGTAATCGTCAACGTCATAAGTCTCATAACTTACGTTTTAATGAGGAGACTTATGATCTTGTGAAGTGTAAAAAACAAAGGAAATGTTCTTTAACAGATCATTTTATTACCACCACCTAATCCTGTAACAAAAAAATTGATTCAAAAGATTATTACTTTTAGAACTATAGGCCAAGCCTCTCATTCTGAGAGAAGGCCTGTGCTTGGCAGTGGGACGTATATAAGCTGAAATAATAAAGACTGTCTTTTCACATTCAAACTCTGAACTGTTATGAAGGCTAGCTTCGAAATGTGAGAAAATGATTTGTATTGTGTCTAAATAAACCTTCATTTTGTTCTTCTTTAAGTTGTCTAAAGTCTCCATATAATCTCTTTCAGCGACTTAAGATATTCAAAGTCAAAGACCTATTTAACAACCGAGCTCGTTATCCGCGCTTTGCGACTTGTAGAAATAATTGTGTTCTATAATTTCACAATACATGAAAATACCATCGAAACCGCAGTAAGCGAGATATTAGAAACTTTTTTGACTGTATGCTACTTTTTTATAGCTTTTAGAATTCCAAAATCAATGTTCATGCTAATTTATAGTTTACTATTTTTCATATTCCGAGACGAAACTCTTATATTTGATTTCATCATAACTTTCTACTTGTCGTCTAAAGCGTTTGTAGGAAAATCGTGACTTTCTTACTAACGTCATAGCTCTGCCATGTCAAAGGTCAAGAGATTCTTACCCACTTAATGAATATCGGTGCCTCCTTCTTACCGATTTTCAAAGATACCTTTCGATTAAGATCTTAAAATATGCATTTTCAGCAAAAAATAACTGAAAGAAATAGGAAAAAAAATAAAAATGTGAAACTACATACGAATCATAGTTTTATGCTGCCTGTTTATCCGAGCCCATGGACAATGAAGGTGAATTAGTACTTTGCCAATGTGACAATTACTTAATCAGCCTTATTGATTTTTAGCTGGTGTGGAAAATATCAGAAAAATTATGAACCAGAACCACTTACCTGGTTGAATTTACATTCTAATATGTGAAGTGCTTCCAAGAAAACTTCGAGTTTGCAAAGTATATGCTTACACATGTGCGTTACCGGCATAATAATGCGAAGTAGTTTATTTGCATTACAAACCGATTTTTAAAGTAAGGTGCCGATCCGTTTTACTCACAATTTTTTTCTAATTTCCTTTGTGGTAACACTACAAAGCAGTAATGTCAGTGTCATAATACTGTCATTGTCATATTGGTTAGGTAGCAGGTAGCAAGCAATAGTAGTATGAGAAACTAAAGTTGGTTCAGTCAGTTATTTCATTGAAATTAGAGTGAGTAGTCGGTTGTTATCATTTACATTGGTGCTTACACACTCTTTGACCCAAATGTCTGACCTTTGATAAAGCTAATGTCCATGGTATTAGTCTCCAGTTACATGTCTGATCATTGTCAATTAGTTTTATGTTAAGATTCAATCAAGCTACTGCAATTAACTGTGTTCTTGGTATATAAAAATGAGTCTTTTGTTTTTTATCTAAATACCCGCCTTATCGTTCATACCGAATCTTTGTATAAAAAGTGAGTTCAGTCGCGTTTTAATCCGATAATTCACTTGGATATGTAAGTAATTTCACTGTCATAATTTTAGGAAGAAAATGACTTCAGAAGCCGAAGAAAAAGCTTTACGCTATAGAAGGGCTCAGAGCGTTACACGAGCCGAAGAAATTACGGAAAAAGAAAACAAAGTGAGGAAGTCACAGTTTGATAAACCGTAAGAAATATTAATTTTTGTTGCCAAGGGTTTTTATTTATTTACGGTTTGTGTGTGTGATCTTGGTGCTTCCATTTTTACATCTAGTATGTTCTATGAAATCTTGGGTAAAACAGAAGTAACATAGTCGTATGCAAAAAAATATGTATTTATCATGTGAATAAATTTTGTGAATGATTAATTGATTACCTACATGCAGTGAAACTATTATAGTTTTTTTCAGGATTCACAAACCCAGAGATTCATTGTTTTCATGGAGCTCTGGATTCAAAAACTTCACAGGCCTGGTGAACTGGGGGTTTCTCATGCTAACTATTGGAGGGCTGAGATTGTGCCTTGAAAACTTCCTCAAGTGAGTAATTCTGTACATTAGCCTTGGTTGTATAAAAACAACTTGTTTATTTATTGAATCATTTAAAATTTCACTTGATTTTAGTGATATTGTAAATGCTTATAAAAACCAAATAATGTGCCATGTTGGGCAACACAACACAATTGTGCATTTTCATGACCATGACTATCTTTAGCATGCTTAGTACATTATATGAGTGGAATAAATAAGGATAAGAAAATCTAGAAGGAATCTGTTATTATTTATTTTACACCCTACCATACTACCCTGACCTACCGCCCCTATTAGCCTACCCTACCCTACAGGAAGCCTACCCTTCCTGCAAATATGTACCGATGCATATAATTGAATAAGGTGACAGCCACTTATTTCTGTGTGCTTGATTATGCAATATGTATATTTCAGGTATGGTTTCCGTGTCAATCCAATTGAGTGGATAATTCTTCTCACAGGCCAATATGAGGGGGCCCGAAACGAGTATCCATCAGTAGTATTAATCATATGTAAGTACAATTCCATGTTCAGAAATAAGGTAGGTACTAAAATTTGCTCCTTGTATTTTTACCTTTGTATAGTAACTGTAAAAAAGCCGTGGTAGCCTAGTGGTTTGACCTGTGGCCTCTCAAGCAGAGCGTCGTGGGTTCAAATCCCGGGCGCGCACCTCTGGAGTTTTTCGGAATTTATGTGCGAAAATTACATTTGAAATTTGCCATGAGCTTTTCGGTGAAGGAAAACATCGTGAGGAAACCTTTGCACACATCTGCGAAGAAATTCAATGGTGTGTGTTAAGTTCCCAATCCGCACTGGGCGCGCGTGGGAACTATAGCCCAAACCCTCCAATACACGGAGGAGGCCTATGCCATGAGGCACGCCGAATTACGCGACAATTTAATAATAAAACAACAACAACAACAAAAAAAAAAAATGAAATTGTAGGCATTGTAGCGAATTCGGAATAAAAAGGCTATATTATTATTATTATTATAGTAACTGTAAGTAAATACTCAACAAATTATTTAGTTCTTTCATGCACAATATGGTATTGATCATTTATGTAAATACTTGTTTAGAATTAGATAATTTGGTAGGCAGTGATAGTAAAGAATTGCTTTATTTTAACTTAATTTTTTTTGCAGTTTCAGTAGTGCTTGTTGTTGGAAGTTTGCTGACAGAGAAGGCTATAGCTGTGGTAGGTGACGCTGAGCTTGAAATACTTAATTATAATTTTACAATCAGGTGCTAATAAACTGCATTAATATTAATATTTTAACAGTTAATATTAGAAAGCAGTTAGTAGGTTCAAGTCATGAAAAAAATAACTTTAATGTTTGTGTTGCATGTAAAACACTTTTGGAAAGAAGTAAGTAGTTTGAGTATATAACTTTGATATGTAAGTTTATAATTGTATTATACCTATATTTAGTCAATGTGTATTATATTAACTTTCTGCTGTGTTTTTTTCAGGACTTAATTTCTGGAAAATTGGGTGTTAGCCTACAAGTATGCAATTTAATCTTATTGATTACAATGCCTGTGGCGGTTATACATTTCAAGGGGGAAGAATTCAGTTTCGGTAATTATTCGCACATCGAAATTGAGTACATATATTACAATACAATACAATACAAATACAAATACTCTTTATTGAACACCACAAATCAGTACAAAACAATACAGAATCAAAGAACAAAGTAGACAATAGGCGGTCTTATCGCTTAATAGCCGTCTCTACCAGACAACCAATACGCAGAGAAATAAGTTGGAGACAGTTATATTATGTCCATTGGTATTTAATTCTTACCTCGCCTACATCTTATGCTGTTGAAATCTTAAAATATTTTTTTAAAACTATAGTGAAACTAGAACTCAAACCCAACATACACCAACTAGCTGTAAAAAAAAAGAAGTAGCATTTCCCATGTATAAAAAAGTCTTAATTATTGTTTTTTATGTTACAGTGGGTACATCCACAGTGTGTTTCCTATATTTAATACTGTTTTTGAAACTATGGAGCTACACCCAAACTAACCATTGGGTCCGAACAGCAGCCAAAGGGAAATTTTCTAAAAATACACTTAGGCGGCAGAGTCTATCAGCTCCTAATTACAGTAAGTTTGAATTAATACATGTAAAAAAAAACAGGCTAGTTTCACTTGATGGGCATTTACAAGCCATCGAGGCGACGTTTGCAGGTGGTAGGACCTTGTGCAAGGTGCCCCTGGATCGCTACCACTCGCTTACTCGTTGATCCTGCCGCCAAGCAGCACTGCTTTCGCTGCTGTGTTTTGGCGAGGAGAATAAGACAGCCGGGGAAATCACTAGCACATGAGGTATTCTACCTTAGCCGTCAAGGCTGGTAAGCAAATGCTTCTGTAATCCTCTAACCTAACAGGTTAGGTACATGGGTGGTGCTCACTTACTCACCTGGTGACCCACTTGGTTGTTTGCTACAAGGCTAAAAATCTAGCCTGTGCTAACAATTTACTTTTGATTAACTTACATTACAATTTATTGATTGCTTGGTTTTACAATGCCAACATTATATTTACAGATGATCTTATGAACGCCGAGCAAGAGCGTAAGTCAAAATAGAATAACTGATTGTTTGTGCACTGTTCTTTTGCAACTTCTCCTGTCTTCTTTTAGCTTCTTGTAATTGTTGCACACTGCACTTGTCTTATTGTTGGCAAAATATACTCTTTTCATCTTTGTTGCCGTGGTGTCATAAAAACAACTAGTGAGGTAACTCGGCCGTCTAAACTGGTCACCTATGTAGTGCGGTACGAGGCAGGGCCGTTTAGTGCGTGTTGGGATTCGACCGGATTTCAGGCTTTAATATAAATTGTTATGCTATGTTATAAGCTATAACAGTTAAGTAATTATTTTGGAATAATTTTGCATCCCTTTCAGGACCGTAGTGTCCGTATCCATAACACAGCAAAAGGCTGCATTATAATGAGATTGAAGTTCATTTAAAAATTTGCCTCTAAAAAATTTTAGATTTCAGAAATCTTACAAAAATACCTATGTAGGTATTTAACGTATTTGTGTGTTTTAGCGGTCTATCTAATCTGTCTGCTTGGTTTATTTTTGTTATTTGTAATCACCTACCCAGCACAGCAACACAAAGGGCATTCTATTGTTTTCTTATATAATTAATGAAGTCACTATCTGTTGTAAATATATGTAAATCTAACTCAGTCCTGAAAAAATGTTCTGCAAAACAAAAAAAAAAGTTCTACTTACTTAATTCTATAGTAAAAGTCAGTTGGACTTGATTGTAACCTAGCTAATATAACAATAATACTAAAAATAACAATAGTGTAAATATATGATAGTGTTAATTCTATACATCTATTTCTATTATAAAATGTATTAAATTGTATATAGAAATCTGAAGTAGGTACCTACCTAAAAAAATGTTGCACTACGTGATAGCTTTACTGAAAGATACGAAGTCGTACGCTTAATAATGGTAATACCTAGTATACACCTAGAAAAAACCTAAACATTAACTTATTCTACTTGGTTCCCAAATTCTTTACACTATGAACTGATCTTATTTTTCCTTTTATGTGTGTGCGCCTTTCACTTTGGTTTGCGGTGGCTTCAGAGTACATATTGTATGTAACATTTTAACAGCACGATATCATGCATTTACATTTGTGCAGAGACCATTGAGGAGGAGAAAGGCGACGCATTCCTGGCCGCTGGTCTTGTGAGATACCCCGATAACCTGAATCTGAAAGACCTGTTTTACTTCCTGCTCGCCCCCACCCTGTGTTATGAGTTGAATTTCCCCCGCACTACACGGTTAGTCATGCATGGTGTAAATAAGACCTCCCAAAAAGGCGTGTAATGTGTGTGAACAGGCATAATGAATATTTGTATGACATCGGGAATATTTATAACCACGAATATTTTTGGCCGCTCCATCCGTCAAACCCAATTGAAAATATGAAGTCGTTAAATATTGGCTAATAAAGTTTCATAAGTATTTAATAAATAAGATGTCGATCAAGGATCACTAAATTGATAACTTATAGCCGCGACAACAGCGATCATAAACATTCGTGGCTTAATTGTTTTTTTAATTTTTTTTATCATTAATAATGTCGAGAGAAATGATAGAGATGTTGTACTTGTACCCTTTAGTCTATACGCTTACGACCTATCTTACGCTATATTACTATAATCGAAGTTTATACCTAATTGTTTGTATTTCAGAATCAGGAAAAGGTTCTTGATCAAGCGCTTACTAGAAGTAGTGTTTGGAGTGAACCTAGTCTTGGCCCTATTCCAGCAATGGATGATACCTTCCGTAACTAATTCTATTGCCACGTTCTCTCAAATGGAATATGTAAAAATCTTGGAGAGATTGTTGAAACTTGCTGTAAGTACCTATATCAAATAACCATGTTAGTTGAATAATTATATTTATACAGTTTAATATCAGCGTTTTGTCATGGCTTGAGTACTTGCCTAGCAGAAACCAAAAGAGAAGTTAGACGAATAAAATAATGCATTACATTCATAATTGTACTGTATTAGTGTGAAAACTGACATTTTGCTATTAGATGTCTGGGTCATTGTCGGACCATGTCGTATATGGAATTTTATTTGCTTGTTCCCTGTGGGCATTAAAAAGAGTTCGCAGCCAACATTTTTGTCACATTTTCAAAAGAATGTGCGACCGCCTCCTGAATAAGTTTTAGTTCAACCCATTCAAAGAAACCATAAGTTTAAAGACTAATAAGTGTTTAAAGAAAATACAAGTTTTGTTTCTCATTCCGTGTATTAATTTTAACATGAACATAACGTATTCTTATTTGCAATTTCAGGTGCCAAACCATTTCATGTGGCTGTGCTTCTTCTACCTGAGCTTCCATTCTTTCCTTAATCTGATGGGCGAATTGTTGCACTTCGCGGACCGGCATTTCTACGCCGACTGGTGGAACGCGAACAACATCGGCGTGTTCTGGCGGACCTGGAACCTGCCTGTCCACAAGTGGGCTGTGCGGCATGTCTACATACCCATTACTGAGATGGGATATAGCAAGACCACCGCCAGCGCTGCGGTCTTCCTTATATCGGCGTTGTTCCATGAATATTTGGTAAGTTGGTTTGCATTAGATATTCTAATGAGTGAATTTACATTGATAACAGTTACGGAATCAGCTTTGAATGATAAGTAATTGTGAGTATGTCCTTGGACTTTGCGCTTCTGCACCGTAAGGTGTAGGGTCCAACAGTCAATAACAATTGATAATTACATTTAGTAGTAGTAGTTAGTAGTTACATTTTAATTAATTGCCTTCTGTCAAATCCTTGGGATCAAAGTATTTATTAACTGAGCTTGTAGTAGCTTTGGACTGTCTGCCAACTACAACTATAGTATTAGACACGTCGCACTCAAGTTATTAGGTAATTAGGTAAAGGTACGCACATCTTTTTTTTAAAGTTTATGATGGTACTTAGTAAAAGTGTTTAGTATATTCTTTGCCTAAACTTATAAGTAGGTAATCGCTGGCTGATGATTGGGTTAAATTTAAACGGACGAGCGTGTGAGTCCGTTGATTAATACGAAGCCAGCAATTATTGTTCTGGCCGAAAAACAAAAATAAATGTAAATGTGACACTAGATAAACTTTTTAAGTTAATAACATGTTTGTTTAAGAGCCAGTATAGACTGACTGCATGCCAAATGCAACGTAACCGCCAACTGCCGACTGCCCATACATTTCGATCGCAGTTAATGTGCAGTTGTACCGACTGCAAATTGAACTACAGCAATAGAAAATTTACGGGCAGTCGGCAGTTGCGGTTACGTTGCAGTCGTAATGCAGTTCGTCTGTACTGGCACTAAAACTCCAGAGAGAGAGTTTAGAACTTCCAGCATTTTTTTTATTTTAAGTGGACCATCGACAATGTTAACAATGACAACTTTATGGTTATTTCTGAGACAAATTAATTTATTGTTTTATTGGTTACAGGTGAGCGTCCCGCTGCAGATGTTCAGGGTCTGGGCATTCCTGGGAATGATGGCTCAGCCGCCGTTGTCCGTCATCTCTCGCTTCGCCGAAGTTAAGTTTGGGTCTCGTTGGGGCAACATTATTGTGTGGAGCTCCATAATCCTCGGCCAACCCCTCGCCATAATGATGTATTATCACGACTATGCTCTGCAACATTTTAAACCAGAACAATGAAAGTTTTCTTATAATTCTTAGTAGTCCACGGGAAGGGCTCGATTCTCAGATGGGTGCAGAGATGTTTTTGTGTTTCAACCGCTGTTAACTATCTTTAATTTATTTGAGGCTTACTCCGAAGTTCATATCATGCCGTTCCGCTCACACTAATAGTCATTTATAGAAGGGTGAGAGGGACGGTCGATGTAATACAAACATCGAGTTCCGGAATAGCCCCCTGTTTTTAGTCAATTTTACGTGGCTGACGGTTGATACGTCTTTGCGTGCGGCTACACCTGAACGAGCCTTTACGAGTACGTGGATTTTGCAGTTTGTTAATGTTATCAAAAAATATTTTTTGTGGACTTTAACGGCTACTTAAGTAACTTGCGGAGAAAGCAAGCTGCACTGGAGGTCGAAGACAGTTGTCAAAATTGCTTGTGTTTACAACAGTTGAAACACTTCGACATGAAATTCACGAGTCAAATAAGGAACATTCCGAGGCTGAATCCTAACTTGAAATAATAAAACCTATGAATTATGTCGATGGGTGCGGGGCGCTACGGTAGCCGTATTAGGCTAGTTATATACAGAGTAGTTTTGTACAAATTTGAATTACCAACATTTAGCCAAATTTTTTATATGCCAAAGCTAATGTTTTGTATCATTTGAATAATTATGTTTTGTCCAAACTCTTATTGGTATAGTCAGGAAAATTTTAATAAAATAAATGAATTTAAAATGAAGTGCCATTTAGGTATTGGTTAAATAAAAGTAATGTATATTTAAAATATAATTTATACTATTTTATAAAAATTAAATATAAGAAATACATAATAATAGCACAAAATGGGTTTGGGGTTTAGGTGGTGGAATTACGGTTTTTATATTTGGTAGGATATTTCTGTATTTTTATGATTTATTTATATTAGGTATAGTCAGGCATTTTGGTGTTACTAAGACTGAGTTTACATAATGCGTTTAGTGCCTTATAATTCGTGTTTATGATCATGAAATATTTTATAAATGCCTTGACAAAACTTTTTATGTGCAGTGCAAATAGGTAATCAATGAGGTATTCGTTATCGATTAGTCCACTTGCGCATTATTATTTTTATTATAATATTAAAATAAATTTATTTGAGATTATCTTTGTTAAAGGTTTATCTAACGTTTAAGATTCCTTTCTCATCTGTCGGGTTTGGGGTTCATATCTAATCTGATGGCGACGACCGCCTCTGTGAAAAACAATGGCGGGCAAGTACGAAGAACCTTATGTAATTGTGTCTAAAATGTTTGAGCACAAGAGCACTCGGTATAATTTCGAGTACGACAACCGACAGCTGAGAATGGACTCTAAGCCTAAGAAGTGTTCGATCAACTTATATTTGAATTTTGTGTGTTGATGCATGTGAAACTTGCCTAAGTCCGCTAAAATTGGTACCTATTTTTTGAACTATTTTAGGCTATTTGTTAAATAGAAAACACACATCACTTCCATGGATTTAGGTGACTCCGGTATGTGATGAATTAAACGGGTGATTGTATATTTAATAAATAATAATAATAATTTGTTATGTAAAGATGCATTTATTATAAATTAGTTACCATAGTCAACTATATACAAAATGCTCTTATAAAGGCAGTAATTATATACATATTTTTGAGTCTTTGAATATACATGGATATCAATTAACTAGTTATTTCGATTTATAGAGTAATGTTTCAATTTTCAAATGAGAATTTATACAGCCTAAAGAGTTAATAAATCATGTATAATTAAGTACTATAATTAATTTAAAATTTGATTATCGTGAATAATATACAAATAGAATGTTTTTATATTTTTATATTGTTTTAGAACTTATTTTTACAATATATCTAGTATGTAAAACGGAATTTTATGAATGTATGAAATAAATATTTAATTTTTTGTATAGTTACCTGTTTTATTTTCTGTAAATCAAAATAACGAATGCATTATTCCGTGTAAATATGTTTTCTAATCTCAATGTTTGACTAAGATACCTCCATGCTGGTCTGGGAGCAAAGGAAAAACAGAATGTACCAGTCGCTTCTCGTCCCGCGCAAATGGTAAAAGCTCATTGAGAGAATCACTGTCTACCCCGTAAGGGATATAGACGTTATTTGTACATGTATGTATATATGTATGTTTGACTAGTAGTTTCTTCTCACCATTACTTAAGTTAGTACAATATTTCCCCCATCTATTACCTATTTAACATTTTTTTTATTTAAATTATTTATGTTTTATTTAACCAAAACAAAATACCCAGTTGTTACCACTATCTTATTATCAATAAAAGGGTGTAGATAATAACGCGCTGCTGCGCCAATTATCGTTCAGTTATGTTTCAACCAGTTTATAAAAAAAAACTTGAAAAAAATATACCTAAACTAAACCTTCGTCATGATCATTAAATTCAATCACTATTTATTGGTGAATTAGCATGAAAATCCATCCAGTTGTTTTTGAATAGAGTTTATTGCAAACGGGCTAAAGGACAGACAAAAAGCGCGGCAGAGTAGGTACTTTGTTTTATATTTGACATGTATTGTAGTGATAGTGATACAAAATCCTAAGGACCATGGTAGTAAAAAAATCTCACAAGTGAATTTAACGTCGCTGGTACAGTCAGCGTCATATAGTATGAAACATCCAAGGTAATCAAAAAGTTCGACACGCCTTGCTATTTCTATGGCGTGCCCAACTATTTGGCTGCCTTGATTGCTTCAAACTATATGACGCTGACTGTACATAGTAACGTAGTGGATAGAAATAATTGAACACGCATTTACAACTCGGCTATCTAAAGGTGGAGTTAGACCAAACGAGCGAATGCTCATTCTATCCCCACTCTGCCAAATTTATTGTGTACAGCAAAATTAACGGGTCGCTCCCTATACAAATTTGTATGAAAAGCGACCCGTTATTTTTGCTCGACACTATAAATTTGGCAGAGTGGGGATAGAATGAGCATTCGCTCGTTTGGTCTAACTCCACCTTAAGCACGATTACGTGCGTAGTAATACATTGGCCCTTTAATCGCAAATTCGATGTTTGAAGTTCGTTTCGTGCCGTTCCGCTCAAATTAATAGTTTTTATTTTGAAAGTGAGAGGGACGGTATGATACGAACTTCTAACATCGAATTTCGAAGTAGCGCGTGCCGTCAGGTAACACAGTGGCCGCATATTCCGGCGAGCGCCTAGCTAGGCCATGCATGATGCATTCTAGTTAGGTAGCTACTCTGTGGAAACGTTACCATAAAATGGTTCGTAGAATGTTTTTTTGTCTGTCTGTTCATGCTTATCTGAAAACTGCGGACCGAACGAGACTTTCACGCGGTTTTCTCAGGTAAATTAAGCTTCGGAACATATTATAGTCATTATTAAAATCAGGCGCCGAGAACTCCACGCGAACAAAGTCACAACAGTACCTACCTACCTACCTATACGCTGTTATGAACTGTCAATGCGATGTCAAGCGTGCAACTTGCAACCTCTGACTCGGCAGCGGCATGCGTTAGATTAGAGATCGATGAACGGCATGTTATCTGATTGCGGCGAAGGACATTTACCTATTGCGTGAATTACTTGCACTGGTTGGTATAGTCTCGTTAATAGACCAAAGCAACATTTATAACAAAGAAAATTATTAATTTCTCTGTTATGAAAAATTAGCTATCTTTTAAAAAACAATAAGAAAATTACTTTCTGTATTAAGTATGAAAATGTCCAGCATTGGGTATGTACCACGTAAGCTCGGCCGAACTAAATTTAATTTCAGACTTAGCTAGGTAGGTAAGTTGCTAAACGACATTGAAAATTAGAACACAGAAAAATCCGAAAAGTAAATCTATGGCCGAGAATCGAACCCGGATCCTCGTCATCCCGTGACGCGTGCTATACCCCTGCACCACCCAAGTAATAAGCCTTCGAATTTTTCTATCTGTCACGTGACCTTGTTACTATGCGAATTTTTGTCGCCAAGCGTCATCTGTTTGAAAGATGTGTCTGTACGACACAATTACAAACTCCCGTAGAACATCTACTGTTCACGAGGGACGAGAGAAAGCGCTGTTTTTTAGATAGGTAAGGTTTACCTATTTAAAACGTACTACACAAGGTGACTTAAAATGAGTTTGGAATATTTCAGCAGACTTTTGGATGGGTTTGATTGAACAGTCCCAGAGTTTAGCATCGTAATTCTGGATTCAAGACTAAGTCACCTCCTAGACGCCGCACCTAACTAGGTACCTACACTTCGAACATCGACTAATGTAGGAAAAATTTAGTCTAGCACAATTAAAAAAACCCTGTAAAATATTACAGGGGTGTTCGGTTAAACCAGGTCATACTAAGCCAACTATCTGCTGAAGTATTCTGGGTTAATTTAGGAATTGAATGCAGGTTCTGCGTCAAATCAATTTTAAGCAAAATCGTACCGTGACTCAATTTTGAATTTAAAATATAGTTTATATGTACGTATATCATGCGTGCCAAAGCGAGGGATGTTCGGAGCGACGGCCGGGAGAGGACCGAATCAATTGATGAAGTGCCGGCGATAGCGCGCGAACGTGTCTCGCCTTGGGAACCGGGCGATGCCAACAGTTCTATTGTTTACCTGTGGAGCGAAAACACCGCTAAGATTTGTGCTAATATTTTTTTTCTGTTTAAAAACTAATTCTTGCATTATCTTTCTTCCTACATATGTACAGTATATCAACAAAAATATCGGCGCCCATCCGGTAAAGAGTTCCCTCTTACGGAAACGGCCCTGACCGGACTACCCAGCAGAATTTCACCACAATGTTATTTTATTGCCATTGCCACTGGATTAACATACACGTGTATGTGGGATCGTAATCGAAGAAAAACCTCTGTTTTCAAAATGAAAAGAAAGTATATTATGATAAAATGCCAAAAGTATCCGCTTTATGAAAGTCTGTATACATGATTAAAATGGTACCTCTTCATTGCGAAGAGCTTAACGATGAAGCACCAATCGCGCCAAAGACATCTTAAGACCTTCATTTAAATGAATAATATCGAGATATAAAATAATAGACGAACCCACGCAGTTTGCTCAAGCCCTGCTCCGCAAAGTGGGCAATTAACAAAGCGAGGTCAAACAGAAGTTACGTGTCGGGAGAGGGTTAATCATGTAATAACATTTGCTGGGAGCCGCAGGATCGCTAACAATGTTGACTGTGGGGCGCAAACAGTGCCGGCTGCGTCAGCCGTCTCTGCCCGCGTAGCTACATATAGCTTGTGGTTGGTTACCACTCCGAACTGATTGAATCATTTGCATACGCTGATGCGCGGCACAAGGATGGAACTGTTGTCTAGAGGCGTTGCATAATGTGGCAGTGGATAAGCTGTTGCTCAGAAAAGTGCACTGGTATCATTTGAAATAGTATAAGATATATCTATAATTATCATAAACAAAAAATACCGGTCAAGCATGCGGAACACGCATAAAGAAAAGTTTCGTTAGTATGAATAAATTGAAAACGGTTATCGCAACGATCACTGAATTACAGAAAAATCATGATTTTCAGTACAATCTCATCATCTCATGAGGGATCAGAAACGTAAAACCGGTCTTACACTTAGGAAAACATAGGTATCTATATCTGGTTCTGTATAAAAATGGTTTTAATGTGTGCTTCGCTGATTTGACTATTTTGTCAGTTGATGATTGGGTATTTCAAATTTAAAGTGCACCATTTACTAACTTTTTTCATAAATGATTCTGAGTTTTTCTTAGTCAGAATTACCAGCCTATTCACTTTTGAAGAAGAAATCAAGTGTCCCTGATTTTTTTGTCAGATTTGTGACATTTTTGATACAATTTATGGAGGTAACTCTTCACAAAAGTGACACATAAATTGTATGGATTTAAAATTGAAAATGCCCAATTAACAGGCTTTTTATATAAAAAGTAAAAAAAAAATTTAGCTGATTGTTAAAACAACTTCACGCGCGTCGATTCACTTACAGCAAGGAAGGGTTAAGGGGTCGGTGATTAAATGTAATTCGGGATTAATCTGAATGTTAACCCTCGGCAGCCGCCGGCGCGTGAAATCGTTTTGTTCCGAACTTGGCCTCCTAGCTGCCGCGACCGCAATATATCATTTTGAGAAAATTAAATGAGCATTTTGTTACAGAATGGACACTTATAAATATTACGAATTAATAATTTGTGATTATGTTGCAGGTGCCTCCAAACAAATCGAGGTAACCTCTGTCAGATATTTGATAAGTACCATTTGATCCTTTTAATTTACTTGGAAAGATTCATCATGTATGCACACAAATACAAGTTTTCCGTTAAGTATAATTAATTTTTTTTTAGTAATATTACTATACTAGCTTCTGCCCGCGACTTCGTCAGCGTGTAAATAGCATTTTTTTAAATTTTATCGCTATCCCACGGGCATATAGCACAATGCAATTTTCCGGGATAAAAAGCAGTCTTTGTTTAAATCTAGGTAGGCCCTTGTCTGTCAAAAAGTTGCTGACCGCTGATCTAGGGTACCAGCTATCCCCGTTTCAAATTTGCTCCAAATCCGTCCAGTCGTTGCAGCTTGAAGAAGGTACAAACATACACACTCAGTTCACTCACATCCTCACAAACTTTCGCATTTATAATATTAGTAGGTAGGTACAATTTTTTTAAAAAGGTAGAGAGAAGCGTCACTAAATGGACTGCTAGTTTTAGTTTTCGCCAAGATTCGATGATAGTCATTCCAGGCTACATTTTGTTTTTTACAAATGAATTGTGGGAGTTGGTCTGTGCGTAAAATTTTCGCATGAACATTTAATTTTTACTATAAGTATTTATTACGCGGTGAATATTATCGCGTGATACTAGCATATTGCTGTCCATATAAGGAAATAATGATGCGTAGGAATTATAGCGAAACCGATTGTGATGAAATCCACGATTCTGTATTGACATACCAGTATCACGATTAGTAGTAGGTATTCTTGTTCCGTAGCACGATATTCGTAGCAGCTCTACGAAGCTCTACGCATTTTGATACTTTTCAAAATATTTTCAAAGGCGAAATAAAACCAAAGGAGAAATAGGTACTACTATATGGTCAAATAAGTACCTAAGTAATAAATATGGAATCCATCTATAATACCCTAGTTCAATGCTTGTCAATAGTGGAATATGGTCATATATGGATAGTTTGTATTTATAAGTACATACCTACAGACATACGGGTGGACATTGGAGACGAGGCAGCCATGCTACGATTACAGTAGGTAACTGTGATACCACGCCAAGACGTTCTTAGAATACTTACCATCGGCACCTATAAGTTTGTGTTATGAGATATGCTAGCGAATTTTTTAAGAGTACCTAGGCGTACAAACTTACAAACGTACCGAAAAATACAATATTGGTAAATTATTAGTGAATCTCACATAACTAATTATCATTACGTTATGTTAAGAATTGACCTTTTACGACCTAAAATTGGTTCAGTAAATTTACACTAGGACTACGTCGGTATCATCTACACATTCCATCAGGTGTGATATGGGTCTGTGCTACTAATCACTGGTCAGTCCTACGCAAAAAAACACTATATTTCGATTTTAACCGCGTCGCAAAGGAATCATTAATTTAATTGAAATTTATTGTTATTTTAGCTAGTAGTGGGGCCGAGCAGTAGGTATTTTACTATCATTCCTCAATTCAATGTTACTCTGTAGGTACTTACGACAACTAAACTGCGCTTCGCGAAATGTGTGTCATGTAATGTTGTTTGTATTATGTTGGTGTTGGTGAACTTATGTTCGCGTATAAAGGCTGCAAGTGTATGCGCGCGTCGCTAAACGTCATTGGGCCGGAGGGCGGAGTCTCGCGCCGCCCTGTCGCGCGGCAGTCTGATCCCGGCCGGCGCGCACCCCGCACTGCTCATGGTGGAGCACGCGATCGTTGACTGCTCCCAAGCGAGCGCCATGCAGACCCTTCCGCCGCCGCCGCCACAGGCGCAACGCAACCCCGACGACGAACACCTTGCCGACGAATACGTTCAGAACTTCGAGCTGGACCACCTTGAGGATCACCACCTCGTCAAACGAGAGCCACTGCGTACCGGGTGGCACGAACTCGTCGAGACGCCGCCTGCGTGCGCCCGCGCCTGTCGCCCCTGGCCTGACGCGGGGCCCTACCCGGGGCCGCACGTTGCTATCGCCGTCGATCCCAGCACTCCGCCTGAGACGCCGCCGGCCCCCGTGGGCCGCAGCCCGTGCCGCGCAGCCCTCGTCGATGACGTGCTCTGGCTCCCGCACATGCGAGAGCCGCTCGACATGCGCACCGTCCCTTGTGGTAGTTTTGAGGAGTGGGACCGGCGCGAGTGGCGCGAGCAAGAACACCACCTGCAACAGGTCGCGCTGCGGCCCGCCAGCTCTTGCTCGGCGATGTCCCCGCGTGCCAGCCAGCACAACTCCTATCAACCTTCGTCGTGCGGGGACGACCTGCTCAGCGACGACATGCTAATGAGTCTGAGCGTCAGAGAACTGAATAAGAGATTGCACGGGTACCCGCGCGACGACGTGACGCGCATGAAGCAAAAGCGTCGCACGCTGAAGAATCGCGGCTACGCGCAGAACTGCCGCAGTAAAAGGCTACAGCAGCGGCAGGAGTTGGAACTGACGAACCGCTCGCTGCAGGACGAGCTGCACGTGCTCCAGCTGCAGGTGGCGCGCGTGACACACGAGCGCGATGTGCTGAAGCAGCGGCTGGCGCTGGCGGCGCGTGAGCACGCAGTGCCGCACCACGCACCGCCCACGCCGCACTCCTCGCCCGAGTTCTTCTCGGAGCTGTGACGGCAGGGCGCGGCGCCGCGGGCCGGCGCCTCTGCCGCCGCCTCCTCCGCCTGCGCCTGGCAGCGCTACTGAGGGCCCGCGCCCCGCGGCCCCGGGGCTCCCGGCAAGCGTTCCTCGCGCTCGGCCCGCGCGCGCCCTCACACTCGGAGCCCACCAGTACCCTTGTGCTTTTGTTAAGTTTGAAATTTAATTAACATCAGTTCCAGTTTTTTATAGTTTTTTATTAAGGTGGAACATTGTAGCCGTGCGTTTATGTCGCGGCTAACCAAACACCGTGTTAAATGTATGGTTGTGTCGTAAGATATGCATAGGCTTCGTTAACGATTTATGAATATGTATTACTAAAATTATACATAGGTTAAAACGACTCAAAACTGATTAATCGAATAATTGTACATAGATATATGTAATTGTAAATGACGAATATAATTATAGGATTTGTGTTTTCCTAATAAAATATTCGTGCAAATACTGTTTTATTTTAAAATGCTTTCCTATTATTTCCGTTCGTGTTCATCATGAAAAAACATACTTTTTAAGCAAACCATACTACAATTACCTACATACTAGTGGCCGATATTTCTATCGTCGTATTGGCCCTATTCAACTAATAACTCTTTGGGTATCTGTCAGATAAGTTGCATACTTACCTATCTAAGGATTAAAAATCTACCCTTAGTAAATAAAATTATTGTCGTCTGAAATAACAGAAGAGCAATTTAGCCACTTGAATTCGTCGTTATTACCCAATAACTTATTTTAATAACTACAACCAACAAGTGGGTACTTAGAAATGCATGCACAATCACCACAGTTCTGTTCTTGTAATATCGTTTCAAAATATTGTATTTATTTAGATTAACTTACATAAATTTTGTTGTTTAGATTGTCATGCCAATTTCGAATACAAAATGAAATACCTATCCCGGGTTTGGAAGGGCAAATAGGAATCACTCGTTAACTCTAAGTCTTGCAATACCTATGGTTCTTAACAGTTAAGCGTAGGTACCTAACCTACCTATTTGTATAATATATTTATACTGAAGTCGTTATACCTACTCCTTTTCTTTTATCATGGCCACTGCGGTGAATTTTCTTTTGCCACCTGTTCTACGTGGTAAGTAGGTACGTGTGGTAATTAGGCATAAAAAATAACAGACACAAAGTATTGAATCAACATTTGTATAATTTACTGTCAGATATTTAGTTTGTTACTATGAAATACGATTATAATTACGCATTTACACATCTTTGATAAACTAATTAAAGTTTATTAGGTAAACAAGTCATTACAATGTAAGTTGGGTTTCAAGCAGTTTCGAGTTTCGTATGATTAGGTATGTATGCACACTAAGAGCCAGTCGACATTGAAATAAAAGTCTGTTAGAAGTGAACCATACCCATTTTGCTCAAAATTAAAACGCTTTCAAATATTATTCCAAACAGTTATTAGAATAATTGTGCTTGCTATTGTACGGTCAGGAAAGATTTTGAATTATTAACAAACACGTGTTCTAGGTAACAAACAGAAGATCACAGTAAATGGTTGAGTATGAAATAATATCTGCTTTCACCCGACTGAGGCGAAGCCCGATAGGAGTGAAAAATTGTCCCCATCTCCTGTATATAATTCAAAGAAAAGTCTGTTGCTGGAGTTTCAGGGCTTGTTTATATATTTTCAGAGACTAAAATGTTTTCCCAATCAGGTTTTTGTTTTAAATAATTTAATTTACTGTTTGGTTGGTCCTGAACATAAACTTTTAGGAAGCTGTTTTTTTATTGCCATAATTTTTTCACACTTCCACACATACTTCCATGCTGGTCTGGGAGCAAAGAAAAAACATAGAATGTACCAGTTGCTTCTCTTCCCGCGCAGATGGTAAAAGCCCATCGAGGGAATGGACGAAAATCATAGGAATCATGTTATAGGCGATGCGGCTTGCAACCCATCACTATTTTGATTCCACTTTCCACTTCTACGCCCTCAGTGTCTTGCTAAACGTGGCCTGTAGGTCTTGATACCTTAGGCTCTGTCTACCCCGTAAGGGATAAAGACGTGATTTATGTATATGTGTATGGTATGTATTTTTTCACTATAGTGTTTTTCTCAAAACATGCCTATTAATATTTTTTTTTTCAAGTAAAATAATACATGCATAAGATTTATTTATTGTTATGTATTAAAAGACAATGCAAGAAGCAATTTGTTCATCCGCAAAAGCACGAGTGAGAAAAAACTTTTTTTTTAATTTAGTCCTTTTTTTGGTATCATTTGTTAACGTGCGTACTTTCAGCTGAGACAGAATGATATCGTAGATACTTATCAGCGATTGAGCCGAGAAAATTACTTCATGTCGGTGGTTCATTTCAGATGAGAGAACTTGTCTTATTCCACCGAGGAGAACATAGGTACACTAATGACTATGAGTTTTAAAAAACCTGCAATGTGCTAATCGGATTCGTGCGTTGAGGGTTCCGTACCATAGAAATATTAATAATTATTTCTGTGATCTGAGGTTCAAGTATATGTAACTAAGCCAAAAATAAGTTGCTTCCTTGTAAAATAAGGGCATAAATATTTAATAAGTTACCAAGACGTCAAAAACATCTGTACACCTTTATGCCACAAACAATAAGATCGGATACATACATCCCTAGCCTCTGGACAAATACGAATACTACTGGTTCAGTAAGATATTTAAAACTAGACTGCAAAGTATCATAACAATTGGTCCAGCATTTACTGAAAAACTAAAGGTTTTCAATTTATCACTTTGGAGCAGCCTGTATGTAGTTGCATGGTCTAAGAAAGTATCCAGAAGACGGCAAACTCTTTTAAATTGCATTAGAACTAGAACTCCATGTTAAATGTCAGATTTTCTGAAACAAATTAAATTTAGTGTACCTAAGTGTGACATTGACATAAGTTGTAATGAATAGTTTTATTGTAAAATAATTACAATACCTACACAATGGCTTATTATTATTCTGCTCAGGAATAGTTAAACATGACTTTAATTTCAGGTACAGAACTCTAAAGGAAATATTTGAATCAATTAATTTTTAAACAACTTCCTCCTTTTTTGAACTTTTCCTTTTTTTGGTTAAAAAGCTTTCTTAGTATAATACAATTAGCTGAACTTTGGCTTGACACGCTACCGCGTGTCTATTGCTCAACCTGTTTTTATAGGGCCACAAACAAACACATTCAAGTCATGGCGTCGCGGGCCGCAAGCAAAAATCATTTAGGTGTAAATAAATACAAAACAATAAATTTCGGCGGCATGCTGCCGTGAGCCGCAGGTTGAGCGCCCCTGGCCAAACAATGTATACCTAATAATGGTCAACAATGGTCGGAAGTAATGTGAATCGTAATTCAATACCTTAGACTTAGTAATTTTGTTTGATGGTATCGAAACTAATCTTACCAAATATAACCTACTTATAAATATGAAAGTTTGTGGGTCTGCGTCTGTCACTACACTTGAGTACTTGTAATTCTTTCACGCTAAACCAGCTGGTCGGGTTTGGATGAAACTTCGTATGTAGATAGTCGAATCTCTGGAATACCATAGTGGCTACTTTCTATCCCAATATTACAACAATACAATGACTCACAATATTCCCACCGGACAGGCATTTACGCTTTTAATTAAGACCATCACTAGGTTTTAATGAAATTTTTGTAAACTCCACTGAAATTCAGTAATTAAAAGCTCGGTAATAGTTACATACATTTTATCTAACGTTAGCTTTCAGTGCTGTGAACTGTTTTATTGAAAAATAACTACCTATGACCTTTTTTAATGGCGAGTTATTAATTTTTTGAAGATTTCTTAAGCAGCAATGTACCTACCTAATGCAAACGTTTTTTATTTGATGTTTCAAAGAGGCAGAGATACTTAGTTAGCTTAGAGAATTTAGTCTCGATAAATATTTAAAAAAAAACAGATAAATCTGATCTTGTTAGTGTCAGTTGTTAGTTTTTTTACCGTAATAAATTGCGTGCTGAATTAATTTGTATGAATCATGTATAATTAAAAAGTTTTTGCCACTAAGTTGATATTAGCTACTACTGCTATTTTTCTTATATATTCAGCAGCAGTCTTATACACTGTATGTATACTAACTACTTTACATTAAATCGGCGCTGAAATAACTAGCACGAGACCCAATAATTAAACGCGGCTGCCGGTGCACAGTCAGTGTCTCTTTCTTTTGCGTTGCTGATCTATATCACCATTCTAAAGTGTTATAAATCACCGTATATCTTCAAAACTACAGCTCTAATGAAATTTATGTCTATAGTTCACAAGATGCTGTCTTCTATGCTATACTCGTATTAAAAAAATTGCACTATTTTTAACCACATTCGAGTGGTATCCTACTAATATTATAAATGTGAAAGTTTGTGAGTACGTTTGGATGTTTGTTACTCTTTCACGCCAGAACGGCTGGACAGATCTGGATGAAATTTGGAACATATGACTTCGGAATAGTCCGAAACATGTCGAGCAATTCTCGATTGTAATTATGTGAGTTATCCGTATAGTGAACAATGTTGTCGATCTGTTACTACCTTTTCAACACACTTGCTCGTAAAGTGAGTCTTATTGCACTGCATTTAAGTTCATAATTGAGCTTATTACGCACAAGTGCTGTAATATATTACCGCACTCGTGCGGTAATATATATTTTTTTTAATCTCAGCAAAAAGTTCAGTTATCTATAGGAACAAGGAATATTTTCGTGAATATTAAACTATTTTAGGGAAAAGATGATAAATAAACATTTAATTTCGACTAATTATTCATTTTTATCTAAAACTGAACATAATTTGCAATCTCAGGCATTGATTAATTATTTTTTATTATAATTTTAATATTAGGCTGTTTAGGAGTCTGTGTCAGTGTCTTCGTCACGCGCGTGCTAAGTGCACAGCGCGCATGCGCGAGTGCTGCGCGCGGATTGGCGCGGAGAAATAATATCTGCCGCCATTTTTCACTGATATTGTTGATTCAGACTTTGTTATTTTATTACTTTAAAAATTACGAGTTCAAGTAATAAAGAAATGTAGTGTCCGTCGCTGGAAATACTAAAATATGTTCGGACAATGTTCGGACAGTTATATCAGTAAGAAATCCAAGGTGTTAATTACCAAATGATAAAGTAAAGTTCTAAAGCAGCTCCAGGTAAGCAATGTCTGGTAACAAAGGTAAACTAAAGTTCTTAAAGTCCTTTTATTAACTAAATTTTATTTATTTTTCCTCGCAAATGTGTTGAAAAACGTCGTATGCGACGCGTGTGCTTTGGTAATTACACATCTCGGCTCTCTTACCCGCGCTCGCTGTCGCTCGCGCGTACAATACGCCTCGTGTGTAATTACCAACATAGCACACTTGTATCATAATGTACTATTATATGGTCAATACAGTAGACAGGTACGTTCGTCCAAATAAGTGGTCACTTTTTATCCAACTTCCTATCAAATGAAAATGAACTTTCGACTTGACAGCCACGTCTTATCGACATCAAATATTTAATGACGTGCAAAGGATTTTCGACCTTAGGTGTGTACCAACCTGTGTGGGTCAGAAAGAAAAAAGTTGCATTCTTCAAGCTTGATATCGATAATACAAATTTGGCCCATGAAAAAAATATATATCTGAATTAGAAATCACTGCGCAAATTGCAACCTTTTCAGTAGCATGCTAAAGCTTTGGAAGTAATAGGTACTTAATGGGATTTATAAAGAAAGGGTTACACATTCGGTCACTTTTGAAGATTCGAACGTTTTCTCTTAGTCACTCAATTTTACATAAATAATAAGAATACCTAGTTCAATAGAAATAGTCTTTGATAATCAAGAATATATTAATCAATGTGAATATGTCTATTGTGTTTAAACATTTGATAAAAACTTTTATTTATTTAGTCAATGTTAGTAGTCGTGCTCCCATAACAAAATGGAAGACGAACGAAGTCAGATTTAATTACGTTCAAGTTCTGCTCAGTTCTCTGTACTCAATAGCAATGTGTTTTTAGTAGTGTTCGCTATAAGTACTAACTATTTAGGGCTTTCGACAGTCGCGTTGGAATACAGAGCGGCGCGGCGGGAGAGAGGCGTGTCCTTTTTCGCCACGCCCCCCAGAGCGAGACGCAGATAGCGCCGCCTACCCACGCCGCAGCCTCCGCCAACTTAGCTCTTTCAATACTTTGCATTTCATACCGCCATGCGTCTTTCCTTTTAAAGTTTATTATTGCTTGGGACCATTCGGGTCCCTTGCACATTTATCTTTGCAGCGCTGCAGCCAGATCCATTCTCATCCTGTCTCAGTCAGAATTTAATATGAACTATGGCTGTACATAGGTTCAGGCTGTCATGCAAATGGAGGGCTGTTAATGAAGCCGAGGAGAATTATGGGCATAGTTACTGCGGGCCGCTTCCGAATGGGCCATTTGTACGCGTATATCATAATAATATACGGCACAATTACATCGGAAATGCTATTGGACTGCGTTACTGACCAGAGATCTATGGTAATTCTATGCGGGTGTTAGTAGAATAGGCGTCGCTAGTTATTCTGAGTAGACCACTAGCTCAAAATACGCGTCACTGCATGATATTTTTTTAAATGTCTTTTCCGAATTGTCTGATATTTCTACTGTAACTTCTAACTTCGATGCAATTGGATCCTGTTATTTATCATTTATCAATTATCATAAATCTTTGGTAATTCTATAATGACGTTAGTAAAGGTAAATTTAGACCACTATATAAAAAAATCGGCAGAGTGTCTGACTCGCACAACGAGCGAGGTTATAAGTTATAGTACGTTTATTTATACTTGAAAAATTCAATTTTAGTTCAATTTAACATTTCGACATGAAAAACGAAGCCACAAAATTTACATCGATCACTTCGCATAATTATCTATGTAATCGGATGAAAATGTAGTACAAAGTATCAATTTTCAGATTTTTCCTTTATCTACTTATGTCGTGACTTTGGTTCTTGTCACATAGTTCTAGGTCAAGGAAATGTGCCATAAAGGCTTCACAAACGAACTTGTACACAAGGTACCTATGTAGCTATATTTCCTTCCAAGCTGGTCTCGGGGCAAAGAAAAAACATAGAATGCACCAGTGGCTTCTCTTCCCGCGCAGATGGTAAATGTCCATCGAGGGAATCGGAATCATGTTATAGATAAGCGATGCGGCTAGCAACCCATCACTATTTTGATTTCCTTTTCCGCCTATACGCCCACAATCATGCTCAACTTGACCTTTAGGTCTTTATACCCTGGGCTTTGTCTACCCCGTAAGAGATAAAGACATGATTATGTATAGTAGATAGCTATTTTTTTGGTGACGTGGACTTACAAACTTCATTTTGTACAGATCTAAAAAAACTTGCATTGCACGCACACGAACAGATGGACAGCGAAGTTATCCTTATGTGGTCTTTTTTAGGCATCTTTAGTTAGAATGGCCGAAACGGAACCCCTATAGTTTCGTCATGTTCTGTCTGAATTTGGGATGAGTGTAAATAGTAAATCACGCCGACAAGGTAGTATAATAAAATTTCAAATTCATTCAGAGCCCCGTAGTGAGAATGATTTTTCTTTCATGTATCCCATGGTAGTTGGATCGGCCTTTCAAAGATATAGCAAGTTTGCAGAAACTATTTAGGGGATTCATTTGCGAAACGTTTTATAAACATTTTACATTTTGACTGTCTTAAAGTCGGTACCCGTAACACACAAACCGTTTCAGCGTGTAATAAACAATCGTCGCTTCGATATCGGTGGATTAAACTCAAAGCCGTATATTTATTTTTTGAGTGGCGCTGCCAAAGTGGCTAGAGGTTAGCTACATCTACAGGGTGCGATGGCCTGTGGTGGCAACTGGCGTCGCAGTGATGAGGCAGCGCGGCGCTCGGCGACGCGGCATTTTTCTAGTGGCAAGGTCGGTTGCCACCGCTTACGTCACTCCGAGTTCCGACAGTACTTTCCATTTCCGTGCCAGTGCTTACTAATATTGAAATTAGAACTGTTAAATGCCTCCAGTCAAAATACGGTAGGTATCTATTGCCTAAAAGGGTACAGTCAAACCATTTGTTCCTGACCTACCGTAGAAAGTTTCCAGTGTCATAATGATTTTCCTTGTGTAATGCGAGGTTCACTCTGACTTGTTCTGTGAAAGGTTCCAGAGTAGGTCACGATTCAGTTGGTTCGATAGTACCCTTAATAGTACTACGAAATTCGAAGTTCAAAGTTCATGTCGCTCTTCTCTTTATACCTAACTACTAGTGTGAACAGAACGGTATGAAACGACCTTCAAATTTGTAACAAGGTTTGTCTTATATCTCGTTGATGAATTCGCTAAAAGGTTAGTTTACATTGTCAATAATTGCTACAGGGTCTCGTCAAATTGTTCCGGAATATTTTAACTAAAATATTTTGACTAAAAAGCCCTGTAGATGTTTTTCAAGATTTTTGAATCATAGTTGACAAATGTTTCCATCGATGTTTTAATTGGGTCAAAAATCTTGAACTAACCCAAGCATCTTCTGAAAAATTCTGGGAGACCTTGTATAGACTAACTAAACAAAAAAACCTAAATTTTGAACTTCTTCAGTGAATAATCATATCGTGATCATAGGAGAGTAGTCACGTGCATTATAAAATGTACTTGACCAATCCTATTACGTAAGATCGGAACGTATAGACCATATTCGTGAAGTAAATGCGGGCCGGGTTAGCTTCTATTATGTTCGGCAATACCATCCAATGTTCTATTCACGTCGAATGTCCTATTCACTAAGTTCCAAATATGAAGCCTCTTTTGATTACCCTGTCCGGGATATAGCGCGAGAAGGCTCTCAGCTACCTGTTCCAAGGATCACAACTGAATCTCATTGGACAACACCTACAATATAGTTGGAAAAACGGGATACTCATTAATATACATACATACATGCATAATTCACGTAGATTTAATTTAAGTAGAATTTAAGTATTCTTACTGTATTTTATTTTGAAAAAATGACTTTCTGCCAAGTTTCTTGCGGCGCATTCTTCTTGGCAATGATGGTCTTTCCGAATGTGCTGGTAGTTTCAAAAAGACATGTAAAAGAGCCCTTGGCGGCCAATTTGCAAAAATAAATTTTCATTTTCATTTTCATTTTCACGTCTTTATCCCTTACGGGGTAGACAGAGCCTAAGGTATCAAGACCCAAAGGCCACGTTTAGCATGATTGGGCGCGTCTAGGTGGAAAGTGGAATCAAAATAGTGGTGCGTTTCTAGCCGCACCGCCTATAATTATGATTCCTAAGATTTTCGCCCATTGCTCGATGAGCTTTTACTATCAGCGCGGGAAGAGAAGCAACTGGTACATTCTATGTTTTTTAACCCCTGACCAGCATGGAAGAATATACAAGGTCCTCAAATATACCTGAAGACGATTGTACCGACAATCGTGTTTTTTAATGTGAATGAAACGAGCATGCGAGTCACCTGCTCGAGAGCAGTCGCTCATATAAACCCATAATATAAGACACGTTGCCGCCTCTTTAAGAAAATTATGTATGTGCGTGATCAGATATATTCGAACACCTATACAGTTTATTGATGGCGACAGTTCACTTAGTTTTATATCTAAGATTGGCCCTTAGATGTTTATAAATATTTGTATGTAAAAGTGCAACTCATAGAGAGTCGGTCATAGACAAAACAAGTCCTGTGATATCGACCGGCGCGACCCTGCAGCGGCGGCGGTTTGCCGCGCGGCGTCAGCGCCAGGCCGCGTCAGGCCGCGTCAGGCCGCGTCAGCAGCCACCACTCAGCTGTTACAAAGCTATTTTTTGTTTAAATATAGGTAAGTGTACATCTCATGAAATAAAGATACATTTTTTGTCCCTCTTCTACGTTCCCAGAATATACCTTTTGTATGACAAATTCGTCAAAAACAATTAAATTAGTTGATTATTATTATTAACCAGTGTACACACATCATCCTAGCAAGCTAGTAAAATGTCTCCTCTTACTAAGAGGGCTGACATTCCTTTAGGATTGAGTGTTTACGTGGGTAGGTATTTCCCATATAATAGTACCTACATACGAGTACGTCGTACAAATGTTCATGCTTCACTGAAAAGCTCAAAGCAAGGATACGAAATCGAAAAACTAAGAGATAACATGTCATTACCTACTTTTACTGCCGAAGCACTACTAGATAGCTACTACTACTCATCTACTCAAACGTTGACTGAAAGGTATCCCTTAAAGTAGTAACTTCGTCGTTGCACGTGTAGGTAACTTAGATAATGATGTCAATTGTTTTGTTTTTTATTTTTGTACAATAAAGTGACTACAATCATACGCTACCTATTAAGTAGATATTAATGTTATTAAAAGCGCTAATATTATTGGCATGCATTTACATGCTAGTAACAAGTAGAGAAAACTCAAGCAGGGCCCTTTGCTGAGTCCAGAGAGTGCTGTTGCTCCAAGGTCGTTTCTGAAAGTACTCGGTCAAATTTATTTAAATGCTAGCCGTTACACCTGCGATTTTGTCTGCGCAGAATTAAAATTTGTAGGTAGGAATCCCAGGTGGTTGTACAGTGTACACTATATTGTAGACAATATTCTTGCAGAATCTTGTTCCACAGGGATTGATTCTCTTATTCTCATTTCATAGAATGATCAATTCATGAAAAACTTATAAACCTTCCTCAATCCATTGAGTTTTAAGAGAAATATTTTTACTTACATGGTAGAATAACAAATTAAATATTATTAACTCTTATATTATTTACTTAATGTATTAGTCATTACAGTGAAACTCATTTCACATACAACGTTGCTACTTTCATTTCTGCGTATCTATAGACATACATAGTAGAATTTGGATTTTGTTGGAGTCTCAGTTCTAACCTAATCTAACCTACTTTTTTGGTAGCATTTCGTTTTTGTTGCGGTCGTAGAACTAACTAACTCAACCTACTTTTTCTTCTTCTTATTTGTGGCGTATCAAGTCGTTATAGCGACGACAACTTGGCCAATGTCAAAATAACAAAAATATAATAAAAAACCTTGTGACAAAATGTCGGCAACGTTGTACAGTAATGGTCAAAGACCACCTCCTCCCTATCGGGCTCTTAGCCAACGGTCAATGATATCCCTCAGAAATCAAAAGGAAATCATTAGCCGATGCCCAGGGTACACCGGACCAAGCACTGCTCTTCCCCCCGGACGGATCCAAAAACGAACCGCAGCTCTTACCACACGTGGAGGTAGCCCGACTCGCACCCCAACCTACTTTTTATAAGTATTATTTTATATTCACAATAGTCATGTGTTTTTTTTTATAAATCTATCATTTGTCATCTTTTGAAAAAACTATTCTACCTACGAAATTAAATTAATTGTTTTTTTTTAATAATATGTTTCTTTGAAATAAAAAGTATTCGAAATGAAATATTGGATGTAATATTCTAATCACTACATAGTATAAAACAAAGTCGCTTTCTCTGTTCCTATGTCCTTATGTCCCTATATCCCTATGTATGCCTATATCTTCAAAACTAGACAATGGATTTTGATGCGTTTTTTTAATAGATAGAGTGATTCAAGAGGAAGGTTTTTATGTATAATTCTACGCAGACGAAGTCGCGGGCAGAAGCTAGTACTTGTATATTCTTTGAAATATGAAATAAAATCATGTGAAAATTCTGTTTACAAAATAAGGGGAAACCATCCCAGGCAGCTAAAGTCAAGCTCGACACTTCCAACAAATTATCATTAAGTATATTTGAACCAATCTACACAAAAACTTGACAAGTTATGCAGCCAATCCTTCCTCAAGAATAATTCCATCTATTGGTAAAAACCACATGATCGAACAGACAGATATAAAACTTTCATGTTTTCATACAGTTAAATCGAAACCGCAAGTTGCCAGCTTATTGTTCTAAAAATCCGAAAGTATAAGAATGTGAATAGTAAAAGTGAGCAAGGTAAGTTCTTTATAGCGACGACCCAGTGAGCGGGAGTATCGACCGGGCGACCCTGCTCTCTGCTGAGCCAGCACACCGCCCGCCTCGTAAGCACTCCGCACCACCAGCCCTTTTTGCTGCCTCTGCCTACCCAACACAACACTGACACGTGTTTTGAACGTGACGATCCTTCATTTGAATAGATGTCAATAAACGTGTTGTTATAATTGTTGGTTTGGATGTAGAATTGTGGCAATTTAATTGTTTATCTGGCACACGCATTTTTTGTTACGCTGTCAACAGCATAAAAGTGTAGACGTAAACCTTGTTTTCTTGGTGAGCAGGTTAAGTTAGGTTAAGACAGCAAACGGCACTTTACAATTGAACATTTGGATGAATAGCAGTCCCGTTATTCTTAAATAAAGTCTCTTTCCGCTGTCTGTTTGTCTGTCCCTAGTATGCTTAGATCTTTAATGCGGTTTTTTATAATAGATAGAGTGATTCAAGAGGAAGGTTTATACCTATGTTATTCTATGCAGACGAAGTCGCGGGCAGAAGCTAGTTTCCTATAAGCTAGATTTCTAATGCATCATTGTCAGACAGAAGTATCTATTACCTATAGAAAACGAAACTGCATCATCGGTATTCAAATTTGATGAACCAATAGTTTTTGCTTAAAGAGACTTGATCTGGGTTGGGTTAGACACTTTTTGTAATTTTCAGAACAATTACAGATCTTATAATTTTTTTTCCAGTATTATCTCAATAATGTAGTTACTAACCCAGGGTTTGAGACTGTCCAATTTTGTCCAATATCATAATATCATTGAGGAAGATTTTTATGAAAGATAGGTACATTTCAGTACGCAGAGCGTAAAACGTGGGCAAAGTCGGAGCAGCCAGCGGGCGGGCGGGGCGCGGGCGGCGCCCGGATCGCTAACTAGGCACTATTGCCAATCGATAGGTCGTTACTTGAGCTGAGCGAGCGAGCCCGCGCGGCCACGCGCGACTCATCACTTTAGATGCTGCTACGTCAGGTCACTCTCCTTTTCTCGGTGTCCTTCAAATTAGCTTTGTAGGTCAGGTTTTCGCTAGATTTGAACTCCACGTGGTGTTGTTGACACGATCACGCTCTGGGACCTTGCTGGCGGCTGCCGGCTGTAGCCACCTGCTTGATTCTTTTTGGACATACCACACAACCCTGCAGTACGAAGTAACTATTTAGTTACCTACGGCAGTAGAATTGACATTCACTACTATTACTTCAACTGGCGGAACCTTGTAGCCACAACATAGAATCTCAACGCATAGAATGCTGTATTGTGAGTCCCCCTGCTGAGGATGCAAAGGAAATAGTCATCACCATCATCATCACGATTACTCATCAAGGTCTGTACCTAATACTAAAGCTTAAAGCGTCCTTACTTAACTAAACCGAAATATACTAGTGATAGGGATTTATACTTTGTTGACCCTATTATTTAAACAGCTCTTGCTCGAGCCTTATCTGGAGGGCTATGGAACTTTGCTTTTACATCTGAGGAGTTGACACCTTGGATCTAATTAGGTGGGCCAGCCGCAACGTAAGCGTATCTCTTCATAATAACAGTGGTCGGTGATAGCAAATAAGTACTTATAATAGAAGTATTAAACGACGAAATAAGGCTATATTTTCTTTCTGTTGCTGCTAATCTGTCTTAACAAGAACCGAGTACGAGAGGAATGAGTTATAAGTATTTCTGTTATTAATTTGGGCTATATATAGGGTCGTAGGTTGTAGGTACCTATTATATAACATAAGCTAAATAAGTAACGACGGGTCACTTTCCATACAACGTTGTATAAAAAATTACGCGTTGTCCCTCGTCATTGTATTTTTGATAAACTGTCAGTTCTTCATTGACTTCACTAGCTACAAATATTTTTAACTTTCAACATTCGTTATCGCATCTACTTTGCACTGCGAAATGGTGTGCACTTCTTAAACTTCTAACTCTGACTGTATGAAGCATGAAGTAGAGATGATTTCCGCTCCGCGGCACGTGTATGGATATGAATAAATCTCAGTGATTTCCCGTCAACTGAATAAAGGTGAACCACCTACTCTTGTAAACAGTGCAAGTGGCCGATCCTTATCGCAGTTCAAGGGAAATCTGCGAGTCGTAAACAAAGTAGCAGACTTGTCGCTAGCTGACTTTCACTGCCCGGCGAGCGTGTCAGCGCGATGATAAGCATTTACGGGTGTCATGAAACATAAGAAGTTCTATTTACCGCGTATTAATTACAAATCTCAGGTTGATAGTCTTGTAATAAAATGATCTTGTCTATTAGGAGCAAGGAGAGAAATTTTATTTACGTCAATCATTTTTTTTGCTCATTGGAAAAAGCCAACGCGAGATGACCAAAATGCAAATGTTGCTCGTAACTCTAGCACCTTATTTATAAAAATTACAAATAATACAATAATATTATTATGTCATCTGCTTCTGGCGAGACACAAGAGCCACCATTACTTAAATACAGGATGTGTAATGCACTACAAAAAAATACGGGCTAACGTTTTTATACTTATGAGGGTTTGTCTAAACCGCGAAAGCGTTCAACAATCTGTTCTATTTTTACCGTGCAGCACCCCAAATCAATTCTTGATGGAACGCGCCAAATTTGTATTCCACTTGATCATTTTTCCACGAGATAATGCGTACGCCCAGCCACGCGTGCCGCCGCGCCGCCGCGCCGCCGCGCCGCGTCGAGTATTCGCGGAAGGGGTGTCCTACTGTTTACCTATGCAAAATCTTGACGAGTACATTTTGCATTCGTCTTCCCGCATGTGTTTCATATTCGTTTACTTCGGTCGGTCGAGCTCGTAATCGCCGCCGTGTTTGCGAGGGGAGCGCTGCTGACTGAGCCCCACAAATATATGTCGTAAGATTTAATAGACATGTAATGGATATCTGGATGACGTTTTAAGGATTTGTGCAAACCGAATATGTCATTTATTTCCCATGTAATTGGAAATTTATTTGCGGGATTTTTTTAGGATTATGTTGCTCCCAATTCTATAAGAATGGGACCATTGTTATGGCATTTCATTTGAAAAAGTGAACTGATTGGAATTCTTTTGTATATGTACTCTTGCGTAAGGGATACTGTGGCCGAATGCCACCCGACTTCTTTCTACGTGATTAAACGTACCTAACATGATTAGTTTTAATGTAAAACAAATGAGCGTCAAATAATTAATATGAAACATTTATCACAATACGCGTCTCGTCTCTCTTTAAGCATGATTTAAGTGAATTATGTCGCCCTCGAGCCTCCTCGCGCCGCGGCGCTCTTTCGACTCTTGTTTAACGCGTCGCGGGATCCGCATCAAAGGCGTCGAGATTGGAAAATTGTATGGAAGCGGCTCTACATATTTGCAACACACTGACTGATCAAAACAACTAAAGCGGAACGAGCCAATTTTAAAGATTCATTAATAAACGGGGGAATAATTAACAAAAAGACGATATCATTAAACCGTTAGAGTTAGACATAACGTTCTTTCCATATTGGATGTCCCGACGGGTATGCAAGTGAGCGTTTGCGCCCCGCGGGAGACAAACGCAATTGTGGGCAAACGAACCGTCGCATGCTGTTAGCGCGCCACCTGCCTCGAATGGTAGATGAAAGCTTTTTTGTCTACTCGAAATATTCAGAACCAATACTTACTCTTATAGGAAATTTCTGAACAATTCCAGGATTAAAATCTGCCTTTTTTCATTTTCCTTAAAGGTATGATACCTTATAATTTGACACGCTAGTAACTTACGTTTAAGGAAACTTTTTTGAAAATTTTAAATTTTAGCCAACAATCTTAAAAATATAAATGGATTTTTTCATATAAGTGTTACAATTCGCTCTACCGTTCCTGTTTTTGGCTTGACTTAGAAGACTAAGACATCCGGATGAGTAATAATCGATTTATCAACATTTGATATAGGTAATTTAATTCGATATTTTAACAAGATTTTATATCATTTCAAAAAATAAGAACCATACAGGATTTTTTCATAAAATATAACTAACCTTACCTAAAGTTTATCAAATCGAATTAAAAACAATCGAAACAACTTTGATTATTCTGATAAATGCATTATGTGAAATATAGCGTACCTACTATAAAAAAATCTAGTTCTTCGAATTGCATTCAGGATAGGTAGGTACCTACCCTTGTATAAAATCAGCATTAAAAGACAGCACAAAATTAAATTTATAATTGCTAAAAGTTGTTCGTAATAACAGATTATTTTGTTTTAGGAGCTATTCAACTATGTAATCTGGCTGAGTATCGTATTGCAGGCAACATCCTGTGCCTGTGTTACCTGGAAGACTTGGGCGGCCGCGATAAGCCACCCCCGAGTTCTAGCTAATATTAATGCATGGTGAATTTTAATTGAAGACTTCTTGACTAAACACGATTTAACAGTAAATTGATGACTGGCTTAAAAAATAAGATTGGCTGGACCAACAAGGCAGAGGTAAATAATTGATAACCTAAACTAAAAATTTCATTTTTGATACTAGATTATTTTTGCTGACTGTACTTCCATTGTCATCCGTACAATACATAACGTGTACCAAATTTCAAGTCAATCGGACCAACCTTTGAAGAGTTCCCTCCTGCGGAGACGGTCCTGACCAGGCCACCATAATTCTACTGCCAAATTATTGTATTGCCATCCGACTTCCTCGAGTATGCAAGATTTCAGCTCAATCGGTTAAAGATATCTGCTTCAAAAATGAGTTGCAAGATTCCACCCGGACAAACATACTTAGATACATGTACAACATACATACATACCTACATAGATTGTAAGTTAATAAAAAGCTTGTAAAATACAGTGGTATCATCAACATACTAGCTGTACATACATGTCACGAAATATGATGTCGATTTGACGTGGCTGTCAACCTAAAATTTTCTACTTCAGCGACAGACCACTTATTTGGTCGACTGTACCAACTCTCCGACGTCACAAACAAAATATGTCTTTGACAAGACTTCAATACAATGGAGTCATTAAATTCAACGCAAACTGTGTCTTTCTATAAAACAATTGCAATCGAATTGATGACTTCCTCCTTTTCTGAAGTCGGAAAAAAAGTTCACTCCGAAAGCCGTTAGTATTGTCAATAAATGTAGGCACCGATTGTGATTTTTTACTTATTAAAACTGGAATCGTTTTATATCATTAAGTATAGACCTAGCTGATTAAGATATAATTCCTATAAGTAGGTACAAAACATGCGAGTATCGTTGAATCTATAGACGCAACTTTGCGGTCTGCGCTAAGCGTAGTCACTTACCGGCGGCAAACAGTTGTCCGATTTTTAAAGAACATTCGTGAAAATACGTCTCGAAAGTGGTGAAAAGTTGGGGTGCGTAACGACGTTGGTCGCTATAACGCTCATTAATTATAATTTTTGAATCATATAACAACATTTAACATTTAAATATAATATAATTATCATTTTCTATAACGATCATTTTTTTTTATCATTCAATCTAATAATATTTCATATAACATACATTAAGTAGGTATAATGCATATTTTCCATAAATAACTTATGATATAAAGTTAATTTCATATAAAGTACAGTTAGCATAACAATTTTTGATATGATTGGGTAGGTTCGTTAGTTACCTTTTGACCCTCAGAGCAGAAATAGAAGCCCCGTGGGAGAGGTTCTTCGTCGACTCGCCCTTGAACTCCTTGCACGTGCACAAAACTAAGTGCTACCAGAAATGTATTTCTATATGAAATCACGATAATATCAAATGAAAATATGTTAATTATTTTAATACCGATCATTACACACCCGAAAAATTGAAGGACCTAAGTAGTCAACTATAGTTGAAAATTTAATTTGAGCTGTTTCAAGTGGTACTTTCGAATGATCTAATTTCAAAAATCGGGCTCAAATACCATAGTCAGAGGCGACGTGACTTAAAAAGTGTCTTAAATAGCACTGGAATCAGATTATCAATCCTTGAGCCTGCATATGAGCCGGTTTGAACTAAGTTCCGACTGATATAAAATTAAAATTTCGGATGTACCTACTGTGTGTTATTAAAAAAAAAATAAGTAGCCATAAAATGAATTTCTGAAGCAATATAATACTTAAATCAGAAATGGTATCAAGCTAATGTCAACCTACTGCATACTACAAAATGACATGGTATATCTTAAATCATAATTAGGAACATTGTGTTCATGGATCACACAATCCGGTCTGGAATATCCGATGATTATTATACACGACGATGTCCGGTTAAGTCAAAGTTAAATATACAACAATTACGAAAACATTCAAGAAGATTTAGTACTTAATAAATACATTGTAACCACGTGTCGCAACCACAATACAATCGCTTCGTTAGAAGCCAGCCCGGTCGTGTTCGCAAAACAAAACGTCGGCGGCTCGAGTTGCACAAATACAAGGCCCAAGGTAACGGCTCTAATGCCAATGGAATCCATTTATACCTTAATGTAACTGAACACCCTGTGGCCATACCAATCGAACATTTTGTTTAAAAGGAAGTGGATTTGATTTTAATATAAGTAACAGAAGTTGTTTACAGCTACGTCACGCGTCCTATGACAAAAAGGGATCAATAGGAATGTTTAGTTGATGAACTTGACAAGATTTGATTTTTATGATAAACTAGCTTCTGCCCGCGACTTCGTCAGCGTAGAATCATACATAAAAACCTTCCTCCTGAATCACTCTATCTATTAAAAAAAACCGCATCAAAATCCGTTGTGTAGTTTTGAAGATATAAGCATACAAAGGGACATAGGGACATGGGGACAGAGAAAGCGACTTTGTTTTATACTATGTAGTGATTATAGCTGTTGCCCTAAATTTGGTTTATATAAACCTGGTCCTAACAATAGAGAACAACAAAAAAAGAATTATCAAATTTGGTGCAACCGTTCAAAAGTTATGCGCCTGCATACATTTCGAACATACATTTTTTTTATATAGATATCACAGTGACTGTTACAGGCCAAGCAAATAAATTATCATCATCGTCCAATCTTGCAGCAGAGCAGTAGTGCTTGCGTGGAGATTAAGAAAACAGGTGAAATTGCTGGCACATCCTTAGGCCGGTAACGCATCTGCAATCTCTGGTGTTGCGGGTGTCCATAAGCAGTGGCGCTCCTTAGCATCAGGGTCCCCTCATAATCGGTTGCCACCCTATTTTGTATAATAAAACATTAATATAATAAAGTTATACGGTTAGTCGCAATCTAACTGATTCGACTGGACATAAACATTATACCTTCATGTTACTTAAAACGCTCAAGCGGTTCTATGAAAACAGTGATACCTAAGGAAAAATAATCTGTATTTAACCGATGGAAAACTACACAGAACAAACCTAAATACCACAAACTGGAAAAAAATGCTTGCAATTTGGATACATATTTAAGATGGATGGACACATATTTATTTAGTGACTAGCTGTTGCCCGCGACTTCGTCTGCGCAAAATTGAATATAGCCTATGATACTCACAAATAATGTGGCTTTCTAATGGTAAAAGAATTATCGAAATCGGTTCAGTAGATCCAGAGATTACCCCCTACAACCTCAAAAACTTTCCTTCTTAATAATCACTTTAATCACATTTGGATAACTTTACTTAGGTATCTCCGCGATATAGTGAAGTCGAGTCGTGGAAAACAGGTTGCTTTCCGTTGTTTGTCTGTCCCTATACTTAGATCTTTAAAACTAAGCAATGGATTGATGCGGTTTTTTAATGGATAGAGTGATTCAAGAGGAAGATTTATACATGCATAATATAGTAGAGAAAGACTGATTGCACCTGTGCGAAGCCGGGACGGGTCGCTAGTATTAGTATAAGTCTATACTAACTGGCTTGTAGGCTTCATATCTATTTGTTTATCAAATGAATTTAGGTACTAAGCCACATTAAAGTCATCACTTGCTTCGAAACTAATCGTAAAGAACAAAATATTTACCAATTGCCATCAAAATACCTACCAAGTGTGTGACTATGTACATTATCTGTGGCAATACGTAGCTAGATGCACTCGGCAATTTACCTAACGTTGTCAACACAACACAAAGCGAAAACGATTAACAGAAATCAAGGTTAAGCGTCCGCGAATTAATGAAACAAGGGTTCAATCAGCGTGTGGTCAGACGGAGGGTAAAGCTTCTAGTATTTTCCGACCGCGCATAAACCATTCCAACTTCATCCGTAACGCAAAGGGAATAAAAGCCGAAGTATAAGATGTATCGCTAATCGCAGGGCAAGGTTCGATGCTCACGCAAAACAATCGAACGCTAATGATTCTGTGTAATAGACCCCCCATTTCCCAAACTATGCACGTACGGACCGCGGACTCCCTTACGAGATTTGCACTGATCGAATTTGTAGAATTGGTACGTAATTTGAAAAACTCTGTTAAAAAACAATTGAGTTGGACCGCGACTCTATTACACAAGATCGGTACGGTTGAGGATGAAAAACATATACTTTGCAGCGTGTGGAACCTTTTTAGCATAAATAATATTTTGTATTCAAAATCTTTTTGTTGAATTCATTTCTGATACTACTAAGTAATACTATGTAGTCTCAAAATGTTATACGTTGCGGAAGTCTCAACAAAACACCTAAGCGTTTATAAGCATTTTGTTGCATAACTTAATCAAATAAAAGTAATTACATAATTATTACACCGTTTCAACATGAAACTACCGTGAGACTCAATCATAGTTACACAAACGGATAACACACGTACAAAAGCGCGAGCGCTCCTAGAGGAAGGACTACGAACTAGTCGGAAACATGTCGAGCATTACTCGACTTTTATACGTGAGTTATCCGTTTGTGTAACTATGATTACAAACAAGCTAAATCCAGTACCTAATGCAAGTTAAATACTATGATGAACATTATAGGTACCTATATTTATTATACGTGAAAAACACGTATTAAATTCAACACTTACATAAAATCAGCATAATTCGCATATTTCAAACGGTAACATACAAGAATTGCTTCGTTTGCAATGAAATTTTGCAATATTCAAACAAAATTGCAAAACATATTGTGTTATGTAGGTAAATGTGCCTCTTCGGTCATTAACCTTTCATTTCAATCATTCCAAATTAAACCGACCAGGTAATTAGTAGCCTAATGGTTACTGATCCTGACTATGAAGCTAAAGGCCCTGGATTTGAATCTCGGTGGGGGCAGACATTTATGCGACGAAATATGTAGACTTTAGGGCTAGGTCAATTGGCGAGAGGTGGGATAATACTAACATATTAATACCCTAATATAATAATATAATAAATTTTCCCAAACTACCCTTTAATAAAATATATAAATGTAGGATATTAAGTATATTTATAGGTTTTCGATAGGTTTTCAGTAGGACGTTGGTTTGCATGAAAAACATATATTTCACACAGGCTTGGTTATCTTGCACGTGAGTAGCGGAGTAGCAAGGTAAATATTTTTTGTTCATTAGTTATTTAGAAAGCAAACAAGATAAAATATTTTTATTAGGTATTCAATATTTCAGTATAATATTTCAATTTGACAATTAATGTTTAGGATCCAAGATGGCGGACATAATTTGACTCTTGGAACGAAAATGGTGATGGGTGTCGTTTTCGGTTAATTTGTTGGCTCTGATCACGAATTTGTATTTTTTTTTTGGATCCAAGATGGCGGATGACAAGACAGTTTTGACATAAAATGTAGATGGGCATCGTTTTAAAGTAATATAGTGGCTCTGGTAACGAATTTAGTAGGTACCTACTATAATTTTTTGAACCCAAGATGACGGATGACAATTTGACACTTTCTATACAAAAAAGTTGTCGGGGTTTCATTTTCGGGTAATTTGGTGGCTCTGAGCACGAATTGGGCATAATTTTATGAACTTAAGATGGCGGATGATATTTTGACACTTTGACACACACCACTCGCGTTTTTTGACCCCTCTTATACAACTGTTGCATAAAATACTGTTAATGCTGTGGTGGGACGCGCTGTGAGATTATAGCCTTTTCTTTCATCTGGCTTAGAAACAGACTAGTCCTACTATACTAGACTAAGGCTAAGTGCTGGACGATATCCGGAAGCAACTGGGATAGGTTACGTATGGTATGGCAGGCGTTGAGCCGACGCGGGCGGTGCTAATCCAATCACGTAATTGGACTTAGCGTAATTCATTGACCGGGTAATGACTCGCGAACGGCTTCTACGCTTCCACTAATACCGGCGGATATTATATAATTATTGTAAATTAAAAAATGGAGATACTACGTTTTGGTCACGAAAAGTTGTACACTTGTAGGCTGTAGGTGGGTATCCATGCTATCAGACATCAACTGTCGGTACGCTTTCCAAATGGTAATCCGTATGAAGACATATTCCGAATTTTATAATATCATTTCCGCATTTGATTTCAACAGCCCCTTTACATCTCAAAAATAATTATAACATTGTCTCTTAAAAGAAATTAGACAAATTAAACATTACCAGGGCCGGTTGTCAATCAAGGCTGCGTAAGCGCCGTTCCGCCGCATCATCGGTCCAGAGGGCGGGGCGCAGTGACGCTGACGACTCATTAGAGGGCCATTACCGCCACCTATATTCTACGGTCGCCCGGGGACCGCTGATCGCTTGTACGTATAGTAAAAACGATGCTTGCTTGAATTTACTCGCGACATTACGGCCCAAAGAGTTCAGGTTTCAGGTTTCAGGATTCAGGATTCAGAATTTCAATTTTTTCTCTCTACTTAATTATAATTAATTTTCGTCTCGATGGCTGTCCGTGTACCCGATCAAGTTAATTGCAGGAAATAAAGATTTTTCATAAAAATATCTGTTCTTTTTATGGATAAACTTTTGGCATAAAGCTAAGTAGGGCTAGAAAAAATACCCTTCTTTCGGCTTGTCGCCTCCGGTATAATCCGGTGACGAACAAATTGCCTTCGTTCTGTTCTGTGTCACTTTTGACGCTGCATTATGAATAAGTATTACCTACTACACAAAATTCAGGATAGTCTAGCTTCAATGTACTAAAATGTGTGATGGAACACCCATGGAATCGTCTTATTCCACATTCCTACTTAGTGTTATATGTATATATAATTTTGTGCTAGTTTTTTCGGGACTTACTTTGTGAAACGACTAAGTATATATCTACTATATGTTTAGTTGAATGTATGGAGAGATATTATCAATTAGAACATTATAATAATATTAAATCAACTGTACTCCGGCGCGAACCCGCCATCCGAATAAGAATCTAATGACCCCGATCCATTACCAAATTATCTAACAAAGGAGCGTAATAAATATAGATGTATCGGCATCGATGCAGTGAGCGGAGACAATATTTACAGGCTACTCCCCGGTCTGCCGAACGGAAACTTATAGTTTAGTTGAGGCGCCCGTGGAATAAAATACTGCTGGCCGGGGCATAAATCAGCAGCCCAGCCGCAGCCGGCGCGCCGCCCCCGCTCCGCTACATTTTAATAACCAGACTCCTCCGCCATAAATGGTCACTGACAGATTTTATTTCAGCTCGTATATTACGTTTGACCAGTCAGATATGCACGTGGAGTTTTATTATTGATTTCGATACTACGCAAACATTGTGAGTTTAATGGTAGACACAAACAATCTATTTTCACCCATGTATGGTTCCTTGTGGCTCGGAAAGGGTTTTTTTTGGTTTTGGCCTTGGGCGTACAAAGAAGCTATTGGAAGTACCTAACTGACAGGGGATAACTATTGTTTAAGACGAATTTTGATACAACTATAATATCTAGGCCATATTATCATGTACTATACCCACAGTTAATTTATATTTTTGAGCTATTTTAGGTTATTGTAAGTAGCTTTTATTTTATCGCAAAAATCGACTACGCTGCATTGATGCCGTTCGTTCCTTTCGAAATTGTAAAAACTACTATCATTCATGCCATATCGCTTCCTGCAAGCCACGGAAATTGTCTTTTTAAAAGCGAGATTATTTATTTGGTAGCGGAAACGGAAAGTTTCAATAAGTGCGGAGATATGTATCGACGCGTCCGCGTGACTCTTGGACTTTATGGGCAGTTTTACGGCGGCTGCCGCCAACAATAATGGTGGTCGCGAGGGTGTCGGCCACGCCGCAGCTGTTTTTTACACGCTTTTCTACAACCTTTACCTCGGACATTCGAAAGCAGCGGAAAACTATGGAGATGAAATGAAAACTATTCAGATGGTTATGTTAAGTACCTTACCAATCTTCTTTTGCTATAAGGTCTGTATGACCAAAGGTTGTGTCAAGATAATGTCTACACCCAAATGTAGCCTAAGCTACTTACTAAATAAATTATCACGCATATGTTTGTAATCGCGTCCCATTCCATTTACATATTTTAAGTTGTAAGTTTCAATGACTAATTGCGTTATCGACATAGCAAGAAACATTTTAGTACACGATTCGACTGAATTGTACCTACATTGAAAAGACTTTCTTTGTATTCTCTGTTCTTACATAATATTTTGGTAAGGCAAACGTTCCTTGTCTTAGTTTTTGGCTGTGGCATAAGTGATGTGGCAGTTCAGTATTGTCATAATTCTACATATTTGTTTTCACCCTTTTAAAAGTAGTAAAGTAAAGAATCAACGTACTGTTTATTGAAAAAACTATATTCAATCCTCTCCGCGGATTTTTGTTCTCATGTGACCAGCGCCATTACAATAAAAATATTAAAAACCGCATAAGTAAGAGGCGGAGGTCGTCGGCAGTTCGGCGCAAATGTCGCCAGGACACTTACATTATTCCTCACGAGCGACCCCTGGCGGCTGCCCCCGTGCCTATTATCTCAATACTTTAGATAGTCACCGGGACATTTCCCGAGTCCGATCGTTCTCCAAATGACCGCCCATTTGCCGAGATCCGATTAGTCATGATTGTGTTTGTGTTGTGCTGTAAAAATATAATCCTTCCTAGATGTCCGCCGTCTCCTGAATGGGTTGAAAGGATTGGGTCTCAAAGACGGTCGTTCTAATGTCGCATCGATGCGGAGTTTGACGGATTTTCTTAAAATTTAATCAGGATGGGAAGGTCTCGTAAATTAATCTTGAGGATTAGTTTACTTGGATGGGTTTGAATAACGATCGGTTTATACATGTTTATAAGTTGGTTATTTCTTTTATAGGTATTAAAAATGTTCGAATAGTATTTTGTGTAAATATTTAGATAATCTAATATTAATTTGAAAGACATAACGCATAGACAAGTTCTTATTAAGCATACACCAAAACATTGATAAAGAGATCTACTCTTGGACAAGTCAAAATAAATCCATAAGTAGGTGGCATACGTTATTGCCGGAAAATTGCGTTGGTAGGTAGTTCCCGTGGGATAGCGATAAACGAATTCTTTGGAGACAACGGTGGCGAACACTCAGGCACTGGCTGGTTAGGTATTACTAAATTTAAATTCCATGGATTGATTGTCTTTGTAACATTTTAATTAATCAATTTAATCTTAACTGTGGAACAGTCCAAACAGCTGCATCGCAGTGTGCAACAGGAAACCACTTCGAGTGCTGACTCCGCAGTGACACGGCCAGGGTTGCCTCTTAGGTAAAAAAACTTCTTTACAGGCATTGAAAAATAGACCTCATTGATTAAATGGGACACATCGACTTCCGTACTGACTCCATCTTTAGCTAACTATCCTTGTATTTTTTTGGAGCTTTTTATAAATTATGTAAAGAGGTGCTATTTTACGGTTAGGCGGACAAGGAGTTACGGTTAGAGGCCGTGATTACAACAAAAATACAGATTATGAAGAAGAAACAGAAGTAAGTAACTAATATACCTATTTTATTAAGGACCGTTATCGAAAATGTTGTTAAAGTCGAACGCCACATCTTACCGACATTATAATTTTATGACGTGCAAAAGATTTCAACCTTGGGGTGGCAGACCACATTTAACAATTTTGGACTGTTTCAGGAACTAAGTAAATATTTACTCTCCCTTACTAAAATATCTGAAATACGTTCAGTTTTCTTTCGCCAGTATGAATTAAATACTTATTTTTGGCTAAAACTTTGATGGGGGCAACCCTAACCGCGCAACACTTGCCGTTTGGTACCTTCTTCGACCCAGCAATACCAATTCAAGGTACTAAGTATTGTTTTGCTTCGCATACTTGCTGTTGTAATTATAATAGGTACTTTACATTGTAATTCTATACTGTCACTTTATCTTACATCCTGTAGTTGCAACAATGTTGTTAATGTAGTGCTCCTTGTTGTCCATAGTATAAACAAGTCTGCAATAAATCGTGAGAAAAAATATTTGAAGATGGTTTTTTTTTAAATACATACCTATAAATTTGTGGGTCCTGGAATAAAATTTAGGACGGCTATAAGAATCCGTGGTCTCGCCGCAATAGTAGTTTAAGCGATAAGTATAGATATAACCGTTTCATATTTAAAGGTTGTACTGGTAGGTACATTGATATTACGACTGATTATGACTATTAACTTCAGTCTGGACGAGGTATACTGGTATACATATCATCTTTGGGTCCATTCATCCTGTTGGCTGAATCTATTCATGAAGCTATTTCAAGTTTTCAGTTAACTAAATGCTAGACCGCGATTGAGACTCTACGGTACGTTGTAAACAAAAACAGTACTACATCAGGTAGGTAACTGTCACATTCGTTGGGGAAAAAATGTTTTGATTTTAGATTGAAATGGCTGCTATAACTTTTGAGAATCGATAGTGCGATTGATGTGCGAGGGGGACGGCGTTCCGGTCGGTTGTGCTTATCGGATGAGCCGATTGGGGAAGATGCGTTCTGCTCCATTATACCGATGTAATCCTCGGCCCGGCCTGGCATGCGTGGGAGTGCAGGTGGGCTTACGATGGAACGACTCTTTTACCTAAAAAGCTAAGACGAGAGTAATGCGTTTAAAGTTATTATTCATTGCAAACAATTACAAAAAATTATGCTATATTCGAGACCTGTACCTAATATGTAAAACATACAAAATATGGATTTGTTATTCTTTTGAACTTTATAGTCGGGCCCTACAAAATCATTCAATTTAATCCCTTTCAGCTTGCTTAAGAAAACAGACAGGAAAAGTTTACCTCTAAAAAATGTTGTCTACCATTAAGGTACGCGCAACTTGGCGACTCTACAACATCGCAACTATAACTTTCTTTCCAACAGGTAATGCAATTGTTTCAGCTCCTTTAAACTGAAGTTGGTTGTAAAGAAGTGCTTGGCGCGTTGAAAGCGACATTAACGTCATACAGGGACGGGAGTCTCCGGAGCCTCGCCGGGGCACGCTCCGCTGAACCCCGATCCTATCATAACGCAATCGCATATCTCCCGATTTCCCGGTACGACAAAGTCCTATATTAACAAACCTATGAAACTGTGAGCCTTAAGTTTGAAGTTGCAAGGTTGAGATGAGATGCGATGGGTTGCTGCCGTGTGCCAGAGCCGCTTGAAATCTGCAGATATTTACGTTGATAGCCTCACAGCGAAGAAGTGGAGTAGACGTGAACTCGATCAGGGACTGCAATAATGTAAAGCTAACGTTATTCCGTCGATAAATGTAATGTATGAACCCACATATTGTAGGAGATTTGTCGAATCGAAGTTAAGTTATGAAAAGTAAAATCATTTTGCTTTACATTAGGGTCGAGTAATGAGGTCTTGCGTAGCTTTGAGGATTTTAAGGAATTTACTATTTTAAGGGCCTGTCACAACACTCTCTGCTAAGTTCCTATATCTTAAGTAGGTATCTGATATTTGTATCTATAGGATGTTGTCTCTGTCGGATTCGTAGTAACAAATAGGGACTACACTATAGATATATGACATTTACAATATCAGGAACTTAACAGAGAGAGGTGTACCTAAAATAAAACTTTTGTAATTTTTGGAACTGTTTCCTACTCTCGATGTAAAAATTTGAGTTCTTCAATCAAAATTGGGTAGTACCACCGAACAAGTTTTTCCTGACCCACCGCCACCGCAGAACTGCGTAGAACGTTAGTTCTCAATGATTTTCTATGGCAATTTATTGTGATCTCACTACAAACGTTTACTTCCTGCAAAAAAAAAAAATTACAGGGAATCAGGAATAGATAAGATTTAGTTAAAATATACAGAGAAGTTCCTGTATTAATTACTCAAAGGAGAAGCAAAACGCACTGGATTTAATTAAGCGTCAACTCTATTAGTCCTTTTTGTATCGCAAAAATGAAAAAATATATCAAGAAAATCCACAAAAGCCATAAAATATCCCACCCCAAGTTTCCGCTCGCCGATAATCCCTTTAGAGAGGAAAAACTTCAAACGGTAGTGCGGGCGGCGCGGGCTCGTGAATTTTTGATCTCTATTAAATTGTTTCAAATCGTTTAACTTGTCGCGGCTCAATCAGTGTGAGGGTAGGCTCGAAGCTGCGGCCGCAGCGGCAGCGGGAAGCCTAAGTGCGCCAAAAGGAAGAACATACATTCGTAAATGAGAACAAAAATATATTTTTATGGAAATATGGACCAACGAGCAATGGCACACCTAATGGGAACCAATCACCGCCAACAATGAGAACCAGTTACTCCAGGAGAGGTACCGGCGGTCCGTTGCCGGCTTTTAAGGGAAGTAAAACTTTCTAAGTGTATTTTGTTTTGTTTACATAAGTGGGCTTTCGCCACGTGTCGTGTTTCGAACTTATGTAGAAAGTTCGCCTATAAGCCTGCTACCATTTCTTTTCATCTTCACTAGGCACATTTTTTTACACATTTTCGCTATGTTTAAATGAACTAAGACAAAAACGTATTCGAGCATCATTTTGACGCGAATTAAATTAATAAAATAATTTTGAGTTTAATTTCGAAACAAACTAAAGTGTAGTGTTGAACTGACTGTATAAAACGGTCATGTTTTAAATCAGTTTTAGCTACTAAATCGAGATTATTTTTTCATGCAAGTCGGCTTTAGACACGTCAATGTAATGGACCCTTAGCACTAAAATAGTCAAATTAATTATTTGTACGGCAATATTAACTGTCGTATCTCGGTGCAGCAGTAAGAGTGAGTAACTTGACGCTACCAGCGGAGCGCTACCCTTACCCGTCACGCTCTCCGCCTCGCTGGATGCTGCGCTCACGCCTCACGCCTCGCTCGCCCAGTGAACAGCGCATGACTTTCTTCGTTAACGCCCCTCGTACTTGTAATCCCATTAAATATACTTGAAAAATCGCTACGTTTGTTGGTGCAGCCTTAGGTCATCTATCACGCTTAACCTCAAAACCTCAAAACGCTTTACCTAATAGGTACTTCACAATTATTTAATGAATATCTGATTACAGCGTTTTGGACTATTATTTTCTTCACCATTGCACTCAATGAAACTAAAATTAGGGATCGCGGAAGTGACTTAGTTTACAGGTAAACTTAGAATGCCATCAACTAATAAATAGCTTCACAAACTCACAAAGTTCCTAAACTAATCACGCTTTTGTTGGAATAATATAGAGGACTGTGTGCAGCTTAAACTTACGCGCAAGCGGATATTTCTTTATACATGGCGATCACATTTGTTTGTATCAATTAATATTTTATCTAGAACATGATATTCCATGAGCATAAATCTGCGAGGGGCCGCGGGCGCATCACAAAGATTTATTCACTGGTGATATTTTATAGCGCAGTTTGTTCCGTTATTGTATTAGGGCGACTTGCGCCGGGGACCGCCCTTGCCGTGAAATATTTTCTTTCTAAGTTTTCTAAACTTATTTCTACGTATGACACGAATTTACCTCCGCTTATGCTTCATATCATCTCGTCTAATACCGACTCTAACTCAACCGTCTGTTTACCTTCCGGTTGCTATTGGAGGTTTTCATTTGACCTATTCCAACCGAAATATTTCCAGAATAGTTTTAAGGCATTTTGCACGTTTATTTTTTAAGTAGGTACAATAAGGAAGTCAAACCACTATGTCAATCAAACTCACCACTGCCCATAGATATTCGCAATACCGGGGTATTACAGACGCATTGCATGTCTAGAGGGCTAAGATAAAATACCTCTGTGTGAGCAGTTTCACCGGCTATCGCGGCGATTACGCGAGGAAGATGGTGGTAGCGATCCAGACGGACCCTGTACAAGGTCCTACCACCCGCGCTCTCAATTGATCTCAATAAGTACAACATCTTTGAAAACAACGAGGGCCAGCTTCCCCTACTCTATTCGGAGTTCACCACGTAATCAGGCGATTAATAAACTTCATAACTGGCGCTCAATGAAAATAATATTTCCGACTGTCCCCCAACTTTTTAAATTGCGTGAAATTAAATTTAGAATATACTTTTTATCCCTTTGGAGTCTGACAAATAGCGGGGAGCGGCGGCGCGATTTAGTCTCGCTGTAATTGGTTTTTTAATGCGGGACCCGCGAAGTACCTTCCGCTTTATCAAGTGAATACATTATCAAATCGTTAGGTCGCGGTCGCGCCCCCGCGCCATGAATAAGAATCAAATGCGTTCACACACCGCGGCCGGGGGTTGCAAATTACTGGTTCCGCCACGACCTCGCATTTTAACGGTTAATAAATACAAATTAAACCGTAGTAGAAAACTGTCTCGCAGTGATTATGATTTCTGGCGTCAATTAATTAAAGTTAATGCCTAGAATGCTTTTGATTGTAACATAAAAGTGAAAACTGTTTGAGTTCGCAATTCACCTTCATAACAATAAACGTTGAAGGATAGACAAGGGTTCTACAATAACCCATTGATAGAACAGATAAGGGTGTAGTAAATTTGACATGCACGATATTCAAAGAGAGTTTTTGAGGTTAGTTTATATGTGGGGAGGCTGCGTTCGCATTGAACTATTGTTCTATTTTCAACGTAAAACGATTTAGCGGAGTTCCTGAAGAGATCGACCTTGGGTTTTTGTGGTAGTGAACGAAATGTTTTTTTTTTAACTTGGAAAGTTTTTGAAGCTAAGGTTACTCCACTATTAAATCGTAGGAAAAAACGCCTTTTTAGTTAAAAATAGCCGGCATAAATATTTCACGACAGTCGCTCACGAGTATCTAAGATTAAGCTGAACTAAGATAGAAGTATTTCAGTATCTAAGTTTCCTACTGTAATACAAATGTAGAGCAGAAAGAAAAAAATGTACGAATTTTACTGTACTAAGAAAAATTCTATGTTTTTTTTTATTGTTACTAGGCTCTGTCGTAAAGCGAGTGAGGGAATGGAGTCGAGCACCGCACTGCACATCTCGCGCTCCAGTCACGTCGCTCCGAGCCTATTGCACCGCCGCCCGGCGCCCGACCCTCGCTGACAAGCTGCCGATTGGCCGCCAAAGCATCATCGACGCCGTAAACCCGTGTCCGTTTTATGAAATCGTTAACGACACAATCGGTTTCGTTGTTAACCTATTACAACTTTATTGTCTACGTCTCTTTACTGTTATTTTGTCCTGGAAACAGGAAAAGAGCGTGGCAGAACTATTACCCTTTAGATGCTGAATGCATTTAGTGGAGCAGCGCATCTCGGTCGTCGGTTAAGTGGCCCATTCAAGTGCAAACGAGCGCGCACTTTAAAAATAATAAAACTGCTTGAACGGGTATCGGTGGCGCGCAGCCGCCCTCCGCCTTGTTCCACCCAGAGCTATAAGCATACACACTGCACGTAAAATCACAAGTACCCTTGTTAAGTCGAGTTTCCGGCTATTAGGCACTACGACAATCGATACATTTCAAACCAAAAGTATATGGAATAATTAGTAATGATTTAATGATATTAAATTATTACCAGCACAATATCCCAGGAGCTGAAGGTCCAAGAGTTTGTTACTAATGCTTAGTTTATTAAAATAACGTAACCCCTTAACCCTTGAATCATCAAGAAAATAACGCAATTTAAACTTAAATTAATCTATTTTACCGGCAACAGTTAGTTTTTTTATAATTTGATATCAAATGAGTCAAGGAGTATACGAATGAACCTTGATAATTAGTAATTCTGGTACTCGAAATGCTTATGTCTTTTGAAATAAATCATTGATCGAGTAATTTTTGTTCAACAGTCTTTGTAATGATAATGAAGTAAAAAAATATTAAGAAATGGTGGTTGACACAAAACTAGGTACTCTAAAAATAATATTAAGTTGAACTAAATATATAAATATTATCGATTGGAAATAATATTCGGACAAGTTAGTCTTTAAAACAAGGAGCACTCTCATTGATGACCTCGCCTCGTAGTGCAACGCTACCACGCATTCAATACCACGTTATTTAATAATAGTTAATTTGTGCACTAGATAACTACTCGAGTAGTACCTACTAAAACAATTATAAGTCTTCGAAAGTGCTACAGCCCTCGTAAAACAGCTAACAAGCTTTCTATGTAAGTTGAATTATCTCCGCAAATTTTTCGCTTCCCTCTCACCGTATGCAGGCTGCGTAGACGCCGGGTGTCGCCGTGATTGCATTACACGCGCTGTGTGCACAACCCATAGCTGACCAGCGCCGCGCTACCGCAAACATTACCTAACTAACCGTTATTCACACCACTACAGAACTCGCACACATCTTTGTTTGCAGAACCTCGTCTTTAACTAATCAATATACAAAGTATTTCTTTTAAGAGGATTTTCTCAAAATTCGCGCAGCACCGTATCGTATGTTTCTTAACGGCAAACATTGCATGAATTCACAAAAGAAATGGCCCGTATTTCCTTTGCGTTCGCCGTGTGAAGCTCCTCTATCTAGTTAGCGCGGGGAGCTCGGGAAAAATGAAATATAGAGGCAATCCAAATAGATTGTTATCTACCCACGTGTTTACCGGCGGCGCCGCGGCACGTTCGCTCTAACAAGCCGCGCGGGCGGGACCCGAGGTGACACAGGCCCTTAGCTCAGCCCCGACGAACAATGCTCCTGACAGCTGTCCGAGGAACCTTCCATTGTGCTCTAGTTGAAATTTATTTTATTCTTTCCAGTTACAATTTTCTCACTTGAGATGATTGTTAAAGAAAATTATTAAAACTCAATTCAATGATTACCTACTTTAGCCGTGTCTTACAAAATAAGGAAAACATTTTTACTTCCATTAATTTACTAATGTAACAGAATACTGGTAGGTCGTAAAAAATTATACGAGATATTTCCGCAATATTAATTCGTCGGCCGCAGCCGAAACTATAAATGGTGGTTAATCCCATGTATCATAGCGGGGCGGTCATTGATTCGCGCTATCGGATGGCGAGTTGACTTATGGCGGTCCCCTCGGGCACATTAGCGCGCTGGTCACCCGTCACAGGGCTCCTCAGAGGGGTCTCACCTCTATCTCGTTCCTGGCCAGCAGACCTGTAACTCACCTCATTCCCTTTGGGTCACTTAACGGGCTATTCGCGGTCGTGACTAATTGGACACGATCTCATTCTTACTGCTACAACTTTGTCACAGTTGGACAGTGTAGCAAATAGTTTACGTTTCCATTGTTAATAGCATAAATATTTTTTAATGGATTACTTTTTGTTTCATTTCCAAACATATTGCCTGTTTTTAAAATGAATTTGATCTGAGAAAATAATTGTATAAATAACTGGTGGTTTGATACACTTTTGGTTGCATTGTATCCTGTCTCTAGGTAAGACATGATAAGAGTATTACAATACTTCATTAACATAATCTAGGCGCGGGCGCACCGCTGATAGCGGTAAGGTGCTTAGGTAAATTAGTTAATGCTGCTTCTACGAGCGCGCTACGAAATGGCTACGGCGTAGCGCGTAGCTGTGTTACCGCGTAATTTTGTTACTGGGTACTCAAATGACGATAAAAATGAAATTATCTCGCCTAAAATTTAGGGACGTACTTTGTTACTAAAATACATTTAAAATTAGTACCCAAAATAAAACTAAGAAGAAATTGAATTCTAAAAGTATATGATTCATTGTCGCGGTTCTGAGAATCTGACAATAATATTAGAACTAGAAGTCAATAGCCAATGTGAGTGTGACTCGCTCTCTGAGGGCCCATATTACATTGAAAAGCAAGAAAACTAATTGTATTTTTTTATCTAAAGCAAAGTTTTTTTTTTGCATTTCATGAAAATGGCTAAGAAAATCAGCCGATTTCGGGGTTTTACTTTAGGTACTTGTGTTGTGTCGACGAAGAGTACTTATCCTTTAGGTTCTGTCCGATACCTCCTCATGGTTTTTACACGAAAATACATTTTCAACAGGTTGTACGTTTTCTACTTAATACCTACCGGATATACTAATAATAGTAGGTCTTGACAGAAAATTATTATTTGCTTCATTCACAAACAGACAATGAAGGGCTCCTGTAAGGGTTTAATTTTTCTTTTGAGGTACGGAACGGTAACAATTTTCAAACAAACACATCGGCGCCAACCTAGCGGTACGAGTAGAAGACATTTCTGCGTGCATTTTACAAAAACAGGAAAGTCATCAATAATAGTACTTTTTTACTATAATTTTACGTGGGCCATAAAGAGTGTGCTCGTAATGCGAAGGCGTGTGCAGTCGTCAGTGTCCATGATTGGATTAGGTTTGTCCGCGCTGACGAGCCCCGCGGGACGGCGGCCCACGGCGACCAAGTACCCCGGCTAATAACGCTATCGGCGAGGATGATAAAAAGTACTGGTAAACGACACTGCGGCAAATACTTTATACATTGGATTGGATAACGTCGTTGCCTAAGCCCATGGGGGGAAGCTGAAGATGTTAGAAGAAATTATATTAATATTCAAACGTAACTTAGAGTCGATTTTTCAATCGTCAGATAGGACCTATTCAACCGACAACTCTATGGGTACCCGGCAGTTAAGTGCTTATCTGAGGATTGAAAAATCGGCCCTTAGGTAGGTAATTACATCATTAATTATAAGTAGGTACCTATAGATTCCACAGTGTCATTAAAATCATTGTTTTTATACAAGTTTTTTTTTTTTTATCACGAACTGACCAGTGATTGACCTCTATCTCACTTGGTGGAAGGTGCAGATGAGGCCAAAGGTGTAACTCACTGGTTCAGTAATAGCCTATTCACTCTAGCCTTGAAGAGCCCTAGGTTGTATCTATCCGGAAATACAGACGATGGGAGCGAATTCCATTCCCTAGCAGTTCGCATTAGGAAGGATGAAGCAAACCGTTTCGTGCGTGCCAATGGTACAAGTTCTGTAAATTCAAAGACTAAGATTAAAATTAAGATTAGCCCTCGATAATTGAGTGTAGTCCGAACCATTGTTTACTTCTCCGCTATAAACTGAAGTATAACAGACTGTCTTATTCCAGTTATCAATATGTCTCCACATATAGGTACATGAATGAAAATCTCGTTGAAAGTTAGTCCTCAATAATGCGTCTTGCTTTCTCTGGTGGCTATTTAAAGAATTATTAGGTGCAATTACGGAACTTGTTGTGCGTGATTGGAATGCACGCAGCCAGGCAGGGGGAGGGTCCCGCGACAAATTCTTACAAATTAATACATCTATCCGGAGCTCCTCGGCCGTCGCGATACGCACTGAATACTTTATTTTTCTTACCCGAATCTTTATAAGTATTGACAGTATAGTAAGAGCGTTGGAGAGGGTTACACCGTCATACATATAAATGAAACAACTGAATATCAGCCGCGGCGAGAACGTGTCAAGTAAACAGAAGCGACATTCCAAGTGCACTACAAAGATTGAGATATTCGTTACGAGTTGAATTTAATATTTGGGACAGTCGAACTCGAGTGTTTTAGCAGACAATGCCGTGAATTCCGTTCCTAATCTCGCGTACAATCTGCAGAGTCAGCGTAGTGCTGCAATATGCGCCGCCCGCGCCCGCGCTCCTTGTTTCGAGAGCAATCGAGGCGCCAATAAAAAAGGCGATCGTCGCCCCGAGCTCCAGCCAGGGCACCGACTTATTTACAGAACACCCTGCCATCGCTATTTATTTTATTGACTGCCATTTGCTCTGACTTTTATCGCTATCCACTTCCTGGATAAAACAACAGCAGGTAAAAATTGTCCACTCGCGTCTAATGGCTTGCGCTTTTAAAATACCTAGGTACCACTGGTACCTACGTATTTTTTTTTTGGATGGACAGCAGATATTTTTTCAGAGACATAGACCTAATCATCCACAGATATCAGACAATTATCTTATTATAGTCCTGCCAAAAGAATCTGCCTTTCCTTCGTAGAACGCAGTCGCATATGCGAAACATAATATTGTTCAGGCAGTCGTAAAACTCGCTGTTCAATATTAAAATACTGGTACAAAAAGCTTCAAGTATTCCAGCATGAATGCTGCGCAGAATGAGTGTGCATTGATAACAATAGTATTGTACACGTAGCAATAACACACATAATTTTATCTTAATTAATTTACATATTGGTAACATAATTTTTGTGCATTTTATATATGAAACAAAATGAAAGTACCTACATACAATTTATTATTTTACTAGCCCGTATCTCTAACGGTGTGCCGAGTTAAGCTATAAATGAGCATTGGTTGATAAATACAGTGAGTAACATTTTTAAATACCTAACGACAGTAAAAATTTTATTATGTAGTTTCTTAACATCAAATATAAAAAAATGTAGAGCGAAATTCACAAGCCCTTTTTAATCAACGTAGAAAGATAACTTTAGGTAGCTATATATATATTTCTCCTATTAATTTAATTGCATTGCGCACCGATTTACAAACTGAAAGGGTATACATTTTTAGCAACAGTGCACCTTTCAATTTCAAAGGGTCATTTGTCAATATCGTTATTGCTGCTATAACAATAACTAGCCCATGAACGTTGGTTTGTCAAGAAGGGATAATTTAATTTATTTTATTGCATACCGGTGTGCCGGTCAGGGCAGGCGGGCAAGGGGTGAGCGCCATTTTCCACACATCATTGCATCGGGCCGCAGATTTATTTGCATGCGGGCCGCTGACCAGGAATACCAGGATCCATTACTGCCATTACGCTGGTATCTGATCAACCGGCGCGAGAGTTATGATGCTGTTGTTTTTCTTAACCACGTGGGAGTATTTCGACGGAGGGATAAACTGAATATTTACAGCAGAAGTTGGTCGCGGAACGGGTTATGGTTTCCGCCGTAGTCGTTTTTATACGGCGTGGGTATGGACCGTGGACGAGTTAGACGGTCAAATGCCGGTGATATAGCTAATCCGTAACGAAACAAAACTATTTGTTAAATTATTTTTGGAATAAATTACATTTCCTGTCTTAGATCACATTCGATTTTGGTATTTATTTTAACAGATATTGAGAGAACAGAAAACAAGATAAATATTAATAGAGTTTACGAATCTGGTAAAGATTAAGCTATCTGTATCAGGCGCTCATTGAGAAGTTGTCCCGGATAAACTTTCCGAACTTGTGTCAAAGTCGCAAAGTTCCCGAGGCGAACGGCTATTTACTGCGTTCCATTCAGATTTATGCCTCGTCCGGCGCGGCCCGGGCTCCTCAATACGGGTAATGAACGGGGCGGAAACTATAAATCTACTTAGTCGCGAACTTGCCTAATGTGGAAAGTAAAATAAACATTGTGAGCCATTAGCCAGTTCGTACGCTCGCTAGCATTGAACCGTAAGGCGATCGACCCCCAGCTATTTGAACCTGCTTAGTGAGGTTTCCGTAAGCGTATTAATCTGAAATTAGGTCACAGTTAACACCGTACTATTGAGCAAGGGTCAGTGCTCGTCTATGCGCCGTCAAGCGCCTCCATGCTCCATTGACATCAATTTATCAATAGTAGGCAGTAGGTACATTGCCGAGGGAAGGATAATGTCTTCCTGACTAAGCGGATTATTGCAGTAATAAGACTGCCTACTTTGTACGTCATGTTTTCGGTATTGATACCTAATTATGTTAATTACGAGTAATTAGTTATAGGTATGATATACGGTAGTTTCTAGGTTGATTCAGTTTTGCATAAAATAATGTCGACACTTGGTGTTCCGATGCAGTTTACGTGCGATTGGTTGGGCACCAGTACTGGTCATATTTCGCAGTCGGAGGCGGTGGACGCGACAAATCAACCCGCGAGCTGCAATGGGAGGACAGGCCGGCCCCGCATCGACAGGCCTCTGATTTATAGCTAACTAGGCCGCGTTATCGCGCGGCTGCCGTCTCCGTAACGTATAACTATTTTCCTTCCAATTGTTGCGCTACACCCTATTCTTTCGTTCACATTTAAACTTGCGAGGGGTCATCTTTATTTATGCAGACCTTTTAATTTTCTAAGCTACGTGCTGCTGAATTAATCAAATGGACTTCATTACCACCGCATTGTTAAAATCTTCAGCATTGCCGTGCACAAAATGTTAATAAGGTAAAAAGCGAACTTATTAAAATGTTGACGGGCGTTTAAAAATGTAAACGCTCGCACGGAGTACGAGGCATTAAATTCAAGTCCTCTTTGTAGAGGACGGTTAATCGGCTGTTAACGGGCAGCGGCGTGGTAAATCTCGTGTAATCCGGGGTGAACAAATATAGTTGAGAGCAGATAAGGTGCGTCCGGCGCGGTCCGGCGGCGTTGCTAATGCGCCATTTGTATGATGATGCCCGGACCGTGCTGCCCGCTGCCCGCTCCGTGTCCACATGGGAATAACGGGCTCGCCGCTGCCGGTGACACGATGCTCTTGAGCATAAATTCACGATTACAGTGCATGTGGGGGTATTAAGGATTGCTCTTCTTATCCGAATGTTATTGGAAGACTTTGGCCTTTTTTACACAAATAAGTACCATATTTTGGACAAATTGTTCTTTCTTGAGTGTTCGTTTCGTTGCCACAATTAGTCTGAATCATGACGCGCATTACCTACCCAACTTTTACATGTGAGTGATCCGTTCATTTCACAGTTATAATATACTTATAATATATATATATATACTTTGAAAATAAATTCATCATAAAACATATTTTTACCGAGATGATGCCAATGTATTTGCCATTGTGGCTACGAATACCTACAAACTTTAGGTCAAATAGGTATAGGTAACCAGCACCGTGGCTTATCATCGCTGAACGGTGTATAAAAATCGCTTTTTAAAACAAAAAAATCCGAGAGTGATACAACGATAACAATTCTGGATTAGCAGTGAACGAACCCGGGTCATAAGTTAGAGAATGGTGGAAATTAAAAAAGTTAAATAGCACGGGCGTGAGTGAAAACAGGGCAGGACAAACATGGACAATATTTGCTGTGTGTTTTAAAAAAATGAACGGCGGCGGTCAGACCTCATTTACATGGTAAACGTGCGCTTAGAATGTGCCGTCACGCGCGCCCGAAGACTGGACAGCTGTGTATCAAGGACGACGCCGCCTGAACGTGAAGTCTGACATTACACAGCCCTGCAATGTTGTATGTAATTAATAATCATAGTAAACCGTTGTGTTTATTGTATTTATAGCCATTGCTCCTGTGTTCATAAAATGGCTAAACGCAGTGACACAAAATGTTGCTATTAATAACATTAGGCGTTTGCACTGTGTTTCGTAAAGCGGGAGGCATTGAGCCTATATCAAAGAAGCCCTTTTCGTTTTCAAAATGTAAGCTTAAGCACCTAGATAACAAGTTGGTACCTATAATTAAAATGCGATAGGTATAATCTGATCCATCTCGAGTGTAGCGGATGACTCGGCGGCTCAAGGGCGTCATTAGCGGTTATCACTTCATTCCGGATGAAAAAACTTCAACAGCCCTCCGTGGCTCTCACGTGCGCTAGAGATTTATTAATTTTCACCTCCGTAAATATGGCAACATAATAAATATAACTAGTTATAGTAGTCAATACCAATATATTATGTAGGTACCTAATTAACAGGGACGGCGCAAATCTTGTTTAGTTACGATCAACTTTAGGCGGTGGTTTATTACTTAAACCTTCAAATGTTCAAGCAACGATCAAAGTCTGTAAATGTAGTAGGTATTTGAATCATATGAGAGTAGAATGTAGGTTTTTTTAACTTTTGACATACGTGAGGTTAATAAGTTTAAGTAGGTAGCTACATTATTTTATTAGGTATGTGTAAAATTCATCCATGATGATCCTTCTATGCTGGTCTGGGAGTAAAGAAAAAACATAGAATGTATCAGTTGCTTCTCTTCCCGCGCAGATGGTAAAAGCCCATTGAGAGAATGGTCGAAAATCTTACGAATCATGTTACAGGCGATTCAGCTATACGCCCACAATCATGCTAAACGTGGCCTTTAGGTCTTGTTACCTTAGGCTCTGCCTAGACCGTCAGGGGTAAAGACGTGATTTATGTATATATTTCAGGAACAACATGTTAACCAAAATGGTGTCAGCTTTTCCCGAGCGCTGTTCAGTGTATCTAATGTTGTCAACTTGGTACGCTAAGCAAGATAGAATGTCGGGTACTCGGTTCCATCAACTTATCTAAGAGTCACAGTCACAGCCACTGAATCAAAACATCATTAGTAGGTATTATAAATGCGAAGGTTTGTTAGGATATATGAATGTTTGTTACTCTCTTACGGCCGAACGACCAAACAGATCTTGATTAAATCCTATTAATATTATAAATGTGAAAGTTCGTGAGTATGGAGGTTTGGATGTTTGTTACTCTTTCACGACAGAACGGCTGGACAGATCTGGATGAAATTTGGAACACAGATAGATTATAGTCTGGAATGACACATAGGCTACTTTTTATCCCGGAAAATTGCGTAATTCCTGCGGGATAGCGATAAACGAATTCTATGCAGACGAAGTTGCGGGTCTTTTAGTCTTTATAATTTGGCCCGGGTCAGGTTATAATAGGCTACAACTCACGCAAGCCAGAATTTACATACATACATATATCACGTCTTTATCCCTTATGGGGTAGACAGAGCCTAATTTGGGTGGTTTAAAAACGTTGATAAAACTAGTAGCCAATACAACTTTTAAGAAATGACATATTTCCTTGCTTTTAGAATTTTGTCGGGACGGGAGCCTTGCATTTGGCCCGACTCCGTCGCTGTGAGTCAGCCATGCGTACGATCGATACACATCTCTGCTACGGCCTACTTTATTTATTTTGTGAAAAATTGTTCATTTTCATTATTAACTATTTAGTCCATGACTATGTGGCAAAGGCTTTTTTCAAACTAGTTTCCATCTGCGACTTCGTCTGCGTGGAATTAGTATTTTGGGTATTATAAAACGATATGAGTAGGGACAAAATTGAAATTAAAACCTCGATAAAAAATATTTTTTTATGTGACAAGTTAATTTTTATAGATAAAAAATTATTACCTGTCGTTTAGTTTCAAATTTTAAACAATAAACACTAAAGTTTAGGCAAATCCCAGTTCACGCCATAGTGGGGTCAGAAGGGATAAGACCAAAAAAAACGACGGTAACAGATTATCAGAAAAAAATGAGATATAGGTAATATGTCTAAGAATATAACTCTACTACTTTTAGAGCAGGCAGCGCCTGAAATTTTAAGTAGGTAGCAAGCGAAAACAAAATATTAGTTCTATTAATTCCTCCTCCCCCCGCAACCCCTTCTCACATCGTTTTATGGTAGCTTATTTTTAACGCCTACAAAAAATTTTTTTGCAAGCATTCAATCAGAGCCCAAATTACACTCGTACTAGCTTCCATAAGCAATTCGATTTTATTTAGCAAACATATAAACCTTCCTCTCGAATCACTCTTATCTATTAAAAAAACTGCATCAAAATCCGTTGCGTACTTTTAAAGATCTAAGCATACATAGGGACGGACAGACAGACAGCGGAAAGCGACTTTGTTCATACTATGTAGTGATAGTGATTTGATTATGTACCCATAGAGTACCGCATCTTGGTAGTTAGTAAATTTCACCCCTTTTCACTTCCATAACGTTCTTTGGGACCAAAACTATGTATGTTAGGTATGTTATAGTAGATTGTTCAACAAGGGAGGAAAAGAACCAATATCATACGAGGGTGCCAATATTTCGAGTGTGATATTGGTGTTTTCCCGAGTTAAACACTACTTTTCATTTCGACTACAAGGATAGTAATAAAATATACGTAAGTAAGTAGCGACATGAGAAAAAATTTATTAAAAAAAAATTACTAAAATTGATTGAAACTTTCCTTTATGAACTGTACAAATGTACAGTTCATAAAGGAAAACGTCACGTTTTTTCCAGGAATATTTACATTAGATGTGGTTTGCGAGACGTTTATGCTTTCGCGCCAAATTCGAGCTCGCTTTTTTTTTTCTTAACTAGTTGTTGCATTGGCAGCAAATCAGTTTTTTTTAAACATAGGTCTAAGATCAATGTGGTTATTGTCAAATATTTAAATATTTACCTATAAACAACATTTAAAATGTTTTATACATATAATGATTAGAGAAAAACTGTAGACAAAGTAGGTACCTATTTTAGTCAGTTTATATGTAAAATTAGTAAGTTACCAAATTGAACCACGAGTTAAGCGGAATAGAGATAGGCTGTGTGGCCACATTATACCATTGTCATTTACAATGATTTTTTTTCTTAATTGTTTTTCTAAAACTTTGCATTAAGTCTACGTATGTATAAGAAAGGAATGTAAATAAATTAATAAAAATAATATTTGACTAGCATTATAAAATTTATTTAATATTATTAATTAAGAAAAAACATGAACATACCGTAATGCTTGGCTGAATGCGTATGTGTTCCATTGACAGCCAATGTCTTTATTTTTTTAATTAATTTCTACCCTTGGGAAGAAAATAATAGTTATCCTCCCGTATGTCAGATATGATTTGCCTCACTTTCCGAGTATGAGAGATGAAAATACAATTTTCAATTAGACATAATAATATGTTTAGTATCTAAGATGGCGGATATATTTTGACACTTGACGCAAAACATGTTGATGGGTGTTGTTTTCGAGTAATTGCCATAGGTTTTTAGGATTTGAAACCTCCTTAGTCTGAAATGATGTACAATGAGTTCTTAATTATAATACTAAACTTTTCCTCCCAAGGGAATTCAGAAAATCCACACAAAAATAATTCCCTCTGGAGTAAAATATCTAAAATTCCCACAGGAGGTAAATCAGCTACTTCGGCTAGTGACTGTGAAAGTAAAAATTACTTTACATGTACTGTGTCTTACTACTTAATCTCGTTTGTGGAAGGAGTACCTAACTGATGTTCGTTTGTGAACAAAAATGACAGTTTTTTTAAAAGTTTGGTGGACATGGACATTCAAAACGTCATTAGCCGCGCCAAAGTTGTATGTCGATCAATGTCGATGCTGCGTCCCTTTTTAGCTATATGTGATTTTGGAGGATCAAACTGTCTAGAATCTAGATCACGCTCAGACAAAATGAAATTATATCATACCAGATACCAGGATATAAAATATTCAATTTCAAAAATACAACACAAAAACACAATTATGCAAAAGTCGATGCAGTATGGACTAAAACGCTTTAACCTCTTACAGAAGGCATAAAATAAAAGTAAAAACTGAAGACGTCAAAGAAATGTCAAAACTGACTGTGAGATTCGTGAATTGTTTGTTTTTACGAAAAATACATTAGAAAGTACCTACAAACACTTTACGTTTGTAATTCCTAGTTAATATAATGAAGAAGTCATAGCCTTATCATATCTAAGCAAAGGTCTCAGGAGTCGCTGTGGCATTCATCTCTAAAGTGGTTAGCCTTGAAGTAGATGTCATCTATTACGTTAAATGAGTGCTTGTTTATTTTACATTTAGTAATATTAGTTGCGAATTCACGATTATATGGCTTTGATGTTTGACTTATGTTTTACGACAAATCGGAAGAGGCATGTTTTACCCACGCAATCGGGAGAAGTGTGTAGGCTTAGTAGTTGTAAGTGTAACTTGCCTGGTGGTGGTGTGCGCGGCATCGACGGCGCCCTGCGACAAGACGCGCCGCGTGTTCACGGAACGAAGCGGAGTTATCACCGACGGACCCACCAACTCCAACTACACTCAAGTCAGTTGACCTAACATCTGCAGTAAACACTTTGCAAGACCTACACACCACTAATCAAACTACTTTTTTTAGGACTCGCATTGTGAATGGCTTATCAAGGCAGCAAATAAGAGTCAGTTCATAACATTGAGTTTCCTGCGCATGGGCACAGAGTGTTCCTATGATTATGTGTTTGTGTATGATGGAGACTCGTTTGACGCCCCATTGTTGGGAAGTTTTAGTGGGAAAACGGAACCTCAAAATGTGACTGCTTCTAGTGGATTTGTAAGTACTTTTGTCCTCAATCTTTTCGACTTTTAAACATCATCATCTGACTAGAGGGTACATAACTAATAAAAAAATTGTAGGTAGAACTCTACATTCATCAGATGTTTGTTCCTTGTTCTAAGTAATGAAAGGATCTGCTATTAATAGTTAAATATTTTTCTGAACAGTCATTCCATTATTAGTGCATGCATAGTATGTTATTTTGTTCTAGGAATCTCATATTATTAAGCATGTAGACATTTATGTCCCAGTCAGCTAACTATATATAATAATGATTGAGCTATAATAATGAAAAATGACATGTTTCCTACTTCATTGAATGATGATGTTGGGGCATAGGTTCCTGCTGAGTAATAACTGTAATTGTTACAGATGTTAATACTGCTCTATAGTGATACTAACTATGTTTTGGATGGTTTCCGGGCAACATATGCCATACATGACTGCCCCAACAACTGCACAGGCAATGGCTTGTGTTTTGCCAATAAATGTTTCTGTTTTGGTACTCGGGGAGGACCCGACTGCAGCTTACAACTCTGTCCAAATCATTGCTCAAATAATGGACAGTGCAAGGGAGACAAATGCTTATGCAAGAAAGGGTAAAAGATTGTATTATTTTTTAAAGATAGTAGTTGAGTAGATATTGTCTCATTATTATAATTAAAGATTGTTTTCTTTCACAGCATTTGGGCCAATGACACCCTGTTCTCATTCTGTAGTCACTGTTATTGAAGTAAGGTCAAAGGGTGACATTGTGCAATCTACTTACTTCCTTTTGTACCTTATAACTGTTAAGAAATCTGTATTAACAAATCTAGGACTGATGTTCATGGATTTGTATCTAGTTTTATACTATTTGTCCTCAAATTAAGTAATTAATTTGCAATTTTAATGTCATGTCTATGCAGTATTGTTCTTGAACTGGATGTTTGCAAAAGTGATTGTACTCATTTTTTATTAATTTTAATTCTAGTTACTCTGGTGAGTCTTGTTCCTTGAAGAAGAATGACAAGGTTGGCAACAGCTGGCACTGGCTGTCGCGAACTGAGAGTGGCATGACTCGGAGGGCCGCACACTCGGCTGTCTATGTAAATCACACAGACTCTCTATATGTGTTTGGAGGATATGATCTGAATAATGTCTTAGGATTATTAGAAGTTTATAAGTAAGTTTTACTTACCGAAATTTTCGATTTGATCATTACCATTGTTCATCATGCATCATTATTAGTATTATCTAGTTAGTTTACAAAGAAGTGTATTATTATGTCATTTGTTTTACTTGGTAAGCTTGTATTATAATTTGAAAGGTTTGGTTTCTTTTGTTTTCAGGTTTTCAACTAGTCAATGGTATGATGAAAATGGAAAGGTGGTTCGTAGATATCCAACAAATGAGGAAATAGATCAGTCACTCCTGACTTTATTTACCAAGGTACTTATATTATAATATTTTTTATTTATATACAGCTGTAATGCTTTTCATAATAAATATTATAATTATTGTCCATTTCACTGTTATTACTTCACAGTACTGAACAGATAAATCTCAACACCTTTTCACTATGAAAACGAATCTCCACCAAGACGAAATAATATCTCTTTACGTGAATAATGTCGCTGGCAAAAGCAATATTGTAATATTTATGTCTTGAATCACTGTGACTCTTTGAATCTATAAATATTACCATTACAAAGAAATAACTCATCATGAATTCAGTAACATAGTTCATTATTTTATGTTCTCATTGCGACAACAACTGCAGTAAAAAAACTATTTGCATCTGCATTGAATAGCTGAATGACGCGCTGTCTCTCGCATTACAGGGCAACATTGACGGCGGCTGGCAGATAGGGAACAGGAGCTCATTGTTCAACTTGCTCTTGTCTTCTGTGACGCACCATGACAAGACCACATTACCTCTCATGTATTCTCAATCGCCTACACCTTATTCCGAAAGTTACTTGCATTATACTGACAAACCAGACTTTTCGAATGCCTATATGAAATCGAATGACACCAAACCTGAGCCGCGGTATGGACATTCCGCTTGCGCTTTTGATGTGGGTTTTGTTCTTTACGGTGGTAAACTGGCGGACGGAAGTTTGTCTTCAGAACTATGGTTTTTTGACGCCGAAATCAATCGATGGACGCTGAGAGCAACTAATTCTACTTTCTTGCCGCCTGGCCTTACCAGGCATACTTTAACTGCCGTTAAAGACGAACTGTACTTGTTCGGTGGAAGCACTGTTGACGGGGAATTTTCTTCAAGGTAGTATCAATCAGTAAAGCAATCAATATGTATTTTTTGTTTGATGTTTTACGTAAATGATATTCGTTTCAGTATGTATAAAATAAAACTGAGTGATCCGAGCACGGAAAGCTGGGAGAAAGTGCAAGTGCGAGGTGGCAAAGAGTTGGACGTGCGCGTAGTAGCTCACACGTCGGTCTACCATTCCTACTCTAACTCCATACTGGTATACGGAGGCGTTGTCGCCAGTGTCGCAAGGTAACTCCTAAAGGGCCAAGCACTATGAAGATGCGGGTTACTGTCAAGCTTGCATGATATGTAATGTGTTTGAAAGTAAATAATAAGATATTAATGTTGGCGCTTAAATTATGAACTTGTTCTATCAGCAATATCTAATCGCTTTAAATATAATCACGCATGGACTCTTGATTCCAAAATCTTACTAGGTATTTTTGTTTTCCATGCGCGCCTAAATGTTAAATGTTTTTTTCCAGGTTTTCAAAACTCTCCGATAGAATGTTTGCGTTTGACATAGAAAATCGACATTGGAGCGAAATACATTATCCGAGAGTGCACTTACGAGAGACATACGTACCCAGGGAACGAGCTTTTCACACAGCAACAATAATAGGTTAGCAAGTTTATACATCAAACAGCATATCAGCAAAAATCGTATTGTATTCACGTATTTTAATGTAAACAAAAACTTGCTTGCAGGAAATTATCTGGTAGTGTTTGGTGGTTACTCTCACCGTCACAACAGGGAGGAGATATGTTACGACGGCCAGATGTATCTGTACCACTTGGGCTGTCACTCGTGGATATCCCTGGAGGTATTGGGCACTCCGCGCAAGTTCTATCCCAAGAAGCAAGGCGTGTTCGCGCACGCAGCAGCGTTGAAACCGCCGTCTACACTGCTTATCGCCGGCGGATACCATGGGAACGTTAATGGTTAGCGATTCTGTTTGATTTTTGAATAATTTTATCCTGATTTCAGATGATTATGTGAGATTTGTTACATAATGATGCTGATATTTTTATCTAGTAATTTCTGAATGCCTGTCTGTACTGCAAAAGCGAACGAAAACATTACCATTACCATTAGATAAGAACCAGTAAAATGTGTAGTCGATACCTTACACGTTCGCTTTGGCTTAGGTATATTTAGTGAATAAAATGAAGTAAAAGCTATGAGCATTCCAGTTTTTACGCTAGCTCTAACTGAAGTAACCGGTGATTGTCTGGCGCAGGCGATCTCCTGGCATACGTGGTTCCGAGCTGGCAGGCGGGCATCAGCAACAGCGACCCCGAGTCTGCGTGCCCGCGCCACGGCACGCAGCCCGAGTGCCTCGCGGACCCCGAGTGCGGCTGGTGCTCGGCTGACGATGTGAGTCAACTGTTTATGTCGCGTCTGCAAAAGCTGTGATTCTTTTTCGTCTCTTAGAAACTGTTCCGAGCCCTATCAGGCGTCCTGAATTCACTAACGTCCTTTGCATATTTTTAGACGTGCTACGGAAGAACGATAGGGTCGAATTGCACGACGAACCTGCAGTCTATCCGGTGCGGCGGTATCTGCCCAGCGCTGGGCGAGTGCCACGCCTGCCTCATCCACGGGCCGCCGCCCGGGCCCGCGCGCGCGCCGCTGCCCTCCGTCAGCACCAAGCTCGGCCTGCACCAGTGCAGCTGGTGCGTGCAGAACGCGCGCTGTCATCACAAGGACGGTACGTTCGCAAAATAACTTTCCAGCGTTTTTAAAGCCGTTCTGTCACTCATTCTAACTTGAACTACTTACGGTTATTTTTACAGATAGCTACGGAGTTTGTGGAGAAGACACGCCCTCCCAGAATCCCGGATGGTGGGGTACCACCGGTACCGAGGTCACGACCCCCGAGGAATGCAAGAACTTAGACAAGCGACCCGGACTCACCTTCCTGAGGTACCAGCAGCCGGCGGACTGGAACCACCCCGACGGGGTGTCAGTGGTCAACGCGACCACCGTGGACTGGGTGACCGGCGGCGGCAGCAACCACATCTTCAGCGGGCCGAGCGAGGCGCGGCTGCGCGGCTGGCTGCGCATCCCGCAGTACTGGAACGGCACGGGGGAGACGCTGCACGCCTGCGCCGGCTACTCCAACACGACGCTCGCGCTGGGCGGCGGCGCCGAGGCCGTGGCCAACCTCACGGCGCAGCCGGCCGCCTGCGCGCCCGTGGACTGGCCGGCGCTGCTGCCGGGCCGCCTCGCCGTCGACATGCGCGCCAACGACTCGCTGCACACGGGGCTCTACCCCTCGCATCATCACGCTAAAATGGAACTGCTTCATAATAAGACTTCAGAGAGCGCTAAGGTACGTGAGATACTGCAGAATGGTTCTGCATCGTCAAACATATTTCGTCTCATCTCTGAACCGGTATGTCGATGATGCGCGATTTCGATTCCAGGTTTTCACATTCGAGTTCCTGGAGCCGTACTCGGACGGGCAATGTTACAACTACGATAACTGCCTGCTGTGCCTGTCGGACGCTGCGTGCGGCTGGTGCGAGCTGACGGAGCGCTGCGAGTCGCGCAACGCGGACGAGCGCGCCGCGTGCGCGGCGGAAGACGGCGGCTGGCGCTACCTCACGCTGCAGCCCGCCGCCTGCCCCAACTGCTCCAACTACATCAGCTGCGAGCGCTGCCTGGCCGGCAACCACTGCGAGTGGTGGGCCGACGAGGCGCGCTGTGCGCGGCGCGGGCGCGCCGGCGGCGCCGTCCTGGACGCGGCTGCCTGCCCCGCGCCCTGCCGCACGCGCCTGGCCTGCGAGCACTGCCTGGACGAGCGCGGCCGCTGCGTCTGGTGCGAGGCCACGCGCCAGTGCTTCAGCTTCAGCGTCTACACCAGCGAGTACCAGTTCGGGCTGTGCCGCGAGTGGCTCGACCGCGCGTCCGCCGCCACGGACGAGGCGGCGCGCAAGGCGGGCCAGTGCAAGTCGTGCGCGGCGCACACGCAGTGCTCGGCGTGCCTGCGCAGCATGGGCTGCGGCTGGTGCCACTCGCACTCGAATCCCGTCGTGGGCGCGTGCGCGGCGGGCGACTGGACGCGGCCGCAGGGCTCGTGCGCCGCGCTGCTGGCCGTGCCGCCGCAGGACGCCGGCTGGGCCTACGCGCAGTGCCCCGACGTGGACGAGTGCGGCCTGCGCCTGCACGACTGCCACGAGCACGCCGTCTGCAACAACACGCACGGCTCCTACACCTGCAAGTGCAAGCAGGGCTACATCGGCGACGGCCGCAAGAGCTGCATGCAGACGTGCTACAACACCTGCGTGCACGGCTACTGCGACGGCAAGCCGCACTACAAGTGCAACTGCGACCTGGGCTGGACGGGCGCCGACTGCTCCATCAACTGCGGCTGCCACAACCACTCCACGTGCCGCCACGGCGTCGGCCGCTGCGACGAGTGCCAGGACTGGACCGAGGGCAAGTTCTGCGAGGCCTGCAGGCCCGGCAGCCACGGCAACGCCACGGCCGGCCAGGGCTGCCGCCGCTGCGACTGCAACGACCACGGCGACGAGGCGCGCGGCTTCTGCGACGTCGCCACCGGCGAGTGCATCTGCAAGGACAACACCGAGGGGCAGAACTGTGAGCGCTGCAAGCCGAAGTTCTACGGGGACCCGAGGCACGGGGGCAGGTGCTACTACCAGTGCGAGCCCAGGGGGATGCTGAACGCCTCGCAGACCGAGGGCATAGGCTCGTACAAGAGCGACCCGGACATCAAGATCATCGGCCCGTCCAAAGAATGCCTCTGGATCATATCGGCAGGAGATACAAAAAATGCGATAATCCAATTCACCATCAATTCGTCCACCCTGAACGTGCCGTGCGACGAGAACGCGGTGTACGTGTACGACGGGCTGGGCGGCGTGCCCGACATGAGCAACAACCAGCAGAGCCAGCTGCTGGGCGTGTTCTGCGACGGCGCGTCCTCCGGCATCGTGGAGGCGCGCAGCGGCAACCTCACCGTGCACTACAAGCAGGGCCAGCTCGAGCAGGGCTTCGAGGGCGTGTACCGCGCGCTGGCCTGCGACTCCTACTGCCCGTGGCCGCGCGTCTGCAACAAGGGCCACTGCGTGTGCCGCGACGGCTTCGGCGGGCCCGACTGCGAGGTGGACATCTGCCGCAACAACTGCAGCGTGGCTAGCGGCGCCGGTGCATGCGATGCCAGCTACGGCCGCTGCCTCTGCGCCGAAGGATTCGGTGGCGACGACTGCTCGATCAAACTTGACAAGACGCAACTCGTTTTCACGGAGCTTTTCAATTCCGAGTACCTGTCCGATGGACTTGATCACCTAAGGAAGACTCTGCCTAGATTCGGCCACAGTTTAGTAGCCGATAGACGCGGCCTCTGGATGTTCGGCGGTTACTCGCTGTCGCATGGCCCGTTGAACGATATCAGATTTTTCGACACGAAGAACAACACTTGGATGCAAGTAACCGTCGAGGCGACGCCCGACGCGAAGATGCCCGAGGGCCGGTACTTCCATGCGGCTGAAATCTATCACTCTAAACAAAACATTTATATCTACGGCGGACTCAGTTTACAAGAGAAGAATGGACAGAATAAAACTCTCGGTGATTTCTGGCAATTCAGTTTGAAGGACCAAAGATGGAATATCATAAACAATAAGGAGAAACAACCGCCGGCGCTGGCAGGGCACACCCTGACGCTGCAGAAATACCACGACTATGAAAGCTTGGTCCTGATCGGAGGATTTTCTCTAGAAGAAGGCATGATGGCTGATATGTGGGAGTTCGATCTCGACAATGATAAGTGGATCAAGTTAAATTGTGAGGGAGCAAAACCGGCGGGCATTATAGGACATAGCACCGTGTACCACGCTCCGTCGCAGAGTTTATACGTTTATGGAGGGATTCTGTATTCCTACAACGGGACTATGTTATCCAACAAATTGTTCGCGCTTCACTACCCCACGAAGAAGTGGAGCGAGCTGCCGAACTTCCCGCGACGGAACCATTATTACGACAACCTGCCGCAGGCAGCGTACCTACACTCTGCCGTTACGACTAATGACTACATGATCGTGTTCGGCGGACGCAGTGACCCCGACCAGAGATCCGATACCCTGATTGCTTACATCTACAGCTGCAACCAATGGGTCAGGCTCGTAAAAGGTCAGTAAATAAAATCAAAATATCCACGTTTAACTAGTACCTAGTGCTTACATTTTTTTTGTATTTTGCTACTTGTATGTTTTATTTTTTTATAGGTGTCAGCATAGTTGGCCACCCTCCTCCGCCGACCATAGCACACGCAATGGCGATTGACGTGGAGTCCGAGAATGACGGCTACATTTACATAATAGGCGGCTGGACCGGCAGCGCCCACTGCCAAGTGACGCGCATATCTCTCCCGGAAGATCTCTGCTCCCTTTGGAGCGCCAGCAAATTGGAGTGCCGAAGCCACATGGGGTGTAGTTATTGCAGCGCCGGGAACTATACAAAATGCTACTCCGTGGACAAGCCAGGGTGCGATAGTACAGACAGAGTGTCGACGAACTCTGGTGAAGCTTGTAACATGGACCTAGTGTCACGGCGATCGTGCGAAAACTTCACTACCTGTGCGACGTGTCTCGCAGCGTGGCCGCTGTACACTGAAGAGAAGCCGGCTTGCCGTTGGTGCGAGACGTGTGCGGCTGCTGTCGGTACGTTATTACCTACTAACTATTATTTATCTTGCAAGTCAGATTTGAGAGATGCACGAGACCTACTGGTATGTAAAATGGATGACGATGCATGTACAGGCAACAAAAAGTACAGTCGGCAAGAAAACTTGTTTTAAAAATTCAATTTAGAATGAAACTTACTTTTGCTCTGCTATTGTGACGATTATTTTGAGTAAAAATATAACCGAAACACTCACTAACGAGAGTATACATACATACATATATTATTTGAAGTTTATATTAATTAAATGTTCAGGTGAGTGTGTGCCCACGGACGAGTCGTGCACGAGTATAAAATGCAACGCGGGGACGACGTACCTGAGCGACGCGGGCCAGTGCCCCGAGCAGCGCTGCGTCGCCTCCGACTGCGACAAGTGCGTCAACAACCAGTGCACCTGGACCAGAGCCGCCAGCCGGGAAGGTACGTATCTGCACGAGACCACTTTCATATTATCTGCGTCAGTACAAAGCTACTCTCTGGCTCAAACTTCGTCTTACTAAAATGTAATTATTTTGAGGTTTCAGACTTATTTGGATCGTAAGTTTAATTGCATGATTAATTCAACAACTTCCCACAGGACAAATGACAAGAATTTCCGAAGATCCCCTAGAGCAGTACAATTGGACTTGCGCGTTGATAGATGAGCAAGGTCGGACGAGTCTCCGACCAAAGACGAGAGAAGACTGCCCGAATCGGTGCCACACCTACACCGACTGTCAGTCGTGCCTGAGCTCGGACGGGGCCGAGGGCGGCTTCGCCGAGTGCCACTGGGCCACTTACCTCGGAAAATGCATTTCACCCGCTTACCAACCCGTGTACTGCGCTGGAGGAGTATGCGGATTAGTGCTGACTAAAGCTGATAAAAACAAATGCCCTGCTCCTTGTGGGACCTTCGAGCAGTGTACGGAGTGCTTGCATCATTCGCATTGCGGCTGGTGCGCGATAGAAGGCGCTAACGGGGAAGGCGTGTGCACGGAGGGATCCATAGACTCCCCGCTAGAGTATTCCACCCGCACGAGTTGCGCGGCGGTGTACACGAGCGCGAACCAACTCAACGGGACCAATGACACGTTCTCGTGGCACTACACGCGGTGTCCGCCCGAGAACGAGTGCGAGAATAATCACCATCAATGTAAAGCGGATTCTGAGGTATGTGGCATTTTATAAGAAGCTACCTAAATTATTTTATACTTTTGTTTTAAACGACGAACTACGATAATGTTTTCCAAAAAAAAGTCTACATTATTTTTTTCCAGAATTTTGTTTTTTTTTTACTCAGAATCGTTTATCCTATCGATATCATACAAGAAAAAACGTGTCCCTAAACTTCCATTCCAATTTGTCACTTATTAATCGTCGTTTTTACCCGACTGCGCCAGGAGGAGAGTTATGTTTTTCGAATGTATGCATGTGTCTAGAGCCTAAATGGCTGGTCCGATTAGAGTTAGAGAGGTAGTTATCATTTGATTCGTCTTGAGAGTGATACTGGGTACATCAAATTTAAAAAAATATATATTGACGCAGTCGGATTTATTTTGTCCTTTTTTTATTTATAATTTTTATGTATGGAACGTAACAAACAGGAAAAAAAAACCATAGTGAAATCTGGACACATTTTTTCTTGTATTACATTCGATAGGGTAAACGATTCTGAGCAAGAAAAACCCAAAATAGTTAAATTCTGGAAAAAATGTTCAAGTACACTTTTTTTAAAAAACGTTCATTATTAGAGACCGGATTATATGCAACATAAAAAGCTTGTTATATGCATGCAAATATGCATGAAAAATGCTTGAAATATGCACGAAAATGCTTGAAATATGCAGAATATGCGAAATTAAATAAAAAAATTCACTCAAATAAATAAAAAAAAAAAAACTAAACTGCAGATCAATGCACGCACGTCAAGTATGAACAATTTATATGCGTAATAGGTGGAACGACTTTGTAGTAGGCGAGCGCGACATTCTTCTGTCTCTTTCATTTTACTATCGTAACTGTCAAAATAAAATTCGCGCGCGGCTACTGACTGCGTTCCGAAATGCAGTAAAAAGTCACAATTTTACTCAATAGCCCTTATATTTGTGACTGTTATTAAATTTGGTTGCATTTCGGAACGCAGGGCGAGTGAAAAATATTGTAAATGTACCGATAATATGCATCATAACTAGATCTTGGGTAAAATATGCTTATACCGCTGAGAATGGCTGAAATATGCAAATGCATATGCGAATATGCAAATGCATATAATCCGGTCTTTATTCATTATAGTTCCGTTTGTGAGGGATGAAGTTTTACAGTACCTACTTTTCAATCATTATTTTTTCTTAACGAGTTTGAAAATAAGACTTGTGTGTTCAGGTGTGCCGCGACCTGGTGAACGGCTACGTGTGCGAGTGCGGCCTGGGGCACAAGCGCGGGCCGGGCGGCGGCTGCGCGGCCGTGTGCGCGCAGGGCTGCGTGCGCGGCGCCTGCGTGCAGCCCGACGTCTGCCGCTGCGACTTCGGCTACGTCGGCGCCAACTGCACCATACAGTGCCAGTGCAACGGCCACGCGCACTGCGAGGGACCCGACAAGCTCGACCAGTGCATCGAGTGCCATAATAACACGATGGTGAGTCTAGAGCGACGTTGCTCGAGTCATAGGCCTGCCGCATAGCGACCCGGCTCTGGCATGATGTTTTTGGCTACGTCTACTTTTTAACATCAGAAAGAAGGTAAACAATTTTGACATCTCTTTTTATCGAAACCACTATAAAACCATCAAAACAATGACAATATTCCAGGAATTTAAATTGAAACTTACTGTTATTTTTTTTTTATACTGACTTTCAATAAAAAGATACATCAAGATTGTTTACCTTTCTAACGCAAAAAAACGAAGTATAATGTAATGGCAACCCGTAAAGCAAGGCAGAATCAATTTGGAGAGTGCATCAAGTGCCATTAAACGCTGTCATGGTGAGTTTTCAACATGATAGAAACGCTTACGTCTCGCCGCCGACGCTGCACAGTGCACGTGCAACGGTCACGAGCATTGCGAAGAGACTGATAAACTCAATCAATTAAATCAACTATATGATGAGTCCATGTATCTAAACTTTTGTAGGTACACAACGTAAACTTATTCCGAGCTTGTTTTTTAGCAATTTTTCTCACATTTCCGCGTAGCTTCTTATAGCGATGAAAATCACGTCAGTCTTTCTTTTTTTTCACAACCCATATTTGGACGCACTAAACTGAATTCGTCTCGAATCTTGTATAATTATTTTTCTCAAAAATGTCCGGTAAAGTCGTCATTGTTAGCTACTTATCAGAACAGGAAGTTAATTGTTGCCGGTCAGTCCAAAATTAAAAAAAAAAAAAAAACATTACTGTCGCGCTAAACTCGACAGTAATGTTGCATACAAATTCCATTACTGTCTAGTTATTAACTTTTTAAAAATGCAAATCACCATTATAAAAGAAAGGCACAAGACTTAAAACATCAAATTAAAAAAAAAAAGCTAGTACGACAACGTGTTTATCTGTGTCTGAAATAGCTTTAGGTGTTCTGGGTAGAAAAATACACTCTTCAAATGCCATTGATAGAAAAAGGCGGCAAAGCAAAACAATTTTCACTATTTTATTTTCATTTATTTTTGTTGTTGTTATATTTTCGATTTTTGAGAAAAGCACTATACTTGCCTCGGCCAGAATAGCATTGCTGGCTTCGTATTATTAAACGGACTCGCAAGCTCGTCCGTTCAAACCAATACTCAGCCAGCAATTGCCTACTTCCTGGCCTAGACAGTAATGTACTATTTGCGCAGGGCAACCAATGCGAGAAATGCAAGCCGAACTTCGTGGGCGAGCCGACGGACAACGGACAGTGTATCCCGTGCTCCGTGTACTGCCACGGACACACCACTATCTGCACCAACGAGCCCGTCGAGGCGCGCGACGTCAGCTCAGGTACACGCCGATACAACACGCGGAGAAAAACAATAACTGCACATATAGATAAATGGCTATACTTCAGTTTTTTTAGCAAAAGAAATGAGGTAAACTATCTTGACACGTCTTTTTATCGAAAAACACTTTGCATTTCTTTTGCTAAAAATAACTGAAGCATAATGTCATAAACCACTGAAGACTAAATACTTGACGTTTTGGCCGACATATTCCTCGAGGATCAAAGAGATGCACTAAGAAAAGATTTTTCAAAATGCCCACTGGATGAGATTAAGAAGCCGTTCTTTATAAGAACTAGGCCAATTACGTTATTTAACTCGTTCAGATAGCGACTGCACTGGACCAACTTGTTCGTTTTAGGCAGCTATTTCTCTCAAGCGGAAATATGCCGCGATTGTTTTAAATTGTAAATTCTAAGGATATGCTTGAGTTGAACCCGCTCTACGCCGTTCTGAAACTAAAATAGGGCTTCGACCTGTTTTGTTCAGACGTGGACGAGTACTACCAGAGCGCGAAGGCGCGCTGTGTGCGCTGCGCCAACAACACGGACGGGCCGCGCTGCGAGCGCTGCATCGAGGGCTTCTTCCGCGGCTCCGAGAACCTCAGCGACCCTTGCCGACCGTCAGTACACAGTTTATATCAGACCTTACCCGCGGCCCACCTCCAGTTTGTCCACGTGGCTTTCGACGGTGGTCCACCCCTGGGTGGAGCTCCTTTATCAGGCTATTGTGCCCCTCGGGCAACTGAAGATACCTAGCTAACCTGAACTACCTATTTTTGTATTAAAATATTATTGAGGGATTCGAAATAATGGCAGCACTTTTCCCGGGTGGACAAATCATGTGGACCACGGGTTAGTTCCTGTTTATACCAATTAATGAAGCCCTCATGCCTGGTTGGACCAACTCCGGTCGACTTGAGGACACGATTATACATTACAGTGAGATAGACATCACGGCGCCTTATCTTATCTAATAATGACTATCAGGTTGAAAGCAAAATTGGTGAATCATGTTCAACAGATGCGAGTGTCACGGTCACGGTGACACTTGCGACCCGGTGACCGGCGAGAAGTGCAACTGCGGCAACAACACGGAGAGCGACGCGTCGTGCGCCGGCGGCGGCAAGAACTCCGCGCACGAGTGCTGGCGCTACCAGTGCGTCAAGTGCCGCGACCTCTACATGGGCGACCCGCGCAACGGCCACCAGTGCTACAAGACCATCAACATCGAGAACAAGCTCTGCTTCGACGGCAAATCCATCGGTGAGTGCCATATATGCGTGTGCAATGAATTGTACGTGTAGGCTACTTCATACTGTATTACAATTAAACCTTAGAACTCTTTGGGGCAGTCAAGTGAAAGACTAAATGAGTTTGTATCTCGAATGACTCACTCGTCGATATTTCTCTCCTAGAATATCACGACCAAATACTAATGTAGCTTCACTACATAGTATTAAACAAAGTCGCTTCCCGCTGTCTGTCTGTCCCTATGTATGCTTAGATCTTTAAAACTACGCAACGGATTTTGATGCGGATTTAATAGATAGTGATTCAAGAGGAAGGTTTATACGTATAAAATTTACGCAGACGAAGTCGCGGGCAGAAGCTAGTTTCTTATTAAAAGGGGACTTTAAAGCCGAGGAAAACAGTAGAACAACGTAATTGACGTAAACTTAAATTTGAACAAAATAAAATGGAAACTTAACAATAAATCAGGGATGTTGCGAATATTCGCATCCGCATCAATTTCGACATCCGCATCTGCAGCCGCATCCGCATAAATTGATGCGGAGCTGAAGCGGATGCGGATGTGTAGCAGGTCGCGACATGAAAGAAAGGGGAGGGCCCGGCGAGTGGCACGTGTCGACCGCGCGTGCTGATTGACCAATAGGAAAGCGGTAATTTTGTTTCGGACTTCGGTGAATCGGTGACGGTGAGGCGACAAGATCTGACTCGCGCTACTGTGTTTTTTTAACTCTACCAACCCAACACTTTAAGTTTTTTATACAGATCCGCATCCGCATCCGCGGATGTGAGCCTCTTAAAATCCGCATCCGCGGATGTGGAAAGAAGTGGATCCGCAACATCCCTGCAATAAATGTATCGCAAACAAAACTCGTTATGGTCACTCGTAATATCGATATGCGAATTTACAATCTGTCATTACATTTTGTCCCAAAAATTCCGAGGTCAGGTCACGCACGACGTAAGGCAAATCTGCCAGGGTTCTTCCTTCAATGTAACTCTGTGAGTAAAATCATTTCGGTATGTAACGTTCTTAACTTTGTTTCAGACGAATGCAAGATGAAGCCCCGGCCTCTGTACCCCGGACAGACGGTGTTCGTGGCCGTGAACCCTCGCTACATGAACGTGGACATACGCGTTGTGGTGGACGTGACGCAAGGCGCCGTCGACCTGTACCTCAGCCCCAACGATTCCGCCTTTGTCGTCTCCGCCAATGGCAGCCGCGGCGCGCACCGCGTCGAGATAGACCCCGCCTACTACAAGCACGAGCCCTACCGGAAAATGCCGACCTTCGACGATACCGACGAAGACTCGCCTCGTATGACCTGGCATTACGACAAAACAGAGTACACCCTCGCCGATTTCAAAGCCAAAGACCTGGCGACGTACATAACGGTCGATAAGAAGAATATTTTATTGCGGGTGCGTGACCTTCGCAACCGGCTAGTGTTGACTCTACCCGAGAGATACCACGAGCTCGGCCACACGAAGTTCTATATCATCATTCGTGCGAGGAGCTCTGAGGAGGGCGCGGCGAGCTTCGGACTGGTGTTCTTCCGGCAAGATCAACTGCATATCGATCTGTTTGTGTTCTTTTCGGTGTTTTTCTCGTGCTTCTTCCTGTTCCTGGCGGCTTGCGTGGTCGCGTGGAAGGCCAAGCAAGCCGCTGACGTGCGGCGGGCGAGGAGACGACACGTTGTCGAGGTATGTAATATATAGTAACCGTATTTTATGTACATACATAAAGATGTTCTTTGATATTACATAATACAACATAGACCACTGTTTGAGGTACTAACAAATGAAATACATTAACTAGTTAACAGCGACATAAACTTTTAGTTTAACCATAGCGTAATAATAACTAGCGGGATAACTCGTTCGGCCTAGCAGTGCGGTACAGGAACGGCCGCGTCCCCAACAACGTTAATCGGTCGGTCCAAGTCGGTCCGACGCACCGAGACTCGGCGGATTTTAAGTAATTTAAAGAATGATTCCGTAAGTAGGCCGCAAAGTAACAGCCTTTTTTCAGCCACAAGTCAGCGGCGAGTCAAAGTGCGCTCGCTTACAAATTATTACGCAATTTATTAGAGTATCGCGAAAGTTGGCGCAATATGAAGGAGGCCTACGTCCAGCAGTGGACGGACAATGGCTGTAGATAGATAGATATTGAGTTTAATAGCAAAAATAGTCATCGATGTCATTCGGTTTGTAGATGGTGAACATGGCGAAGCGTCCGTTCGCAAAGGTGATGGTGGTGCTGAGCGGCGCGGCGGGCGCGGGCAAGCGGCGCCGCGCGCCCGACCTGCGCCCCGTCGCCATCGAGCCCACCGGCGACGGCCGCGCCGCCGTCACCTCCGTGCTAGTCAGGTACACTCCCGCCGCGCCCGACCTGCGCCCCGTCGCCATCGAGCCCACCGGCGACGGCCGCGCCGCCGTCACCTCCGTGCTAGTCAGGTACACTCCCGCCGCGCCCGACCTGCGCCCCGTCGCCATCGAGCCCACCGGCGACGGCCGCGCCGCCGTCACCTCCGTGCTAGTCAGGTACACTCCCGCCGCGCCCGACCTGCGCCCCGTCGCCATCGAGCCCACCGGCGACGGCCGCGCCGCCGTCACCTCCGTGCTAGTCAGGTACACTCCCGCCGCGCCCGACCTGCGCCCCGTCGCCATCGAGCCCACCGGCGACGGCCGCGCCGCCGTCACCTCCGTGCTAGTCAGGTACACTCCCGCCGCGCCCGACCTGCGCCCCGTCGCCATCGAGCCCACCGGCGACGGCCGCGCCGCCGTCACCTCCGTGCTAGTCAGGTACACTCCCGCCGCGCCCGACCTGCGCCCCGTCGCCATCGAGCCCACCGGCGACGGCCGCGCCGCCGTCACCTCCGTGCTAGTCAGGTACACTCCCGCCGCGCCCGACCTGCGCCCCGTCGCCATCGAGCCCACCGGCGACGGCCGCGCCGCCGTCACCTCCGTGCTAGTCAGGTACACTCCCGCCGCGCCCGACCTGCGCCCCGTCGCCATCGAGCCCACCGGCGACGGCCGCGCCGCCGTCACCTCCGTGCTAGTCAGGTACACTCCCGCCGCGCCCGACCTGCGCCCCGTCGCCATCGAGCCCACCGGCGACGGCCGCGCCGCCGTCACCTCCGTGCTAGTCAGGTACACTCCCGCCGCGCCCGACCTGCGCCCCGTCGCCATCGAGCCCACCGGCGACGGCCGCGCCGCCGTCACCTCCGTGCTAGTCAGGTACACTCCCGCCGCGCCCGACCTGCGCCCCGTCGCCATCGAGCCCACCGGCGACGGCCGCGCCGCCGTCACCTCCGTGCTAGTCAGGTACACTCCCGCCGCGCCCGACCTGCGCCCCGTCGCCATCGAGCCCACCGGCGACGGCCGCGCCGCCGTCACCTCCGTGCTAGTCAGGTACACTCCCGCCGCGCCCGACCTGCGCCCCGTCGCCATCGAGCCCACCGGCGACGGCCGCGCCGCCGTCACCTCCGTGCTAGTCAGGTACACTCCCGCCGCGCCCGACCTGCGCCCCGTCGCCATCGAGCCCACCGGCGACGGCCGCGCCGCCGTCACCTCCGTTGTGTCCGCTGAATGTTTCGAAGACAAGTTGTGTTATTTTTTTTTATTGGGTAAATTTTTATAAATAAATGTGTGCAGGCTGCCGGGCGGCGGGCGCGCGCCCGTGCGGCTGGCGCTGGCGTCGTCGCTGGTGCTGGTGGCGCGCGCGCCGGCCCCCCGCGGGCGCGCGCGCCGCCCGCCGCCGCGCCACTCCTAGCCCTGGCCGCCGCGCGCGTATGTCTCCACGCTCTAGCGACCACGAACATGCGCCCCGCTCTACCGCTCGGTGCATCCCCGCACTGACGCTATCGATGCCGAACTCCTACATGTCTCTCATCCCGGGGCCCTAGTACCGCCTAGTAGTAGACTAGAAATTGTAGTTTTTTATACGAGTCGGTGCGGTCCTTTTGTAGATAGATATACGTCTCGCGGTTGGGAATGCTCCACCCGATAATATACGCGCTCTAATCAGTGTCCTCCATAAGAGCTTACATACGGGACATGAATTACGGCACATACGATATTGGGTCGCGCATTCAAACCGTACCCACAAAGTAATAAAACTTAAGAAAACAGTCCGCATCGGCCCGCTCGCTTTACGTTATTTTGTCTCGCATTTCATTATGACTTCATTTTCAAAAGCAATATTTATCGTGCACCGAGATCAGCAGACCGGTATCGGACTTGCGCGCGATTAATACCCCGTTCCCCATTTTCGAAAGCGACTATTATATGGACATAATTGCACATATAAAAGTGCGCTTATGATGTATATAAACAAAACAGACTAAAGTCTAAAGGTGGCAATACAAATGAGTATTTATAGGACTATGCTCAAAAATAAATAGTTCGAATGAATCTTGATAGATTCGTAAAACTTGTAAATGTCTAGGTGGGTGCGTGTATGCAGTTTAACCGAGCATTTCGTTTTGCATATTATTGCTGCAGTAGGTGCTTTGAAGGAGCGCAATATTGTTTGTTTCAATACCATTTATCTTATGACCGATAAATAATTATTTGTTTAATGTAACTGCTAGCTATAAATATATTCTATTCATAAACCTGTAGATTTAAGCATTAAATTCCTAAAGTAAGTATGGATGATACATAATAATATGTGTAATTTAAATTTGTTATTTATTTACAAGAATACGTGATATTAATTATGTTGAAATAGGTACAGGTGGAAAGTAGGTATAGTTGGTAACAGCAATATTATTATAGCCCGTTTGTTTCCTAGAAGTTTTGCGGGACACCGCCTGAGCGCTCAGTCGTCGCCATAATAGGCCATGTTAATACGTATAGATTTTCTCTATATTTTTTGGGCGTTGTTGTTTTATAATTCTGTATATTTAGTTTTAACGAGGGCCGAGTCGGTCACCAACTATACAAAGTGTGTCAAATGTCTTATTTATATATCAAGTAGCACTGGTTCTATTGTACATATAAATAACTATTTTATCTTTGTGTTAACTTGATTCAAGTAAAAAGAGCCAAAGGAATCAAAATTGAGCGCAGTAAGCGCGGGTTGTGATAGGCGATATTCTCTGGAATGTTTTGTTGTTTAATCAAAAACTCTATTTAGCAAGGATGATGTATAATTATGGTAAAATACTGTTAAGTATAAAGTAACAAAACCATTCTATGTGGGAGTATATTGCTTGAGTGATGGCGAAATAACGCAGATGTAACGAACTCCTCTCTCTACGCAACTTTAAAGAAATCTCATGTTTTATTTGCTTAATTTTGTACCTATTTTTCTTATTTATCTAAATAATATTTTTGTTGTGCAATACTTTTCGTCCTATAACTAGACTATATAACAAAGGGTCGTCTAGCATAGCAAAGCATGACTTTAAAAATAACTGTCTCATGAAATGCCATTCAATGTTTTGTTCGTTGATACATTCTAATGTTGTAATAAAAAAAAATGTTTTTGAATCTCACATTATTCGTGTCTGACATTTCTCCCTAAAAGAAAAAAAACTGTTCATATAAATGTTTTGTGTGTTCTTTACTGAATTCTGATTCTCTCATCGTCCACATACATTTGTGCTGACGAAAATTTTTCTCTGTAGCCCTCTAAACTCATCAGCTGATGAAACATGACTATCTTTACGGAAAAGCCCTATTGCTCATTATGAACTGTCAGTATTGTTTAATAGAATTGATCAATTACTTGATGTGTAAGTAGAAAGTGTTAAGTAATGATATAATTTAAGTTTTAAAATTTTTAATTATCTAAGAGAGTACTGATACTGTTATAGCTATTTTATTAAGTTTCAAAAACACCTAACCCAAGGTAATCAAGTCCAAATTACATTCCATTTGTATTATGTGTGTACATACATTTTTTATTATGATTTTATGTATATATCGTAAGATCAGGGGTGTAAGAGCTTTAAGGATTCTATGTAAGAAAATGTGCTCATTATTTAAATTAACTCTTGTTGTGACAACTAATGATTCCAAATGCATTTATTTGCTTTCATTGAATTATCAAAGTGCAGCTATGTATGATCTATTTATTGTTACTTGGTTGCTAGGGATGAAAACGTTTTAAATTTACCTCTACTGCAATAATGAATAAGTATAAAAAATCATTTGTCATAGATTAATAAATTTCTTAACTTTCTTCTAAAAAAACATACTTAACACATGTCAGATAATCTTTAACAAAAGCATCATCAATTATGATTAAATAAGGCCATAATTTGAACAGAACACAGAATTGCGTAATTTTTTAGAAAATAACCTAAATGTGTTTATTTTATTTGGTGTTTTACTCATGACTTTTTATTAGTACATTTTAAACAACTTATTTATTTAATCAGAAGCTAATTGGTATGCTGCATGTCATTATATTCTAACAAAAAAATGCATAATATTAATGATTTACTTGCTCAAATATGTATATTTTTTGATATGATCTGTATGAGTTATCTTGTGCTCAGTGGGTATACTTTATCTGAAAAAACTTTTATAAGTGTCAAAATTTTATTTGACCTCTTTTTATTTAATTATTAAAAGTGTTCTTAATTAAGTAAGGTTACTAAAATTTGTAGCTATAAGTTCATATGTGCCCAGTTCTGTCTTGCCCTTTACTAAAATTGGTGGAAAATGAAATAGCTCTATAATTCAAATTCATGCATAAAATAAGCCAGAAAAGGTGAATATTTCTGCAATTACTAAAAAAGAATCACCCAAATTATTTTTTTCCTTGTTCTTTCTTTTTTCTGTACCAAATATTTATAACAATTAATATTCATGACATCACACTTCTGTTGAAATAAGGATAGCCTTATTGTATTTTATACAAGGAATGTAATATAATATTAACAAATGTCCTGTAAATTATTTGTCTGTCTGTCATAATGTATTTTGTTTGTGTTGTCATCCACATAGCAAGCCCTACACCTTTGTTCATGCAGCACAGGCCCATGACAGCATTCCCATGTGGCAATACTTTCATGACACAATTTATGGATCTAATAGCAGTATTATGTGTAAGCAATATATATTTTTGTTTAATCTAAATGTATAAATGTTTATTAATAAAAATATACTGTTGGTTGTAAAATGTGTTTAATTATGTTAACCTAAAATAGACTTAGTGCATATTTTAATGAATAGCTTATAAATAAAATCAATAAGCTACATGAAGAAGCTTACTGGTCCTTTTGAGTTAGAAGGTGTGTCTTTATTTTCTGGAGTAGTTCTTTCTTGACAGTATCTGGCACCAAGGCTCTGGCTCGAGGAGTTACTCTGTTGACCAGCATGTCAAATGTCACACTACCACCTTCATTTTCCTTGACCATATCTCTACACAACATTCTCACTTGATCTCTCCATCCACATTCTATTAGTCTTCGCCGTAATAGCTCTTTGAACCTGAAATTAAAGTTCTCATAAGGTTTTTTCGCTACTAAGCGATAAGACCTATTATATACTTTGTAATTTGTTTTTCGATTGTGATGTTCGATAAAAAGTATTTGTATTGTATTGCATTGTCGATCAGGATTTAAACATATGAAATGTACATACCTTTCCCTATCTCCACTAAGAATCAGTCGTTGGTGGGCGATAGTATTATTCACGGTCATTATTACTACCTGAAACAGTAAAAAAAAATATTTAAATATCAGTTCATAATATCTTCCATTTGCTACAAAAATTTAATGCACAAAAGAAATACTCAGTTTGTAAGAAATATCAAAGGATTAAATGATAACAAAAACGCGAATGGAACCGAGTTTTATTCCATAAATCTAAAGAAATTTAAATCGGTTGCCCTTTGACTACTGTTGTTTTCGAGAACTTCAAAGTTAATAAGATCAGCATTCAGCTTTGCATACATCGAGATAAATCACCCAAAATTGGTTAAATCTCCGATTTCTATATGGATGGCGGCGATTCTTAAATATCACATGCCACTATCGCTTTTCGGAATAAAGTTGTACTTACCACAATCAATGTTTTTTTTTTGATATTATGTTTTGCCACTGATTCTATTATAAGTTTATACGTAGGTCAAATGAATTGTTAGTGTTTGCTGTTTGATTTTTTCCGTCCATACGTACGTTGTGTTGACTTCGTCTGTCACATTGACATTATAATGTCTGTCAAAAAAAAACGACAGATAAGAAATAAATTAAGTGCTTCGTACCTTTATATCACGATTGCTGAAATTTTTAATATGTGTGATCGAGTCTTAGCGTGTTAAAAATCATCATAAATGTGACTATCTATACGATTACTTATGACAATTATCAACATGACGCTCATAACACATTTTATTTTTGGTAGTCTTTCACTTCTTTTTTATTGTTTAAGCTGAAAGCGCTTAAATACCTTTTTACACCTATGCTTTTGAGTTTTGATTTCTGCGCTCCTACAATATCTGTTTGAAGTATCAAAAAGTCACGTATGCAAGGCCAAATTATACTCAAAGTGTAAAACTGATATTGTGGGAGTTGCATAAGGATACGAGTGAAAAAAAAGTGTAAACTAGACATGTTATGTTTGGGAAAAATCCATGTATAATATTAATATTATAATTTGATAATATATAATTTTCAATTAATTCCAAATATAATTCATGATTGAAAGAAAAGATAATGGCACATATCGTAGTATCGGATTCCATTAACGAAGATACATTTATATGTGGCTTTTGTAAATCTGTTTTTAACTCCTTACAAATTTTCTTAGATCATAAAAGACTGCAATGTAAAAAAGATTTTATTGAACCCAATGTAGAGGTTGTGATTCAATCCCCAGGTTCTCTAACTGCTTTGAACTCAACATGTGAAAACATTTTCACAGTATCACAGAACAGTGCGACAATTCAGACTGTACCACATTTAAGGACACACAGCGAGAGGCCATACCAATGTCCCATCTGTGGTCGATGTTTTCTTCAAAATTCACATCTGCAAAGACACATAGTATCCCATAAGGTCTGGCCGGATGGTCTCACTAAGACAACACCAAAGTCACCAGAAGCTGAGCTATTAAGCTACTCTTGTTCGTACTGTGACACAGTGCTACCTAACTACAGTCAGTTCAGAGGTCATTTAAAGAAACATTTACACTTGAAAAAATTTAAGTGCATTCAGGATGATTGTAGCGAATTACTTCCAAGTATTGACAGTCTGTTACAACATATCTCTACTGCTCATAACAAAAATGTTTACCAATGTCACATTTGCAGCCAAAGCTTTCCTTCATTAGAAGATATAGCATCACATCAGCAAACTCATAACAAATCAGGTGAAGCCGAGCAAGGTACTGCCATTAGCCACTATAAATGTACCCAGTGTGATGCAATCTTCAAGAAGGCAGAAAAGCTTTCCTTACATATGCTCACAGAAAACCACAAGAAATTGTGCATACATTGCAATAAAACATTTGCCAGTGACAAACGATTACGACTACACCTGCAGATACACAGGAAGAGTAAACCATTTCATTGCAATATTTGTGATAGCAGTTTTCACATGAAAAAGTATTTATCCTCACATATGTTGAAACATGGGGATAAACAATTCACATGCTCTATCTGCAAATATAAATTTAAGAGAAAGGATCTTCTTCAGAGACATATGAAATCACATCAGACGAAAAAGTTGTTCAAATGTCCTTTTCAAGAAACTTTGGACTGCAGCAAGGAGTTCAACCGTAGTGACAAACTGAAGTCACATATAAAGTGCCACACTAAGAGGATGCTTGCAGGCTCTAGCACCCATAAATCTGATTATAACAGTGCTGGCACCGTTGAAATATGTATTGTGCCTCTGGACGCTAATATTGGGTCCAACTAGAGGCACTTGTGGTGCAGATCTAAAAATTTATCATATGTCATATTTTTCATTTTAATTGCACAATGATTTCAGTAACAACAGTGTAAGCATATGGCTTCACAGAGGTATACCAGGTGAGACTATAATCTAATTAGCTACTATTCTTTTACTACTTACCAGTATTGACTGATCGTTGCTATACTTGCATGTGTGTCGTTCGAGATATTATTAAAAAATGTATATTCATGAAAAATTATTATGTTTAATATTTATTTCAAAATATATCAGTTACATTGATGTTAGTTGTTTTAAATTTGTCTTGCTTGAAGAAGTAAGTTGAACATTGTCATTTGAAACACAATATATTTCCAGGCACGCCAATTTCGTGTGACTGATCAGGTGTACCTGGATATCAAAGATGAGAATAGACCCTTAGGGAGGGTGGTGATTGGCTTATTTGGAGATTTGGCTCCAAAAGCTGTCAGGAATTTTAAAGTTCTGGCTTCTAAAGGGATCAAAGGAAAATCATACAAAGGGACTTCATTCAATCGTATCATTAAAAGGTTTATGGTGCAAGGTGAGTGCGATTTCATGTATAATTTAAAGAAATTCCAAATTCAAAAGCTGGCAAAAACAATTTCTATGGATTGATGAGTAGTAACCTTTTTAATTACAATACTTTTAATCCTTTTTCAGGTGGTGATGTGGTATCTGATAATGGATCAGGATCAATAAGTATCTATGGGGAGACTTTTAAAGATGAAAACTTAGACACTCAACATAGCATGGCTGGATTTGTGTCGATGGCCAACAAGGGTGAATTTCTAATCAGACTAATTTTCAACTAGATATACTAGTTATTGTTTTATTAACAAAAATATATTTTTGGTTTTAGGAAAGGACACAAATGGATGTCAATTTATAATCACAACAACAGGGACACCATGGCTGGATAACTTACATACTGTTGTAGGAAGGGTAAGAAAGCACTTCTGATATCAAACGATTAACAGACTGATATTAGAAAGTTCCTAAATTTTTCCTTGAGTTTGGGCCTTACTCTGCAATTCTGCCAAATCCCTATGGATCACTATCCTTTTTTTAGTTTCCTGCCAACCTTTCTAGCCTTCGAATAATTATCATATATCATAATAATCCGCCAAACTACTCTGGTGATTGCTGCATTCTGGTCGACCAAGGTATTGAGAGTATGTTTCGTTATTATGTGGCATAATGAATAGGTAACAATCACTGAATTTTATATAAAAAAAAATACTTAAAGCTTATCAAAATGATGACTAGATAAATAATAAAGTTCACTCCCATTGTCTGTATTTCCGGACAGAGAAAACAGACCTTATAGAAGCTGGGGCGTATAGGTATAGGCTATTACTGAAGCAGCGCGTTGTTACACCTTTTGCCTCATCTGTACTTTCCATCAGGTTAGATAGAGGTCAATCGCTGGTCAGTTTATTGTACAAAGAAATTATGGATAATGTAATGCCTAGGTGGTGGAGGGGCAGAATGTGGTTCATTTGCTGGAGCATACGCCGACGGACGTGGACGACAAGCCGACGCGCCGCGTGTTCATCGCCGACAGCGGCCTGCTGCCCACGCCGCAGCCTTTCTACGTCTCCGACGATCCTTACGAGTGAGCACTTAGATATTAAGAGCGTTTATTCCATTTCTACTAAGCTGGCAACGTCGCATGATTGGTCGTGAGGGGATATTTTCTTTTTCTACTCGTTGATTTTAATCCGTCAATTATGTGTTTATCAGACAAAATTGCAATCACATACTTTTTAATCTTGGATAGTCTATGGCACTTCGGACTCAACTATAATGATTATTATACAACGCTCTAGACGACTATAATAATTTCAAAATTAGAACTTAGTTACTTCGATTAAGCGTCGTGAGCGCTTAGTGGAACGCACCCAATGTAAAGTTGGAAATATCTGGCAAATTTGCTTCCATTTGAAATTTTGAACACACTAACTTTTTTCTTCTGTTACGTGATTGGTTAGTAATTGAAGTAATTGGCCAATCAGAAACAGTCTTATAACGACGTCTCATTAGTTATTTTTTGTGCTACGAAAATTTAAAAGTTGTTTGTTATTTGACGCGAAATCGATGGTGTTAAATAAATAATCCTTAATTCGAATTAAACATGAGTGACAGTGACGAGATTAGTTTCGCCACTACTCCAGAGGAGATAACTACTATTAATTCATAAGTGGAAGGTACAATTTTCAAACTTAACCCAATGTACTTTACAAAAGGTTATGTATGTACCTCGATATACGATGATGATGATGACTCGTAGAAAAACTATTGTATACAATACTATATTAAACGAGATATATTCTTATACGCCTTTAGTACGAAAATAAAAGTCAATCACGATTAATTATTGCATTGGACACATTTATTCGCTTCACACAAAAACGAAGAACTTGTATAGACCACATTTTAAAATTTCATTCAATTTCTGTGAAATAATCGAAAAAAAACACCAAAAATGCGACGGCAGGTCAGTTGGAATAAACCATTTTAAGAAGTAGGCGCTGTAGCCAAATAAGCCTAAGAGAGATTATTAGTACTATTGATTCCACATTTCGTTCCACACCGCGAAACGGGCGCTTTCGGCATGATTTTTAATTTTGAGCCGTAATAGTATATTACTGTCTAGGCCAGGAAGTAGGCAATTGCTGGCTGAGTATTGGTTTGAACGGACGAGCTTGCGAGTCCGTTTAATAATACGAAGCCAGCAATGATATTCTGGCCGAGGCAAGTATAGTGCTTTTCTCAAAAATCGAAAAGAAAACAACAACAAAAATAAATGAAAATGTAACTGACATAAATTATTAATTATTTTTGCTTTGCCGCCTTTTTCTATCAATGGCATTTGAAGAGAGTATTTTTCTACCCAGAACATCTAAAGCTATTTCAGACATGTCGTACTAGCTTTTTTTTTAATTTGGTGTTTTAAGTCTTGTGCCTTTATTTTTTATAATGGTGATTTGCATTTAAAAAAAATTAATAACTAGACAGTAATGGAATTTGTATGCAACATTACTGGAGAGTTTAGCGCTACAGTTTTTTTTAATTTTGGACTTACCGGCAACAATTAACTTCCTGTTCTGATATGTAGTTAACAATGACGACTTTAACGGACATATTTGAGAAAAAGATCTTCCATCATTATTGCATCGGACGGAAAGCACCTCAGTTAGTATTTTCTAACTTGTACTTAGTTGTAGATAACTATCAAGCCTCACGCTTAAAAACCACCCAAGTGCGTGATGCAACAAGCATAAAGAAGGGTTCTGTTGTATAAATTAAGTTTTACCATAACAGTCATATATAATTTTATGATTTTATGGCTATGAAATCCTAAAAAAGCCCACTAACGTTTTTTTTTGCAGTCTCTGGGCATGGATCAAGGCGACGGCAGTTCCTCTGACGATGTCATTCTCCATTCTGGGATTCTTTCACTGGATGATGAGGAAAATGGAGATATCGTGAAATGTTGTTAGTACACTCATTTGTTTTATCTATTTATGTACCGCAAAATAGAGTACTAGAGGAAATCAATGGCCTCATAAATATTATTTACCGTTGTAAAATGTAAAGCTTTAATCAAAAAATAGTAGGTCTAAATAAATATAATGAAACTACAAAAATTATATGTTACTTATTGTTTTGTTATTCAGTTTTCAGTTCTTTAGGAACTTCACAGTCCATACTCTTCATCGTATTTAATACATTTAAAATAATTTATCATTAAAACTTTTAGAATTCAGACTAAAATATGCGTACCTGTGGTTTAAAACTTATTAATACCTATTAGTCATTAATCATATCACATTAGTTGATTAAAAGTCTAAGGGAGAATACAATGTCTATGACACGTCGTCGTATGCAATATTTACAAATATCAGGTAGGTAGTTACTCCTAATCACTTACCTACCGTATTATTTAGGTAGCTCTGGCTGACCCGACTGACCTGTGTGGTTTTAAACATGGTTTGCGACTACTCGGCAACCTAAATGTTCGCAGTATACCCATACATTTTATAGAACTTGTTTGTAATATTCCTATTTGAAAAAAAAAAGCCGTGCTACGATGATACAATGTGACGGAACGGAACGAGGTCAAATTCAGCTCATTCATCGAGTCTGTAATCTTCTCGCCGTTCGCGAGTAACGTTATTCGCCGGTGATAATTTTGACAGGTGCTTCGGATGTAAATTGTATATGTATATATCTATATCGATAAAATATATCGATGCGTAGGCACCATTTATGAATGTCCTTTCAGGAAAAGTCGTTCGATTCGGTTGCTTCGTTAAGTTCAGCTTCTTCGGGTCCGGCGCGAGCGTGCTCGGGATGATCGCATTAAATCCCGTATACCTATCTATAAACCGCGGTGTTTTATAAGGCACAGTAATAGGGTACACAGTGCGAGCGTGGCGGGCGCCGACGCGGGCGCGGCGGCGGCGCCGGGCGCGGCTCGCGGCTGCAGCGGCGCGGGCGCTTGCCGCGGCGCGGCCGAGCCGCACGCCGCCGCGCACGACGCCCACGCGCGGCACACGTCGCACACGTGCCCCGACACCGGCTGGAAGAACACGCGCGCACGGTGACCTGCACACACGTAATACTTCATTATGATTATAATGACGTGATTTATGTATTTATGTATCTGTTTGAAATATCTTAGTCTCGAAATGTAGACTTTCAGTACTAGTTCTTTCTTTGCATCGTTGTATTATCCTTCAAATTAAGTCATGCGCGGAGGTTGCTGGATAACGACATGCTTGACCATGCTCGATGTCACGAATGACTTAACGTCAGGGCGTCACTCGAGTTGCTCGATCACGTTCTTTTCGTATTATCGAGAACAGAGTTAATAATCCTCGGACAGACCGTAGTAGTCAATTTATAGTGGCTTCAGCAAATGCATGTGGACAGTTGTCGAATAAGTGGTAATACTGACTAGAGTCTGCGAGGTCGGTGAGCGTGGCGAGGCCGGGGCGCTGGCGCGCCACGGGCAGCGCGCGCGGCGCCGCCAGCGTGGCGCAGCGCTCGGCGCGGCCCGCGCGCAGCCAGGCCAGCACGCGCGCGCCGCCGGCGCCCAGCCGCGCGCCCCACACGTGCGGAGACGCCTGACGCAACAGATAACAGACTCGGGTACTTGCATACTGATCAGTGATCACTTTACTACCATACCGCATATTGAGCTCGGATGAAATTTTGAATTTGGAATTGTTAACCTGTCTGTCGCCTTTGTTTTAATTATTCTGATTCGCACGATTCACCATATTCGTTTCTGTTAAATGTAAATACCGTGGGACGGCATGCGAGACTGGCTGGTTTTAAGCTTCACTTTTACAAAATCAAAGTTAAAAGGTTTTTATGACATGCGAGATAGGTTCATCCACTTAAATTCATGCCCGTATGCCTCCATAAATAGGGGTCAAATGATAGAAAGCACCCACGTCTGTCCGAAACCACGTCCACGTCGCTGAAATACCTATAACTTGCTTTGTGCCTAAAGTTCAAGGTCACGTATATGACGATGTAACATTTAAATAGGAGAATTTGTTACATACATTTACACAAGATGCTTTACAAACCGTTAGTTCGGTGAGCGTGTGTATGTCAGCGCGGAATCCTGAAGGCAGCTGCACTGTCAGCAGCGACAGTCCGCTCTCCGTCTCGTTGCCAAGTGCCACGAACCTGTTAAATCAGAGTTTACATTAGATAGCATAAGCTATGTCTTTCAAAAATTACAACCAGCAGCTGTAGTTCGGGTATGAGCTTGAGTTTCTGGTGCTAAAATGAATACTAAGTAATACTAACCCAATGCAAATGGAGAGTTGCAGGCGGTCCTTGGTGGACACTTGATCGACGCGAGGGTCGAGATTGAACCGCGGCCAGGCCGCTGTCACGTTGGTGCTGCCCCTGGCGGTGAGCCCCACGATGGCCAAACCCCGACCTTCGGTTATTGCGCTGCCTGAACGAGCAGCACGCACCTTTAAAAAAACTTACTTGAAATACATTATCTATGGAAAGGGGATTTTCGGTTTGGATAGTTATTAACTGACCAGTTGTGTCTGAACGACGAGAGCATTGTGGCTGTCAATATTAAACTGTCTCGCCTCTTCGGATCCTGTCACGTTAACTGATAGACGAATATTTGTCGGAGATCGCACTGCCTTAGCAAACATTGTGAGTGAATCCAGCTGAAAAGATTAATTGAATTAGTTTTCCGTATGAAATATTGAAGACTTAATATTGCTTGAAAGAATCCTACCACATCAGGGTCGAGATCGCTCTGGGCTTGCAGAAGGTATCTGGCGACCGGAACAGCCTCTTCGATCAGTCTTTCTGACAGCATGGTGCGGAGGCCCCAAGCGGCCGTGGAGGCTTCCAGACTATTCGCCTTCAACCAAGGGTTGCGCCACTCATTGCCTTGCAGCTTGCGTGACCAGAATTTCATTGATCCTGGTAAAAAGAAAAGTCGAAACATGAATTCTCCTAGCGCTGTTTGAATTTTAGACTAAATAATAAGGTATTTGCCCACATATATGATTTACATAGGTGAGAATTTTGGAGGTAATATTCTACGCTTTAGAGCCCAGTTTGAATCACAGACTTAATGATGGAATCTTCGTCTGGATACCTATCAATGAGGATGTCAAAGAAGATAAAATTGAGGTGGACTTTTGTGGTAAATTGTCTTTGTTTTGGTGTTGTACCCTCCAAGCTCTGTCACCTCTTAAGGCAGCCAGTTAGGTACCTGAAGCGTTGGTGTAGCGGTCCATCATCTCGAGCGCAGTGGCGGCTTGAGGATGCCTCGCAGCGGCCAGCGCGCCCGCCGCGACGGCCAGCGAGTACGCGTCCTGCTCGGGCGACAGCGAACCCGCCACGAAGCTGCTGGCTTGCAGGGCGGCGCGTTTCAGAGAAAGGTCGTTGCCCTGAAAATTAATGATGCATTTTTACAACCATACACTATTCGTGTTTGGTTTACTCAAATCTAAATCATCTGTCTCGATTGACTCATCAGTCATATACAGATACAGGTACAGCCAAAACAAAGCTGGAATTCGAACTGAAGGCTCCATTGTCGTACCGTACCTAGTAGATATGGACGACTTTTTGTAAATTTTTACGTGATATTGAAAATGATTTCGTAATCGAAAATATTGAATTCGTATAAGTATCGAAACGTATAAGGCAACTACTTATAAGAACGAGAGTTCTCAATCGGAAATGATTGTGTTTTTTAACGCTCTCAGTACGAACGTTGTTTTAGAGACACGGTATTATATATAAAAATATTGAAAGGAAATCGATCACGAACGTACTTGAGCTTGTGAGAGCGCCATGAGCGCATGCGCGGCAGTAGGCAGCGGCTGCTGCGCGTGCGGGTCGGCGTAGGCGGCGGGCGGCGGCCAGCTGCCCGCGGGCTGCTGCCGCGCCGCCAGCCAGCGCAGCGCCGCCGCGCCCGCCGCCGGCGACGCCGCCACGTGCCGCGCGCAGCGCCCCAGCCAGCGCGCCGCCACTGCCGTCATCCTGCACCGGCACAGCACAACGTCACACACCGACACCACGATAGGGTCAACTGAAGACCGAGGCTCTATTTATGCGATGTCAGATAATAAGCGCGCCTATGCGCCTGCGCGGCTAAACGTGGCCTGTAGGTCTTGTCACCTTAGGCTCTGTCTACCCCGTAAGGGATAAAGACGTGATTTGTGTGTTTGTGTCTGTAATGTGCGGGCCTTTCGGCGTCTCGCGTTGAGGTAGCCTACATAGTTAAATTACCTGTCCTATAAATTGCCCTAAGAAGGAAAGAAAGAAAGAATCAAAGAAGACATTTATTCCTTTTTGCAAGACACACAAATATAACAGAATATACACAGTTTAAAATATAAAATAATCAAGACATATAAAAATAGATCATCAGCGTTGTGTGTGTCCTCGCAAAAGTGAAACGGTCGCTGGCTCAGCATTACGCTGAGGTGTTAGACACCTGCAGCACTGATTTTCAGCCAGAACCATCTATGACTCACGAAACGATACACAAAAATATACTACATAATACATAAACTTTTACGTAAACAAAGCAATAAATAGATAGAACCCGACTTAAGTGTAACTAAAAAATTACTTACCCTACTTGGAATCATACGCGGCCTACGCTAACAAGAAATTCACTAAGAAGTGGCGCCTACTAACTATGTCCAGCAGTAAATCAAAATAATCCCGCGACATAGAAATCACCAATATAAGTCAAATTTGAACATAATTGAAACAGAAAATTCTTCTAAATGAATTAAAAACGAAGGACGTTTTAAGTGCAGATTTAACTTACCACACGTCTCCGGTAGACTCGTCGCCAGTGTCTGGTGCGAAAGAGCCATCCGGGCGGCGGTAGGCCATGAGCCGCTGGTAGCCGGCGGACGCGCGCGCGCGCGCCTCGCTCGTAATCACAGAGTCCTCCTCTTCGATGGCCTTGCGAAATAAGGAGATCGTTATTGAGCGAAACCAAAACTTCTGGAAAACGCGTACCCGGAGATTGCTGTTGCGAGTAGGACTAAAAAGATCGTCATGGAGATCTTTGGAGGTGGGCGCGTTCACGATGAATGATGAGATGATATCGGTTTCGGAGAACGTGGCCCTAGTGCGAACTGACTTACTTGCAAGTAGTCCAGCAGCACGCAAGAGACGGCGAGCGGCTGCAGCGCGCGCACGGGGTCTGCGGCGGGGGCGGGCGCGGGCGCGGCGCGCTGGGCCTGCAGCGCCGGCGCCAGCAGCTCGCCCGCCGCCAGCAGCGCCACGGCGCCCGCGCGCGTGCCCGGCGCCACCGCCAGCGTCACGTTGGCGCGGGCCACGCCGCGCCGCGCGTCCAGGAGCGCCCACGAACTTATTTCCTCTTCGTAACCATCCTACGATAAAAGAACGTCAGCCATGGAGAACGTCTTCATCACCCGAATGCGGGAACTGATCAGAAACATTGGAATAGAGAGAGAGAGAGTTACACACAATAAATACGAACCTTAACGTCGATAGTTCTGTAAAGAGAGGCGGAGACTCCGTCGCCGGTGGCTTCGACGATGATGGGGGCCTCGCCGAGTCGTGCGGCGCTCACCAGGAACGCGGTGCTGGCCGACCCGCGTGCCGGCACCGACACTCGAAGGCGGCGGAATACTTCGATTTCTATAGAAATAAGACCATTTTATACCTCTACCCCGAAACGAAGAAAGGATATTCAAAAGCCGAAATTGCAGTGAACTCACTCTTAGCAGATTCGACGTTGTTCTCTAGCGGCTCAAACTCGAAATATTGTTCTGAATTATGGAAAGTGACTTCAATGTTTGTGTCGACTGTTAGCGTGCTTTTTAACGTGATAACCGCGGCAATGGCTTCTCCGCGCTGCAAGGTCGCCGGTAGTTCTGCAGTAATGGATAGAGGAACGCTTGTGGCATATTTTTGTGGAGAAGCGAGGCCCAAGCCGAGTTCAGGATGCACTGCGAAGGCGCCCACGAGCCAGTCCCCACTGGTTACTGGAGACACTCGGTTTTCAAAGCCTGTTCCGTCGAGCCTGTAAAAGAACATAATATTCAAAGCTTCTGGTGGTAATTTGGATTTTCAGATGAGGATTATTTAGGTTATGTATGTGTGATTCTTACCCTAGTGAGAAATTTGCTAGCGTCCACGTGGGCTGTGGCTCTACTTTAAGATAATAGCGTGGCGTGGGCGGCGTCGGGAGCCGGCTGAAAGCGTACGGCCCGGCGAGCGGGGGCCGGGTGCCCGTTTCTGGAAGACTCTGTGGCGGTACTTGGTCTGTTAATAAAGAATACAGAGTAAGAGAATGTTTCAGTATAATATTCATACACTAAGCTCTTTAATTAATTGATAACGCTTACCTGAAGGATCGCTTTTCAGTACAAAACCATCGGTTAGAATGACAACTCCAGCATTCTGTAACGAGAGTAACATTTTATTTTAAACATCTTAGCCTGTGTTCTGAGTCCACGTAGTTCAAGCAGCTTGTACTTACAGTGAACACGTCAAACGTAGTGTTTCCTCCTAGATCAATGCCCAAGCCTGGCAAATGGTCTTCATTCTTGAATATGGAATACTTTAAACCGCTGAAACTTTCTACTTCGCGCTCGATCTGTTTAAAAAAATAGATAGGTTTCAAACAAATTAGACAGGTTTATGTTATAGACGGTTGTCGGAGTAGTTTCCTCACCGTTAGCTTGTCGAGGCCGCTGCCCTGGCCGTCACCGCCGGATAGCCCGGCGATGACGGCGCGCGCGTCGGCGGCCAGAACGGCTGCGTGAGCTCCCGCCCCGGCTTCCACGCGCAGCTCCACTGACCCGCCTGGCCGCTGTCCGCCACCAACCGATAGACGAACCTACAACATCGACAAAAAAACGATGTTATTTTTGTTCCCAATCCGAGGTTTTTAACAATGTATGTATAGAAACTGACATGTTTGTTAGGTATCTAATACGGCCTTCGACCGTCCTGTGATTACTTTGGATTAAACCCTAGTCTCACAACGTGGCGCGCAAAATGAAGGCTTATCTTGCCCAGTTCAACAAGGATACACAGATGCAGGGAGCAATAGGAACACGCCACTGCCACGCTTACCTCCTGCTGCAGCAGGTCTCGCTGCGGCACGTACGCCGCGGCCGCGAGCACGGCGTCGCGCGCGGCCGCCAGCAGCGGCGACCACGCCAGCACCACGCAGCCGGGCGCCATGCGCGCCGTCACCGCCAACGACAAGTCTACGCTGCGTCGCGCTGGGCTCAGCTGGTACATCACGCAACGTATAGTAAGTATAAATAGTATCGTTATTGTAGCTCATGCTCAAAATTATTCGGTGTACATATATCTGGGAGGGCGCAGCACAGAGGTATAACACGTTTCTATTATGATCATTTTGATCTTGATCTCGGTCTATATGCCTTGGAAAACGTTTACTCAAATAGAAAATTTTCTTGTTTTTAATAGATCAGTTTTTCGCTTCTTTATTTTCTTGCACGCACAACGTCACACTTACTTCTAAAGTCTTAGTCGTCAGGATGTCCCCGCGTCCGATCACAGCATAATGTAGTATGTCCATGCGCTCGGTGGAGGATACGCGCGCACGCATGACGTCTCCAACAGAGGTGTTCCGAGTCAGTAGCTCCACGGTCAGGAACTGACCATTGGAACCGGCGCTCCGCACCACATTTATCACACGCTCTGACACCTCTTTATATTTTATCTGGAAGAAAATATGTATTTGCATGATCTGAAGTTATAGTTGCGCCAATCAGACATCGAAGGACAGTAATTAAACTTTAATTTTACCACTAAATTGAGAGTAAAGTTGGAGAACGTCTCGGCTGGTGTGAGTGTGTACGTCGCTAGACCCCTTTTCAAGGCGATTGTGGTGACATTAACTGGCGCTCCGTCGTCCCACAGACGCTCTACGGTGACGTCATCGTCAACGTTCATTACTTGCCCCGATGAGTCTAACACTTCAATCTGTAAAAGGAAAAGTACGTAGGAACATTCTTACCAGTCTTTGTTGAGTTTTTATCGCTGGAAGTAGGTACGACTATAGATACTAATATCTGTTTAGAAAACTGAATCAAGTTTGGTAGGCACTTATCTAATAACTTTTTTCATAAAAGGAATCATTTACACCTCAAAATGTGAATGAAATATATAATTGACGAAACAATTTTGATAACATGAATATGAGACCACTGATGAAAAGCGATTGAAAGCAACAGATTACATAAATTTGTTAACAGTCAAGAAGATATCGACCAATTAAGAACCTTGTTCGTTTTTGAAGTCCGTTAATAGCTCTGTTGTCCGGGGCAATGCAAGCATATTAAGAGCCAGTTGTGCCAACAACGTTCATGCGGAACGCAGGCATTTATTTCGATCTGAAGCAAACTATTCCCATTGGACTGTCTACACAGCTACTATCATTGTGGTGTCAATAAAAAATGTTATGGTACTAAACTGATTCTTGATACATATTCGTTCCACCGCAGGTGGTAGCCGTTCTATGCAAATTACATCTACAAACGGCATGACTTGCTAACCTGGACATTGTATGGCAGCATAGGCCTGAAGTACTCCGGGGCTGTGACCTTCAGTCTGTATGGTGTCCGCAATAACAGTATTCTTGACGATACATTTTGTCTTATTAACGTGTCTTTTTCCTCTAACACTGCTTCGACGACTAGCGGCCTGGCTGCGTCCTCTGCCAGGTCAAGGTCCGTCTTAAGGTCGTAAGTGACTTCAGCGTGCCCGTTGAAGTCGACGACTTTTCGAGCTGGATTCGAGAATACTGGCTGTAGTATGTCGGAGAAGAAAACAGCGTATGCGGATATCGTCAGCTCTCCTTCTACTGGCAAACCATTGAAGTGGCTGAAAATTGTATCAAAATATCGATATGTACTATGCAATCCGACAGGGTTCTCGGTTTGTCGAATTCAGATCGTGAGTTTAACATGTCCCTTAGTCTTTTTTATAAGTTTCAAATGTTTAGAGTTCTACAGTCCCTTTATTGGTGCTTTGCTACCTTGAACCTTTTAACTGGCAGAATACTGCAGAATTCAATTAAGTTGATAGCAAAAAGTAGCTCTTAATCGAAGTTTTTGCGCAGTACTGAGTTATTAACGCTACCTAATATTCATCTATGTCCAAACCCCGCAAAAAACCGACATTGTTTGCAAATTCAAAGAATCGCCTCCTACGTCTTCTTAACTTTTGCTCGCTTTATGTTTGCAATTGAAAACTCTACAATGGAATAATCATTTTTCCATCATTGTAACGACTGTCGACAGCTTTCTCAGAGAAAATATATTTCCTTTGTTGAAACAATGAGAGGTTATTTGTGGTGTTGTTTTGTTTCAGTTTGCCTCACTGACGTAAAATATTTCACTCAAGACACGTAATTTATTCAGGGCGTTAAAATAATAAACATAATTAAGTTAAGTTAGGAAAACCAATTCAACTGCCCTTGAACATCCATCCACATTAGTTTGTTTTATCTACTGTGTCAGAGTGGATATTTAGTGGTTTTGGAGTGTAGGTGTGTAACTTGTTAATTCGTGTAGTAATGAGTACGTGTTGTAGGTACCGTTCTATTCTAAGCATAATTGATAGAATGAAGCATAGTTGCTTAATTGTAGAAACAATGTCCCGTACTTAGCAGTTACGTTTAGAGTGAAGCGTCCATCGCTGAATAAAATCTCTTTGGGCATCTGCATATCCATCTGAAACTTAGGCATCACATAATCGGCCACCAGGATCTGCCGCGAGTATATCTGGTTCTTCACTTCCACCTATGAAAAATATCAGGATATTTTAAGCAATAAAATTAACATAATAAAAATATGATATGTTTCGTAGCAAAATCAACTGAAAAACTCAAGCAAATTTGGAATTAATATTAAAATTTTTAAAATCAAGTTTTTTTTTGTTTCAAAAGTGTTACTAGGTGCGACATAAATTCAGTTCAATTTTCTAAAAAACTTCCAGCTGTCAGCTAGAGCTTTATATGTACCTAGGTAAAAATAATGTAGTCAATAATACTTGAATTGTAAATGCAAATGTGCCTCAAGAATCCAAATCTAAGGTCATCTCGAAGTGGGTGTTAAATTCAAAGTCACGATAGCTATCTGAGCGGCCGACGGTAACTTCCTCACTTGTATAGTCCATTCGCCGAGTGCTGGCTCGTCGGCGAGGATAAGTTCGTCAGCGATGATTCCCCGGTCCAGCGAGACGGCGCCCCACTGCCTGACGGGAGAACCTCCTGCATCCATCACGCTCACGTCTATCGAGCCAGACAGAGGCAAGAGATACCTGTCGAGCAAGCAGGTTAATGACCGCGCGGTAATCACACGTAATCTCACGCGCTCCAGCTCCTCATCGGCGATGGTATCGAAAGCGAAAGTGTCTTGCGTTACGGTGCTGATGAAATTTGTTCAAAGTCACATTGTTCATTAGATACGATTGGCTAATGCTAAACAAGAATGGAATGGAAGAATTGATAGTTGTAAATATGCGTAGAAAGCTCTAAAACAATGATTTCTTTGACGATTGAATGAATTCAATTTGAAGTTAGTACCAGGTTAAATTTATAGTAAGCAGGTACCTAATATTTATTTTAAATAGCTATTAAACCTATTTCTTAAAATATTATGACCAAATAAAAAGTATTTGCTTACATTGAGATGGTTACCATAAGACACGTGTAAAAAAAAGTGTAGAATCAAGTGTACCTTGTTTTATATAGGAAGATCAGTGTAGTACAGTGGTGCGGAGATTAGCGAGCAGCATATAAGTAGGTAAGTCATGTAGTGTACAGTCTGCTCTACAAATATGAGCTAGTTTGTTTATGCAAATCGCTTAGGTACTAATAATAATGCTTCTCCGCCCTTACTTGTCCAAAGCGACAACTCGGAATTTGATGGTGTCCCCGGGTTGGTAGACGCGCTTGTCCGTTTGTACGAAGACGCAGTAGCTGCGCGGCTGGTACACGAGCCGTGCCGACGAAGAGAACTGCGTCCCAGACCGCGACTGCGCCACCAACTCGTAGTTACCGGGGCCGGGATCGTCGATCTGTACACAATAAAATTTTGGATCTAGGATACAAAAATAAAAAGGTCTTGATGATTACATAGATAAGATACTGAAATGGCTACTTGTCAGTCTGGTCTAAGATGTTGCGCTTACTCCAGTCATGGGTAGAAGAATAATGACATTTGACCCGAGTGGTCAAAACGCTCTAATACTAACCCTGGCGTGCTTTTAAAAAGAAACATTATTGCCCACACACTGAATAAGAATGAACATTAGTCATTAGTCAGTTAAGTATGTCTGAGTCAGGCGGTGTCTTTTGATGGGTGCAGCTCTCTTTTTTCTTTCAACTATATCTGAATACAGTATCCAGTTAGGTACTTCTAGTTAGTAATGTGTCGATGAATTATGATGTGGTTGCAGATTGGTGTTGCAAATAATATGTCAGAAACAAGGACTATAGGACTGGTCACAACGAGTTACCTCAAGATCGACGACTCTGGAAGACGCAGCTAGTACTTGGACCTCGCGTCCCAGCGAGTACCGCTCGCCCGTAGCCCGTTTGCCCTCCACGGCCACGTACACGCTCTGCGCGCGCGCACCGCCCGCCACGGCCACGCGGTACGCGCTGAACGGCCGGAACACGCGCGGGCCTATCACTGATATACTGGGGAAATTGGTAAGTCGGTGAATAAAAGTAGGTACAAGAAGGACACATCACTTGTAATGTTCATTTTTCAGCCCAGTAGGCAAAAAACGCGGTTCGTTACAGCATTTTTTGTTCTGAAACTCGTGGCGCCATCACGTGGGAAAAGAGGAAACTACATAGTAATTTGATCATCGAAGGACGGTATCTTCATATAATGATGATCGAACATCATTTACAGGTAAGTTTGTTTGATCACACATTCAATGCCAATTTATCTGGTCTACCTATTTATTTCCGTTAATTAATTAATTATGATAGAATTCAATTCACTTCTCAAGTTATTGTGTTGCGATGTCGCATTCATCGTGGTTGAAATTTCGGTGCTTTATTGTTATTCATCATGTAGATTGTGCACCGTAACTTCGTTCTAATGAAGTTTTGGATTCCGATGATTACACATTACAGCCAAATGATTTCGGTAAGTTGGTTCCTATCCAATGCCATTTAATTTAGAGATAGGTAATTTTAGTTGAAGGGAATAGGAAACAAGTACTTACTATTTTTATACGGTGGTTGTTTGGCGCGTGAAAAAGGAAAACTGACTGATTTTACTTCGTGAAAAATGACAGGCAAGGAAATCTTTAAGTTCGTTGGAAAATCCAATGAATGGTATATTTAACATAACAGTTCATTTATCGAACAAAAGAATGTGTTATGATTCATAACTTATGAATTACGTGCACTTTTGTTACATAGGTAGATATTACACCTATTCACATAACTGTGTGTTCATCACGATCGTTATAGATTTCAGTAAATTATCCTATAATTATATTCAGTAAGACCATTTTTTAAACAACAGATGTATGAGAGTGTGCCTGTTTTCCATGACTTGACTTCGCTATATCGCGGAGACAGCTAAGTAAAGTTATTCAATTGTAAAATGCGATGTTTATTTATACATTCAAAAAATAATTACATACAAATAATTAACTGACTAGTTCTTTAGACATAATTATGTTGGATACCTAGTGAATAGTGTAATCTCATCAAAACTTTGTTCTTATTTTTGTCAATTTCATTTCTTAGATATAATCCATAAATAGTTAATTAACTCACCATTGTATAACGGCCGGAGCAATTAAACTTAAAATAAATAAGTAGAGCGTTATCGAGCGCGTCATCGTTCTGAAACAAAACCGTTGATATTAGAACTAAGATAGTACGATTCTGATTTATGAACTGTAATCTTAATAATAAAGCTAACTGGTTGTAGGTACATAAACATGCCTACTTATGTTGATAATATATACCCTTAAATGTATCGTTTATTAACCGACTTTGAAAAAGGTCCGGTCTCAATTTGTTTACATTAAACGTTTGTTATCTCGGAACTGTGGTTTATAAATCAACTTGAAAACATCTGTATAAAAATATAATCTTGGATATACACACATTCGTTCCCTAGAAACTTGATTCAGTATACGTAGTTTGTTTTTAAGTCGGTTTAATTCATTTTTAAAGTTTTTACTAATCCAGCTGCACGAACGTACTAAATACCTACTACGCCTACAAACTCGCGTCATTTAGGTGGTTAAGTCTAAAACTGAACAACTGCTGCATAATATTATGCTGCAATCGGTGGTCACGTATATAAAACGATAATAATTTGGAAAATTAGTACTTATCTAAGGTTAATATGAATATCTACATAATATTATATTAAACCCTATCCGTCACTGCAACATCAGGTTAAAAGTAGGCCTTGTGCGTAAAAAAGAAGTGCATAATACTAACCAAAGTATTTCGCGGATTATTGTTTATTTATTTGGTACCTACCTATACAATAATTAATTACAACGTTTAATTATTAGATACAAGTTTAAGGGATTTGTGAATATTTTCTTCACATTCAGCTATAGGTACGCCCGAATCGTGCTAAACGTGGCCTTTAGGTATTGTTACTTTAGGCGCTGTCTACCCCGTAGTTATGTTTGTTTGTTTGTTTTCTTCACATTGATGGATGCATGTTCAGCCGGGAAAATTGATCGTGGGACATACTTATTTTATGCAGTTCCACAGAGCTGGAACATTGTCATGTTCAAGTTTAAGTACCTATTGGCTGGCTACTATGAATTGTTTATCTACAGAATACCAAGTAAATAGCTAATGCGTAAATTAATTGTTTTACGTACGTTAACAAGTCCGGTTAAAATTAGGGAATTACTTATTTAAATACATATTTTTATAACTGCTGATAATACTATCTTTAAAAGGAAACTTAACAGCCTTCTGAGCGACCATGCGTGATCAGAATTCATTTGCAGACGCAAAGTCGAGATTGTGACATTAAGAGTAGGTAGAAGATGAAAACATGAAGGTTATATGTAGTTTTATAATTGAGTTTTTTTTTGTCACATGCAATAATATTTGAACTCATGAATAATCGATTTGCTCGTGTTACAGTTAGTTCTTTGCTATCACATAGATAGGTATAATTGCAGATGACTGTAGCTGACAAGACTATTCTTATGAAAATATTCGTCAACTTAACTTAAGCAGCCTTGGAAATAAATACCTTAATGTTAAAGTGACTCATTAAGTGATCTATCTACATGTATTTCCCATGTGTAATATTTTTTTGTACAGAGATGCGACCAGTGCGTAGTAGGTATTATGTGTCACATAACTCTACATAGCGTTCTTATTGACAAGGTGTCGTAGGTGTGCTATTATGTATTAAATTCATATATATTTACGTATTGAGCTCACCGTCCTTGTGTCCCAGCTTGTCTCTGACTCACTGCGCTGTATCAACACAGGCGTTGGCGGAACAACTACCCGAATTGGTAAAATGTGCCTTTTTTGAAGTTCTAAGAATTAAGTACTTCATAGTACCTAATCATAAGCAAAACCGTTATTGTAGGTACATTATGTACCTATTTATATTCTTCTTTATAATTATTTTTTAATGTGGAATGCACCACTGTTTTAAGTTATGTTCTACGTGTAAAGACTTTAGACAATAAGGAAAATGAGTAGTGTCGTTACTTGTAGTAAAGTAACTTTCTCTGCATAGAATCATGGAGCGAGTAACTTACAAAACCGCGGGCGATGTTTAACTCTAACAACCAAACAATCGCTGCACTCTCGGAAAGCATTAACGGACGGGTTTTCTTATTTACGAATTCTTAATCCTCGAACTTAGTCAATTAGTGCGTGGCCTTCTTTCGTTGACTATAGCGTAATTTTTGACATTTAAAAATATACTTTTTTAGTTTTTATTTACTCACATCAATCACAATTCACTCAAGTTTAAATATTTAGAGCGGAAAACCTCACCTGTGTTGCACTTGCGTCACTTGAAAACCTTAAATGTAGTAACTTAACACTAGATGATAGATCGTTTCTGTCGGGTGCGCATAGTTTTTGTATAGAGCGTGTCAGCGAGGAACGACGCGGAGTCTGCGTCGGATTCGGTGCAACTGAGTGCGGCAGGTTGGCGCGGCGCCCACGCAGCGTGGGAGGGGCGCCGCGAAGCCTTGCGAAAATACGCCGCTGACCGTGCTGCGCCTACTCCACATCCATCCGACCATTGATGATCGTAACATTTAAATAACATAGTATTATGCAAGACACATTTGACGTTCTGATATGCATGCATAACTAATAAAAAGTGTTGCAAAAATGTTATAGAATTTGTGACTCGCTTTGTTAACTAAAATAGGGATATATATTATGTTGTTCCTAAAGTAGGCAAACTAGAAACTTGAAAAGCTATACTACTGTGTACATGTATTTCATTTGTATTTAAATTTTCTGAGATAATAACGTCTCCATGTAAATCACTCGTATATACATAACTGATGGTCCGCACCGATAAACGTTGGTTAATAAAAACCGTTTGCTAAAATTTTGAACAAGTTTCTTTAATCGTTGAGGTTATTTATTAATTACGCGCACGTCCCACTTATTATGCAGTCTCGGTGGATGCAGTTGCAGACAATCGTCAGAGCAAGCGGCCGCTGCGCATTCCTAGAAACATGTTTTACCTCAAAGCTGCTCAATGGCCGGCCGTCGCATTCATACTCCCATTTAACCATGAATGTGTACTAAGTAACTGTTATTTATTAACGGACGGAGGAAGTAAACCCTATGTTAACACCTGAGTGATATATTTGATCAAGCAATGAAGCGGCTTTATCTCACAAGTAAATCTTGCATAAGACTCGACTTGAGAGTTTTGATGGGAAACCAGTTTCGAAGCGCAAAAAGACCAAGATATAAATACCTATTCATGGCATCGACGGGTTCTCCCACATCATTTGCATAAGAAGCTGTTCTGCTCTTATTGCTGTGTGACTGATATGACAGACTATAATAAACCTACTAACGAATGTTTACATAGTTAAAACTTGCAGAACATTTTTGATGATGATATATATATATAATATTATGAAGAGGAAAGATTTGCTTGTTTGTTTGATTCTACGCGCACGAAGGCGCGGGCAATAGCTAAGAAGGTATAATGTGTTATTTCGTTTCGAAAACCAATGTTATGATTTTGGCTATGAGTAGGAGTTGGTATTAGGTATGCATGTCAAATTTGGCCAGGCCTTTATGCATACAGACTATGGGAAGGGAAAGAAAACCCAAAACAATATTTTAAACCTTATTTCGATGTTCCGTTATTTATCGATAAGCTTATGTCTGGTCTGATGAAACTTATTTATTTCAAGCTTAATATTCGAGTACAATCACATTCCTCGTAAGTAACAACTTTCAAATGTATTAATAGTCTGCAAGGAAGGAATCAATGGGAGAGATGTTAGTGTTAGTAGTGTCCTTCGCTGGCGGCGACTGCGGGTGTGCTGAAGTGGTATTGTCTTTGGCGTGCAGGCTGGCGGCGAGCGCGGCGTTGTCGGCCAGCGCGGCGGCCAGCGCGCGCTGCAGCCGCGCCGCGCCCGCGCTCTCCGCCTCCAGCGCGGCCCGCGCCACAGATAACGCTTCTTTATCCTGATCGATCGACTGTTTTGATGATTCTCTGCGACTAAATTCTGATAAACGACCCTGGAGTTCTGCTTGCAATGTCCCGAGACGCGTTATTTCCTCTGAAAAGGATTTTGTAAGATAAATGCAAATGTGTAAAATTAAGACTCTACAATTACATAGTCATTTCGATCGCTAAAAAAATATTTAGGAGATAGCTGTCTGAATCAATCAAGTTAATATTACACGGTTAAATTTTAATTGTTATTTCTTGTTTGCCAAGCACATATAGTAAGACAGCCGGGGAAATTACGGGCACAAGAGGCATTGCATCTTAGTCCTCTAGGTTGCCAACGCATCTGCAATCCCTCCGGGGTTGCGGGTGTCTATGGGCAGTGGTGATCACTTACCATCAGGTGACCCACTTGCTCGTTTGCCTTCCTATTCATATAAAAAAAAAATACTTTCTCATCACAAGCACAAACAGAACATTGATTCGCTAGTGATAAGAGGGAGTCCTAAATGCAGCGTTCTCGCACATAATGTTTAGCAACATCAATAACAATGAACAGATTAGGTATACCGTTGGCTTTGAGCAGTTCCCTGGAGGTGTGCTGCAGTTCCACGGCGGCCAGGCGGCGCTCGCGCGCGTGCGCAGCTGCGGCGAGGCGCGCGCGCTCCCGCAACTCCGCGCCGCCGCCCGCGCATCGCTCTACGCGACGCACCTCGCTTTCCAGCCGAGATGCCTCACTATACCAAATTAACTATGTAAATCTAGCTCGAACTGTACTCTTTGGTACCTGCATAAATAGGTACTCAACTCGACCACTGCTGAAGAATTTTGAAGGTAATGGAAACTTGGCAAAATCAACGAGCTAGATTTACGAAAGAAAAAGAAAGGCTTTGCACGGAATGGGTACTATGGTCGTTACGAGTATCTTCTATCTTATCTATAAAAGAGTAGGTACCGTGACTAACTGACAGACAACGCACAGCCTAAACCACTGGACCTAGGAACTTGAAATTTGGCAGACGTATATCTTGAGTATCCCAGAGGTGCACTAAGAAGGGATTTTTTGAAATTCCTAACGGGATAGGGAATAAGTGATCGCGGTACATTCTATTTAAAACACTGGATAAATTTATACTCTGAAATTGCTTAGTTAATTGCAGATATATTAAATCTATGCTGACGAAGTCGCGGGCAAAAGCTAGTAATTTTATATTTGCAGATTTGCAGAGTTGCTGGACTAACTGTCTACTTTCTGCTTTCAGTAAACTACAAAGAAGTCTAAGTTTATCTACTCACACAAAGTAGGTACCTACCTAATACAAACATTAAATACCTATGTTAATTACTAATTAAGAATCGGTAAGAAATATGTCCAGTTTGGATAATCTCCGAGATAATCTTAACTGTATTAAATCTTTGTTGTCGTCTTTTCGCTATTTTCCTTATGCACGCACTTGCCAATAATTGTGCCGTCACTCGCGGAGAGCGACAGCGCAAGTCTTTGTGAAAACACGTTTTTTCGCAACGATGCGATGTGGATAGGTATCCAGTGGTAGTCTTTTCTCTTTTGTTTCCTGAAATAATAAGACATACTTTCCTGTCCTAAACTATTAAACGAACATACATAAGTACATACATATATCACGTCTTTGTCCCTTACGGGGTAGACAGAGCCTAAGGTAACAAAACCTTAAGGCCGCGTTTAGCATGATTGATTAAACGAACAACATTTTATATTAAGTATGTCGGTCGTGATGAGTTAATCACTTATTAGGGGCGAGTAAAAATTGATCTTCAGATTGACGTGATTTCTCGCTTTATGGCACTGTAATTGATGACTTTTACACCGTGTGCATATGCCAGGAACACAAATATCCAAAATATAAGTATCGACTGCGTAAAATAATATGCAGTGCAACAATTCAAAACGGTTCGGTTCAACGGTGATTCTTATTAGATTCAGCATTGAATTGTAGATGACGTAGAATAGTAGACATGAAATCAGTACGGAGTTCCTATTCTAGTATTAATCGGTAAGCTCTTTTTGCAATAGGCTCGTCGTTGGGAGAAGCAGCAAAGACCACCGCCAAACCGCCTGGCCGGTCCCAGTGTGCGAGTTTCTCTGATTGTCTCTACAAACGACACCTGCTTTATTCGTACCTGCGAGCGTGTTCGGTAGCGGCTTGGATCCGCTCGTGCAGTTCGCCGTACTGGCGCTGCAGCGCGGTGTGTGCTGCGTGCAACGGCCGCAGCTGCTGCACCTCCCGCTCGAGCGAGCTCAGTTGCTGCGACTGTTCGAAGCAGCGTTCCTCGAGCAGAGCTCGCTGACGTTCCTATGTGGACCAAAGTAACCAATGCCGTGCAAACAGGACACAACCATCGTTTTTCGTATGCTTTTCACTACACGGCAACTTGTGTGAAAAATTCTAAAGACATCTGCTAAGGTTAACCGTTACAATACTTTAAACAGCATATTTATCAGATTATAACAAACAAAGGAGTGATTTATGTAAACTATGTAGGTATGTATGTACAACAAACACATTATGTATCGTTAAAAGCTATAACTTATGATACAAGTTAGCATATTTTATCTAATTTCATATTTTAATGACAATTTTCTACGTGTAAATTACGTTTCTGTAATAGCTGGGATTTTTAGACGCTACAATCGCACGTGGGGTAAAAGCGTTTTTTACTATAGTAACTAGGCATTATGTGATCGTATTGGTCGGAATGATTTAATCGAGATAATTTTACAAAAGCACTCATGATAAAGTTTATTATTATGTTGTACTACGCTAAGTTCTAGACTTTGTTTAGGGTAAAATTCTAAATTTATTTTTGCTAGGCCGCCGCCAAGGGCTCTTTTATGTCTTTTTTGAAACTCCCCGCGCATTCGGAAAAACCATCATTGCCAAGAAGAATGCGCCGGAAGAAACTTTGCAGAAAGTCATTTTTTCAAAATAAAATACATTAAGCTACAACTACAATACCTACTTAAATTCTACTTAAATTAAATACATTTATAAAAGGGATGTATAAGGTCCCCAAGCCTTTAACCTTTTCGGCGCCATGTCAAATACAAGAGACGTCACCCATACGCCAGACGTCTTTATTGAAATGCCTATAATTGAACCTAAACCCAATTGAACGAAGGCTGCTTTTGCATTGAAGTAATGGACGTATATATAGGTCGTTGGCGTTGAAAAGGTTAATTATATTAGTCTATAGTAGGTAGAGATGTATAAAGACTCTACTAGTCAAAGTAAAACAAAGTAATGCAAAGAAAGAAATTGAAAAAAAAGAATAAAAATAAATTAAGTTTAATAGAGGTGTAAAACGTATTTTTTTTCTATAATACTTTTAATTGATGGACATACCGTAATTTCCACCTGCGTCTTAAGACTAGCGAGTTCATCGTGCGCCTTAGTAAGTGCAGCGGCGGCGGCGGCAGCGCCCGCGGTGGCGGCAGCGGCGCCGTCCCTAGCTTCGGCGGCCGCGCGTTCGGCTGCATCCCGCGCCGCCTCGCTCGCCTCCGCGCGTGTGCATTCAGAGCGGACCACTTCCCGCAAGTGTCTCTCTGATGTCTGATATACGGTGTTGTCATTGAATTATTATTGTTAATTATATAATATGAAAATTGTGAAAGTCTTTTTATTTCTTTTAGGTACCTACACCGGCGATTATTTGCCCGCGCCGATATAAGTACCTAACTACTGTCTTTACACAGTAGAGACAAAGGTCACGTTGTATACGCAGGCGCTCGTAAGTATAATCACAATACCTACCTCAGTCCTAAGACGAAGACCTAAGTAGCTATAATAGCTACCCTACTCTCATTCCATAGGCAGGCACCAATGGTAGGTGCCATTTAGCAGAAAATGGTGAATGTGATCGTAAAAAGAGGTGAATATATGATACGTAAGTACCTAATAGAGAAAATGGTGTCAGGGTATTAGAACGCAGAAAGCTTGATGGAATTGCCACTCCTGCTAGAAGATATGGACGGAAGTTAAAAAATAATAATTTTAAAACCAATTAAAAAAAACAGATAGATACCTATTAACTTTTATACACCTAAGTACCTACCTATCATTAGAGTGTTGAGATGGCGTAGGTATGGTAAACTTAAAAAACGAACCATAAAACGATCATGCTTTATCAAACTAGCTGTTGCCCGCAGCTTTGCCCCCGTTGCACACAACAATAAATTATTATAATTTCTAGTGCAGTCGGTTAGAACTTTTGCGTTTCATTCCTACGTTTCATTTTTATTCATGTAAATTATCCACAACTAACCTAAAAATTAGGTATTAAGTAGATATATACTTGCAAGAAAAGTAATCAAACTTACGCTGAGAGATTGAAATTCTGCAACAAGTTCTATAAATTGCTGTTCAAATGTTTCAAATTCCGTCGTATTTACACCCATTGCTACCGTAACCTATATTAATTTTAGATTGCAATTTCATTTATTTAAATATTATATGTAATTAAAATACGAAGCTCGGTCTAACCTCTAATGTAAAAGCGGGAAATGTTTTTTTTCTAATTAATAGTTACGTAGACAATAGAGACTTGCAATCAGCCACATAATCGAAATAGTTTGACTTATAAATAAAATTAGGCGCCAGGTTTTGTTTAACTAAATTGAGGCTGCGAGCTGCTTACCTTAATTTGCGTTCATTTTTCTTCCTACGCAATAAATTTAATCAAACGAAATTCAATAATCGACGCTAAAAACAATAACAGGGCAAATCTTCACTGTCGAAATAATTGCAATGTGTCAGTTCAAATTATGGCGCTCGTGCAGACTACAGAGGCTTTGCTGCGAGGGGAATATTAAAAAGAAGGGGAGCTATTTTTCTTACCAGCGGGCTAGTATATAAAAGCCTGTTGATTCTTCATTCCCTCACTTGTCCAGGCACCGCCACCGTCTTTGGTAAACGGGTGAGTTGAAAATTTACACGTCAATTATAATCGAAAAATTTGTTTCCTGACCCACCGTAGAACGGTAGAACGTTCTCACAGTAAACGTCACATGACTTTCCTTGTCAATTCAATGTAGCGTCAATATGACATTATAAGTAACTACTTACTGTGAGAGGGTTCCGCGGCTGTTCAGGAATCAGTTTAGACCTAAAACTCAACTGGCTTAATTCGAATCTAACCTGACCCGCCTAAAGTCATCATGTCAAATATTATGTATCACCGACCTTGTTGTTTGTAGGATAAAGGTGTATAGGTAGATGTTTTTGACGTTTTGGTTACGTGCATGTATTTATGCCCTTGACTGTACCTAGGTAACATATTTTGTGAAATTTGCTTTTTGTTCTCTAAAAAACCGGGAATATAAGTAATCACTTTATTTCCCCTGTTACTTTACATGTTTGGTTATAGACCTCTATCGTTCCAATTGGCATTGTTAATTTTTCTTAAGCTGTGCTTTTAACACCTTTATTTGATAAAATGGACTATTTCAAGCGACTAATTTGAATATTATGTTTTTACGTAGCTTTGTTAATTAATAATAAATATTTTTTCGCTGTTTGATAATTCGTGAATTTAGACAGAATCCCAATCGCCTTCGTTCGGCTGGCTATAAAAAAAAACGGCTTTGTCTATGGTTTTGTTCGATTTGACAGTGACACGTGACAGTTGCTATAGCCAAACTTTTTTTTTCATTTTTGTGGCAAACATTCGATGCTGGATTCTGTCTAAAAACCTGGTCGTTCGGTCAAACAAAGGTTCAAAGTACTTTTACAAAAATATCTGCAATCATAAAGTATTTTTGAAATCGGACAAGATAAATCGGATAATTGATGGTTTTCCTCGAAATGGTTTTCGAATTGGAGCATACTAAAAAAAATGAACAATGCCAAATTGTTTATTCATTTTGTTTGTGTCGATGTAGATAGCTGTAGAGTTCGTCTTAGGCTCTCCAACAGTAGGTAGGTGGTATAAATTATAACGTCTGACGCCTACGAGACAACCTCATGTAACTAATTAATTAAGTATAATTTATAGATCTCATTCGGCGCTAAGATGCGGGTGGCAACCATAATAGCGCTGGCATTTACTGTGGCTCTGGCCACCTTCACCGTCTGCTGCGAGGCCAAGAGCCGCGGAGTGGCTTTGCCAGAGGACGAGGAAGACTTTAGGTACGAGAACTACTTACAACAATAAAGTTGCTACTATCATCAAATCAATTTCCGATGTTAGGTGATTGGATATTTCAACAATTCATTGTGTAACATTTAAGTGAGTAGTTTGGTATTTTTTTATCAGGCTCAAATGGTTCAGGCGCGTTTGGGTATTTCTGATAATCTTATTAGCATTCTTTTTTAACTTGCAATTAGGATACTGTTACAAGAAGCATAGTCACATCATGCATATTTAATGGTTAATATTTGAACAATCTGCAGGCCACGGCCGCTGTACCGCGACTACGGGCTGATGCGCCGCGCGCGCGCCGACGACTCCTTCGACGATTACGGCCATCTGCGCTTCGGCCGCTCCGACGACTGACGGCCCCGGGCACGACGAGTCGCTCACAAATACCTACGACCGCTAATTTAAGCACTAATTAATTATAGTTTACTTATGTAACCCATTTAAACGATGGTATTTTATTAGATAAAAAAAAGACATGAAATATCAATGGCTGGTATGATATTTCGTGTCAAATAGTAATATTGGGCTTGCAATAAAACATGTTATAACGTATTGTTTACCATCAAATTTAATAGCTCAATTTAGAGCCTAAACCTACATTGAATAAATAAAAAAACATGTTTATTTTCAATAATGTATTATAACCAATAAATACATTTTACAACAGTTATTTTATTATAATAGATGTGTTACATTAAACATTAATATCTTAATGAACTGGGTATCATCTAAGAATTAAAATATGTTTCTTAAATAGATCACTGGTGTACTCTCATAAGGCATTTTTCTATGGCGTCAAATATTGATTACAGGTAGACACATGAAACATACATAATTTTCATGACATTATGCTACTTAGTGGATTAACCGGATACTTCCCGTGTTATATGTTTAGCTATCGTTGTATAAGGCATGCTTTCTTCCCGCACTACTAACTACTCTACGCGACCTGTGCCTACTAATTACCTGTTAATGGTGGCTAGATGAACAATTGTTTAAGGCTTCGTTACACTGCACCCGCAGCAAATCAAAGCCTTTAAATAAATAAAAGACCATTTTTTACTTGGTATCCCGAAATAATTATATAAAAAAATCTAAAGCATTTTATAATAAAGTGTACTATCATAGTTTTTTTATAATTAAAGAGATAAATGTTTTAAAATTGTAGGCAGCAGTTGGTAGGTATAACTTATTGCAATGTTTTGTTAAAACTTCTTGTACTCATTTTCATTCGTTGTACGATTATTGGAATCTATTAAGTATGAAGCGACTTCAATAGGTAGTTAAGTTACACTTAATTACACTTAACATTACATTATTTTTGTTGGAATAGCTTTTTTAAAATTTGGAATTCCATCTATCTACAGTTACAATATTTTTGCCTTTGCTTCTACATTATAAATTGTTCTAGCCGAACTCTTTATAACCATTCCGAGAAAAATTTCCACCGGATGTGTAAGATTTAAAAATCCTGAACCTACGTTTTTTTTATAATTTCAAGTATTTTAATCTTTTATCTCAATCTGTCCACACCCAGATAAATATTTGGTGGAAAATTAGCTACTCTTAGCCGTTTAGTTAATATTCACAGACTCTTGTTAACATTCCAACCATGATAACTTAAACTCTGACAATGTAAACGTTTGTAACATTATTTATAGGCACGCATGATATCACTACCTTAAATTAAATTAATATATGAGACTAGTTAGTTCCTTCCCTATGCTACTGTATTAATATAACATTTATATTAATTTAGCTTAGACTACCGAAAGGGTTGGTTAATTGTACTTGGTAAATACGAAGCGTATTAAAAATAAAATCTTTGAAATAAATCATTTCCATGTACTTAAATGAAAGACAATTTCATAGTAACCAAGTTCAATTTGTTATTTGTTTTTATATATTTGACGAAAATATAAGAAAATACTCATTTCTCTACACGTTATTTGTGGCTCGGTAGAGCGTTTTTATTCGCAATGCTTAGTGTTTGACACATTTCATGAGTATTTGATTGATTAAAACAAAACTACCAATGTACCACTGCCATAGCAGTTGCTTTCTAGATAATGTCCTTCTTCTGCGAGCTTCCGAGCAAGGCCTGTAACGACAAAAATGTACACGTACAAACATAAATTAATTAAGAAAATGATTCAAATATCAAATTAACTAAGTATCAGTAAGTTCAGTGCCATAGAAGTGAAAATTTTAACAAAGAGACCGATTCCCTTTTTTTTAATTTATAATGCCACACCTCCAACTTCAACGAGGAGGTTGTTTTTCCAACTTAACAACACTGCTGGTAATAGTAGATTGTAAAACAAGTGCATGAAATAGATTTTATGAACGAGTTGCTTTTCACTTTAATTGTTAGGAAATCACGCACGACTTGACGACCGGATAGCCTAGTAGTTAGTGACCCTGACTACGAAGCTAGGAGGTCCTGGGTTCGAATCACGGTAGGGTCAGACAGTTGTATGATGAATACGATACGAATGTTTGTGCCCGAGTCATGGATGTTGTATGTATTTAAGTATGTATTTATTTACATTATATAAGTAATGTTTATCCGGTGCCTGGTACCCATAGTACAAGCTTTGCTTAGTATGGGACTGGGTCAATTGGTGTAACCTGTCCCAAGATATTTATTATTATTTATTAATTTAACAAAAAAATAGATTTATGTTAGGCACTTGCATAATCTAGTACCTACATTTTAATTCAATGTAGTTAGATGAACAGTAAGTACCTTGTTGACGAAGTTGACGATGGCGGTGGCGGGCTGGTCGGGCTCGAGCTCCGCGAACACGTGGCACTGGTTGTCGGCGCCCGTCGCCGCGCGCGCCACGAACGCGAAGATGCGCCTGGGCACACGCACACATTTATTACTTGCTAGACCACACTTAATATTATAATCAATCAAAGATAAAATAGAAAACCTACATATATTAACTGTACCTATATGTTTTATATTATTTGTTAGGTACCTAAGTAGTTGTGAATTGTCCTTCCACTACGGTAATAACCACGGCATGGGAGATATTGACGTCTAACCCAAACGGTCAAGACGCTCGAATGTTCATCCACCTATACAGTCACACATGTAATAACAGGGTTTAGAATGAGTTACTTGTCGTGTTTGGTTCCCCCGTCGACGTGCGCGTAGCGGCGCTCGTCGGGGTCGAGGCCGGCGTAGGAGACGGCAGCGGCCGCGTAGTGCCGCCGGAAGAACAGCTTGCGCGCCGCGTCCGTCAGCGTGATGCCGCCGCCGAACACCTTGAAGTGGACCATCACTCCCTGCGCCTGCTCAAACAATTTCAATCATAAAACAATCAAATTACAGTAAATTATAAGAGATAGGTGCAAATGGTCATTAAGATGTTTGTGCAATAAATACATTATTTATTATAAATGTTATAATACCTTTAAATATGATTTTATAAGGACTTCTATTGTTTCGGAATATAAATATAAATAGATTAGTTACAAATTCATTCTATTAAAACAATATTTATTCCAACTAAGAGGTAGGCAGTGAATGGAACGCACTTAAAAAAACAAGAGCACAAGATCAACTGCGTTTGTGCAACGAGGTTGTACAACGATGAAATGTTTTGTTTAGTAAGACTAACGGCCACTGGATGTCGCTATATCGGGTAGTTCCAATTCTGAATTGCGGTAATTGTAAAATTTTCCGAAGAAAATGATTTAAGGGCTGTTTAATTGTAATAACTTTTGTGTTCTCTGAGACTTGATTGATTCCGGTTTAGGGCGATGATCAACAAACTTTTTGGTAATATCTCGTTGTCATATAAATAAATTTTGCCTTTGTAGTTTTTTGTTCCATTTTTAAGAAAAGCACTAGGTATACAAACTCCAACCACTAAGTGCCATAGTAATAAATAAATAAATAAATAAATAAATAAATATCTTGGGACAAATTACACCAATTGTCCCAGCCCCAAACTAAGCAAAGCTTGTACTATGGGTACCAGGCAACGGATAAACATACTTATATAATGTAGATAAATACATACTTATATACATACAACATCCATGACTCGGGTAATAGTCCTGCATACCTTCTTATGTATGATGTTGGAGACGGCCCGCTTGACGGCGGCGGGCCCGGTGAGCGCCTCGGTGTTCTCGGAGCCCAGCAGCAGCACGTGGCACGCGGCGCCGGTCGCCAGCAGCGCGCGCGCCGCCGCGCTCGCAGAGCCCCCCGACCACGGGTCCCTACCGACAAACACATTCAATAGAGCTCTGGCTTTTTCTATTGTGCAGAAAAATTTAAACAGATTTAGGGCCGCTTGTACGGTCTAGAAGTAATTTTCGAAATCCTGAGTTAACTCAAGTAACCTTGAATTGATGTCCGATTAACTTTTTTTTATGAACTGTCAACCCTAATTCAGCTTTAACGGCTTTATTTGAGTAATTTCTAACTTTAAGCCTACCCAAGCTTAAAGCACTAACAGTGCTTGTAGTTATATAGCAGGTACCTAAATGAAGATCTAATTGTATACTGACCGGTCGGGCAGGCGCAGCGGCACGGGCAGCGCGAGCGGCGTGACGGTGTGCTGGTAGACGAGCGCCGAGAGCGAGCCGAACACGGGCTCGTCGGGGCAGCCGCGCAGGCGCACGCCGCGCGCCGCCGGCTCCACCAGGAAGTGCCGCACGCCGCCCGCCGCGCGCACCGCCAGCCCGAACGCGCCCGGGAACGAGTTCGAGTCGCGCACTATGAACGCACCTTCCTCGAGCTGCTGTAGCGCTGAGATTGCTGTAATGACAAAGCACAACATCTCCATTAATCTGCTATAGTCCTTTAAATTGTTTCGCAGGTGTTGTGCATATTGACACGCGATGTTTTCAAGCCTAATTCAAATAAAATTTCGCACAAGAGATACCTAAATTCCACAAAACACAAGAGGTGCGAGCTGGAGAGGTCATTGGTCAAACTACTATTTTAGGCTACCATACCTTTTTCAGAGCATTGCGCTTTCTATCAAAAAATACACGAGAGAATTGGATGTGTGGCAGGAGGTATAGACAAAGTGTTACCGAGGGACTGACATCCAAATGAATGAGGATCATTGGGATGCTAATTTTCTCGTTTATTGCTCTTGTAAGATTATTAATACTGCGCACTAAAGCAGTACGCAGCGAAAATTAACATCTTACTCCGCATCATCACGTGTAAATGCGTCAAATCGGCTTTGACAATTGTTTCGTCAGTACACTTTCGAGGCTGACGTCCCCAAGTATAAAAATGATAGATGATCTGAAGCGTCAATATGTGTGCGTGGACTCACCGTCATCACGCGAGATGTTGGGCTTGTACCAGTAGTGGCTGGTGTCGCGCGCGAACCGCTCGCGGTCGGGCGCCACGTGCTGCGGCTCGGAGCCGCCCGCGCTGGAGCGCCGCGACCCGCAGCTGCCGTTGTACGTGCGGTACTCAGACTCGGGGCTGCCTTCGCGCTCTTTCCTGTTTCACCAAAATTAATTCAATCATTCTCTTGTTCTACCAGCGCTTTCGGAAATATCATCATTGCATAGATGATTGAATATGTCGTGAGAAACTTGATCGATTAGTTGAAAGGTGAGCTTTGATTAATATGGCTGTTTGAATCCGAAAATTCGACAATAGAGCGCTGCAACAATTAATGTAATTTTCTTTCAAGGAGCTGTCACGGCTTCATTACAATAAAATTCCCTCGGTGATTAATTCATTTGTCGGAACGCCCTTTATTTCGACCTTTAACACTGCCTTGAATTTGGGGCGCTTAGTTGTGTAGTGTTTCAAAGGCATTGGCATGATGAAACAGCATCCTCTACATCGGCTGATGGTCTTGTGCTGACCTGGTGACGGGCGGCGAGCGCGGCGGGCGCGCGCTGAGCGAGGGCGTGGGCGTGGGCGGGTAGGGCGTGCGCGGGTGCGTGGGGAAGGCCGGCGTGCCGGCGCGGGACTCCGACCGCGACCAACTCTCCGCACGCTCCCGGATCTGACAACATAATCCATACTGGGCTAAAATTTTGTCCATAGAAAAAAATAACACGCTGGAGGCCCGAGTGCCTTCTTGCCTTGTCTGAGGAATCAATCCCATTCAGATATTTCAAAATGCGTAGTTAAAGTGGAAGAGCTGCCAGCAACATTTGCACATAAATATAAAAACGATGTCACTTTTTTTTAGAGCTGCCCGTAATAATCAAATGTAACTTAGATCGTAGTACGAGTAGTAGGTACTTACTTACTAACAGTAAAGTCTCCAAATACGAAGTAAATCTTAAGATGTGAACTCACAATGGTCTCGTTGCTGCCGGGCTCCGCAAGTGACAGTAAACCAGGCGCCGCAGTAGATGCCGGGGTGTTGCTCCCGCTCCATTCGCGCAACATCGTCTTTTCATACATGAATTTCCTAGACGAGGTTCTGCAATGATCAAGGGCGGTTAATAATGATATGACATTACCTACTTTATGTCGAAATTGGTGCTTATTATTATTAATTATGATTTACCTGTCAGGTGCTTGCGGACTGATGCTATCGGTTCTTAGTGGGGTTCGCAATGTGTTGACGTGTAATGGAACGCTGAAATCATCATCGTCATCTGCGAATGCTGTCGTGTCGCTGGTGTAACCATCCACTCTGTAAATAATTTCAACCAGACTTTACTTTTAAATTGCGAGAAGCAGTAAGAGATACCGCTCGCTTCACATTTATTACCCCTAACCAACCATAATACCTACATATATTGAGTCCAATTAGAGTGTCTTTTCAGTTTATCCATTATTAATGAATGACCAAAAAATTTAATTGCAAAGAATAACCCAAGATTTACAATAGATTCCAAGAGAATTAATGTGTGTATATAGTCTTACCGATGGCTAGCCGACCGGCGTACGTGTCGGGATGGCGCTTCCCACTCGAGCGGGAGCCTCGCGACCCTTTCCCGTGCTTCCCGCTTCTCGCGCAGCTTCTGCTGCTGCCGCTGCAGCCACGTGAGCCCCGTGCTGCCCTCCAGAGCACTCTCCGACCGCCGCGGCTCCCGCGCCCGATTGCTTTCCTGCCAACCCAATGTACTCGCAGACCGCCATGTTCCGTTTTCTTCAACTGTTTTGCGAGCGTTGCTCGGAGGCCGCTCAAGCCACTCTGTGTCACCGTTCAACCATCTACAAACCATAAGGTTTACATGTCACTAGTAACGTACATTAGTCATTTCCGTGTTTTTCACAATATGTAAATCTTAACCAATGTACAATATCCTAAGGTGCTTACTTATAAGTATGTTGGTATGTGTTAGTTCTTGTTTGTCCAGCTGACGCTACATATTATGAAGTTTTTTTTTGCGTAGGACTTGACGATGGCTACGGTTCATATATGGTGAAGATAAATACGCATATTTTGTCGCGTAGGGATCTAGGTATGTGGCAGTGGGTGGTATAAGGATATCCCGCCTCGTGGAACATAAAATAGACGAGTAGCATTATTAATATTATACAGTCTCTAGCATTTCATACATATTGTAGTTTATCAATAGAACACAATTTGCATGTTTAATTTTTTTTTGATACATAGCTGTAACAAATAACACCTAAAGGAAGTATCTATTATTGGTCTCTTAGGTACCTTACGTATAACAGGAACAGTGCAGATCAGTTAACAAACGGCACTTATTTCAATGCAGGTAAGCCTATGTATGGGGAACACCGATACCGGCGGGTGCTGGGCGCGCGGTCGCCGGCGCCCGTTTATGGCGACGTTTATCTCGAAATAGCAACTTGCTCGGGTCGCGATGGCGGCGGCCGGCGACGCAATCACACGCCATCGCTCCAAATCAATTTCTACGAGCCGACGTCGCCTTCTGACGCGAATCTCATAAGCCGGTACATGTATGGTAACTAACTGCTGCAGTGCATTATGTTAAGCAATGTCGGTAGGTACGTTTGAAATAATTAAGATGTTATTTAAATGTTACTGCAATCAGTGACCATATGCGTGGGAGTTGCGAAAGTTGCTGATGTGGAGCAGGTACGTAGGGTGGTTTGATTTATAAATTGTCAGCTAAATAGACTTTCTGGGAATGGTGTCAGCAAGGAGAGCATAGAAGTAATCAGTCAGTAGGCGCCACATAAATAATTCGCAGTAAGCAGTTTGTCGGAGCCGCGGTCGCCGCGGCGTAATGGCGCGGAACGGCTGCGTTGCGCGCTCTCGGCCCACACCCGCCGCTTAACTTCATTCACGATCGCACTTCCGGTTATAAAAAATAGAGACACAATCATACTATATAGGTACATACGTTATGGCAAGTAAATTCTCAGAATTATAATCTTCAGTTCTTCACACTTCTTTAATTTTATACTCGTATTTGCGAAAATTATCATATTTCTTGACATGAGCGACGATGTTACCGTGCCGTTAAACCCGTGCAAATATTTGTAGTTGGAGGCATCTGGTAAAGTTAACACGTCGGTTCTTTTCTTTTAGTGGGACTGGCCAGCGTTTAATCAATACGTAGAACATTATTACACATAAACGGATAACTCACGTATAAAAAGTCGAGTGATGCTCGACATGTTTCGGACTATTTCGAAACATGTCGAGCATCACTCGACTTTTTATACGTGAGTTATCCGTTTATGTGTAATAATGATTAAGTCTCACGGTAGTTTCATGTTGAAATACGTAGAACCTTTAAAAATATAACTTTAATGTTTTTCCTTACACCTAAATATGGCTAACTAACTGTATCAAACATTGGAGTTATTCTAATGGATGTAGACCGGTAGTAGGAATTCGCTGGATCAAGTTTCAATTGATAAGAGCAACCGTTGGAAAAGTCGGTTGCAGTTAGGCGACACCTACTTTTGCACGACCCAACTGTCACAGCCTCAGTAAAACATACCTATGTATGTAAATATACATATATGGCTCTGCATTCTACTGCGTAACATTTAAGTGCTCCTGTCAGAATAATTGATTTGATTACAATGCATTGTAACGACGTCGCTTTGATTGACAAGATAGATATCGCTATTATGCTCACTTATTTATCTTGTTGTCTATCAAATCCGATAGACGGCGCGTGGCAGTGTTTGTACCCTATGCGACAACAATAATCATTCATGTCAGTATGATATTGTGTGTGTCAAGCAGGTAGCTTAGATACCTACATTGTTAATATTTACAAAATCACTTTATCGTTAATAATAAACAAATTTAAACAATCAGCTGTTATTGCTTCTATAACCGTTAATTTAGTAGGTAAGTAGGTATAAGTAGGCACATGAATGAGCGGTAATGAGTACACTGGAATTCCGAATGATAAAGTAACGTAAGTATCTTAGAGAGATCACAGATCAGCTTTTATGCGATATGCGCACAAGGAAAAGCTTATTCTATATGGCTCAACCACACGCGCGCTCGACGCGCTAATAACAGTAATTTGCTCCTTGTTACTGTTGACACACTTGATGATTGGTCCTATCTATAATCTATATACACATATGTCGACTAAGTAAGCACTATTTTACGTAAAGCTTCATTCGCTTATGTTACATGTATACAAAGAAGAAAAAAATGCATATATATTTGGTTCATTTCCCTAGTTTCAAAGCTAGATATTATATGTACCTAAGTATACAAAGTAAATAGTGTAGCTAAGATCAACCATAATTGTTATGTATTTTTATTTGTTAGATACGACCACAAATCATTATTTAAACACATCAGCGGCTTACATGGCATAGTACGTTTTTGTTGTGATCATTGTTCGTTATTCAATTAACACCCACAGTCTGGGATCCCACGCACCATCTATCAATAAATGATCAACGGGATCAAATTACTTTTAAACTCCACTTCTAAGTAATTCATGATGCCTGTTCTGGTATAGTTCTAATAGATAAATTAACTGCTTGGTAAACAGCCCGTAAGTGCGCTATTAGGGTGATCTACCCCAATTAATAGCCTTAGAGCCGATAGCCCCATAAAATGTACGAAATTACACACACTTTGGTAGGTATAATGAGTTTGTGGCATGGTGTAATGGCCTAGATTGGTTATGGTATACTTTATTACCCTTCTTCATTGACAGTGAAGTGGGTCGAATGGAACGAAGCTAAATAAGTTAAGAGACCACTCGATGTCTTCTTACTTTGTGTCAATAACTTGATATTTCTCTTGAAATAGCTTTTTTTACATGGCAATCTATGATTTGAAGTTTAAGGTGTAAACCAGAAATTTTAATGCTTGGTGTAAACGGAAATCTCAGAACAATAGAAAACAAAATGAGCTTTGATCTCAGTCATAAGGGATGGTTTGATTATTTAGCTTATAAACTGTGTAATATTACCTAGCTAAAAATATCGTATAAATGGTGGGGTTATGAGAGTAAACAGAAGGCAAGAGTAGAGCGGGCGCAGTAGGCGGCCGCGAGTGGCCTCCAACGCCTACAGCACAGGAACACATGTTTACATTTGCTGCCAGATCCCTTTTTAATTTTAACTTAAACAAGTTTATATTTTTTGTATAGTTTCGTTATTTGAACAGGTATAATTAATGTGAAATTTGCCTTCGAGCCTAAAGGAAAAAGGAATGAGCTAATGTTATCCTTTTCGTGCTTGCACGAAGATTTATGTATGTTTCGCGATTCATTCTGAATTATTTATAAAGTTCTGTTTCACTTAAGTAGTGTTTTACCTTTATCCATAAGTATCCGTGGTGCATAAATGATGATCGAACATCTATTATTTTTTATTTTTTTCCAATCTTGTTAAAATAAGGTATTTTATTTGATATTTAAATTGTAGCCGGCCGGTTCAGAGAAAATTATGCGTATTCTTTATTTATGCGTGTTAAATGGAAATGACGTCTCAAAATATAATTCAAATATTGAAATTGGTGAAAATAATACAAGTTTTCTACTCACCTTCCATTACGAAGAGGAGAGGCTGGCGGTGGCACTGGCGTTGTGGTCGTGGTAACATCCTCATGGGTGAATTTTCGGAGGGTGCGCGGCGACAGTGGCGTGCGAGGCGTGACCGGCTCAGGGGTGGCGGTGCGCTCGTCGTCATCATCCTCGATGGGCTTGTAGGAGCGGCCGCCACCGAGGGCGCGACGCACCAGCTCGGGGCTGGCGAGGCGGTTGGGGGCGCGCAACATGCCTGGGCGCAAGCCTGGCGCTCCGTAGGTGAAGGGTGCGGAATCTGCGCGCGCGTGATACGGTATGTCAGGCGCGCGGTCGGCGCTCGATTGCGCGGCAGCAGGCGGCGCGCCGGGCGCGTCAGGCAGCGCGCTGACAGTGCGGAGCATGTCCCCGAGCAGCGCGTCGAGCTCATCGGGCGGGCTGGGCGCGGCGCGGCGCCCCGCAGAGGAAATGCCCGAGTCCATAGAAGCGCTGAGCAAGGACGCGGGCCCTCCGCCCGCGCGCACCACCGTCGCGTAGATGGACCCGTCGAGGGGACCGAACGTGTGCGCCGCTTCAGCCCCCTCCCCGGCCTCGCCGCCGGATCCGGAACCCTCGCCACTACCGTTGTTTTCACCTAAACCAAGATATAGCATTTGGAAATTTGTCGCAGGAGGGCATGAATTAAACATGACAAAAAAAAATCTGTGATGTTTCTGAATCTGTTAAAATCAGCCAAGTAAATATTGTAGGGTTCATCACATGTAGAAATTGCTCGAAAGCCTAATTTAGCAGTGATAGTATTTCTCTTAACTACTACTTATCATGCGTGAGTTCACAAATTTAAAAACAATTCGTCGAAGCGACAGAAAGCAATTCAAAACTTAGTATTTCGCAAGAGTGATTCCTCAATTATTAAAATGGTATTCACACACGCAACCTATTTTAAACGAGCTGTCCTAGCGACACTCCACGTCATGGGATAAACGAGAAAAATCCGAACTTCCACCGATGTGGTTAAAGTGTGAAGGTTACTTACTACCTTGTCAAATTACAGTTTTATGTTTTTAAAAAAGTCTCTGGCCCAGCCGTGGACACTGGAAGGGTTGACCATGGTGAGCATTCATTTTTGAGAAACATTTACTGCAGTTTAGGGACTGCTTAAAGTGGAGCTTAGTTTATTTTGTAATCGTCTTATTAACTGACTTAGTCTTAACCAATCTCTTTAACTCCGGTTTAATTAATACAGCTTCTAAATTGGATCCGACTCGCTCCAATAAACGATTCGCTTACTAAGCTCGAGCCTCATCCCGACGTAGGTTTAATTTAAAGTTGCATGTGCATTTTTTCCTCGAATCTTGCTTAGACTCGTATTCAATTACTTGTTATACCTAGTCACGAGTTAGTAGATTTTCACACATGTTTAACTCGCGTCATTTCGTTCAGTTCATTGATTGAGTAACACAGCGGTAAGTACTACAAATGCACCGCTGACCCGATTGCTGCCGTCAGATGGGTGCCGTATAAGGATTAAGTTCGCTTCCCGTTACCTCGAGTAAGGGATAACACCGTTGTACGGAATTACCGAGGACTTTATGAGGACAGTCACTTGAAAAACTTTATTAAAACGATCACGGTATGTACGTGTGTATGTGCTTAAAAACAATAATTTATTAAAAAACATTGGTAATGCTACTATGATGTACTCGTATTAACCTCGATTTTGTCAAACGTTCTAAAAGATTTGGATTTTGCAGGCAGGTTCGCGATTTAAGGTGACTTGTCCAAACAAGGAAATGATCTTCTAAGGCCTGATGAAGGTAAAATTCAACATGTAGAGCCACTAAACTCACTAAAGCCATGGTAACTATACGCACCAACACGGAGATGCGGAGAGTATTTATTTTATGAAAAAGGTACCGTGTTGGCCTTCGTTGTTTTTTTTTACTTTTAAGTCACATACTTACGTTTTTTGTAATCAGTATTTGCTTGTTAAACTAACATTTTGGCGGAACAATCCATCCGAACAATTCTCGAACTTGCTAAGCGAGTTTAAACAGTGAATAGCAATTAGGAATGTTATATCCCTAATTTCCATGACAAGCTTGTGATGTTCCCTTAGACTTTAAGAAAAGTAAGTGTAAGTTTTGAACGACAAAAAAAATAACACAAAATGGATAGCATGCTATAAGACACTCATTTCATCCGTGATCTGTCTTCATAGCGGTTAGTTAATTTCACAACTGAACTAAAAGTAGGGTTGTCAATAACGCAATTAGTGTAAAGATATCAACGTCAGCGTCTGGTGACCGTCGCGTCGGCGTCGGGCTGTTAAGGAAGATGCGGTTATTTCTGTGATGTCAACCAAAATAACACGTTGCTTCGGGCTAGTGTTACGAAACGTGTGGCGCGCAGGAAGAGGATACGCTCCCTTCGCCGCGACGGTCACGCACGGAGCCCTGCCGCCCGCATCTTCCGACTTATACCGAGTGTTATCCTAATGTTTCAACTCTTTATTGAGCGAAGGATCAGGATTTCGTGACATTGGCAGACGGTAATTAAACTGTTTAATTTGTTTTTAAGTTATACCACTAAGGCCAAACCAGTTCTGTGCGTGACATTTTTACATCAAATTTAAATATATTTTCGTGTTGGTTTAGAGCTCCGTAGCATACAAGGAATCTTTATATCTTCACAACTCGTTCTCCTGTCTGTCTGTCGATATATGCCAGAGGCTCTTAGTACCTAAGTTTTAACTTTTAGGGTACCTACCCTACACGTAAAGTTGGCAGTTTTGAAAGAAAAATGATTCATTTAGTGCAATTTTTACATATACATACACATATCACGTCTTTATCCCTTACGGGGTAGACAGATTATTATCTTTATCACTTACAATATTATTAAATAAGAATCGAAAATAAAATATCGAATGTGACGGATTAATTCATTTACCATTACGACGGTACACAAAACAAAACGAAAAATACACAATTCTAAAACAAAACTTTTTTTAACATCTCAGAAGATAGGTACTCATGCGCTTTGAATAAGTCAGAGATACAATAGTACAATACTACTTCAATACAAAGGTGAAAAGTGACCGCATGTGCCAATAGCGGCATCGTTAAGATTTATTGTCCGCCTGCGTTCGTTAGCTAATGAAAATTGGCGTGACCGTGATACTGCGGCCGTCGGACACGCGCATGTCACGCCCACTGTCAAAACACAAATGAGGAAATCTTAGGGAAAGCCTGCCTTTGAAACTTTAGAACGGCATTATTATTCCAAATATTCAAAATAATTTTTCGGACAAATTTTTACTAACCTTCCATAACATGGGGTCAGTGACAAAAAAAATGTGTTTCGTTTATTACGTCGGTTATCACTGTCATAAGCTAGACGTTTATAAGTAACGCATGAGATTAAGTAAGTAGTGTGTGGGTTTAAATGAAGTGTAGATAACGACAAACAATCTCAGTAAACCACAATACAAAGTTAATCTTGCTTAAAGGTAACTCGTGCCTATGTATGTATGAATTCGTGTCGGGTCGTGATGACATCACCGGGCGCCCCGCCTGACCGTTTTACGAAAATCTAAGCTACCTTCGTGCACAAAATTTTTATTCCTTCCATATCCACTTTACTATCTCTGTTCTCATTTCATCCGCTTCAAATTGCAACCAGTTTGAACTTTTTATGCCTTTGACCCCAAAGGATTCGTACAAAAACTTCTTTAATATCCACTATCTTCAACTTTGAAGGTAGCAAAGCAGGTAGGTAGGTCATTTAAACTCGTTTCTGTGTTTAACGATTCAGAAAATATGCATCACAATATTCTTAGGTTATGTAGATACAACATATTAGCTTTAAGAAATAAATTTAAATATTTAAATATCTGTTTAGACTCTCTGCATCATAATTGCTTTAAGATTTTGTTCAAATACCCAAACTAATAATATTTTACGCCAGTCACATCCATTTGATGGCCCAGTCTAGAGCTAGGGAAACCAGAACTGTAGGTAAAACAACAAATACTAGTACATAGTTTAACTTTACTTTAGTTGACAAAATCAACACATTTTTTACATTTTAGCTTGTTAGCGGATTGTTAGACTTGCTTGTTATCTAAATAATTGGTTGGATAATGTACATACATGCCTATAAAATTAGTATAACTGGGCTACTATTACTTAACTAATGAGGAGGAGTGGCGGTTCCGAGAATGTAATTTAGTCTTACTTAACTAAATTTATTTATTTATTTATTTATTCATTGTCAAGTCATGTACATACATATGAAGGTGTTAACATTGTTCTAAGTCAGTCCATGACGCCCTGCAAGGGCACACAATAGTAGTTAATATCTAAATCTAGGGTTGTAACATAATGTCAAAACATGCCTTCAAATTAATTAAGTACATTAAAGCTATTCACTGATATTATCAAATTCATTAATGTTATTCTATTCTAGTTAATTATTTGTTAATAGAATGAAATGATTTCAGTATAATATAATAGTATGTCAATTAAATCTAAGAATCAATACAATGGTTTATAATGTCATATAAATTTAAGGAATATCAATAAGCAGCTTAAAATGTCAATGTTTCTATAATTTTCGTTTGAATTACTTCACAGTCTCATCATTTAGGAACTCGTTAACAGAATGATGAAATGAACATGACATTGAATCCGATCCGTTTCTCCATTAGATGATGATTTAACCGGCGCGGTGAGCCCACTCTGGCGCAGCGACCTCGACGCGTCAAACTTTTAAACATACGGTTGAAGTAAACCAAACAAACCTTCACGATACTACGATATAGTCAAACGCGTTTGTACAATCAATATTGAGTTTTAGATCTAGATTAATACACGATTTTAAATTCATTCCGACTGTTCACATTTATTGAAATGATTTTTGGATAATTCGTTAAACAATCCCACTGCAGTGGAAAGTAGCACTGTACACAGTTTAGATCGATTTTATGGCAACACGTCTGTATCTAGCACACCTGAGATATCAACTGTCCGTCAAACAGAAAGCAAACACGATAAAATAATACACATCTAGTCGCAGTGGCTTAAACTAACGCAGATTATAAATAAAATAATAAATATCATAGGTATGAAGTTTTTAATAAGAGCGATCGACATTGTAAGCAACTGAACTGTAATAATTTTATTGAACTGTAAATAAATAGGTACTTTAACTTTTCGCTGAAACATAACCACTGACCTATTTTGCCGATTGCAAAAAAAATATGTAGTAGGTACGTAACGAAATTTTAGAAACTTATTTTTTGATTTGCTGGGAACCCGCAGCCCCCGAATCGACCCGTGCCAAGCCGTTTTTTTAGGAAGTACCTACCTTCTTATGAGTAACTTAATTGAGCACTCATTGTTGGATATAACTACCATCCGTCAACAGACCTGACTTATAGCTAATTATAACTAAAATTAACAGTTGCACTAGTTTCAATGAGCTTACTTTATTATATATTTGAGCTTAGCTTATTACGATTTCAGTATAATATAGAGCCAGTTTATTATGACCAAATACAATGTGCTTCCCGTAACTTTCCATCATTTTTTTTTTGTATGAATAGGAAGGCAAACGAGCAAGTGGGTCACCTGATGGTAAGTGATCACCACTGCCCCTAGACACCCGCAACCCCGGAGGGATTGCAGATACGTTGCCAACCTAGAGGACTAAGATGCAATGCCTCTTGTGCCCGTAATTTCCCCGGCTGTCTTACTCTCCACAGTTCGTGTTACTTGTACTGACCGAAGGATTAATCCGCATAAATAAGCCGCAATGCTATTAGGAGTAATCGAATCAGTGACGTCACACCAGATTTGCTTTCTATGGACAAAAGTATGCACATGAGTGAGTGTGAGTCACAGATCTCGGTCAGGCCGGTCGGATCGAATTAAGTTGATGTGTGCGACGGAAGGGCGCGCACGGCGGTGACGAGTGGACATCCATCAACGATTCACCACGGCGGTCAATTAGTCGCCGGCGCAGGCGCCGCCGCGCGACCAGCGGAACTGATCTCCTCATTCCGATCTCATTTGAACTCACACAAGGCATCGCCCGCTTCACTAATAAGCAACACTATTGTTCGAACGTAATCATGATTTTTTTATATCGTCCTGACATCAGTGCGGTTTTCAGTGAGATTTTTCAAATAATCGCTTTGCATGAAAAGGTCTCTGTTGTATCGATATTAAGAGAAGATAATTAAAGAAGTGCGTAGGCGTCGGATTGTGTAAAAGATGGTTTGTTCTGAAGTGTAAACTTGTATTGTCCCACTCACCTCATTTGCGATTGTCGTCTAGCGAAGTATGGGGAGCACCGGGATTTTGTAGCGTCGACTGGATTTGTTAAACTATGTCCGTTGGCATTTTTTGATTTATTGTTGAGTGGTGTTTCATAGATGAATCGTGTTTGATGGTGTTTCGAGCGCGTGTAGGATGTGGGAGTGCGTGGTGTGCCGGACGGCGGTGGCGCGCGACTGGGCGGACTGGGCGGGCGGCGGCGGCCGGCGCGGCTCGGCGCTCGGGCGGATCTACTTCACTAAAATAGCTCCACACCTGCGGCACCACAGACTGCGACCTCTCGGTGTACCGTTGCCGCTCGAATTATCATATCACCGCCCATTGATAAAAACTTTCAAATCTTTCTTAGTTCATATTTATTGTTTTCGATTGAAAACTTTCTTTAATTATGAATGCATTGATAAAAAAACACTATTATAAAAACAGTACACACTACAGAATTAAACTAGTGTACGTACTTGAATTAAATAAGATTTCATTTACACAATATTTGCTAGAGGTTGTTTAGACAAGTACCTACATTTGATCTAATATGAGAATACTCTCAAAAAATAAACACAAGCCGTCAGGTAACCAACAGCTAGCCAACGTATTTAAAGAGTAAAATAGGTAGGTACTGTGTCAAAGGAGGAACGATGTGCGGAGAAATAAAACAGCGACATCACGTTTTATGTAGGTACATAGAGCAAAAAAGTTTGAATGAAAAGGAAATGTGCAAACAATAAAGAGTCGACTCTGCACTTAAAATACAATACCTATTAGAGTAAAAGAGAAAGATGACATAGGGATAAAATGATATGTGAAAATCGATTACTCAGAAGACTGCCAAGTTGGACTAATGTAGTATCACGATGTTTTCGAATTGAAGAAAATTGCTAAGTATTGTCGATTTCTTGTTTAGGTACGGGATCAATCGCGTACAATTTGTAAGGGTTGTTTGACACGTACCACAACCATATGCCAACTACAACCACACCACAACCACAACAAGTGGTCGGGCGCATATTTTGTATTTAAAATTAATAGTACAATTCACACGTACCTACCACATTTTGCCGTCATTTATCGACCGCCTGTGTGATACGACCACAACGCAATGGCAACGCAACCACCGGCAGCACCGTTTTAGGGTTGTTTCACACGTACCACAACCAGAGCACGTCGCAGCGATTCACACGTAACCACATCGCAACTACTAGCGACAACCACATTTTGTAGGCACCACGACGCAACGGCAAAATGCTGCAGCGACACTATTCATACGTAACCACTGCTTGACCGCATTTTAACGCTGCGACGTGGTATGGTTGTGGTACGTGTGAAACAACCCTAAGTTTAAATTTCTAAATGTCACTGAAAATTAGAACACAGAAAAATCCGAAAAGTAAAGCTATGGCCGGGAATCGAACCCGGATCCTCGTCATTCCATGACGCGTGCTATACCCCTACACCACCAGGTGTAGCAGGTGGGTAGTCTTCGAATTTTTCTACCTGTTACTAGCTGTCATGTGACCTTGTTACTATGCGAACCCTAAGTTTTACACACAGTGCCGGCGTTACGACCACTTACACCCCGGGCAAGAATATTGTGGCGCCCGCATGAAACCAATCGAATACCAGTTTGCCGGAGGAAGCATCGCCCCCTGAAATTTGGCGCCCTGGGCCGTTGCCCCATCGCCCCCCCCCCCCCCCCTAACACCGGCACTGTTTACACATTTTTGCGACAAAAAAACACGTCTCTTTGCAACGTTCCATTCCTGTAATATCAATCCCGGCAACCCGAAGTACGGACAAATCTACCTACATAACTGTAAGAAACATCGAAACCCTTGAAACTCGCGGGTATTGTATTCATTTAGAAACTTGTTAGTTTCGGTTTAAAAATAAAACCACAATGTTGCAAAATGTCTACAAACGAAAGGTCTATTTATTTACACCTGGGAACATTTAAACAATTTATCCCGAACATAACGTAAGTATGCCAATTTTAGCTCACAATCTGGTTAGTCGATTTTCACTCGCGAAGTTAAATGAATACTCCAAATCTTGATGGTTAGGATATCTGCGGGTGTAAATTGCGGAATATTATATATTTTATATACCTATATTCGTGAATGATTTATTGCGAGGCTTGGCTTAGGTTCATGTTTTGTTTATGTGTGTTGTTACTGTTGTTGAATGTTAAGAATCTGTCTTCTGAACCCCATAAAGGTTTCCGGGAAATCACAAAAAAGTTAAACCTGCCCTAAATTAGGTGTTTTTTTTCAGGAAAAATGCTACGACTGCTTTTATTACGATGTCAATTTTGAACACACAACCTGAATCCAATAATATATTCAACGAAATATAGGCGGATAATTTTTGTATTGTAGTTTACTTGTTAGTGCTTAAGTAATCGTTATAGTAATTTAAATTTTTAATTGTTGACATTTTTATTTTGAGCTGACGATTTCAATATAAATTCTTTGACATTTATTTTCATGTGATGTTATTTTATATGGAATGATCCAAATAAACATAAACATAAAGGAAAAAAACAGCATTTTAATTAAAAAGATTAATCATACTATGTTTCTATTTAGCAATTTATTTTTGAATTTAGATTTCATGAGTCACGTAAGCATTAGGTAACATTATTTAGTTACATATATTTCAACCACATGAAAACCAGTATAAATAGATAGTTACATCATTGAAAATCATTTTTATTTAGACGTAGCATAATTTAGTATCTTTAGGTTTTTGGGAGGATTCAGTATAAAAAAAACGCCCACGCCCAGTGTAGGGTTGCGTAGTTTCCTGTCACAATATGTGGATATTATAAACGTAATTATTATTTTTAATTTTTATTCGATACTACTATGAATATAATTCACGGTTTCAAATAGTTACATTTTATAAGTTGGTCGACTATTGCTCGTTAAATTGTAAAGCCAACCTAGCTGTGATAGTTTTCCTTTATACTTTGTTAAATATACTACTACCATAATATTTTTTTACCTATCCAAATGGAACTGTTTATCTTGCACGGGGGGGGGGGGGGGGGGCACTTAACTCTAACGATAATTGGAACTTGAAAGCTTAATATTTCTTAAACAGATCCCTGAATCGAAAAATGGTTTTCAATACAGTAGGTCATAAAGTACCCTTTTTTGGATGTTTTGCGTGCGCAAACTTCGTTTTTGCGCACTGGTGCGATTTACTTTTCTATTTGTTTTTATTTGTACTTGTTTCAATTCACGACTACTTACCGAAGAGTTATTATAATGCTAGTTTGTACCAAGACGTAATAAAACTAAAAACCTATTATTAATGTAAAATTATATCAAAATATTGAGGTTTTATATTTTATTACTAGCCTTCAACATTATTTTTTAAATATTGAATTCCTAAAAACGGTTCTTATTAAGGTGTATGAATGGAACGGAATAGCGCGGGAATAACTGCAGAAACGCTTGTAAAAGTGGAGGCGTTTTTCCAACTGCAAGCATGGTTTTTAAGGTTCTAAAAGCAACAGTGGTTTTTGTATTTATACAATTACTTAAATATTTCTATACGCAAATAATGGAACATGATGATACTAAGGTAATAATAGTAAAGTGTTATCTATACTAATATTATAAAGAGGAAAAATTTGATTGTTTGTTTGTTTGCACTGAATAGGCTCCGAAACTACTGGACCGATTTCAAAAAATCTTTTGCCGTTAGAAAGCTACATTATCACTGAGTGACATAGGCTACTTTTTACCGCGGGAAAATACGTTTTCCTACGGGAAAATTAATTTATCGCGGGCGAAGCTTCGGACGGAAGGCTAGTATCTATATTATAAAATTATGTCCTTCTTATAAAAAAATGTATTTGAAAAAGAAAATGTTTGAATGAGTTGGCTGAATATCAAAAGCCATTGCCTTATGAAATATAAAAGCTAACAAAAACGCCTTTAATTTGTCAAAAAATTAGTAGATGGTAGATTTTAAATTTGTTAAGTATACCTATTAAAAGGAACGTAATTTATTTTTGTAGAGAGGAACCGTATCTCTAAGTTTAAAATTATAATGACGGGCTGGACCGTGCTTACACCCTTATTTATAAGAAGTTACGAATCTGTTAGCAAACTCTTAAAGTTTTATTAGGTAGATAAAGATAAACGAATAAGACCAATTTCCATCCGGCATCCGTGTATACATACCTTAGCTCGGCTGCTGGCTACTGAAGAATGCTGGTTCTGTTGAAGTTACACATGTATGACTCACCAGGGTCGTCGTCGGTGAGCGTGGAGAGCGGGCGCAGGTGCTCGAGCGAGTCAGCGCGCGCGAGCGCGTCGGGCGCGGCGCGCAGCGGGGCCGCGGGGGTCGGCGCCGGCGCCGCGCCGCCGCCGCCCTCGCTGCGCGCGAACACCAGCTCCACCGCGCCGTCGCTCGGGAACGCCGGGTCTAGTACAAAACATGACAATATTTAGCCCTAGAGCTTTTTTGACTAAGTACCTAGACGAAAATTCAATAAATCTTGTCAGTTAGGTACTTAGTCGAAAATAATTTCGGCTAGAGCGAAAATAATTTAGTCGAGAATAATTTTAGCTAATAATACAGATTTTTTTCACTTTCGAGCGGTTATTTTGTATATGCTTTCAGAAATCGGATCTCAATTTATACTTGCCAGAAAATCAACGCGACACTGGGTCGAAGATATCTAACTCATTCGCATCACGGATGGACAATGTACCTAATGAAACTTAAGGGTTTTTCTTGCTGCTCTAATCTGGACTTCATGATACCTATATTGCAATACTGCAAACCCATAGCATATCAATCTTTTATAAGACTAGACATGTATGTATGTGCTTCAAAAACTTCTACTCAAATGTGTTCGGTATACCCTATACCGACGCTGCACGCCGTGAGCGAAATTAGTACATATTTCTCTTGTGCACTGGCTTAAAGTGCATTCGAAAATAAATAATTTTGTTTGTGTCGTCCAACGCCTAAGCAAACACTACAAAGCTAGTGTACGAGCATTGCAGTGAAATGGTATTGTTTTTAATTGTCATTTTTATTTATGTTTCCCATGACAGTAATAAAATAAATAAATATGAAGCAATTATCTAAATGCGGGTTTAAAAAAAAAGAGATTGAACTACACATTCATTACTAATATCAATCGGTTAAATTACTTAATTCATTCACTTTAGGTACCTAGTAAGTATCTGAGGCATACATAAAACATTATGAATTCATCCAAGGTCAAAATCAGCCTCAGTATATTATTGTGCAACAAAAAGCGTATCTAAATGCAAGATAATAAATCAAGAAGCAGCCTCATGTTTCTTATTCACGCAAATCAAACTAAATACGAGTAATAAGGAAATTTAATTTTACGGCCATCCATTTGGTTGGTCGTGATTCACGAAACAATTAAGTACCTACAATAAAACCTGACATAGGTACTGCAAAAGAACATAACTATTGAAAATCCATTTCAGTGAAAGCATAGCGCGGTAACTACAGTTAACGCTTCAGGTTGCCACGAGATGGCAGTGTGAGCATGTATGTGTGTGTCAAAGTAAACCCTAGTCACAAAAAAACTACGCTTAATAAAACGAAACGAGAACGCATTCGTTTTTTAAAACCTCTCGGTATCTAAAACTTATTAAATCTCTTCTCGTCATTCAAGTTATGCCACTATACTCATCTAATTTATCCATATATATTTTTTGTTTCTTTTAATGTTAATTTCCATTTCCATTTTACGACATATTTTTTATTTGTATTTAAATTGAATTAAATTGTATTTAATTTTTCATTGTTGACATTTTTATTTTAAGCTGACGATTTCAATATAAATTCCTTGACATTTAATTTTAAGTGACGATGTAATTTTATATTGAATGATGATCAAATAAATAAATAAAATAAATATATTGTTGTTCTCAGTACGTCACCTAGATTGGATTCATTTTTGTACTTATGGAGTTAGGTACAGAAAGTTGGCGTGCCGTAGACAGAGAGTAATTATAATAAATTATTATAAATTACATAGACGATCTGTTTAGTATAACCTCAGAATCTAACTTTGTGACATTAGTATACACGAAGTTATGTTTATGTCATATATTTCTACATACAAAGGTACTATGTGGAGCTATATCCGGCTATTACTCAATAATAGTTTACGACAAAGTACTATTTCTCTTGTACGAACAAATCGTAAATTACTGTTAATTCAATAAGCCGATACACAATGGAGCTCCAATTGCTCTATTGTATACCTAACTGTACGAGTTACTGAAAATATCCTTTATTTAAAGGCTACACTCCCAAATAAAAAGAGTACAAAACGGATGAAACGGAACTAAACTTTCCATCCAAACATTGTTGCCGTTTCCATTTGATTGCATTTTAAGTCAAAAAAAGTGCCTGTTAGGTAAGAAGGTATTGGGACCGTGCGCGACGACAGCGCCACGTGATAGGCGGCCATTATGGACAATATTGTCACCGCTGTCAAACAAGAAGTAAGTAAATATTGTGAAAAATATTAATGAAATCTTGTGTTATTTTACTATATTACACAATTTTGGACAATGGTAGTCAGTAACATTATTGCCAATAATATTAAAATTGTTGTTTTCAGTGAAATTTTAGAGGTTAGGTAACTTACTTTTTTTTTCTTACGTCAAATATCCACTTATTTCTTTGGTCTCGTTTCCACCATGGTCTTGGAAATTGGTAAAATTTACAGTCGCTATTCTTCTTGTTGTTATTACAATTCACAACAACACATCTTACCAGGATCATATTTTTATCTCAAAAACGATTAGAAAATGTTTACTGCAATATGGATTTGACAGCTCAAGTCAGCGACAAAAATGACAATTTTAGCCGTAGCGAGCGCTGTGATCGTTTAGGCTACCCCCTCCACCCGCTTTGCACTCTGCCATATCTCGAAAACGCCACCCGTAAGTGGTTAAAAATTGTGCTGAAACTAAAGTAGAAGAAAATTAGTGCTGTAATTGATCATTCACATGTAATTTTGTAGGAATATACAAAGATATTTATCAATAATCGGGGCCAAGGTTTTAAAAGGCTTAGCTTTAGGAAAATCGGATTTACAATACATACAAATCCGGGCAGTAGGTACCCGAAGGAATTTAGGTGTTAATTTTCGAGGCCCTAAGGTATGGTTTAGTGTTCGAGTGGGAGTCGGTTACCGTGCGCGGCGTGATCCAGCTGCTGCTTGGTGAAGGACAGCGTGTGGTCGGCGACGGCGCAGGTGTGGAACTGGCAGGCGAACACGAGCCGGCGCTGCGCGGGCGCCGCGCGCCGGTACGCGCGCACCAGCACGTCCCCGCGCAGCGCCAGCCGCCCCACGCCCACCGTCCACCCGCCGCCGCTCACCATGTATACGCCTGACCCAAACAATAACAATGGTGGATAATTAAATCAATCAATATGGATTGCTTTCATGCTGGTCTGGCAGTAAAGAATAGTCAGCTTCCCTTCCCGCGCAGATGGTAAAAGAAGAAAACTTAAATGTAAGCAATGGGCAGCCTTATTGCTTCAGAGCAATTACACCAATCGAAAGGCATTCTTATTATTATAACAAAGTAGCTGTTGCCCGCGATTTCACCTGCGAAGAATTCGTTCATCGATATCTCACGGGAACTGTACTAAATTTCCAAGACAAAAAGTATGTTGTGTTAACCCCGGTTGTTCATTATATGCGTGCTGAATTTAACCCAAATCTGTTCAACCATTTTAGTCTGGTAACCTTTATCTTGGCTTGTCGAATCGTTCATTCCTAGATGACGCCTCCAACTCATAATCTAGTCCCAGTCAAATTTCAACTTCATACATCAAATAGGTAGATACAAAGATCTCGCAATGGGGACTAACATTTCTTTGCTCACCAGTTGGCGCCACTGTTGTCTAAGGTCCAAAGGGTATAGCTGTTGGGTATAGCTGTCAAATGCGACTTTATGAAACGACGTTTGAAATCTTGAATCTCATTAAGTTTATTAATTATAAATAACTATCACCATATCGAGTAGCTATGCCGCAATTTTGTGCAGTTCCGTTTTGTTCGGAAAAAAAATCCGCTTTCAAAGCGCTCACATTCATCGCCAAATCATCCATATTTGCGATAATTTCACGAAGATCATTTTTCAACAGGTAAATGAACGAAAATTAAAAGTGAATTGGACCTCACGCGACACTAGCGCCTCTAGTGGCAAATTCACACGAGATAGCCCCCATTGATTACTCTCCAAAATGATTCTATAAGGTTTCCATAGGTACCTGAAGTGTAGACGCAGACGAGGTTCTCGTAGATCTTGAGGAAGGCGACGGCGGGCGCGGCGGGCGCGGCGAGCGCGCCGGCCACCGTCACATGGGTCAGGTGCAGCGGCGCCGCGTTCACGCGGATCTGGCCCGCCAGCAGGCCCGCGAAAGTGTCGATGTACCTACGCAAAACCACTGATAAAGCTAGCTTAAGGAGCTACTGGACTGGTGGTAGTTTCCCAGGGGAAACCGTAATTTTTGAATGCCTGAATGAAATAGGGAAGCACACGAACAAGTGGTCACCGGACCATAAATGAGCACCTATGAACTTATGGATCCCAGCCTAGTCATTTCACCGGCTGTCCTTTCCAGTTGAAAAGCAGCACCGCAGACACTGCTGCTCGGAAGATTAGATAGTAACATGGTGGGAGCGATAGCGACCCGGTCCTACCACCAGCAAGATCAATCCTTTATGTTTTAGCTCCAAGCAAGCAGGATTTAGAGGAATTAAATTTTAGAACGGGTTACCTATATAACTCGGTCTGCTAATAGTTGGGGAACATGAGAATAAAGCCCGTGAACCAAAACAGACTGTCACGTTTTGCAATGTGTTTATGTACCGCAGCTTATAGCGACTTCGTTAGACCTTGCTATAACTTAGCCTCTCCAAAGCATGCAGGTACTTATGCTGGAACATTTCTTGAGCTATGGGCTTTCTTCATATATAAGGGTAAGTTTAAGACATTAAATTCGCTTCTACGCGTTCATGAAAGTTTACTTATCTGAGGTACTCCCACTCTACTATTAACAATAATCTGTAGCTATGACGTGTTGTTTCGCTCAACTAACAAGGTCTCGTAGCAAGGCAGACGCTGAGTCGACCAGTTACCTTTTATTGGAGGGTAGATGGAAAACTGGCACGCGGTCGTCGAGGTACCGGCGCATGGCGTAGCGGTCGAGCGCGTGCTCCGGCGCGCCGCAGATGGCCGAGTAGTGCATGTACGCCGCCACCAGCACGCCCAGACGCTCCCGGTTGCCCCTGCGTAACGCAACCAACACAATAATAAATTAAACATTATGTTGTGAAAATTGGTGCACTAAAGAATTTCTGTATTCAAGCACACTGTGTAAAATTAACATAGCTACGAATTAAACTGCTGGAGCTGGTAGAGATCATAATCTTAGTAAAATTTCGTGGTTTAAGTAATTTTGAATTCGGAACGGCTAACAACCTACAAAAGTTAAATAATAAACTATATTACATAGTATAGTGTTATACAAGTTTATTTCATTCTCATAAGGCCGTAACGACTCTTATCTGACCTTGATCTTCCAAAAATTAACGATTTACAACGCCTATTTTTTAAAACTTAGGCCTTACGATGTCTGGTTTCGAAGTGGAATGTTGTAATGTCGTAATCTATGCCTAACTGTTTAATCCCTAGTTGACGCTATCTCTGAAGAATTTCGACTTGAGTGACCATTTAATACTAATCTACAAAATGTGAAAAAGAATGTCTTATTGTCAATCATCATTAAAAGATTATCCTACTAAACTAAACTGACCGTAGTAGAAGAACTAAGCAAAGTTAGATTGCATACCTACCAACGCTACGAATATGAGCTTATTTTTTGTTAAAAGAGGATATGGGTACAAATTACGGAACTCAAACAGATTTTGAAACAAAATAAGATTTTCATAAACTTACCAAGCAAGTAGCACGGCAACATTCCTTGGATGCGCGGCGAGCCAGCTTTCGATGTGTTTACACGCCGCGCAGAGCCGCTCGAGCGGCGGCGCAAGCGCGCCCGCCCAGCCGAGCTCGCGCGCGCGACCGAACACGCCGCGCGCCGCACGCGCGCCTCCTTCCAAACTGCTCACCTCAAACACCTGCAATAACGTATAATAACAGAATATTACATTCATTCCTACATTATAATCGTATTGGTATTACAATTAAGTAAGATGGAAACACTAACATTTGCTTTTTTTAGATAGATTTCTCATTGTATTTATTGTAGTAATAAAATTAAATAAAAATATTTTCTTTATTCAACTTCAAAGCATTAATTACTACTTTACATTTTCTTCATTTACAATCGTTTGTTAGTGGCGTGGATCTCAATAAATACGTCACTTAACTAACCTCTTACCTGCAATGCAAGTGTCACATTTTGACAATTGGATTTAAAATCTTTTTGAATTTTGAACAAAAATTTCCTTTGTATGTATATTCGTACCTTATTAAGAGGCCAAATCTACCCTAACCTTTTTAGCAACGAAGCCGCTATTACAGTGATATGTATATTAGCTTTAACTTTTACTAACCATGAAATGTTCTCCATGCTTGTTGGTGAGCATATGCGCGGCCTGTGCCTCGGCGTGCGCGTCGCGCTCGGGCAGATGTAACGCCAGCATGCGCTCGGCCACATAGCATAAGTCCAGCGAGCCCGGCGGCCCAGGGAAGCTCGCCGATCGGGATCCGCCCTGCAACATCGCACAATAACTGTTAATAAAATCCACTTCTTGAATCAATGGTAGTTATTATGTTAACAAAGTACAACGGGACCGAGAACCTCCTCCCTTTTTTAAAGTCGGTTAAAAACAAAATAGGTACATGCTAGACCTAGGATCTGACTCCTCAGTCTTCTGTTCATATCGGTACTCGGTAGCTGCTTGCTAATACACATGGGTAGTAAGTACGTCAATAGGATTCACTAATATCGAATTAAATAGACTGGATAGGCACAAAGTAGCCTAAAATAGCTATTTAGGACTTCAGTTGAGCAACGGTTTCAAAAGGCTGCAGTTGCGACAATAGTGTCCTTAAATTCGTTTGTCAAATTCTCATTTGTTGTTTATTACTACGCTGCACGAGAAAGCAAAGGGATTACTTTACATAGACATAGACATACATTTCTAACTATGTTATTTTATGGAAATATCCACCCAATTAAATGCGTGGAAGTATGCACATTACCGAATGGAAATAGGTTTCTTTTATTTCCTTTGGGAATACCTCTGTAATTTTAAGCTTGCGATCGCAGCCTTACGCTTCAATGGAATTGAAAATGCCGCGTTTTTAACAGATTCAAAAAAAAGAAGGCTCTGTATTTGTCTATCTATTTTTACGTACTACCTACCTACCTACGATAACTTTTGAATCATTTTTAAGCGGAAATATGTAGACATGTATTAATAACAGATTTTAATGACTCTCGGTTAAAACTACACTGACGGTTAAAAATAACGGGTCACTTTTTGTACAAATTTATTTGCTTTTCATATAAATTATTGCTGTTCGTTTGTCTCGCTAAAACTCGAGAACGTCTGGGCGGATTTTGCTGATTTTGGTTTTGAAATATTTGTGTTAGTCCAGGGAAGGCTTAAACGGTGAGAAATCATTGAAATTAAAAAAAAACACTGGAATGGGGCAAAGCCGCGGGCAACAGCTAGTATAACTCATAAAAAAGTTCATATTCTGTTGATGCGAACAAACGGAAAAATATTTTTTGTTCAGTTTTTATACATACATTTAAGCTGCGTATTTGACACAAAAATTCAGCAATATTTATGTATACCTTAAAGGACAGCTTTCAAATTTTTGCTTTAATTACCTAGCGAGCTAATCCCAAAAATTAATAAATAATTCATACCAAAACGAGCTCTCGCCAAAGTTAATTTTACTAATGAAATTAGTTCAAAACGAGACACGGTTCCTGATCTTATCCTTGTGGTTACGATGGATATATCCATTTAAGTATAAATATATATACCTACTTCAGCCTTGAAATTTCCGCTCGGCGTCAGGGGCATAGGTACGAATAAAGTGAGATTTGTTTTATTTCTAACCAGCAGACGTGACTTGGGAGCGTTTTATTTGGAAATTTTATGTGGGTAAAGTGCTTAGAAACTTTACCAAGTGGGCGCAAAGCGCAAAGGAAGTAAGTCAACGAGTTTTTAAAACAATACTTTATTTTCAGTAAGCACATATACCTAAAAATAGCTCATTTTGTGAGCTGCATTGCTTATGGTTAAGACAATCCATACAACTAGACTAGATATATTTCTTGTATATAAAGTGTTCTAGTTTAATGCGCTTGTTCGCTCAAATAAATTTAACATTTACATTTAATTTCTTCTTAAAAAGTTTGTAACACAAAGATAAAAAATGCTTGAGCATTTGTTTATGGTCTAAATAACAGTTTATTTATTAAAACGGGTTTTATTTAAGTGCCGTTAAAATATTCACTTAAACATGCCATACTCTTATGTTCGTTGTGACAAGGTAGCGTCGCGAGCACTTTTTAATTATCACAGTTGAAGCTAATTACCAGCAAGGTTACTCAACAAACATGAATGCAGACAAAAACTACCTTTACCAAAACAATTTCAATCAAGCCTAATACCCAAATCCACTTAATAAGATATAAACTTCTAATAGTTACTCGCCAGTCGTGAAAAAACATTGAGCAAGATGCACTCGTAACTGTTTTTTTAATGCGACAAGAAAGCATTATCTACAACCAAAATAGGTGGGAACAGATACTTTAAAGGTGTCAAACGGTGACATGGAAAATCTCGTATTGCTACGTTTAGTCCGCGTGTGTATTTAGAGGTTTAGGCGCGACCGAGCCATAGCTCGTGAAAGTGCCGCAAACGCTGCGTAGGCGCAGACGCACGCGAAGTAGAGCCTCGAGCTCTACCTCGACGCTAATCCGATTAGCGTAGTCATACTTTAAGTTGTGCTTATGTTCAACGTAAATTAAACCCATTTGAGCATGAAGACATTAATTTAGACTGCCACCCAACTAAATCGTTACGCCAAGATAACTTAAAATAATAGCGTAAACTACTGCTTATATAATTATCTTACATATTCCTTTTTTTAGCGCGGCGTGTGGTGAGTAATGACGTGCGTTTTAATAATAATTACTCGGTAAAGAGAGGCGTCTAAAGGTGATACGTCTTCCTTGCACCATAATTATCTTAAGATGCTATAAACGTGCTCGTGACATCTTAATTCTTACTCGCGTGGCAGTCCGCCTATAATTTGTCACTATATGGAATGCCCTTCGAATAATAAATAGGTAATCAATACCCTGTCGTGAAATACTCAAGAGCCGAAACAGTGATCGCATCTTTTTCTTCTAGGTCTATTACTTTTAATCTGAATTAGAGTTTCCACGAGAACATGCTAGGTTTTGTAGTTGAATCATAGTAAATGATTTATGTAGTTGTATGAATTAACTTACTTGTTCCCTTGTAAAAGCATTAGCTGGAGTGGCCGGAGCGCTAACTGCCCGTGTCTGAAACAATAAATAGGAGTCTTCTATTAACCTTACCCAAACCAATTTAGTTTCAAATAGTGCTCAAACTTTTAATATTATGCGTGTGATATAATAAAGTTGCAGAACAAAATCCTTGATTGAATTCTCGCAAGGTCGTAGACTGTCATTAAAATGAAATCAAAAGTCGGTTGTAATTTTATCTCCAAAGTTTTTTGATGTTGCTGCGTCGGAGCTTTGATCAAACAGAAGATGTATTTAATTTCATAAAGAAAGAAAATAGCGTGCAATGACGGGAAACGAATAAAAACCTCGTGTTTGAAAACAAAATCACAGTTTAGATTCAACAGTTTGATTATTTATTATTGGTTATCGAATGACGTAATTTTTTTTAAAACGATTTTTTTTTAAATTTGGGTTTAGGTACAAGAACTTGAAAATGGTCAAACTCTATTTATCATGTTATAGATATAGATAGTACAGGGTCGTAGTCCTCGTCTAATTGTAAGTGAGCCAAGAGACGCGCTCAGCCTATCGCGATCGGATGGACGCGTCACCCCACAAAGCTGATAAATGAGAGAACGAGGTGGGGCTTAAGTGATTACTGCAGTTTAAGGTCGGGTTATGGCGCCCTGTGCTCTAAAGTTGATTACAGCGGCATTGTTATTTATAAACGCTTATTAACTAAATGAGCTAAGCTAAAAGTTTCAGGTGCCAGTTTATTTTTTTTTTCTGTTTCTTTAATGAACTATTGTTAAAATGGTATCAGAATGGAACGAACACCATCCAGTGTACAGTAAAGAGATGACAAAGCACATTATGCTCATCGCATCTTTTGAATATTAGCATTGGTAGAAAACTTTCCTAAATTGGCTCGGGTGCTTATGCTGGGAACTGTTGTAAGATGCTAACTAAAACATGATGCATAATAAAAATAAGGGTTGAAATTTTAATGTCATATTAAAGTAGGTACTATTACAGCAGATTATCAAACGAACACACCATGTGATTCCTCCTTGACGTATTGGTGGCGCTCAAGGATCGTGAGCGAGCGTAAGCTTTCGTGTAGCTCCGTTGCAGGTGGAACACGGCCCGCCAGAGCGCGAACGCCAGCCGATGCAGCGCACGCGCAACGTCCGCGCCCAGACCCGCGCCCGCGCTCTTCTCGCTGCTGCATCGCAAACGACGCATCCTCATCTAACACTGCTTCCCATTTCTCCAAAATAACATTACTTCAAAAGTTCATTGATCGTTTCTCTGATTTCGAATTGGCATCGACAAAGTTTCTCGCATTGTAAAAGTTGTTGACTCGTGTAACTTCATCCTGAATGCTAATTACTGAGCTAATTTAACCTATGAACCGTGAAGAACCAAAACAATCGGAGTTTGTTACCGCTTCCTCATAAACAAAAGATCTAAATCATTCCGTAGCAGAAACATAAACAATGAACACACTCAGAGCCGGAGACCGCAGGAACGTGTGGTGTGAGAGATTAGGGTTGTACCCCACTACCTACGTAGTTATATTAGGGACCGTTTATTACATTGTTTTAAACTTTTCGAATCTTCTACATTTTTTAGGATAAAATATAGTGTTAAAAAATCGCACAGTCATATCGTTTTTAACATATTAAAACGACTGCATTTTTTTTTACTTATCCAGCTTTACTAGATAAACGTCACGTAACACTGGTGATTAAAAATAAAAAAATAAAAATTGTTTCTCACTGTTTAGTCAATTCCGAAAACTAGAAAAGCAGCCAGCCCTAGTAAAAATTGGTGGAGTATAGTAGCCGCCGGGGGCGCATCGCCCCTGCACTGCGACACCCACGCGTGCATTACACACGACTGCATTTGCTTCCTGACTTTATCCCGTATTCAATTAAATAGCTCCCGTCTTATTCAATAAGGTTTAAGTGCTTCAGCTATTTGAACTAAAAGTTGTGTGCATATATTTGTTGATTTGACATTATAAATTTCAACTACCTATTTATAATTAATAGAAACGATGATTAATTTATTGAGAATCAGCTTACTATCGCATTGGCACAAAATAAAGCATTAAAATATTGACTCCACAGCAAAAATATTCAGTCGAGATCTAAAAAGTCTAAACGCTTTTGAGGTTTTCCACTGGTCAGTCAATTGTTTTATGTTCGGTTATATATTTCTATGTACAAAACCAAAGGTTATTGATTTTGTTGAGATGAAATAATGACAATGCGTTCACAAGTAACAAGGGCTTACAAGATTGACAAGGTAAAGCTGATTTGCTGAGCTAGATTGCAGTTTTGAACTCTCCTTCAAAGTACATAAGCATCTATGTAGTTCCATCGAAAAGGAAATTTCATAAGTTTGTTCCGGGTACAAAAAACTCTTCTGTTCCTAAATTGAATCACTACATGACGTCACGCTGCACTAATAGGGTGTAAACAGCGACACCGCATAACCCTGACCTTCCTCACGCACGCGGGGGTGAACGACCTCGGGGGTGCGCTTCGTCTAAATAAAAGATCGTCACATGTCGGAGAATGGCCACCGACTGCAGACGAGACGTCCATTTATCGCCATTCAGCGGTTTGTGTCTTCGTTCATTTTCAATAGTTTCAGTAAGTGCTTCGGTGTCATATAGGCGGAGTACCAAAAGCGAACTTGTAAGTTTTTATCGTGTGGTAAAAAAATATCGTAAGACTAATCGAAGTCATTTATCTAATTTTCTGTTCTATCTATTCATATTAGCGCCTGATATGAAAGTAATAAATGCAGAGTAAATAATGTAATGTCAGTTATCTTGATAGTGTAATCCTCTCATAGAGACGGTATCTCGTTAGGAACACGCACTATCTCTGTGCAATTAACTTCACATTCTAGTATACTAAAGTTGATCAAATAATTTTACATACTATTGTATGCTTTTTTCTTTCTCTTAAACCTTTATAATTAATTTACAAAATAATCAATCAGTCTGTTAGTTAACAAATCAATATTCAATTCAAAGAATTAAAAAATGTATATTTTGTCACACTCTCACACTATCACTTTCTACTTTATTTTTTCAGTGATTAAAATATAAGTTTTTTTTAATAGTGCTTCACAGTGTGCGCGGAGGCGGCGCGCGGCGAGTCGCGAGATGCACTGACGGCACGGCGCCGCAGCGTCCCGGCGCTCTCGCCGCGTCGGCGACGCCGCGTTGCCTAGTAACCACATCTGCGCTGGCTGGTGCGGCGACTGCCCGCAATACGTTCAAACAATCAAATTAACATACCCTAATATGTCAGTAGACATTTCATTAACTCTAACGGCAAAAAAATTATATCTTTGAATCTACTTGCAACTCCCAATACCAAAAGTTTTATTAAAACCATGATAAAATATAAAATAAAAGGTCTTGTTACCTTAGGCAACGTCTGCTCCGTAAGGGATAAAGACGTGATTTATGTATGTATGTATGTATAAAATAAAACTGACTTTTTGAGTGATTATAAAACATGCTATACGTATAATGTGGTTTTATTATAGGAAGTGAATGTAAGGTATCGCGCGCTACTTATTATATTTTGAAACTTTACGCAATTATGTGGCATAAGACTTAAATCATCTAATTAAACGACATCACTTCGCGGAGGTTCTTAACAATAAACAAAAAACTGTTAGGTACCTACTTTGCTACTCAGCAAGCTGATATATATTATATATTATAATTTCCTCGCTTCATTCTTCGATGTAATTAATAGCCAGGTAGTTCCTTAATATAAATAGTGCGCGATACCTAGGGTTGCCATTATTGTTGAGAAATGATACGGGACTTATTGAATTGATAGTGACCAGCGGGCGAGCGAGCGGTCCGCACCGCCCCTCCCTCACCTCTCCTCGCAACCGCGCGCCCTCGCGCGTCTCACGCCTGCCGTTGGCTTCGAGCCTTTAGAACTGTATATTGAAATATTGAATGAACGGGACAAATAACAATACGGGACGTGATACTTAAATACGGTGTCAGTCCCGTATATACGGGACGTACTCGTATGGCAACCCTAGCGATACCTTACATTCACAATCAAACCAGATTAGCAAATCTGATCGTATTTTAACATAAATAAAATATCTGTAGTTTGTTAAACGTGTTTCTCAATACAAGATTGCTACGGTAATTAATTAATTAAGTTGACGATCCGGCTTCCGTTAATTTTAAATAATCGACCAAATATAATAACTTATAACTGTACAAAATTTTATAAAGTAGAATTTCTTTCGTTCTTTAATTCAAAACATGTTTGGTTTCCCACGGCCACGGAGCAAAAAATTTACCTCATTACCAATACATTCATTGTATTGCATAGCAAACAGCAAAGATGGCGCATTGCATCTAAATTTTAGATTCTAGAACATTTTATTGTCTATATCTATAAAACCTATGTCGATTTATTCCACATTATTTACTAAAGGAATTTAAAAGTTAGGGGTTCCCTTAATTGCCATAATGCTATATGAAGACACATAGCAGACCTTACTTAATGAATAATATAACAAACTAAATAATATTTTGTCTACTGTGAAGCTCGAATTTGATTTGATTATAAATCAAACACACAGCTAACAGTAGACTACCTAACTCACTTGAAACATTTGCAACTATAATCGATTGGATCTATAGAGAGTGCTCCACACTAAAGACCCGGAGTAATCCGATGAGAAACTTGAAATATAAAAATAAAAAGTAGGCGCGGTGCGCATGAAACAGCGTTCGCGCTCAAACGTAATTTATTTTTATTCCCGCGGTCGAATCACAGATGTGCGTTAAATGCACGCAGTTCGTCATTGACCGCGATAGGTATATAGCTTCAGCGTTTTAGTACTCGGCAATGCGTCACAATGAAAGCCTAGCCAAAACCGATTAGGCAAGTATGCCAAAGAATCGACGGTTTACGCAACAACTTAAATTACACGTAACATTGACCGTTAATCACGATCCGACACTTCCGACAGTAGTCTCCGGAGTATATATGAATTGTCTTGACGTACCTATCTACATGTAAATGTTTCCATAATATTCAGAATAATTCCTTTCTACTCCTCCACGGTGTTACGCAACTATAGTAGTTTATTCTGTCTCATTCTTTTCATTCACGAATGCGAGCGGTGTGGGTCGGCGCAGGCGCAGCGCTGGCGGGCGGGACGCTTCCGTAAACAACGGCCACGCGCCGCCGCCGACGCGCCGACGCCAGACTGCGTCGTTACTGCAACTAGGGACCGGTGCATCATGTGGCTCTCGCCATTTTACACTATTTATAGTTATACCAGTCTTGCATAAAATTACTCTAATACCTAAACGACGTATTAATAAATATTTTTTACATGGAAAATGTACTGAACTATAACTTGCAGAAGATAATACGAGTTGAACGTTATCATATTCGATAATATTGATACTACGGGATTTACAAAATTACTCAAGTATTTCCTGTCGCATAGAATGTTAAATGAAGTTTACTTACACGCAATTTTATATACCCCACTATTAACAGCTGGAGCGGTTAGATTAAACGCACCTAACTACAACGGATGCAATGATGGTGTTCGATATGGACGCAGCTTTACTTTAACGACATACCTTTCTGAAAAATATTATCTTCCTGTGTTACACAAGCAAAAGCTACATTTAGACGATTGCCCGGTTTATATTCAGGATATATTAACCATAAACCGTTCTACGAGACTGCACTTTTTGTAGTCGGGAATTAACTATAAGTTAACCTATAGCGCAATTACCTACCACTATTTATACATGAAGAAAATACTACTTGTGTAATTAAAAAAAAAGTAAAAATATACTGTAAATTCTATATTTTTTATTAATGTATGTGGTCGATGAAAGTATAGCCAGAGTTACATGAAGAAAATACATACATACATACATTTATCACGTCTTTGTCCCTTACGGGGTAGACAGAGCCTAAGGTAACAAAACCTTAAGGCCACGTTTAGCATGATTAAGGGCGTATAGCTGGAAGAAAATACTACTTGTTGTAATTAAAAAAAAAGTAAAAACATAATGTAAAATCTATTATTTTTTATTAATGTATGTGCTCGATGAAAGTATAGTCAGAGTCCGAACCGAACACTCCGTGTCGTCAACCCACGCGATCCATTTCTCGTGAAACAGTAGTAACCCCTGACTCGACCTACACGGCTCATGTTGTTTACTTCGGCAATGTGCTTCCTGCTGTACACCGACGTGGTTCTCACGGCTCCTGTCAACCGTACAAAGTTAAGGGCCAACTCGTGCATGCCAATCACGTACAAATAATTTCGCCGCCGGCCCTAAAGTTGCGAAATATGGCAGTGCTTTTCCAGAAACAAAGAACACTTATTGGGAGAATTATGGGCTCGTACATACTAATTTTCTGGTCGGACTGATACCTAATCTGGAAATGCCTAAATAAATTGTTCAACCTTACAATTAAATAAAAATTTAATACGCAGAAAGTGCTTCGTTTTCGTGTTTCGTTCGAACCATGGATTGGTTTGAATGAAACACGTCGGGCATATCTCGACTAAAAATACGGGAGTGACTCGATATCAAAACTTAACAATAGTCTAAATCTCTTGCTAGACTTTACATCAAGATAATGATTGTTGAAAAAAATAATTTCTAATTTTAGGTACCATCAAACACCTACGGCCGCGCGGGCTTTCTACGAGATGGTAATGGGAAAACTTGTATACGCGGGCGGCGCCGCAAGCGAAAACTAGTCCATTGTAATAATTATCGCACAGCCCACGCCACGCTTTACTGGATAGTTGCACAATTAACATTATTGTGTAGCCGCAAAGTTTTTTCCTATTATAGTGGTACACATACTTTTCTAGAGTGTAGAAAATAGATATATTTTAATCGGTTTCATACTTACTATGTTTAACTTCACTTTCTGAAACATATCTGCTAGCACTATCTGCATGCCATAGTGCCTATGTACAGTTGAGGGCATAAATATCGGATACAGCCATATATGTGTCACCGACCTTATTGTTTGTGGCATTAAGGTGGCATAAAGGTGTATGTTTTGACGTCGTGGTAACTTCCGATATTGATGCCCTTGACTGTACTTTTAGATATAATTGAGTTAAACTGTAAAAAGGTGTCCATTCTGATAACTAGTTAGTTATCTACCATCTTAAAGAAAATTAGGTACCTACCAAACCTACCTTTAACTACTTTTCAATTTATCGACTTTTTAATGAATTACCGAAATAAGAACCATACTTTCGAAAGCTCACTCATGCAGGTAGAAAAGTAAATATTCAGTTTGAAAGAAACGAAAGCAAGCGTAACGTCCAGCAACAACTCTTGACCAAATATTTACACCGTGACTTCATATTTACGTTACGATTCTGAGAAATAGACTTCCTGGTTATTTTATCATGCTTTAAGTTCATTAAAGCATTTACTTCTAACCCACGCTGCATTAATGTTTTGCAGAAACAGACATCATATTTTTATTAAATAAAATTATTTTACAAAAGTTACCCGACCGTAAACCGTTACTCGTGGTAAGAGCTTGTACGTCAGCGTTATTATTATTAATCTCGCGAAATTTATTAAAGACCTTGATTAGATTCCCATCGATAATCTCGTAATTAAAATGAATTGCTTTTGTCCATAATCGGCTGTCAAAGAGACCGCGCGGGGTCTGGCGTTTCGTTAGATAACTGATTGGTCGATGGCGAACTCTCTCACGATGCCGCGCCGATACCGCGCGGGCCCCGCGGCCCCGCGGCGTCCCACCACAGGGATACGGGAAAATATTACAGTGGTAGCGAGATAGCGCTAAAGATGTGAAAGCCTGGGTATCATAAATAATTACATGGACCTGATAAATACAGTTTGCCGCATTCCTGACTTCCTTTTACCTATTTGCTAATTAATGACCGCCCGTATCTTAAGGTACCTACCTAGTTATTTATCTCACCTGGACAGCCTTGATTAGAGAAATACCTACTGTTAAAACCAATTTAGCAAAACTGTTTGCGCATCTGCATTTTTCAACGTAATACATTATACCTATGTAGTTTCAAGATAATTACAATCACGATAGGACTAGTTGTAGATACAGTACAATGGTCTGTCTTAAAAATTGGATTTTCCATAATTTTATGTTGACGATAGTAAAACCGATCAAATTACTAACCAGCAGCCCAATCACATGCCATTCCTGTTGTTTTGATTGCGGTGACGCGACGGTCGCGCTATCGCGCCATCGACGCTAGGGCCGCCTTCTCCATTGTTTAAGTGTCGAATTTTATTTATGGCGACGGCTGCCATGCTTTGGCCTATTGCACCGACACCTGATGCCCGATGGCTATCTCCCGTCAACGGCGGGTGGTCGCGTCTCTCTCTATCTATCATATGAAATACAGCAGAAGACTTAGTTAAAAATGAGGAATAATCCTTTGTATAAATACAAAAATAAGCCGAAACTCAAACTTTGGTGTATTTTGGTGGTGTTTTGAGCCTAATTCCATTTACATATATTACTCTTATTTCAACACTGGTAAATGTATTAAGTTTGACTAGACTTGTTACATTATGCTAAAGTAGTATTTAATGTATTTAAACCACAGCAAAATAATACCTGAGATAAGGAACACAAGAAGATGTTCCTTTGTTGTACACTGAAAAAAATGTTTTCTAACTGTGTGCCTTTTTTGCACAGTTAAAATTTACACAGTTAAACTAACGTATATTTCAGTAAGAATAACTTTTTTCAGTAGGTTGGAGTAACTGTTTTCAAACAGTTAGGGGCAAACAGTTATTTTAACTGATTAAACAGTTAAAGGTACACATTATTCAGTAATAGTAACGTATCATAAACAGTAATTTAAACGTTTTCACACTGTGAACGTTCCAACAGTTACTTTAACTTTTCGAAAATGTTACGTTTACTGTTTGAAACGTTACCTATAAATGTATAATCAGTAAAATCAACGTTTCGTTACAGTAACTTCAACGTTTCATACAGTTACAGTAAAACAATACTGTTTAAACATTTACTTTATCAGTTTGAAACAGTTACTTTCAAACGAATGATCAGTAAAAATAATTTATTATCACAGTTACTTTAACGTTTTCTACAGTTATAGTGAAAATCAGTACGATCAACTGTTAACTCAGTTAGTTTTATTGTTCAAAGCCATTAACTTTTACTGTTCAAAACAATTAATTTCTAATGATTGACCAGTAAAAATAACATTTTCTTGCAGTCGTTTTAACTTAGCACACAGTTATAGATACAATGTGTACATTAACTGTTTAGTCATTTATTTTAACTGATTGAAACAGTTACCTTCAAACGGATGATCAGTAAAACTAATTGATCGTCACAGTTATTTTAACGTTTCATTCAGTTACAGTGAAAATCAGTATGTTCAACTGTTAGCTCGGTTACTTTCACTGTTCGAAGCCGTTCACTGTAACTGTTTGGAACAGTTACTTTCTAATGATTAACCAGTAAAAATAACGTTTTCTTGCTGTTGTTTTAACTTCACACGCAGTTATAGATACAAAATGTACATTAACTGTTTATTAATTTATTTTAACTGATTGAAACAGTTACCTTCAAACGGATTGTCTGTAAAAATAATTGCTCGACACGGTTTCTTTAACGTTATATACAGTTATAGTGAAAATCAGTATGCTCAACTGTTAGCTCAGTTACTTTTACTGTTCAAAGTCGTTAACTTTAACCGTTTGGAACAATTACTTTCTAATGATTGATCAGTAAAAATAACGTTTTTCTCGCTGTTGTTTCAACTTGACACACAGTTATAGATACAAAGCTCATATTAACTGTTTAATCATTTATTTTTACTGATTGAAACAGTTACCTTCAAACGGATTGTCAGTAAAAATTATTGCTCGACACAGTTTCTTTAACGTTATGTACAGTTATAGTGAAAATCAGTATGCTCAACTGTTAGCTCAGTTACTTTTACTGTTCAAAGCCGTTAACTTTAACCGTTTGGAACAATTACTTTCTAATGATTGATCAGTAAAAATAAGGTTTTTCTTGCTGTTGTTTTAACTTGACACACAGTTATAGATACAAAACGTACATTAACTGTTTAGTCATTTGTTTTAACTGATTGAAACAGTTACCTTCAAACGGAGGATCAGTAAAATTAATCGATTGTCACAGTTATTTTAACGTTTCATTCAGTTATGGTGAAAATCAGTTTTTCCAACTGTTAGCTCGGTTACTTTAACTGTTCAAAGCCGTTAACTTTAACCGTTTGGAACAATTACTTTCTAATGATTGATCAGTAAAAATAACGTTTTCCTTGCTGTTGTTTTAACTTGACACACAGTTATAGATACAAAACGTACATTAACTGTTTAGTCATTTGTTTTAACTGATTGAAACAGTTACCTTCAAATAGAGGATCAGTAAAATTAATTGATTGTCACAGTTATTTTAACGTTTCATTCAGTTAAAGTGAAAATCATTATTTTAACGTTAACTTTAACCGTTTGGAACAATTACTTTCTAATGATTGATCAGTAAAAATAACGTTTTTCTTGCTGTTGTTTTAACTTGACACACAGTTATACATACAAAACGTACATTAACTGTTTAGTAATTTATTTTAACTGATTGAAACAGTTACTTTCAAACGGAGGATCAGTAAAATTAGTCGATTGTCACAGTTATTTTAACGTTTCATTCAGTTATAGTGAAAATCAGTTTTTTTCTTTTTTGGACACCGAACATATTTTACAAGGAATATCAAAAATAAGCCCTACAAGGCTTCCGGGTCCAAGCTCATCTGCGAGCCGTCCCAAGTTCCAAAACAAAATATTTTAAAACATCGAACGAGTGTTCGATATTCGGAACCTGAACGGTCTCAAAGCAGCCAGCAACCGAAACCTGCCAGCATAAAACTAGCAGAACCTATTCCTACAGTACCTACATAGTTGTGATACATATATATTTTTTGTTTTTACATAAGGATTCTTTGCGATATTTTGATGGCTATCCGTATGTGACACCATGTTATACATAGATTTTAACATGTGAAAAATACCCCATATGCAGTTGACTGTATGTGTGATCTGATCTCCATCTTGGAAATGCCGTGATGCCGAAATGGGTAAGTAAGATAAGATTATTCTTAGCTTACGGTCAATAAGTATGGTTCCGTGACTTCCGTGATCTAACCTATACGTTTTTTCAACATGAAACTACCGACACAACATGAAACATGTCGAGCGTCACTCGACTTTTTATACGTGAGTTATCCGTTTATGTGTAATTATGTACGTTTTTTTTGTTTCAGTGATAAAGTAGTTTGTTAAATCCTCATGTACCTACAAGTATAAGTTGAATCCTTTTGAATCTCATTCAATGAACTCCATCTCGAAAATTCCGAAATGGGTAAGATTATTTTTCGCCTATACGGTCAATAATTGTTTCTTTGTATGGTTCCGTGTTAGCGCCTATTACTTTTTGCTAAATTTAAGATGCTAAATGATTTAGAAACCTAATTTAGTAAAGTGTAATCGCGTTTAGGAAGTAAGGAAAAGTATCCTAATTAGAAACAAGGATGGTTTCTGACAAGCTGCTTAGCATCCTAGTTAGCTAAGGAACGTTTAATAATATGTAGTGCAGTTAGTTATTATGAATTTTTAAGACATTTTTAATTGCCTTCAAAATGTTGTCTTTGTCTTTTTCTTTACGTGTGAGGAGTAAAGAAAATCACACACTTACAAATTTTCGGTGTTTTTTTGTTATATGTGATGAGAAAGTCTACTGATTTAAAAATGCTACGTTGTGTTAAAAGTACATCAGAATCTTTATTTTTTAACATTTAAATATTTTCGTAAGATGTATATTTAGGAGCAGTAGGGAATGCAAGCCAAAAACACCACGCCGTTGAACTTTATTTAAATACCGAACTTTTACTGATACTTAAACGACCTACGTTGCAAATGTTTTATAAGAGTTGCTAATTCATATATACATATATTAAAAAAAAAAATTTGGCTCAGCCCTTTAAGAGGAGGTAGGCTTTAGAAAGTACCTAATTTACAGCATTTGAAGGCACTAGTCGCCTTAAAATATTGTTGTTAGAAGATAAAAAAAGAATATTATTTATTATTATTGTTAATTTGCATGTTTTTAATTTTATGTTCCTGTTTATCTTTCTTTTATTGTCTGTCTTACTCAATACCTTTGTGTCACACTGTAATATTGTGTCAGATATTTTTATAAATAAATAAACAAATTTTATCCCCAATCTGGAAATAAATACCTAGTTAGATATTTGTAACAGTTTAACTTAAGTTTTTAATGCTGTAATAGTTTTTTACTGCAAGTGGGCCCAGTTAAAGTTACTGTTGTACATTAAAAAAACTCAATCTTGATTAAATGTATGAGATACCTGTAGGTACTCTATGAAAGATTGTTAATGGACCAACAACAACGTAACAACTGAATCTAGGTTATTTATCTACTATTATATAAAAATGAAATGCGTTTATCGCGCATAAACTTGAGAACTGCTGGGCCGATTTAGCCGATTTTGGTTTTGAAATGTTTGTCGTAGTCCAGGGAAGGTTTATACAGTGAGAAGATATATATTTAAAAGGAACGGGCGATGCCGCGGGCAACAGCTAGTTATACATATAAACCATGATAATTACTACTTTTCAGATACTTAAACCTATTTCTGCACAAAATTGGTATGTCAGTGTTTTTCTTTCGCTGCTGCATCGAGAGCCATCGAAACCAAATATTTCAGTAAGTGGACATAAGCATTTTAACTAGTTTTTATTAATACCTAGGTATATCTGATAGAATTTAAGTTGAGGTGAATGGATTGTCACGCATAAAGTTATATTGCCGTGTACCTATTAAAAGAGCAACTTTATGAATGTTGCATTAATTTGATTTTGATTTGATTTTTTACTGTTTAATACCTAGTTATTTTGCTTTCAAATCAAATCTCTTCAGACAGTCTGAATATAACTTTGAATACAATTAGGACAACTGTTCATACAGTTGGCGCAACTGTGGTGCGGGGCGGGGAGGGTGTTTGTATTTTGACCTTGAGCGCCCGCGCCTAGGCACGCGATTCGAGTCGCGTCATGTTAGTCTTAGTGTAGCGTCTTGTGGTGTTGGTCGATTTTGGAGCATGAACCATAATTAAGCTCGCACGCAGCAAGGCCTATCCTATAGGTAATTGCCTCGGCCGTTCCGTCACCAGTGTTAGCGCGAGCCCCCCGTTTAATAATTAAGTTTGTTTTTTTTTTCAGTAAAAGCGTAAAAGTGTTCGTGTTCAATAAAATGGAAGTCGATTCAACTTTAACGATATCTTCATTGCTTAAAGTGTGGGGTTTAGAAAGATACACAGAAGTATTTCTTGGTAAGTAAGCATAATTTCTAATTATTAATTAAAGTCAGTAAGATACGTTTAATACATATACCTAACTTTGAAAACATTTACATTAACTGTTCAAACAGTAAGGTTACGACTACAGGTATCATTCTTACATCACGTACGGCATACACACTTACATGTTGTATGTATACAAAGCGCAGTGGCAGATTCGGTCCTGGTCGGGGCAGATATTTGTATAATGAATAAGAATGTTTGTTCTCGAGTCTTGGATGATTAATATCTAAATTTAAATATTTAATTTGTATTTGAAAAAAAAAACATTTTAATATTTTACAGACTAACAATGAAACAGAAGACATCCTGGACAACATTGTCTCTTTATGTAAAGGAAGTATACCAGGGTCACCTCTGTTGACGGTATCCACCTAGGGGGCCTCATGTATGTCTGACATACTGGCGTCGTGTGACAAAAATCTAATTAAATTACTTGAAAAAACACAGGATGGTAAACTACTCCTCAGATAGCGCTCCCAGACCCTGGGAGACCAGATGCGAAAATTACTGACTAGAGAAATAGCACGAGAAATAGTACACGCCGATCCAAAGGCACCGGTGACCGGGGATATATGCTTGCATTGGAGCAACGAGATTGGTAAGCGAGTAGTTTTATATTTTTTCATAATAATATGATGCCCTAGTAGCCCCACTTCGAAGTTTGAGTCTTTCAGTAGGTACCTGTGGGGTAGTAGGTAACTTATTTCTCTGTCTTAATGGTTGTCTGGTAGAGATCGCTATTAAGCGATAAGACCGCCTATTGTATACTTTGTTCTTTGTTTCTGTATTTTTTTGTACTGATTTGTGGTGTTCAATAAAGAGTATTTGTATTGTATTGTACCTGCTGTAAAAAAAATTGCACTGTAGTAGGTATGCAAAATAAAACCCCGTACGAGCTGTTCACACACATCCTTAATAATTAATTAATTTTTATGACACTATGATTTTAATTTTCAGCAAAAGTAATACACAGGAAATAGAAGAATGTTTGGAGTGGCTAAAATCATCTGTGGACAACTATGCCCTGTGTGCCGAAAAATGGAAAAAAAAACTAATGGACTGCGACTGCAACGAGTACTATCGGAGACCGAAGTGCAGACTTATTCGAAAGACTTCCCGTGTCTAAAACGATCTTGGGGGCTGCAATTAGTAAGTGCTACACAACATCATTATTTTTATATTTATGCCAAGAGATGTATTTATTTATTTACTAGCTTCTGCCCGCGACTTCGTCTGCGTAGAATTATACATAAAAACCTTCCTCTTGAATCACTCTATCTAATAAAAATGCTTAGATCTTTAAAACTACGCAACGGATTTTGATGCGGTTTTTTTAAAATAGGTAAGAGTGTTTTGAGACGAAGGTTTATATGTCTAATACGCAGACGAAGTCGCGGGCAGAAGTTAGTTAACTAATATTTGTAGTAGGTAGATAATTTATTTTTGTTCTTATGACTAACCAAGTTTTTTCTTTGAATGAAATAGTAGGTTAATCCATTTAACTTCAAGGCGTTCGGTATTTTTCATTGGATAGCAAATTTTACCTAGTTTTAGGAAGTACTAATAACTCCATACCGCTAAAGTGATCCCTTTTACTAGACACAGTCTCATATTATATATGATACTTTGCAAATTGATTTCGATAATGATCTAAATTTGATTATTTTTACAGATGCTGAAACTTAGACGAGCACGCTCGCTGCTCTTATGCTGATTCCTCATATCCTGGGGCCTGTACATGTAAGAAGGAAGAAAATGTGTGCGTCAGAAGGTCGAGACAGTTTTATACTTTAAGTTAAGTTTACCGTAGGCCTAGATGCATTTGTTTCCAGCGACGGCCACGCGGACTCAATTGATGCCAAAGGTAGCCTTATACTAGTAATTCTTGGTCGGGAATCTTAGGTTAATCAAGTTTTGATATAAATATATATCCGATATATATCGGTCAATCTTGACTAATTCTTGTAGGCAAGTTGTAAATTTTAATTAAAACTTAGGTGTAAACAATAATTATATCTATGTTGACTGTGTAAATTTGAGGTTAACATGCCCATTCAAAATGTATATATTTTAATACAACACTTATTGTAAATTTTGGTCTGTTTAATTTTGTTTCGGTTGGAATGGTATTTTAACACTATGCGCAGTACTTAAAGCAATTTCCAAAGCAATTTTCAAAGTGTTTTTCCAAAAAAGTGTTAAAGTACTTTTTTAGCTAACTGTAGTATAGTACCCCTTCACGTTGGACACTGTTCTGAAGTTCTATAACAGTGAAATCAACTGAGGGTACAGTTCCAGAAACTGTGTAGACACAGTTGTAAGTTACTGCTTCTTCGGTACCTGTTACTGTCTCTTAACAGTAAATGGTACTGCAGAAGCAGTAACCTACAGCTGTCTACACAGTTTCTGCAACTGTGCTCTAAGTACCAAAAACTGTTTCTCTACAGTAATTGGTACTTAGAGCACAGTTGTAGATACTGTTTCTATACAGTAGACGGTACTCTGTAATCAGTACCATCTACTGTGTAGAAACAGTATCTGCAACTGTGCTCTAAGTACCAATTACTGTAGAGAAACAGTAAAAATAACCGAGTGCTCAGTTCCAGGTACTGTTCGACCACAGTAGTCGTTACTGTAGCAACAGTACCGTTAACTGTGTAGAAACAGTATCTGCAACTGTGCTTTAAGTACCAATTACTGTAGAGCAGCAGTAAAAACAACCGAGTGCTCAGTTCCAGGTACTGTTCGATCACAGTAGTCGTTACTGTAGCAACAGTACCGCTAACTGTGCAAAAACAGTATCTGCAACTGTGCTTTGAGTACCAATTACTGTAGAGAAACAGTAAAAATAACCGAGTGCTCAGTTCCAGGTACTGTTCGACCACAGTACTCGTTACTGTAGCAACAGCACCGTTAACTGTGTAGAAACAGTATCTGCAACTGTGCTTTAAGTACCAATTACTGTAGAGAAACAGTAAAAACAACCGAGTGCTCAGTTCCAGGTACTGTTCGATCACAGTAGTTGTTACTGTAGCAACAGTACCGTTAACTGTATAGAAACAGTATCTGCAACTGTACTTTAAGTACCAATTACTGTAGAGAAACAGTAAAAACAACCGAGTGCTCAGTTCCAGGTACTGTTCGATCACAGTAGTCGTTACTGTAGCAACAGTACCGTTAACTGTGCAAAAACAGTATCTGCAACTGTGCTTTGAGTACCAATTACTGTAGAGAAACAGTAAAAATAACCGAGTGCTCAGTTCCAGGTACTGTTCGACCACAGTAGTCGTTACTGTAGCAACAGTACCGTTAACTGTGTAGAAACAGTATCTGCAACTGTGCTTTAAGTACCAATTACTGTAGAGAAACAGTAAAAACAACCGAGTGCTCAGTTCCAGGTACTGTTCGATCACAGTAGTTGTTACTGTAGCAACAGTACCGTTAACTGTATAGAAACAGTATCTGCAACTGTGCTTTAAGTACCAATTACTGTAGAGAAACAGTAAAAACAACCGAGTGCTCAGTTCCAGGTACTGTTCGATCACAGTAGTCGTTACTGTAGCAACAGTACCGTTAACTGTGCAGAAACAGTATCTGCAACTGTGCTTTAAGTACCAATTACTATAGAGAAACAGTAAAAATAACCGAGTGCTCAGTTCCAGGTACTGTTCGACCGCAGTAGTCGTTACTGCAGCAACAGTACCGCTAACTGTGTAGAAACAGTATCTGCAACTGTGCTTTAAGTACCAATTACTGTAGAGAAACAGTAAAAGCAACCGAGTGCTTAGTTCCAGGTACTGTTCGACCACAGTAGTCGTTACTGTAGCAACAGTACCGTTAACTGTGTAGAAACAGTATCTGCAACTGTGCTTTAAGTACCAATTACTGTAGAGAAACAGTAAAAGCAACGGACCACACAGTTAAGTAAACTGTTCCTTCGCAGTTGTTGGTACTGTTAGAAAAATATAAATTAACAGTTATTTTAAGTGTGATACAGTTATAATCATCAACAGTTAAAATTACTGTTTTGTATGTAACTGTTCAATCAGTTAAATATAACTGTTTATAAACAGTTAAGAAATAACAGTTAAATTTACTGTTTTGACCTTAACTGTTTTAAAACAGTTACACTAACTGGTTTTTACAATTGGCTCCATTTTAACTGCGCAAAGCAGTATGGTTTAATGGAATTCCAGTTAGTCTTACTGCTTTTTTTTTTCAGTGTAGGCCAGATCAAATGACATCATTTTAGCATTAACCTCGCGTACATGCCAGACTAGTGACATAATAGCGTAAATATGCATCATATAAGATCTCTGCTGCCAAATAAACTAAAGATTATTACCTTCCTTCGTTTCTATTTACTAACTCAGTGTTTGACCTCTCACGCTTGACACAAGACGAACATAAAACCATTAAAATTCCTTAAACTCTCCGAGCGTTCTTGTGCTGAATAAACAAATATTGTTGGTTACCGACGTAATTTGCAAGGCGCCGCATACGAATAGATCTTAGATCACGCATTCGCCTTGAGTTTTCCATTACGTAACCAATCCTGGTTAAGTTTCATTCTATGAGATAGGTAGGTACACCGATTTATTTAAACCTCAAATAGCTGGGTTACTTGTTTCTACGAACCAGACTATTTCTTTTGCTCTGGGTATTCAAGCGAGACGCTTGCTAAAAAACAAATGAAAAAGGTCTCAAGATATCGTACCACTATCTACACGACTGCCGTACCTCGCAGTTCTAAATTATTCAGTTTGGAGGCTTCAGGAGCTAAAACACGGCCTCATCTGCGTATCCTTTTTTCTGAACGCATGCATTATTCATGACTCCCGTGTGATTTCCTTTCTCGAATTAATTTAGCGTTATAAATAAAGAGATTTTCGATTGGCGCCACATACTATGCTTTCGAGATTTTAACAAAGAGAACACAAATCGTCAAACTGTCGCAGAAACTTTACTATAGTGATTTTGCTATCAAACTAAAGTTAAGCTACAAAAGACTAGATATTCCCCTCAGAGTGACCTAGTTACGTAGGTACAGCAATGTTCTGAAACTTCGGTGTGCCACACGAGCATTAGCCGGTCGGAAGGAAGCCCCGTCGAGTCCGTCCATCAATTACCAATGGCACAATTACTCCATTACAGTCCACTGGAGTGCCATTAGAGGGTTGACTGTCAATGATCACACTCCGGAAAATGTCGTTACGATTTTTCTAAATGCTTTTACAACTATCATTATTAGTATTATTACCTATTACTTATTTATTGTGCATCATTCAGTTAATAAATTAAACGTGGCAATGTTAACCTGTCTCGGCGTCCTTAACGCCGAGGTTATCTTTATGTGTACTCGAGAAGATATAATTGATATAAATTGCCTACATTAAAGACACTTAAGATTTTCCAACGCGGGGTACCTATTGGTGACGTATAATATTGAATTAACAAATGACATCTCGTTTATTTTTAAAGATCGTGTGTAGTGTAATGTTTGCTATTTCATTTTCCATAGCGCATGCAACTGGAATTCCAGTTTGTGGCTAGAATAGAACAGGGAAATTTTCAATTCAAACACGAAACATGGGTCGCGTGGGCGCCAGCGACCGCTCAGATTTGAAACAAATGGACATGCTCTATGGTCCCTGGAGCAACTTCACGATAAATGGCCGTTGTATTCGATCTACTTTATGTCATACTGACGACCCTCTTCACATTTTCATTTATTATATTACATAAACACACAAACTAGAATTTGACTGTGATTTAAATCAAACTTTTAGTGAAACCAGCCGAATGTCAAAACAGTAACATTTTCCCGGGGGTCGAGTCAGTGACAAGTCGAGGTGGTCCCGGGCACTAACCCTGACTTTACGATCAACTCGCGCGAGCTAGCACAAAGGTGCATTAGTTAAACAACAGGAACTCTAAGCTCGCGGGTACGCCTCTAACGCCCGACTTCTCGTATTCCATTTTATAGAACGGAGCACATTAAGCAAATGGATTACAGACATAGCATTAAAGCGTATGATTTCTGTGAAAAAATTAACGATATTTTAGTTTTCGAATAAAATGACGGGTTATCTAACAAGTGGAATTCGTTTAACTCAAAACGGCGACCACACAGGCCTAGACGGCTTGAACTTCTTCTTGAAAGACTGTTCATTCATCGTCATGGAGCAAGAGTGCTGGAGGTGTTGGGGAGAGGCCTTTGCTAAGCATTGGGACACAATAGGCTCAAAATATAACATACCATATTATAACTTTAGATCATTACCTACTTTACTTGATTTTATACTTAATCGAATTTTAAAGACGTAGATACAGTTACAAAACCGGTATTCTACATGACTTAAATGAAGACTTAATTACAATCGTTAATTCAAGTAATATGTTTATAATTTATTGGATTAGTTAGCTTATAGATTTGAAGGAATAATAATTTTAGACCTATACTAGCTGTAACTATACAACGTTCCGGGATGAAAACTATCCTATGTACTTCCCAGGATCTCAATTTATCTCCATTCCAAATTTTATCAAAAACGCATGAGTAGTAACAAATAAACAAACTCACAGTCGCATTTATATATATATATATATACATATACTTTAAGTTAGGCCCAGCTATTTTTCCACTCTCTTCTTCTTCGTCTTGTTTGTGACGTATCAAGTCGTTATAGCGACGACAACTTCGCCAATGTCAAAGTAACAAAAATATAATTCGAAAACCTTGTGACAAAATGTCGGCAACGTTGTACGGTAATGGTCAAAGACCCCCCTCCCCCCCTATCGGGCTCTTAGCCAACGGTCAATGATATCCCTCAGAAGCATATATATATATATATATATATATATATATATATGTACATATATATACATATACTTTAAGTTAGGCCCAGCTATTTTTCCACTCTCTTCTTCTTCGTCTTGTTTGTGACGTATCAAGTCGTTATAGCGACGACAACTTCGCCAATGTCAAAGTAACAAAAATATAATTCGAAAACCTTGTGACAAAATGTCGGCAACGTTGTACGGTAATGGTCAAAGACCCCCCTCCCCCCCTATCGGGCTCTTAGCCAACGGTCAATGATATCCCTCAGAAGCTGCCAGGAAATCATTAGCCGATGCCCAGGGTGCACCGGACCAAGTACTGCTCTTCCCCCGGACGGATCCAAAAACGAACCGCAGCTCTTGACCACACGTGGACGTAACCCGACTCGCACCCCTTTTCCCACTCTCTAATAAATAAGTTCTTGGAAATTTGTATTAATTTTAACAGATATGTGACAGTTATGACATTAAAGAAAGAAAGAAAGAAGACATTTATTCCTTTTTGCAAGACACACAAATATAAGAATATAGGAATTTAACAGAGTAGATATTGGTGTACCGTCAATATTTTTTTACATAAATAACGATTGATTCTCGAGATGTTATACGAAAGGTTCACACTGTCCAAAGGGCACTAACAAGTATTATGAGTACCTATTATAGATATGTCACCTCGTACATATTAAGTTAGACATGACCTTCATAAATCGAAGTACTTATAAATGAAGGGTACAGGGAATGTACATAACGTCCAGTCACTTTCCTTAAAGAGTTTAAAGCTCAAAATGTTTTAAATGCAAAGCTAGTAAAACTCACAGTAAAACTCTACATTTTGTGTTTGTGTGTGAGTGTGTGGCTTAAACCTTCTATAAAGACAGTGATTAGACGTGTTTTTCACTGTACTTATCAAAGACAATGAATTTTACACGTTTTCATTATGCTGCTGGTGATATATATACACTTCATTCTTATCATGAAAATGCAAAGAACCAAATAAAATTAGAACTGTAAATCTTTACACAAAAGGCACATAATTCCATAAGCATGGATAGTTTCGTCTTTCAGTAAACTAAATGCTTATCAGAGCCGCGGCATTAACAAGTGCAGGAAATAACCTGTAGGTAGGTACCAGAATATGCGCTATACAGTTAAAATTAATAATACTTACAATTTGTTTTATTAATATGACGCCGTAAAGTGACACTATTTCAAGATAGGTGTATAAGTGGGATCAAAATATTCTGCATCAGTTGCGAAGACCCTCCAACGGAAATTGATGCGGCAAATAATTTAACATTAATAAGTCTGCAGATAATATCCGAGTCATACCATCGAAATAAAGCTATAAAAATGTGTTCTAAAGATTTTTGATGGAGACCACGGACAAGAAGAGTCACTGGAGGTGGTCCCCTACACGACGGACCACCGATCCAAGATCATGGGACGCAGAAGTCCCAGACCATTTTAGCGGGAGGCCTATGGCCCCCGGCTTGGAGATAAAATATGTGACATGGAAATATTAATAAATAATGATTTCTTACCGTAATAGTATCGTAAATGCCATTTTGTTCGGAGCGCAGCGTTACGGCGTCGGCGACAGCGGCGCGTTGCGGAGGCGGCGACAGCGGCAGCGGGTCGCCCTCGCGCCGCCACATGCGGTGGATCTGCCAGCTGGTGTCCGAGAACCGAGCTCGGTCCTGTCGATAATGACATTCTGTTAATAAAAATCTGTCTAGCTGCTGCAATCAGAGTCATCATCTCTAACTATTACTAATAAATAACTATAATAAATCTTAAACTCGTACACCAAAATGTAAAATCACATCTAACTACCTTCATTTAAATAAAAACATGTGTGACATTTGAAACTTAAATTATTTAAAATTTTGCCTTTACATAACTGTCGTCACTCGACACGTAAGTGAAAAAAGATAAATAAAACAAAAGAAAATCGATGAATTACTGTTTTTCTTTTTTGACCAAAATTATAACGGCCAGTGTTAAAAAAACTATAAAGACACTTTATTGATGTTATCGTACTGTTAATTAACGAAATAGTCTAAATATGTCCCTTTAGGATAATCATTTACTTCCGTAACAGTTTTGTAAAAATGTAATATGAAAAAATCACGATGAAAAAGATTGTAAATTTGAAACGATCCACATTTTAAGACGTAAAAGAAAAAGAAGCAATATCTTCATACAACATCAATTTAAACTTAATTCACAAAACTGAAGCGTCAAAGGCGCTGAAAAAAATAAACGAATACTTAATAATACTTAACACATAAAAAGAAAGATAAACAGAGAAAAATAAAATTTAATAAAGGAGGACGTGTTTGTTATACCTAACAATTCCGAACTTTTTGAATAAAAAGGATTACTGGCCAGTAATAAAGACAGAGCATTCACAGAGCAAAAAAAAACATGATTTTATCAACCGTGAACAAAGGCTGCGCGAATGTCGTATGTTATGTACCGACAAACTTTTTGGTTATTTTGAATTCCTTGTGTACCTATATTCCATTCTGTTTATTAAGTCTAATCGTATCCCTTGAACCAAATAAAAATAATTTAAATCTAGGTCTAAATTTAGATAATAATTTAAATCTAGGTCTAAATTTAGATAGCTATGCAAAAATGTGATTTAATGTTAATGATTATAATTTCTTTCTATTCCGGAAACACTTTCGAACTCTACCGTAACTTGCAATAAAGTTTAAGCTCCTTAAGATTATGTTACATGTTTCATTGGTCAACGTAATAAACCATTAAAGTTGCTAATTTAATTCGAGTAAAAAGCAAAGACTATCATTAGACGTGCCATTAACCAGCCAAATGTACTCCAAGGCAATTCCAAAAGCCTTATACATGTCAACAATAAGATCGTAGATCCGGGTCGGAATGAATACCATTATTTTGCTTCTATTCTGTGAAAATGCTTTTTTATGTTCTTTGAGTAGGTACGTTCTGAACAGAGTTTACAGTTAAACTCTAATCAAACACCACTTTTAGTAACTTAACTTTGTCCAAAATTTGAATTTTCTTTTTACATTATGGCCCCGACAATGTTAAAGTAAATTTAGAGTTTTTTGTAACGATATAATAAAACTACTCTACGGACAGAAGCACGACGTGACGTGTAGTCTTACCTGTCCTCACTTTGTTGTTCTAAAAATTCTGTCTTTACTTTTTATTAGGTCATACCCTTTAACATTATGAATCTAGCATTTATTTCTCAATTTTTGTATTTATTTTTACGGTTTACCCGTTAGAAATTAGATTAGATTAGATTAGATTATTTATTCAGTCAATATAAAATTACATCATAAATTGTACAATGTCAAGTTACGAGAACTTATATTGAAATCGTCAAAAAATTACACATATAAATTAAAAAATAAAAATTGAAAATTTAATTTAATTTAATTAATAAATTATATTTCTAAACAATACTGAACATCATCAGTATTGTTTAGAAATATAATTTATTAATTTCTAACGGGTAACTGAACATCATCAGTATTGTTTAGAAATATAATTTATTAATTTCTAACGGGTAAACCGTAAAAATAAATACAAAAATTGAGAAATAAATGCTAGATTCATAATGTTAAAGGGTATGACCTAATAAAAAGTAAAGACAGAATTTTTAGAACAACAAAGTGAGGACAGGTAAGACTACACGTCACGTCGTGCTTCTGTCCGTAGAGTAGTTTTATTATATCGTTACAAAAAACTCTAAATTTACTTTAACATTGTCGGGGCCATAATGTAAAAAGAAAATTCAAATTTTAGACAAAGTTAAGTTACTAAAAGTGGTGTTTGATTAGAGTTTAACTGTAAACTCTGTTCAGAACGTACCTAGAACATATAAAAAAATCCGAAAAGTAAAGCTATGGCCGGGAAAAATAAAAAGTAAAGCCGAAAAAAGTATGAGCCTTAAAATAAAAAGTAGTGTTCTTTAATTTAGGAAAAGCTAGCTTACGAATTCTGTCTTTGATTTTTGTTCTATCCGAGCTGAAAGGTTTATAAAATGTTCCCGAATCAAAGCTTTACAAGTCACAAAACGTTCAATCGTCCTCTCTCAGCAATGCAATGTTTTGCAAAAATTTTGATGGAAAAGCCGTTATATAAACAGCTCTATAATTTGCTGTTTTAGTCACACCAGTATGTTTCTGAGTTCAATGTGGGCTGCATTATCTTAGTTTGCATACCGATTAGCCTCTGGACTCGTTAGGTAAGGCAGTGGCATAGCTAGATCAGTAACGTATCCAAAGTAGGTTTGACTAGCATTCACGTCACGCGCTAGCCTGCTCAGATGGACTTCTTTGTAACACAAACGTTCTACACAGGATATTGGCTATAACTAATCGAAAAAGGCGCTAACGATATAGTTTCGAGACTAGGTAACCCCATGACATACTTCCTTCCTACATTACTTTTCAAAAATTTGACCTGATCAGTTGCCATTTATATAAACTCTGATTACATGAATTACTTACAGCAATATTATGTTTACGCGTTTGGGTAGAAAACGGCTCATTATCAGGCTTTCAGTTTGCTGACGTTCAGACAAAGCATTAAAATTTTGCGATCTCGTTAGCTGTTATCTTGTAAATAAAGCGTCGTTTTGTAACTCGCAACGGAATTACTGGTATACACATTCCGAGTTTCAAAATCTCTGCTCTACATTGTGTGAAAATAGCACGGCGGATTAACGAGCAGGTAGATAAGATAATAAACATCCCACGTGGGTCGCAGCCTGCACTGTGCCGGTACATCGCCGATGATCGAGCGCACGCGTAGGCGCATGCATGCACTTAACATTTCGTTACTACTTTCGACACGTATCGGCGAGATAAGCCACCTCGAGGAATTAATAAAGTTATCCACGCCTCCAGCCGACCGCACCACGTTCTTTGATACGGCAAATTGGATTTGTTACAGCGTTGGAAGCGAACGACAATCTTGACTATCGTAGCGAACACAACGTTTTTGTGGATGCTATTACTTAACTATTGTAAGTAAATAGGCATTGAGTTCAGAAAAATGTTGAACTGTCTGCTACTTTTTATTTCGTTGAAGAATCAAGCTTGGATGATAGCCAGATCTCGTCATAATAACGAGTAAATATTAAATTGTGTGTTATTGCTATTATTATTGCCCGGGAAGTGGAATAATATTCATTAGGAAGCACTCAATCATTTCATAACAAGATGTTTCACACTTGTCAACCTGTCCATAATCGGAATGCATGTAGGAAGGTGAACACTTGAGCATACCGCATGCTTTCTTTTGTGGAGAAATCGTTAGTCTTGGTGAGAGTTAGAATTCTAAATATATCGCCGTTACACGCTTAATTTGGCATGCAATTTCAAGTCACCGCAAATTTTTGTGCTTCCTTATCAGAAAACAAATGTACAACGTGGTTACATTAAAATCCGAACATTGTTTCCTCACACGACAAGTTTAGCAGTAACCTCCGAAGATATGATAAAAATTATCTAGGAGTTATTTACTAGCCCAGCATATTATCATAATTTTAGTCTTATCTACATTCAGCACCTCATACTCGTAGTTACGTTATTTTGCTATTTATAAATTTTAGACCAATTTAAAGTAAAATTTGCGGTGAAAATAACTAAGAAGTTAATGTAAAAACATTGGTACTTATATTATGTAAGTGGGTCATAAACCGTCGCCGTATTACAGTAAGTTACATTATTACTTACGCTTAATTTATTTTAATTAAAAACCAGATTGTTCACAAGAAATTGAAGATGTAGGATGCCGGAGTTGGATTTGTATTTAGTCCGTCCTACTGCTAATTTATTTACCCTTGATATAGCGCGGAAATAAACAACTCCAATTAACTAAATTGAACCCGCGGCTTTGCTTCTCAACTCAGTTAACGAGTTATACATATATCTTTGGCATGTACCTAGCAACTCTGATTGTTGGAATCAAGGATTGAATTTGTTTAATTACCATTTAACAATAGATACATCTATTTGTGTATTTGCGTGTAACGGCCTTCTGCTAAACATAATGTAAATCCAGTCCACTGACACGACGCAGAATCCTTAAAAGGTCGCATTTTCTATTTAAATTATGAAGAGACGCCTTCACAAATGCGATAGAAATGGAGACATGAAAGTCGATAACAATGAGCCTTGTAGTAAAATACTTAACAGTTTGTATGCGAATCTAGAGCATGCCTAGGTAACGTGCGTCATTCTATACTTATACTTAGACTTTAGAGTGACATAAAAATGATGTCGATGGATATAATATATAAATGACTTCTGTTTATTAACGTCTGACATTGACAATAGGTTTAGCCTATTCTGACTAAACAACTTGCATCAGCCTAGTCCGTCCATAATATATGGGCTTCGTCATATTACACACAGGTCAAGTTTTTTACCTTTAACATTTACGTAGTGTGTTTAAGTGTGTTTTGTTTCATTTCAATATTTTATTTCGTACAACTACAGATAAGTTAATATTTGAAGGTTGGATTTCACAGTTAGGCAAACGACGCCATTCAGTTAGGTATACAACAGGAGACTTCAACCTTCATCTCAATCAACACCCGACTAGATGCTCGCCGAACAGCATACATTACATGGTTAGTGAACATGTTACGGGGAGCATAAATAACGGATGCCAGAAGTCGTAAATGATCGCGAAATGGAATTGCAAGTGGCTATTGGCTTAACTCGGCGGATCCTCCGCGCGGCCTCCGCAGCGTCGCGTCTCCGATAAGATAACCTTGCCTTTCAATTTACTTTGCAAAGTGCGCAGGGCGCCACGCTAGAAAAACTAACTGTAATAAAATGCTTATCAGTTCAATGTTGAAATAAGTAGGTGCTGGCTGCCCGCATACCGGCCAACTAAATGTACTACTACGATCGACTTCAAGACCTTTCCGATATCGTTATCAACAGAAAGAGCTTGTTGTGTTGAGCATAACTTTTCCATAAAGACTAATCGAAACATGCACTATTATGTTACCGCTGCTGTCTTCATAATAAATTAAGATTGATGAGGGACGAATTAATTTTAGAGACATGTGAGATAAGCAAGAAACATCGTCGACGCGTGCTTAAAAAACAAACAAGGGGTTAGAAAGATAGAGGATGGCGTATTGTCCCAAGGTGCGGGTCGAGTGGCCGGTTAGGTATACCTCGTTTTCAAAGGGATCATCTGAGCGGGAAACTCGTTTCTGTTTATCTCCGCTGAACGACAGCCTCCTCTTGAACAACTTCATCTTAAAGCCGTGGTTGCCGCGGGCGCTGCGCAAACGCCTCCCGCTTCAGACGATGAACCTCATTATAGTACGGAGCCACTTTAAAGAATTTTGGAATTTAGAAACATCACTTTCAAATGCACGAAGTTCACACTTTTTTTTGCATGCAAAAAATAGTAGACAAACTGGACACTTTAAATTTTAAACATGGCTAGTTAATAGCGATTCATGATGGAACCGCGTAAACTGCCTTTTGTTTCCTCCTTTTACATTAGTGATAATGATAAGCACACGTGCGGCGGTGGCGGAGACGCATGCCGCGTGGGTGTCGGCGGTGTATGGCCGTGTGGCGCGCCGGGCGCGCACTGGCCGGCGCGGCGCGGCGAGCCAGCCGCTGCGGCTCAGCGTCACCTCTCCGCTCCGCGTCACCTTCGCATTCACGCTTCAACAGGAACCGGGCGCTCCCGCCCTCCAATATTTTTGCACATTAATCAACTTCAACACCTACCCACTTTATTAGTTTTTTATCGCCTACCGTAATTTGTAAAGGTAAATTACGTATTCATAACGTAAATTTAAGACGTACCTTACATACCTGCCTATGCTACAGTGCAATTTATTTCCCATTGGGTAGGTACTTAATAAATGTATAAAAGCAATGATCCGATGATGTAACTTCCTTTCGCGACTTTTATATTAAGTTGCCAAACAGTTCTTATAGTGTGTATTTTACAGGCTTTGTCATTTATAAACAGGAACTGTTAGTATGGTACCGTGGGCTTAACTACATATATGCGTCCACGAAATCAGTAAATAATGTTAAATAACGGCATACGCCATAATCCCCTAATCCTGTCACAATCCCTTATCTTAGTAATAAATAACAAATTAATTTACATTCTGCATTTAATTTTACCAATAAAGCAGTAGTTTGCGCAAACGATCTCTACGTACGAATGAATAAACGCAGCATCCGCTGTTTACATAAACAATGTTCTATAGTTGGACAAATCAAAGTCGACCTGCGTTTGACACATGTCAATTACCTCCATGAAACGTGCTTTGAGTAATAACATTGATGTATAGGGATTCAACACCCAGCTGCTGTTTATTATTCACTCTTTTGAGGTCGGTAAAAACAATATTAGATTGTTATATTAAACAATTTTGGCCAGGTTGCATTAGGAATAGGTAGTGTGCAATAGTGCGCATAGTATAAACTAGCTAGATATATATTATACCTATGTATAACTGTCACATTTATGACGTTAAATGGTTTAAAACATGGCATTAATTTGACTTGAAAATGTTTGTTCTCTCTGATCCGTTTCTACTTTTTATCACACTCTAATAAGAATTAGATAATAAATATATGAAGATGTAGCAAAAATAGCAAAATATATATGGTCCGATCCACTGTATTTACGTTGTGAATTAGGTTAGGAACAAAGAAAAATATAAGAACACGTATTTCGGTGACAGCTCCCGGTAAACTTAATCGTTGTCATGAGGATGAACTCCTTAAGAACTGATCTAACCAGATAGAATAGGAAATGAAAACCGCGGAGGAAGACATTTTCCTCATCCTCCATATGTATAATTTATGCATTATTTGCGTACAATAACACTATTTAAGGTATCATGAAATTGCAATGATTCATTTATAACCATTTAATGAACAAGTGCGCCAACCTTACCCGAAGGTCTAACTGGACATTAATTTCAATGAGAAATTAATAGCACTAAACGAAGTTGATTTTAAACTAAGTGAGAAGTATTACGCTGACCTTTGACAACTGATGTCGTGCGTATTTTTTAAAGATTACTTACATAAATATACACGCATATATACATTCTGGGCGAATGATAATGTTGTAAAAGGTAAGCGTATTTTTTAATGTCTTATTTTCGATTTATCTAGTTGTATTTTTAACAAACTGGGAAATGCGATGAATACACTCTAAAGGTTAGTAGTAATGTTTGTATAAGAGCAGGAAGAGAGTACCATAGAGGTCGGAATGTAGCACCGCAGAGTGGAATAGTTGATGTTTGAAGTGTCGTTAGCACTTTCTAAATCCTTGCTACGGCGTGCTAACACTCCGGCTACATGCCCAGCTCCGACTAAGCTTGCATGAGCGCTGTAATTCAATATGCCTGTTCAATAAACCTGTCGATGTGGATAAAAATGCAAGTGGCAGGTGATATTCTGTACCTATTAGAAATTTAACGCCTTTAAAGCAAGCTATATTATATATAGATATTTGTTGGCACGCAAAGAGGCAAAAACAACATGAATGAGCAATACCATATCGGTAAAGTAAAAAACGCGCATTAGTCAATAATTTATATCCGATTTTATAGACGGGTAGCGTTTAGCTAGGATGAAAATAATGTAGAATAATGGTTGAAACGCGCCGAGTTTCCCAAGTGGTGTGAAAATTAAACCTTGCTGGACGCGTGAGCCACGTCTGCCCGAGCCGGCTCACCGCCGTCCGCGGTCGTGCCACTTTCTTGTTCACATCCCATAATCATAATCATAATGGGAAGTAATCTCAGCAATTTCCAGCTGCAAACAGCCCCTTATATCAGCCGTATCTCGCAGCTCGTACGTCCGATTTTCTTGAATGCCAAAAACGCGAAAGTTAAATGACCAAACCCTTTGTGGATTCCCCGATAATAATTACCTACTATGAGCTCATTTAAATTACATATTTTTCCGCAACAATCAGAGAAACATTCCATTTATTGATCGATTTTGAGGTGCAAATAAGCCCTCCGGCCACGTGGTTCGACAACGTTGTCCGACATGTCGGACAACGAGGAATTTTGATTCCTTGCTGTCCGACATGACGGGCTATGAGGATTTTTTTATTCCACTTAGTTCGACCAACGGACCAAGAGGATATGTAAATTTCCACTTGGTTCGATCCGCGAACCATGAGGATTTATCAAATTCCACTTGGGTCGCCCCTCGAACCACGAGGATCATTAAATACCACTTGGTTCGACCCTCAAAACTATAGTAAAATAAAATTTTACTCTTTGTGTTTTATTTTTCTGTTTAAATTTGAATTATGGCAATCCTCGTAGTTAACGGTTCGAACCAAGTGGTATTTAATGATCCTCGTGGTTCGAGGGGCGACCCAAGTGGAATTTGATAAATCCTCATGGTTCGCGGATCGAACCAAGTGGAAATTTACATATCCTCTTGGTCCGTTGGTCGAACTAAGTGGAATAAAAAAATCCTCATAGCCCGTCATGTCGGACAGCAAGGAATCAAAATTCCTCGTTGTCCGACATGACGGACAACGTTGTCGAACCACGTGGCCGGAGGGCAAATAAGCATCTTATATGTAAGTACATTATGGTTATGAAATTTAATTAGGAGCTGATACCGTGTTTTTAAATATGTAATTAAATTAACCAAGTATGGCTTAGTAACGGGCGGGGTTCGTTACACTGTTTATTGGTGTGAATTGCTTAAAAACGGGTTACTTACTTATTTTAAAAATAGCGTGATACTACCAGCGTCCAAGTTTATTATGTAAAGCTCGTTAAAATCCCATCTAGTTACTTACAGGATTTTGCAATTGCGCGAGTGTCTGCGCCGGGCCAGGCTGCTCCGCCAGCTCCGCCGCGCCCGACACCTGCAACAATCAGTCCTCGTGCTCCATTAACTGGGTCAATTGCTACCGACGGGAAACAGGGACAACTAAAAAATATGCTTGTGTTTCCGCTTACTAACTAACAATCGCGTTTTGCCGTCGTGAAAACTACTACTGTCGAGTTTAAATAGCATGCCAAACGTAATGTAGTAAATAGACTGACAGTATACGTAGATAAAATTGCACTTAAAATTATCTTGTGACCACACGTCAAACAATACGTGATTATTTAAACTATAACCAGCTCTCGATGTAAGAATCAGACATCTAACCCCCAGATACTGTAACAAACCACATACGCTTCAAAGCAACACCGTTCTGCCATAAATATTAATGTTGAGGTTTACCTTATTCAGTTAAGATAGCGCTCTGGTAGGCGCAGTCAACATAAACGTAAAAAGATCTGCAGATATATCAAATATGTAGGTGTTCAGCAGACAGAGCTAAAACGCGAAGCCGACCTTGCTCTACTATTCTCTATTCGCGACTCAGCCTTGCCAAATCTCTTCTACTATCAAACAACAAATTTATTGTGCTGAAAATGCTTCTGTGTATCACGCGCTTCTATAGAAAGTTTCAATTTGCATAATGTTAAAGCAAAGATAATATTTTTGATTTTAATTTCAAGAAAACGTTTTTGAATAGTATCAACTTTTTAATCATTTTTATGGTGTAGATTCTGTCAAACACATTAATTCCTGACTCACCATTACACGTACCCACTTCAAAGTAATTTGACTATACATATATGACGTTTATTGCGAAAAAGTTCCATAGAGGATTATCAATTCGTTGATGTTTACTTTTGTACCTATTTACTAAGAGAAAGTCATTGTTTAGGTATATACGAAAAGCTATAAAATCAAGTGTATCAGTTTAAGCTCAAGTATGGGCAGTTCCGTGCGCAAATCAGTCCGCCCGGGGGCTACAATTTGTAGCTATTGTCTAACTATTATCGCGATATCTCCTCCATTTGTCACAACCGTGCCGTGCTCTATGGTACCAATGCATAATAATACACGGTGAATATGTACCTCGGAGGTTTTCCATTAAATATGATAGGTTCTCTCACTGGCTTCGACCGTGTCCAGAAGCTTATTATAAGCTGTTAAAGTAATGTTAATGTTAGTCGTACGAAAGCTATAAAATCTTACAATAATTGCAGACACTTTTCTTATGTTGTAAACTCCTGTTATGCTATAAACTTCTGTGTAATTTGAAAAGTTAATGCACGTATTATGGACTAGAATACGATAAGTAAACGACCGGTTAAAAGGCAATCACTGCATCACTGCAAGATTTATAACTAACATTCTTCACGGATTCCACGGGAGAATTTCTAAAGGCATATTCAGAATAAATTACAGTATTCGCAGGTGCTCGGCCTAGTCCGTAGTCGGTACGTCACGGACCACCATTACTCGACGTCCGCTTCGTAGGTGAAACTTCTGGAAATTTATGCATATTGAAAAACACATTGTTTATGGTAAACAGTACCCTGGCGTACCGTATCGCGAATGCCGTTGTTGAGCACCATTTTGTTTAAATGCAAATTACGGACTTGAATTTCAACTTTACCTTTTGAAATATGGAATACGTGAATCCGGTTTCTTAAATTTTAGTCGAAAATAATTGATAATGATATACATTTAATTATTTTTCTTAAATATTCTTGATGGTAAAAGGTTCTCGCCGATAATGACATAATGATAGGTGAAGTGGAGAAAACTTACGTTACACATCATAATTTAAGAGTAAGCAAACGCGACGCAGGTGAATACGGACGTATCAACTTGACGACACAATCTCGATAATGATAGTATAAGTAATTACAGTAATAATACCTGCCACATAGAAATCATACATCATAAATCATTTATTCGCCTAATCACGGTATGTAAATTTCGTTGTTACAAATATTTTAAAATAATAAGTCAAATAAATTAGTTTGTGGTAACAAGAATACAGCTGTACATGCGACTCCCATACTTATTTACTTGTTCCAATATTTTGTGGACCAGGATAAGCCAAGGTGATGGAATTTCTCTTCTGAAAGCCATACTACTTCATTTTTAAATATTGAATTTGCACAAAACAATAATAATTCTGAGACATCACCAACTGATACAGCATAAATGCCTTCCCAATCGCCTCTAAATATGATAATCAAGGAATACCTATGTCTGCCAAATTTCAAGTCTTTCTTTAGTGGTTTAGGCCGTGCGTTGTCTGTCAGTCGGTAAGGCACGTACTGCCTAACTCTTTTATAAGCAAAGGGAGTCAACGATTCTGATGTCTTACTAGTTAGTAGAAGCTCAGAAGCGATTGTAGAAGATATCGCCAATAGCGAACTTATGAAATCCGATGTTTAATTGGAACTTAGTTCAGCGAGGTGGAACACTACCGGTAATTAGCGACTAGCTCCCTACAGCGATAATTGCCAATTTAACTTTTACCTTGAAGGAAAAATTTCAAGAAAACTTTTGACTAAATATGGGAGGGACTAAACGTCAGCTAAGTTAGTTTAGAATCGCTAATACAAAGAAAGTGGAATTAGAAAAAAACAATTTATTCGGGTAATAATTAAGCCTGGAAACGTGAGTAGAACAAAACCGCTAATCTATGTATTGCCTTAACGTCCAGTTGCAGCACGGTATATGTATAAAGAGATCTGACAAAACAACTTTTTATTTGTGTAAAACCGGTACTGCGCATTATGTGCGGTAGTATTCATAAAATTGCTGCTAATCGTTAATGCTTCAAATTCTCAAGTTTATTTTTCTTCAAATGTCTCATGCTTGAAATGTGGAAATCGTGCTTTGTAATAAGATTTCACATTTGAAATTAATAGTTTAGGGGAGGTTTGTAAATATAGATTTTAACTTATATACCAATCCATTTTTGCTCCAGATTTATATACATGTATATAAATTTAATCTTAATCTATCGAAGCGTAAAAAGGTAACAGACAGACAGATAGAGTTACTTTCTAATTTATAATATTAATAGGGATAAGGACTGGCTGCTGTCGCTTGAATAATGGAATTTCCCTGTGCTTAAAGATTTAAAAAAAAATTGAAATTCATTGAGTTCTCATGGACGGCAAAAGCTAATAGGTAGGTAGTACTTATTTCTATTTTACATAAAATAATTGGAAAATTAAGGCAACCGAACCGAGTCAGTTTCGTTCTCGTTGTAAATGTATACTGTATTGTATACATAATGTATATTAGTTTTCTAATGAAAGTCAGCCGTCTAAATTCAAACGAGTGTTTACACGAAACAGGCAAGTACAATTGAATATGTACTTAAACTATGAGAGTAGCTCGCTAGCAACTGGCTGTAACTTATTGCTGGACATCTCTCAGGGGCGTTTCGACATTTATAAATCGTGCCACTATTGACATTCACAGAAATGAGAAGCTATTCTGTACTCATTACGAGGAATAGCACTTTAACTAAGATAAGGTGTGAAGTAAATGAAACTAATCCGTAAGCTAGTAGAAAGTCAGTCGCATCATTAGGCATCTAACCTTCCATGGAAGTTAAAAACAGCGATTCTTATTTACTTCACTAGAACTAAACGAGGAGTAACTAAAATCATGTTCCGCTGAGCAAACATTTCTACTGAAAGAAACATTATTTAAGAATTAAAACTATCTACAAGTTTCAAAGATTTAAAATTGGTAGTGTAAATTATGTAACTTAGTTCGTAACAGGGAAGGGTAACTCCACTATCTACGTGTTATAGGTTGACTTCATTGTAAACTGCTGAAACTTTAGGCGGTTCTCATTTTTCTTCCCTCTGGTATAAACTCCCTATCGCTTTCCTGCCGCCACATACTTTAAGTTTCGTAAAGCGTGAATACTTATTTTCTCCACACAGTGAATTTACTTTCAAGTTATACCTCAATCAAGGTCGATCCCAATAAAATGATACCGTAAGGGTTATTATTCTACGAGTATCAATAGTAAATGGCAAGACATATGCCGCATTGCCGTTAAAGTAAACCTATTTGAGCTCCACCACTCCTAGTCCCGCGAGGTGCGCGGCACACGGCACCGGCCCCATTTGAGTTGATCGACTGCAGACCCCCACTTACCGATGTTTATTAGGTCGATCAGGAAATCGCGAAGTTAATACCTACCAGTTTATTTTCATAGTTCTTGAATCTTTTACGGTGGCCGCGGTTACGCACGGCCTGCCCCGAATTAGAACTCTATCGACGGGCGGCGAATCAAACGCTCAATTACACAAGCATGGAAAGCCGTAGTCACACGTTACATAGATACGGGAACACTTTAACAAACGTTGTTATGTTGGATCAGCGGGAGCGGGACGGTAGGTATCTATGTAACGTGTGACTACGGCTTTTCAACCTTGAATATGTGACTCTACATCTCTCTCAAAGCTTGTTTCACACTTTTTCAGCGTCGTTTTTTGTCGTAGTTGGGTTTTAGTTTTCTCTTTTTTTTATTATTTCAACAGTTTTGGGGTTTCAATGTACTGCGCATGAAATACGGATGAAATGCGAATGTATACCCACGAAGTCACAAGCAAATGCTAGTAATGTATATCTTTTTGGTGTACAAGTAACGCCCTTCCCAATGATACCAAACACGGTATATTTATCTCGTTTTTTATTTTTATCAGATTACTTTATTCCCGCTAAAAGGCGCCACATTAGATTTAGTGACACGTCATATAAGCTACAACCAGTAGACGATCAAGACGCTTCTAACGATAGCTCATTTGTCCAGTTCTGTTTAGTAGTTTAGGAGCTATGAAGGAACAGACGAACATACATACATAAATACATATTAGCCTGTCAAAATCATAAAACTCCTTTGGCTTTGCCGTAGTCGGGTAATAAGTAGAACAAAATTAAAGCATTGTCAAAATTTCTCGTTTACAAACTCAGTTGGTTACGCAATGACCGAAATTGTCGCGACAAGCAGCCATCGTATTAAATTTGTAGGTATGATATAATATCGTTATACTCAAAATGTCCGCAAAATGGTGAAAACATAGATGTCGCTTATGTTTACACATAGATAATTAAGAAAGGCGTGTAATTTTCATTTCCGCCTCACTCTGGTGTCCTGTCGTGCGAGTGGCAGTTAAGGCGCAATTTGTAAGCATGTTGCTATTAATTAGGGGACCGGGTATTCCGCCGGCAGCTCCCCACACTCCGCGCTCACATTCGGACAATCCAATTTCAAAATGATCCGTTTGTGCAATCTCTTTCGTGCGGTTACCGACAAAGGATTTAGCTCAACCGTCAAAAAATTGTTGGAACAATGGTTTTACAATATGGAAGTATAGTCCATCATCATAATAAGTGAAGTAGTAGGTATTTGAATCAATAATAACTGCATACGTTTATGCATAAGCCGGCTGAGGGTTAACCTACTGTGACAATGATGTTCATGACTGTTGTTATGTGTCGTATTTGGGTTAGTAATTTTTTTTTTCGTTTTGATTAAGTTTTAAGATGATACCATAGAACACAAATTCCTTCAGTTGAACGCAAATAACAGTTTGGATTCGTGTTACAACGAACGGAAATGGTATAATGTTTTAATTCTTTGAAATTCGTTCCGACTTCGCTCAAAAAATATTTTCCCAGCTCACTCTCCCGTCTAATTGTATCTGACGCGTTCACATTAATTTTAATGCTGGGTGGTTCTCTTACCGTGCCATGAGAAAATGTACATTTGTAGCTTTTATAAAGGTTAAGTGGTAATACGAGTAATACCCACTTTAGGCAAATAAATGTAATATGACTCTGATGACAGAATTCAACAATAACAACAACTGCAACTGAGAAAGATGGAAGAAGAAAAATATTATTTTATGTGTGTCTTATAGATACTTAGGTAGTTTCAAATAAAGTCTACGACAGAAGTTAGATAAGTGAGAATGGTATCGATGGTTAAAAATAAAACACAAGTCGTATTACATACGGCGATAAAGGTGCAATTAGGAATCAATCGGCTTTATCCTGCTCGTATATTATTATCAATGTCATGATATTCGAGCGATGCGACGGGAAAGCAAAGTCTACGCAACATGATTCCATCAAACGGATTTCTCGATCATCAACATCGGCTTACCAAATTAACGGTGTACCTTTGTGCTGTCACATATTCGTGTTAAGATTAAGATACCAGTAATATAAATACGCCGGTTTCGTTCCGTTTTACCTCTTATCGAACTGGACGCCTTTGACCAAGTACACGGCCACCGACAACAAGTTAATACCGTCGGTGAGATGACATCGGCTGTCTTTACAAATTAAAGTGTAAACTGCACGGTAGATACCGACTCGACGCGACTACGCGACCGTTGACTGTATTTTCACGATAAAGTGAAATTAGTTTACCTATCCGAAAAGCGCATCTACATTCCATTTAAAAAAACACATGAAAAGTTTGTCAACTTGACAAACGAGACAAATGTAAGTTAATATAGGCTCAAGTAGCTTTTGGTTGTGTTTACAAAAAAAATATACGAGATATTCGACCGTTATCTCATCATCTAACCGAATAACAATACAAATAACATTATGCCATGTTTTACTGTAAAACAAAAACGAATGGTGTTTGGAGATAAAATCAATTCTGAAGAATTCGTTTGTTACATCACTTGCCTACTTGCCACTGCCTGTCGCTATAAATCGTAAAGGGTTCGACGAAAATATTTCAAAAACAGAATGCGAAAAAAGTAACCCGTCTTCGTGCGCGAGAGCAGTTTTAACGGGTACTTAAGATTTATTTATTCTCCGGTCACACCTACTCTCCAACACATTGCTTAACATACGGCTCTATGTCGAGCTTTAGCCTGGGTATGTATTCCCTAAAAAAACAACAATATTTTTACTGTAGGTAGGTACAGAGTTACACACCAGCTGAAATTTATGGATTTCATTAAAAGGATGCGCCTATAAACTGTTCTCCGAAACGAACAAAATTACAATAAACAATTAAGCTCTAACCATGAAATATGTTTTGCGTGTTATTTAATTTATGAAAGTCCTAAATTCAGCTCGTGGGAATATTATACAGAGAAGCCACCGGCAATTCCATTGTCATTTGCATTACATCTTTACACTACTCCGAGTTTAGCCACGCTCTGTTGCTTTGGTTAACGCTAGTATTACGATCCCCATTTAGCGAGTTCAATTTCAGTAGATTGCCCGAAAATCAGGTAATCACGTTATTATATTCAGATTAACGTCATTACCGTAAACAAACACATACATATTCTATGGCGAAACTAAACACAAGATGATTGTCTCCTTTCTGTACTTATATATTATATAGGTATTTATCGAAATCCAAAGCAATGTAAATATGTTTTATTATTTATTCTTTAAAGAGCTCGCAAAAAACATCGACGCGGCGTTCGAGCTTTACATAAGCAATACCCCGGAATGTGTTCAGTGTCAATCAGAAAACGTTTTTACTAACAAGAAATCGATTATCGAGCTTTTACAATTGGTGTCTCTGGCGTCGAAATCGTGATTTGATCGGACAAAAAATATGCCTGTTGTAAAGTGATTAGTGTAAAGCGGACGTATTTACCTGTACAAATGTACAGAACATTATTATTATAAAAAAGACGTTGAACATTCGAAAGGAATGTTTATTTGCATTATATGTCCGTTACATTTTTACGTTACGTTACATTTTGTTTTACCAGATAGGTCGTCATTATCGCATATTTTCTCAATAGTGAGGTTCGCACTGATACAGAATTAATGTTAAAATTGAACTCGCTTACGAATTAATAACGCTATGGATATCAGCGAAATTGTAATGAACTACTAGTTCAGTTCCGGGTCAATCGGCGCCGACTGATGTTTTATATATATCGTAATAAATAATTAAACTCATATTGATAGCATCAGATGCCGCACCGGTTATTAAAAGAATAGACGAAATTAGTATTAGTACAGACCGAGCATAATTGCTTGCGCATCTATTTGGAATAAGCCCCAGAGCATTGCTTTTGATGCCTCTGTATAAACACTAAAGAAAATATTTTTCTTCTGAAAATCTGGTATAAGTTAATAATCACGTACTACTTATAGAAATGTAAAAAAAACATAATTATAACTATTAGGTACCTACCTAAGTATAGAAAATGTGATAAAAAGTCCACCCAAAATTAGAGATAAAGAAGTACATAGGTAAATGACTTTAGCTTTTCACCTATACTACGAAATACTTGGGTTAAGTTTACTTTTTTAAGTTTGGATAGCTTTTAATTAATTGAGCCTGGTATCACGTTATCGAGATAATGTCTTCAAGTTTTCAAGTTCTGAATACCTTCCGAAAATTATCACAGACATTATTCTTCCTAATCTGTTCCTAGCCGAGCTACCGGCCATTACCTTAGCAACTTTGCAGACCCACAGAGAATTAACAAAGCAGGATTCACTCATAATCACCGAGTGTAATCCCATGAACTAACTCCAAGAGAATTGAACGAGCCCCTGTGTTAACGATAATAAGCCGCGGAACCTTAATCTAGTCACGCAATATTCGCAAATATATAATAAAAAAAAAACTAGAAATTCCTATTTTAATGTGAGATATCACAGATCTAATCTAACCTATACCTACTTATTCAATCTGTTTGTTTAGAAGTGCATTATCACTTTCTTATTGAATAGATAAAAGTATAGCAATAAGTTTAGTTTTTAATATGAGGTTTCCAAAATTTACTTCTTAATATTTAACAGCAACATCCGTATGCCTACTTTAAATCACCTCATTGTTGGATATAGCCTAACAAAAAATTGCCAACACAAATGAAAAAAAAACAAGTAACGTGTTATCACTACATAGTAGGTAGGTATAAAACGAAATCGCTTTCTGCTGCCTGTCCCTATGTATGCTTAGATCTTTAAAACTACGCAACGCATTTTGATCCGGATTTTTAAATAGATTGATTGATTTAAGAGAAAGGTTTATATTTATAATACATGCATAATGTAGTAGAGAAACACTGATTGCACCCGTGCGAAGCCGGGGCGGGACTCCAGTAAGGGATATTATGCATGTGGCAATCAACGATATAGTCTATTAAAAAGCAACCAAATCGTTTATTAGTTCACGATCATGTAGTTACATCTACTTAATTTTACACAGCGCTTTAGTGATAATTTGCATAATTATCTCACTCTATACATACCTGTTTATTTGCATTCTTACAATAATAACACCGCCTCATCCACGGCGTCATCGTACAAATAAAGCAGCACAATCAGCGAATACCACTGGCACCGTAAAGAATGCTGGCAGATATAAATAATATAAATGAAGGCAGCCGTCTGTCCGATCTTTATGGATTTATCGCGCAAACGCTCATATCATTGCATTCTTCTTACTGATCGCATCTCGACCATATATCTGAATGTTTTGCACATTGTTGCTCCATAACTATTAAACTTAAGACTTGGACTTTTACTTTTATCTTCCTGTCACTCGCAGAAGAAAAAGAGAAAGAATTACTAATTGGTAATGACAAAAAAGGGTCATTTTTGTTTGTAATTTTTTATCCCTTATCGCGTGCCGGTTATTTCTTGTTTAGTCATTTAAAAATCTAAACAAATATTGACGTTTGTCATGCGAGACCCAGGTGTTCGAGATATTTAGATATTTTTCGCGAGGAATTTAAAGCATTGTTAGGCAGACAACCCTCTCGGCTGTAAAAGCTCCTCTCTTAAAACACTTTCTTCCTCTTTTAACTTGTCATAGAAGTCTTAGGCCGTCGCACATAACATGGGGTAAAATCATTAGAGAGGGTACTTAACCTTGATTATTCAAGTACATAATAATATATTGCCTGTCCCTTTCGGTGACACGCTCAAACGCAGTCTTTCTATACTTCGTCTATGGTTCCTACGAAAACTTAGACAACCGTTGAACATGTACATATTTAACACATGAACATGACATGACAGCTCGTACAAAACTGTCAATTAAAGGATTTCTGTCAAGGAATAAATGTCTTCTTTCTTTCTTTCTCTTTTCTTTCAATTTAAGCATGGATAAGACGTGTTTATTAGTGATTATTATACGTATATATATGGCCATCGGCCAGTATTAGACTTCATACGAAGTATAGGTGAAAAACTTAAGTAAGTGCCCTGTTGTACCTACCTACTAGTAGTAGTAGAGTAGTGTACGTACAGAACTGATATGGGACTTTTTTCTAATTTGGAACGTCAATTTGTCTATTCGCACACATTACTCCCACATAAAATATTTCATTTACTTAAGTTTCTAACCTACAGTTTTACTTGAATCAGCTTAAGAAAATGTCGCTATTATCGATGGTACCGGTCGGACCCAAGGTAATTGATCCTATTGATGTGGGATTCGGAAAAATTTCAACGAGTTCCACTGTCGCTTAGCATAAAAAATATTTCCTGGGGGGTTACCATGACGTCTTAATGTGATTTAATTCCGACTCAGTTCAGGTTTTAGCTGTCATTTTTAGTATGAATCTGACAGCGAGCGAACCCAAACTGAATCGCGTTAAGACGTCATGGTAACCCCCCTGTATGTAAGTAGACACTTAGGTAGATATTTTTTTTTTCTAAGCTTCCCATGTCAGAGGCAAAAGAACTCATCAGTGTTGTTGTCGTCATTAGTTGTGCAAAATTTTGGTTTCATGAGCGTTTGCCACATTATATTATAGCTTCGTAGAAGTCACTGACCATTTTTAGGGTCGTATTTCGAAGTTTTGATTATCAAATCCCATTTTTTGCGATGAAAGAAAATGTAAAAATATTCACCTCAAAGGTCGATACAGAGTATTTACTCTATACGATAATGAACTTCAATTTAGGTTTTGTTTATAAAGAAGGCACTCGTGTTATACCGCTAAATATATCCATGAGCGTAGTTTTATTACTTAATCAACTAAAGTTGAAAAGAACCCTCTAAGGAATTTCAATATACTCCATTCTAAAAGGATTTAGAAACGATGCTTTTAATACTTTCTCGTTCGCCTTCGCGCAGATTAATTGACCCCGCGTCTCGCCGAATTCCCCAACAAGCGAAACGACCTTGCATTGTTACCGTTCCTGGCTCTCCGTTTGGCATGAATAAGTAAGCGTATTAACTCGATAAAAGATTGGACAGATCTCGAAATTTATTGTCAGCCATTATCAATTATTATCAATAACATAACAAACAATGATAAAAAATTACGCATACACGAGCTGTACACAATTACGAAAGTCAGTCGCATTATCATGTCAAATACGATAAAGTTAACGGGTTCGGTAGTATTTTAGTATTAAGTACGTAATAAATTAATTTTTGATAGGGATATATGTACCCTTGCGCAATTGCCTTAACATGAATAGAATAACTAGGTGTAATAAAAGCACCGTATGGTAAGGTCTTAGGTTTGAAGTAAGTGCTCAGGAGATAGCTGTAAAGTGGAGCTTGTAGCATCTGCATGCCTCCGCGTCCCCGGACCGGTCGACACCGTAGTTAATCTCCGGCTTGCGAAGGCAACGTACCCGGAAACTGGGTGACATTTAAGATATCGACCGCCCCACCGGAACAGATCGCACCCCGATCCGATGCCATTTGCGTTACTGATCAGCTTGTCTAATAAGCCGCGAACAGCGTAATCGATAAAGATCATCTTAGACCAGGGACATAATTAATTATACACTTTAGAAGCGACACCTGACGAGACTTCTTGCAGATTGGTTCTTATGTAAATTAGGCGCTGAGTCACTTTTGGAATTCTTATTATTTCATGGCTTTTTTATAACGAGACTGTCGAATCAAATACGATTTAAAAAATAGGTACCTAGTAGGTAATGTTATAGATACTTAAGTATGTTGTTTGTTCTTTGAAATAGTTGTTCTTATGTGTACATAAAGCTTGTAAAATAACACATTCATGTCAAGTATACTCAGTACCTAGGTGTAAAAGGTGTGATATGGCTACTACTGCATTTACAGGGCTTATTTATCTAAGAAATCATATTGCACGAAGTAAGTTATTGGAATGAGTAGTTCAGTTTCAAGATCTACCGGCCTGCGGTGCGCAGTCGCATAAATAGTGGGGCTCATACTGACTGACACGCCAAGTCTTGAAGTGATGCCGGAACAACAGACTTTCATTTCTGCCGCTTACCGAGGAAAGGTGACTGCTTAATGAGTAGCGTAAATGGTTTTGCCGAGTCTTAAAAACACCTGTTAAATATTTCAAGTCGTAGCATCATTATACCTGATTTGTTGTGAGGAGCAACCAATTATAGTTCGTTTTTTTCTAAAGTATGTTATATACCTTCTTATTTTTAAATTCGCTGTCACAAGTTTCAGTTATTAATAAACAGTGAAGAGAATGTTGCACTAAGCGAGATGGTGCGGACGCATTCCAGCATTCCAAGTTACTGAATCACAGTTGCCATTTCTGGATTCATTCCATCCCCACACGCATGGTCAAAGCCAAACGCGCTATCTACTGAGAAACAAATACAACGATCCAAAATTAGACGCAAACTCATTGCGTCCTTTAAACGTAGTTTCTATGATTGTCGATAAATTGGAAAATTGATCATCTTGTTTGGCCATAGGCCTGAGAGCAGTAACACACTGATTCCTACAGTCCAGAAGTTGGACCCCATCAAAATAACTGGTACCTTCTCAACTTGCATTTCAAATTTCATCACTAGATATACATACTCAATTACCTATAAGTCCCAACTCCATTCTAAGAACGCAACGTAAAGTAACCCACCCCGCCAGTGTCAAGTGTCACCTGACCCGCGTATTTCAAAGTCAAATCGTGGTCTTGCCATTTTATTTTGTTCGTCGGGTAAGACGCTTGGTTATTGAACTGTGCGCGTGTATGTGAGTGCGGGTGGGCAACTCTACAAGTTTTAACGCCGCGCCAGTCAATTTTCTGAACATTTATCATCGGATTAAGTGGAAAGAATTTCTACTTCATCAGATATTTTTTTGCAAAAATCTTGAAGTTTTTCTCCGTCATTTTCTTCGACAGTAATTGGATTACGGTTAAAAGGGAATTTAACAAATCAAACTCTCATAGAGGCCATAGATTTACGCAGCCGGTATCGGTAACGTTCCCGCGCCCGCGCTTGCGCTTGCGGCGGCCCTACATCATTGTCTAGAAATCTTTGACCTGCGGCGTAAGGGCACGCACAATCAATGCTGACATTGTTCCAATACAATTCGACGTAAAACGCTTTCATAAAAGTACGGAATTTAATGGATGTCACAGAGGTCATTTCCACACAATATTTTACACAAAGCGTTCAAGAATTGAAACGGAATCCGAGTTCGACGAAAGTCGGCGTTAATTGTTGTTTTCGACAGAACTGGGAACATTTGTTTTATACAACTTTATTATACGAGACCATGTTACTTATTGTAATCTAGTTCTATAATTGGATTAAATTGTCAAGAAATGAGGTTCCACCCCAAATCTTTGATTACCTTGATGGTGGACACATTGCCGATAAATCCTCAAACTTATTATAAAAAAAACGTTATCTTAATCATAAACACCTGATAGTACAATATTATTAAAAATAGCCATTTACCCGCAGATCTGAGGATCCCCCTGAAGAGGTAGAGGTGCTGCTGCTACTCCCTATTCTGCCATTGTGCTTGTGGTACATCGTCACCACCAGCTCACTCAAACTTAACTTGAAAGTTCCAAGGCGCTTAGCAAATTCTGCAGTTTATAAACATAACACTCACATCACGATCACTGCTGCCGTATTGATTTTGCCTCGACTGTCTTCACTTAACAGTAATTTGTTGATTACGCACATTGTTTCTACTAACCATTTTAACCGAGTAAAAGTATACGCGTGAAGGGCTACAACGATGAGTTCCTAAAACAATCTTAACACCTTCAGAAAATGTTATAAAGTGAATCCAGTGCTCCCACCAATAGTATCAACTAATTAAATAGATTCTAGTCTGCACCTGTTACCGAACGGCATACGTGACTTAAGGAGCCGTTTTATCGAAAACCGAAAATACGAGATACTGGTACCGCTACTTATCGCTTACTATCGTCAATAGCAATAAATAATCGTGCTTCAATTTTGGCGCGATAAAATAATATCGCCGCTGTCACCTTGAAAGTTCTCGTACCTATGATGAATTGCATAAGTCAATGTTTTGTTTAGCTTCGCGGTTAATTATACTTGAATTTGTCTTACCGACATACATTCATTAGCGACTGAAATTAATTAATTTTCAACATAAGTTAAGCTACTAATTTTAAATAGGTAAATATAATAATATCTAATAAGAAACTTACAAGAAACGTCTAAGAAAATTTACATACTTACCTAGTACCTACCTACATAATATTCGCGAGCAATATTTTAATTACTTACACGGTCATGTTTACTCAAATTCATTTAAATAAAACTACATATTATAATCAATACGATGTGATAGCTCGAATAAAATAGCTCTCCTTGTTCACCTTTAAGCTCCGAATAAGTTCTCCTTAAAGTTCATAAACAACTTCTTTGCACAAAATCGGCAAATGATATACACAACGCGGTTAGTGGGTATTAATAGCACGAACATAGATTGTCGGATTTAAAAGGGTTTTGTGCAGAATGGTTTGATCTGGGTACTCGAAAGAATTGGTTTCGCGAAAGCGTCGGTTTCGCGTGCGCGTGGGCCGGTCGGCGCGCGCGGCGGCACTGGCGCACGCGCCGCCTCGGCGTGCGTTGCACCTGATCCAGCGCTGCTCCCGCCAGCTTCCAGGATTCCTAGGAAACTGTACACCCTCAATCGCACTCTACAAGTATACCTCTTCCTTGGGAGATCGTTGAACTCGAATACCACGGTCTATGCGTGTCTATACTTCATGACGATTAAACTCATTGTTAAACGGCTCGTAGCCGTAGCTTACTAACGTATTATGACGGCACTTTAATAAGCTGCTATCATAATTAATGTTTTATGAAGTACTTTAAACATGTAAGTAATAACCACTAAACTCTTGTTCCCTTTAGTTCAAACCGGTGCAGTGCTGCTATATCGCAATTAAACTAATAAAACTTTGTTTCGCCGTACAATAATACCAAGCAGATACCTAAATTTTCTCAATAAACAATGTCGGGCAGCATCCCAGCATCTTCATTTGCATGCTGCACCCGCAGCGCACGGTTTCACTCACGACAACTTACTGCCTTGCGAAAGCTTTAGTCTTCTAGCAAATACTTATTTTCGAAAAGAGTTCTTTACACACATTTTCCTACTATTCATTCACACATTACTCATGGACGAAACCAAAATTAAATAAAGTAGCCTAACTAATGGCCTTTTAAAAATACATCGTTATCAATTGATAAATAGGTCAATGATAAAGCGTCATATTGGAAGAACCCACCGAAGAGGAGAAACCGCTACTCGTCTTAGTAGAAAAACATTTTAAAAAAATTGCCTACGGTTATAAAAGTGTGATAATTGCTGTTTACTTAACATTTTATCGCTAAAGTTATCATGTTTTTGCAAATTGGCTCAAGCTACGGCGTGTCACTAAACAAGTTTATCTAACTACAAGTAGTTAGATGCCGTCATATTTAAACTTAATTCATTGTGAGTAGCTACCTATTATATTATAGTTTATATCATCACTCAATAGTAATCCCTGTTAAAAAGAAAGTGTGAAAAGTGTGCGATGCGCCGGCGCAGCTCCCGCGCTGTTTGTACAAGTGTTTCAGCGCTTACGTCACACGGCGTCGTTGACTCACGCGTAACGGCACAACAGCGGCCTTGTTGCTTAAGCACACTGACCATTGTTAAAAAATGTCACCCGTTCAAATGGTTTCTATAAATAGGCCCTTGAATGACATGTTTCTATTTGCAAAGCTCTCAAAGTAATCGAGTGCAGTGGAGTGTATAATCTTGATTTAATTCCAGTTCATTGAATCGTACTTTTTCGTCTGACGTCCCTTTTTAATGACTCGTGATCTACCATGTTTAATCCACTAATATCATGTGAGATAAAGTACGAATCAATGAACGTTCAAAGATGAAGGTGTTTTCTATTAGCTTTCCTTAAATGAAACAATTCTGCCTCCTTCCAAATCTACACCGCTAATGGGTACTTATAATATATTCGTATTAAAATGTATCGCTCCAAAGATCTGTGTTCCGGTGGATGGCGGACTGTGACAGCTCGTGTGCGCGGACACCAACCGCAACATATTCTCCCGAATATCGGGGTATTGCTGATCGTGCCCGATAAGGCGGGTTGGCGGCTTGTTCGACACCCAAAATATTACGCGATAAATTGCTTTCATTACTCTTTTGTTTTCACAACCGTTTATAATTCTAGAGCTGCGAATAAAGCTCGAACAGAAAGCAACGCTCATGATGTTCAGCCTGGCATTTGACGACGTGCAATAAAACTGCATTCAGAAGGGTGTAAAATATCAAAGTACTTAATGATAACATTCTTAGCAACGAGTTTGCTCCCGTTTTTCGTTTGCTTGTAGGTACTGGTATCATTCGACTATGTACAGTGAGGGAAACGTATTCACGTACCATCGTAGAACCCTGTCGCGATTGACAGGTCGCCGTCACTCAAACTCGAGAGATTATGTCACCTTATTGCGATATATGCTTTTCGCTAATTGTACCTATTAAGCCTAGAACATGCGTGATATTTTGTGTAATGATAAGACTATCGTAGGTACCAAATAACGATCTAAAAATAAAAATAAATCAATATATCTGCTTTCTTGGAGTGGATGTCAAAAAGAAATTAGTTTGTAGTTTTTTTATGCATAAAAGGAGAAACGAGCAGACAGAGAGCAGTTTCATATTTACAAAAAAACCAGACATTCGCAAAGCGAGGAGAATTCAGGGTGCCAACCTTTTCAGATACAGGCTGATATGAGTTTTATTAATTGTCATACTGATAAAAACTCTTTTCCTCTATCTTGATTTACCCATTGAGAAATCTCCCCATCGAAAAGCTCGCAGTCGTTTAGGAATGTCCTATGCATATTTAGTATAAGTACCTACATTATTTCACGTTTACAATAATTATGGACTCGAATTCTATTAATATTCATGTCACGAATTCAAATAAATCTCCTTTAATTTTAGTTGATCACGAGATATTGGAATGGGCTGTGTCTACTGCAGGTAACGTTGCAATTACGGCTCCGTGTCGGAGCTAGAGGCGAGGATCCTGACCTCCCAAAGCATACGTTTCACAAAAATTATCACGTGAAATAAATAGGCGTTTAAATATTCTCGATTACTTTTAATTATACGGAGAGCGGTTACATAAATGTCATTAAATACAAACCGATTGGCGGGTGTACCTGTAAACATTTTTTTCTTGGCTTTTAAATAATGGTACACGTAACCAGTAGGTAACACTCGAGTTGCTTTGCAATTTAAATAAAGTATATTTGCATTTTTATCTAAGAAGATAATGGCCACAAATTGTACCTTGTTACTAATTACAGCAAATATACGTTTTGCTGTGTTTGTTGATCTAACTAAGATAGAAATAAGACAATAATAAAGTCTTAGTAAACATCAGCAATTTGCAAACTGGTGTTGCGGTCACGGGGTGGAGAAAATTTGTGTACTTTAATCAGGTTTGTTGCTTCTTTGTATGATATCTAAACACATAAACACAGAAGTGCCTGAATCGGAGTGGGGCTAAACGAACCCTTTGCTATGGATGGATAACCTAGACGATGACGAGGCTTTATTTATAATATTTATTTTCAGTTGCCAATAATATTAGATTAAAGTCGTAGTGTCTCAAATACCTTGTACGAGTATAGGGTTTTTTTTTATATTATTTCCAAGATATTCCGAAGTTATTAAAAATGCAACTTTCGTCTAGAACATTTTCCGCACAACTCACAAACCATACTATATACCCTACTGCCATATCTGTATTGTTATGTTTAGACTTACTTATATACTTTTACACTATTTTAACTGAAATCTCTGCCAGCTCTTTGACCGGTAGCGCAGTTTTCAGTTAAACTAACGTTCGCGAAGGTTGCAAAGTCAAGCTTTTTTATTTCTCCCAATCGAAATATAAGTAGTATCTTTTGGATTGACGAAAGTCGCTTGGCACATAACTGTTAGTGAATAAAGTTATAGTTTTTCCAGGGCAATTTATTTAAGACATTATGTTGTACAATCTTGTTGAAATCCAATTTGGAGTCGCGCAAGTTCGCGCGGAGCACAATGGAAGCGTGACCGGCAGCGGCGGCTGATTGTCATCAAATGTTCCTCGGCTAAACATGGACAAGTAGAACCGGAATATTATCTATTTTGTGAATAAATTTAAATAAAGACCGTATAAACGGCCGCGAAATAACTTGTGTGACCGCATCAGATACGTGACAGAACTTATTAACTCCACGCACTCGTAGAGATACTTTTAAGGAAGTTTGAAAATCTTTATCACTTCATAGTATAAATCAAAGTCGCTGTCCCTATGTATGCTTAGATATTTAAAAGTACGCAATGGATTTTAATGCGGTTTTTTTAATAGATAGAGTGATTCAAGATGAATATTTACATGTATGTATAATTCTACGCAGACAAAGTCGCGGGCAGAAGCTAGTATTATTATAAAAAATATATGTTTACTCAAAAATTATATGTAGTGTACCTCAAACATTAGGTAATGAGAAAACTTAAGTTCCAAAATAATAATAGCATATTAGTTAAACAGAATAATTAAGTTTCTTGATGAAGCATATGTAAGCATAACGAAATAAATAAAACTTTGGTTTTGATCGAAGTATAATTATACCGAACGCATGTATGTAGACTAACGCCATCTAGTGGAAACTTTGAACATGACATACTGTGTCCACCACGCATGCGTAGTACGCATCCATTATGTTGATTGCTATCGTTTCTCTAATTCCCATTATTCTGGTAGAGGGCACCACTTTCCAAAACTGAAGATACATATGTTTAACATGTTCAAATAACATTCTCAAACTTTTTCTTACTCTTAAGATTTTGAGTTTTGCCTAGAATTGAAACACTCGCATAGGCCAGTTACTAACAATAATATTAAATTAATTGCATTTTAGTATTGGAGGTACTAATCCTTTACATTTAGTATCATCTCGCATCGTTGGAAGATTTTTTTTGTAATTATTACTTCATCATTATCATATCCAGCCTATATGCGTCCCACTGCTAGGCAGCCTCCTCTCAGAATGATTGTCTATTACTTATTTTACTTATATTAACTTACCTTGGTCTCGCAGCCAGTGTGACACACATATTTGCAAACTGAAACAACGATAGAGCTGTATAAGTATTGATACGAGTATTTTTGTTAGTACATATTTAATAGCTAATCCGTATCTATATCGCATCTCACTAAATTAATTACATACATACATCCTTACGGGGTAGTCGGAGCCTAAGGTAACAAGACCTATAAAGGCCACGTTTAGCATGATTGTGGGCGTATGGGTTGAAAGGGGAATCAAATTAGTGATGGGTTGCTAGCCGCATCACCTGTACCTGTAACATGATTCCTAAGATTTTCGCCCATAGATAAATACAATCATAAATCATAAAATGTGTTTAAAATCAAGGTGAAATCTTAATACTATAGTGTTACCTATCTGAAGACGCGTTGCATCCTCAAGGCTCGCTTACAGATTTGTTATCATCATCACATGGCGCAGGTAGTTATGTATTGTATACTCGTTAGAGGCAAAATTTAATAGCGAACACAAAGCAAAACGTCCATTAGGCATGTACTCCATCTCAACATACGAGTACCCATAATAAATATAATATTATAAAGAGGAAAAATTTGATTGTTTGTTTGCATTGAATAGGCTCCGAAACTACTGGACCGATTTTAAAAATTCTTTTGCCGTTAGAAAACTACATTATCACTGAGTGACATAGGCTACTTTTTACCGCGGGAAAATTAATTTATCGCGGGCGAAGCTGCGGACGGAAGGCTAGTATGTATTAAATAAAATCATAAGAAAACTTAAATGACTTAATACTTAGTGATGTACGAATTATTAAAGATACCTAACTCGGTAAATAGCCAAAAATTATGTAGGTATGATGTGGGAAAATAAATATTTAAAACAAGCTGTTGCCCGCGACTCCGTTCGCGCAGAATTCGCTTATCGCTATCCCACCGGAACTATGCTGTCTTCCGGGATGAAAATTATCCTATGTCCTTCTTTGGGATTGAAACTATCTGTATACCAAAATTTCAAATTCGGTTCAGCGGTTTAAGCATGAAAAGATAACAGACAGACAGACAGACAGAGTTACTTTCGCATATATTTTGTTATGGAAGTAGGGCTAGTAGTGGTAGATATAACAACAATAAAGGATTATTGTTATTACGTATTATTATACAAGCAATCATTTTATTTGTTCCACGTTTGCTTACTATGATGCTACGTATATTGACGCGGTAAAAACGTGGCCTCGGTCTACGCGTACAAATATAACATCCATTGAACAGGGCACTTAAGACGAATATTAATTAGAGTATATTATGAATATCAGGCTTTAATAAACAAAAACATCGACATCCGTCAAATATTCATCGAATATCAATAAAATAGGTATGTACTTTTATAATAATCGATTTAAGATCCACCGCCGCTGCGTAGTGTATGTAGAGCATAAATTATTGTCTGCGGATTTCAAATAGTGCAAATACATACGATATAATAGTTTTTAGTTTTGCACGTTGTGAATAAATTGTCAACTTTTTGTGTCAACATTTTCAAACATAACCTAAAGTCATGGCAAATTTGAGAGTGAAATTTCTTTTTCTCTAAAAACCATGAAAAATGTTAACGTTGCTCCTGATATAAACCTAATTGATTAAACTAGACTAGGTATTAATACCCTGAACCGTGGCTGGGTGGATACCTATTCGTGGTAGGTGCAAGCATTCACCAGCCGCACATTTCACAGCTTGTCGCTGTATTACCATCTACGAGTAATTGAATTTGAAACGTGACATTTAACTTAAGTATTCGTCTTGGGTTCTAGCAATCTTGTCGTCAATGACCTTTGAATGACAGCCTCACACTTGCCAACACAAGTATGTAACAAATTGATGCTGAGACCCCGGTGCTAACATAATTCTTCTTAGTAATTTATAAAGAACAAACTAATGGATATCAAATTGCTATCGAGATCATAATCATCCCCATTTAAGTTAATAATGTACCTAGTGAGAGGAATGATAACTGCCGGTATCTTGGTGTTTAACGATTCAACGAGCACAGGCTGGCTCGTTCTCGGATGATCGTTTTAATTTATTCGGTTTCACTTAATGCAGCAGGCTGACATAAATCACTTGAAGGAACTTCTCAGGGGGCGCTGCCAGTATACTTTCGTTAACACTGGCAAAAAATTCTGCGAGCCATTTTCAACAATGCCACGTACATTTTCTGGCGCGTTCAAGCCTTGAAATTCTCAAGGAAACCACTAACAATAACTTACAACATCGCACCCTGGTGCACATCCAAGACAGCCCCCCCCCCCACCCCCCCCACCCCTCCACCCCCCACCCCTCCAGTCGTAAATTAACCAACTCTAACTAATTTGTTCCCAAAATACTACAACTATGAATTCAGATTTCAGAGCGACTATGTACGTGGCTTTATACTATTAGGTACGAAACCTATAGGTAAATAGAAAAAAAATATATAAAATATACATATATGTAGTTACCTCGACAAGAGACTCCCTGCTGCACGGGCAGGTGACACCAGTGGCAGGGCTGCGGCTTGCGGAACGACTTGCTGCGGAACGCGTGCGCCTGCGCCACGCCCTCTTTCTGAAACAATACAGTACAATATAAAAGTTGTTTTATTTATGTTTTGACGTAGGATTCGCAATGGTTTTGCGTTGCTTTTAATTTTAACAATGAGTGTCTGGAAGACATTGCTGCTTAATGATAAGACCACTTCTCTTGTTGGGTACCTTCTTTCTCTTTGTGTTCTTTTTCTTTTTTATGTGGTGTTCATAAAGTGTAAAAAATTGCATGTATGTCACTAATGAATAGTGATTAATTTAGGTAGGTACCTACTAAAACCAATTTTGTCAGAATTTCATCAAATTTACGACTATATAGGTACAACTTTATTAAATACTTTAAAATCTTTTTTTGTCTAACCTAAACCAACCCGATGAAAACCTTGCTTAAGTTTACGATTATGTCCTTTTTGTATCTATGGGTTAATTTTATCTGGTTGTTTTATGGCTTTTCGTTTGTCGTTGTCTCTTGGTCCTTCATAAAGGTTTTTTCATAATAAACCTGAATGTAGCAAAAATTTGGTCTACATCCAAAAACATATGTTCTTCGGCATTTTTGCTAGATTTTAGTAGTGTCAGATATGTATATATATATTATTTATTTATAGGAACACAAACAGTCATACATGGCTCATAAACAAAGAGTTTATATCATTGACAAAACAGTGTTCACATTTAACATAGCATATTTAAGTAATTCAGCCTCCTAGCTGAATGTGACGGACGCGTAAGGACGCGAAACAAATATAAAAAATACTAAATTTGAATACAACTAGCAAAATTTTTAAAAAAGAAAATAAAAAAATAACTTAAAATAATTTATGTAAACTTTCTCTAAATGTATGGAAGGAAACGTTAAACAATTCTATATTATTATAATAACTGTTACCTATAGGAATCACAAGTGTGGGCAATATATGAGTTCTTAGCATAATTAGTCTTGTAAAGCGGTACATAGAATAGGGTACATGCTACGAAACCTTCTGTGCGCGAGTTCGACTTCCTTCGTCTTTCATTTACCATAGAAAACTACTATGAATCCAAACCAAATGGGTATCAGTACAAAAGCTTAGAGAATTTAGACGTACAAACAGACATCAAATCTCCGTGTCTTTTTTTTCTTTTTTGCCTGTATATTTTGTAACATTAGCGACTTAATTATTGGTTGCAATAATTACTGTACAAAACAGTACAAACACAGAAATATCTGTTAATATCACTATTCGAAAGAGGTCAAGTAGAGCCGGGAAGAAAAGCACGCCGCTAGCGAGCAAAGGCGGCCAGTGGCCACCCAGCGCACCCTGCATCCCATACTGCCCATGTTTCCGCGTAAATCATTCCAGTTTCAACCGTAATACAAAGTAGCTATAGTTGATTTGTGCGTGAGATCCAGTACCAGTATACCTGCGTCTGCGCACAATGCCGCGGCCCATTGAACCACACGCGCAGCAATTACACTTCTTCTTATTTCTTTTAGCTGTATAAAGCCACAATTTATATAAATTATTATCGTAAGTGACATAAAACTTTATTTATACTATCGCCCTAGACGACTTTTGTAAAGCGATCCAATCAGAAAAACTTTGTATTATCGAAGTTAATAGACCAGGAAGGCCTAAATTATAACATTATAAAGTATTTCAAAACAGATTTTTATAAACGTCTATTGGTATAACATATGGACGCTAAACAGCACTCTCTGGTATTGCTTTCGTATAATGTTTATTGAGTCCATTTTCTCTGCTTAAAATACATTTAGTTCAACTATTATCGTGGTAATAAAATGTGTGTATGTTTTTCATTCAGTCGGTTCCGAAGTCCTGCGATAGTCGAGCAATTTGCATTCAATAACTAACTGCTGGCACAACTTGATATTATCTCTTTAAAGCTCTAACATGTTTTACACTCGTTTGCAAATTGTAAGTGACGGCTACAAATCAGATCTCGTTACGTCTGTTCTTGTTCGTAGCGCGCGAAGGAAATGGGCTATTTCAGCCGGTCTTACGCTATAAATGGCATGTACAGGATAATGGCGGGAACTTTATGAGCACCTGTGCAATTTGCGGAAGAGTAGCTGTATAGATATGGATCTAAATGTAGAAGAGCAGAATGCTCGATGACGTCACGGGTTCTGGCGGGCGCCGGCGCCGACCGCTGGCGCCACATGTGCGCGCACATGATCGACAGCCGCTGCGATACCAAATAAATCACTCTTCTGCTCTTATCTACGAACAATGCTCAACCACCCGTTCGAGTGCTTGAAAATCGAGCATGAGGTCGATTTATTTATTTGAATGCCTATGCAGAAGCTATTCATATTAAATATCTGCCATTTAAAGGGTTTCAACCCTCAATAACCGGTCTGATTTCTATAAAAAAAACACTTCAACAGGTTTCTCAAAAAAAATTTGGAATTTTTAACTGCCATATAACAAGGAGTGGCGTGCGTGCCGCGGTCACACACAAGTGGTGTAGTTTTTTGCACCTGCACCGGCCCAGCGGCAGCTTCCGACGCAGGGATGCATCTCGTCTCGTGCGTCCAACGCAGCCGGCGCGCGCAGCGCACCCGAACATCACGTAACACAGCAGCCATACAAGACACGTCCGTAACAATGGTGCACACTCGCTCCATTAACCAACTAAATCAAATTACATTGAACAGCTGGTTCTATAGCCAATTCAAACAATGGAGATTCCAACTGTCCGACAAATAGATATCTCCATTCCCCATTGTCAATGACGGCGGTCCCACTTTTAAAACTCCTGCACGCGTCAACCGAGTCGTAAATACAACGGTGCAATCGATAACAATACCATACAATGTTGGACGCATATAAAATGTGCATGAATGGAGGAGGTGGGACATCGAAATATCGATGCACAATGACACGCTCTAGCTAGTGGGTTACAAGTTGGTTCCATTTCTCGGAAAGGAATTCATCGTAGAATAATTCGCTAAATCCCAACAATAAATTGCAAAGGCCCGGGCGCCGTCAGCCGTCACCCGCCGGGAGCCCGGGGAGGAGCGCACAGACACTAACACATTCAAACCAAGTCGTGTTGGAAGCAAAAAGATAACATTGTTACCTGATTATTTACTTGAAACAAACACATGTCTACTTTCCAAAATAAAAAGATATGTTGTGATAGGATTTATCTTTCCCGGGTAACATTTTTGATTTTGTATCCCTGTAACAATATTTTTTGTCTCTAAAAAAGTGTCTCTGTTGAGTTAAGCGGTGAGTTATATCTTCCGACGATCCTTTTCACCGCCCTTAGAACATGAACAAAGAAAAATAAAAATGAGAAATAGCTGAAGCATAAAGCCGCTCTCACGAGAGCTACCGCCATCGTAACGTGAGTTTGGTTTTGTTTATCATGCTCAGTAATAATTTACCGATCAAATTATTCCGTGCTCAAAGCACACAACATAACTTCGTCTTACCGGGAACACTCAGCGAAGTTTACAGAAGGACGTACCGAACCTTGGTGTGTTCTGCGAACGGAATCAATAAACTGGAGCCACTTAATTACTTTGTTCGTTTGTTTCTCTAATAGGTACGTAGGTACGTACAAGTGTAAGTCTATCCAGATTGAATCAGGGAAAACAATGTCAGGCTTGAAATTAATTCATTAGAATATATGTTGTTGCGCGTTATAGAATCTTCCCAGTCGTATGTATGGCGGTTGCGCCGGGCCGGTCATTACGGAGCCTCCGCCGGCCCGGACGGCTCAAAACGAGCACTTATTAAAGAAAGGGTCGCGACCGTCTCACGCCTCCGACCTTCACCCGACAAACACCTACACAAATACACCAACTTATACGTAACAAGAAAAGTTTCGGGTGCCTACAATGCCTGAATATGAATATCTTCATTAATTCTCATAGTTACTAGGATAAACCTGTCTTTCTTGGAAATATTTTATCTAAAAGCTTTTCGTTTTCAATTTAAAACTTTTGAAGGATCATGGAAAAAATTAAAAAGTATCAACCGCCAATTAAATAGAAGCGAGTAAAGAAAAACTTCTTTAACTTCAAGTGTTTCTTTGCACAACAGAGTTCTGGGTAAGTAAAATTAACATTCTCGCCGAACACTCTAACTAAATCAAGCCTCCGTCAAAGGGCATGTGGTGACAACAAAGGGCTCGATTACACAGATTTATCAAAGATAAACGGAAGCAACACTTCTTTCATACTTATACATTTAAAAAAATTGTACGTTGGACATTATTTTTTCCTCATATCTACCAAATCAGTTCTTTTTCCAAACTAATTTCTTTTATTTCACTTACACGAATTATAAAAAATCCAATTTGTGCCAGTGTTATTTCACGTTGTTTTTATATCCCATGTGTTCCCACTTTCTACGAATGTAAGTAGGTACTTATTGCAGAAGTAAATCATAACAAGCGCGTGTCAACACACTGGGCAAATATTTCATCTCTCCCGTACGACGTTCCATTTTCGCCGTTATCTCTGTAGACACAGCTACGATACTTTCGTAAGCTACGCGGCGCACGTGGCGTGATTTTGTCAATTTCATGGATTCTCCTTTAGCAGGAACATTTATATTCATGACGTGGCATTTAGACGATACCTGCCGTCCTTCGCTTCCTTTGAAACAAATCAACAATTTAGTGAAGGAGTGAGCCATCTGTTCGGGCGCGGGCGGGTTGCTCAAAGCGTACGTGACATCCTTCTAACGTCGATGAGCGTCAAGATAGCCTACCGAAATGATGGTCGAGATCAAATGATTCAAAAAATTATCTCCGCATCTACTTCTCTTCACATCGGCATATGAATATGACAATTTTGACTTTTCTGATTGACACGAAAGATTGAGTTCTGCACAAAACCACATACACTCATTTTACACTACAATTATTTTCTATATCTTTCTCATTCAGCTCGACAAAAATATTTGCAGAAGCTTAGTAACTATGGAACTATTTTTAATGCATTATCTGGGGGCAAGAGGGGGCAAGTCGTAAGCATTAATGACAATATATAATTTTAAATTCTATTAATTAGGTATAACACATTTTCGAACATTTTTGTGGAATAGTCAGACATGAAGTTTTTTGAAGGGACCGCTATCTTGACGCTCACAACACCTCGTCCCGGCGCTCTCGCGGTGCCGCGGCAAGGCACTCATCGATCACATTCGCGACCCGCAAAACCAATAACGTCAGTTCGTGGTGAAGATTAGTTATAGCCTAACACAACATTTTAGTACATATTGCTTGCTACGGCGTAGCAAATGTTCATAGCGCTCGGCATTTTGCATAAAAATACCAAACATTTCTGAAAGTTTTACGACCGGAATTCGTCTAGATGAAAATTTAAAAGACGGTGCGTTAATTACTTTAACGTGAAAACAATAAACGTTTCTAAGGAACCATTGTTTCGGATGACTACCATTTGGCTGAAGAAAATTATATTAAAATATGTCTGGTTCACTCTAAGATACGTTTAAAAATAAAATAAAAGGCTGAGCCACTGTCTCTCCGTTTGATATAGGTCGAGATCCACTGAACCGATTGTAATTTGTCGTGGTTTTCTATTAATGTCTATTTCGGTGCCTTGCCGTCACGGCTAATAAATTGAGGGACGAGGGTGAGTTTAATACGACTCGCCCAAACGTAATTATGTTTTATTTTCCTATTATTGCCACCCCGTTCCTACCATTTATGTAAACATTGAAAAAGTGTGCATAAAAACTCAGTTATCTTTAAAGGTTGTAAAATTGAACGTGGGATGTAAAAGCTGCAGGAAAACGGATATCAAGCTAGCTAGACGCTGAGTTATGTAATCTATTGGCGGTTATCGTCACGTGAGACCGGGCGGCAGACTTGCCAGTAACGAACTCCGCCGACTATTTTCTAGGAAAAGCTGAAAGTATTTTACCTAAAGCTAGTTCTTTCAATGCCGATAAATCGTACAGAACAAAAACCTCACATTTTTAACAGAAATTTATGGACAAGTACGAGTACACATGCCATCAACCATCCTGATTAGCTGTATGACAAATATTCTGTTACACTGAAAATGATAGAGTAAATTTACAGTTATACTAACTGGCGTTTTTATTTTAGTCGCAAACAATGCTACGGCCTAAAGCTAAGTACCTAGTTTAGAATAATCGTTAATGCACAGTTATATTAACTTCGTAGCGATTCAATAGCATTTTCCAGTTTAATTGTGTTCAATGAAAGAGCGCAGTTATTCGGTCAGTCACATTAATTAACTCTAGCGCCGGTCCAATTAAAACAATCTGACCCTTTTGGGCAGAACGCTACTTTCCGGTTTCAAACGCTTCCAGCCTGTTGCAACAATCATAAAAAATATTTCCTATGAATAAAAAAGTGAAGTTAGAGATTCGAATATTACAATAACTCTCTGTTTAACCAAGCGCATGTCAGTTAGGTACTATTGACTACGAGATTTAAAAAAAAACTTTTGCACAGAGAGTCAGTATTGATTTAAAAGTAAACAAAATAAAACTTACTTTGAAGTATTTCTATGGTAAACCAAGATGTTTGTTCCTCTCTGCGAAAATAACCCGTTTTTCTCATTAGAAATGGAAATCAGTTTTCTGATTTTCTTCCTTCACTTTATCTTGTAAAACCCTGTTGAATACGTTTATTCAGATCTCATAACTCTAAAAAAAGAGAAATACCCTATAGATTTCAAAAGGTTAATCATTTGATCGCTAGCACCTAGAAATATTCTTTTCGCGATTGCAGGAGACCAAAACTTTAAAATAAAAATCCCACCAAAAACATTCTGTAAAAAACTAGCCAAGTCTCGATGGAGCTGCTTGTTTATCTCTAAAAAGTAATGAAATCTAGACAAAGTCGTTCCAAGTCTAAGGTTGCTTACTGCGATTTCTTTATTATTATAGTTAATGTGGTGTGACTTGGCCGTTGAAGGGTACACAAGGGTACAAAACCAGGTTCGTTTTCCATCGTCAATGGGTAGCGGTTCTGGCGACAGATTGGTGCAATGGTGTCATGGAGCACGACAGCAAGGTATGAAATATGAGATGATGATCTCCTCATACATAATTGGAAAGAAAAGTCAACATAAACTTAGAAGAAGAATAGAACAAACAGTAAAAATGGTAAATTGATGACATGCTATACTATATATCTAATCAGAGAATTTAGAATGTTAGGTAATTTCAAGGTAGCCAAGCATCAGCAGAGTGGCGCAGTGGAAGCGTGCTGGGCCCATAACCCAGAGGTCCGTGGATCGAAACCACGCTCTGCTATCAGAAGTTTTTGTTTTTCTAATTTTTTTCATTTTTTTTTATTTTGTCTGGGTATCATTTTAATATTTTGGGGGCTACATGAAGAATGCCATTTGGCTGTTTTCGTTCTTTTGTGTCTTGGAGTACACAGTATTTTGTTCGCGTCTTTATTGTGAACATGATAAAGTTATCGGTTTACAGTCAACATTATTTGTCATTTTATATAGCGGTGGTAGGGCCTTGTGCAAGGTCCGTCCGGATCGCTACCACCATCTTACTCGCTAATCCTGCCGCTAAGTAGCGGTGCTTGCACTGCTGTGTTCCGGTGTGGAGAGTAAGACAGCCGGGGAAATTACGGGCACAAGAGGCATTGCATCTTAGTCCTCTAGGTTGGCAACGCATCTGCAATCCCTCCGGGGTTGCGGGTGTCTATGAGCAGTGGTGATCACTTACCATCAGGCGACCCACTTGCTCGTTCGCCTTCCTATTCACATAAAAAAAAAAAAAAAAAAAAAAAAAAAAAAAAAAAAACGCATGTAAGCACGTACGTGCGGCGCCGTAATAGTACATTATGATACAAGTGTGCTATGTTGGTAATTACACACGAGGCGTATTGTACGCGCGAGCGACAGCGAGCGCGGGTAAGAGAGCCGAGATGTGTAATTACCAAAGCACACGCGTCGCATACGACGTTTTTCAACACATTTGCGAGGAAAAATAAATAAAATTTAGTTAATAAAAGGACTTTAAGAACTTTAGTTTACCTTTGTTACCAGACATTGCTTACCTGGAGCTGCTTTAGAACTTTACTTTATCATTTGGTAATTAACACCTTGGATTTCTTACTGATATAACTGTCCGAACATTGTCCGAACATATTTTAGTATTTCCAGCGACGGACACTACATTTCTTTATTACTTGAACTCGTAATTTTTAAAGTAATAAAATAACAAAGTCTGAATCAACAATATCAGTGAAAAATGGCGGCAGATATTATTTCTCCGCGCCAATCCGCGCGCAGCACTCGCGCATGCGCGCTGTGCACTTAGCACGCGCGTGACGAAGACACTGACACAGACTCCTAAACAGCCTAATATTAAAATTATAATAAAAAATAATTAATCAATGCCTGAGATTGCAAATTATGTTCAGTTTTAGATAAAAATGAATAATTAGTCGAAATTAAATGTTTATTTATCATCTTTTCCCTAAAATAGTTTAATATTCACGAAAATATTCCTTGTTCCTATAGATAACTGAACTTTTTGCTGAGATTAAAAAATATATATATTACCGCACGAGTGCGGTAATATATTACAGCACTTGTGCGTAATAAGCTCAATTATGAGCTTAAATGCAGTGCAATAAGACTCACTTTACGAGCAAGTGTGTTGAAAATAAATTTTTAGCCCATTCAAATAAAACATAAGTTGGATTGAGTGATAACTCCGTGTCGATCAATGTTGGTATCTTTTATAAAATACTTTGCAAGCTTTATTTGAACAATTACGAATTTCATTAAGAAATGAGATAGTTTCGTGACTAAGGCACGCACCACAAAAGATTTATGGTTGCATGCACCTACTGGGGTTTTAAACTAATATAGCCTACGTCGGCCGTCAGTCGAATGATGATGACCGGACACTCCCTTGCTTTAGGGTTATGCGAGGGTCCGTCCCTCATACCTGATGCGAGGGTGGCTAAGTAAGGGCACGTGGCGAAGGTGAAACTAATGTAATGATTACTATCATGTTACCTAATAGTCGGCGCGAGAATAAAGCGATGGCGTAACATATGAGATCATTTTTGATAAACTAATGAACCTATTATCAGCTGGACAGCGTTTTGCGAACGTGATGAGTAAATATTTACGATTTTGTGCATATATGTTAGCTAGGTATTTTATGGCCTGATAACCAATTAACTTGTGGTTTCAATCTACTTCGTAATACCTAATATGATCTGTGCAGCGTGCGTGCGGGTCGCTCCCGCCGTCTCCCCTTACTCCAAATAAAACGCAAATTATTGAATTACTGGAACGTTTGTTTTGATTACATGTAATGAATAAATTCCGGCAGTTTATTTGATTGTTTCATCAATTTCGTGCAATTTTCAACTGAAGGATGTACAATACTTTATTGGTTTTTATACCTAAAGTGAAATGCCACACAACGTGTTTCACAAATCAAACAACCTACTTAATCTATACGGTTTGTTATTTGTCTCAAATTCGTTCTTACGGCTTTTATCCGATTTTGTATTAGCTTAACAAATAAAACTTCAAAAATCTACTTGAAACGGTTTCTCGTGACATCGTAGCTCTCATAAAGGCGCCAGAAAATATTCCACGGCAAAAATAATTAACAGCCGATTTTAAAATGAATCTAATAGCAGAAAATGCGGTGTCCTCGTATGAAACCCTCGCGGATCGCAATGAATGACTGCCGCGCCGGCTGCGCCCATCTAAGGTGCCGGGAGAAAGTTGGATCACGAACCACAGCACACTAGCCAACATGACTTGTCCGATACTTGCCCATATAGTATGTATTACATATATGGGATGCTTTAAATAACTTCCTCAAACTTCGTCAAAATTTTAAAATCGATAAATACGTAATTGCAAAATTAATGTATTTTTAAATTAATGTTGTGACAGTGCTTTTAATCGCATAAATTTCAAGTTGTTTACAATTTCTTAATTGTCGATTTCGTAGTATCGGCTGATTCCGAGACCACCCGCGCCGCGCATAATGCAGTTAATGTTTACGTATAACTCATGTATGAGCGCAACTTATAAGGCATACTCTCGATATTCGTCCGGATGTTGCGGTGCGCCCGAGTGGCCGCCGACCCCCGACCCTGTCTCCTTCACACCTCCGATCACAATTCAATGGACAATACGCCTAGGGAGATTTACTTTCCATTTGTTATAGCATTCCGGCGTTGCACAGCTGGTTCCAAAATGTGAACCATAAATTTATTAATTAGGTAAGCACATTACTGTGTAAGTAACAGCAGCAAATACTTTCACTAGCACTTAACACTATTATTATTTAGCACAAAATGGCTACTACTTTACTAGGCAACCGGAATGCTAATGCCAAAGACAAATAATTCAAATTCCTAAACTCATTAAACGCTCGGGATCCGTATTCCGTGTCCATTAATTCCGTATGTACCTAATTACAGGCCCCGCCGCACCGACACGGCATTCTCTGCTTTGAATCAAAATTCTATTTATCTTCATTACCCAATGCTTATCTCAGTGAGCTTCTATTAAATTAAATCTTCTCATACGGGTTAACAAAGACTGACCGCTAGTTTAATGGTGGTTTGAACAAATAAAGGGGTCGAAAACGCCAAGTGCACACGGCTCATAGTCATAGTGGGTAAGTGGATGCAAAGTAATAGAAAACTGATTTCATGGTGGTTTATTCGAAAATTACTTCTTAATTTTTTCTTAACATGAGGTTTTAATGACCTTATATACATACTAAATAAATCACGTCTTTATCCCTTACGGGGTAGACAGAGCATAAGGTAACAAGACCTGAAGGCCACGTTTAGCATGATTGTGGGCGTATAGGTGGAAAGGGGAATCAAAATAGTGATAAGTTACTAGCCTCATCGCCTACAACATGATTGCTAAGATTTTCGCCCATTCCCTCACATGACTTTATGGAATTAAATAATACCTACACTGAAGGTTAATAAAGCATTAGGGAAACTCATAAACTGCAAAGACTGCCACCTTTCCAATTTTGATAAGCTAAACCAAGTACAGTTAAATACATACATACATAGATACATATATCACGTCTTTATCCCTTACGGGATACAAGTATACAGTTAGATATTTAATTTTAGAGATGGGACACGTAGGTAAGCACCTCACTCGACGCATGCGTAATGAGCGCACCTCCAATCTTAATCCAACACTATTTTCACTCGTCTAGAAATGGGCTCACATAGTCATGCTCGTGCGACTGTCTTGCGGCATTGTTTGTCCATGTCGAAACCTCGTGTGACGTCATGCAGTACACTGCTCACCAGATGCCTTACGCAACGGCAACTAACGCGCAATTACCGCAAACTCACATCTTGGACAATGTTGTACTTCGAGAATAACCTCATCAACATTATTTACTAAGTAATAAATTTAAAAAGACATTATGTCGTTAAAATGGACACCTTAAACGGTATACGAATGCGCCGGCTAAGCTTACGACAGCCCCGCCGGGCTCGCTCGCGGCAGTGTTTGGCGAAACCTCGTATTATCATGTCTAAATCAGTCGTAATGATAACAACTTCCAACACAATAGAAGTCATTGCCTTTTCCAGAGGTCGTAAACGTTTTCAGTACTTTATTTACGAGAAACAACAAGAAAGACATTAACAACAATGGCTTCCTTAGTTCCGTTTGTCTTCTTCAAGCAGGCATAAAAACATGCATAACTTTTAAAAAATCTTTAACCAGTAAATATAAAACTCTTCAATCATTACATACTTCCATACACACTTCCATATTACATAATTTTGCTTGTTTAAATTCAAAACACAAACATTTAAGACGTGTGCAGTTAGTTACTTAAGTAAATAAATATTGATTTCTGAAATAAGCTTCTCAAATATGCAGTTTATGTGTATTTACAATAAAGGAAGACATTTTTAATGTTATCACTTTAAAGAAAATAATAATAATAACTTATTACAAAGGTGTAGGTAAGGTTCTTGTTCAAAGAGCTCCACAATAATGGCTATCATTTGGGTCGCACGACTTTGCAGCATAAATAACTAACCATACATTATTACTAACATAACTCCCTTAACGGAGAGTACTTTTCAGCAACCCTTATTATTATGTAAGTTATAATTAGAGTTAGTTTTAACACTTCACGTGATGCGGTGCTGTGACAACTTAATTGTTTAAATTGTCAGCGGCTGGCTACAAAGTGAAAAGAACGTGACGTGACGAAGGGACGCCCCTCCATACGTCATACGTCGTACGTCATTATGTCAGGCACGTCTTGCGGACGGTACCGGCAACCCGTGTAATAGCGTCGCTCTATCAACTTCAAAGAGTTTAGCTACAACTTTTTTTACATACATAGGCATAATCACTGAGATAAGATATTATGTCGATAGAGCTACAACGGAAATTTCTCATGTATCGAACGGGGATTATACTCTACTTTTTAACTTTTCAGAGTGAAGGATTTAAAACGGTTAAATTGAAAACATCATTATACGGGTAAATTCTAAAGGGTTATAATTTATTATATTAAATACCTATGCAGAGCTTTACGAATTGTTTATAAAGTCATTGAATAAACCGTATTTATATATTTAATTAGCTAGCACACTAACACTAAATTATGCGACCTGCGATTACAAACGGTTTACATTTTCGTTTCCGCTCAAAGCCAAGCCATGCAGTCAGTTGCGGACACTTTTTGTTCCACTTCGTATTGAGCATAAGAGGCGCGCAGGTACCCATTTGTCCAAAGAGGATTAGGAGACTTATCAAATATAAGCAGCTTTACATTAAGAACGTGAGGTAGGAAAATAACACAATCTATGACGCCTTCCAAGGGTACGAATAAAAGGATTATCAAAAAATCTTAGAGCTAAAAATCTCGACAGCTATGTTCAAGATTGTAGAGCTTTTATTAATTATTTTAAGCTTACGACTTACCTACTCAATTTTATTTATACAATTTTCACACTTTTATATAATTAGATGCATATATTTAAATGCGCCTGGCACGACAACGTCATGATATGTAAGGGCAACTAGTCGGAGATATCTTCATAGAGCTCTAAAGAACGAAAATCGTGAAACGTATCATGCATTTAACTTACGGGGCCTTGTGTAATTATTAATTCTATAATAAATTATGCAAACGAAGGAAAGCTGGACCAAATAAATCAGAATTTAATTTAGCTACAACATGCTAAGGTGTTAAATTTTATTTCATTAAAATCACTAAGATAATAAAATAGCTAAAGAAGCACATCCCGTCAGTGAAATAGAAAGATCAATATCGCGTATAGTCAATCAATTTAATTCACTTGGAAATAATCGATAGCTATCTATGAGGACCTCCCACGCCGCGGCTCTGAGAATCACTATCCCAGAAAAACACACCCACTGTAACTGTCGGGTATTTGGAATAATTGGCGTCCACTGAGACTAAAGATTGTGCTCAATAATACACACATTACTAAATTTTACAACTACCGTAAAATTTTTAACGTTCTTCAATGTGAACTTTTTTTTACTATTTTTAAAGTTTATGACAAGTTTAGTATTTACTTAGAAAGATAGATAACAATTTGCCTAGCCTTTCATTAATATAGATAGCTGCTGCAACCGCTACTCTATGAAAAGCAGCTGTTACACTACTGATGCTTCATATTGCCCCGAAAACGTCTCATGAACTTCAAATACATGTACATGCATTCATTATTGATAATGGAACTTAGGTACGTTAAGCAAATTAATGTAATAAATTATTACTAATAATAATCAATAAAATATCATGAAACAATGATTTCTACACCACATTGCCATATTAATGCGTCATTAAAGAACTAGAAACTAAACTACACGCATACTATTCATTAAACAAGTAAAGTACCCAAGTAGAATCAATAGTTATAGACGTCACGGTGCTTGTAAAAAACAGAACAAATTTATTGCCAGCGTATGTTGGTATAGGGGTAACATCAATAGGAGAACACAATTCGTTAAAAAATAGCCCGCAGTTACTAAGAATAGCTATATTATGACTATAATTTGTCCTGTAGAAAAATAGTCAAGGGTTATTTTTGCGGTTGCATTGTGTCGAGCTTGAAGTGTCATAAATTATATTCCCTGCACTCGAAGTTACGAGCAAGCAGCGTGCACCAGGTGGTCGAACTTATATTTAGATTACTGTTTATGTACCAATAAGGAAATAAAATTTATTTTATCGCTTCCATTCATGCGGCTATATTGATGGTGAAGAACGATCAAAGTTCTCAATGAGGGTTTTACTTTGGGCCTACGCCGCTGCACGGCCACGTCCGCCGTCGCCGAATCGACTGATGTACTCGTAAGCTTAACTTTTTTTTATCAGAAACCAAAAGTAGCACCGGGCAGCTGGCGAGCATGTTTCGCGGAGCGTGACGTTTTTTGCGGAGACCAGATGTTTTTGCGGGGACACAGTTTAAATTTCAGCAATGAAATGTACCCGAGTAATTCTATACTCCGTAATTAAAAAGGTGGCGAGCTCTTGATACCGAAACGTCGTAAAATTAGATCTCCACTTGAGTAAAATACGAGTGACGTTAAAGTTCGGGCGTTAATTTGTGAGATCATGGATAGACGCCATTTTTACTGCTTTGGCCTCGGTGGTCCGTTTATGCGTTTTTCATGGAGTTAGGCTAAGCATTCTCATATTCTATTAAATTTAAGAATTTAATAGGTTGATGGAGACTAGCCCTTATAACGTGGAACTAGGTCTCATTAGCAATTAGCATTGAAGCAAAGATGTACTTAATCTAGTCCTCCCTAGGCAAGCGATCCTTAATCAAAGTGATATATAGCTAGAGCATTGTACGGGGAGTTTGTATTGCGCAGTGCGCATAATGAGCGGGCGCCGCGCCTGCGCAGCCAGCGAGCGGCGAGTGCCTGTTCATTAGACCCCTCATTAAGTACCTGCGCCGGCCGGCCACTTCCGCACAACAAACGCTTTACGCGGTTCCTATTGCGTAACGTCCGCTCCCGATTTTAAGCCAAGCATTAACAATTAATATACAAATTAAAATCTAAATACGAATTGAAATAGCGCGCGTTTCGTGGAGCACGGTGCTCTACATGTTGCTGAACAGAGGTAATTATTTTAGTTAATTTTTAAATTGAAACATTTAACTAAGGGCATTCGAATTTTAAATAGTTTTATTTGAAATAGAGTAAACATCTTCTTAAATAAAACTTCCCCACGCATAAGAAACATTATATTTAAATTCTAGGAATTATTGACACGAAATCGCGGTTCATCAAAATTGTTATTCAGCCCAACGCGCCCTTCCATAGCGAACGAATCAAAATTGGGCATCAATGCCATCGGAGTCCTTTTCAAGTACATACCCGAGTCATCAAACATTCCGTCATATATACACTTGTCTATGTGCTCTATGACTAATCCTCCGCTCGCAAGCTGAGGCCTCCGAACAATGCTCGACAAAGAGCTCAGTCTGTCATCAGTTGAATGTGAAGTAATCTCGTTCTCATCGACCGACACAGGCGCATGAGTTGGTCCTCGGACCCGCAGGAATGTGCCGTAAATCATCTCATTTATCCGTACACGCTAGGGTCGCCACTGTCGCCAGTGCTAACTGCATGTTGCAAAGACGGCAGACCGTTCATTTGGAGACGTGCTCCAGCATATTCATGGTTTATTAACTCTTAACATTAATATTTAAGTACCTACAGAGTTTACGTGTGGTTGATTTTTACCAATTTCTATGCTAGTCTCACTATATATGAAACGCCAAGTCCAAACAGAAAAGATAATAAACATAATATCAGGTAGGTATACATGCTTTTTAGCTTAGTTGAGTTTTACCTACTTATTAAATTATTTACAAGACAGTGAAAAGTGGTGGTAGCCCTATTAAAGTCCCGCATCGCTGCAGTCGCGTCGCAACACACTCTTCCATATCATATCAATGGGTAATTTAATTTCATTCACTCTTCACGTTACAGAAGAAGGTTTTATGTTTTATTTTCATCACATAAAAAATGAACAAAGCCGGAAAAGCTTCTAATTTGGAGCTATAAAGGATCTTACATTAAAATACATAATAACATCTAGGTATATATTGGTCAACATTTTCGCAGTTCCAATTTGGTACATCAGTGTAATGAAATCTTTGGTTTTTTAACTAGCATAATTTCTAAAAGGCAATATAATATGTATATTGATTTACACTACTTTGTTTCCCCATTTGTATGCGTATAGAAACTCAGTAGATACCTAGTGGCTTGTAGTTATGTCTTCCGACAGCCCACCGTTCACACGTGACCACAATAAACAATCTAAACGATAGTCCTCGAAAACTTATGCAATACAGAAACTCTATCCGATTTACGAGTTCCTATAAATAGTTGACAGTTCAATTTGAAAGTGCGCGACAGGGTGACCGTCGTTCGCGTGATTGGAATAATTTACACAATAGGTGAAAAACCTAAAACATAAAATGGCATTAATTGGTATCTAATTAGTAGCTAAGTATTCATTTGTCCATACAAAATAGGCTGTATAGCCTATACGAATAGTGATGGCTTCTTTTGCGCTGATTTCATTTCTCATGCTGACAAATTACCTAGGTACCTACATACCTCTAATTTAATGTAGCTACTTTCACTATTATGTCTCTTCTCAATTTTTTTCACATGTAGGTATACTTAGTATTTACGGGTGAGTAATGAATCCTATCAATTTCATATTAAACTAAATGAATGTAAATATCTAGGTTGCAATTGTAGTAGGAATACTGGAATACCCGATCTGAAGTGACGACTGTAATTACGTAAAATTGGAGTTAGGTTAGAGTGCTTAAAAATAATATTGATGCTTGTTGTTATTTGCCACACTTAATTTTAAACGGATATCTACTTGTATTTAACTTCAATTCAAATCATAAATTGATATTATATCTTGTTAGTAATCAATACTGCTAACGTTATTGACAAGGAAGGTTATCTGAACTGGCTATCGCCTGTATTTTATTTTACTCTTGACAGGCTCCATACCGAAACCGCTTAGTGTTACAGCAGATCAATGCCGAGTAATGAAGTAATATCGAGGGAATTGTCGGAGCGGCGTTGGTGCGAGACCGTCGACAATGTCCCGAGAGCGTGATGTCAATATTGTCAACCGCGCAACAATCGTGGCCCGCAATGTAATCCGAAACGGCCACGCCGCTCCACGATAGGGAATAAAAAATTCCAACTGAATTCTATTTCCCTTCATAAAAATCATGAGAGAGACTATATCTATCATTCCTAATAGAAATCGGGCTTATGAAAATATGGAAAGAGTTATTAAGAATACTACCGTCTCGACTTGTGAGAAACATTGTTTGTAAACAAATTCTTATTTATAGACTGAAAGTGGTAGGTACAAATTCAAAACCAAAGAATGTTAGAATTTTAAGACGCCGTCGTTTTAGATTAGATGCTTATAGAACGTGCATTGTATCCGATCAGAATTCAGGAAATTCAAGTGGAGAACACTTGAGCTCGGCTTTGTCGATGTCGCCTGCGAGCTATTGACCTAGGAATTTGCGCTCGGTCCATTGATTTCAATCTGAGATACAGGAAGTTTAGGACAAAAGTTACGTTTAAAATAGACCTTGGGGCACGTATGGTATCTATAGCCCAAGCTCTTTAGTTCTCAGGGAAAGCCTGTACCCAGAAGGTAAGTGAATAGGATGGTTTTTATTGTTATTCAGCCGATGAAGAGTCCTTGGCAGGTTTTCACTCAGAAGTCTTAAATTCAAAGTTTGTATTGTGCCTTTCTGCTGCATTTGCGTCGCACTCACACTAATAATCACCAAAGACAGTTCATTTTAGACACACAAATTCGTCAGAAATGTTCAAAGCATCGTGGCAGTCAATTGATATTTTCTGTTCGGCGCATAATAAACAAAATACAATTCATTTAAACACAGTAACATTATCTGTCAAATTGAATAAGTAAATAATGCTATAGATATCTCATCGAACAGCAATTGTGTATCGGACAATAACTTCTGATACACAGTCGGGTTAATTATGTGGATGCGTCAAAAGCGCCGCCGCTGAAAGGCTTCGTTGTACGGCGCGGCGCACGCGCAGATGCTCCTAATTAACTTATATAAGCGCTGGATAGATAATACACGAGCATTACGCTAGCACAATAACACTGCACAGAGTGGCCGGGGTCGCGGAAAACGAGATGCGCTCGCGCCGGGTTCGGGCATCGCGCACTGTGAACTTACATAGATTAGTGTTTTCTTTATGCCTATTCGAGCAGCACATTGCTGAAGAAAATTAGTAACAGGCATTTCTGAATCTGAAAGGGATTGGAACATGAAACATAACAGGATTTTTGGGGACTAAGGATTAATTCATGTTTCTGATGTCCTCGTTCGTAGGTTAATTGGAAGAGTCCTTTCAAGGGATTGGTTTGCCTTTGTACAGTGTTTGTGCCGTGACATGTTTGATACTTGTCTATATTTTATACAACACAATATAAATACTCTTTATTAAGCACTACAAATCAGTACAAAACAATAAAGAACAAAGAACAAGGGAGTTAATAGGCGGTCTTATCTAGAGCTAATAGGGATCTCTACCAGCGTGTACCTGGTAGGTACAAATTAAATATGTAGTACAAAATAGAGATGCGGCTTAAGATTTTTTTTGTCATGTTTCGTACCAAGTCGCCAACGGTGTTTCACAGTTTTTCGAACTTCTTCGCAACGTGACAAGATGCACCAATGGTCAGTCAAGAGTTTTAGTAAACACCGTATCTAGCCATCTAGCCAATATACCTAAATAATTATATACTCATTATTATTATATCTCATTTGAAATTTACCATGAGCTTTCCGGTGAAGGAAACCATCGTGAGGAAACCTGCATACAACTGCGAAGCAATTCAATGGTGTGTGTGAAGTTCCTAATCCGCACCGGGCCCATGTGGGAACTATAGAAGTATAGAATGAGAGAGCTTGGGCCTCGGGCTGTAATTCTCACTCGAGCCCATTGAGCACATCGCACACTACAAAAAAATTAGTGATTATAGTAAGTAAAGATTTTCTGTTTCCAAAATATCCCTTTACATTAAGAAGCTAATGCGATGCGCTTTACTGAGATGAGAAATTGAGCCCAAAATCTTTTTGATGGAAACAATAATAAATTTCACTGAAAGTGATTGATGGATTACGGCACGCCAGAACAATTTACTGAAGATCACTTTTAAAGTGAATTATGAGAACACGAAAAGAGAAAAATTATGATGAAGGGATAATCAAAAAACTGCGGTACCTAACCTATATATCTAGTTCTGTACCTATATACAATCACGGCAACATGGCGCGTCTTAGAATGTAAATTTCTACATGATAAATTTTAGCAATGACGGTAAGCGTACACCTATGGCTTAATTAATCCAAATCAAAACGGCATTCCTTAGCGATTAATATCAGTAGCAAGTAAGACAAAATAAAACCAATGTGATATTAAATTTACTTATGACCTGTAAATAAGTGTCGATATAGACAGAGAATTCTCATCCAAAGAGCAGGCAGGTCAGTGGGCACGTTAAGTTAAGCTAGGTGACAATGAACTTGCTGCCGCAGAGGCGGCGCCCGCGCCGTGGGCGCGCCGCACTTGTTCTTGCGCAACGCTGGGAAGCGGCGCATGCGACAACCGCACCGACGCCGGCGTTGCCAGATCTAAGGCGAAATCCGTAGACCTATTAGATTTATTTGATGTAGCTACTCCAGTACACGTGCCATACTTCGGTCAGTTTTATTACGTCTCTTTGTTATCTTTTCCTTTCATATTCAGCAACAAAAGAAGTTGTAAAATCCCGCGTTAATTGCATTTTCGCCATCTTAAATGAAACAAACTATACATCAAATCTACGGAAATTAAAATGTAATGTAAAATTGCATTGATTTATAGTTTGCACCCAAAAAAAGGGCGCAAGTATTTTATTTCGGAATAACAGGCAAGTAACGCCAAATACGGATTTTAAAGTTAATAATGTTTTTTTGACTAATTTTATAGTCTTTTTCTTTACCATGACTTGTACTTAATTGTCCGAGAATTAGTACCTAAGTTAATTAAGTCGGTTCAAGCATTATCAAATAAATGACCAGTAAATTAAACACATTTACCTCTATATAAATCTCTTTTCTATAGGTTGAACAATAAATTTCTGTGGAAGTAACGAAATACTACAAATTTTGAATACTCTGGCAACACCAGATCAAACAAACGTCGCCACATTAGCATTCTACCGTTAACTCCTATGCTCACCAAGGGCGTCCCAGACATGTCGCTACTTAAAATGGGTGCAATACTCATTAATCTGAATCTGGGCTATAATTACGGTTCTTTTTTGCGTTCCTGACACGATTAAAATTTATCGATAGTTTTATTTAACTAACTACGATCTACGGCAATCCTCGCGCTTTAAAAATAATTTAACAACGCCACCAACATTGCCTGTGGCCTTTACAGGGTATACAAGCATTCCTGGATTATACTGCATCAAAATTATTATACCTACACATACATACACATATACAAATCACGTCCTTATACCTTACGGGATAGACAGCCTAATGTAACAACATCTACAGGCCACGTTTAGCAAGATTGTGGGTCGTATAGGTAGAAAAAGGAATCAAAATAGTGATGGGATGCAAGCCGGCACTCCTATAACAAGATTCCTATGATTTTCGCCAAATTATTATTATATTTAAAAAATACTTTTTTCGACACAAACAACTTTCTATTTATTACGTACAAATCAGTAAAGATAAAGTAATTCGTTGCGTATATTGTGTGTGTACTGTGCACGTAATAGTAGATTGTTCATCAAGGGACCAAAACAAGCCATACTGAAACGAGATGTTCAGCCACCCGAGCTCATCGAGCGAGGGTGGCTAAAAATCACAATATTTAAATGGCAAAAAAATGTTGAAAACTAGGTATTTGAAAACTAATCGGACCATGCATAATAAAGTGAATTCATCCTTAATATAATGAAATAGATGCAAATTCGTAATCATGACTCGTGTTTTACGAAATTAAATCGTTATTTTTTAATATTTATGTACCGGTAGTCATTTTGAGGTTATTTTCACAACCTAAATTTTGTCTATACTTACACAATCCCAAACATCGTGTCTGGCTGTTTAGGGGTTTCCAAAGTAAACTTAAAAAAAAACTTTAATCCCTAGAGATTAATAAGACGCTTTAGTCCGGATATCTAGGTACTAAAGTAACAATTTTTAGAGCATGACAAGTGAAAAGAACTATTTTATTTAGATAAAATGTACGCGCAATGTATCTAGTTCCCCTACAGAAATTAGTCCTTTCTTTTTGATCGGCTAGCTAGTGGATATTTTTTAATTCACATAAATATGCTTGAAACTAAAATCATCTACACTTACTTACTATCTAAAGTTAAATAGCTACTGGTTCAATTATAGGTACTGCACTGTCTATAAGTAGCTTTACGTAAGAAACTAACAATAAACATATTTTAATTACCGGCTCTTGATAAGCAAATGCCACTGATATGCGGCGTGTTTAACTATTTCTTTAGCTTCTACCTACTTGTAGCAGTTATTTACCTTCAAATATCAACTATTGTATTCGCGCTAATTTATACATGAATTTTAATTACATGGGTAACTTTTAAACCAACCAAGGTCCGTTGATAGAAATTCTCACAAGGAACAATATAAATTGACTACCTAATTAGAAAAATCTAATGTTACAGTATACTTTGCTCATTGACATGTCAAGATTAGACATAACTGCATAGTTTTGAGATGAAAGAGAAGTAAAGCTTAGTCACGGCACAACGTGAAGACAAAAAGAGTTCTACAAAGGTTGCATTGTGTGCATTGTAGTGATGAGACCAACGTAAATGTGGCTCGACGGCGGTGGTCGCGCGGCTCCACTGTACCAATTATATCCCATTGTGCTTATTAGGGCTCGCCCTCGCGTGGGAATCTAGGGAACACTAGGCTAGATCACATAAAATATAGATCACCATTGGATAATTCAAGGATTGCCAACCTGTGTTGTTAAATGCAGGCATGCAAAGTCAAATCACAAAACATCGCAACTCAAGGCTCTGTGGTGGTTTTATGACAAAAAACTTTCCCTAGCTACTAGTGAAGACGTAGTACTAACTGAAGAAGTTTTAGATTTGAAGCTTCTGCCTTTTCCTGTCTTTGGTGTAATGAAGGTCTTTTGGCTAAATCTAATGAGTGACATGTTATACGAGAGAGGTACAAATCACGTCTTTATAGACAGAGCCCAAGGTGACAAGACCTACAGGCCGAGAGAGGTACAGTTGAAAATAAAATAAATTTGTGTGTCGCCCGACCCAAATACGTATTTTAATTGCAGGATGCAACTGCACACATTAGAAGTATCGCATTTCAGAGCAAATAGTTTCATTCACATATCACGTGGATAAATACGCTTTGTGCCCATTTTACACTTGAGTAAATGGTAAAATGGTGCTCGTAACCCTCAGTCGTAATCGAAATCTAGCCAGCCAATTTGACTAGGTGTATTAGTTTCAGGCATTTTTACTGGCAGATGGTAAAATTAAAACTAAAGGGATATATATTTTTTTTAAACGAACGAAGGAATGTTTTTTTTTATTTACTATTTATTATATTTATTATTGAAGACCTTCGTATCTAGATCTATTAAACAAATTTAGTATTTCCGTAATATTTACCTTAGCTAGATGCAGTGGTCCTGTAACTCTGCAGGTAGGTGCAGGAGGCTCATATCCCCACAAGCAATTCCACGGCATTTCTCAAAACTTTTGTTTCACTTTTATCATAGCTTAAGAACTACATTTTTGGACAAGCATTAGAATAATACTTTAAAGAAAAATTAGGAAACATGTTGACTTCACTAATGCAGTCATTTTAGGTGTATAATCATTTCTATTGATAGTTGAATGTAGGTTTCATCGATGTTAGTTGTTCGACGGCGGTTGGTGCCGGCTCGGTGCGGCCGGCCGGGAGCACGGGCGACTTTGGACTGAACCGCACGGATATAACTGCAGGCTGATACCATATATCACTAACTTTACCTTGTTAACTATGATGGCAACCTAGTTAATCCCTGTTAATTATGGCGAATTAATTCAGGACTTAAAATCAAACATCCTAATTACACCTAATGCTTTTGGAATTCCACAACTATTTCAGCAAGTAGGTACCTACGCAAGCTCCGACTATTTAGTGAAGCCTTTCTTTCGTATACGCATATTCGAATCAAAGTTTTTTTCCTTATCAGCCGATACAAGACCCCCGATGGTCACAGCGGAAACTACAGGTAAGACCGTAATTGGCAAAAGCCATGTCGATACTTCCGTCACGCGCCGGACCCTCATAAATAAAGATCTTTTGTCAACTTTGAGAATAAAATGTGACTTTTTATAACACGGGCACGACACTTAACAGTTTGTGTCGCAACGTTTTCAAAATGTTATGTCTAATCTACGTGGTAACGTTATGTTACGCGTTCATGCGCTCTATTCCGTACGATACAGCTTTTTATGGATATGACATTAACATGCATACAGCACTTTAAATCCATTAAACAAATCTAGAGGATTAGTCTGGCCGGCTACGCGCATTATCTCGGCCCTCACAGATCCCGACCGCTTTCGACTCCAATCGGTCCATCGGGCGTAACCAGCATTTGGTAGTGTTGGTCTCTGTTTACAGATATGTTTAGGTAAAAACATCTCAACATAGAAGTTTTTATAAATTATCTAATTAGAAATACATAACGAAGTTGTTTTTAATGAATATCTACTAGTAGGTATTATGACGACGAGGAGTAGGCTTTATTTTATCACCAAACGCAGTTATTCTTTACCACAAAATTTTGCATTATTCAGCTTCACTATCGTGTACTAACCTAAGGCTAAGCAATCACTATAGTACATACCTATTTGCATAAGTAAGCCTACTAAAGGCATTTTTTTCATTAAAAGCCTTAATATAAATGGAGCATTAAAAATACACTTCGATCTAGGTACGGTAAGTGCCTGCTCGCAAGTGGAGAGCCTTGGGAGAGGCTATGTCCAGCAGTGGACATCTTTCGGCTGACATGACGAAGTCCGTATGTAAATAGGTAGGTAGGTACCTATATAAATATACATAAATTTATGTATCAGACGTCGCACCTTCTTAGTCCTAGAGAGACTATCTTAAGTTCGTAAATGTTTCTGAGGTTCTTATCTTGATACTTACTTAACTGTGTTTTTATGACGCTAATTAAAAATGTATAGTATAAAACAATTTTAAACTTAAATGATAACGATTTTTTATTAAATATAATTTAGATGAGCGACCAACCTTTAAGAACTGCAAAGGCGGGTTGACCGGCAGCGGCCGCCGCCGGTCTTGCGACCACGGACAGTTCCAGGGCATAACCAATTCAACACACGTCAATTACGCTGATGACCCCTCGAAAACGTCATTCCAAATTTCGCTTAAAACGCTTAACATCCTGATCTGATCATAATTATATAAAAACCCCCGAATCGCACAAAACATTGCTTCTATTTATTTTTATTGCACTGACGCATTTCTATTTTTTTTAATACTAATTATATAAACGTTTATGCGTGATTAATTATTACGCGTGCAACAGGATTGGAAGGGCACGCATGCGTGCGTACGGTGGGCCGGCTGTGTCGGGACTAGGCGGGAATATCGGGACTCGGTACTTGGGCCAAACATTCCCGATCCCGACACCCCCCGGCTCGGATTTTGAGCGGGCACCCGTTACGTTACAACACCACGATCTGCGTGCTATAATGCTTTACTAAGGTTATACTTAGCAACATCGACATCAACATATTATTACAACGCGGCCACCTCCAAATATTTTGCAAATTACGTTTTAATTTACGAGCAATGAATGCGAAAATTTACAGCGGATTTGAATCTCATAAGGTGCAGAGCGAAGATTGATGTGATTTTAGTATTTCACACAATGTTTCGGCGTTTTTAGTTTTAAAAAATATAAACAGATTTTAAATTTTGCATACAGAATCCCACCAAAAACATTTTCATGAGCAAACACAATTTTGACAGCTATCACTCGTAGCTCGACACTGGCAAAAATTTTGGAAAAAAACATATGGGTTACTTTGTCTAAAAGTTATAGTTACTGTATGTATGTATGTATGTAAACTCTTTATTGTGCAAAATAAACAAGACAAATACAATTGATAAACTCTGAGATACATGCACAAAGGCGGACTTATCCCTTTAAGGGATCTCTTCCAGTCAACCTTTGAGTGAATGAAAGGAGTATTATATTAGGGATGGACAAGTGAGTTTAAAAAATGCGAACACTGAGAGCCACAATACATAACTTTACCAATTATAATACATAAACTCCTAAAACCTACCAGTCAATAAACTGCTTTACCTATAATATATATCAATAAAATATACTACATAAAATAAATAAATAAAGAGCACAATAAACAAATAAATATTTAACCATTAATTTAAGAAGATGGTGCGAGCCACATCTTCTTCAAACCTTCCCTAAACGACACTATGGAGGGAGATTGCCTGATGGAGGTTGGTAAGCGGGATGGAGGTTGGTAAGTGAAGTTATCTCATGAGCTCTACATGAGAAGCGCCTAACTCTACAGCCCTAACTTCACAAGCTCTACATCGATACCGTCTACACCTCAGTCAAAATATGTGGCTTAACCGTTTTGCTACCGTCACATCGGCGTAAGGTAAAAACTATAATTTCACTGTTGATTACTTTTCGGCTAAGCAATAGTTATTATACTAACAAAACACTCGTTTTTCTAATTTTGTACCTCAGCACTAAGCTAAGCTCGGTTGCTCAGGTATTGATATCAAACATTTTTTGTACCTACCTAGAGATGTCGGTAAACTTCCTGAACTTTATTTGACGTGGTGGGGGTAAGTTTCCGCACATATTTTACTACCAGAAACGTTGAATTATCTTACCGTGCATTCAAAAAGTTTGCCGCCATAAATAGTAAAGATCAAGTTATTTACGTTTTCTTCAACAATTCTAACGTCCCTAGTGGCTTTCACTCCCGTAGTTTCATTGGATCATGCCTACTTACCCAAGTGGGTGTTTATATTACGCTATACATAGGTCCCTACTCAACCAACAAATTTAGGCCAATTTACGTGTAATTCTGACTGACCTCGTCAATTAATTTACCTTATCGACGCTGAATTCGTTCATTAGAGCAATCAGAGAGTTCACAGTTCATATCTAAGAGCTGAGTAAGCAAAACATTGGGTAGCTTCAGATCAGAGTGTAATAGGATAATATCTTGCGTATAAAGAGAGAGAGAAGCGTCGCTAAAAAGGTTTTGATAGTAAATTACGCTTTGGTTTTTCAGGAATTAATGACTGAGGTTGGAAAATATTTCCTTTCGTGCCTTTTATAACAGTAAATCACGTTATACGCGTGTCGTTTTCTTGAATAAAGATTCCCGAATTTAAAAACATTTCTTACTCAAATATTCCATATTAATTCTAAAACACCTACATTACCCCTTACCTACTTATAGGTACCTACCCTTTGTTTTAATTACTAAGCGAAAGAAACACCTACCTTACTTAGCCATTTATGAACTGCTAAATAAACTTGCATAATATTTAGTGCTAAATAGCTATAGCTATACGAATACTGACAACCTACGTAACAAATAAAACCACGAAGCATTTAAGTGGAACTTTTAAACAATTAATACCATATATCTACCGCAGAAAATTTAGAGCAGTTTTACGTAGTTTGATTCTACGGTTTGATTCGTGGAACGAAAATAGATTAATGACTATTAAATACAATAAGGAGCCTCTTATTTTGGTGTATCCTAGGTCAGGGTTGCCAGGAATATTAAATTACCCAGTTATCGCCGATAACAAACAGTTTTGAGCAACTCTCCCAAATCAAACACAGTTCTCCGAGCTACTTATCTGTAGGTAGTAGTAGGCCGTTACGAAGTAAATACTAAACAAAACAACTCAACATTAGAAATTTTACTACTTACCTCCTCCTTCTTCGAAGTACGTCGACGCCAAAACCATTTCATCGTTTCCTCATGTCCTGTACCACTGAAGTAAACTATCAACAACGCACTTGCTATAGTTAAATAGACTATAGGCGTAAGAAGCCAGTCTTCTAGGTAGAAAATATTATTTAATGGAAACATAATTCTGTCAAGACTTTCAGGTAGTTTCCAGCCCGGCCCCATCCTCCCGCCATCGCTGCCAACCCCACGGTAGCTAGCAATCAAATGAATATAGCTCGAATATGGTCAGCTTCCACGCTACAGCCAATAGGCAAGTACCTACATCATAAAGGTGCGTACCATACCTACTGCACAGGGTTCTCGCTAATGAATCATTTTCATCAATGATGTAGTATGTACAATAATACAACTGAGGCCGTGTGGAAAGTTTCAAAAGTTTTTTTGACGATTGAGGTGATGAAAATAGACAGATTTGATGGTTTATTGGGCGTTAGTGCTCCAGAACGTTTAAAATTCAAACAGATTCATAATTTAAGACAAAGTGAAGACTAAACATTCAAAATTCAAATACATACATACATACTGTCACGCTTCTTTTCCACAGGGGTAGGCAGAGACTACTTTATTCCACTTGCTACGATCCTGACATACCTACTTCTTTCGCTTCATCCACATTCATCAATCGCTTCATACTTGCTCGTCGGTTTCGGGTACTCCTGACCTGACCTTTTTCCAAAAAGCCCAAAGACCAAAAATTCGAACTATTTTCTATTTTGCAAATAGGCCACTAAAGGCTATTTTACATGACATGTATTTTTTTGAAATTTACCAGCCCATTCAGAAAGACCAAGAAGAATGCGCCGCAATAAACTAGTAGACACAGTCAAGTGTAATAATAATATGTATCTAGTTTTAGTTGCAAAATTAAGTATGAAACACTATTACATCGGCGTAATAAGTTCGTGGGACATATCGATACTTATTTTTGCACTTGACCGTACCTGCCTGTAATCAGCAGCTGATACAGGTGGACAGGCCGAACAGGCGTCGAAGTCAACGATCCGCAAGTTAAGTACCCCGGGTTTACGGAATTAAAACGCAAAAAATCATTTAGATATTAATATATTTCGAATCTAAAATGTACAAAAAATACAACTTAAATTAATGTAATGTACTCATAATGCCTGATCTTTTCTTTATTCAAGGAATAAAATTATATGTATTTTGAATGGTTTTATCTCGGAGACGCACACGGCGTCGTTTTATTAATTGACAAAATGCCGAGAGAAAATATGACCTGGAACAAGCTAGGTAGACACTAGGAACAAAACGAGCTCAAGCCACACTCATACACTATTAATTTCTGTTACTTTTATTTATTTATAATTTATATTCCTTTTAGCGTTAACCGTTATACCAAAAAATAATAAATTCGATTTTACTAATATCAGGGCGGTTGTGTAAAAGGCTTCAACGAGACATTGGATGTACCCATTTACAACTGTACAGTTTAATTTGTATCATTTCCTAAAAATAAACATAACGACCTATTTTATTTAAATTTATTATTTAATCAACCATCACTTTATAACAACTTTGGTTGCGTATGCTAGTCGTAAAAATATACTTTAGCTATTTACAATATTATGAAAATACATACATACAATGCTTAGAAATGCACAGCAACACAAGAGGCCTTAAACTAACACTTGAAGAACTAAATAACACAGACTTAACGGTCACCCGCAAAAAAGAGGATTGCTTGATCGGACTAGTTGTACGTCGAGACGGTCTTGCTGCGAACGGCGTCGCACTCTGTCGGGACGCTGCTCCTACGCTTTAAAGTAAAGGAAAGCACGCATGCGCAATAATCCTTTCTGCGACTGACCAACACCTTAAAATCACTTTGCGTATTCTTAGAAAAACATAATTAGCTTTTTACACTAACGTATATTAAACCCTAGACATATCCACAGTGTAAGGAAATATCCTTTGTTCGCAGACGACAGGCCAAGACAAGAGGCAAGATTTTATACAAAAAATAAAATCAATCTTGTACGGGATAACGTACCTCGTTGTGTTAGCAACTGTCATCCTTTTATCTATAAATATCTATCACGCGTGTGCAAACTTTTTATAGTTTGTTTATAATTAATAGTAATACAAAATTCACATGGTAAATAAACATTTTACATAAACGTAGTCAAAATCAGACAACTAATTATGTTTTCCCCTCGAAACAAAGATTCCCGTACTCATCAATGTTTCTGGATCCAATATGCTGAGTGATTAAATATAGGTCTTTGCCACAGAGTAAATTATTTGCGGTAACGTTTGTTTTAGCTAAGATGTCATTAACTTACAACCCGAATAAGTTTTTCTGATTATTTGGATGGACAATTTGGACCCTATTGATTGCACCTTTAATATAGATTTACTCTGTGGTAATAGAGGCGTATCGCTAGGCTAAATTGAGAAACATTCAATTTTTCAATTAAAACATATAGACATTTTTCGTGAAATAGTTTACACGTAATCTAACATGTCCGTAAAATATTACAATGCGGACCATTGAAACAGGGCACTTCACCCCAGAAATGGACAAGAATATATATTTTAAAACAAAACGTTCAATGTAGTTGTGGAAACTAGAACTGTACTATAATTTCGTTTGAATTTTAAATCGAGGTGAAGGGTTTGTACACTTTGATGAAATAGTGAAGTTATTCCAAAACATCAAGACAATTACCATCCTAACACTGCTTAAACGAGTTGCGTATGATTAATAGTTATCATCATTATCTTAAAGCCGAAACATTAAAATCTTTCTTTACCAAAATACATTATTTATGTTAGAGGAATATATTTTCGATGAATTTTGGATACTGTGAAGTGAGGTCGAGTCAATTTTGAAACTCCATTTATCCATTGCTATAAAATAGCCGAATGTTTAACTAAACGCTGAAGTGTTCTACGAGCGTTAGTTCTATTATAAACGAAAAATAACAAATTTTATCAGATGCGAGAATTTAGACAGACACAGCTAAGTTTCGAAAATATTGACTCAATCAAGTCTATGTATGACTTAATAGAGTCGCTGATACACGTAGTTATTTTTGAGACTGGTATAGGTTTCTGCCTTACCATACTGTCATGTTTTTAAACCCGGTAGTTTTATTATCACAAACTGTATCAAAAATATCTGATTGCTTTACAATTATTTAAGAAAATGCTGTAAAAAATTTGACTAACGACTGAAAATAATGAAAACATGAATCGAACGTTTCTTGTAGCTCTGTTTCGATTATATTCTTACTCGACTAACATACCGTTTTCTATGACCACATCCTTCATTTTATTCCAATTAGCAAGCTATCATCATTATGCTGATGTTTACGAACTTCAGCAAGATACAGGTTCGTACCAGCCTAAGCTCAAGGCGAAGAAAAACCTTATCATGCTTTAAGGTGACATGTAATTGTAATTGTAATTGGTACTAGAGCTTTAATAATAGATAAAGTGAGTTTTTAAATCCCCTAAACAATAAATGATGTTTTTTTACCGAAAATTAGAGGACAAAAGTTTAGAGGGTTAATATGAAAAAAGCAAGCAGTACTCATCTCCTTAACGCGGCTCAATATAATTTATCTTGTATTTTATACAAGGAAGTAATTTATTTATGTATCTAATCAATATCAAAATTATCGTTTTGTTTTGCGGCTTAGAAAAAATATTTTTTTATATTTAATTCCAGGCACCTATGTTACACGTGTATTTGCTGCATCTATTTATTTACATTGCTTGCGGTTTTATATAAATTGCTTGGTTGACTCTGATGTATGGACGTGTCTTCAAGTATTTTATGTTATGAGACATATGAGGTATTTACTATGTTAGCATAAATCTGCAAAAAATATAACTTTACTGTACAATTATTCGCTTCACGACGTAAATAAGTGACGGCATTTTATGCTGTTCCTAGCGATCCCAATAAGTTCATATTTCATTAAGTTATCTACATAAATGTACGGAAAGTCAATTCGACTAATCCTCAACTATTATTTTTAAATGTTGTCACTTTAAAGGCCATCGCTTGTACTTTGTTGGATTGGTGATATTCTATCTGTCATTTCATCCCCCCTTAAAATAAATGGAATGAATAGAAATATTGCTATATTCTTTTGTTTTTATTACATACATCAAATCTTATCTAATTCATTTATGAAGAAATAACATATGAATCGTTCAAAGTTGCAGTTGTTTATGTTGTATCAGGCTAGCTCGTACCGTGAGGCTGCTGCAATGCGGTGAGATGAGCAGTGTCAACCGAGTCGATGTGCAATTTCCCCGACACATGTAATTAGGTACGTTTAACAAATTTGGTCAGTAGTCTAAATTTTCAAACTATGGTACTTTTCATTGGTAGAAAAATATTCTTATCCTATGCGTATTTTACTCGTCTCGGTTTAGTATTCTCTACAGGCTATTTGTACGTTACTCATTAGTTATGTAATATCGTAAAACATCACAATTCACTCCGCTGCGAGTCTACATGCAACTTTCTATTTCTGTGTTGCATTGTGAAAGTGAAGGAATCAGATAATAAATTATTGAAATTTAATGCGTTCGATATATCGGTACCCCCGAGTCTAGTTAAGTACATTTCTAATTTATATTCGTTTGATTTATTGTCATTCGCCAATGTTGCTCATGGTTATTATAGACGTCAAGACTGCGAGTACTGAGCTGCTTGAGCGAGGGTGCGGTCGGCACCGCTGCCCGCAGTGCCCGCAGTGCCCGCTGCGCCGGCGTCGGGCTGGGAGCGAGTGCTGTGTACGCTTCAAACCTGTTGCGTGGTCCCGAATGCTCGAGTTTGTGATACACGTCTGTACAATATTTAATTTACATTATCTTATCAAAATGTTACATTTTTAAGATACGTTTGTTTCGTTATTTTCCATTTTTACCTTTACATGGTATGAATCCTTAAATATTATTTTCAAGATTTTGAAAATTAACTTATTTCATGGTGTAATAGCAAGAAATCGATTCCTATCTTAAACACTTCTAACAATTTTGTGCATAAATTTAGGATCTATTATGTACAATAGATGACAAGAAACATTGACGTCGTTCACATTCTCACACCGTGTACACCGCGTAGGCTATAATGTTAGATGTTTAACACGATCTATTTTAGTTAAGAGTATTGTGGCATACCATACAGAAATATTTTTTTCCAACCATATGTTTTTCTAGAGTTACTAGCGCTGCGACTCCTAGTTGTTAAGTAACACTATCGCGATATTTGAAGATGTAGACTTTAGATCTTGCATTCAACGGGGGCTAACAGTAGTTTTAGAAATTCTTATCTAATAAACATGCACAAGACTACCAACCAATATAATAAAAACATCATTAAAATAGTAAGTCAGAATAATTGTCAAATTATAAATTAAGTAATGCTAAAGAAAACGATGTACGTGAATAACATAAATATACCAGCACATGAAACACAATATAATGATAAAAAATATTTACATTAAAGCAACGTAATTATATATAATTAATTTAACAACACAGTATTTACACTTCATTACTAATTATTATTCTTTGTTTTCACTTGATGTCTCATGAATACAGAGTGAGTTTTTGAACATGAGGTTTAGGGGGCCGGAAGGGAAGCACGCCAGCACTGTCGGCGAGGGCTCGCCGTGAGCGCCGCGCTGATACCGAGGAATATACTTCATGCCTTACATCTTTAATATTTTCAGAAATTTTACTTCATCCTCGTAAAACCCACGTCATATTATGCGTACGTCATCTATCTGGTTCTTCGAAATATTCTGATTGTTACTTAGTCCTCGATGGCGGTCGTCGCGTCTTTCGAAGTAAGAGTAAAATTGAGTTGGGTAAGAGTAAAATTGTATTATGGATCTGTGTTCAAATTTCGTGTGACAACATTTTTCTCAGTCCTAAAACTCATTCTGTTGTCTCTAAATATACTATAATACAAAATTAGTTTGTCATAACAGGTAACATCTGACTTTCATACTATATTATGTAACGTTTACAACGCCAAAAATATGTTTAAATCTATTCCATATTGCACAGTACATTTCTATTGTACATGATGGGTGTACTAGGTGTACGAGTCATTATATATTGTAAATCTATTTTTTCCGCGATGGAAAGCTACCATTCAAAACTGGTTTCGAACTCAAAATCTCGTTCGAACAAAAAGATACCAATAGAAATGTAAAGATCAATCTTAAACAACGTTCTCAAAGAACTCAAGACAAAATATTTCATCAACAAAACGATTTTTACAACTCCGTAATATAACTAGCACTACTAGACTACATATCGACATAGTTATAAGATGCTTTATAAATACGTGAACTATAATTACTCTCGCGAATCGTATCGCGAGATTTACAGCCGTAGAGGTACCACGTAGACCGTAACAGGGAACGACGACGTTCGTTACGATGGAATTAAGTATCGTCGATCATTGTCCACCCGGAGGGTCGATAAAGTAATAAATGCAAACTTCAGCGAGTGTCGGAGCGAGGGTCTGCGCGGCGAGCGGGTGACAGCGGTCACTGCGACAGCAGCTTCTGCAGCAGCGAGGCCTTAGCCGCCGCCGCCGCCGCCGCCGCCGCGCCCGCGCGCCCGCCCACAGCCGTCTCATCACCGCCCGCCGCCGATGCCGCCTCCGCCGAGCCCGCCTCCGTAGTATTCTGTGCCCAGCAAACGATATATCTCAACACCATAAACACACTAAATCGACTTCAACGTGGCATGCCGACTCTCAACTGTTTTTTTTAACACATTTTGGAGAGGACGTAGAGTTTGTGAGTACAAAATGATATGTTTATGTGTCGAAAATGATTTCGGTTTAGCATTAGTAAGAAAATCATGACAGTAGCACGCGTTGCAAAAGATTCAACAATTATGAATTATACGTGTAAGAACAAACGTAATAATCCTCCGAATAGTCATTAGACTCGTCACAAAAAAGTCCGTTTTTAGGGTTCCGTAACTAAAGACTGCCAAAGGACCCCAATTATTACTAAGCATCTGCTATTCTCCTCTCCGTCCATCTGTCTGATATAGGGTTGTATTTTGTAAACAGTAATCGGTAGACGTGACGCAATATCTACTATCAACAAATTTAATAATAAAAACAAAAATTTAATTAAATAAAAAAATAAAAGGGCAATTGCTAGATTTAAACAATGTCATTGGGTCAGCGAACGAATATACGTGGAATCATTTCTGACGCTTCAAAATAGCACCACGTAAACTAGTTTGGGCTTGAAAACTAGTGCGGCAACGCGATCAGTACGCACTTACGCAGGGTGGACGTCTGTCAGTCGTGTCACACGGGTGTTTTATGATATTAAAATCAACTTTTCCATTAAAACATGCGTTCATGTGTTGTAAAGTGGTGCAGGAATCGCCAGGATCACTGTCCCAAGAGTACTGGAATCACTTTTCACATGTAAGTACACTGTTTACTTGAAAAATCACATTACTAGAGGAATGTCATTGTCATTATGCATAATGTAGTAGCGCATTTTACTATAACTATTTTGAAAGGACAAAATATTTATTAAATTACTAACAAATTTGGGTTTTAATTCCTCTTTTTCATGGGATGGCATTTTTATAATAACAGTGCCTGCAGTGGCGTGTAGAGATTTTTAAGATATTTTACAGACATTTTCTTTTTATCTACATGTGGTAGCTAAGAAAACCCGAATGTAACTTTACCTTTAAACACCAGCTATTATTTTCCATTTTTAATGAAGTTACTGTTCCCTTCCTCGATATTAGCAGGCATTGCTTTAAAATTCATAAGACTGATTTCCTGTTCAGGCTGTGGACACAGCAGTCGTCACAAAGTTAAATTTCAATACAAGCTAAAAAGTCTTTCGGATGCGCCGGCGGGATTTGAACCCACATCTCAAAGCTTTTCGCATACGTTTTCGATTATTTAGAAATGTATGTTGCTATTGCAATGTGTTTAACGTCATTATAACAAATATTCTGGTGATATTTCTTTTATTAATTTGATCTACACCCATATCAAAGTCCTATATAATACGTTTAGGAACCGAACCTACGTAATATCGTTCGTTGCGGGTGGTACAATTAATACGCTTATCGAACTAGGTAGTCGAGCGCGCTGAAGAAGTTAGGCGAAAGCGAGTAAAAATTCAGCTTACAGTATTCTGAATTATGACTGGTCCCCTCGTGCATAACAAAGTTCGCGCATAAAGACACAATTGACAATCTGTGACATTGCAGCAGGCGTGTTGACCAATTAGCGTGAATCTGTCACACCGAGAACCAATCGCGTCAAGCGAGTGCGCTTACTGCGCATGACCTGACATGTGCCCCGGCGCTTCTCAAAACGTTGAGCTTTTACGTATACTTATTTTCAAATGTCACAACTGGCGAAGCACATTCTAATACCGACCTAGGTACATTAGCATTAACCTATTATTTTAATGCATTCATACCTATCTGTATGAGTTTTTGCGCTGATAATGAATGGTAGGTTGTATGAAGAGACTGCTTCCATGTATATTCGTTCGCTGCATTGGGTAGACACTAGAAAATTTCACTGAGTGCTTTTTTCAGTGGCGCGGCACAGATTCCCTTCGTTAGAGATCCCAAATCCCGCTTATTTTTATTGTATTTATGGCTAACCTTTTTCAACTTTGACCTGAATCAAATTATCAGCAATACTTAATTGATTTCAAATAAATAAATGTCTGACATACTCTACCTAGTAACAGTCAGCGTCATACATATAGTTTAAGTCATCCATGTCGGCCAAATAGACCATATACCATACACCATAGATACAGTATGGAGTGTCGAACTTTTTGGTCCCTCTGAATGTTCCATACTATATGACGCAGACTGTACCTATGCATTACACGTATTTTCAATGGGATATGGACCGCAATTACCTTTGATGAGTTCCCTTACTAATAGCTCCCCCCTCGTTTAATGCTCCTCTCGTCTACTCAAAGGTTAACTGGTAGAGATCCCTTATAGGGATAAGTTCGCCTTTGTGCATATATTATTGTTATTTTTTTGTGAATTGTATCTGTTTCTTTATATTTGTACAATAAAGCATTTACTTACTTATTTATATCGACAAAGTTGCATGAGTCCGTAGTCATCAGCTAGACTGAAGAAATTGCCAGAATAATGCATGTGTAAGTATGTCAATATTTAGAGCTAATCAAGGTAGCCATGGTCTATATCCAATAGAAAATCTAAATCGAATAGAATTTACCACAAAATACATAGAATTTACCTATGCCAATGCCTGTTTTCGTTGTTTTAGCGTACAGTTTTACATTGTTAGACTTATAAATATTTCATGTTTTTAATGCAGTTGATAACAAAACAATGGTTAACCCAATAATGGAAATCCCTGCAGCAAAAAAGGCACTTTTATTTCTCGATATAGAGGATTTGAAAGCGCTTAGATTCAAAAAACTTCAGCTATCTAGCAACAATAACGCTAATAAGTTTATGGTCAAAAAATATTTAATTATATCATGCATTTTTAAAAACTTACACTACATAACTTAATAATTTGACGACTCGAATGCTATAGAAATAGAACATCTCAGAAGCAGACAAATAAGCACTTAACTATTGATTGCAAAACAGTATACCTACAGCCTGCAGCCAGGCTCGCAGCCACACACAACCCCCACCACACGTTCAGTTCTGCGCATGCCACGTGCCCCATTTGATCGACAAAAAGCACTAAATCCTACTTCAAGGATCATTAAGCAAATTGTGTAAGTTTTGAAATTTTGAAGAAAAAACCTCATGTACTAGAAGATTGGTCACTATAACAATGGACATCATAATCGGCTAAGAATAGACAACACATCACAAAAGCGTCATTTAGTAATTTCAGAAATGTACCAATATGACGTTTATTGACTAGAACGCGACGGAACTGTCGGCAATCATTGACCGCGATTAAGCAACTGATAAACGCAACTATTCTTTATAGTTTTAATAATTTGGCACATTTCTTTAATTCAGCTTCTAAGTATCAAAATGATTGAATTGACACGACAACACACGCTGCAAGAGCAGACTCAATACGTTATACTCATTTCAATCTACAAAAATAATGAAAATTGATACAGAGGGAGTGACTAGATAGATGACTTGGTCTCGCATATCGCTTCCCAATCTTACCGGGGTGCTCTGTTGCGACTCCCACGAGTTAGCGGCCGCCGGGGCCGCTCGGCCCCCCACCGAACTGCCGCCACCTACGTACGTACACACGCATACATTGCCTGTGAATACTCCCGATTCAGACGAATTACGCGCGCGGATATCAACATTGCTCAAATTTAACGATATATCAAATGCTGCATAATGTGTCTTTGTTCAGCAAAGGAACCTTCTAGAGAACGTTAGAAAGCAACGTATTTAGCGCAAAAGTGGTACCGTTATAGTAAATAATTACATTCAGCTATTTTATCACACTTATACACATACATTTCGGCCTGATTGACACTTAAATACCATTGAGACTTTATATTGACATCTTTACGTGACATACAGCAAATATCCTTGCCAAAATTCATGCAACACTCATCCATGTGTACATGTACAATCGTGAACACAGCAGAGCCCGTATTCGACCCGACACAGCGTCTCAGCATTTAAAAAAATGACCAACCAAATTTTGTGTTCATGCTTTACGAAACTCGCATTGCGAACTTAATGGCTTTACGACGGGTCGTATACACGTTCCGTTTGAGTATTAGCACACTTAAAATGCCCAATGTCTGAAACATTATTTGTTTTGTCTATTTGTTAATTTAAAAAGCAGACATCAGGTAACTTATATAAGCATACCTATAAATATTTTAGACAGAAATAAACTGGCCATGTGGTTTTAATAAATTAAGATGTAGATAATATAATAAGCCCGATATTTTTTTCCGTCATCCTTTTTTTGCCAGTCATTTTATAACATTATCAAGATCTGATAAAATTGTAGGATCGTGTTGGCGAGCGTTTACTCTTTTAGATTGTAAGGTCACTTGGGGTACAGCCGGCAGCGGATGCTGCCGGGTGAGTAAGGATATCTAATTTTACACATATTGAACTGATGTAGTTTTTGTAAAAGACGCACGTAATTGATATGAAAATACGCATCTTGAAGTGACCACATAGAGGCAGAAGCAGCGCTATGTAAAATCTGATGCGCATGTCGAGGTTGACCAAATTATTATTTAATCCCTGCAGCCTAGGATGATCCTTATTATTATACAAAACGCAATGTAGGTACAATTTTTTACTTTTATGTAGAACTGCTTAGCGATTGACCCCTATCAAGAATTACACTTGAAAGAAAGTGCAAATGCGGCCGAAGGTGTAACTCACTGGTTTACATAATGCCTACTTAAGCTTTCTTCAGATAAAGGTCATACATCCAAGTGGTCGGCTTGCCGGTCACCACAAAGAAATATCAGTTTATTTAAATGTCGGCGTCGTTGTAAGGCAACTTTAAAAATAAAGATAAAGATATTTATTTGTCAAAACACGTACGTAACTTTGAACGGATAATCTGTGTGTTACCTGTTTTAAATTGAAATATGTAGATTCGCATAGACCAGCCTGACTGCCTCCTCGCCTCGTGTTCCTTTCCAATAATACCAAATAATACTGCAAAAAATATCTAACCGAAATTATGTGGTAACCCTTGAAATAAGCCGTTATTGTTACCGATAAGGACCACCCTAGCGCGGCCGTCACGATTTCTAGGAGCGACTTCCAGCAATTCGCATAATCGGCGTGTTAATCGAACATAACGCGGCAGAAACACGTCGCCGTGCCGAAAAGAGAGAGCGGCGACATCGTCGTCCTAAGATTCGGGATGACTCACCACTGGGCGTGTTCATGTCGAAGGTCATGAGAGTGTCGAGGTCCTGGTGCGTGGCGTGCAGGTCGGGGCGGGCGGAGCGCGCGCCCACGACGGCGCGCAGCTCGTTGCGCACGTACTCCGACGTGCCCCCCGCGCCGCCCGCCGCGCCCGCGCCCGCCGCGCCCGCCACGCCGCCCACGCCGCCCACGCCGCCCACGCCGCCACCGTTACCTGCGCCTGCGACACGAGATACTATCACTCTCGGCTCGATCCCGCGTCACACTTCTCTTTCGCTTCGGTTACATATAAAAGCGATGCTCTTCGTCTGAAAATTAACACGTTCCGACCTTTCTTTGAACGGTTCGATCTATTACACGACCGGTCAGATTAGTCGCATTGCGATGTCAGTGCTCTGTAACAGACTGATCCAAATTGAAAGATTCGATAAATATACTATGAAGAGAGTTTACATTACTGTAGAAGCGAAGTCGATTGAAGCGCAAAATGCATTAATAAATTAAGTATCATGCAGAGTTAAAGTTAGAAAGGAACTAATAGTTACGATATCTCATTCTCTATATAGACTGTTTACCGATTTCCAGGACGTTATCACACCGATCCGATAGAGTCGGGACTGGCTTGTTGATCGATAGAAAACGAGAGGATTAATAACTACTACAGGAAGAAGAAGATCGGATGAATGTGATGTCGCCCCCTCTAACTTCATACTTTACCTTACAACATTTGAATACTTTGGTAGTCTAAATAAAGTTACAACAATTAGTACTCGTTAAAATGAATCGATTTGTTTTGAGTCGATTCAAGTGTATGTTCTGTGTCTCAGAAATAGTCTCGGTAAAGTAGTACGATTTATATTTGAGGTGTTCGTTCAGTTTTGTGTTCGACATTGAGCTGTTCGATCGTCGGGTACTCACATGACATGACCTGGTCATGAGCCGCGTGCGGCGAGGGATGGTTTTGGTGCGGCGTTTGCGGCGCGTGCGAGGCGTGCGGCGCGTGCGGCGTGCGGCGCGCGTGCGCGTACTCGCCGAGGTAGGCCGCCCGCGCACCTTCGTCGTAGTAGCCGCCCACTGACACACACCCGCGTTAGTACGAGCCCACGAGTTAAACCTCGGACCTACCTAATTCGAAGCTTCTGGCCGACGGTTACGGAGGACCGCGAACGCAGAGAGCTATGCGCTTCTCGGTTGTTATCTCCTGCGTATTCTATAATTACTCACGAAGCGGTATCGGAAAAACTAATACAGATCAAAATCATAAAATTACAGCGATTAGTTCAGCTCAAACGCATGCGAGACTAAAAGAAATAACTCGGTGTTTCGATTGGCACAAAATGCGTCGTTACTCGCCTCGTCCCACGCTGAACTTGAAATACTACGTTTTCACATGTTTACGTAACGCGATAAAAAAAAATGCGGTTCGATCAAGCAGAACTACCTCACCTTTAAAATAATTTACGTACTTGAATAGGTCGAGTACTATTATAAAGCGATAAACATGCAATTAGTTTATATCGAGGCTCGAGAGCCGGGTCCCCGAACCGGTAGGAACTAATCTATTCTACAGGACATGCTTAAGATGGTCATATTCGGGAAACGCATGCTTCGAAGTAATAAAAATCGACCGATAAGATCTAGGCTATATTCTACCTAAAAGGGTTTTAGTAAGTATTTTAAAAAGCATACCATTACATAATATGGAACCATTGGATCAGACTGAACATTAAAAAGAGTCACAATCATTCTGGTATTACTGAAAGTTCTTCAAGACACATACATACCTCACATATTTAGTGTTAACAGATTTCCATATGGGATCTATGTTCACTAGGTGGCGATGACAATAAATATTTAGAACGCATGTTAAATCAAAAATAATCGAAATTACAGCAAAACCCTTCCAAAATAGTTTTAGTAACCGATCCATTTCGTTTCGGCCGTCTCGTGTCGCCAAGAACCACAAAATATGGACAGGTTAAGCGGTAATTTCAACTATACGTTAAATATATATATTTTTAAAAGAAACACGGATCGAGAGACATAGTCACGGCTACGTATGTTTCTCATGAACCAGTTCGAAGCAAAAACGTGCACGGAAACACAAGACGAGATATGTCAATGTAACCGCACAGGTCAGACGTGGTCACATCACGAGTGTATAAACAAACGAATGGTCCTACGAACGCAGTTGGCAGATAATTACCGAGCTGCGGGCGCGGCGGGCGATGGTAGGGCGCGCGCTGCGAGAGCGGCGTGTGCAGCGCGGCCGGCGCGTGCGCGGCGTGCGCAAGCGCGTGCCCGTGGGCGTGCGCGTGCGCGTGCGCGTAGCCGCCCGACCCCTGCACACAACACACCACGACCAATCATCAAATCAGTTCACTCCCAAGGCCAAACGCGCTGTCTACGGTTCAGTGATAAAATCTTTAAGTCAGAGTCATATGTTGATTCAGAGATACATAACAATGCCTGGTCCGCGAACCCGCCTTCTAATCCTACAAGTTCCAAAAATTTCGGTATGAACAACATTCGGTAGCCCAACCAGAACGAATTGTTTTTTTCTTTCTAGTTTGTATGAAATGTACAGTCGACTATAAATCAGTGAAATGTAACCAATACCCACACGAGCCGTCAGATTTCGATATCCAAATAACTTAAAAAAATAGTTATAATTGTGTACCGGACATTTTAAACGGTACTTACGCTTAGTTGCCGACTCAACATCGGGTTTTGCTGCGTCGACGTTATTTTATTTGTACCATAATTTGACCCCATTTGTTGATCTGAAATTAAAATAGAGACTCATTAATAAATTAAGAACTTTATCGATAGACAGACGACGTAATGTGGCGCAAAGTGTCTTCCGGGGGGTAAAATGGTTGCGTGTTGATGTGATGTAAGGTTTAAAAGCACTCACTGCTAGGGTGGATATAGTGGTGATAGTCGGTGCGTTGCAGCGCCACGTTGGGCGGCGTCGCAGACACCAGTGCGTTGATTGTCGAGCCCAGGTCCGCTTGTGGCTGCTCGGCCGCCTGTAACATCCAATTGGTCAGCTGTATAGCATGACTCTTTATTACGCCTCTTGTAATTGTGGTTTACTTAATGGAAAATCAGTCTTCTTCGTCTATTGTCAACAGCTATATCGAAAAAAATACCATGTCATTTTTTTTTTCTAAAAAAACAGTACTCTTCGGAATTTAGAAGTAACTTTAATTTTATTTTTTATTTTATGTGTAGTTCAGTCTAACGTAGAGCAAAATGTGATTTACAAGACCGTTGTTGGACAAAAATGTCTTATCTCAAATTTCCTGGCCGTATAAGGAGTCAACATCAAGCCAGATACCGTAACGAGATACGTATACCGAAGGAAGCGAGTTCGGAGAGGCCGGTTCATGAGCTCAAACCACGTACATACTATTGACAGTTTATGCAGCAACAATGGCAGCCCACTAGCGAGTACTGTAGTATAGGTAAGGCCACATTCATTGATCGAACACTTCAGTTGTCGAGGTGACTCACCTCGCGCGACACGAGCATCTGCTGCGAGCGCTGCAGGTCGAGCAGCCGCGCGCGCTGCTCCACGGCGCGCGCCCGCGCGGGGTCCACGCCGCTCGTGCTGTACAGCGCGCCGCTCCCGCTGCTCATGCTTGGGGGCTGCAAAATCAACAAACACTAAATCAACACCTCACCGACTTTCATGCTGCTTCTGATCAAAATATTATCTGAAACTAGTTTCCTACGGCTCGAGTAGTATTTACCATATTTTGTACGGAATACACTGGGGGAGGGCCGGGACTCGTCGATACTGGGCTCTTAGTCACCGTTTCACAGAGCATAAGACTCTGTCGTATCGCGTTTATGCGTATATCGCGGTTCGTAGTTTTCATAACCTGAAACACAAATGTTACTGTCATTCAGATATTCAACTCAAATAGTTTTATGCAGAGAAAAAGATACATCCGAGCATATTCGCCGAGATATCCCAAGAAGTTATTGAGAAGAGACATTAAAGATATTAGATCAGATTATACATATACTTATACATAAGAATTGCTCGTTTAAAGATATTAGATTAACAGATATTCCTTCCACATTGTATCAGATAGATACCATGAAGTGTTTTGAAATCAAGAAAGAGATCCAGGCAGGAAAAATGAGAAATAACCGCTTTTTGCAAAAACCGGTTCTCTGTGTTTATATGTATTGTAATACATATCTATGCATTGCACAGTCTATGCTCTCCACACTTCTATAAATTGTCATGATATTGTCTATGGATCCGTTGTCTACGGACGGATTCAATCGTGTACCTTTAAAACTATATTCTGCAGTCAAATTAATTTTACCCGTTACATTAACTATTTATTTACAATTGTCATGCACCTCAAACCAACACAAGAGGTGATTTCTTACATTGTGTTAAAATGACAAAATTTCAGAGGAATCGTGCTACTCATTGCGATTATAGTTTCTGAAAACTTGTGATGTACTAACTGAAAACATATTATGGTACCTATTAGTGAACTGTGAATTATTTTTAGCAGTTTATCGCGGATTGCCCGGCGGTTGCATATTGGAAATTGCAGTTGGATGATTAAAAGTTTTCCTCATTTTGCTCAGATCCTCAACCATTTAGTATAACCTAACCACGCTAAAAAAAACAATAAGAGCAAATTCTCGTTGAAATGTAAACGAAATCAATCTCGTAGTACCTCAAGAGAAAATGTGTGCAGTAAATGTTACAGCTCTATTCAGTACTTTTAGCGTATGCGTGTGAATGTGACTTACCGTGAAGTCCTGCTTAAGTTGGCAGGTCTCTAGGTCGAGAAGCACGCTGACATCGTTAGTGCCGCGTTCCGCGTCCGGCATGTTTTCTATTACTGCATCTAAAATGTCCGACAGCGTTTTGTCACTCGTGGGCACTTCGCTATCGCCTTGGCTGCTCTGACTACCCTGCCCGGCCTGACTGCGTGGCGGTTCCCTGCAACAAAAGCGATACACAATATTCATCTTTATCTTAAAAATTGAGAGCTATCTAACAGCTGAAGTATCTCAGCGAAACCTGTGGTCCTTGACCGGATCGTTGGTTACAACCGGAGGTTGTTGATAACTGACATCGAGTTATAACGAATCACTCCGAGGGGTCATTTATAGTCGGATGCTCCACTATAGACCGATCAGCTGCAAGTGGCTCTGCATGGTGAGGGTATAGCGTGTAGCGTGTACTGACTGTGGCTGCTGCTGTGGCTGCGGCGAGTAGACGTGGTGCGGCGCGGCGGCGTAGTGCGGCGGCGTGGGCGCGGGCGGGTACACGGCCCGCGCGCCGCCCTGCAGCACCAGCTGCAAGTGGCTCTGCATGGTGAGGGTATAGCGTGTAGCGTGTACTGACTGTGGCTGCTGCTGGGGCTGCGGCGAGTAGACGTGGTGCGGCGCGGCGGCGTAGTGCGGCGGCGTGGGCGCGGGCGGGTACACGGCCCGCGCGCCGCCCTGCAGCACCAGCTGCAAGTGGCTCTGCATGGTGAGGGTATAGCGTGTAGCGTGTACTGACTGTGGCTGCTGCTGGGGCTGCGGCGAGTAGACGTGGTGCGGCGCGGCGGCGTAGTGCGGCGGCGTGGGCGCGGGCGGGTACACGGCCCGCGCGCCGCCCTGCAGCACCAGCTGCAAGTGGCTCTGCATGGTGAGGGTATAGCGTGTAGCGTGTACTGACTGTGGCTGCTGCTGGGGCTGCGGCGAGTAGACGTGGTGCGGCGCGGCGGCGTAGTGCGGCGGCGTGGGCGCGGGCGGGTACACGGCCCGCGCGCCGCCCTGCAGCACCAGCTGCAAGTGGCTCTGCATGGTGAGGGTATAGCGTGTAGCGTGTACTGACTGTGGCTGCTGCTGGGGCTGCGGCGAGTAGACGTGGTGCGGCGCGGCGGCGTAGTGCGGCGGCGTGGGCGCGGGCGGGTACACGGCCCGCGCGCCGCCCTGCAGCACCAGCTGCAAGTGGCTCTGCATGGTGAGGGTATAGCGTGTAGCGTGTACTGACTGTGGCTGCTGCTGGGGCTGCGGCGAGTAGACGTGGTGCGGCGCGGCGGCGTAGTGCGGCGGCGTGGGCGCGGGCGGGTACACGGCCCGCGCGCCGCCCTGCAGCACCAGCTGCAAGTGGCTCTGCATGGTGAGGGTATAGCGTGTAGCGTGTACTGACTGTGGCTGCTGCTGGGGCTGCGGCGAGTAGACGTGGTGCGGCGCGGCGGCGTAGTGCGGCGGCGTGGGCGCGGGCGGGTACACGGCCCGCGCGCCGCCCTGCAGCACCAGCTGCAAGTGGCTCTGCATGGTGAGGGTATAGCGTGTAGCGTGTACTGACTGTGGCTGCTGCTGGGGCTGCGGCGAGTAGACGTGGTGCGGCGCGGCGGCGTAGTGCGGCGGCGTGGGCGCGGGCGGGTACACGGCCCGCGCGCCGCCCTGCAGCACCAGCTGCAAGTGGCTCTGCATGGTGAGGGTATAGCGTGTAGCGTGTACTGACTGTGGCTGCTGCTGGGGCTGCGGCGAGTAGACGTGGTGCGGCGCGGCGGCGTAGTGCGGCGGCGTGGGCGCGGGCGGGTACACGGCCCGCGCGCCGCCCTGCAGCACCAGCTGCAAGTGGCTCTGCATGGCGCCGCCGCCGCCGCCTCCGCACTCCAGTCCGGCACCCGAAGGTGCGCCGCCGCCATTCACTCCGCTCGGTCGACTGTTGCTGAAAACCACACTGAATTACTTCTACGTACAGTATCGCGCCGGTACAAGCGTTAAAAACAGTTTAGAGAAAAAAAAACAGTAAAACCTCTTCAGATAAGTAAGCACGTGAAGAAAATATTAATTCCGCCAAAAACCTCACATATAACTTTAATCTAGCTTTCGCTCAATAGTGAGGCGTGAAAGACTTACTGCGCAGCGAGCATGTTGGAGAGCGTGGCGTGATGCCGCTGCTGTTGCTGCTGCTGCGGCTGCGGCTGCGGCTGCGGCTGCGGGTGCGCGGGGTGCGGCGGCGGCGCGCGCGGGCGCGGGGTGGAGTAGGGCGGGCGCAGGCTGGGGTTGGGCAGCGGCAGCGGCGTGGTGGGCGTGGTCTGCTGCCGCGCCAGCAGCGACACCAGGATCTGGTTCTTGGCGCACAGCGGGCTCATGCCGGCGCCGCTCGTCGACGGCGACGTGGCTGACGACGAGCACGTGCCCGTGGCCGCGCTCGAACTTACCTAAAACCGTGCTCGGGTTAGCGCGGGTCCGTATGTAGGTCCGATCCGATGGATGCGGTAATACATAAGATACGGTAGATGGATCGGACGAGCGATAAATCGAGTGCGTAGTTCAGATAGCTTGGTCGCTGAGCTATTATCTGGGCTATATTATTATGGTATTAAATCAAGGGATCACTGGCACCTTGTAGGATAGAGTGACCGCTGCATGGCAGCTCAGCCAGTGGTCTGACCCCGTGTCTGAGTGAGTATCGGCTGCGAGTTTTATCTATAATCTCTCTTATCGCAGTAATTAACTAATGGGGAGCTAATATTCAGCCGCGTTTGCGGGTCCAATATAACAATGGGTTCAGGATGCTGATGGGACTGCCGCGCTGGTGCAGCGCGTCGGGGATGTTGGCGGAGGCGAGGATAGACTGTTTTAGCGCAATTCTACGCAAGAGAGCTACCTCCTTGATGTGTCGGGTTCGCGACAGTCCCAATGGCATCCTGCAGCTAATTTGGGCTGACCCTGCCTGTGCGATGAGTGGGCACTGGAACTCGGTTCATATGGAGTCTAGGGGCAGCATTTATAGAATAATTTAATGTAAATAGTAATTAATATATGTTTGAATGAATAATATAAAATAAGTAGTTAACATAAATGTCCCTTTGTGCCTATATACCTATACTAACATAGCCTATAAGTCATGTAAACTAACATTATATGGACTTTGTCTGAAATAAAATATTATTATTATTATTATTATTATTATTATTATTAATAATATATCTGTCTCTTTCACTGGCACGGGACATGCATCTTGATTCATTTTTTTGAGCAAGAATATAGAGGACGGCTGATCGCTTTCACGCTAGCGGTGGTACAAGTGCCGTAGGGTTATGGAAATTGACTGTATGGAGCAATTTGCATTCGGCATTTGTTCTAAAGCTGAATCGCTGTGAAAAGTCGCCGTGTTTTAGGATTTCCAGACAAGAACATGGTCAGCAAGATTTTTTGATATGTATGATTTTTTGATATCTATGACAGCCACCAGCAGACTTACTTAGATAAGCTGTAATTTTTTTAAACTATCACCGGCAGCTAATAATAGTTCATTACGGAAATAGAAAAAATAAACGATTTGAACATTTTGCTGTCATTGTACACACACATACATGACGCTTTATGCGTAATAATCTATTCCTCTCAATGTTTCTAGTTCTGACTCCAATACAAAAAAAAAACACAAAATTATAGAAAATTTGAAGAAGCATTTTATCAGTTACCTACCTGTTGAATTTCAGGTGTCACCCTCTTGACATTGCTAGTGGAACAGCCTTTGGAGTCTTCTTGGTATTTACGTTTGTTGCCCTGGAAATAGTGGTCTCGGTCGGAGTCGTGGGAGCGGCCATTGTTGTTGGAGGGCCCGTTACTGGTCGACAGCAGCTGCGACAGAACGCTCGGCTGCGACGACCCGCGCCCACTATCTTGGCTATTCCTCCTGTTTTCTTCAGCGTCATCATCTGATTTATTCAGTATCTATAAAGAAAATATACAGTGTTATGAATTTATGAACAATGAAAACTCCATACGAGACATAACAAAACCTTAAATTTTGAAACGACCGCTTACCCTAGATAAAATATCCGAATTGTTATGATGCATGGGCTGGAGTGAGTGGAGCGTGGTGGGCGGCAGCGCGTGCGAGGCGTGCGAGGAGTGCGGGCCCAGCTGGTTGTGCGGGTTGATGGCGGGCCGCGCCGAGTGGTGCGGCGAGAGCGCGGCCGGCGTGTGCGGCGTGTGCGGCGTATGCGGCGTCAGCGGCGTGTGCGGCGCCGACGTCTCGCTGCTGGTCGCGTCCTCGTCCTCCTGCTTGAGCAGCACCTTGAGCAGACGGTTGTTGGAGTCGGCGTCCTGCAGCGGCTTGGAGGCGGTGAGCAGCGTCCGCAGGCGCTCGTCCGCGGGCACCATTTGCGGCGGCGCGTCGCCGGGCGTGGCGGGTGTGCGCGGCGTGCTCGGGCCCTCGGACATGCTGTCTTTGGTCTCCTTGGATTCGTCACCGGACATCTCGCTGATCTGGAAATTGGAGACCGTCCAGGGGTCGAGGTCGAAGTCGTTCATGGTGATGAGGTCGGCCGGGCTCATGGCGGCGCGGAAGGCCGCGTCGCCGTTGGAGAGCGAGGGCAGCAGCGGCTGCATCTGCGGGCGCGGCGGCGGCGCGGCGCCCCCCTCGAGCAGCGCCTCGTCGTCCAGCACGAGGTGCGTCGACATGATGAAGTCGAGGTCCCCGGCGGTGGGATCCGTGCGGAACAGCCGGCTCTGCGCGACCACGCGCAGCGGCTTGTCCAGCACGCGCAGCCGGAACGGCTCGCTGACTGCGGGCGGCGCGGTCAGTCCTGCCGCGCTCTTGAGGTGCGCGGCGACGCGAACGCGGTCACTACTATCGACAAGTTCTAAGTAACGACTACCCACTAAGTTCTCCGCTCCACTTAAATCACAATCTGAAAAATAATAGTAGGTACAATCAGACGACGTCTGTTACGTGGAAGGAAGAGATTATTTAAAAGCATCATCATGAAAACAGATACGGGCACTAGAGAAAAACCTTTCAGGCTCTCCAAGGAACTCGTGGACGCATACTTATATTTATTTATTGATGGTAAACTTACTTAAAATATTAAAATTGCAGTCCAATCGGAAGACGATCTGGTCAGTGTGGGAGGCGGGGTGGGGCGGGCCGCCTTCGCGGGGCAGGGGCGCGGGGAGCAGTGCGGCCGACGCGTCCTCGCAGCGCCGGATGACGCACATGACGGAGCCGGCCGCCTCCGCCGACGAGCCGCGCACCGGCGCACAGTGGATCACTGCTTCCACGTATCTGGACAACCAACAATACCATCAGCGGTAACCCTTGACCTTGCGAGCTGCGACCTCAGACCTACTAACGGGCCTAATGACATGGTCGAGTTTCGAATACGACTGTATGTATGGGATCTATTCGGAAGCACGGCATTGCATGGCCTCCCCGTCAGTAACTATCTTAAGACAAAGTAAGACAAGTGAGCTTCCGTGCCGCTGCTGTAGTTACATTACAATATAGCACTACCAGATGGACGCAATAACGCATCACAACTCAAAGCATGGCTTTGTGTTTCCACTGCACTGTCAAGTTGAGATACAGTATTATCTTGACATAATAACAAAGACGTGCTCGTGGTCATGTAAACGAACTCAAAGTTGCGTTTGCTCTATTTATTTTACTAATTTTACACGAAGGGAAAAATAACTGCATGATGTCTAACAAGAGTGCAGCACGATTAAAGCTTCACTAAATTCGGGGAGCAGAAAGGTGACTCATTTCCACATTTCACCTAATAAAAACAGAAAACTACTACTACTACCTTACTACTTCATTATCATAATATTATATCAAACGTTACCGTCACTTGAAAATGTTATTGATGTAAAGCGTCCCTTTTAAATTTTAATAACTTTGTCTAATGACGTACTCAACGACAGGCGCAAAATGGCACGTCATTTTGGTGAACCATATCTTAATAACGTTAGTTGTTTTGTAGAAAAATGTTGTCTACGAATGACGTCAATTTAAAGTGACGAATATTAGTAAATTTGACTCGGTCTTGTCATAATTACGATAACAACAATATGATCCATGTGATAATATTCATGGTGAGAATGCATTATCAATAAATTTTGTTCAATAGAAAGTATTTGATACAACAGAGGAGCAAACAAAACAAGTCATTGTTAAAGATTGCGAATGGTTGTGCAAGCGTTTTGAAAAGCGTAGCTTGGCCGACCAACCACTCTTGATACGCATTACGAAAATTGCGATAAAACTAGTAACCGTGCCTAATGACAAATCGCCGTCGGCAATATTGTAAAAAATAAATAAACGGCATATTTGAATGTCTTGCTCGACTCTTAAAGCAGACAAACTGTACTAAAGCAAACCAACATGTTCTATGGTTTGATTACTTACAAAGACTAATTTTCCAGTAACCAATAAACATAAGACTCACAGGAAACAGACTGAAGGTCAAGTCTATAATGTAATTAGGGACCACGATGACTTACGGAACAAATTAAAATAAAGATTTCATCTTAATTTTGGTTTTGCAGCAAATAACTGTCCGTACTTACTCAGCAATACCAAAACGTAATCGACCTATTATCGCTCGAACAACAGGAGCATCTATATCACAATGAAATTACAAAATTATCGATAGCACCACGCAATCAACGATATAGTCAGCCTAAGCGTTGATCTTGATACGACAGTATTATTCACGATACCTGGTAATGTAAATAACTTATGTAGGTCAATTTATAAAAAAAAAAGTAACGCTCGAGTAAGTAAATAAAGAGCACTTACTTTGCGTCGTCAGTCCCATTAGAATTGGCGATAGCTAGTCGGGCTTGAATGGCTTGAAATTTGTCGGTGTCGCCCGTGGCCCAACCGAAATTTTTTATGTTCCTCAACAAAGGCTTTATTTTTGCATGATCTCTATCATGCAAAATGGAGAAGATCGACTTTAACTCAGTTCGGTCTTGCAGTATGAAATCTTTAATGTTTTCGGTCACACATATGATTTGTCCTTCCGAATTAACTTCTAGTAAAACCCAACCGAGACTGCTCGTGTAGTGTTTCAGAGCCTGAAATCAAAAAATATCGAGTTGTCAGATATTCATTGCCTCTATACCTTATTGGCTAATATCGACAGATATAATAATAGGCACGATCAAGCCGAAAAACAGTGGAATCGAAGAGGAGTGGAGTAGTTTGTCGCAGTAAACAACAAATACCTACCGGGACAGTTTGAAAGATTTATAATTAAAGACAGCGAGCAAACACTATGGTTCGGCTACTTTGAGCTTGACCGTACACGAACGTCTAATCTAAAACGCTTGTTATTACTTACTATAAAATACGAAAAAAAAAGGATAAATTTCGAAATCTAACTCATGATAATAAAGAAGTTCCAACGAGAAGCTATGTCGTTAAAAAGTTTAAAATAAGATCCCCACAATTACAATAAATGCAAGAAAATTCTCCTGGAATCTTTTCAAACTATGCCATACGAAGATACAGAGAATTTATTATTAGTTGTGAAGTAACCTTAGTAGTCTTTGTAACCTTTCTTTTTATTGAATTTAATTTTTTAAGATTTTATAAGATAATACCTAATCATAGTTTTAATTTAATTATTTCTTTATATTTTTGTCATGTTTACTTATTTTTCCCTGGTGATTGTTTAATTATTTAATAGCCATTTTGTTTAGCTCTTATAGCCTTAAACACAGGATTTCCTAGTCCAGGCATATCAGTTGTTAACTTAGATTTATAAGGAAACTTTGTTCTTAGTTATAATTTTGTAAAAAAAATATGAATAAATTATCTTTATCTTTATCTTTTATCTTTTAAGACTGAATTTATATTTAGCTTAGTTTTGGTTCATTTTACAAATCGGATGGAAGTATATTCCATATGGCAAGATTTCACCAACTGAGACAATAGTATACCATTCCACATACACACTCGCATATTGATTAAGGCTTTAACTAACATCGAGGGAATGGGCGAAAATCATAGGAATCATGTTATAGGCAATGCGGCTAGCAACCCATCACTATTTTGATTCCATTTTCCACCTATATATACGCTCACAATCTTGCTAAACGTGGCCTGTAGGTCGTTACCTTTGGCTCTGTCTACCCCGTAAGGGATAAAGACGTGATTTCTGTATGTATGTATGAATTTTGCTGTCTTTATTTGCCACTTTGAAAACGAAACATTTTTTTGTTAAAATGGCTTGTATTTTTTTATGAACGAGGGCTTAAATATTGCCTTTTTGCTTACTGACTAGCTCAGGGTTCCCTAAACAATCCAGGGGCGCCGCGTGTCGATTTGATTTCGGTTTTACTTTCTAATAAAAATTATGAATGTCCAGGTGTTTTTCTGGTGACCTGTTAGACTAGGCTAGTACTAAAATTGGTATGTATTTTTGGGGGCTGGGTTGTGGGGCGTCGCAGAAAAATGGCAAACTCCCAAGGGCGTCACTGTACAAATAAATTTAGGAAGCTCTGGACTAGCCTAATGTAAGTACTTTTCAGTGGCGTAGCTACCAAGGGACTAAGCGGGGCAGTGCTCCGGGGCCCTCAAGCCCAGAGGGCCCTCGAATTCTTACCAGAAAATCACGAACGAATTATTATTATTAAACGTAACCAGTTTAGATAGTAGTGGGGCCCCATTTTTTTTACGCTACTGGTACTTTTGAAGATATAGGTATAGGTTGAAGGTGGTACCTCAATGAGTGTGGTGGTCTCGGAGTAGTGTAGCCCGGGCGGCGGCGGCTGCGGCTGCGTGGAGCTGACTTCGCCGGCCTGCACGGGCTCGGGGCGCGCGCGCAACGGACACTCGCCCGGACACTCGCGACGCCGCTTTAGCACCTCCTACAGAACAACCGTACTAAATCAGCTATTCCCACTTTTGTGAACCACGAAGTGGCTAAGGTAAAATCCATCACGGAATACGTTTAAATAATACATCCAAAATTATTCATGACAATGGTATCAGCCACATGCAAGATCGTCAGCTCATTTTAATTGATCATTCATGCACCGTGTTAAATGTAGAAAAGTTGAGGAATCGTCAGTTAAGTTAGCTGTACAACTTGGCGAGCCCATATGTTGTGTCAAGGCACAGCATGCGTTTAGACAGCATCGCTGTTTATTAATGCCGCCACGACGCGGATGCCCATTAGACAAGGGATGTCTTAGCCTTAAGTTCTAAGTTAGTTCATAGTCTTAAGTTCATCTAGCTAGCAGTGCCACCGAAAATTGCATTATGTTATATTTTGAACCATATGCATTTCAAACTTGTGTATTTTGGCTCGCCCCTTCTATACTGCATTCCGGTGTATATCGTAGCAATTAGGCCTAATTATTTATTCGTAAAAGTTCGACCCAGAACACTTATATTTCATAATGGATGAGGTCATAAACAGTCCCTCATGCGGAAAAATGGTTGCAAAAGCACGTGACGGTAGGTAAGTACCAGTGGCGTGGCGTCAAGTATATCAGAAGGCAGGCCGAAAGGCATTTAACTACCCTTTTCCTCTAATTCTGCACAATAAAAGTGCCCAACTGCCTTAAAATAGGCAAGCCGGTGGATATCGATTTCTATGAACGCCACGCCACTAGTAGGTACATACAAAAGTTCGCGACCTGTACTAGTTTTCAAGCCTGGATAAGGCCGTGCAACATTTCAGTAAGCGTATCCTTTGTGTTACGATATGATTTCGGTTTCATAAACTTTTGACTGAGTACACAAGAGCCAGAGCAACCCTTCAATTCTTAGATATTTTATGTAAAAGTTTGCAAAAGCTCAAGGTATTCTTATACAATGCTTAAAACGATCGCGATTTTACTTGGCTGTGATAGCTCCCATGAAAATTCCGTACCTGGATCTGCCGAGTGGCCTCGCGGACGATCCCGTTCTTGTCTGGCTGCTTAACTTCTGCCAGACACGTGCCCAGGAGCTCCTCCAACTGATTTATGGTCTCGTTCTCAAGCTCCCGCCTTCGTTTCTCGTTGTTACACTTATTTCTGGAAGGAACAATTAAATCATGTTGTAGGTAGATAATGTACAAACAAAGCCTTTCCCAAGCTAAATGTAAATATTTACATCGTCTTGTTTGACACAAATTTTTCAAAGACCTCAAGGTTTATAAAAGTCAACAATGCATCTTGTCTGTTCATATAATTTTATTTATTTAAACTTCGTTGAGGCCGGTGATAATTATACATACACAAATCACGTCTTTATCCCTTACGCGGTAGACAGAGCCTAAAGTGACAGGGGTCAAGGTGGTGCCAAGGTGGCAAATAGTCTTTGTTAAATGAACATTGTATGCATCCCCTAACTCTTGCACTTAAATAGCTTAACGCTCTGTCATGATAAAGTGACGCTTAAGATTAAGTAAAAATAGAACCAAAGTGTTACTTTATATATACAACATCTCAATCTCATGTGATTTATGTCACAGAATAAGGTTGAAGTTCATCATTTCATTATCAACAAACAAATAAGATTTATTGAGAAGTAATATGGAAAAACACATTAATTGATTAAGTTACCAAAATGTGAAACAATTAACTGTAAACAAAGTTAGAGATTCGACTGGATTTTCGCAGCCTTACAGCCCTACAGGGGACCGAAACCGCTTATCATCAAACTGGTTTTCGTTAAGTTAAGATTCGCATCAATTTGATAAGCAAAACCTCGTTACCCCGCAATCAAACGCTAATCAAGTACTTGTTACTACTACTTTACTGGTGATTAGATTACATACCTAAAATTAATTGTGGTAAGGCATTAGGCTCTTCTATAAAGTTACTTTGAAACAGAGTACACAAACATATTTGAATCTGTACGCGCAATGAATTCGACCTTTCACTTACACTACTTCCAGTTAATAGGATAGATAACACAATGCATTAAATAATATTTTTTTGTCAATAGATAAATAAATAGATAAATAATAAGTGAAAAAGTTGTAGGTAATGAAAACCCAAGCACTATAACGATAGGATTACAATTATGTACATACAATGAATAGTGAAAACGTACCTATCTATCATTCAACGTTAAGCTTGCCTTATCGAAAGGCTTAATCAAATGAAGGGCTTTTCTGGTCCTTGCTACCAACAACAATATGCCAACACCGATATATCACCGATAATATTCTCATCTTCTGGGATTTTCTAAATTTACTGCAGCTGTAATAATAATAAGGTACCTAAGCCAAGTTAAACCGATTTCATCGGAAAAACGTATTAGTAGGGAAGCCCAAGCGGGGATTTTTGACGTTACTCAAGCGCGACAAAATAACACAAGAGAAGAAACCTTGTACCCTCTTCTATACCCCCACCACATATGTATGAACCCGTAATGCATGCGTCTAGGGCAGCCGATCAGATTCGAAAAAAAAAACGATCCTTAGAAAAACTCTAGCGCGTCAGATTAAGACAAGGTAAGTTAAATTACATGCAGAAAAGTGTACATTTCATTATTTTGACGATTTTAGCGTGACATAAGAAAATGCGCGGGTCTCAAACTTGTAAAAAAAAGTTACCTTGAAATACTCGAGCGCAATTGATTTTTTATTCTATTTTAAAGGATATCATTTAAGGATCACGGAAAAGATATAATCTGCCGATTTTCATCTGCCGATTTTCACACGCCGAAGTAGCTAAAATAATCAATAAAGTTTTGCACGTACAGCTGCTGAGAACTGTCTTGAACGCACTCTTTTTCTATCTTGCACTCTTTCGCACCGTTCCTTCATGACTTTCTGTCGCCATGACACAGGGCCTACAAACTTAGTGGGCTGCACCAAAGCAATGAGTTCAAAAAAACTGCTTTACTCGTACTACTTTCGAGTGACATACATACTTACATAAATCGCGTCTTTATCCCATTCGGGGTAGACAGAGTCTAGGGAAAAAAGGCCCGAACGCCACGTTTGGCATGATTGTGGGTGTTCAGGTGGAAAGGGGAATCAATACAGTGATGGGTTGTTAGCCGCATGCCTATAACAAGATTCCTAAGATTTTTGACGATTCCCTCGATGGGCTTTTACCATCTGCGCGGGACGAGAAGCACCTGGAACGTTCTATGTTTTTGCTTTGCTCCTAGACCAGCATGGAAGTTTTCATGACTTGACTTCACTATATCGCGGAGACAGCAAATTTCGAGTGACATTTCCACATAATTAAGTGCTTTCGAAAATCGGACCCCAGGACAGAATTTCTAGTTGAAGATAATTTATTTCTCATAAGAATATAGTAATTTACTTATGTACATGAGATAATAATAAACTTAGAAAATATCCGTCGGTTAAGAGCGAACCCCAAAAACAGTAGAAGCTAGTTATAAATTCACAAAAATACGTCGCCAACCGCATACGTTTGAAAACAAATAAAACGAAGAATGCGCTCTCTGTCCTTATTCCAATCAAATAAGGTCGAGAGATGCGTACACATCCCTGTCCTCGCCCGCATTATGCGTGCGCCAACAGAGCAATATAATGTAGTTATGTGTAATGTATATAGATTTTAAAAATTCTTTCACCATTAGAATGTTACATTATTCTTGAGTAACATAGACTGTCATATTAAGAAAATACCTCCATATGACTGTCAGATTTAACATTTCCAAAAATCGCTCTCGACTTTTGGCCTCATCCAAATCGTCAGTCTTTTGTATACGACATCTTTTAGGGTTCACTTAACATTCATTTTGAATATTTCTACCCGTTCGTACAGCCACCCCTCACTAACAAACCGGCAGATTAATATTTCTCCGTTGTCGAAAAGATGTAGGGCATTTACACTATTAATGTTTGATGCACTCAATTCAAAGTGACTATTTTTTTTTACATTTTTGAAAGTCACAATCTTTTAGGTCCCTACGACACTACTAACTGCACATTTAGCATCTTGGCCTCCCCTACTATATATAAAAGTAGGATAAAGATGGATGACTATCGCTAAAAACATATTATTTAGGGAACTAACCAATGAAATTAACTCCCAGCAATCTAAGGTTAATTATATTGGCTTGCATTACTTATTATTATTAACTATTCTAGGCTCTAGGATGGCAGAAAATGTCAAGACATATCAAAGATATTTCCAAAAGCTCTACAGCGAAAGTAGCTCTATAGAAAGAGCCTGTCAGTCCTGAATGTAAATCTTTCGAGTTTTGAGTAATAATTTTCATTAACATGTATGACTAAATTTCAAGAGACGTATAGGTACATTATTATTTTAATTTATTTATTTTGTTCAAAGCGGTTGAAGTAGAAACGTCTAACTGTAAAAATGCCATGTAGTGTAGTTGTTTAAAAGTGGATGTTATGAAAGTACTAATTATTGATGAAAGAAAATATAAATATAAAATACATAATATCAAACGAGTTCATACTAAAGTTCATAAACAGGGACGTATCATCAATAACTTACTTCGCAAAATTAAGACCGGTATCACAACGCATTTTCGCATTCATTCAACAGAAAACCAATAAAAAAACATATAATATCACAAATACCTATGATGCTTAAATTTTACTAATTATCATGTGATATTTTATTGAAATAAAATGGAATTAAACTATTATTTCCAGATAATATTACTTCACTATTTTATTTATTTTGTTGATTAATAAAATACATACTTAATCAATTTCATAAGATTCGTAAATTTTTAATTGAAATTATTATAACGGACGTTTACTTAGTAGGTACGGAGCCGTTATAGATTAACTTTAATTATATACGTAGTTTTTGGGTTGTATACCCAAACGGTGCCGCAACTATTGAATTTGCGTATAGTACCTACTAATTTTATTCAATTGAAGCTCTTATTGATAGACTTAACGAATTATTCGACAAAAAGACAGAAGTTTCTCCAGATTCATATTTGTCTTATAGCTAACCCTAACATACACCACGGACCAATATTTATGTAGCACAAAAGAACAGTCGCTAAAAACGCTGAATACGTACATTTGCGATTGAGGTTTACTGTCAGACTTTTTTCTTATCTTCTTAACCGGCGCTGTCACGCTCATCTTGCCTTGCATCCCCCACCATGTGTCTCCCAGTTGGGGGTCACAGGAATCATTTCTACGGAAGCAGCAAACAAACAACTTTAAATTATAATTAGCTATGAAACTAATAAAGCTAGTGGTGATGGATGACTAATAAATGACAATGGAATCGTCGAAATCGATGCAAAAATCATGTACTTAACTGTTAATGTATGGCTGAATGACCTAAATGTATGAAAAAAAAATAAGTATACAAGTAATTTGCGTTCAGGTGAAACGGTAGGCTTTCTTTTAATGCTTCTCACAACAGTTAACCTCGATATAGATTTACAAGAACACTTAAACGATTTGATTACTTAAATACACAATGAGCATCATGACTCACGATCACAATGTGTTTAACATATGCCAGCATTTTTCCTTACATAATCATTTGTTGACAATAAAATAATAGTCAAGAAATCGCTAGAAGTCACTTGTAGGATTAAGCGAGACCATTATATTGGTCACAATTCAGGATTAGACAAGTAGTAGTTCTACGCATAAGTATTTAAATGTTGTGACAGACTTGACTAGAAGTCTCCTGAAGTAAACTTGTCTCTTAAAGTGGCTTTAGCGAAACAACCGAAATTACAGACTAGTTCTACAATTTCACTTCATTGTTAGTGGTTCGGCTCCACATTATGTAGATTTACCTATCTTAAGTTGTAACAGAGCAGGTAAGTATTTTTGTACACCTATGCGGACGAAAACTGTTAATAAAGTTAATCTTAACTAAATGGCTATCAAAATGTAATGTTCACATTGGCGCAACTCATCAAATGCCAAGTACAGAACAGGCTGAAGCTTGATGCGAAAAAGAGACGGGGATAGCAGGCGAATAACGCCTACCGAGGAGCCCCACTACGCAACCTTACTGCGACGGCCGCGCAACCTTGAAATAATAATGTTCGGAATAACAACAACGCGCCATAAGCGTGACCAGAAATAGTACCTATATTAAAATACTTCTTAAGAATTTTGAAGCCTCTATTTAATTCCTGTTCCTACATCCTGTCGTCGTCGAGCACGTCCCGGATACGAGCCCACGTTAAACTCAAAATTATAGCGATCAAAAAGGAACAAGACTTAAAACTTATTCGTTAAAGTATTTTTGCAAATCATTTTTCAACTTCCTCGAGTAACACAACCTACCGCAAATAAATTCAGTTGACACTCGCATTCAAATGGGAGAAAGTTGGTAGTGGCCGAAGGTTTCAATCGTTACTCAACGCATTCGTCATCCTTCCACGTACTTTAAATCGTAAAGGTGGTAAGAGACGTCCAATTGACGACTTTAAATTTCATTTCATTTGATGTCAGGTCTATACTATACTACACAAGATATTTGTTAAAGTCTTGTAACTATTGTAGTGTTTACAGTATCTATTTTAACGTTTATTTATTAAGTTTTTGTTGAATTGACCAAAAAGTATATATATACATATATCAGTCATAACGTACGTATTTGAATATAATTTGAAAATACCAAAATTTAAAATACCTACCTACTTCAACTCCAATATCTTAAAGATACAATGTTGATAAAATCGTACAATAATTAACGTTAACTTTCCTTTTATCCGCGTGTTACATCGGTATTGAAACAAAAGCGAGTACACACGCGCGAGTCATGGTTCTGTACCTGAATATTACACAGCAAATAAAGTTTTCATATCGTTTTAAGTTATTTAAGGTAACTTATACATGTATCTGCTTTATTATAAACTAGCTTCTGCCCGCGACTTCGTCTGCGTAGAATCTATACATATAATAAAATCGTTGAGACCAAAAAATCTGTACATTGAAGATTTAAAAAAAAAAACCGACCAGGGTGACTTAAAATCAGTAACTGAACATATTAAAACCATTTTTTAATTTTTTGTTTGTTTGTTTGTTTGTTTGTTTGACTGAGCATCACGTAAAAACTACTGAACGGATATTAATGAAATGTTCACAAATCGATTCCAATTAATTCAGAATAGGATATAGGCTACAGAAATTTTGGAAAATTTTGGAAAAAGGGGGTGAAAAGGGGGGTTAAAGTTTGTATGAAAAAAGAAAATTAGATTGTTCTAGAATCATGAAACTCAGAATAAATGCTTAGTAATAAAAATAAAGAAATACCTGTTTTAGCATTTTTTTTAAATCTCATCCAGAGATGCAAAAAAGAGGGTTTTGTGTTTAAAATTAACTAACTTCATACACCTATACAATAAAAGCCAATGAAGTGTAACCTTTTAAAGTTACTACATAATACTTCCAATTTAATACAGGTAAATATAATTTCTCAGTTTTCTTAAAATTTGATTTTTGAGGTGATTACGCACAAAATAGCGGAACTCAAGAAAATCAGCTTTCCTCTGTATAAGTAGTTGGTAATAGTTACAAACATAATAATACTACGAAGAAAATAGATAGATACAAATGTACATAAGACATAGCCGGAAAAGCGTGTCAATTGTGAAAAAACATTAATATAATAATTACATGCTGTACAGGCATTTTTTCAACGAAGAGATTTTTGTCAAACCTAAATCAACCTAAATTGGCGTCCTAAATTGTGTTCTTTACCTAACACCTAAAGTTCAATATGCAATACCGTTACTTTTGTTTTTATTTATTGCGCAATTATTCACAACGCGTTCGGTTTTTGAACGCACTCTTATTTGATAGCCTGATATTAATATGAGGGCGGCGTGAAACGCTTGGCTGTATGTTCTTGGTACCTTTGCCTATAAAAAGCAAAACCTGCGCTACGAACATGTCAGAATTTTATTGTGAAAAGTTGGTGCTTTTAGTATGAATCTGACAGCGAGCGAACCTAAAATGAATCGCATTAAGACATCATGGCAACTATGGCAAGGCCCCTGTAGGTAATTAATTTGTAGAATGATAATAAGTGTTAATAATCTGTAATTACGTACCTACTTAAACCAAGAAAATAAATTAAAAAAGCTTCTGCTAGAAAAAATTGAGTCGCAAAATATTAATTAAAACGGATTAGTAAATGAATTTTTAGTCGTAAGGTAAAAACAGGTAAACATTTATGTATTATTTGGTTAGAATAGATTTAATTTTTTAAATTAATCAGGGTACAAATATCGTTAAAGTGAGCGCAGTATTCGCCAATAAGCGTCATAGTTTGGCGAAATTAATAGTGATGTAATTATAACTGTACTTAGCTTTTTTGAATAAAGAAACTATAAACAAAACTATAAATAAAACTATTTGTAAAATAAAGTATAAATAAATGTGACGAGTCATTAACCAGTTTGCACTTGATTTTTTTTCAAGATTCCGTGTCGCAAATTATTATTTTCATGACGTAATTCGTACGTAAATTAGTTTCGTACATACTTTCAGTGGTTCATGTGACGAAGTTAATAGTCATAATAATAATAATTTTGATATCGAGAAAAGCCGTAAGTATCACAAAAACACACGCGGACGAAGTCGCGGGCAACAGCTAGTTATACATATAAATCTTCCTCTTGAATCACTCTATCTATTAAAAAAACCGCTTCAAAATCCGTTGCGTAGTTTTAAGGATTTAAGCATACATAAGGACGAACAGACAGCGACAGCGACTTTGTGCAGTGATTTATCTGCTTTAGTAAATAAAATAATCAAGTCGTGTACAACAACTAGTTTTAGATAAACATAAACCTTAACAAAGTGGCCATAAAGATCCTACCTCACGAATAAAACTAACGATGAAGAGAATGGATTAGATTGCGTTTAGTAACTTTCCAGACCTGACGCTCAACTCACGGGAACACTACAAAGAGCCATGCAAGACGATCGGTTCGAAAAAAATAATTAAACGTGATACTATTAGTTTGAAGTAGTTTCATTGCAATTTATAATACAGTAGCTTCTGCCCGCGACTTTTACACATATAAACCTTCCTCTTAAATCACTTCATCTATTAAAAAAACCGCATCAAAATCCGTTGCGTAGTCTTAAAGATCTAAGCATATATAGGGATAGACAGACAGACAGCGGAAAGCGACTTTGTTTTATACTATGTAGTGATAATCGCGTATACAGCATTTAAATAAGCCTAAATTGGATGAAAATTAAAAAAACGCAGAGGATGAACATACAGCACTGAAAATTAAAAAACTTTTTCGCATATTAATTTCAGATAGCATACATAACAATGACAGCACAAAACACAAACACAAAAGTTTTTTTATTTAATTATTTAAATTTTATTTTGAACAGTCATCGAGATAATAAGCTGAAGATTGGGGAACAAATGGACTGCAAAGTGTAACCTGTTACGTTTCCTTCTTATAATCGTGTATTACTTTGCTACGAAATCTTTAAATGGAGAAAACGAATTATGAAAGTATCTTGCGGGCATTGGTGACACCGGGCACGCAGAATACATCTAATCTTTTGTCTAAATAAACCTAACACACCTGACACATTTGGACTGCCAATATTGACGCTGCAGATGAAAACCGTCAATAACGAAACAATGTTTAACTAAGAAATAGCTATACATCCAAATCTGATCCAAATGGAATGAACAAAACAAAAAAACGACAAACGAATCAATACTACTATCAGAATTTCCGCGAGCAAAGCAATTTCGGCCTTTACGGTTAAAAACTTGTTACATGACATTATTACAGTGACTGGCGAGACAGACGTTAACTCGATCTGTATATTACATTAGTGTTTAACAAGTAATTCAATAAGCTTAAAATTGGATTTCAATTCCACAAATTTAAGTAAGCGTAATAGCAAACAAAGAAGGCGAGGTGTTTTCCGAGCTTAAAATCTGGATGCAGAGTAAGCTAACTGCAAGGGAGCCGTTGGTAATGGTATCAATATCCCACTGCTTGGCAACGCATCGTTTGCTTTTTGATTCACGATGCTGCCAGATTAATTTATTCAACTTATTTTATACAAGCCGTTGCCCGCGACTTCGTCCGCGAAAAATTTGATAAATAGCCTATTTTCATCAGGGCTGGATAATGTAGGATGCTAATGGTGAAAGATTTTTTTAAATCGATTCATTAGTTTCGAAACCTATTCAATTCAAACAAACGATCAAATCTTTCCTCCTTATTGTATTAGTGTAGACAACAGTCCGCCGAAGGCTTCTCTTCTACAATCATCTCAATGGCGCTGAATCGTCTGAATGAAAGAATAAACTAGTTTGTGAAAGTTAGAAGTAACTTTTTCCATTCTTATGTTATGTTTCAGCAAGAGTGTTATGCAAGTACATGATTCAAGTTACGCAGTTGGAGTTTTGTTGCCTAAAAATAATACCCTCTTTTTAGCAAAGTAGTGACTTCGTCCGTGTAAAATTAAATATAACCTATGACGCTCACAAATAATGTGGGTTTCTATTGGTAAAAGAATTTTCACAATCGGTTCAGTAGATCCAGAGATTACCCCTTATAACCTCACAAACCTCTTTATAATATTAGAAAATATATATTTTCAAGTTACTTTGACATCCTTGTTAACTTCCTGTCTTTTTCATTCCGCACCCTACTTGGATTGTTATCTAATCTTGGATGTGCGACTTTTTAACAAGTCGTATCCACCTTTACCAAGGGACACAGATACTGACCTTGCGGACGACTATTACGCTTCCCTATTTGACCTTGAGACTGATGTCCAATGAGGATTGCGGATTCCAAGTTCACCTGTACTACAAACAGACGTTGGTTGTTCATGTTTTTGGCTATTCATTAAACTATTAACGTAGGGTGAGTATAACAACGCTACAGACTAATTAGTTTGTAAAATTTATGGCATGTTGCGGATATGGACCTCGACATGTCTCTTCGGAACAACTTCCTATAAAGAAGTTGAAAACGACTTTTTGCTTTTACGTATCTATATCTATATACATATAATATAATATAACTGGTTTGTTCATGGAAAATATTTACATTATATTGATCAACGCGATAGACCCCAAAATAATAATTTTAACATTGCGGGCTTGCTGGCATGCTTACTTGCACGCTTGCTTGCTTTCATGCATGCTTGCAATGCTTGGTTGCTTGATGTTCGTTACTTACTGGTTTACGCGAGGCGACGTCGAGAGTAAAAAGTAACTATGTAAAACATGCGAAAGTTTATAAGCGTATGTGAGTTACTAGGGTTTACTACCTCTTCCTTTTAGCTGGCCTGATTTGAAGACGAATGAACATATATCTACCTACATACGTTACCTTTTATTTTAAAAAAAACTTTACCTTATTCCTTATTTTAAGAGAACGAACTTTAGGACAGAAGCTAGCACAGCAAGCAATAAAAATATGCACATGTTTAGTGGAAATGTAAAAATTCCTTAAGAGATAAAATCTGGCAATTCTATGATGAATTTTTAGGGTTCTGTACCTATATCTAAAGGAAAAAAGGAACCCTTATAAGATCACTTCATTGTCCGTCAAGACTCCTTTCCCAGGAATATTATTTATGGAATACTTTCAGTTGTCCATGAAATTTGAAATTTGGTATGAAAGTAGGTCTCAGCACAACCTATGAAAAAGATCTAAAAAACTATTTTTCAAATCTATCTGTCTATGTACATATTGATTTTGATGTTCAATAAAGAATGTTTGTATTGTATTGTAACGAAACAGTATAAAATTCCCTCGAACTTCCTACATTTTACTAGTACGATTTTAACATATATTTCATACGTTTTCTGTCGAATATGCTTAGAACAGATTTTGAGAAATAATCTTGGGATTTAGGCAATGGCAGCAATGCCAGCAATACCACGGGCATAAGCTAGCTAGTCTTTACATATATAAATGCGTGGGTGAGGTAAGGCAAGTGTAAAGAAAGTGGAAGTCACAAAAGATTATGTGTTTTATTTTCACAAAGCTAAGTTAAAGGTAAACCCCGAATTCTATCATCATTGAAACTCTTCCCATATAAACATAAAAATGTTTGTCTGAATATTCCATTAACTTAACGTCTCATGGCTGCGTTATCCTCACGTGACTCATTAAAAGTTATTAAGTGTGGCCGTTGCAGACAGACGAGAAGTATTTTAATGAACAGGTACGCCGGAAACTAAAATATGCAATGACCATTGACTAGGTTCGTCTAGGTTTTGTTTATTGCTCAAATAAATGTTATATACCTAGTAAAAACTCGTTATTTTTAACTTACCCAAGGAATATGGTCATGGTAAGCAATTAGGTGTGTTTTACCTTGTCTATGGACCTGTGGGGACGCAAACAACCGCGAATTCGAGACTTGCTAACATCAAACTTTAACGATTAAATATTACAAATTGTTATGTTAGGTTCACGTTTTCTCTAAAATTCAACTAATGCTTATGAAATTATCATGCAAATTGTAATTATCTTCACATTATGACTTTGAGCTAACGTCTATTTATTTAAATGCCTACATCACAATATTAAAATTTATCACATAACAACTAACTACGAACGCTTTCGTTGAAAATTCCCAAAATCCAATGATTCCATTGCTCCTTATACACTACATACAATAACACCAGAGATATAAACACACCATGACTAAATTGGTAGTTGGAAGATATTATCTCGTGTTATAAACGGTCCGAGTTGCCAATAAAACAACGCAAATAGTTTAAAAGTATTTATGTTTTTTTGCAGACCTCTAGTTTGGAGGTAGTTATAGCTATGATTGTATTCCGTCTTGCTCGCTGGTATGACTAGGTGACGCATACGTTCATGGCCATCAACGGAAGCCCAAGCTTCGTCACAAGTACGGTCAAGGGTACCTATTCAATTTTAACGGTTGCACCATGGGAATGTAGGATTTCGGATGAATGCAAAATAATTCAAAATTGCAGTAACAGTATTTAATGAGACTTCTTGTAAGTTATCAAGCCTGTTTTTAATACCTTAACAAAAGAAAACAACATCTAAGCTAACTGACTTGTTACATCTGCCTATTTAGCTTTACTGGAGTATTTTTTCTTTTACACCATCAAAACAATAGTTTTAATGAAGCAGCTTTTACTTCTCGACGTTTATTGCTCGTTAAGCATGTGGATTTCGGAAACGCAACGACTTTACAGTATTACCATGGACACCCGCAGAGCCGCACGCGAATTTCAAATATGTTGCGTGCATTGTTCATGTTGTAAATTAAGTTACACTAAACAAATTGCATTAAATTAAGAGAAATCAATATAAATAAACAATGACTGATTAAGACTTTAGGCCTTATGGCCAAGTTATGAATGATATTTCATTATTTTAATTTGCACAATGTTTTATAAAAATGATGCAACAAATATAAAAGTACTATAAGAATGACTGCCGCGATCGTGAAGACCGCGACCTGGCATTCCTAGAATACATTCGATTGAGCCTAGCCTAGCCTTAAACATACAAACGAACAATGTGCTGTGTTGGAAGCTAGTAACAGACTAGGTACACAAATAAAATTCAAAATTGCATTCTAATTTCTAAACAATAATAATTGAGTAAATTAAAGATTACATACATACATACATACATAAATCACGTCTATATCCCTTACGGGGTAGACAGAGCCTAACGGTAAAGAAATAAAGATTGGGGCAAATAAATGCCAGTGATTAGTGATTACAATGGTAAGTAAATATTTTCCGTCCGCAATTACATTCAATTAAATACAGACGGTGTATTGCAACAATATCGCTATTCTGTTGTTGCTATCGCTATTTTGTTGATAGATTATGATAGTAAAGGCGTTTACCTTACTTAAAAGGCAATAGGGGATAATCATAAAAAATTAACTGCTCTTCTAACTGTCTTGTTGGTTATCAATATTGCAACTGGTACGTAATTAGTCGAAGATAACCTTATCTGTAGTTTACTGTAGTGACCTACAATATTTCTAGTTTATTTGTGATGCTCCTATTAACATTTGCATTCAATTTTAATCTACCATTACTTTTCTTAAGGTAAAGTAAAGCTGTCGTTATCTTTTGTATGAATTTCCATTCAACACAGTGATTTTATTAACCGAGAAAGGGAACCAGAGAACTGTTTAGACTTTGGTTCAACCGGTTTAGGACGTTTCACAATAGACTTTTTTGTCTGGTTGCAAAATGTTTGAACTAAACGGCTGTGACACACAGAATCGGACGGAAGGTGAAGAGCTATAGGTAGACGTCAAATGAAAAAGGATTCAAGTGTACAGAACCCTCAAAAAGTATCGACTGTCGAATGCTTAAGGAGGCATGACATGATTATTATCCAATCACTACATGTACACGCTTCAGTTAGTACGGCGACCACTTGTTGACGTTGACTTTCATCAACCACTGGTTACACTTATCATGAAAGTAACAGGCGGGCGAAATGTCATTACGCAATCAATTACCGCTAAATAATCATTTATCAATCACAAAAAAGTAAAAATAATATAAAAGAATGCCTGTGTTCGAGGATCAGAAAGGTAAACTCTTTTTAACGATTTCATGCGCATAATTCATCGTTTGGGTACTTCAAGCACGTTTCGCAAGCTATTCCTGATATTGACAACGATCTAAAATGGTCAGGGTCAAGGCCATGAGAAGTATTGGTTCATTTACCTGGTGAAGGTGTTGACAGCGACATCGACATCAAAGAAGATGTTTACTAGCTCCTCAACATCTGAATTTGGTGTGCGCGAGGGTGGCACTGAGGCCGACGGAGTCGCGGCTCCGTCTATATTGGGACCCCCGAAATTGAAAAGCACAGGCTCTGTATGCACCATTGGCAGCATGGCTACAGCAAACACCAGCACTTTTTAGTACGACGCACGAGACTAACGTCTCTCTTAATAAATTCTGCACTACACTGTTTGAATTCGCATTCAAACATACACTGCATTGCGCCACGCTTATCCCAACGCAATTTTTGTCCTGAATTCTTTGAGCACTTTATACCAATGAAGGTTGTTAACAATTAAAAAAAATCACGAAACTAAGCTTATTTTTGAGGTTTGCGAACTGAATCTTGCAACAAATATATTACGTAGCGAAGCGATATTGCCATTTCCTATCAATATCCGTGCGAAACGTTCGCTACAAAACGACGATGAAAGTCAACTGAAAGACGAGATGTACATATACATACATCCTTTTCGTTCACCACTTCACATAATATCAACACGGCGCGACGCGACGCAGAGCGGCGACGGCAGTGACGGCGGCGGCGGTGGCGTGGCGGGAGGCGAAGTCAGGACTGGACCTGATAGCGCTGCTACGGTCACACTCGTTGCCTCTATCTTACGAAGCTCTGTAGCGCTCTCGCTCACTGTGACGACACATTCATAAACTTGACGAATAAAACCGATCATGCACGAATTAAAACGAACGAATAGACACAGGTAGATAGATAGGGTATTTTTTATTAGCAAATTGGCAAAACTTTGTTGCGAAATAAATATGTTAAAATTAAGAACGTGGAAATATGTTTACACCTCTATTACCTATTTAAACAGATCTTGAAATGTTTTTTTAATTAATACATACTGCTAATATAAAATCATAAGCATAAGTATAACCATACTATCTACGCACACGGTATACCCATTAGCCCATTTCCCATTATGTGCATGAGCATTACGTATACGTGTATGTACAGCAATCTCTGTGACGCACACATGAAAGTGAAATGGAACAGTACTTATTCGTGTCAAGTGCACAATTTAGATAACAAGGTCATTATTGCACTATTCAATTTAATATTTTTAAACAAACGTTGGAAACGATTAAAATGAAGCTTAATATGCATTTCGTATCATATTTTTTTATATGTTATATGTATACGACTATACGTATACTGTTTTTTAAATAATGCCAAACATAATTATTATAATAAACCAAGTTAAGATCCTGTTAAAGTGTGTACATAACATTATGTACGGAGACATGCCATTTGTGCGGTAGATAATAGTACAGAGTGAGGTTTCGTGAGATACCAAAAAGGACATTCTTGTCTTGGTTTATTTAAGTAACAATCGCGTGACGCAAGCGTACAACAATGGCACGCAAAATAGAAATGCATCCAAATTGTGCATGTTAAAAAGAGTAAACATGATATTGAAGGTATGGGTACAGAGAACGAGCGAGAGGAAGAGCGCGCCGTGCGCGTGCAGATATCGGTGCAGGCGGCCCCGCGGATCTATGTCAGTGGGTCACGGCAATGACGTGGCACGGCCGCGGCGAGTCGCGCCGCGCACTTCATTCTAATTCCGCTTCACCGGTGTCTTCGTAACGACTCGCTATTACGCTTATATGAGTTAATCAGACGAAATCGCCACCTACTAATGTTGTTATCGCTATAAATATAACTTAAACCGACGATAAGAGGTCAATATCAAAGTCCGAAAAAGACAGCAATGTTTGAAACATACCAAACACAACCAACCACTTGTAATCAGTATCAGGGTAAGAACGGTAAAGAATATATTTCGGATCAGTGAAATATTGATATTGCTATGAATGATCACTGATAATTCCTTCTGTGCATGCTTTGCATGACATGAATAAACCTGAAAGTTAGGGACATTACTGATTTTCGTTGCTTCACAAAAATTACACAACACACTATTCCACAGAAATAAAAACGATTGGGATTTTCCTTAATGAACAATAATGACTATGCGTGACATGACCCACATTTATATTCTGGCTAACGCAGTTTCCTTATGCAAGTATTTTCGTCAGATCATAATGACGTAGTAGCATGGACTTCACTTATCCTTAATAGATAGTTAGGTATCTTTCTATGAATTACTAGCCGGCTTAGTAATTGGTGCTCTTGGACGATTTATTTTTCAGATACTTTCCCACAGAAACTGAATTGTTCCCACCCTTAAAAGAGATACCAACCTCCCTCAACTTCATCTTATCTTCTTGATCATCCTCAGACAGGAAGTTGGTATACCCATAATCCAGACACCTTTATGAGTTCAGGCCAAATTGTTATTTTTCTTTTCCCAATAACGATTATCTGAGGAGCAACCACTACACTAGAGGGAAATATCAATCGGAAGTGGTAAAAATCTGCGTACGAGCCGAGTATAATTACTACATAGTATAAAACAAAGTCGCTTTCCGCTGTCTGTCTGTCCCTATGTATGCTTAGATCTTTAAAACTACGCAATGTAGTTTGATGCGGTTTTTTTTAATAGATGGAGTAATTCAAAAGGAAGGTTTATATGTATAATACATGCATAATATAGTAGAGAAACACTGATTGCACCCGTGCGAAGCCGGGGCGTGTCCCTAGTTTGCTATAAAACTTCAGTTCAAATTAAATTTTCGACTAGCTGACCAAATCAAAGCTGCTTTTTATACTGGTGTGTGCTCGTATTTCAAATTTTGCATAATCTACATACGTGTCCGTGGCCACGCGATCAGGTGTAAGAATCTGTCACGTGTTGAACGCACTGTTTATGCCCTACCCAAATTCCTTTATCTATGAGATTGGAAACATTGGAAACCTTTCAGTTAGTCGTGAGTCCGAAATAGAGCATGCATGAAGAAAGGGGAGAATTCAAAATGAAGCTAGAGAAGCAAGTCAGTTTGTAAATAATGGCATTGCTTGCCTACTCCATAAGGGAAACGAAACAGGCACATATGGATTCGATAAGTTTCATTGCGAACTGGTTCTCGTAATGCCAATCAAAGGCCATTAAATACGTTGCACATTTTTTGAACTCTCATTCAATGAACTAGCCAATCTTTATTTTTTTTGAGCGCAACAAGTTCAGAGTTCTGTGCTAATGTGAGCTTACTTTTGGTATTTAATTATTTAACAGATTTATCGACATTAATGCGTTTTTCGCTGATTGTGCTGTGTGATCTAGAAGTTTACACTGCATTTTAGTTTTAACTACATAATATATATACTAACCTTATTCATAAACGCTCTATTTATAGGCTTCTGCTAACTTAGCAATGGTTTGTACTTATCTTTGAAAGGTAACTGTGAAAGTGACATGACAATGACAGTTTATGAATAAAGGGGTTAGAGTTAGAATATACTAAAGCAAGTTTACGCACGGAGCAGGACATAATAAAAAAAATCACGAGGCGTAATCTGCGTCATAACACGCTGCAAAATACGCCTGTGTAGCAACTGTAAACCGGCGTCATAAGAAGTATTCCAAAAAGATTACCGCAAACGTATGAAAACTCTACTATTATTGTGTCTCATCTGTTATTATGTTGTTTATCTGTTTATCGACATAAATATTTTTCCAGTATCTGCATAACTTTCACAGCTGTTACCGTTACTTTTAGTCATAATACAACATATGTTTTTTATTTCCCGATTTGCCCCCAAAAGTACTCCCCAAGTTCAAATTAATTTATTTACATAATCATAACTTGTCCGTGTTTGGGTCATAGAAATGCAACCAAATATCAAGATAATCGATTTTACAGATTCGAAACACATTGGATGTGACAGTCGGACAGTAAGACATAAACCTATTGATGCTTTACAGGTTTCGTTTTTATTTCTGGGGTCCGGAATAATTAAAATAGACCTACCGCTGAACTCTCATTTGCCTTTTTTGGCTCACAGCTCAATCTTTGCATAGCTCTATCCAAGTGTGCAATCTTCCCAAAGCCGCGCTATGCGCATGCGAGTGCGACCCAACGGTTGATTTCCCATACGAAATTAGGAATACTGTCGAATAAGTTCAAAATCAACACGAGAAGCAGCTGCAATCGTTACAGAAATGATAAGCAACGCAATGGCACCGCAGATACGAAGTTTGAATTAGTGCAAGTAAATCTCCTACAGTGTGGAGTGATGAGATGAGGCAACGGCATTTATCCTTGAGAGCATTTGATTTGAAGTTAAGCAGAATTATACTGGTTCAGAAACCGAAGTTAGCTGACCGGTAACAACCATTAAAGGAAGCATACTTGTTTGTTACACAAGTAGAGTTAAATTGATTAGGAAATTAAAAACTAGAAGCATTATTTATATGAACAGGTGAACTCTGAGTTAAAGTACTTGCAAATATTAGTCTAGCGTTTTAATTTATTTGATATTGCCAGCCAACTTTGATAATTTATATTAAACTATTTAAATAAATAAATATTCGACATTAAAGTAAAACAAATTTATTTTATGTAGTCAAATTCTTCCAAATTCCAATTAAAATCATAATAATACTTAAAATGAATTATGTTATGATACTGTAAATTGTGATTCAAACGTTCTTACGCTCTGTTGACTTTAAATGAGACTCCTCGACTTCTAATATGTGTTGACAAGATATGATGAGCCGTAACCTCGAGGGAGCGTAAGTAATCTAATCAAATGAAACAACTAATGAGAATCTTAAATGGCGTAATATATTGGTTGGGGACCGGGTGGCCGGTCCCAGTCGACTGTGCTCATAATTTCTCAATTATTAAGTTTCTGGTACTTTCTTAGCTAATATCTAAAACAAAAACATCGCATTAATTACGTTTGGAAGTACTGCAGACTTTAATAAATATGCTGATAGTTAAAAAGTTTGTAGTATAGCTATAGATGCAATTAATATCATAAGTGTTACTAGCCACTAAGTTTCATGTTAGTTTGATAATTAGCTTAGCTGTCAAATTATCATAACCTGATTCAATAGGTTGTAGCACTAATATGCTGACAACATATAAACCGAATTAATAACTTATTGAGGCCCTCATCTACACCACCCATTTGTATTCTAATTACTCGCTCAGTTTAAGTGTCAATATTATATTTGACAGACATTCCTGAGGCCTTATTGTCTAATGCGCGAGCGCTCGCGTTTGCATCCATCTCGTTCTACACCGATTGTCAAAAATCCATAATCGCCAAAAGGTAATGTGGTCACTGTGGTCAGCTGCCTGACGGTAGAGGTATACTTTCATTTTAGACATAATTTTGAACTTACATTTAATTTCAATATATCACAATAATGACCTTACAGCATGACCGTTGCACCAAGTCCGGTCCGTCCGGTTGCGAAGCAGTGCTTACTTACAGTACCCTTGCAAATGTTGTAGATGTTTGCTTTAAATTAAAGAAAGTATACATGTATAGCGGCAAAAAATAGTAAAATATTATAAAAGTGCAATAATGTCCAAATGCAAATACTTTTAAATTAAGCAAATGCCAGGACACGCTACTTTTAGTACGTGCTTTGCGAGATGTTTAATTGTCTGGATCCACTTAGCATTAAAAGAAATCACTCATTAGCATTTTATTTAGCTGAAACTTTTGATTGAAAAAATCGAAGCTTCAGCTTTTTCATAACAGCCGTGTTTAATCGCAGATTTCAAGAGATTTCGACCAATATAATTATCTTAGTTGATGAATTAATCGTATTCGTAGATAGTGTTACCGTATTCAGTGCAGGATATTTGTCTGTCTTAAATAATCATTGCAATATTTCGGTAAAATCTCAAAAAAAGTCTAATGTTATGTGGAATAAATTATAATGCAGTTAAGTGCTACATATACCAGGACATTATTAACTACTATGAAGAATGCACGATAACATCTAAAATTCGGTTTTATTATGATTATACATATCGCAACAAGTTTTAAGTAGACGCCAAATCGGAGACGAAGTGTCTTGTGACTATCTCCGGAAGGACAGCAGACTTATCATGGTCTCGCTTGTTTTTGACTGCATCTCTTTTTTACTAGGCTTGTTCGAAAAAGACAACGACAAAGCGAGCGAGGCGCAGCCAACCGTGCTATAGCACTTTCAATAGCAATGATGTGGTTAACTGATTCACAGGACATGTTACGAGTGGGAGGAAGAAATACAGTATCTTTAATAAACGTAACCTTGGAGATGAAGGATGGTCGCCGTCTTGCTTTCAGATTAAGCTTTTTAAATGTTATGGAAGTTTCATATTCAATTTAAATTAAGACGTACGTGAAAACAAGACCCATTCAAAATGTTCGAAACATCAAAACTAGTTGTCTTAAGCACTTTTACTTAGCTATGCGATACGGTTTGTGCCAAATAATGATTATGAATAGCTCAACAGGTGGAGCGAGCACTCGGCTCGACGGACGTTGCACTATATTGCATAACTTATGTCAAATTCTGTGACTTCACGTTGACATGTGTTTTAGCGTCGTTGATGTGATTTATTCACTAGTTTCACACGCTTATTTCGATTCCTGTACATTATTCACTTTGTTATATTATCAATATTTGTGTTATATTATATGTGCTTTGTAAATTGAAGATGATGGACGGAATATTATTTAATTTTAAAGTATGTTGTATGTGAACTCTTTATTGTGCGAAATGAACATACAATAAATATAATTAACAAACACTGAGACATATGCACAAAAGCGGACTTATCCCTTTAGGGGTCTAAAAAGTAAATCCACTCAGAGCCAATAAATTTAACTACTTACACAATTTTTGTTTTCAAATTCAAAACAAAGCTTGTCTTTGAAAGCTTCTTGTCAGTAACTAAATTTAATGGAACCAATTGGTTTTAATTTCAACAAAAAAAACATGTAGACCAATTATTATTGCATGGTTTTTACTTGTATGTAATTAAATGTACCGAAACAGAAATGGGCCTTGGTTGAACAGACGTTTTAATTTGTCCTGGAGACCATACCAACATTTGCAAATTGTTAACGCATTTACAATTCGTGAGTGGACAATAATAATATAATCGTGGAAATATAAATCATTAATTTAAAGTCAAGAAACTATACTTGTCGGTGCTTTTAACTAAACAAAAGAAGTTCTAATTTGTCCTCTAGACTAACACATGCACGGTTAATACCATAATGAGCTGGGAACATAATTGTGAAATTTGACAATAGCTTATCGCTGAAAACAATTGTGATGTCAATTATATAGCAAGTTGTCCGCAAAGAATCCCCGCAAATGTACTGCGTCACGTGGGCGGGTGGATCGATCGGGCGGGCGGACGTGCGGGCGCGTGCGCGAACTCGATCCTCTCTTATATCGACCGTAGCTTTTAACTCAACGCTTTTGGGGCAGGTTAGGCCTATGCTCGGGGGTCAAGGTCACGCCTCTTCCTACAAATGGCCGGTATACTAGGCTATCTGCATAAACAACTTGAAGTTGTGAAATCTTACCGCCGGAGCTTTCACAACGCCCCTTGAATTCACCTCATAAATTCTATGATTTTAAGTCAAGAGCAATATCGAATTTTAATACACATCAAGATCCAATCAAAAGGGAGTTTCCTGAATTCAAAGGTTCTCCTTTGGGAGTTATGAGCTTGCTAGTGACTGTAACGAATTATGAATGATGATAAAAAATATTTAAATTCATAAAGTTTGTCTCGTGAAGTAATGAAATTATTATATTACCTACATATATCCACTTTACTTCGGCAAAGTGAGGCTTTCGGTGTAAAATACAGCGTGCAGTTACAGTTTCTGCAAGCCTAATTTGAATAATGATATTTTGATTATTTACTGTATTTTGAATCAACAGGTACCAATTGGAACTTGAATGGCAACAAGACGTTTTAAAATTGTTTTGCGTATGTCGACAGGTTTTCTGGGAAGTAATTTTTCCGGGGGCTGATTAGCGCAGTGTGGGGTGTAGTGCGCGAGCAGGGTTGCGCAGCAGCGTCGGTGGCAGCGGTGGTGTGGATTGATCGCACCCGTCCTCTCGGTCGGAGGCCCGAGCCTCCGGGGTCGTCATGGAGACCGCCTGCTGCTGCCGCCGCCGTAGCGTCGCCATGATAACCACGCACACTCAATACAACTCCGATATTGAGCCACTCTTAATATACCCTCTTATTTTACTGATTTACAAATAATATGATGCAATCAAGTCGATGTACAAAACATTTATTGCGATTCAAACATGCTTAAGATGCTCGTTAAGTCCCTTCATCTATCAGACTACATTGATTGGTATTGAAACCAGTTAAATTGTTAGTGGAACTGTGAAATGAGAAACCGGCCAAGAACGTGTCTTACACATCTACTACAGAAATGAGTTCCGTATCCGTAACAGTCATTGATGGCACTCATTTCGAAAAGAAGTGAATTAATAAAATTTCAAGTGGAAAGAACAGCGTTAGCATTCGAAGGTATACGGAGTTATAAAGTTAGAGTACGTTATATAATGTAAAACTTTGGATGACGGTTAAATCGATAGGCATTCAGGATCCTAATATCTCAGCTTCTTTACATCACTCCTCTAATACGAACGAGTTACATAGCATTGTTTATTTTCTTTATGCTGACATTGTGTGTTATGACTGTAAGTCGTTTTTATTAAGTGTTCAATCCTCAAAGATCCTATATCGTGGAAAACAGTAACCTAACAGTTTGTAACAATAATAATGCATTATAAAAGTACTAGGTCTTACCAAAGGGCAGGCGTTGATGAACTTTCTCAGATACTAAACTTGTTCCATCCAAATATTTGAATTAAATTTCATGATACTAATAAATGTTTAAACATGTATTAACTGGCGCCTTCGAATGCGGCGGTTGCGGGAGTAGATAGATGAGCAGCAATTGCAGCAGCTATTGCGATGCGATACGAATTCAAAAAGCAAAAATGTAATACGAGCTGCGATTACCTGGCTAGGGTATAATTATGGTACGCGATGAACCAAAGAATTCACAGAAAAGAAATACGAATGGCATCGCAACATCGCTTCACCAACTATATTCCTACTAGTAATGACATTTGAGTTTGTATCATACCTTGCATCTTCAAAGGCCAGCACTGGCATAAATGGATCATTGAAGATATTGGCGCCGGCGCGCGGCGATGTTTGGCGATCCGTGGCGATACTATTAACTTAGCACTGTCTGATCCTCGTAAATAACACCTGTAACAATAAGAGACATTATTTTAACCAACCAGTTTTCTCAAACTCGCAACTTAATTCACAACGCCTTCCTGCACGCTAAGTTTTGTCCCTTCATAGACATAAAGCACGTCACGTAAGTACACTCACAACTGGTAAAGATATTAAAATGTAAAAATGTAGCAGGACTATGGCAGGGTTTCTTAAAGTGGGTAACATGTGTGCCAGGATTCCGCAGCAACTCGGTTAACCCTTAATTTATGTACTTAAAGTGATTATTTAATATTAGGCTTTGTTTTCTTTTTCTGTAATAAGCTTTGACAGGGGTCCATGGACTTTTTACATTTTTATAGTGGTCCGCATCCACAAAAAGTTCAAGAACCACTGCTATAATGTATTTTAGCGAGCAAGTAAAGTGCACCACCGGTATCTACGTCTCTACGTTTCCGTAAGAACGTCTATATCTAATACCCGATCGTGAGCTTCGGCAGTGGGCGTTGGCCCACAGGTATTTGAAATCCTCCGCCTCAAGTCCAATTCTTCCTTTCACAGGGGCCATACGACAAATGAGACTCGCTCATTGCCACTAACATTGGCAAGTCAATTTGATCGAAGAGTCAAACGAAGCAAAATAAATTACCGTTTGGCTAAATCTCGGACCTGTGTTCGTATCCGTACCTCCTTGTTGTGGAACTTACTTTTCCGGGGAAACGTCAGACAGGACTCACTGAGAATAAAATTGGAAACGGTGGACGAGGCCTTCCGTCAAAGTCAATCTTAGTCTCTTTTTGGGCTGTTCCGTAGATGCGTTTTTTATGCAACTCACATTATGAAAACGCTCTACTTGCACGCGTGTAGCTCTATTAATTGCGAAGTGTTATCCTGGAGTAATATGATAAAGATATTGCTTCCGGTATGTTGAGTATTGCTCTTGCGTGTGATCCGTCATACATATAAACTTAAATTCATCTATAGACTGACCGCTTAAATCAGTCCACGCCAGCGCGGCACAGGGGCGCAGGGTAGGATTATAATGGGGACCGAGAGAGATGCGGGCGATTAGTGCTCCTGCCGCTCTCACCTCTCTCGGCCCCCACGGTCGTCCCACCCCGCGCCCCTGCACCACGCGGGCGAGGACTCATTTAAGAGCGTCTATAGAATAGAGGTCCATTTTAAATAACTGCGCTACATTCTACGTCTGCGCAGCGGCGCTCATGTGCGGAGCGTAGCATTCGCATTTTCGGTGCAGCAGAAATGGAAAATAGGAGACATCACTTAACATAGGGTCATGCATGCTTCTTGTCTTATCGTTTGTTTGTCTATACTAATATTATAAAGAGGAAATTTTGCATTTTTTTCTTTGCATTGAATAGGCTCCGAAACTATTGGACCGATTTTAAAAACTCTTTTGCCGTTAGAAAACTACATTATCACTGAGTGACATAGGCTACTTTTTACCGCGGGAAAATACCTATTCCTACGGGAAAATTAATTTATCGCGGGCGAAGCTGCGGACGGAAGGCTAGTAAGTAATGAAAAGAGAAAAATAACCACAAAAGATTCGCAGAAGGTATCGACCTTGTGAATTAAAGCTAGTTCTTGCACTAACGACATACCTACTTACTGTAGTTGAACTTGTTAGATTATTGTCACTTTTAAGATTTGGTTTTGGATACTTGAGATGAGAGAAACTCTTGATAAGTAACGTTATTCAAGTGTTGAGTTATCAAAGATATTTGAGCGAGATATCGACAACTAGTGAAACATGCCGACTTGCCTTCTGCTGGTACGTAGGTTTATCGTAAGATTCATTACCATCGGTTACCTTAGAATTAAACAAAAGCTTATTTCTGATCGGAGATGATTTATTCCTTGCAGCTATTTCCAATAAGTTGATATTATCGGACGCGGCATGGCTCTCATTAGTTATTCTTTGAATTCGACGTTGTGAAGCTGGAAGAACAAAATTACAGCAACGTTTTTTATAACCTCCACATTATACTCTAGCGTTACGGAAAAGAAGAGTAGCTAAGGCCACAACGGTTAACGACTTTCTTTTTAAATGCATACATGTATTAATTAGCCAATGGGTACCCGACTAGATGGGCGGCTAGGTTAGTTTATTTTTTTAACGTACAATAGCCGATAAATCTTAAAACAGAACTGTCTTTTAGCTAATCGATTTTGGCAAAATAAATATAAAGTAAACATTTTGCATCTTTTTGTGAATTCTGTCACCACAAACACGGCGATTAAATACATTCCAAATAAGATAGGAGTTTCACTATGTCTATATTCCAAAATACATAATACGTAGGTACGTTTAATTTAAAAAAACGAGACCAGCAAGAAAGACTTGCGTTTAGTATCTCTGTGACTTCGCATTTACCGTGTGAAGCGATGCAAGGGCGGGGTCGTTTGATTGACATTAGTCTTGTATAAGTGAATGTATAAATAAACATTTCTAGTACATAACTCATTCTTAGTGTCATCGCTAGGTATCGCATTGATGTTAATAAGCATCACAGTGCAACTAAAACAAGCCATTTTTTTTAAATCATTCCATCTGCAAAATTCTTGCAATTTCTCGTGGGGACTAAATACAACATCATCATCAAATAAATCCATAAACCTATATCCGACACGATTTTAACTATACTTAATCCAGTATCTAGAGTAGCGCTTTTGGGCACCCTATACAAATGCCAAAACCAGCTCACGTATACCACTTTCTTTGGCTGGCTGGCTACTATTGTTTAACCCCCGACGCAAAAAGAGGGGTGTTACAAGTTTGACGTCAATGTCTGTGTTTGTGTCTGTGGCATCGTATGTAGCTCTAAGCGGATGGACTGATTTGAATGCGGTGTTTTTTTTTCATTCGAGAACCAGTTTTTTTGCGGTGGTTTTTAGTCATAGTCATGTTTGGTAAAAATCTGTCCATCAGTTTGAAGAGTATCAGCTCTTTTCCAAAATGATGTAAGGCATTTTTGGCATAAAATTTAATTATTAAGGGTTGTTTCTAATAATACTTACTTATATAATTCTGTATGTATAATGTGCGAAATTCTTAGAAATCGTATCTAGGCGAAGCCGGTAGCAGCCCGTCACTATTTTGATTCCCCTTTCCATGTTAAAGACGTGATTTATGTGTGACATGTATGTATGTATAGAAAATTGCTGTGCCCTGCCAGGGTTCATGTCTGAAATTGATAAGTATTTGTATTTGTAAGACCTAAATGTACGACATGATTATAATGCAATAAATAAATAAATAAATAAATAATAATATAAGTATTTTTTTGCGTGGGGGCTTTTAATTTTTTTAACTGTCATTTTTCTTTACAAGTTTGTCGACGTGATTATTATGTAGGTCCCAGACAGACAGACAGACATGGCGAAACTATGGGCTTTCAGTTGTTGCCATTTTGACTATAGAAAGGAAACGTTAAGTTTGTTATAAAGGTACGACTTCACCTTACCGAAGATTACGAAGGCGGAGTGTCATTAACCAACCGGACAATAGACTCTTCGATTCGGTGAACCTTAGCTTTTCTAAAGCATTGGCGTAACTTGAACCTTAGCTTAGACCATTAATGTCTAACTAACGCGCAGGCGACTGCAATCGCATTCACCGTCTCTTTCTACCCTGATTCTACACCGTTTAGCAGAAAGACATGGTACCCTAAATGCGATAGTAATTCCCAGTGTCAATAGCGAACAAGTTAAGTCACCATCCAATGGTAGGTTTTCAATCTTTGGCGAGCAAGCAGTGAATGTAGACCAGCAGTATTTTTTCTCGACTGCGACAAAGCCCAAAAGGAGGGTTATTTAGATTATTTTTTTTATAAAACGGGAAAATTAAAACAGAGTAAGTAATATTAGGTTATATATTTAGTCTTAAATATGTAGTTCGAAAGATTTCGATCGAGACGGAGAGATACAAAATGTATGGGTACTTTGTGTCACAAAGGAACTTTTACCTGTCAGTCATTTTGTATGGTTAACTAGGTACTGATTATGATTAACATGGTCTAGCTTTTTGAACTCCAATTTCTTAGCTTTCAACCTGCGACTTTGCGCTCGTTGCAGAATTCCATAGAAATTTCATTAAATTAGTCCTTATTTCTTATCTACGGCCAAAATGGCACTTTTATGCAGTTTTATTATTGCTTTTTTCTCAAACAGCTCACGAGATTTTGTCAATACCTACACTAAATTTGTTCAAACCCCATCCCATTTTCATTGTATTCCTTCAGTTAGGTACCTATGTGGATAACTACCTACCTATTAAAGATGAAGACATTTCGCAAACTGTCGGCAGAAAAGTCATTTATGTACAAAATGTTTCTTTAGCTAGGCTAAAGGGTAGGTTAGATAACTACTCTGATCCTATCAGAGCCCATCTAGTAGGCTGACATCAATTTACCTATACAAGAGCACGGCAGTGCCTCCGAAATGTCGAGCAAAGCGAAGGCACGGCCATATCATCCTTTTTTCGAAGACATTCAGGCCATTTTCAAGGTTACGTATTAAAATACATAAAGTTTAAAATGTATAATGGGTTAAAATACATAATGGTTTATAATATATAAAGCGATTTTCTCAGAAAGTTACAAATTAACAGGATTGTTATAAAACAAACCTAACCTAACCTAAACCAATCCAATCTATAGATTACGTACATAAATAAATAAATAAATAAATAAATAAAAAAACATTTATTACCAAAACATAAGCAGATAGAAGTTAAGTTGACAACAGATTCAAGACTATAATAAAGAAGAAAGAAAAAAAACAAGAGACACTAGGCGGGCTATGTTCCATACATACATACATACATACCGTCACGCCTCTCTCCCACAGGGGTAGGCAGAGACTACTTTATTCCACTTGCTACGATCCTGACATATTTCTTTCGCTTCATCCACAGTCATCAATCTCTTCATACATGCTCGTCGGTTTCGGGTACTCCTGACCTGACCTTTTTCCAAAACGTCTCCTGTTTGGTCTCGGAACGTCCGTCTAGGCCTTCCCCTACCAACATAACCATTCACACTCCCCATATAGATCTGTTTAGTTAGTCTACTTTCATCCATCCGCTCTACATGCTCAAACCAACTAAGCATACTTTTTTCTATCCTAGTCACTATATCCTCTTTCACACCAGCACGTTCCCTTATCACACTGTTCCTGATTCTATATTTCAGTGATACACCTTCCATACTCCTTAACGCTCTCATTTCTACTGCTTTATTCTACTTTCATGCTTCTTTTGCCATACCCAAGTTTCGCTACCGTACATTAATGTTGGAACGAACACCCCTCTGTGGACAGCCAGACGCGCCTTCTTCGACACCTTCTCACTGCTCACAAAGGCGCGCAGCGCCCCATTGACCATATTTCCTGCATTCACTCTTCTTTCAATATCACTTTCACACTTCCCATCTTTCGTAAACGCCGATCCCAGATATACAAACTCTTTTATCGGTTCGACTTTCTTACCCGCAATCACAATTTCACATTCAGTCATACTATCGTCTTTTTCAAACGCCATAACTTTCGTCTTGCTTACATTAACATTCATACCTTTCGTTTCTAATGCACCACATAAAATGTTAGTCATCATCTGCAACTCCTCCTCCGACGATGCCAACAACACTTGGTCGTCGGCGTATAGGAGGCATTTGATGGTTAACCCACTCATTCGTAGTCCACAGTCATTCCCTTTCAAATCACTCAGGCATGTATCCATGAATAGATTGAACAGCCACGGTGACGCAACACATCCTTGTCTAACACCTTTCTCAATGCTAAACCATTCAGTGTACGCCCCGTTTATCCTCACACAAGCACTGGAATCCTCATAGAGAGATTTTAGTGCTCGTATCAGATTACTGTTCACCCCATGCATGGATAATGCTGACCACAACTCATTCCTCATCACTCTGTCATAAGCCTTCTCCAAGTCCACGAATAAGCAGTATATTTTCTGGCCCTTGGCCATATACTTTTCGGTTATACACCGCAAGGAGAAGACTTGATCCGTGCATCCCATTCCCTTTCTAAAACCCGCTTGTACATCCCATATTTCCTCATCGGTCTCTTTCATAACTCTTTCAATCAGTACCTTTGCATACAGTTTGCCGACGACGCTGAGAAGGCTTATTCCGCGGTAGTTTTTGCAGTCTAGTTGTGACCCCTTTCCTTTGTACAGCAGCGGCACAATCACGGCCTTGCACCAATCCTCCGGTACCCGACCGTTCGTCCAACACAAGTTGAAAAGGTGGCACAACTGACTGGCTACAACGCCTTCATCGGCTCTCAGCATTTCGACCGACACTCTATCATATCCCGCAGACTTTCCTAACTTCATTCTTTTCATGACGTTCACAATTTCATCCATGCCTATCTCATTTTCCTGACTACTTTCATTCATCTCTCCGGCATGAGCCGGTACGTGCACTGATTCTTCTGCTCTTTCAAACAAGCTTTCAAAATATTCCTTCCATCTTTTTAACACACACTCTTCTCCTTTTATAACACTTCCATCAAGGCTTCTGATTTCACTCAGCTCCGAGGCAGTGTTTTTGCCACGGGCTGTCTTTATAGACTTCCAGAACATTTTAATATTTGTCCAAAAGTCAT